>OX383900.1:13371261-14853761 GCA_947532125.1 Saturnia pavonia | reverse complement strand
GATGGGAATGAAGTATTGAAAAAACACTATTACTACGTCAAAAGTATTTTCAAAAGTTAACTCGAGCTCCCGGAGCGTATTCTAAAATTAGTTTCTATCTTCAAGATTTTTAATTACATTTTGCTACGCCGTTCTACATTTCTGTCATATTTTAATTAATAATTTAATTTATATTATAGAACAAATTTACATTAAAAGGTTTTTCTAAATACTTTCATTATAAACATAAATGTCAAATTAGGTCATCTTATTAATATATAATTGTACACATATAGCAAAAAAATTACGGACATTATCAGTGTCAATCACGTCATATAACAATAGTGTCATGGAGTAGATTTATCAATGACGTCATGTAAGGGAATCAAACGATAACATTAATTAAGCGAAACTTTCGACTCCATTGATATGAATATCCATAATAATTGCAAGCACACACACAGTGAAAACGATACATCACGGTACTTAATCGTACATCGGAGTTCATTTATCACTTCACTAAACGATTAAACGCACTTAATTCTTATATTATTAATAAGTTAGTAAAATATTTTTTAAACGTCACTAAAACTCACCTACTGCAAGAAAAAGAAGATGGCCCTATAAGATGGTTCAGCCAACACGAGCCACAGCTGCTGACTGGTGGAAGGCGGGCGGTAAGGTGCGGCGGGCGATGCGTAGGCGCAAGCACTCCCTTCACTCCTTCCCCCGGCCGCTCCGCCCGCCCAAGCGGGCTCTTGCAAATCTCTCCCGTACCCCTCGCCACCTTATCCTCCACACCCAGACATTTTTAGAGCAGTGTCGTTTTGACACCAACACCGAAATAACATCAGATATAAGATTTGAAATATCTCAGATACCATGTAAATTTTTGTGCAAACAGCGCAGCCATGTGGGCATATAAACATAATTTATTTTTACATAGTAACAACGATGTAAAACTATTGTTATAATACAATGACCATACATCAAGTCATATTCAATGTTTTATTTTATTACAAAGGTACAGCGTAATGCAAGTTATACCTCGTGCAGCGACTTATCCAATTTATCTATATTGTTCATTACAATGCTTACACATTCTAAATTCATGTTCATGTATAGGATTATGAATATAGGAAATTGTTAAATCAATTATTAATTTCTTATATTGGCTTGGATTTATTTTGGTTTCCCTTTTATATACTAATTGTGAAGGGATTGTTATAGACAACTAATTCATGTGAGAAAGAATAATAATATGCTTTTTTAAATCTCTAAAGCAGTTATAGTTAAACCAGTGGCTTTATCGCGAAGTTATCATTTTCATTGTTACAGTAATACAATTTATTATATATATATATATATATATTGGCCAGTTGTTTTTAGGGTTCTGTAGTCAACAAGGAACCCTTATAGTTCCTTCTGTCCGTCAGCCGCTAAGCTCAGAGATTCTTAGTACTAGAAAACTGAATTTGGTATACGTTATTAATCACACAGAGTGGCAAAATATAATCAAGAAAAAAAAATGTACCGTACTAAAGGTAAAGTGGGGACGTTTTTCTTTCGTCTATCCCTTCGTGTGGGTTGTGTTGTATAGGTCGTTCAAAAATATTACGGGTGTCTAAAAGTATTTTTCGATTCAGGGATCCGTTTGCAAAATATTAAGCTTTAAAATGCTAATTTTTGTTAGTTAAGTCCGTCCGTTTCCTAGCAAATAAATTGTTGTTTTCGAATATGTAAAAAAATCATGTTATTAGTATATATAAAGAAGTTAAAAGGAAAACTATCACAGCTAAGTAGGCTTTACAAGTTAACGAGTGATATTCAATCAACTTATCAAATGTACTTGGAGAAGTAATATCTTGCAAATTTCACGCACTTGGTAATTTTTTAATATTTACTTTATCATCCATGACAAAATGCCTTTATGACAATGCCTTTTAAACAAAAACTTTAAAAATGCCTTATGACAATCCTATGGTTTCAAAACGACGTTCATTTGACGGACTTTTCTAGCTACCACCCTCAAGTTGAAAATCTGTCGCCAAGCGCCAATAGGTGTGTTACGGCAACTCCACTTAAAAGCCAGTCTTCTAGTAGACTTAGCGTGCCACCATCTTGAGCCACTTCGTCACTTACCACCACAACCGCCACAACACTTACCTATATGGATAAAAAAAATGTACAAGATAAATCAGACGATCTAAAATTTTAACAATTTTAAAATGCAACTATGTTATGTTAAAAAGTCAACAAAGTTAATATTTTCTCAAATGTCTGAATACTTGTTACAGTTCAGTTTCAAACATCTCGTATTCGATCCGAACAGTATAAATTATGAACAAATTCAACATTTCAAAGAGCAAAGTTTAAATGTAAGTGTTGCAAATGAATTGCTTGTTAAAATAAACAGTAGCCAGCAAACGGAAACTTGTGAAAATACTACTTACATCATTTAAACGGATTGTTATACATCTGTATAATACAACCGTCCGCCCCGGTTTGATATCAAAGATTTCTTCAACTATACGTGACAGCTTTAATGTGTTATTTTTATACCGAAATATACTTTTCTCAAAAAAATGCGTATAGCTTCACTTGTAAATAACAAACAATGTAATGAAATCTTAGAAGTCTATAAACAGGATAGAGTGTGGTGTTGTTTGAATTATTGTATCAAGAAATGTTACAATCTCAAAATTTAATTTAGATTTATTTTGTAGAATGCTATGCTAAGTGTTATTTAATAACAGGAATTTAATCATGTATCATTAAGTGACGATATGGCCCAAGATGGTAACACGCTAAGCTTATTGAAGGACTGGCTCTCAAGGAACACTCGGAACACACCTATTGGTGCTTGTCCACAGGTTTTCAACTTGTGAGTGGTAGCTAGCTAGGTTTCACTATGCTATGGTTTCATCACGATGTTCTCTTTCACCGAAAGCCCAAGCTCATTGCAGGGATTCGAACTCACGTTGGTCGATGCGATACCACTGAGCTATCATTGCTTTGGATGCTTTGAATCATGGTCAGAATATAATATCTGATAACGAAGCAAGGCCTAAAATACAAAAAGGTACTCATTGAGGATACCATATATCGCATGCTTCCATTATAAAATGGTTTGAACAATAAGTGAAGCAATTAAATATACATTTAAATAAAACTGAACTAAAACGAGCTTTTGTGATCTTGATAAATGTTCGAAAATTACGCGCAGATCAACTACTATCACTGTTAGGCCCACGTGACACTAACCTTCAATATTGAAACCCACTGCAATCTTATTTTAAAGGGTCCATAGTTCCATAAATACTATGAGTACTAACGAGAAGTTTTATTAAAACTTGAATGACAGTCACGCTACACGATCATTATATTTGACTTGGCATCAGCACGACCTTAAAAATAGCGTCAGTAGGATAAACAAAATTGGTCGTTAACATCACGTTTTAAATATTATATTAGAGTGTCCAAAAAAAAGGAATATTTTTTGTCTGTATTTCTCACATAGAAATATGTTAATTTAATAAATTTTAAGAATGCTAACCAAAAATCGGATTAGTAGAAATAAGTATTCTGGAATTTTTAAATTGATAATTCTCTATACAGCGGTCGCTCACGATTTCTTCCATTATTAGTTTGCGAGCGACCTGTAAATGTTAATATTACATAACTTTTTTGCTTTTACATATAGTGGCCTGTAGAATTTAAAATAAAATACAAGACATAAAATGTGAGTTATTTTCATGTCTCAACTAAAAAAATATTCTTTTGTTTTTGGTCACCCTAATAGGATATATGTATTGTTAACAATGTTCGTATATCTTCTCATTTCTTTATATAATAGGATTTTTAGGAAAATCCATTATGATAAACGCTATCAGGGAATAGGAAAATAATTAGCCTTGTTTTTGACGTTGTGGTCCAAGATCGTAACACGCTAAGTCCAGTGGGGGAATTGGTTATCAAGTGGAGCTGCCGGACCACACATAGGTGCTTGGTGCCAGACTTATCAACCTGAGGTTGGTAACTACCCAGCCGGGCATTAGGACATGCCCTACCACCATGCTAGGGCGTCAACACAATGATTCCCTTCACCAAAAGCTCGGGCTAACTGTAGGGATTCAAACTCCCTTCGGTTGATGCGGTGTCCGTACATGCCACCACTAAGCCATAATTGCTTCATAAACTGAAGAGCTAAAACTTAAATGAAGTAATATTAAACGACCTGTCTAAGAACAAGACTATTCCTCGAGTGGAACTGATGGAATACACTGGTCAATACTCAGCAACAGATTTTCCCCAGAAGTATGATGAAAGGGAATAGTTAAGAAGTTAGAGTTAGATAGATGCTAAAAAATCCTTACCGACACTATTTAAATGTTTTTTCAGGGTCATATTTGAAAACAGATGTAATAACAAATAATTTGTGGTTGATGATTATATGTAAAGCTTGTTTTATATAAAGAATATATGTCATATGTATTATGATATTAAGAAGGGAATATTTCATTGATTAAATTTATTCTCGAGACTATTCAAATTATATTTCTAGTTAATAGCAAGCCCCCTTATATTGACTTAGAATACTAAAATTAATACAAATTCATTAAAAAGCATAAATATTGTTCTTGAAGGGAAAACTTCTTTAGTACCGTTGTGTTTTTTTAACTCGATGAAATGAAAAAGCAACAGTAAAAAGAGACAACCATATACATCAATAGGATTTAGCCTATGCACGGTTAATGCAAGTCCTGATTTTCATAATTGTGATAGTCGTCGGATGGGCCTAGTGTTGCGGGACGACCAGACTTCATGCTTAGTAAGTAAGTAGTAAAGAGTGATCGATAGTTCGAATCCCGCTGATTTACGATATTTAAAAATATTTTTTCCACTTCTGAGACGTGTGAATTCCTGCATCCTTATTTTTTTGTTTGATTGCTCTACTTTCTATAACTGCCATTCAAATTTGAACAATTAATATTACTCAATTGCGTTTTATAGACTATTGATTGAGAAAGCAGGATTGATTGAAGAAGCGGAGCAGTAACCATGAACATCAAGCAACTTGGCAAGCTGTAGACACGTACAGAAAGTAAAAACTACGATGCTACACGAGTTGGAAACTTGTTTGAATAAATTTAACAAGGCACAGCTAGTATACAATAACATAATAAAAAATTGTAAATGGTTGTGTTTCTAGATTGTAATTACTTTATTTCCTTGTTGCATAACTGTAAGTCTCCCTTAAAATAAATAAATAAATAAAATAAAAAATAAATAACGACAATAAAAAAGGTAGTTACTGTAGAAAGTAACTTGTAACTAACATTATTTTGGGTTATTGAGCCATTTTACACGGAGCTATTTTACGCTTGACAAACGTATTTACAATCACTATCTCTTTTATTAATAATTAATATGATCAGAATTAGAAAAAAATACATCGAATGCAGTTATGGCAGTTTGAAACGATAACGGCTAAGCGATCGATGTATGTCTGAATTCCACATTGAGGCTGAATTATCGGTAAATGGAACCATCGTGATTAAAGCCATAGCATTGTGTTCCCGAATAACTATCAGCCTGAGTTGAAAATCTGTAGCCATGCAAATATCGGTGTACTTTGATAATTGCACTACTAGGATTAACGTGTTGACATATTCGGCCATGTGCCAATACGCTTGAACCTTAGAATAATTCGTAGTCGACATCGTTAAATAGGATGATTATAATAACAATACCTAAAAAACACAATGTCCTTCCTACGTTAATTTTTATTATGTTTAAAAAACACTTAAACTTTTTTTTCTACTAAATGTGGCGATAACAGAGTACGTTTTATTTTCTGAAATAAAAATCTTATTTAAATTGTAGTATGGGATTTTCTATAAATTTCGGTTTTTAATCCATTTACATTCCATTTTTAATGTTCAAGAACGATCGCAAAAAAAGTGACTATTTATTATATAGTAAACACGTCAATCAACAAATGCTTGTGAATATAAACACCAAATTTAAAGTTTCCTAAAATCCCCGGTCTAACATATAATTGCACTCGGCATTCCGAAAACAACTTCATCATAGAGTTCCAATTAAAATAAAGCTTCAACTCGTTGAAACTGTGGCTAGACTAACTATATAGCTTTTCCAATATAGACTTTATTTCTTGTTGTGTTGAAGCAAACAGTTATTGAAAGTCACTATCCGCGAAAGTAATTAGTACGTATACATCATAGAATAGTTTTAATCTCAAATTCTATCATAAAACATTTCAATGGACCTTATAATGTATTTAGAATCAAAAATTATTTCATAACTGTGAAATTAATTTACTAATTAAGGTTTAATCAATATAAAAAAGAAACGTTTTTAAACATTTTTTTTTTTAATTAATAAATGATGGATAAATGAATGAAACAAATTTATTTAAGAATTTGAATCAATTACAATTTTAGTTTTTTATCTTTAAACAGCATTATAAAATCAAACTCGTTTTCCTTTTGTTTCATTCGTAATTTGTAATAGATTATAAGAATTAAAAATACCGCATGTCGATAACCTCATTAGTCGATGACCTAGTTGCCAAAGGGTCTCCACGAAGAGAAATAATTTTAGAAGCTTTTGTTTAATAATTATCTGAATTGAAGCACATAAATATACACACATAGAAGTAAAAAAATTTGGTAATTAAAAACATGTTAATTCTTGAAAAATATACCAATAAAAATTTTACAGAGTTTTTTTTCCTTCACGTGAAAAGCGGCGTTTCGGTGCAACGCTCACCGCGTGGTAGGATCTTGGTTTTCAACAATAAATGAAAAATATTAATAATTTAGATGAAGTCCCGGAGTTTTCTCCTCTTTAAGTATCGTTTTTTTATTTGTCTAGCACTAATAGTTTTCGAGTACCTCGCCTACACAAAAATTTTTTTCTCGTTTATCGCATCGTGTTTGATGTCGTTGGATAGGTCGTCCAAAAATATTTCGGGTATATGAAAACAATTTTACGATTCGGACACGTTTGCAAAATATTAAGCTTTAAAGTGCTAATTTTTGTTAGAGTCGTGACCCCCCCCCCCCCCCCCCAAATAAATGGTTGTTTTTGAATATGTGAAAAAATTCATGGTTGTGGTAGTATACATAATGAAGTTAAAAGGAAAATTATCAAAGACAAGTAGGCTTTACAAATTAACGAGTAATAGTCAATCAACTTATAAAATGTACTCTGAGAAGTAATTTAAGTCGATGATGTCAACGTCAGTCAAATTAAAAGTAATATAATAATGCTTTATAGATTCGCCAATTCTTTAACAGCAAAAACCAAAGTAAATTAAACCATAGTACATTAAGCCCAAACTCGTCTACACCTAAGTTCTCAGCGAAGTGACTGCTATTGTTAGAAAAATTACAATAGATATACTGAAAAAAAAAATAAGCACTCTTAAAAAAATCAAATACTTAAATATAAAACATTCACAAAACAAAAGCAATTTATTATTTAAAAGCAATAATACAGTGATCGGAAAAATGAATTTCCCAAGAGAGCTTCAATATTGTACGCGAATTGTGTAACCGAAATCTGAAAATCCAATATAAAACAAACAGTTTTATTAATTTTACTAATTCTGCTCTATTCATATGCTAATATTGTAGCTACATAGAAAAAAGGCCAAGTGCGAGTATTACTCGCGCACCGAGGGTTCCGTTCTGTCACACAATTTATTTGCGTTATGTACTCTTCTTATTTGCAAAGAAATGTGTTTTCTCCTCAGCGCCCAACCCAAACTTCTTCGTCATAATCATGTCACCGAAAGAAGTCCACTGCTGAACATAAGCCTCTCCCAAATATCGCGACAACAACCGATCCAATGTTGCCTACGCTGCGTCTTCCGGTACGTGGCCGCCACTCGAGAACTTTATGCCTCATCAGCCATCTGTTCTACGAGCTACGTGCCCCGCCCACTGCCAATTAAGTTTACCTATTCTTAGGGCTATATCGGTGACTTTGGTTCTTCTATGAATGCCCTCATTATTCAGTTCATCACGCAGAAACTCCGAGTATAGCCCTCTGTACTGCTCTTTGAGTTACCTTAGGCTTTCTTATAAGGCTCATAATTAGCGACCACGTCTTAGCACCAGATGTAATCACTAGAAATACTTACTGGTCAAAGACGGTACTTGGTATGTAGCTGCCCATACGCTGCCCAGCCGAGTTGAATTTGACGATTGACCACTTCCTCCAAGTTGCATCTGCCTAACCTGGATAGTTTGTCCCAGGTATACATAATCATCGACAACTTCAAGTGGAAATGTTGACGGTAGTTGGCACTACATGGACTTTATATACATGGACGACTCACACATGGCTGGTCATTATTATTCGTTTTTTTTTAACTTTAGAATTTTCACTACGATTACACTGTAAACGTCAGTGTATCTAAAAAAAATAAACAATCTTATTGTATGGGTAAAAAATACCCCATCAAATTTTTACTTTTTTGTTTATACGCCTTAATAAAACATATTCTATGAAAAGAAAAATAAGCAAGAATTTAAAGGTAGAACGGATAAGCAAGGCTTGACAATAGAGTTCTCCTTTGCAAAATGAGCCCTAAAAACGGCGCATTATTCATGACGTCAATCCTCTTAATGTAGATAGGCATCGATACTCCGGGCTTGGCCTTCAAAGAAAACAGAATTTGTTAAATGACAAACTTTGGTTTTTACGATAATAATGTGTCTGTGTTTTGGTTCTTGCCATTTATCTGGACTGTAGCAACGGAAATTACCTATTTTGTGGACATAAATGTTTCCCCTAGTTATTTATTTAACGTTCGACTTTATACGAACCAGATACAGAGCTCGAGATGACATAACTAAAGAAATTGATTTTGTAAAATTCAAACGTATGTTAAAATTAAAATATTAATACATCAACGATAAAAAAACCGCTTTATGTAGAAGTTGTCTTGTTAATTGGAAATGTAGAATTCAATAAATTAAATAAAGAAACATCTAGTTCGCAAAATGATAAATAACATTTTAACTTCAGACACGAATATATCGTAACAGCTAACAAACAGCTACCCGACTGCAATATGCGGACAAGGTTATATAAATAACAAAAATAAAACTATTTTAGCCCTCCTTAATTTATTAATTACACGTACCAAGTACAATGGCGAGACAGTGCTATCAGCCGAGTACTCGTAGGTGTAAACATATCACCGAGTGCTTGGCCTAGTAAATGAGCGAGACAGTCACTCCGAAGATTACCCACTTGGTACGTTTAAACACACACTCTCGGTCTGTAGGTACCTGTCACTCGGTACTCGATTTAGGGACTGTTTAATATTTATTTGCGATTCATCGTCCCGCTAGTATTTGGCTTGTCCCAGTAAGGCATCGAAACTGAACTAACTACTGACTCGGCCCAAAGTTTAAAAATACGTCTAAGCACACTCGCCCAAATCACCCTCTCGGTCTAGTGGCATTTTGCTTCCTCGCCATTGTACTCCGTACGTGTAATCAAGATTAAGTATAGTGAACAGACACTACACTTTACAATTAAAATGCTCTTCCATCAATTCAGCATCCCGAAACACTCCTAATATGCAATTTCAGGTTTCGAAATCGATTATGATCGACTATCTAATTTATGCATTAACAAACTACCCACACAATATTTGTTTAAGTAAACGGATTTCTTTAAAACTTATGTCAGACAAAGAAGTGAACAAACATAGCTTCAAAATCGGTGTTTCCATACCTACTTTTCTTACCGTGGAATCTGTAGTGGTTGTGTTAGAACTGTTATTTAAATTATTGTTTTCGATATTTTCATTATCGTTTTATGTTAGAAAACAGGCACTATATAAAATATGAATAATATACAAGCTGACCCGTGTGATAACTTCGAACATCTATCTTCTACGAGTATATAAATAAAATGACTGAGGTTTGCAGTTGTACGCGCATCAGGCAAAAACTAATTGATAGATTTGATCAATTTTTTTTTCACTCCTTAGATACGTGGTCAAAAAAACAATATCTTCATTCAATAAAAAAAAATTAACGTTTTAAGAAACTACGTGTTTACTTGGCCTGATGTTAATATAATAAACACCGCAGACGAAGTCGCAGATATCAACCAGTTATAGAATATAAACAATCTATTATAACAGTTCTGTTAAGTTAGTTAAGCATATTGTTAATGGATGGCGCCTTGAATATACTTTCATTAGCATTGCAGATGGTATTCCTGATGAAAAATATTATAGTAATTCTTTAACGAAAGCATTAATTTTAAACTATTTGTCTATATTTTGTCATTAGTGGAGAGAGTTTTTTTATCTTATAGGTTTGGCGTAGTGGCCACAATCTCACCTGATGATAAGTGACGATGTGGCCCAAGATGATAACACGCTAAACCTAGTGGAAGACTGGCTCTCAAGTGCAGCTGCCGGAACACACCTATTGGTGCTTGGCATCAGATTTTCAACTTGAGGGTGGTAACTAGCCAGGCGGGCATTGGAAAAAGCCCTACCACCATGCTATGGTTTCCTTACGATGTTTTCCTTCACCGAAAGCTCAGGCTCATTGCAGGGATTCGTACTCACGTCAATCGACGCGAAGTCGTACACGCTACCACTGAGCCGTCATTGCTTCGTAAGCTTTAAATGATGTTAAAATCATTAATTTTAATTATATTTCTTTAACTGACTATACTGTTAGCCTTAAGGTCCCTGGAGCCATTAAAGGACTAATTAAGAGGGGAAATAAATTTTAATTAAGAATTAACAGATATGTCGTTGCCAGGAAAAATACATTTGAGAAATAATATAGATGTTTACAGTTATTGATCGTATACTTCTTCATATGCTTATACTTTGACTACAATCTCAACTGAGGTTAAGTGACAATGTGGCCGAAGATCACGCTAAATCTACGGGGCAAACAACTCAAGTGCCGAAACATACCTATAGGTGCTTGGCGTTATGACAACATGGCAGATATAAGCTTAATATATATACATTTCTGTTTTTAATACTATATGTATTGGATAAAAGCATTTTATTTTGCAAATGAAGGTAGCTCGTATGTATGTCAGGTCGGCAGCTAAATCTATTTATATAAAATAGAAATTCAGCGAGTTTATAAAATATTTATATATTCTATGACCCCGAATATAACACGTAGTCTTTTCGATAAAGAAAAACGATATCAAAGATTGATAGTAATATTATTCAAGATGACAATACATGATCTGACAATCACAGACGGAGCGACTCTCAATTTCCTTTGTAAATCCACCGTCGAATGAAACGGGCCAACAACGGTTTGCTTATTTATTTGGTGGAATAGTTTCCTTTTTTTTTAAATAATATGTTTAGATGTTACGTATTATGTGCCAATAACTTATTGGGTGTCAAAATACTTATACAGTTTTTTTTATAAATAACTAACTGTACCCGCCATTCCGCTCACGTGTACTACAGAATTATTGTATATGAAGACTTCGTGATATTTTTTTAAAATAAGAATCAAGTCTTTTAGGAGTAAAAAAATGTTTTAAATCAAAATCTATCTGGTAGTTTTTGAGTGATGCGCACACAAAGGTAAACCTCATTCATTATATTTATATAGATTGTGCAAAAAATAGTAGCATACTACGATAGTAGCAAATAAACATACGGTTCACTTGTTGGTAAGCGGTCACCGCTGCCTCTGGACGCTCGCAACACAGGAAGTGAAGTATGTGCGTTATCTATTGTTTAAAAACCTGTTTACTCCCCTTTTGAAGAAGCCCATACTGTAGTGTCCCCTGGGAAAACGTTAGCAGGGAACCCATTCCACAACCGAAGCGTTCGCAGGAGTAAACTCCTCTGAAACCTAGATAGATTTCAGCTAACATTTATACTCGATGACAGGCAGTACGATGGTGGAAAGCAACCGTAGCCATCATATCCAACAATTCCTCGGAACACAAACCGTTATACAAACGGTAGAACACATAAGTAAGCGAAGTCTCTCCTAAGACTTAAAGGTTCGATACCGCTTGTGAATTTGGGATTGTCAACGTTTCTCACAGCACGTTTTTGAGGTGACAGCAGTATTTCATATGATGTCATGTTTAGCATTTAGCATTTCAATCTCACCTGATGTTAAGTGACGATGTGGCCTGTTGGAAATAGGTGCTTGGCGACAGATTTTCAACTTGGGTGTGGTAGCTAGCCAGTCGGGCCTTAGAAAATGCCCTACCACCAAACTATGGTTTCATCACGATGTTTTCATTCACCAGAAGCTCAAGCTCATTGTAGGATCGATATCACCGAGCCATCATTGCTTGATCTATAATAAAAAGTTAATAAAAGAATTCGACAAAATCACTGTACTGCACCGAACAGTGAATATAGTAGGTAAAATAGATGATCAAAGGGGACTATGGAGAGTTGAATATCAAACAACAGACGCTGTCCTTATATCAGATGACAAATACAAAGACAAATTAATCCAATTGAGTAGGTACCCTGATTCACTAAACCTGACACGAGAGGCCCCGAAACGCACGACTTTGTCGTATTTTATCCCATCTATGTATCTATTTGGTTGCGATACTTCCACACACCAAAGTTAGTGTACCGTCCACTATAAATAGATATTTTTTGTAATGTTTGCGATGTCCTTCTATGAAGTATTTTACAAGGAATATTAAAGGTCGGCAACGCGCTAGTGATACCTACGGTATTACAAGCGTCCATAGGCACTTACAATCCGGCGAGCCGTAAGATTGTTTGCAATCTATGTAGTTAAAAAAATACGTGGTATAATTTTTTTTTACTTATTATAAAATACATACGAACATCTGTTTATATCTTATATATTACACAAGGTACATATAACATAAGATCACCTGAGAGCAGGGCTGCCATCACCAAAATCGTTGACGCCAAGAACTTGAAAATCCTCGGATATTTGGGAGTTTTACCCGGATTTCTTTAAATTTTCTTATTAGTCATCTAAATTTCCTTTTTTTATTCAATTTACACAACTTCTTTTAGACTTTTTTGGTAAGTTTGAGAACATTGAGTCATTAAGCTATACATTTAGGTATATAAATAAAATGATTGAAATTTGCCGTTATGCACGCATCACGCCAAAACTACTATATATATTTTTAACTTATATTACTTATATTTTATTGTTATACTCCTCTTTTAGATATTTGTTCATTACAAAAAAAAACAACACGGTATCTTCGTAAATAATAATACTGTAGCCCACGCGAGCGAAGCCGCGGGCACAGCTAGTAACACAGTAAAACAAGTGAAATGCCGAACTAATTATAAATAAATTAGGTATACACTGTTCTTTCTGAGGTAATCTAGTAAGAAAATTAATTAGTAGCACACCGCTGTATGGCTTCAATTTAATTGTAAAAAAATATTTATGTAGGCTAAATAATGTTACATAAAATTTTTATCTTAAGGTAACCAACAAACTAAAGTCATTTCAAATTAATTTGATTTTGCTCGGTTGCTTCTCTAACTTGGACAAATTCGAGGCACTCGGACGGATGGCAGACCTACCTGAGAGAGACAGAAGGGAGGAAACTCGCATATTGAAAAAAATAATTGAAAAGATGTAATCCGTAACTAATCCACATCCATCACACACAAAGCATTCCGGTCATTAAATTTACAAATTTAAGCATACCCAAATGAGAGAAACGTTCTATATAATAATATAATGTTAAGAAATAATTTAATACATAGGTATTTAAAAAATACTTCGTAAAAAGAAGCTCATTTGTTTGAATGAGTTTTATTTCATACAGTGTCATCTATTGACTTTTAGTAGAACTAACATTAACAGCTATCGTAGCAAAAAATGTTGAAGAATTAATTTCAACATTAGCCGGCTAGGTGTCGCTTTATCGATTTATATTTTGTAAAGCAAAATATGTACAATAAGGGCTTTATATAAATTATAATTAATTTGAATACGAATATAAAAAAGTAATTTTATATACTGTAATAGTACATGTCAACATGTCACAAAACAATTGTGGATAATTCTAATTATTATAATTAGGTTTCGCTATTATATTTCAACATTGATAAATACTTAAAGGATTAGTAGTGATGGCTTCATGCAAAAATACTAGCGACTTCCATTATCAGTCAGTGTATCCGGTCTGAATTATATTATAAAGCGGAAGTTGTTTCGGCACGCCATCTGAGCATAGTTCTGATAAACAGAAATTGTAATATAAGGCATTGATGAAATGATACGAAAAAATCGTACCATGAGCGCTCGTCCGCATGCCCGGTGAAACTGTAAAAGCCGTCTGAGGCTTCAGGGCCCTAAGCTAGGCCTAGGTTAGGCTAAGGCAGTTTAGTCAGATCGAAAAAAAAAGATACCTAAGAACAGTATCATACAAGGAATAGTAAATGTAAAGATGTAACGCTGTTTCTCTGAAACCTAGCTTGCGACATTATTCTGCTATATGCTATACAGTAGCATATTTTCCTTTGATAATATGACGATATATATAAGTGCCGAAAATTTCTCCAAAACTAGAATAGAGTACATATTTAATAGCTTATTATAACATATTAATTATTGTTAATCATTATGCTGACGACATTAATAGTAATAACTGTGCTACTTGAATAGTTAAGCGGTAGTATAATACGGCGATTAAATAGCTCTATAATAGCTATATCAATTTCCGTAAATTTAAAATTTTTTAAACAAATTTTAAGAATATTACTTTAAATAAGGTAAATCGATTACATGATTGAAAACAACTTTAAGTAAAATATACCTATTAATATATCAGAACAGTCGTAAGTATATAATAAATTTTCTGATATTTAATTACTAATAAATCTGGAATTATAATTATTAACTACATTATTATGCGGCAAAGGAATAAATAAGTTATGCAAATAATTTATAGCCAAATATAATATTACTCGTATATTTGTTATATAGTATTTTTATGGATGGTGCTAACAATAACAATTTTTAAAATAAACGTAAATCCTGGTGCATTTTTCTGATACAGAGGTGGGGGGAGTGAATGACGTCACGCTCCTATGCTGCGTGTACAGAGCACCGTCCTTATCCGGGTCACCTATTTTAGGAAGATGCACATGAATCACTTGCTATTTTTACAAAATGAATAATTTTTTTCATAATTTAACTTTTCATTCTGTTTCCTTTTAACGTTTATGTGCGATTTCTTTTAAAAGTATTTCATTTTCATTTTAAATAAAATTTTACTCGATTATCATGTAAGGCCAGAATTATACCGCACCATACAAGCGGACTGCACAATGATTATGTAGTCGGTCTGCAATATAAACAGTCTGAATTTAAAAAATAGAGAGTCATGATCCGATTTCTTGTTTTTAATTCATAACTATGTTATCTGACCATCTTATAGGATATATTTTGTAAGATAAAGTAATATACGAAATAAGCAGTGACGATAATGGTGAATCAATTCGGAAAAATACTCATTTGGGATGCATAAAAGTCTTACAATGAGTAAACCATACGATATATATCTAATGTAATAATGTAGACCTTAAAAATACCTATAAAAAAGGCTGGGATAGTATATGTCTATTTTCTAAGGATCACCCACGATAAGCACTTTTGTGTTCCATCTTTTGATCAAGAGCAGCACGCTTCGCGTGTGCGCTCGACCGACGACATTCTGTAGTCCATGTGCACG
This sequence comes from Saturnia pavonia, assembly GCA_947532125.1. Taxonomy (NCBI): domain Eukaryota; kingdom Metazoa; phylum Arthropoda; class Insecta; order Lepidoptera; family Saturniidae; genus Saturnia; species Saturnia pavonia. Next base: position 14,838,023 of record OX383900.1, on the reverse strand, counting down.
GAGCCGCAGGCACAGCTAGTAGGCAATATGATTAATAAATCGCTAGTTTAAGTGCGTCACAGCGAATATCTGTCAAGTTGCTTGTGTAGCTGTGCAGTGATTTGTAGTCTGGAACTGGGACATTGACAACAGTGACAGGCAATGAATTCAAGTTTCCCTGTAATCGACATAGTTTTTATTATGTGAAAAGTATAAAAACACACTGTATATACTGTGTGATATTCTATAAATGATTTTCATATATTTATTTCGGTATATAAACGAAAATATTATAATGGAAAATAATAAAGACTGCACAAAATGCAGTACATTTTATAATTGTTAACGAACCGTCTCCAGGCTAGTGTGCTCTCTCGTTCATAAAATCCATAGTTCAAAGGACAGTGGTTAACTTTGAAATATACCTTGAAGTCCATTTCTTATGGGAATTTACCGCACTTAATTAAACATGCCATTTTATAAAACCTACAATAACCGACCAGGTAGTTGCGTAAGTAATATTGCCTGATACGGAATCACGACAAAAAAAAGTTTTTTTTGATAAGCCCGATCGAGTTGCTTGCCGACTATTATTGGTAACTGAGATGTTTTATGAACTGGGGTATATTATCATTAATAAGTGTCTTCTTAGGGCCTAAAAGTTGCACGGGGGGATGTTGTAATGTGACTGGGTTAAATTGCCCTACTATCTCACTCTTGCCAATTTCTATTTTGTTGCTCGGCATGGCTTGACTGGTTCGAGCTTCTCATAATTTATAACTAGCTGTGCCCACAGCTCATCTCGCTTGGACTACAGAATACCGTTGATGACTCCGCTCCCTCCCAAGGCGTCCGCCAGCTGGTTATTTTAAAGACGAATATGAAAATGCTTTTTAGGGTTTATCCTTAAGATAGACCTATGCTATCCCTGACTTTTTTGTAGGTCATTTTAGAATCTAAAATTATGTAGTATATTAATTTTTTATACATCTCTTATGGTTTACTCAGCATAAGTTATTGAAGCGCCCCAAAAGCGTCTTTATTCCGAATTGTTTCACCATTATCACTGCTTATTTCGTATGTTTCTTTATCTTACAAAATATATCCTATAACCTGGCCAGATAACCTAGATATGAATTTAAAAAAAATTTTAATCGGATAAGTGGTTTTTTGCGTGAAAAGAACATAAACGGACAGATAGACAAAGAGACGTTGAGTTTTGTAATATGTCTTACCGAGATTATGTTACTACTTGTTCGCCCAAGTATCTACCTACTTTTATTTTTAAAGCACACCTATCAGAACTTCATACATGATAATCAGTTACAACTAACTTCATCATAACCTCGTCCCCCGCGCACCATACATCGACCCCTGCCCAACCTGTTTCAGAATGAAACTGACCTAATTCGAACACTGCATTCCCCCCGCACCGACTGACGTCATCGCACCATAGCGACAACGCAACGACGCATCCTAGTTGCACGAAACACTTAATAAAATATTCAAAGTGGTATTTCATAAAAGCGAGATCACCTCGGCAGATAAAGTACCGGTTAGGTCGTTCTTGAGCTGTGCACATAAAGCATGGTGTTGAAACTGGGTCATCCCGGGTTGCAAGCCTCTATTCATGAATCGAAACACGGTAGGGTGACGCGCGCCGATTCATTCTTGCCGGCACTTGTTAATCGAACACGGCTCTAGCTTTGAAATGACGTATATGGGCCGTGGATATCAATGTATAGTGATAACGCCGTTTATAATTTTCATATGGATTATCACAATAAGCCGATACAAGACAATGATTTTAATTATGTTCGGGAGAATATGGATACATAGTTATATGGTTTCATACCAAGCATAGTTTATACTGTGGTAACCAAACAAAGAACTATCAAACTATCAAATGGAAAATATCTTATTCACCATACAAAAGCTAAGTCTACAAGCTCCTAAGAGCATCTATCGGAACACACCGGTTCTGGACTACAGATTTTAAACATGAAGGTCATAGGTAGCCCGGTCAAGCATTAGAAAATATCCTAAGTTTTTATTTAATATATTTCATATGTTCATCGTTTAACCCCAATATCACCTGTTGTTAAGTGACGATGTGGGCTAGAATGGTTAACATGCTAAGCCTAGAATTAAGATTGGCTCTCAAGTTTAGCTGTCGGGGCACACTTATAGACGCTTGGGGATAGATTTTCAATTTGAGGATTGTTAGTTTGCTAAGACTTAGATACACTACCACAATAGTTTAATCACAATATTTATACTTTCACTAAAAATTGAAGTTCATTGTAAGTTTTTGACCCAAGACGATCGACGCAGAGTTTGAGGAAGCTACCAATGAGCTATCATTGTTTCAAAAATTAACACCTAAATAATATAGAAACTGATTCCCGATTTTCAGGCGATCTTCTAATGAATAAAAAAAGTCCTACCGGAACACAACGGATCTTAAAGCAATATTGCATTTTGTTAATTTATACCTTAACTTAACTTAAACTTAACTTAATGGTGTAACCATTATAATTTCTTTGGTGTAATTTGAGTGATAAGTACATATGTACATATTTTCGAATACGGTTCAGTCCTCCTGGCGGATATAATGAGTAACTAATATAATGGGACTAAAGGTACGAAATTTTTAATGTATTGGAAGAAGTACAAAAATTTATAGGTATTTATTAAGAATAGTCCCCATAAGCAGCACGTTAAATGAAAATTATAATGTTTCAACAATACAGAAAAAACAGACATAAATTTAAATTTCATAGTAATTTTTACAAACTTTTATTTAACTTCCTTTTTAGTATCCAGAGGGTTGTTAGTCGATTGACTTGAAATTTGACGTACACGTTTAGTTTGGATGACAATGAATGGTTAGCTAAGTGACGTCATTCTAAATCCAGTATAGCGGATCCCAAAGATGGCGAACCAGTTATTTTATATGCACCCCATGATATGGGGTGTCAAATGATACATCAAATAATTGTAAAATCTTGAAGCGCAAATAAAATATGGAGTAAGGAGAATTTAAACTAAAAATATTATTTGATGTAACAAAATATTAGGTAGAACTATGAAAACCTACGTAAATAACATTCTGCACAGCCCTTAAATAATATAATTATTTTCATTTTAATATAACTGAAATATTGAATAAAGTTTTTTTTATCACCTCACTTCATGCTATAATTTAGCTTGAACTCATGTTTCTTAGAAAAGAGTTTTCATTAATTTTATTAATTATATTTATTATATATATATATATATATTATATAACAACCTAAATAATAATTTTGAAAATAACCCAAACTCAATGCAAGGTAACTGTCGTCCAAATATTTTCTACTTTTATTTACTAAGTTTTATAAACACTCTGAACAGTGATCTCTGTGGAAACCATTACCCTTTCAGGTTATACATAAATACATACATAAATCACGCCTCTATCCTAACGGAGTAGGCAGAGACCACGTCCTTCCTCTTGTTACGATTCTGACATACATCTTTCCAGGTTATAGATAACATAAAATGGCTATACTTCGAAATATATATGCTTTGACCCATCTCTCATGTAACCCCATGTTTTAACGGTTCAAAAAAAATCATACCAAAATAGGATAGTCTGTTCAAACGATTGTAATTTAAAACAGAAATAGCCAACACCATTACTGTCTGGGCTAAAATACAGGCCGTTCAAATAGTGTAATGTTGCCCAATATGTTTAGTGCTCAAGAGAAGGCCACGTCCTTGCGGTGTGACGCACAACCCCGCCTTGAAATGGTGAATGAGCGAGGAAATTATATTAGCCTAGAAATGACATTTATTTAAACTGAAAAACAACCAGTTTGCTTATCATGTTTTAGTATTTCCTATAAAAATAAATTGACTTGTTTTTTGTTATGGAGGTCGAGTTATTTTGAAATGTCAGAGGTAAGAGGTCACATATTATTATAATATGATTTCAATTTATCAACAAGGTAAATTTAAAATAAAAATAAAACATCATAAGTTACCTATTCATTGAGACATTCCAACGATATCGCTACTGTGGTAGATGCTCACATCCATTTAAACTAGAAAAGAACTGATAATCTTCAAATGTCTGAACAGAAATTCTTGAAGCATAGCTAAGAATACTCCCGATAAAGTCACCTTTGAAACAAAACAGCCGTTTGGGAGCTACGATACACACGTTAAACTTATAAAACCCTAAGTTTGTTTCGAGGGTTAATTATAAGGGATGTAGATATAGTATTTATTGTTCTAATATTTCAAATTATAAACAACATCATTGTCGTAATATATCAGCTCATCTAAAGTCTACATAAAAACTGATGAAGTTTGGTTACTATTTCATTAATAATATTAAAAAAAGTGTAGTTCTGTCTGTAAAAATTTTTCTATAAACATTTATTTTATTACAAAGAACAATAATCGCGTATATGATATTAAATTTATTTTTCTCTGCCCGTTTGTAAGTCCGGGTTTACTCAAAGACAGCTTGAACTATTTTAATGAAATTTCGTATGCGGGAAGCTTATTTCATTCCTTAATTGATTGTCAATAATAAATCAATCATCGAATCATTTTAGGAACAACAAAATATAATATTAATTCTTAACCAATTTTGATGAAATTTTATAGCAGGGAAGTGATAAGCGTAAAAATAAAATTACGAGATGAAACTAATTACTGCATAATAAACGCAAACGATCTCGCTAAGTCTACTGAGGGACTGGCTCTCAAGTGCAGCTGCCGGAACACACTTATAGGTGCTAGCCAGGCGAGTATTACAAAATGCCCTACCACCATGCTATGGTTTTATCAAGATGTGTTTCTTCACGAAAAAGCTCAGCCTCTTTTTAGGAATTCAAACCCACGTCGATCGATGCGGCATTCGTACAGGCTACCACTGCGCCAGCATTGCTTAAAAAACTGAAGAACTGAAACGTGGCTGAAATTATATTAAATAAACTATCTAAAAAGGAGACTGTTTATCAAGTGGAAGACTATTTATACACCGACAAATGAAAATAAATTATTTTGTGAATGTTTAGAAATCGACACAATCGACATACAACTACATACTTGATTGTATTTATAAAACACAAACTTCTTTTTATTCTGTAAATAGAGGGCAATTTTTAGATAGATTTATACAATAAAACAAAATTGGAATAACTGAATAAAACAGAATTGCCATTGTTCTATGATTGTGACAAAGTCAGGATTCAAACTACAAACTTCACCGCGCCATTCCAGCGCTCTAATCATCACTTCGATTATTAATGTATAAGCTTAAATTAAAATCAACATCCAATCAGTCATTTAACGGAGGCTAATAACAAAGGAGATTGACATTTAAGAAGGGTGCAATTCAATTTGCACACTGCAAGGTGTTCTATCTCGCGGCCGCTGTTAAATGTCAAACGGGCAGTCGATATACCTCCACTTGTTGCACGGTGACCGGGTCACAGGGGAGGTGAGGCGAGGTAACGAGATAAGAAGGGTGGTGTACGAAGCGAGGGGGACGCGGCAGCACTCCCGCCAACGGTCAACGACCGTGACGGACGCACCCTGTCGCATCCGAGTTATTTTAAGAACAACCTGCATAGGTGAATTCGAAGGTCAAATGTCAAATTATTTTACCACGGTTAAAGGTAAATTACAACTGTTTCTACCTTAATATTAATAGTAATATACGTTGAAACCATAAATAAAAAACTCAACCAAAAGAACGCAGCCTAAGGATTTGTAAAAATGTACTACGAACAAAACTACTGTTTACTGGAATTCTATGTACTTGAATCAAATCATCCTGATGATACATTAAGTTTATTATTATTTTATTACATACTAGCTTCTGCCGCGATTTCGTCTGCATGGACTTTACAATTGGGTCTTTACCGGAATAAAAATGCGATAATCCAGGTTATAAACTATCTGAGTGCCAAATTTCATCGATTTCCGTTCAGCCGTTTTTGCGTGATTGTGTAGCAAACATCCAAACATAATAACTTTCACATTTATAATGTTAGTACGATTTTATTTAGATACACATAAATTACCATTGCTGTAATATTTGTTACAGGATATAAAATATTTTCTTTTTGAAAATAATAATACATAATAAAAATAATAAATAATAAAAAAAAACTTATTATGTTTAGTTAATGTTTTAATTTCCAATACATTTGCTACTCTCAATAAATAAATACAAATATATTATAATCTCATAAACCAATATTTAACACGCGTAATTACATAAACCCTAAAAATACTATCGCGCACTGCATCGAAGGATATTATTAAGGCTTCTATTTCAGATCCTATGTTGCATAATGGAGGCTGGCATTTGGTGACGTCAGAAGAGGCACGGCGCGGGCGCGGCAGCGGGTGGCCCATTCATAGGCCTCGATAACGCACACACTCGCAACCCGGAACACACCTCGGCAGTACCACATGATTGCGATTTTCGTAATGACGTCACGGCGCGTCGACCAATCGCAGAGCAGATCCATTCAAGCCTAACTACTGAAGGGAATTCGCGTGGCAAGGAGGCAGCAGTCGGCAGATACTCGTCGCATAAGCGGTTACGGGCTACGGTGTAGACTTCCGTGTTCCTGCTACGAATTTTTAAAAGTTATAAAAGTTATTTTTTAATGTTTTAAAAATCGTGTTGTTGACCTCTATATCGTTTTTGGACGGTACCGTTATCAGTAAGTATTTGTATGTAGTAAGGTAAAATAAGTTATCAAAAACAGTAAATAATTGATTTAACATGAATTAAACTTAATTCGTAGAGCATGTGTAGCTTTCACTACGGGATTGTACGCTACGCTGCTACGCTGCTACAACACCCACGCTCTGTCTGGCTCGTAGCGACGTAGACTCGCCCACGCATTTGGAATTCCTAACTAAAGTAAGCTTTACAAAATATTGATACACAACCGAGAGTAAATTTATCTAAGAAAATGTAAACAAAGAAATTTATTAATTTTTATAATACTTAAAATATAAGTCTGTATACGTCTAGTTCAAAGTGATTAAAGTCTAAAAATTTGTAAAGTACATAAGTTGTATCTATTTCAAAACCGCTGAAATTTCATGAAAAACAATAAATTTAACAATTAACATGAATAATAATAAAATAGGCTCAAATTTATCTCTCTGACGTCATTACTATGTCGATGAGCCTTTGTTTCTTGCACTCTATGTACTTGTTTTCATTATTCATGGTTTTCAGTTTAGTGCGAAGGAAACTAAACTTATTTTCATGTCAGTAAGCCTTGAGAATTTTACTAAATATCTATGTAGGCTTGAAACTAGAAACTAAATTAATTATTTCAAAAAGTATTTAAAGTATAATTGTAGCAGTATTTAGATCAAAATACAACGCACATCAACACAAAATTTAACAGTCTAATAAGAATTATTGCAATTAAAACTTTGCTATTAATATTAGAGTAAACTCCCTTTTTATATATTAATAACAAACAAGTTATTTTTAGAGATTAGGTTTTGTCATTGTTTTTCTATAATTATTACGATCAATAAATTATTACGTTGAAGAACATCAAACACATAAAAAGAATAGCAATCAATCTACTACTATACATATAATAAAATTGAAGTGTCTGTTTAAAATGTCAAAATAACAGCTAAATATGAAGTATATATAGTCATGACAAAAAAAAAACAATATTTAAAATTTTTGTCTGACTGTTTGTTTGTTTGTTCCGGCTAATGTCCGAAACGGTTGGATCGATTTTGACGGGACTTTCACTAGCAGATATCTGATATTATAAGAAGTAAGATAGGCTATTTTTTATTTTAGATTCTGTAAACCACACGAGCGAAGCTGCGGGCAACACTATTTGGATATAGGATTGTCTAATTATGTATTTATATACTTTGCCCGAAAAGATAATCAGTAATTGAATTGAATTTACGAATCTACATTTAAACTAGAATGATTTCTCCATATAAATGTATATGATTAAACAGCACGGTATTTTGCAAACTAGCTTAAAGCAAATATCCAACCTTTTGTATTTAGGACTTTGTGAAAATAAATATCTGGACGAACGAGCTTCGTTCAGTGTCTTGAGAAATCAAAAACCTGTCTAACCATGGAAAGTAAAAGAAAATCCAAATACAATTGCTCACTTTAGTCGGTGGTAAGCTTGAAGATTACAAATAAATCTTAAGACACAATAAAGTTCAGCTTAAAGTTCAATTTTAATAAGAAGTTTTCATAGAAAAATTATTTCAAATAGTACAATGTTTTTGTTTTTCGATCTGACTATACTGTTATCTTTAATGGCCCTGAAGCCTCAGAAGGCTTTTACAGCTTCAATTACAATTTATTAACCTGTGCGTAACATTAGAGATAATATCACCAATAGCTTTAACATAAAACGCTAATAGCAAATGCTTATTGTATATAATGTCAATAATACGGTCTATATTATTAAGTTAAAATTCACATTTTGTCATCAACCGCTCGAACATTTAAATGAATACCAATATTTCAGTGATTTAAATGTTTAATGGCTTAGTTTATATTGACGAATATGAATCTAAACAGCAGAACTACGGACACAACGCTTCCTATTATTATGGCAATATATTATTAAATTTAGCAGATATTGCTATAAGCAATCAAAAATTAATTAATTTAGCATTTGACTATTACTAGAGGATTTTATTTATACATTTAAAATCCATTAACACTGATTTTACAAAATTTTCATCACGTTGAAAGTAAAAAAATGAGAATAAAAACAAATAAAATAAAAATAAATATTATATGAATCATACGTAACCTCGAAACTGCTAAAATTTATATTAATTAACTACAAATAAATAATATACAGAGCACAAATACTCTAAATGAAAGTTGCTATCTGATCATTTTTAAATGTAGTAGGTATTAAATTAATAATAAACAATTAATACATTTAATAAACAAAACAAGCAAAATTGTATATTTTTAAAACTGTTTAAAAAATTCTGTAAACATTACGTTCAGAGGTGGACGATAGTAGAACTAAAATTTCAGTTACAAACTAAAGTAGATAGACAGATCAATACTGTTCATGTAAAAAAAAAATCTTGTAAATAATGTTATTGAAGTTAATAGATATATCACATAAAACAACAGTATATTGAGAATATTAAATATCGCTCATGGCAATGGTCATTCCTAATTTCAATTATAAAATGAAATATACCTTACATACTTCGATTATCGTTGAATGTATTATATAGAAATTCAGGGAGCTTCAAAAGTCATTTGTAACAGTACCATCCGTTTAGATGTTTTTTTTTTTATAAATGTAGGTGAAAAGAAATTTGTTGCAAGTAGCATCCTGATATAGAAAGCTACAAGTAGAGCTTAGCGTCATGAAAGTACTCCCTCAGCATGAATATCTTAGCGATATGATTATGTTATATGGATAGAGATAGAAAGAGATATTTTTGACAACATTTCTTCGAGATCGCTTTATCGATGTCTTAATTACACCTAAAAGGAATATATAAATTCACCGTAATTAAAACGAAAACAATCAAAATGAATTAAAAACTTTATTATGATTTAATAAAAGTATTTTCGGATCGTTTTAATTGTACTGTTAAAATATAATTAGGAAAATAAAAATTATTTAACAACTCATTATTGAAGTCATCCTTTTTTGGCGCGTTTAGTTTATGAGAAAATTGAGAGCTACATCACCTGACGTAAGTGTCACATGATCAAGTTAGCCATCAAAAATTATAATTTCATTCGTTCATTCATTTTACTAACTTTTATTTTTCCGTGTAAAAGTAATTTCAAAACTTTCAGTTATTTAACAACTATAAATTATTTTTACACTATTTAAAAAAATGTAGTAGAATAAATTACCTTGTTATTATTGATGGCTTTATGACAAGTAACAAATATGTAATGGAAGACTTTGTTTTAGAAAGGTTATATATCGTTTTTTTATGTTTATTTTGTCGTGTTCCGATAGGATTTCATGGCAATTTCATCTCAGGAACTTTAACCATCTATGTAACCACCTTCAAAATGCCTTTCCTCCTAGCTCACCTACCTTATACAAGAAACTCTTGTGCAAAATTTCAAGCTTATAGATCTACTAATTAGGGCTGTCTGTCTGCAGTTTGGAGATTTATCTCTACTTGAGGCAGTCCGACTGATGGAATGCCTCTACTCTACAGAAGATCGCAGCCCAATAACCTAGCGTTGTGTTTCTGCGGTGAGTAGGGTTTCCAGAACTCTTTGGGGTAGGGGATTCAAGGTCGGCAACGCGCTAGTGATACTTATGGTATTACAAGCGTCCATAGGCTACGGTCGCCGCTTATCATCAGGCGGGTCTGATAATATGTATTGGTCATATGCAAATAAATCATTGCTTTACGAGATGTTAATTAATAAAAAATGTTACTCTTAATGAGTGGTTTACTCTACATTATTTAAAATTCAAAATTGCAATGGATTGGCCACTGATTATATTTATAAGCATGTTTGTGTAGTGTTAAAACCTGAACTTCTTAAAAGCAGCAAATTGTTCATTTTAAAAATGTTATCAGCAAAGAAATGAAGATAGAAAGACATAAGTTTTTATTATTAATGAACTGAAACCGCATAGGCCACAAAGAAACAATACTCATAAAACTGTATGAGCAATTCGTATGCGAGGGGAACAGAGGGCACCGGGGGCGGGTAGGGGCTCGGTTTGACGTCAGAGCTATCCAGTGACGTCATAAGACCATGCCACACCCACCTTTAACGTGATCACCACAAATCCTACTTCATATAAAGTATGGGAATGTTATACAATGTCCTCTTAATTAAGAGATACTTTTTTACTAACTTATAACGGATAATTTATATAAATATCAACGTATTTTTATTTAATATGTTTACTTTAAGAAAAACTAAAAAAGTAAATTGTTTCGTTTAATATGGAAATTAAAATTAATCTATAAATAATAGTTTAAAATTAAAAAAAAATCTGTATGTTTAAAGAAAAGAGTTTAAAAATACAGCTCGCCGCCCAAACTAGCGTTATAGATGCCGGTTCCAGTGAAATTCAATGAACAAGCTTCGCCACGTCACGAGCTGCAGGTTACTATCTCTGTCCTTCTCGTTCTTACAGATACCGGCACGTAGGAAAGAGTCAGAAAACCTAGTGACCCAATTTCCCGACCTCGGTCGGGTGGGATCGGCGTCTATTTTTAATCTGAAGGTCGATTTATTTATAGAGCTAAGAACACGCCGGTCGGGGGCGGGCGCGAGTGTCTCGCTGCGAACCGTCTCTACTTTATATCATGTTAACGATTTTATAATAAATGATATTATCCTTAAGTATTATATAATTACTTTTAATTTACCACTTATACTACAGTCTTCTCAATTATAGAAATACTTACTAAACCCGGCCACACTTCACTGTGGCTTATTCTGATATTAATTATTAGGGAAATAAATAAAACTTTTCTAGCGACAAAATAGTCACAGAGAAAACACAACACGCAATTAATTACTCTAATATGTTTGTTGTTAAAATCAAAACCGTTTAACATATTTTAAAATAAATTAGTGAAAATAGTAATGTGTGTAATAAAATTAAAAAGATGTGACTAAGAAGTCATTGTTCAGATGAAGTTGTTTTTATTGAAAGCTCGCGAAATACTCAGAATTTTCCATAAAGTATATAAACACTTTTATATATAAATGTAACGTTGTGTAAAAATTCATATCAACCCATCGACTACTTTGACTTTCATTAATTAGGTACATTGACAACCACGGACATAAATACTGAAGCTGTTTTTTTATTATGTATCTTACGTATTCATAACATATGACTTATTTTCTCTTTTAGTATGAGATTGTCAATACCAGAACCTAGAATCGAATATATATTTACTAAATCTAATTTAAGAAGTAATAAACTAAAAACTAACCGCTTCTTTCTCCACAAAGAAAAGCATAGGCCTCCTCCTCCTGGTTCGCTAAAATGCTCATGAAAATTTGTCATTAAACACTCGCCTTTTTTCGGTAACTACTTAAGTAGTTTAGAGTTAACTGTATTCCCTGGGAAGAATAGCATTAATATATTACAACCTTAGCCTACATTGACATTTTACATCAGATATGATTTTGTTAGAAAAGTTGCCTATATACCAATAATAATATTAAAGTTAATCAAATTGGATTTGACATTTGTTTTTACTTCAGTTTCATTCATTTCAGAATTTATCAAGTAATGTGTTAAATAAAATTAAAAATTATTAAAAGCGTAAAGTCGACAGTAACGACATCTGTTAGAATTCTTACAGTATTTATACGATGTACATTAATACATAAGCTTTTATATTATTTTTTTTAAAGATAAAGAAAAGGATTTTAACAAGTTTTCGAAAATTTCATTTGATACTGTTTTTATAAAAGCTAAAATTAATTGATTAAAATTAAATAATATATCTAAACGGTGTGAAGTTAGAAAAGTTTTGTAAGTGCAATAAATACTTTTTTAAATAACGACATAGTAATGGCACTGTGCCTCATGGTAGGAATAATAAAAAAAAACAGCTACCATTTAGAAATTAACAATCTATTGCGGTTTTGGCGGGATCTCAAACTGTCATTTTTATTTTTTATTCATAAATTTATGTTGTTTGACCCTATTTTGTGTAATTTAAGTGGCATTTTGCATAATAAAGCTTGGTTATTGTACACAGGTGAAGTGGATTGGAAATAATAACATGGATCATGAATTCCGAGATGCCACAAAAACTCACTAGAAAGTTGCAACAAGGGCGCCACTATCTTGTTAGGATTCTGCAATCGTCATAAGATTGGAAACTGTAATCACTTGATAATGGCAGTAATGTCACTGTCATGTTGGCCAGTATCACATAACATTATTATTTTACAAGATTTGAAAGCTGAAGATTAGTTGCAGTGCGTCCGATATTTATATACTACGAGCGCTGTGCCCACGGCTCCGCCGCGTTTGTTACGCATAAATTTTGGCATCCCGTAATTTTATTTTACGCATGTTGCTGATAATTCATATAGTTTATCAATTGTGGAATGTTATGTACTTCCCGTGTACAGTTTTCTTGAAAATCGGTCGTAAATAAATTAAAAAAATGCTTGTTATATGTACTATTATAACGGTTCTTATAGCCTATCAATTTTGGAGTGATATACACTCCCGTGTACAAAATTTCATAAAATCGGCAAAAAACATTTGATTTTTTTTTAAATTTTAACAATTATTATTGCCAATTCTTATAGCTTATTCATTATGAAATGACGTATGCTACCCGTTACGGAATGTTGAGAATTAATACAATATTACTATTTTGAAATTATTTTCTTTTACAATTTCTAAAAGTTTTATTGAATATTCCTATAACTCATCAATTAAGAAACGTCGTATACTTCCTGTGTACCAAATTTCATCAAAATCGGATAACAATTAATAAAAATGTGTATTCTGGAAATAACTTCTTTATAATTTCTAAAAGTATTACTGAAAATGATTCTTATACACCTATTTCATTGTTTTTATTAAAGAGTACAAAATTTCAAGTCAAATACAATATTTTTTTACCCACCCCATACAAACTTTCTACTCCAATTTTACTTAGAGGTTGAATTTCCCAAAATCGGTTCTTAGTGAGCATCTACATCGTGAAAGAAGTAACTATGCTTTTCAAGTCAATTGGACCTACAGTTTCGAAGATCTCGTGATGAATGGTATTTCGCTTCTTTATATATAATGCATATATATTTAGTTGAAGCTAACTGATTTAGCTTCAACTGAAGTGCACTTATAGTAAATAGTAAATGGCTCAGTGGTAACGTTTACGAAAACTACGACGATCTACGTGGGTTCGTATCCCTACAATGAGCCTAAGCTTTCGGTTAAGGAAAACATCGTGATTAAACTATAGCACGATGGTAAGGTATTTCTATTTTCTAATGCCCGTCTTGTTAGCTACCACCCTCAAGTAGAAAAACTGTCGCTAAAGGTAGGTGTTCCGGCGTCTGCACTTGTAAGCCAACCCACGACTAGGGTTAGTGTGGTCACATCGTCACTGTTTATCAGATGAAATTGTGACCATACGCTGAACCTATAAAGAACATTAAAATTCAATTTAACTCGTAAGATTTTTAAAGACTTAAATATAATTTACAAAATACCAAATCTTTGTCAAAACGAATTTATCAAGAATATTTATGAAACAAACCTTTTACAATCATATCAGTTTATTTGACAATAAGCAGAAAATTAAAAAAAAAATCAACTGTACGATCACTGAACGCTATTCACTTTTAACAATAAATATACTTATTTTTAATGTACAACCCATTTTGAAGAAAATTGTACACGGGAAGTACTTGGCATTCCTCAATTGATAGGCTATATGAATTGTCAATAACATGCGTAAAATAAAACTACGGGATGATAAAATTACTACATACAAACGCGTGCGGAGCCGCGGGCACAGCGCTAGCTACATATATGGTATACATAGTTTGGGTTCAATCCTAATAAGAAAGTTTTCACGTGACAAAAAGGATTATTTTTAGTTTTCTAAACAGGTTTTAATATCATAAATTTAAAAATGTTTTTTTTTATGATTAATTAATGACTATCTAAAATTATATTGATATTAGACGCCAGCAGTTGGCAACCCCAATGTAACCTAACACTAGACTACGAAACGTCACTGCGATCGAGTACGGTACGTTGGGTCTAAGCGTTGAGTATCATGTCACCGGACATTGCTTCCGACTGCCATGCTGGGGCTTCGTTCTAATCTATTATTGACTATTGTCACGACGTGTCGATTAAGTGTAAGCAGAACAGTCGATGAATAAATATATCATATAAACTAAATATTTTTTCTATTTTTATATTATTTCTCAAAGGTGTTTCTTCCTGGCAACGCCATAACTCCATTAGATAAATCATTTAAAATTAATGTTTTCATTAAAAATGATAAAATACTTTTTCCATAGGAATGACATCTATTGATATCTATTAACAATCTGTTTACCTAATATAAGTACTCTTACATTGTGTACATTATATAATGAGCGGAATATTCCCACGGGTCATCTAGTAAAATATTTTCCTAAGTTTGGTCACGCTTTAAAAATAAAGTACGTACTCTTTTTCTTTTGACTGGGTTTTCAAACTCGATCTCAAACGTATCGAAGCTTGTAAATATTACATTCCAGTTTCACTGACTATAAAAATAATTATTAAAAACAAAAGATTTATGACGGTTATAGCTATAAACAATTACATAATATATGATATATTCAAGCAAGCCCTTCATTGCAATCATTGTAATTACACACGTCGTATATACGAAATACAATTACCTTTTAACAAACTATGACATACAGCGTTTTAAGTAACACGATATAGACAAAAACAGCAAAAATATTACTATAGATAATTAGTACTTTGAAACCTGTGTTACACGTGGAGTGACGTCACCATGTCTGTTACATCTCCATTTTACTGCAGATTAAATTTTAATTCAACTACAGATTATGCTAACATAAAATAAATAACGGTTTCATATTTTTCTCCGTAGAATGAGACGTAATAACTCTATGCTCTTCTCATTCAACAAAACACACCAAACAGAAACGACGAACTCCTAAATAATAAACAACTGCACTTACGTTTAACACTAAAAGACTACATATTTATTTCGTATATTTATTTCGTTATATGATAAAACTGGTCGTGTCAGTAATATGCCTTCGTAAAATATGTTATTCATCTTTTACATATTGTGAAAGACTTAAAATAATTCATAACCTATAATAATTAGACTTAATAAAATTAGGCCGCGTGTTGATAAATTTTGAAGTTAGGACATGTAGTTTTATGCAGGAGAATGTTTTTGATATTGTATTTTTACAATGAGGAGCTTTAGATATACAAGCGAAACGTGGACAAATTAGTTGCGACCGGTGTATTTATATCTATCTACAAAATATATGGCATAACGACATATATAATGATTTAATAAAGAGGAACTTACAGTGATTACTTTTTGTTCTTCCTTTAACCATAATTCCTTTTTGAAATTTTATTAATGCTGGATAAAATATTGCATTGCATTTGATTTTGAGAATCTGCTTTTCTCATAGACTTAAGGTGTTTTCACGTTTGACCGCATTTGTTACTTAACATCAAAAACTAGCTTATAATATATTTAAAGAATGTCGTAGTGTATTGGAAAACATCCAGGTTTAAATCTTTGTGGCCGCCTTTTCATAATCCTGTAATGAGGACGGCTCCGTCCTCCTTCCTATGGCTTCCGGACGGCCTCGCCACCTAGGTATCATTCTTATTGCACATACATATTAAATAATGATAGGAATGTAAAAAAAAATATATATGAAAAAAGAAGAACGAAATTTTTTCGGTGTTGTTTCTATGTATGTTTGTAACCTATGCATTCATAGACTATTTATTCAAATGCTTTGATGGATTGTTATGCGCACGCCTGCCAAGGTTCTGTACTTCAAACATTTTTCAACAGATGGCGTGCAGATCGTTTCATTTTTATGAAAACCAGAACAAAGTGCCGGGCAAGAGGTAGTTTTTATATAAAAAAGTCCATTTACCAACGAAAAGGCTATAAAGTTTAGTATATATTACAGAAATTGTCACTGTATTGTTTTTCAGCTGGGCTCATACTCTTTATTTTAATAGTATGAGATAACTTATCTAGGTACAAAATTAAATCACATGTATAAACAGAGTGTTCGGTGCTTTTCGTCAGGGATAATACCGTGAATTTGCCGAGCTTCTATAGAAGAAATGAAGGCCATTTACAAGTTTCCGCGTATAGATAAAATAAAAGATACGGTAGATGGAAGGACACGTGAATCTTAATCAAAAAACATAATTCTATTTTAATTTCTGTACTAAAAACAAGAAGTATAATAGATTTTAGTATTTATGACAACATTTACAGAACATTATTATTATTTCAAGTATGAGTAAGTCCTAACTCAATTCAATAAGCCAAATATAATCAGTGTTTTATTTTACATAACATAAGTACTGAGAACTTAATTTTTTGTAAGTCCAAATACATAATTATATAGAATATAAAATATATAAAAAACAAAATAATAGGAAGTCTCATATAACACAAAGCTTAAGTATGACGCTTGGAACAAGTTACAAGACAGAGTGATTACTGATATCTTTTATATTATGAAATATACCTTGTACCTGACACAGATTTAAGAAATAAGTTGTGAGTTATATGTTTTAGACTGATATATCCGTCATTTCTTCTTTATCTGCCTCAGTTATAGTTTACTAAATTTTATTGTTTGTATTAAAATGTATTAGAAAAATAACTTTAAACGAAAATATATTATAATATTCGTTTACTGTAATCAAAATCTATTTTTTTTTTCGAACTCGGAGTTAAGGTGGATAAACGGTATACTGCGATTTTATCGCCATAAGCTTATAACTCGCAAGGATAAAATTAGTGAGTATGGGGACGTTGGACGCTATGTAGCTTAGGCTCGGTGGCTTACATTAACAACTCGCAAGGTAGCCTTCCTCCAGTATTCATTGGCACTTGAACGGATAACGTGAACGCACGTCCTATCATCAGTTAAACTTTATTTCCTTCAACATAAAATTAAATAATAACAAATACACCGTTCTATGAAGTGTTTATTTTATGTTACATGTGAGTAATTATTTATTTTATATTGCATAATGATTTTTAATAAGCAATTCTGTTTAAATCATTTTTATTTTTTCTATATTTATTTTTAAATGTGTTTGTTGTCATTTTGGGATTGTTAATTTGTTACAGGAGTTTAAATAAAAATCCTAATTAGTAATGATTTAATCATTTATTATTACGTTGAAATCATGATATATAAATCATTACTTAGGTATTCAGTTTTCATAAATAAAATGAATCGGATACAATATTTATTCATTTCCTATGAACTAAACGTATATCTTATATGTATCGTATATTATAAAAAAATCCAGTTCTTAAAGATTATCGACATCGAAATGTTATTGTATCCTAATGTAATTATTTTTGAAATAGATTATTTTGTAAACCATAGTCACTTTAATGATTTTTAATTTTTACTGTTAACGAGTTTTATTTAAGCAAGTAAACCAAGTAAAAAGTAGTAATTATAATTGAATAAAAAAATTGTATAACATAAATCTCTACAACTGTTTTAATTTATGTATTGTTTCTATTTAATGGTGCTTAACTTATATTTGAAGAATTTACATAATTATTAATAATAACTTAATGTTTCATGTACATCCGGAATATGAGTTTTCATAAATCTACCGAACATAAAGATATAAAAATAGTTCAACAAATATTTTTTTAACCTTATATAGTAATATTTGGTATGTTACTTTTTTATGAGCAAAGCATTTGCTTCTTTGCCGCTTAACGAAGCGTTAGTATCAAATGATTGGATATGCGTGCACTAAGCCGGTAGTAAGGTTTCTTCGTTGTTCCGCGGGGCTTCGCGTTTGCCACCCGATACTTTTTACCTCACATCCGTTCGTATAGATTGAAATATATTATATCTTTAAAATGATCTAACTCGTTAAAATAAAATAGCGTCTTATTAACGCTAAACTTTCATATTTTTCTAATTTTCTATAAAAAAATATTTCATTGAAAGCTCAGTGGTTACTAAATTTTACAATTCTAGTAAAAAGTAATATTATATTAGATTGCATACCAGACCTACGTATGTCCTACAGTTTGATAGACGAAACCGTAATTTAAGTAGTTATTATTTGAATGAAAAGTTTATTTTGATAGGTTTACATTGCGGGTTTTAGTAGATTTTTTTAAATAAATATATAATATAAAGTGGAGAAATCTAATGTAAATCGTAGATATACATGTTCAAAATACTAGGTACTAACGTCTAGGTTCGTACTTTAGTTGTAAATGGTTATTTGGTTTATTGAGTTGTATTTTTGCCTTTCAATGGTTAACTTTTTTTTTGTTTTCTTTTATGTATTATTTGTAAGTCTAAGTGACTGATATCAACATTACCTTGGAACAGTAGCTACCTCAAGGTCCAGCCGACGGCTTTAGTTCGAATATAAATGAATCCCAAAGCAGCTGCTGGCCACTGCACATGATTAGTAAAATCTATACTCTTGTGCGTGTGACAGCGGCTATTGCGGGTATTTCATTGTCAACGAAATCCGAAGATCAATCACCTTAAATGGACGAACGTTCCAGCGTATTTCCACCGAGACTTCACTCCTAATTTCAATACGTTTTATGATAAAATTGCCACAGTTACAAACAGATGTCTACTATCTTTTCGGGACAACTGTCTACTATCCTTATTAGTTTTTAAAATACAATTATAAATGTAATTCAAAGCTCGGTATTTTACTGTGTATTAACAGCAAAGTGAGTGAAAATAACATAAACAATTCGGTGATTTTTCATCTTTTAAAAGTAAATCTTCAAAATTCCATGAAAATAATAATACTAGAAGCACTCACTTTACTCAATGACTTGTACATATATTTTAATATTTTTGTTCATTTAGATATTATATTTTTTTCATTTCGAAGCATGCTATGTTGATATATGCGAATAGTTTTGAATATGTCTTATATTCGATTACGAAACACAGAAGACGAAAAAAAATGTTTTCAATAAAAAATAATTCTTGGCTTGGTTTGCCTTTATGGCATCACAGAACAAGTCTGGGAGTAAATGAAAATTTACATTACAACTGATTATTTTGTATACCAGTGATTTTAATATGCGTAGCTTAATAAAATATAAAATTACACAATATATTATATTTGAACCGTGCAGGTCGATATCGGGGAGTCATTTAATAACAATGACGATTTTTCCTGAACTGTTCTAGTTAGATACCTACCTACTATGTGTACGTTTTTTTTCATAAATTGATTATACAAAGCAGGATTTATTTATTCTAGCTATTTGATACTAGGTTTAGACTAGGTATATATTACGTAAGAATTTTTAGCAATATCAATTAAATTATAAATTAAAAAAACTGTTAGACCAACCAACTGTTTGTGTTCAACAAAGGCACAAATTACGCTAAGGTAATTATACAATTTTAGCCTAAAAGACTATAAGTGAATGTCAAAATGATTAGTACTATAGAAGCATTTTCATATAAAGACAATTAAAAGGATACTTAAAAATATAAAACCTACACTGGTAATAATAGTGTAAATACAGTTTTGTGGACACTATAAAGACAAGCATAAGCTTAGTCTGAAAGACATTAAGGGATTGTCAAAAATATTAACACAGAAGCAATTCATATACAGACATTATGTGTAGATACTAGACTGTACTAATCTTTTATATAAATAAAATGATAGAAGTTTACCGTTGTGCGAGCATCACGCAAAAAGTACTAGATGGATTTTGATCTATTTCTTTGTATTACAGCTTATCAAAAAAAAAAACGCGATATCTTCATTCAATAAAATTTTATTAAAGTTTTTCAAACTACGATTTTTATAAGCACTACATAAGCGTTCTCTGTTGTTCACGAGAGCGGAGCCACAGGCACATCTAGTAAAATATAAAAGGAATATATGCAAAAAAAAAACCGTATATTAGAATCATGTATTCGGTCAGGTCATAGATCTTGGTAACAAATAAAACTTTATTCACTTGACAAGCGGAAGATTATTTAAAGTTTTATTTTATATGTTATTCTAAAGATGACGCGGATAGGTAAAGGAGACGCCATCTAAAAAACAAAAAAATCAATCAAAATATAGTCCGCTATATATTCTAATACATAGTACACAAAACTGTCAACAGATGGCGGTCTCATCAACAATCCTTAAACGTAAAAATAACTATAATTAAATATTAGAAAATAGGTGTCGAATATACATCAGAAAAATATAGTTACATTTACCTATATCGATATGTTAGATCACTTCGGTATTTTAATCCTGTTTTATGAAATTGGTTTTTAAGCTAATTCAGTCAAAAAAGTATCGGGAATAGATAATTTGTTTATGGTTCCACATTCGATATTTTTTTTTGTTTGATTGGCATAATCGTTTTTCATTTTGGCGCGAAGTTTTATTTGCATCTGTCATTTAGATTAAATACAGTGCTGTTTAAGTTGGATCATATCTAGTGTGTATTGCGGATTTCATAACGGACAAAAACTTCGACCAAAGAGTTTGTCTTAGATTTTGCATCGCCAATGGAATTTCGTGTTCGGAGACACTGAAAATATTACAGCAGGCTTACGGTGAATCGACTTTATCAAAAACACGTACTTATGAGTGGTACAAAGCGTTTAAAAGCGGTCGAGATATGCTGGAAGATTTGCCTCATCCTGGTAGGCCATCATAGTCGTCAAGTAAAGTTAACATCGCAAAAGTGAAGAAAATAATTACTGAAAATCCTCATTCAAGTTTGAGAGCGATAGCCGCTAAACTTTCTGTCGCACGAGTCGATTCGTATCATTTTAAATAATCACTTGGGTATGAAACATGTTACCGTTCGGCTAGTTCCTAAAGACCTGATTTTTGTCCAAAAACTCAATCGCATCGTTTAAGAGAGCAAATTCGACGAAAAAGGCCAGATTTGTGGAAAGAAAATTCTTGGATTTTGCACCACGATAATGCGCCATCGCACAAGGCCATCATTGTGAACGAATTTTTGACCAAAAACTCAACAAATACTATCGAGCAACCACCTTATTCACCAGATATGGCTCCAGCCGACTTCTTTCTTTTTTCTAAACTCACATTACCACTTCGTGGCACCTGTTTTCGTTCCGTAAAAGACATAGAGAAGAATTCGCGACGAGAACTAAACTCAATTCCGGAAAAATCGTTTAAAAAATGTTTTCATGATTTGATTATTCATTGGCGGTAAGTGTAACGTTTTTGAAGGAGCATACTTTGAAGGCAATAAAAAAAATTCGATGAATAACTAACATTTCGTATATTATTGATCTTTTCCTGGTACTTTTTTCACAGAGTAGATGGTTATAGATCAGTGATAGCGCGTTGAGTCGTGTCCAACGACAGGTTCGAACCTATACAAAAAATAAAATTGAAATGTCTGTTTGTAATGTCAAAATAACAGCTTTTTACTAAATGCTAATCATGTATTTATGGTATTTATGCCAAAAAAATAATTTTTATTTTTTTTGTATGTCTGTCTGTTTGGTTAGACTTATCTCCGAAACGGCTGAAGCGATTTTGACGGGACATTCACTGACAAATAGCTGGCGTTATAAGGAGTAACTTAAGCTACTTTTTATTTTAGATTCTGTAATCCACACGACCGGAGCTAGTCCTATATAGCTAGTCCTATATAAATCTAAAAAGTCAGCTTTTCATTGTTTGCAAACGCACACAAAGTATTATTATAGTAAAGCTATTTATATTACTCACTTATCTAACCTCAAGTCTCGTGACGAAAATCTGTCCCCATGCAACATTGCTGGACCTGTCGCCATTCTTTAGAGCCATACTCTAGACAGAGCTAGGCTTACTGGGCTTAAGAACCCTGGACCTACAGGGTTGAAGGGAATGGAAGTGGTATTCTAAACTTAGCACATCTATGGTAGTATACGATAATTATTCATTCTTGATTTGTTCATTCAAAGAACGCCCACCACTATAATCATTAGTTTTTACTTCATTTGGAGCTTTGGATTATCATATAACTAAGCATTCTTTATTACAAAGACGTAAAATTTATGTATACATTAGATCCGGTACAGTTATTAGAGGTAGGTACTTGTACCTATCACTGTTTACTTAGTAGGTACCTATCACTGTTTTATGTAATAATACTATTTACATATGGTACTGAATTTAGCTCTACTTTTTATAATGTATTAATTATGAAATTATTTCATATTTTCCAAGTTATTTATTAAGTTTTTATATATCCTTGAATTTAATTATATTTGTTGTTATAAAAATAAATGTTAAGTAAGCTAATGAATGGAAACTTTGACTCTGACACTGTAGTAATCTAGCGATGTGTATAGTATGTAATTATAGAAAAATATAAAAGTAAAAAGAAATATATTTTATAATCAAAGAAAACATTTTGTATAGAGACAAGCTTCCAAGATCGTGATGTTTATCAAAGACAAATCTCACTCCTTATTATATAGGTAATAAGTACGATAAAAAAAAACTCTACGTGGTTGAAATTATAGCTTATTTTTCTATTTTATTTTTATTTTTGTAATCTTGTTTTATGTATTGTTTGATTATATTTCAAAGTGTTATTGCTTCTTTTAATTTTTGTTTTCGGATTAATTTGCTAACACTGTTTCTGACATTACTTTCAGCCTATCGAACCATATTG
Organism: Saturnia pavonia; assembly: GCA_947532125.1. Classification (NCBI taxonomy): domain Eukaryota; kingdom Metazoa; phylum Arthropoda; class Insecta; order Lepidoptera; family Saturniidae; genus Saturnia; species Saturnia pavonia. Next base: position 14,814,578 of record OX383900.1, on the reverse strand, counting down.
ACACCTCGCATCTGGAAGACAACAAGAATAAATGATGAAGCCCAAAACAACTATTGGTCACTGCACAGGAATAGTAAAGACGACATACTCTTGTGCGTGTTCCAATAGTTATTGTGGGTGCTTCATAATCTGCAACGGAAGAAGTACAAGAGTTTTGGAAAAATGTAACAAAAATGCCTAAGTTGTATCCAGTCAAGCGTTGGTAAGTGATACATGTGATGAAAATGATTCATTAATGTGGGAAAATACAATAACACGTGGAAGCGAAACTATTGTAAATCTGAATGCAACTTTTTTATTATGGTATAAATACATCAGAACAACATTATCGTAATCAATCACGTTGTTAATTAAATGTTGTTAGTATAATTAAATTACTTTTTTGAGCATACAGCTTTTGAAATTATGAAATGTTTTAAAAACTACGATCTCAATGGCTGTTTTTGATATGAATGATATCTAATGGCGCCTACGGACTGGGTGAACGAAAGCGTACGAGTGTGGACGTTTTCACGAATGCAAACGCCACAAACTATGTTTTTCTTTATAAAAAATTGTATTAAAATTAATATCTTATAATACACCGACCAATTGTATCGTTTTATTCAGACGTCCACTCTCTAGCGTCGCCGTCGTTGAATGAGCATTCGCCAACGCGTCTACACTGAATTCGTTCGTTCGTGCTCTTGTCCTTTGATTTACCGACACGCGGTCGGAGCCAGCCGAACGTGAACGAGCTCGTTCGCGTACGTTTGCCTTCGGAAAAACGTCCACACCTACTCGTACGTGTTCGGAAATTAGATTTTGTTCGCGTTTGTTCACCATCAGTACCGCCATGAGCTATCTGAAAGCTCATATGGCTCTACATTCTATGTAGTCTTTTAAATGTTTTGCAAATAAATTTATATTTACTAATGTTTTATACTACAAAGGTGGCAAACGAGCTTACGGCCCGCTTGATAGTAAGCGACTACAGTAGCCTATGGACGCTTGTAATACCGTAGGTATCACACTAGCGCGTTGCCAACCTTGAACCCCACTAACCCAAAAGCACTGAAAACCCTACTCACCGCAGAAATACAACACAAGGTTATTTGGCTGCGATCTTCTATGTTCCACCAGTCGGGCTGTCCCGAATACCTATAGAGAAATCTGTAAAGAAATTTATCTGTGCCCTACCTCTCTTTTCTCTGCTACATTTTTTGCAACATATTCTTATTATTAATTTTTTTTATAAGCAATTACGGTTTTTTGTTGTTTTTTAGCCTGGTATGATTTAGCTAACAGGCATAAAATCCATCTGACGTTAATATCTGACATATATTTAAAACACTTATCGCAGTTCTGAAAATCAGTACATGTTGCCAACTACATGGCACTCTTCGGACTGGATTACCTACAGCAACGCGAACAATGCTGCTTGCCAGCAGAAATAGATAGTGGTGCTTCCACAGTCGAACTTCGCACAAGTTTCACTTAAATTGACTCGGTTGACGTTCTCCCAGAAGTGATTTAAAAATATATATAGATGGTGATTTTTTTTAAATTAAAGATGTGGTTAATTATTAAATATTAAGTTAAACAAAACATGATATCAAAATGTTTTATTATCATATCAATTATTTTGAATAAAATTAGAATTCAGATGAAACATTCTGAATCAGTCTTAAATATTTAAACCTACTAACAAATAAATAATAAATATAAGGAAAAAATAATAAAACTTTTAGCTCGATTACATAATAATACTGGTTATACATCGATATATCATATATGTATGCAATATTGTGTACTTTCGTAAATTGCTCTTACAATTAATCAAATTATTTGATTATATTGTTACTTTTTTTTTATAATTTAGGTACTGTGTTATCTTCTTCTTACCCTTAAGGTACAAATAGATATGCTATTAATAAGTATGCTTATGAGAATGCTTTGGGACCAGCATGTTATTTAATTAAACATTTGCTTGATGTAAACATGCTCGATACTAGCAATGGCCAATCCAAGCCCGGTAAAGCTGTAAAAGCCGTAAAGGCTCCAGGGCCCCTCAGGCTAACAGTGTAGTCAGTTCGAAAAAAAAAAAAAAAAAAAAAAAAAAAAAAAAAAAAAAAAAAAAACTAGCAATGGTTTCGACACACATGCCACTAGGTAGCAAATGCTCAATAATAGCATGCTTTCGAGTTAAAATGTACACTTACCCCACCTAAGTAAGGTGGTTTCACAACATGTTTTCCTCTTCCGTTTTCTTCTATCAACTGTCATCTCAGTGTTAACACCTTTCATACACATGTAATTTTCCTCACATAATCCATCCATACCTTCTTCGGGCTTCCTCTAGTCCTATATCCATTCTCCTTCATACTCAACACTTTTCTAGATATAGTATTATGGAGACAGTATTAACAAATAAAAAACAATTAATAACAATAAATAAGGAATGATTTGTTTTGTTAGGCGGAATAAAACGAAATCTAAGTGAAATTATATAAGAGGTTTTTGAAATTGAAAAATCTTATTTTAGTATGTAGTTTGTTGAAAAATTATATATTTCTTAATATATTCAGAAAGTGATAAAATGAAAATTATATAATATTCCGGTTTATTATTTAGGTAATTTAAGCTTATTTATATAGTGTAAATAAATAAAAACACACCATTTCATTTCAAAGGTTTAGACTGTTATAAATTACAGTTGATATTATATACCTTTTTATAACCAGTTTAATTATTTTGTTTATATATTACTAATCTGAAAGTTATTAATTATGTGTAATAATATTTTATTAGATTTCAAAAGTGCCAAGTAATCAAATATGCATTTTTATTGGATATTTTATACTATACCCTGTTAATCATAGAAGGCTTGCACAACTGGGGTTGCCATATACGGCTAGGCTCTTTCAGGACGCAAAAACAAAAAATAACGAATATTTATTGACAAAATTATAATGCATGCTGTTTTAGACGTAGCTTGATTTTACTTTACATAAGACTATAAGTATTTTTCACACGTTCATAAAACTCCGTGCAAGTCATATTAAAGTTTATCTGTCACTGTAATATTGACTCGTCATTCTCCGGCAGCAGGCAATTTTCATCGATTCGGTCCACTGTCACGATATTCATTAAAAATAATCCTTCTACGGTGGTACGGGCGTTGTGGTCAGGTAACGCAAAAAAAATCCCATATTTTAGGATAAATTGCATTTTCATTCAAGACTTTTTAACACGTTTAAAAGTGTAACCACAACTTTATTACATAATTTTTCTCCTTCCACTCTTCTGAGACAATTTTGTCCTACAAATGTTATTGTTGAAAACAACCGTGATGTGTCGCGTCGCTCAAAACCTCCACAATGTTTCCTTCGTTCTCCAGGATGGTCAAGTAATTTGGTAAGAAGTTTCGAAATGTCGTAGCTGAGCGCAAAATCTGGACGTAATAGTGCTTTGTCGGGACGTCGGGACAAAATGCGTAATGACGGTCACAGTCCCGATATATCGGGACTAATGCAACCCTATGCATAACACATATCAAATATTTATTTTGAAGTTGTAGCATAACTTAAATTGGAAGTTGATGTTACGATTATAGATTATTTTTCAGACTTAAATATAATCGATGCTTTAATCAATTGAGGGGTGTATAAATGAAATAACAAAAATAAACTACAGCAACAGTTGAGATCACAATGTGAAATACTTGAATTATTGAATGCCTGACGCAAACAACATGATTAATAATTTTTCCAGTCAATATACTTCGTTGCGTGTTGCTGCAGTAAAAATGTAGGAGTTACGTAAATACATATTATTATTAGAAATTAAAAAGATACTAATAAATTAAATATACAACGGCTTCGATTCATTGATTTTATCATTTTGGTCTACTCTAGTTTTAAGAACCATAGAAAGTAACGCTGTACGTTGTAAGAAAAAATAACAAATTCATAAAAATAATTGTATATAGGAAGTTATTTAGGATTGTGTCGTGCAAAATGTTTTATAACTTTAACCAGAAACATATTTTTTTATAATTATTATTAATAGTCGAAATGCATGCATTTTAGGTTATGTCGTAATTTGCACGACCTAACAATTTACGTTCTAAGAAAACTTCATGCAGTGTTTCCTATGATGAACAAAGTATAGCAAACTTTATCATTTATTTTTTAAATCAGTTCTAATACATCCATAGGTCGTTTAAATGTTTTGACAGATTGTACAGTCTGACACAGCCTTCCAATGTGCATTATTAGGTCCCGTCACATAAACACGAAGCTGGCTAATTCGACTACATTATACAGGCTAAATGTACATATATGTAATGTAAAGCTGCCGGTATTATTGTATGTAGATATTAGTTTTTAGAGAATATTCTAAATTATGATGTCACGTAGGAGAGATATTCTTGAGACGTTCAAGGTCGGCAACGCACTAGTTGATACCTATTATATTACAAGCGTCCACATGCTACGGTAGCCGCTTAGAATCAGGCGGACTGTATGCTTGTTTGCCAAATGAGTTGTATAAAAAAAGAGTCTCACAGTTAGCTTTATTTTTCTATTAACAGCGGTTAGAGTTAGTATGAAAAAGGAGTTGATCTACTTGGGAGCCTCACAGATTTAATTATGTTATCATTATCGGCAGCCTCATGTAGTGGATGCCACCCCGGGCCTCCGACGGGCTTAGCCATTGCTTTATACTAAAATACTTTTAACATCTTAACTTTCTGTCGTCACATGACTCTTTATGTATAAAATTTCCTTAAAAATGCCAACATACAATCTGTCACACACATTGATACATTTTATTGTAAATTATGTTGAACGTTGTCTCTATAATTGTCACCGAAGAGCAAGAGGCAGGTCGTGGCGTGAAGGCAAGCCTTCGCAGGTAAGAACGTTTCGTCGAACGTTAGTGAGTAGCCGTACATCCAAACAGCTAGTTCGTACTCCGCCTGTTCAAAATTACAATTTTATTAAATAAATCTGGTTTTTCTCAAATTAAAACATTAATTATTGGCTTTGTTTTACAGCGTCACTGAACGTGGGAAATAAGCGCTTAATTTCTTTTCTTAATACTTTTGTATAAGATAATTCATGGCAGACCGGGCCGGGTCTTTGTCCCGGTCCACGGTATAACTGAATCACCCTTTATGAACAACCATTATTATTTATTACATTAAATTTATTACATTAAAGTATTACAATTAAAATCAAACCTTACCAAATAAGTATGTGATACAGCTACCAAGAAAGCCTCCAATTTGTTCTTCGGGGCTAAGTAGAAAGCCAAATAAGACATGTCTTTCGCGTCTTGATGTTTTGATTGCCTGAAAACGAGATTTGTCGTTGCAAACAATGTAAATAAATTACAAATGTATATTGTATGTTCCAGGTTGTTTTTTGATCAGCAAGCCTTCGATATCCCGCTTCAGAGAGCCCTGCGCATGCTAAATCATTATGGTTCAAACAAAAAGAACAGGGTTAAAAGAAAAGGATTCCGTACTGATTACATTGCATATTATAAAGTTAATAATATTCAAACCATAAAAAATAATTTTATGATCTAAATTTTTTATGTTATATTTACGTGAAATAATAATATATGAATTGTATGCACAAAAATACAACCCGGATCATTGTTTACTATTATATCGATAACATTATATTCATAACTTGTAGGAAGCGTTTTAAAACTGTTTGTAGCTTGGCATTCTAGGCATTACATGAATAAGTAGAAAAATATTATATTCAATTGACGTTGGCAAATTATGAATGAACACAGTTACCATTGAATGAAAGGAAGAAGAAACATTACTATCATTTTTAAGACAGCAGTAAGATTGGAAGAATGACCATTAGAAAATTAAGTTAGGTTATTTTACCTTTCAAACGGTAAATAATTAAGTTTTTCGAAGATTCAACTTTGACTGTTAGGTCTCTAAGGCATGATTCACGCATAGATTTAGCGTAGCGTAATTTTAGACCTGTGGATTCATGTTACACCGGGCCGGGGCACGAACGGGCCACACTCAAACCAAGCCCAGTGAAGCTGTAAAAGCCGCAAAGGCTCCAGGGCCCCTAAGGCTAACAGTATAGTCAGTTCGAAAAAAGGCACATTCAAACGTCAATAGTATACTTTTGTATGGAGTAATTCATGTTACTATGTGTACTACGAGTTATTAAATACAAAATTATACTATAGATGTTTGACCGTGCCGCCTTACGTGCCCCGGCCCGATGTAACACGAATCACCTTTTACTCGACCACTTGTCTACACCCTTTTATTGGTTGAGATATATTTTATAAATTTGACACAATAATGTCAGCAGGTGTCAATACGTACACGTGCAGCAAGACGGAGAGCGTGGCGAGCGCATGCGCGGCGTACGGCGTCGGCGCATGCGCAAACGCAGCCGCGAAGCACACTGTGGCGCAGGCGCTCCGCCCGCCCGCCCCGCACCACCACCCCGCAGCCGCAAGCGCCGCCCACGACGTGGGCTTCTACGTAACACGTCAAGTCTATATTGTTTTACTATTTTTACGTTCAATTGTAACAATAAAACCAGATTTATACTTAAAAATACATTGTTGACTTTTTAAATTCTTTGCAAGTTTAGCGCTTGACGACAATCACATCTGACGTTAAGTAACGATATAGCCCGAGATGGAAGAGGTGGGACTGGCTTTCAAGTGCAGCTGCCGGAACACACCTATAGATGCTTGGCGACAGATTTTCAATTTGAAGGTGATAGCAGAAAGGTATTAGAAAATGCCCTACCACGACGTTATGGTTACATTGCATGTGTACTTATATATACACAAAAAAGCAGTCTATTTACAAAAATAAAGTAGCGATTGCAATGAAACTTGGGTAGGTACGTTGTTATATATGTTGCAGCAGCAGGTGGCGCGCTAGTCCTTTCATTTCGAAAACATTTTCAAGGGCAAAAGTTTCAATGTTTCACAAAATAAATTTATTTTAACTTACAGCATCAACATATTTTGCAAGTTTAGCACCGAGCGAAACGTAATCGTAGAAGCTGAGCATATCCGTGAACTGGTGCATCAAGCTGAGGATTGGCTCCCATCCTTCCAAGTCCAAGTTAATAATGCGCTCCATGAAAAAATCGGCCAGAGGGTCTTCCGGCAGTCGACACTCCGGGATCATCTTATTTGACGGGTTCACTGATGTTATTTCTAACGGAAGTCTGAAAATATATTATCTAAAGAGGACAGTGGTATCTTTTAGTGTACTTACGATATTATTAAGCCTAACGTGAAGCAATGTCTCTAGGTCCGTCACGAATGCGCGAGGGTACCCACCTACCTACTATTCATACCTTTTTTATACATTTGAAACAACTGTCCCTTTCTCTCGTATGAAAATTTGGAAGCAATTAGTCGGTTCTCGGCGCTCGATTATGGTCTATTTCAAGAATGTTACAAAAAGGTAGGTGGTTTACGAAATGGATATAATATTGTACACCTACTAAGTATTCAGTGAACACTTTAGTATGCAGGTCACAGCATTTTCATATGTGCAAGATGACATCGCGAGGAAACCATAGCATGGTGGTAGGGCCTTTTCTAATGCCCGCCTGGTTAGCTACCACCCTCAAGTTGAAAATCTGTCACCAAGCACTAATAGGTGTGTTCCGGCAGCTGCACTTGAAAGCCAGTCTTCCACTAGGTTTATTGTATTAACATCTTGGGCCACATCGTCACTTAACATCAGGTAAGATTGTGGCCACTACGCCAAACCTACAACGATAAAAAAAGTGTTTCATGATCTCAAAGTTATATCATTCTGTGTGATATTGATATAGCATCATATTAATATAAAATATGATTTCAATGTGATGTCAGGGCAACTACCTTTATGGTACGTTCATTTGATGTACCATTGATATAATAATGTTACGTAAAATCATTTTAAGTAAGTAAGTAAGTTCATTTTATTTCATACAACTGACATAACTATAACTTACAAGTCACATAACTGACAAAACACATTTTTACCTACCTTAGAAATAGTAATACAAGCTGAATTTTATATTAAAAATAAGTCATCTTTTTACATATGACTGAAATATCTGTTAATCTTTTCGATACATAACTGAGGAGCCACATAATCATGTACAGACGATAGTTCAATAAAGTCAGAGTCATGGCCACTTTTAAGTCAGAGTCATGGCCACTTTTTAAGTCGAGAGTCATGGCTTTCTTGGCTGATTGCCGTAAGCGGTAGCCCTCAAGCCTGGGTGAAGCTGTGAAAGCCGTTTGAATCTTCAACTCCCATATTATCTTCATACCATATTACTAATTACCTACCTATTTTATACTAAAGAGTCCTTGCTAAATTATCTTTTTGTGCGGTGTTGAAGCAAAATTCTATGAAGAAACACTCTTTATAAAAAGTGTGAATGTCTAGGGAAGGAATTATACTTTCATAAATGATGGATATTATCATTAGTTAGTGAAACTCCCAGAATACGTTTTAACATTAGGGTCATGTAAGTTGTAGGAGGCGACAGAAATATTTATCAAGTGTCATATACCAACAATTAACTTCATATAACGGAGAATATTTGACATATTAATATTTAATGAAAAAATATAAGAATATTATTTAACCCTCAACAGCTAATTCATTATGAGTTATATTACTAATACGTTTTTACATTTATAATAAAGAATAAGTCGATTAGATTTTGTTTATAAATACAATGGTAGCAGCCATCCGTACGGTCCGCCTGCAGAACGCGGTCACCGCAGCCTATGGACGCTTCTTTCTGATCTGACTAAAGCTGTTGGCATGAAAGGCCTTTACAGCTCCACTTGTGTGCCACCAGCCAGGCTGTGTGGCGAGTGCAGAAGGCGCTCCGCTGACTTATGGACGCATGCAAAACCAGAAATAACGAATACGCGTTGCCGAGCTTTTAAAAACCTCTTCATTCCCTTTTGAAGAATCCCGTACTGATTTATACCCACGGCGACGATTAGGTATACTGTTTTAAAATTATTGAATTCAAAACTTCTTTAGCCACTTTTTGGTAGAGGGAAATCTTATTGGGTTCGCGTCACCGACATGCTAATGTTAATTGTATATCTATATCTATTAGTACGAGTATATATATCTATACCACATACTGCTCTAATATCAGACTGGCGCATGAGCAGCGACCTGCGTACACGAATACATATATATATATATATGTATACACGTATAACACATAGTATGTACCTAATTGTGTGCTCTGCGCGTAGACGCTTTTTGGATGGGTGAAATCTTGTGAGTTCGCGTCACCGGCATGCGTAATAGCAATATATTTGTAGCTATACACGTGACGTATTGTGCAACATTACTGCTGTGTATATCTTTACAAGTAAAATTGAATGGATATTTTAAAAAGATTAATGTGTATATAGTGTAGGTACATTGTTCAAATAGTTTTACGAGTTTGATTATTATCTTAATCGTACAATCACTATGCAGTACAAGAGTGAGTACTATATAAATATACTAATAATTATAAGTTGAACAATAAATACCAAAAAAAAATGTTTTTTTTTTCATATTCGTATTTTATTGGCGTTTTTTTTAATTATTTAAAATATTCGTATTTATACAGGAGTTTTTTTTATTTTAAATATTCGTATTTATGTTGGCATTCTAAGTTATAAGTTTTCACTTCTATCGGCAGTCCCAATGACTACCAATTCTTTTTCTACAAAACCTTTTTTATGAATAAGCTTCATTGCATAGCTTACACTGAATATCGGGAACTTAGGGAACCCGGGTTTTTTTTTTGAACTGACTGTTCTGTTAGCCTTAGGGGCCCTGGAGCCTTTACGGCTTGTACAGCTTTACCGGGCTTGGGGGCGAGCGCTTAAGGCACTCAGCCGCGACGGAACCCGGGACGGGATGTGGTGCCAGGGCGGAACGGGAAAGACGATTTACAAAAAATAGAGAGAGATGAGAGGATTGGACCACTCGAAAGTGGTTACCGTTATTCGCTGCGCCCGCTGACTGATATAATTCTGTGTTAATTTTTTGATGAAATTACAAGTTCTTAACAATAAAACAAACAATTTTTTTTTTATAGAAAAAATTATATAGAAAAAAATGGTTTTTTGTATTTACTAATTTTATTAACCCGAACATTTTTTTTTTCTTTCTATGGTTTTCAGAAACATATGTTGTGGGGTACAACGGATGGGGCACAATGGGTTACCCCCATTCTGATCCGTATAGATACAGTATACTAGACTAAGTAACCTTTATATATTGATTAGCTCACAGATCAGAATGCCTATATTGTACAATATTTATGTAGGTATCTAGTGCATATGCAATAATAAAGCGGGGTGGTAGAGATCGCGACCACCATACACATAGTTCTCATCATTGATTTTCTTTTAGTTAGTCAATATCAATAATTAACCATGTCAATTATTGCCTTTATTATTTAATCTAAATGATGATAAGATGAATGAAACCAAAACTCAATGGATACTTCTATTTCCCCATTTTTAATTTAAATCCTTTGCAATATCATTCGTGCATTTGTGTTTGTGTTGGCAAGTGTAATTACGTGTCGCTTACACACACATGTATTTAATTTTGGCTTTAACTTTGAACGGCACGTTGTATGAAACTACAGCGTAATAACTCTATGATTAAACATGTCCGAGGAATGCATTGAAATCACTCAGTCAATATATCCTATAAGCTGATGAGCCATGCCATTCCAAGATCATGGACGTATATAAGGGGTTGTTAGAGGGTCTAGACCAAGCGTGGCCAAAACCTTGACCGCAGGCTATAAAGTGGTCCGCCAAGACATTTAAAATTTCCCACTGACTATTATTGTACTATCTTTAACAGAATTTGTATTCCTTTTAAATATTTATATATCCACCTACCAAGAGTACCAAGGCTTTAAAAAAGTATTACTTCGCTAGGTAACGGGTCAGCTAACATGGACTCGCAATTATGGCCCGCCTCTAAAATTAATTGGGCAGCCTATACCCGCTCTTAGTCTTCATTGAAATGCTAACATTCGCCGATTATGCACCTTTTATGTTCACGACACTTTACCACAGAACTAAATTGTAATTTTCAAAATTAGTTTAATTTTCATTTTATTAGTGTTTAGTGTTCGGCTTTTTTATGTTGTGAAGTCAGGGGCAAAATCTAATTTATCTTTGTGCATTTTAGGAAATGTGTAAACAATAGGTACTATCGTGTCCAAGATGTTGGTTTGGGCCTTAGTTTCATCTGCCATCGATTTTTAGGTTAGACCAGCCTCTGGAGAATAATCCTAGATACACCAATAAGAATTTAGTTACGATATCAAACTCCACTTGGAGTGATAATAAAAAATTTTGTTACTTCTGGACGTTTATAACATTTTTGAAAAGTTCCACTACGACAAAATATAGGCAGTTTCTATGAATATCCGCCGCGTGTTGTATTGCTATGTCTGTGGTAATAATATTAAAAATATTGTAGTTTGGAGACTAAGACTACTGTATTATCATTATTGTTAATTAATCTTACCTTAGCTCTGAATCACTGAGTAATTGTCTAAAACTAATAATATGTAACCAATATCCCAATTGTAAACGTTGATAATTACAATCATTCCTTTTAAATGTTAAATAATCTCCTCTAATATCTGCAATCAATAGAAAAACCTATTTACAATTATATTTGATTTCGCATCATATAACTTTTTAGTTAAACTTTAGCTTATATCACGTTTTAGTAAATGAATAGGTATGTATTCAATTGTAAAAACGTGCCAATTGTCTCCAAAAACTAATTCATAATACCATTATATGATAATAGGTAGGTATCTCATTACTCGAGGCGAATTATAAAAGTGATTATCGAATCGATATATGCAGAGTGCAATGTATCATCATATCACTCGCATATTTACCTTCTATCATGGTGTTATTAACGTAATTAATATTCAGTAAATAAAAAAGAAAAAAAAGGAAACAAAAAGTAAGTAATAACTAAACATAAAAATTGGCTAAGGTAAGTTAAAACAAGTAATAATAATAATAACAACAACAACGATTTATATAAACTCTCTATTCTATAACTAAGGAGTACCAAATTAACAGTTTAGTCGAGTTAGGTCCACAAATGACAAAATAATCAATTTTATGATATTAAGAATTAAGCCGGACACACACGCTACGGTCTACCGGAGAGGTTTAACTATGCAGATAGACCGGAGCATGTATAGATGCATGTAATGAATAGACCTGTGCAGTTTATAACACATGCTGGCGACCGGTGTAAAATCGTTTTTTTTTATGACTCCGTTCGTTTGAACATATGTGTGCACATACAAGCTACGATGCGACATACGGACAACCTGCACAGGCACACATGCACAAATAAACTTCTCCCGTAGAACGTAGTAAGTGTGGCGGGAATTCTATATGGATGCTGAAAGCAATATTAAATCATTAAGTTATTTACCATCAAATGTGAACGTGGATACAACAGCCTAAAATAAACACCGAAAATTGAAAAGTATCTAAAAAAAGCGTATACAGTTGTTGCAACACTATGATCGAGCTGGCTTGTACGCTCACTTCCCTGGCATTAACAACTCTTAAAATACATTGAGTACTTATTTTACAGAAGGTAAAAACTTGATTAAGATCAATTATAGCCTAAAATACAATATGATCTACATGAGCATTGCGATATTTAAATAATAATTATGCAAAATAAAATAATAACAATCAAAACAAAATAAAAGAAATTTAATCAATTGTTAACTAGAACCGGGACACAAAGGTTAGTAATACTAAAAATCAGGTAGACCGGTTTAAAATAGTATTGAATACAAATAGTCTTATTATAAGCAACATGTAGATTACACTAAAATGTATTAGGGAATGTCCAAAGAGTTTTATATGGAAAAACATATTACCAGAAAGGTATTTGTTCAGCAAGTACTATAAATAGGGCCGTGCCGAGGGTATCTGCCGCCCGTGTGCAAGATATAATTTGACACCCCTATAACCCATAGACATTGCTAATGTTAATTGTAAAATTCTGCATTTCCTCCATACATTACATACTTTAAAATAATGCTATACTTTCTGTATGGAATAAAGTCAGAACTTTAGTAATAGCTTTTTCTACTCTTTCTTCTTCCATGTCCCGATTTCTTTTTTTTTATTATTTTGCTGCCCTTAAAAGGCTGAGCCCGGGTGCTGTACACCCCTTGCACCTCCGGCACGGCTCGGTCCTAACCATAGATCGGAATAGGTGAAGTCTGTATCTAAGGCAGGCGGGAAAAAGGACACCTTTACGCCAGCCACAGGAGTAACCAACATTTTTTGGCGTGATTCTATAATATTCAAAGATTATCAATCGTATCGTCATTGAAAACACATCATTTAACATTTTTATTTCTCATAATTACACACATACATATAACTGATGTTATGATTATTTATTTTCTGTTATCAAGTCTAAAGAAGATCTTAAGGATCAAAAAAGAAGTAAGACAACTTATTTAGTGGAACGCTAAAACCAATTTAAATTTAATTCAAATGAATCATTGAAAATATCACGTGAAAACAACTTTTATGGTAGGCGTACCGTAACTTTCACAATACCTAATACTATAAATATAATACCAGTGGACGTTAGAGATATGATATTAAATAGTAAAAATATGAACCATAAATTTAAAGAGTACTTACATTAACTCGATAATAGTATTAAACACATAAAATAACAATTAATATTAACAGAATTTCTTACTTATAGCGTACCTATCTTACAAACAGCGCGTTGAATAAAACCTCAGGCCATGGCATGCTAAGACAAACCCCAGAGTTTAAACAGGTTTGTTATCTCTGAATAACCGTATCGCTCACATCACCCCGTACCACCAAACGCGTTGCTAAGCGTTAGCGATAGAAAATTGTATGGACAGCGATAGGTATCGTTTTCTATCGACGCAAACATAATACGATGTGTCGTTGTCCGTTTTTCCGATTACCTTAAACATACTTTAGAGTACATATATTTACCTAAACTTCGAGGAAAGAAGTAACATAAAGGACTTCCTCTCTCTAAAACCCGGGACTGTTATTCCTTCCTCGAAGATGTATATAAACATACTGTACCTATTCGGATTTACGTCACCAAGGACTCATGTTATAAATATAAAAATAAATAAAATACAATTAAAGACATGCTCATTATAAATGAAACAAACATATATCTAGTGTTTTAATTAAATTTATTAATTAAATCAATGATGTTACCTTAGGTAATTTTTAACATTTTAATTCAAAATATCTTTTTGAATCGAATACTTACTTAAACAACCTTTCGACTCGCATCCCTTCAGCGCCCTATCAATGCTGTACACCATAAAATCATAATTCTTTTGATGGCCCTCCTTGTCCGTTCTATCAGCGGGCATGTTATTAGTAAAAATATCGAATAAATTTTCATCCGATCGTTCTGCTGATCCAAAATTTTTGGTATCCTTTAGTTCTAACATTTTAACGATTGTAGCGGTAGCATCTGCAGATAGATTCAAGCATACACATTGAATAAAAAGCTACGCAGTGCACAATCAATACTCTTTACATAATTAAGTAATTTCTACGTTTTAACTAGTTTTCGATAAATAGAAGTTCGTTATATAGAGTGTTCACTGTACATATATTTAAAAACTATAATGAGAACTATATTTAATATCATACCACGTTCGTTGCTGCTGAAACACTGTAAATGTGTATGGCAGTTCGTTCCATCCTTCTCGCAGATAACATTAATGCCAGACTCTACTTGTGCACAAACATCGCCTTCATTGACTTCTATAAAAAAATGAGGATAATTCAAAATTCAAAAATATCACGTCCTTTCATGCAGTCTGTTATTATACGAACTTAATAATCAGGAGCCATTATTGCTTCAAAAATCACACTAAGTTTGTCTTAATGTTCAAACTTTTGCATCGTGCTATATATGATGAAGTGGTGTTAATTTATCTAGATAGGTAAGTTTGTTTTTTCAAAACACCGAACATATTATATTTCCTACCCAGATATTTATAGTTATAGGATGTGTTGAGGTCTAAAATTAATTAAAGATTTGAAATTATAATGTTTGTTTATTAGGTTTATGACATTAAACAATTCTAGAGTAAAACTTAAACACTAATATCAATAAGTAGATAGGACATACAAAAATACTTTGGAAATTTCTCTATACTTGGAGCAGCCCAACTGGAGAAAGTCGTCTACCCCACGGAAGATCGCAACCGTATTGTTCCTTCGGTGAGTAGAGTTTCCAGAGCTCCTTGGGGAAGGGGGTTCAAGGTCGGCAACGCTCTAGTGATACCTCTGGTGTTACAAGCTTTTATAACTACGGTAACTGCTTACCATCAGCCGGGCCGTACGCTTCTTTATCATATTAGGAGACATAAAAGAAAAATACAAACCCAAATTCTTAAAGTCGTTACTCTCCTTGAAGACACATCCCCAAGAGTCCAACAAGTATCTAGCGATTCCGTCCATAAAGCCGGGCTCGACGCGTACCACTTGTTTGAAATGAAACATGTGCGTGTTGCGATGTCTCTTCAGCATGTTCAACTCTGCTAGTATGAAATTAGTCGCAGGCTGGAAAATAATATCCAACAATTGCGTAACTACAACAATAATACATTTATACATCTACATATAGTAACCTTTTATTTTATTTTTATTAATGATATTTTTATGTTTAATAATTGAATACAAAAGGAAAAGAAAGGAAAACCATAACGCATTAATAAACAAAGAAAAAATGTATTTGAACATCATTATCAAGTTATTACAATTTGGTAAAAATTAACGTTTTGATTTTCATACATGATGGGTAATAAATAGAATAAGAGAATTGAGGTAAAATACTTTGTGTAATTAAGGTTATTAAATATAAAGTTAATAAAAGATACATAAAATGAAAATAATAATAATTCTTGTGTAAGTAATTAAATATTTCAAATATAACTCATTTTATTTAATGCACAATAAGACCACTCGAGTTGCTACATTTATTTAGGCAATATTATTTGTTGCTTTTGGTCGAATCGATGATCATATTAAAGTAAACGATACATTCACTGCGTCTAGTGAAATCGAGTTTAAAATATTTACAAAAGAGAGTTACTTCAAATTTATTAACTCTATAAAATGCTAAGGTACGTATAAATTTGTTTCATTTGTACGCGCGAAGTAATTTTGTTAACTTTGTGGAATAAAAACAAAGTGACTATCATTTAAATGCGCGCTAATTATGCATATCCGTGAATTAAAATTTGATTAGGTACTTGAGTTCTCTAATTTTCGTTGCATAAATTTAAACAGATCTATCTCATACGTCGAAAACGAGAAAACCTTTTATTTATTTTATAAGTGAACACATTCACGCCATATCCATTCTACACATATTATAAAACTTAACGTCTCTCTGTCTGTCCGTTTATGTTATTTTAACGTGAAAACTACTTATTCGATTTAAATAGTTCTTTTCTTAATTCATATCTTTGTTATACAGCCAGGTTAAAGGATATATTTTGTTACATAAATAACATACGAAATAAGCAATGTCGATAATGGTTAAGAGATTCGGAAAAAAGACGCATTTAGGGCGCTTAAATGGCTTATGCTTAGTAAAGCGTACGATATATATCAAATTAATGTTCTATATAATTGTAGATCTTAAAAAGTGTTTCTTTATGATAAGATAATAAGGTTACAAATTCATTTCATCGACTACATTAACATCTGAATAAGAAGAAATGTATTCCTTTAGTAAAATATCTTGGTTTAACCGCAAACAGAAGGTCAAGAACATTTTGATACTAATGTTAAAAGTTATTACCATGACGACAACAAAAGAACACGGATGTGGTTAAAGATGAACGACGATAGAAAAACATCGATATCAATATCGGTAAGTAAACATCGACGTACGATATATACAGAAGTAAAAACCTCTATGTTAGAAATAATTATAGCTCCGAGGTGGGAGACCTTTCTTATTTTTCTGGATGTTACCTGTAGCGTTGACAAATAAAGTTAGCTGTGGAACACCCAGGCGGGCGGCATTTTTTTAGGAAAACTTGTGTATTTTTGTTTTATTTCTTGAAGACTTGCATTAATTTGATTTCTACAACAAACAAATGTGTAAACATTGATTTTCTATATTTGTTATAGATCGATCGTCGAATTCGAATCATCGATTATCGATGATTTACAGAACTTAACATCGATGTTTTCTCGCTTAATATCGGCCATCCCTGTTGTTTTAAACTAACTCGGAAAAATGACTGTACATCACGACTCCATCGGCAGTCATCGATGTCATACCGGCCTGCTGAAATGCCCCTTCACTCCCCATTTATAAACATATGCCTTTATATTTACATATTAAAACGTTCCAAAAATGTCTTAATTCGCCAAAGTGGTTATCTTTTGCACTTACCTC
Source organism: Saturnia pavonia (assembly GCA_947532125.1). Lineage (NCBI taxonomy): Eukaryota > Metazoa > Arthropoda > Insecta > Lepidoptera > Saturniidae > Saturnia > Saturnia pavonia. The sequence goes on along the minus strand of OX383900.1, from coordinate 14,797,039 downwards.
GTAAAGACTCAATCTGAAAGCTTCCTCGGCTGCTGATAGAGCTTCATCAAAGTATCCCATTTCTAAATAAACGGATGCCAGTGATACAAGCACAATGTCGCGGTATTTGGTTTGCACCTTCCTACTGGCGGACTGAACACAGTGCAGGGCGTTAATGTTGTTGCCGCGCACGCGCCAGTACAGCGACGCCAGCGTGTACAGCAACCACTTCGGTGCTAAATTCTAAAATTGTATTACATTTAATACCTATAGATATATTTCCAAAGCTCCTTTGGATGAACTGAGTGAATATATGTCGACAGATGATTTTGCAATAGTTTTGAAACGAGACAATTTTAGTTCAATTTCAGAATAATATAGGAAATGATTACGTCACAATTATAATACTGTTTCAAACTGGTTTGCATTACCGACAATAGAGTTTAAATTTATGGAATTACGTTACTATTCACATTATCATACTGAGCAACTTGTTTAAATTAAAGTTTATACGTATAATAATAAAATCGTTGAGGTCTATCGTTTACAACATAAGTCAATATAAATATAAGTCATATAAAAGATATAAGTCACATGAAAATATAAAAGGAAATGTAGAAGCCAAAATCGGAGCTGCCAGTAGAGTCAATTTATTTCATATTGATGGATCTCTAAAAGTTAAAATTTTAAAGGTAAGATTAATTTGAAAAGTTACCCACAAAAATTATGAAAAGCTTAAATTGCTTTTTTCAATTGGTATTAGTAATGTACTCGAGACAATTACTCACGATTCGAACGATGGGCATGTATAATTGTTATTTCGTTTAGGTCCTATAAAAGTTTTCAGAAAAATTGTGGTAGGAGGTGCTGTGGTCGCATTTCTAACTATTGGAACGAGCATAACAACGTTTGCCGAGTCGTCTGCCCGCTAATTCAAAAATACATGTATGAAAGGTATATGAAACACACCATTTGCATTGCAGCGTATATTCGCTGTCCTATTTCCGCGTCCTGCATGCTTTTAACTCGCTCCAAGTCACCATCGCTGACGTATTCGTACAGCTTACGCCGCAAGAACTCTGTAGGGACCACCTCTCTCACAAACTGTGGCCTGTAATGTTAAACTGTAAAAGGAATCCCAATTTTCGATTTGCACAATACATTCGATCAAAAAAGTATCGGAAATGAATGATTTGTTTATGGTTCCAATAATGGCACATAGCACAACTGTTTTTCATTTTGGCGCGGAGTTTCAGTTGCAACTGTCATTTAGATTAAATACAGTGCTGTTATTAGTTAGATCATATCTAGTGTGTATTGTGAATTTCATAATGGACAAAAACATTGAACAAAGTGTTTGTCTTACATTTTGTAACGCCAATGGGCCAATGGAATTTCGTGCAGACAGACGGCTGCAGAAGGCTTACGGTTAATCGACTTTATCAAAAACATGGGTTTATGAGTGGTACAAAGTGTTCAAAAGCGGTCAAGATATACTGGAAGATTTGCCCCGCCCTGGCAGGTCATCAACGTCTTCAACTGAGGTTAACATTGCAAAAGTGAAGGAAATAGTGAGTGAAAACCATCATTCAAGTTTGAGAGAGATAGCCGCTAAACTTTCTGTGTCTCACGAGTCGATCCGTATCATTTTAAATAATCACTTGGGTATGAAACATGTTGCCGCTCGGCTAAAGGCTATCTAAAGACCTGAATTTTCTCCAATAACTCAATCGCATAAGAGTCGCTGAGGACATGCTACAACGAGTCAATTCCGACCCGCTTTCGTTATACTGATAAACGTATATCGTTACCCAAGCCCGGTAAAGCTGTAAAAGCCGTAAAGGCTCCAGGGCCCCTAAGGCTAACAGTAGTCAGTTCGAAAAAAAAAAAAAAAAAAAGTATATCGTTAGACTAGAGTACACCAAAATAATAAAACCAAAGAATCAAAAATTAATCGTACGAATCATAAATTAATCAAAATGATCGAACGCCATTATACATTTATTTTATTAGTTTCTTGTTTAATTTTGAATAAACAAATACATTTACGTATTTCCTATATTTTTACTGCAGCAACAAAGCTACGAAGAATATTGACTGGAAGAATGAATCTTACTCTTTGGAGACAGGCATTCAATTATTCAAGTGCAGCAGATTGCGATCGCAATTATTGTTATAGTTTAGTTTAGTTATTCAATTTACACAACTTATACATCCCTCTATTGATATAAAGCTTAATTGTATTTTCGAATGAATTTAGTTGTAAATGGATAATCGTAAAATTGACTTACAATTTAAATTATGCTACATCTTTAAAATAAACATTTGACATGTGTCGTGCAAGTCTTCTTACAATGAATGAATAATAACGCGTGTACAATGTGTACATGCAACCATTTTTTTACAAATTTTACGGAAACCTATAACCTGAAGCTTTGAAACCTGTAAGTATTATAAATTTTACGAATATTCCTAGGATTTTTCATTCTAGCTCAACTACCATCGACATGACAGATAAATATAACAGTGATGCGATTTACAAAAACTTACTTCTGGCCCTTTTTTTGTGTAAAACTAGCTGCTTCTTTGTCCTGGGGGCAAGTAGGCGGGTGCCAGGGTAGCTCGTGCTCCACGGACGCCGGGACACCAATCTTGTCAGTCAACAATGAATTAATCCTGAAAAGATGAACACATTCAGAGTGGCATTAGAGTATCAAACTCCGTTTGAATATTATTTACATGACAACTAACAATGTAACTTTAGTAGCAATTTAACCAAAAACTATTTCGTGTTACAAATATATCCTATCTCCTATTCCACGACATAATTGAATTCTATATGAAATTTAGTTACAATTTGTATGGTTATTGAAGCGTGACAAAAAAATAAACGTTTATGAGCAAGGACGAAGTAATTCGTGAGGAAGGTTTCGGTGTATAATTTTTAAGGTTTTGTGTAAATTGGCTGAAATATGTCAACGATTATTGAAAATGTCGGAAAAAATCATGTCGACTGGAAGCTTTACTGACGTACGCTGCGTAAACCAATAGAATTATTTGTATAACTTTGTTTCACGTGCAAACCTGAGGCAGATTACTAGTTACAATATAAAATTTGTGATACAGTGATACATTATCACATTATACCTATCAATAAAATAAATTTTAGAATCGGATCAGTTATTTCAGGGATTACCTCCTAATAACAAACAAACATAACCTATTTATAATAGTAAGTATAGATATTACATTCGATTTGATTAGATAGAATAAGTGATGTACATACCTTAGTCCTTTGTTCTCAAACGGCAAAAAAACTGGATAAACGCCTAGAATGTTACCAGAGAAAGCTTTATAAACTTTTAAACATACTTGATATGAAGGCCAATCTTTTTCTGTATCAAAATCATGTTGATTTCGATGTATTTTCATTGTCGTTGGATATCTGAGAACGAGAAATATTTAAACATAATAAGTACCTACCTAATATTTTCATTACACATAATTATTTAATTATAATATTAGTTATTAAAGCAATTTTTACATGAAATAAACCCATTTTTTTTATAGCTGCATATGAGGTATATATTGTTTGATCTGAATAAAAAAAAAAACTATTCTGGAAATTGCGTTCACAGAGTTTAAAATATAATATATTCTCTGAATACGACCGCGATTAAAAGCACCTGAATAGTGAACAATATTTTTCATTTTTGTCTTGTTGCGTACAAATATATTATTGTTGTGAAAACAAACAGCATTTTAACTCATGAGTATAGCAATATAATGCGTACCGTTTAATTAACTCAGCTGTTATTGTTATATATACAAAATTTACATATTCTATATAAATATACACGCGTATCAGCTAGCAAATAGCATTGCATATACACAAAATTGACTTACAAAACCAGCCCTGTATCGAATTCAAAATGTTCATCCTCCGTTCGGCTTGGTGGTTGGTTTTTATCAACAATCTTATGAGATTCCGTTTTCACCTCTACTGTTTCAATATAATTTTTTCCTGAAAAGAAAAAAACTTGGTTATAATGCTATATGCGAGATTATATTATTATGACGATGATTATCTCATTCTCAAGCGTGAAAGAGGTTAAATTATAAACTTTTACCAAATTCATTCTCATAAGTACTATTTATACTTAGACCATATAACTTGAAAATGTTATTTTGTTCATAATATACTATTTTATAATGAAAATTATATTCGTCAATATAATTTAAAACAACTAATAAATCTTATTAATATTTTAACCAACAGTTAATCAGTAAACGTAAAGTTCTAATAGTAATTGATTAAGAATGGTATGAGTAAAGCAAAATGTGCAAAAACTCTATAAAGAAGAAACATCTTACCTTTTTGATCAGTGAAGGTGTCAGAAAATACTGGCATTTGCCCAAACTCTTTCACAATCTTTCCATCGACCACTCTAAGTTGATCTAGAGGAAATAAACCTGACACCATACTCGTATGTTTACTGATATGCTTTACTAGCCTTTGTAGGATAAACGCGAAATCTATTTGATAAACGCCTCTACCTTTGAACCACTTATCACTGTACGATGAACTATCTAAAAAGTACTGGATCAATGAATTCTTGTCGCCTAGTTGTTTCAACTCCTTAGTGTTAAGACCAGTCAATTCTGACATTCTCTCGCAATTCTTCTCGACGTTTTTATGATCTAAAAGGGATAATTTCGAATAAATCTGATGGCATGTTATATCAGTGACCGATAATTATTTTAATGGCATATTTGATTCCATGAGGATATTTGCAATTGGAAGAAATAAAGTTTTTATGCTATTTAACTATCAAATTACGCCCAGCGTCTTCAAACAAGTATGGGTTTATATTGTAAAGCCCATCAAATGGTAAATGATGGCTTTTACAAATTTTCATACTTTATCACAAAATAATGAATCAAAAACATAAAATGTCATATTTTTCGTAAAGTTTATCGAGTGTTCTTTGGTAAAATATAGAAATATTAATAACTAATTTTAAATAACGAATTAACAAATATTCAAAATAATAAAATTCAAAATCTTTATAGTACTTCCAACTACTTTAAAATTTCTTTTCAACGCTTTTTATTTGAATCGTGCTTTGATTCCGTACGATTTCATGTTTGATATAAAACGAGAGACGATTCATACTTAACAAGATAAGAAAATTGGGATACCCAAATGTGTTTAAGTGCCGTACTTCTATTTTGCGGTCGCTCGCATTGTACACTATATCAAATTAACATCAACTATAACTTTGTCGCGTATTAATTCCGGACAGATTTGAAATTCATTATTTTCGGGTATTTTCGGTTTCCTTAACTTATGCCAAATTATTCCTTCGTGCCAAATTTCACGACTAAAGTTCCCCGAGAAGTATCCTGTAAGGCTTTGACAATAATTGGCCAATTAAGATAATCAACCAATTAATGAGACAACTTAGTATAAAGGACCGAATCTCTTTATTGAGTTAATCTAGAAACTAGATTTTTACAGCAGTATGGAGCGGTAAACGACATTCGATATTAATTTCAACTTTATACCTGAAGCCATTTACGAGAAAACCGCCTTGACACAGATAGACAACAAAGCTTTCATATAAGAGTTACGTTTTTTCACTTTATGCACAGAACCCTAACAAGTTTTTATAAAATAATAGCGCCTTAAACATTATACAATAACTTATCGACATACCAAATTCTTCTGTGTGTTTTATTGCTTTTAAGAAAGCGGCCTGACATTTCAGCCATTCGTTCTCTTTGTTACTATAATCTACGAGTTCCTGACGAAGCTTTTTTAAGGTCCTGAAAATGGTATTCATAATCTTCATAATGTCACATGTTGGATATCGTTGTACGATGGTGGTGTTGGGTACGATCTGATGGAGCTTACATCTATTTCTATTTCTAAGCCTCTAGCATCCAGTCTGTTTCAAAATTCTACAGTAAAAAAAATTAGAAATTCGATATGTAACTTTTCCTCGATCGACAGGAAGAAATATCTTCTAAATTGAAGGTAACTTTGACATTTCAAATTGACTTTACATTAATAGAAGTATTGTAAAAAGAAATTAAGAAACAAAAACGAGCGCAGTAGTACAAAATACGATTTGCATTTCACTTTGTTCGTTAAATAGAGTTATGATAGCAGACTATGTTATTTAGAAGGTATACCATAATTGTTGGTCTAAAACGGTGTCAATAGATAAAGATATATTTCTCTGGAATATAAATTTTATATAGAATACATGAGTGATGAGAAATGGTATATAATGTACGAGTGTGGTAGTATGAAATAGTACTAATCTAAACTTATCTACATAGACCAAATAAAAACGTACTGACTCTTAAAAGTCAAATAAACGGTAAGGATTCATAAATGAATTAATGAATATAAAGTAGTTAGTGAAATAGATTTTCAAAGACAGAAATGACACATCATTCTTTCCACCATGCTGATAAGAAGACAATATTTAATATAAAATAGACCATAATATGTACTTACTCTTGTAAAATCTCAATTTTCTGCCCTAAATATATATGACATAATACAGCATGTTTATGTTTCGAGGCTAGATCAAAAGCAGGATCCAAATCTAGACATTGATCATAATGTTTAATAGAGCTGTTAAAGTCACCAACAACAGCATAAGCGTTTCCAAGAACAAAATGATTATATGGATACTGTGTATCATGATCTGTCGCAGCTCCCAAGACTACAATTGCATCATCAGTCAATTTACTCCGATGGAGTATTGATCCCATACTCAAAAGAGCAATGTCTTTGTACTCTCTGCAAATATAAATATTTTGAATTATGATTTATAATTATACAATTCTTCAATGTTCATAAAAAATTAAAATTATGTTTAATAGTTTACCTAGGAGCATAATGCACAGCTCTGCGACTACACTCCAAAGCCTTCGGGGCATTGCCTCTGATTCTCCAATAAAGAGAGGCCATATTGTAGTGTAGCCAGGAAGAACTATTCTTTTTAAGCACATCCGTCAACCAGTGGCCAAACTGATCCACTGTCATAATAGGTGATATCTGTTCAGGGAGTAACAGCTCCGGATTAGCTGTTAGATTGTCTCTTTGTACCATTCCCTAAAAAAAACTATTACATATTATTCAACTAAAACTGAAATTATTAATATACACTTTATAAAAATTGTAAAGCAGTTGTGTTGCATAAATAAAGTCTGGCCTATACTTAAATATTACAGCAAAAACTGTATTAATACAAAAAAAAAAAGAAAAACATTTTATTTTCCTCATAGACCTTTAGTATAATATAGTGTAATTAATCACGAATTCGTAAGAATACTAGAGAAATTATTAGCAATATTAAATACATTTTCCTTGATTTTTGTCTAGCTATTGTTGTTGTTGAATCATGGTATTATTGTAAATTTTTTATTTAATAAATATTGTTCATATATATTTAATATTAGGTATTATAATTTTAAAAGAGATTACTAAGCTGTACTTCAACAGTACTTTTGGTAATTGTTATATGTGTAATCTTGTGCCAATTCGTGTTATTGTTTAGCAAATAGAAGTCACTTCACAATACCATTACATAAATCAAAGTGAAGTCCTTCTTATGAATTGAATGGATATTTATATTCAGTAACATGGAAATACTTATTTTATTTTTTGCTCTTATTTTATGATTACTAAAAGTATTATTGACAATTCTTGATCAATCCTATCAATTGAGGAATGACAAGATTACATAAAAATCGATCTAGCCGTTTTTGAATTAAATCCGGTGGTAAAAACAAACAGACAAAAAACTCTTTCATGTCATATTCATGTTCAGAGTCCTTTATATAGATTTATATATTAAATGTGAGGATATCTGTTGCGAAATTTGGAAAAAATTACAATTACAGACAGAACTACGGACTTATTTACGCTAGTATATATTAAATTTATTATTCATGAGCTTATGTAATTGCTCAACTGATAGGTTATACGTATTTTAAATAATAGTTTAGATATAATAAGAAAATAATTGCCAAGAATTATTATTTTTTAATTATTAACAGATTTTGATAAAATTTTGTAGGCCAGAAGTGTAAGTATTTCTATAAATGACAGGCTATAAGAATCGTCAATAACAAATTTGTATATTGTAAGAACAAATATTTAAATGTATCTAATTTGTATTAATACTCAACCGATTATCATGAAATTTTGAACACGGGAAGTATAAGTTCTTCCTCATATGATAGGCTATATGAATTGTCAATACTAAGAGTAAAAATAAAATTACGGGATGAAAATAATTGCTGCGTAATAAATGCGAGCGGAGCCACGGGGCACCACTACTATTGTATAAATCTTTACTTTTTGCGTGTTTGATGAGTTAGGTGACATGAAAACACCGAAATGTGCATCGATATCAACATTAAGGCCAATTAGGTACATGACGCAGCACTATTGCACGAATAACAATGTATTTTGTTTTTGGGCTTGGCCAAACCAACCTCTTGCCGATCTAAATGCCGATATTCTATCGATACCGATATCTTAATCTATGGTAATAACAGACAGGGAGTTGAGGTAGTGACGCAAACAAAGTCATAATGACTGTACAATTTTGATACCTCAAGTAGTAAAAACACAATTACCCATTCAAGTTATAAGAACAAGTTCAATATTAACCTCAATTTTTAGATATTTAATTACAAAGAAATAAGCATTTGGGCCCAACAACTGGGTTCAAGTTTTATAATCGGAGTATTATTACAACATTATATCATTTTTCATGTTACTGTAAAGGATTCCAAAGCAGTATTTGAAATCTCGTCTCACACAAAGGGAAATGTGGGAAATACATACTGATGAATGGTCTACTTTTTGTAAAACCAACCATACCAACTAATACTAATATGAAATGGTAAGAATAAAACTGGCTGCTTCTGAGGTTTTCTTTAGTTAGGACTTGTTTGTCTATAAGCATACTAAATCAGTCCTGGAAGATATTTGAATGATATTTGAGGGACATGCAGTTAGGTACCAATAAAAAACTAAGATCCTTAAAGTCACAGATCCTAACTCTATTGTTGTCTGTTGTTGATAAATAGAGATAGAGAAAGGTTGTTGAGAATAAAAAGATATCTGAATGATATTTTGAGAAGATGTAGATAGGGTTACAATGAGTAAAAACACATTATTAAAGTATATATATATTCTTGATATGAATGAAAGATTAATGATAAATGATTCCATACCTCTAAATGTTCAAAAGCAAACATACTGAATGTTAATGATGATATTTTCTTACAATCAGGAACATCTGTTATTCCTTCATTTGAATTTTTCAATTGAAATTCATCATCCATAATACCTTTTGATTTTCCATCTTCAAGGAAAGATATATACCAGTCAATTGATGACAGCTGTCCCGATTTTACACAATTCTCATCAGATGAAAGTATAGTTAAGATATCCGTACCTCCCTCAAGGTCAGTCCATAAAGTATCAATGGTCTGTTGATGTTTGTAAAGATCATGATATAAGTCATTGATGTTATCCAACCTTGTGTCTTGATTCAGGAATGCTAGTAGATCATAAGGACGTGCCATTTCAAATGGAGAGTCAATCTGCAAATAATAATGATGTTGTAACTTTCATTTTTTTGTTATACTACAGTGGTGGCAAACAAGCATACAGTAAACCTGATGGTAAGCAGCTACATGGATGCTTATTATACCATAGGTATCACTAGCACATTGCCGACCTTGAACCCCCACCCCCAAGGAGCTCTGGAAACTCTACTCACAGCAGTAATATAACACAAGGTTATTTGGCTGCAATCTTCTATAGGCTGGAGTTATTCCACCAGTTGGGCAGCCCCAAGTGAGATAAATCTCCAAAGAAATTTCTATGTGCTCTCTCTTTGAACCCATCGTTCCCTCAAAGAGCTCTGGAAACCCTACTCACCGCAAGAACACAACACTATCACTATCTTCTGTAGAAAAGACCAAGTACAATTTATTGTGTTTAATATTCTATTCTTTTCTACTGCTTATTGGTAAGTTATTTTCAAAGGATAAAGAATAACCATACATAATCAAAATATTAGAATATCAAACTTAAAGCCACAGCCATGTGTGCATATTTTCATGAAAGTTAATAATTATAATTTGGTATCCTATTATCTTCAGACATTATAAATCTTTAAATATTAAGTTTATTTTAGTGAATATTATTTATTTGTTTATAATTTACTAAATTGAGTATACATTTTTTATAGATGTTTTAATATTTGTACAAATAAATTCAATTACAATAAATAAAATTACAAAACTAATTGGATATATGTAAACAACATGTTGGATAACACCGTGACTTGAAGATTTTATTTCTATAATTTCAAGGTAAAATATAATGACGCTTTTCTTTAATAGTATTAATAAAAACCAGTTGTTTCAACACTATTCTAAACAGGATTTAAAAATCTTAATTTTTACATACATATTAGCAATAACAAATACAAATAATTTAAATATAAAGTAACAATTAAAAACAGGAAAACGTTATCATACCCTGGGTTGAATAAGTCCAGTCTCTGTAACCATCCAATGTGTCGAAGCCTGTGTACGAACAGTATACAAGACGAATAAACACAACAAATGTATAAACTTCATTTTATTTATAGTTAACTCAAATGAACAAATAATAAATCATATTTTATTAAACAAATTCCGCAATGTTTCTGACACTTTTAGATGGCTTTTATACCCAGAGTTCGACCACTGAAAAACAAAATTCTCATATCGAACTTTTTATAAAACTAACATTGACAATTGACAGTTGACATTAGACAGTTCTAAAATTGCCATGTCAAAAAATTGAAAACCACATAGAGTACAACAGAAACAAACTGTTACCTATTGCCTCTTTTTTCTAACTTGGCAACCGGTCTTCTTTATTTAAGACCTTTACTGCCATTATCGAATGCATAGATTAATATGAATATCGAGTGTATATAATTTCCAGTGTTATGACGATTTGTGTATCCTAACAAGATGGTGGCTCCCATGTTTTTGTGGAAGTTTTTGTGGCATCTCAGAACTCATAATCCATGTTATTATTTCCAATTCATTTCACTTGTGCACAATAACCAAATTTTATTATGCATAACGCCACCTGTATTACACAATATACGATAACACAAATTTATTAATAAAAAATAAAAATCACTACATGACAGTTTAAGATCCCCCAAAAACTCCCCCAAAAACGTTAAAATTTTACAGCGTTCCTAAAATAAAGGCACGCTCAATTTTAAATCAATTACATTCATTTGGTTATCGTCGACACCCGATCGATATTTTGAAGGATTAAAAATAAACGCATTAGACTTTAATTGTTTATTTATTTTGCATTAATTGTTTTAGTTATTTGGTACCTTATTTTTATTGTCATTTACAATCTTTAAATATTCATACGTACGGTTAAGCCATTAAGATTACCGAACTAAAAATGAGTTATCAACTTTATCAGTTCGAAGTATTTGTTGATCGTCGTCTATAAATAAACATATACGTAATTTATTCATAAGTTTTCTTAACATAAAACTGTCTACTTAAGAGTGCATCGACACACTTTTGCTCTAACATAATGCGCATGTCCAAAATTAAATAACCTCTTTCAATCCACACCTTAGATCATGTACACGCGATTCGTATTACAGTTTAACATCACAAAATTTACTATCCACAATAGAATATTTATATAAAATAATAATTTCATTACCGATATGAAATCTTATATTATTGTGGAACTTCTTTATATATTGGAAGAAAGTTACAAAAATGTTTCAATTTATTAAGCGGTAAATACGTTCACTTAATGCAAAAATATTAGGATTAAGTGAAAATTATGTTCAAATGTGTTGTGCTCAAGAGAAAATGGTAAATGACGCACGAGTACAATCGCCGCCAAAATTGGAGGAACACAATGTAAAACGCATAAATAGTTGTGACGTAAACAATAGTACACGTACATTGGAATATAAGGTATTTAAATAAAAAATGTTATACTACGTTATTTTAATAGAAAAGAAAACTAAATGGCTAAAACATTTATTTATATTACATTTAACTTGAAAATATGTTACTATTCTTTTAATATAAAGAATATGATACAATCTGTTGACGATGCTCCTGCCTTAAAGGTTTTATGAGATTTAATTAAATAATAAATTTAAAATTTGTAGTAAAATTAATGATATTAAATTAAATTACATACTATTTCATGTTTGTGAAAATTATATGGTTAGGTTTTATACAATTTATTTTGATAATATATTTAAGCAAATTACCACTGTATTTTATAGGGACTGCTGTGGCAATGTGGCCTGAGAAAGATATGTTTAGCTGCCCTATGGTTACCACTTGGTGCTTTAATATTTTGTTACGTGACAGCGTCTATTTTCCAAGGAGATGATATACACGAAACACATTGTAAGGTGGGTACATACTGTATTGTACTCGTACTTATCGCAAAATGAAGTTTACTTGTTACTCTCGGACACTATGTCCAACAAGCAACGTGGTGAACATTCCATTAAGGAAAACTCTGCGATGCCAACACGTATTTTTTTTGTTATGTTATGAAATGGCAAATAACCATGCAACTAATGGTATGCGGTCACTGCAAACTACAGATATTTAAAAGTAACTTCAACAAGGACCCCCAGTCAGTTAATAGGTTGGTATTTTTGAGGATTGACTTGAAACGACCGTGTGGTCCCTCGGAGTAGGAGAGATCTTCGCGAATGTTGCTGCTTTACAGGAGAAATAGGTATGGTGAAGGTGCTTCCGTAGTCGAAACTTACACAGGTTCTACAGCTCTTAAAGATCCTACACCACTGGTCGAATATTTTCTAATATTCGTTTGGCTAACTACCAGCCTCAATATGAAAGTCTGTGATAAAGCGCCTAAGTACACAAGCTACACTTGAATGCCAGGCCCGAGACCATCATCGAACATGTTCACTTAGAAATGACCATAGGTAGTCTGACTTCTAAGTTAGGTACAGTTAAATAAAACATTATTCATGTCTTTAATTCTTGTATTTATGTCGTAATGTGATTTTGTGAACTTTTTGCGCAAGCCTTAGCCAAGTTGACTTTCTAGTTTGTTTTATACAATCGTAACACTAATATAATTGAAAAATAAATGAGGCCCTTGTCATTTTTGCCAAAATAAAAACTGTGCGACTCCCACCGGACGACATTATTTTTGAGAATTGCGCAAGACTTAATTTTTAATATTTTGTATGCGCATGGAAAACAGTTCCGAAGTCCTCTAAATATTTCGAGAAGACGTCTGAAGGTTTGGAGGCTCCTGTGGAGGCCAAAATAAAAACTGTGCGACTCCCACCGGACGACATTATTTTTGAGAATTGCGCAAGACTTAATTTTAAATATTTTGTATGCGCATGGAAAACAGTTCCGGAGTCCTCCAAATATTTCGAGAAGACGTCTGAAGGTTTGGAGGCTCCTGTGGAGCAGGGCTTACCACCCACCCTCGTTCCCCTTAGATAACCATTGACTTGTAATGTTGTTTATTAGATGTATACATAATCCTTATAAATAATGTATTTTACTACACTAATTTATGTCACAGTTTCAGATATTTTATTTTCGGCAATAGACAAACCTCGTGCTTCATAGTGAGTTTGTAAATTCGCTTATTCACTTGTTAACTTGCGTTCCTAAGCAGCGTGCTAAGCTTAAAGATAAAGCTAAACCTAAAACGTATTCATTCAGGTATACAATGTGGTTCCGTCAATAAGTGCAATTACTGGAATAAGCCCGCAGAGGTATGTCTGGAGGATATGCATTGCGTTTCATTTAGGACCAAGGTTGTTAATAGGATCGCTGTACTATTATTATCATAAAGAACGCACTTCGTTAATTGTAGAAGAGCAGGTAAGCTATTAACATATCATCTGTGATATTGCAAAACCGGTTATATCACTATGAACTGATTTTATAGGGGAGAGAGAAAACTTTTTTAGCTACCGATTGACTCAATCTACCTATAACATCACAGGAACATAGGTTCTGTAAGGGACCTGTTTCGTCCCTCCTCCAAGGGGGAACAAAACATGTATATATGTATAGTTAGTTAAGATCGAATTACGGATAGGGAATATACACGCAACAGTCCGAGCCGAGGTCCTGCCACTAAGCACCCTCAGAACTTGTTGCCTTGCTACCGCGGCTGTGCGCCTTAACAGCTCGCCCCCAAGCGCGGTGAAGCTGGAAAAGCCGCAAAGGCTCCAGGGCCTCTAAGACTAGCAGTACAGTGGGTTCGAAAAAAAAAAAACCTATAACATGTATATCGTGGGGTTATATTGGTAGTAAAGTCTATACCTATAATGTTATATAAATCAATCCAATGTGGATTTAATATAAAAATACATAATAATTAACAACATATTGTAATGAATAAGAGGTCGAGTCTTTTGACATAGAACATATTGCAATATTACAGACTTTAGGTATTAATTTAAACTATACACTCTTTTACCTCTGTATTGTTGGTATCCTTGTATTTAGTATTCTCGATTGGAATAAATTCTTATTCATAATTTTATTTTCAATTCATAGATATGACCTCTGTTTGCATTTTAGTATATATCTTTTACGTAGTAAAAAGGATAAATATAATAATAATAATGAATCATAATGAAAAACTTTCGTGTCCTTTTCTGATAAGATTTCCTAGGTTAATTTATTGATATGTTATTTATTGGATTTAATGAGGAAACAGCAATTAGATCGTACGAAGTCGCTAGAACATCTATATCAAACTCTTCACGGCGCTGCACGGCCGCGCCTTTCAGGTACCCACCCGTGTAGCCCCTATCGTAGCGTCAATTTATATAGCCTATTATATTACCTATTCCTCATGAATCTGGCTATCATATACAAAAATAATGTTTCGAATCCGACTGGTAGTTCAAGAGAGAAGCGCGTTTCAAAAAACAATCAAACAAAACCTCTTCAGCTTTAATATATTAGCTTTCGTATTATCAGTTTAGTGTAGACTGTTCATTCCCAAATTCCAGTTCCATATTTCCCGTTAGACTTCCTATATAAAAGACACTGATTTTGAATATAACGTTAAAAATATTTATGTGTGTCTGTCTGTCTGCTTTTATGTCCGGATTTAACTCAACAACCGCTTGACTGAATCTCATTATGTACACGAGAAGCTAATGTCATTAGTCAATTGATAGTCTACAAGAATTGTCCGTAATACTTTAAGAAATTGTAAAAAAAATATACGAAAAATAAAATTTGTATTAACTCTCAACCGATTTTGATGAAATTTTATACACAAGAAATATAATATATATTTATCAATTGATGGGCTAAACGGATTGTCAATAATATGAGTAACAATAAAATTGTGGAATGACCATAATTACTGCGTAAAAAACGCGTCCGAAGCCGCAGGATACCGCGACTATTTACAATATATGTTGGCTTAGTGCCAAAAATGACAGAATTAGAACTCGATAGGTAACGCTGAGGTCGAGCTATAAAACACCGGAAAGGGCAGAACGATCGCTGTCGGACCAGCTAGTATTAATTAATAATATAATTTTTTTATAATGTTTTCAGACACGAGCGCTTGCAACAAAATTAGGAGAGGCTTGTTATTGGCTCAACTATATTGAGCTATTTGCACTCTCAGGTGTAACGTATATTTCCAATAGAGAAAATTATTGTAAGTAAATTTGAATGTAAAATTTACACCGTAAATTATTTCAATTGTAGTGAACTCTCTGCTATTTAAAAAAACAGTGACACCTATATAACAAGTCATCATTATATCAGATTAAATGTAATTCTTTTCCTTGTTGCGGATTATGTCTAATCAATCACTTTTCGATACGGAATAACGCGTTTAGCCATAAATAAGACACTGCCTCGCAAGATTACCTAATATCCAGGCGCGGATCTAAGAGGGGAAGCGGTCGTTCAGGTCATAAACCTCAAAAATTTCATATATTTTTCTTTTATCGGAGGAAATTATATTTTTATTACATTAATTTTTCACTAAATATATATACAGATACATATATGAAAATTTCACTTTTTATAATGTGTTTGATATTAAATCTCGAAGAAACTTCAATGTATGACCCAAACTTAAACTCTTGATCCGCGCTTGCTGATATCACTAATCATTCATAGCCGCAAGTTTACTTTGGAATCATTATGTGAATAATAGTGATGTCTGGAAGTAACTCCCTCTCAGTGCATCCACAAAATTATTAACTGTAAATATTATTTAAAAAGTTGGTAAAAAATAATTAAAAAAGATAAGCCCGATCGAGTTTCTTGCTGGTTCTTCTCGATGACTGGGATCTCTTCCGGATCGGTGGTAGTATAGTAGTGTTTGACGCTCATGTCTTCTTGGGGTCTAAATTGAATAAAGTATTTTTGATTTTTGATTTTGAATCGATGTTTCTGAAAGAAAATTGTCGATTTTATGTTCCAGTCGTGCACGAGAAGATATTTATATTATTTATGGTAGCGGCATTGTTGCACATGTTATGCCGAGCTCGTGTTGGCTGCATCGGCAGCGATGTCATCGAGCCGGTCAGGACTAACAAACTTGTCTGGATATTATTTTACGTCGCGATCGCAGCGACATTGGGCTTGATTATTTTCTTCCTGCGGCATCGACTGCTATGTCGTCCCTTAGGTAAGTCTATAACTTACAGCGGCCTATGGGCTATTAGCTAGCATGGGTGGCAAAACGCGCTGATGGACCTTTGTTGATGTAAACATCTAAAGGCTCGATTTGACGAGAGTAAAACGTTCTGATGGGACGTCGCTACGGGTTAACGTTGCATCTCTCCGACTCAGCGCTCTCCTCTCAATATTTATAATAAAAGCTTCTCTTTTTCTACTACACACAACCACTACTTTACTTATGTTTTAGTATACCAGCGTAGTTCCTTATAGGTTATTTGTGAACATCAGTGAGCTTAATTGAATGTAACAATACTGTAAAACTAAATTTTTATATATATTATTATATTTCTTTTGTAAATAATTTCATAAAAATAAGATCATTAAATAGTATTGATTCTAACATCCAAACATATTATACAAATAATTTTATGTATGAGCATATATAGGTACCTATAGATTATAAACATATTAAGGAATATTTATTTATTTTCAGCTTTCACGTGGTTCTCTGTATGTGAATACATACTAGCGACTGCGAACATGGCCTTTCATGCTGTCGTGGTCCGCGATTTGCCTCATCACCAGCTACAGGTGATCTGCCCCAACAGCAAAAAGGCGAACTAATCATTAATAAAACTCAACTAAAGTAAGATAATCCGAAAGAAGAATCTCGAGGGAACGTAAAACAACATACATCGGTTCTTTTGATTCTTGTGAATTAAACACAATTGTTACTGAAGTAGCCAGAGCTGGGCAGAAACCTCTTAATCCGTCAATCGTCAAGCAACGGACTTAATGAAATGGCTAATTTAAATTAAAAAATCATTAGCGTTCTCCTTAACTTCCATTAAATTTAACTTCCGTTTATTTTTACCGGTTACATTGGTTGTTCACGTCATTTTGGTTTGTGTTTGTTGAAGAACACTCAGCCTTAGTGAAGCCAAGAAAGACGAGCTCGAACTCCTCTATGTAGTTTCGTTGGAGCGAGCCCGATTTGTTAGTTTTCATTAAGAAGTCTTCCTTTGTATCACGGTACATAATCTAGTATCTATATTGAAAGAATGAATGTATACCTTGTTATAGCTGCAGCGATATCTATTGTAATAATACTTAAACACAGTTTTATTTCAAATAATGAATTTTCTATACAAGCATACATAGGTATATCGTTAAATCGGGCTATCGTATTTCAATGCGCATTAAAAAATTTCGTGTCTATGCTGCTGACCACTGAGGAGTTTCCTCATCAAAATCCAACCCTGGGTACAGCAGCCAGGCTATGATGCAATTAAAGCGGGCAATACAAATTAAATGTTTATACAAAATTTCGTGTCCAAGCTGTTGACCGTTAAGGAGTTCTGGAGCTATTCTGGAGGCAATCCTAAATGTGAAATCAGGTCACGCTTAACATAAAAGTCCATCGTCATCGTTAATGAATGAACGTGTAAAAATTCAACGTCGTTGGATAAAAGGAAGTGAGTCAAATTTAACTTGTAATATTTCATTACAGACAGTCACGAAGACAGGTGAAATTAAATAAACAAATTAACGATTAACAAATTTACCTATTGGATAAGCTTTGCTCACCTCTGGAAGTAGCTTTGTATTTAAACGGGTTAGTTTTGGCCGTTTTTATTGCTGATTTATAAAATTAGCTGATTAGCTTTTGACCACTATCTTATTTGTCGTCAAGTGACGATGTATCCGAATATGATATCGCACTTAGCCAAGAGAGAGAGAGGGCTGTAGGAGATTTCTTTATCTATCTAGCCAGATAAGTATTAAAAGTTGATCCACCATCATGCTATTGTTTTATGACGATATTTTTTAGTTTTATGACCTTTCATCGACAGCTTAGGCTCATTTTAGGATTAGTGACCAAGTTATTCTATGCTTTTCCATAGTATATAAAAGCGTACCCGGTGAGCCATCACTTTTCAATTCATACCGGGTAAAGCTCTCATACACAATTATATTACAACCACCATATATACAGTGAAGCAATGATGGCTCACTGGTAGCGTGTACGACTTCGCCTCAATTGACGTGAGTTCGAATCCCTGCAATGAGCCTGAGCTTTCGGTGAAGGAGAATAACGTGAAGAGACCCTATGGTTTGCTATCATGGTGGTAGGGCTTTTTCAAATGCCCGCCTGGCTAGCTACCACCCTCAAGTTGAAAATCTGTCGCCAAACACCAATAGGTGTGTTCCGGCAGCCGCACTTGAGAGCCAGTCTTCCACTAGGTTTAGCGTGTTCTCATCTTGTGCCACATCGTCACTTAACATCAGGTGAGATTGTGGCCACTACGCCAGAACCTATTATGATAGAAAAAAGGAAAAATGTTCATAGTGCGAATTTTACCCAAAAATTAAATGAATATTTAAATATACTTACACCAATTTATGCAAATTATAAAGGACCAAGTAACGAGGTGCACCGTATTCATATAAACATGTATTTTTCTCTGTAACGATCTTTTATTCAAATATATATAAAAAGAGATTTAAAAAATAGGCTTTTAAGTGGATGATATAATTATTACAATAAGATCACACTTCCCTAGAGAATAATTTACAAAAAATCTTTGGCCTGGCTTTAAAAAGGCCTGTGAAAAATATTATTCTGTAATTAAATGTAACCGCGACTTCGCGCGCGTGAACTATGAAGATATCATGATATTTATTATAAGAACCAAGTGTCTAAGGAGTAAAACAAAAAATATGTGTTCAGCAGTTCACACGTGTCAGAAGTGAAACCTACAGAAAAAACATGTCATGTATTTAAAAAATATTTTTAAAAATACACTAAATCAGTGTGATTCGAATTATCGACCACTCGTGCGTACTGCGTATGAAGGTCTGGTCGTCTCACACCGCTAGGCCAATCCGACGACAATCACAACCATGCAAATCAGGATTTGCATTAACCGCGCATAATGTAAATGCATTCTATCTGATTCTCTCGTAGGCTAAATCCTATAGATGTATAAGGTTGTCTCTTTTTATTGTCGCTTTTTCGTTTCAACGAGTTTCAAAATCACAAGGTGACATAATAATCAATCAAATATCAATAATATCAATATCAAATAAATTTATCAAAATTTATCCTCTAGTTTTTGCGTGATGCATGCACAACGACAAACCTCAATAATTTTATTTATATAAATTAGATAAATCTTTAGATTTATTACTAGTAAGTAGAAAAAAATCCTTGTAAATTCTAGCTTTATTAATACTTATAACATTTTATTTACAAACTAATATCACATTGGCCTTTTTATAATATGAAGTATCTCTGAAAAGATTGGCGTTACACTTACGCCCTTTTAGCACAAATAAATATCATACCTTTTCAATAATTTTACAGTAAAATCTAATTTGTTACAAAAACGTACTTCTTTCTTTTTAGCGCCAGGCCCCAGAAATATAATTAAACAAATATTTAAATATGTATATAACCGCTTTTATTTTTACCAGTGCTTGTGTAAAAAACACCGCATTTAATGATTTTTTTTATATATTTTACACATCAAAGCATCGTACGTAGTTTCCTACATAGTTAATTGATCAAATATATTTAATAAAGTTGAAGAGTTGTTTAGTGTAAGTAAGTAGATTTTTTGTCAATAAAAATATTAAGGCAACTAGATAAAAAAGATAAGGTTTGTTAAAATAATATATAGTGTTTATTTATAATTAAGTACCTAATTATCATAGAAGTTTCGTATTTGGTTAACCTACTAGTGTGTTAACTATTATTTTTTAGTAAATTTCATAGATTTGGTAAATTTAATGCAAGCCGATCTCAGTATTTTAATTATTTATCGGTAATGTTTTAAAAATAACACTTGTCATATACTTATTGTTATGTTGACTTGTACTCTTTGTTCTACTCATAGTATTAAGGATTTATTTATATCCATATTATTAGAGAAAATTGTTGACGAGAAAAACATTATAAAAACATTATACCTATCAATCTTTATCTAATAGCAAACTTTACTGTATAAAAAAAAATATACAGGAAATAACAGTTGTTTTACCTAGTTTTAAATTTAGATCACCTTTTGAGAGTTGTATTATTGAAATAAATAATTGGCAACAGAAATAAAGTGTCTTTTTAATTTTACAATCCTGCGTATTATGGTGTTATTATTTTACAAGCCGGTTTCTAACCCGAAATTGGCAAAACAAAAAGAACTGAATATAATATTAATAAAAAATATAAAAAGAAATACTTACTTTAAAATATGTTTTACGCTACCTACCTATTGTGTTAATAATGCCTAAAGTTCATTATATCAACTGAAATCATTAAAGCATATTAAATATTTAATTATTTTAATGTTAAATCAGATTGTATTAACTATGTAATATAAATAATTAAATGAATTCTCGAAAACACCAGTCTAATCAAGAGATAGCTAACAGTGGCTAACGCCTAACAGTTGAACTTTAAAATAAATAATCATTTAGCACCATCTATAGACAACTTTTTTCTCGTATTGGACCGTACTGATAGATGGCGCAACTTGTCTTAAAACTGAGATATTACGGAAAGATTCGTTCTATATCAAATCAAAGATGGCGGCAAGCGGGAGCCAGAGCAGGTATATAATTTGACATGTATTAGTGTATACGTGTACAAAATTTCACGTTTGACCACTCTGGTCACGCACACTATCAAACAAAACCGGGTGAATGCGGGGCAAGGGGAGTAACGTCCGTGAAGTTGTGTCAGCATATGCGCAAACGAGGTGCGCATTCGTCGCGTGCGTTGTCGGGATTCTTTATGCCATTCTTCGCATACCAATAAGAGTATATTCTATCAATTTACTCTGAAATTGTTATTTAACCAAAATTCATCCCTCCATTTCATCTTCAAACTCCATAATAGGTGAGTAAAAATTATTTTTTAAGTGATTTTCATACAAGTGAATAAAGATTTTGGTGATTTTTATACGGGAATGTCAACAATGCGATCGCGATCCTGCAATATTTTACATAGTTGTCGTGTTTGCTTCGCTGCTACTTCCGGTCGTTTGGGTGTCGGCATTTCGCGATGTAAACATCATCTAGTTGTAGGATTCTGGTGCGATTAGGCTAGCTGTCGGGAATGAAGTGTGCTCAAGGTGCTTTTGTGTTGTTAATTTCGCTTGAGTGTGCTTACTGAGATGGCGCAATTTTCGAAAGACGCGGTATGGTATCGTTCGCCCGCGATACACTTCAGTCGCGTTTGTGGCTGCATGCGATTTGACGTATTCTGCGCGGAGTGATGTACAACTTGTCAGCTTATTTTATGAAATGTCAAACGTTTTAGAGGTAACTCGCGTGTGAATGGTAAACAAATCATCAGTGAAATTGATATCGATGCTGTGAAATACTTATACCATAGTGACATGGACTGTTATTATTCGAAGTTTTATCCGAGGCGTGAGTATTTATTAGAAATTATTCAAAACAAACAATAAAATTCCGTAAATAGTTTATTGAGTTCCTAACATTCTTCGCGGTATTTCTATATTATTCATAAATAGGTACACAAAACTTGCTTCAAAATCAAAATGTTAAACGATGAATGAATGATTTTTAGACTTCAAAATAATTAACTATAAATTATATAACTATCTAAATTATTATTAATTGTATAATTAATTGAGATGACAGATAAATTATGTGTATAGGTAATGTTATGTGTATAAGTAATTATTTTATTTATGTTTCGTAAACACATAAATTCACGTTATAAAATAGTTTGAAAAATCAAACAAAAATCCTCCAATAGGAAATTAAAAATCTATGTCTTTGAATTTCGAAAGTTTATTACAAATTAAATAAAAAAATTCAGTAATGTAGAAATGGGATTTTTTTTAAATATAATATAATGTAAATTTTACTACTTATTTAGACGGCTTTTTGTCAATTGCAGTAGGTACATGTACATCAGAAAAATTTGGGCTAATGTCAATAGATATCAATGTTATATATATATGATATATTAAAGTTACAAAACCGATCTGTAAATGTTCCATAGCCTGACAAAAGCCTCTTCCCGAAGAAACCTACAAGCTTAATTAATGATCACTACGATATATTGGCTATTTTAATAAACATAACGTCAAAAAATAATAATTGTACAGTTGTAACATCAATTTTCATATGATCAAAGAGCATTACTTA
This sequence comes from Saturnia pavonia, assembly GCA_947532125.1. Lineage (NCBI taxonomy): Eukaryota > Metazoa > Arthropoda > Insecta > Lepidoptera > Saturniidae > Saturnia > Saturnia pavonia. The sequence goes on along the minus strand of OX383900.1, from coordinate 14,774,113 downwards.
GATAAACTAAGTGCCTTTTTAGCCGTTTTACACAATGTCTAACCAAGTGCAATACAAGCAACAGAACAATTTTCTAGACATAGTGTAGCGCTTCACTTACGTTATCTCTCGGGTTCTCGAATAGGTGCCAAGAGTTATTTTGGTCAATACAGTTGATGTTTTTATTGGAAGTCGCCCGACGCCGACGACTCGCGACTTGAACGACAAGCAATAAGACGTGTAAAGTGCTGACGCTTGTAGCCCTCATGCGACGGGCGGCGGCGGCTCTCCTAATGGCCGTTTCAGGACGATTTATCACGTGTACCATTCTAGGGAAATTGAATTTAGAACGTCTACCAGAATCATTGTTCCTTTATTGTTATTCTACTAACTCTCAGAGTTATTTCTTGGAAGGAATCGGAATCTTGTATTTCATAATGAATGTTGTAAAAATATTGACTTATTATTCAATGTATGGGCAAAGAAGTTATGCTCGGTGTTTTGCAGAAAAAAAGTAAAAGTTTATCCAAATACAAAGTTTCAGCCAAATCGTTAGGGCCGTTTCGGAAAATCAATTACATCTAGTATACCAATATTATAAACCTGAAGTGCATTTTAGAGTCTATTTATTGAGGAAGGTTATAGGTCATATAAAATCACGCTACGACCCTTAAAAGCGGAGCAAATACCATACAAAGTGTAGGTCAGAATGTACGCTAAGCAACAACGAACTTGTACTGCGGGCGGGACGGGAACTGAAAAATTGAAACGTGAGTGAAATCGCGGGGCACATTTAGTATACTATATATCCAAGAATTCTACACTTAATAGTATTAGACATTAAATATTAACAGCCGCTTCGTTGAGCAATAAAAATAAACGTATTCTGTCTTACACCACGATATATCGACTTCTATGTAAATTTTTATGAGCGATTTAAGGGCTAACATACTTTTTTGTACTATAAAAGTGGCAAATAAGCATACGGCCCGCCTAGCGCCTGTGATAAGCGGCTACCGTAGTCTATGGACGCTTGTAATACCATAAGTATCACTAGCGCGTTGCCGACCTTGAACCCCGAAATCCTAGTCACCGCAAGAACACAACGCTAGGTTATTTGTCTGCGATCTTCTGTAGGGTGGAGGTATCACCACCAGTCTGACTGCCTCAAGTAGAGAGAAATCTCTAAATAAATTACTATATGCCCTACCTCTCTTTGAACATCTACCTCACATTGACAATATATATTAAATACGCTACTAGGTAAAATACATGTTTGCAATATCTTAGGTATATTCATTATAATCCATAATGCAACAAGCTTAGACCAAAATAAGACAACAAGGTGGTACATACAGTGCTATGCAAATTTCCCATCACGTAATATATTTTGCTGTAATTCTTAGACTTTTTAATTACTTAAACAATAAAATGAATGAATATATGACGTAACGTGCAAATAGATCGTGTTACAGACCGTCTGTAACAGACGTAATTATTATTAAGCTAATGAGATGAACCCTCCGGATGCTGTTACTTTAGATTTTAGAACCTTGTCCGTTTGTACTTGAATTATATGAATTCAAATGAAGTGAAAGTTGTAATTGGTTATTTATCTAATTATTTAATTAAGAGAAGTCCTCACTCTTGGCTTGTTTCTAAATAAAGCCAGATATGTCGATAATTATATTATCTTGTAGGTGTAAGAAATAGTCAAGAGAATGTATTTTTTTCTATTTATTTGTTTACTAGCTGTGCCCGCGGCTCCGCTCGTTTGAACGTGTATTTTTTATTGAATGAAGAAATAGTGATTTTTTTTATAAGGACAGAGAATGTAAGGTAAAAAAGGAATTGATCAAAATCTATCCAGCTTTCATGATACGCGCAAAACGGCAAACTTCAATCTTTTCATTCATATAGATGAACGCATCACATTAAACTACAGGCCTACCTCGAAAGTAATTTCGAATGAATATAGAGGTAAAGTTAGAGAAAAAAATCATCACAACGGATCTACTCAATTAGAGGTGAATTTGTAAAATTATGATTGGTCTCAGAAATTAAATAAGTAGGTTAAAACTTTAGTTTGAGTATAAGCAATAAAAATAAAATCAACATACAAATTTGATAAATGATTAAAACAATTTAATTTTTTTTATAACATTATCAAAAGAGGAAAATTAACGAACTCTTTGATAATTTATGTAGTGTTCGATATACCTTTATATGGACGGTTAAGAATCAAACCCACCTGTCACTATTTTATCGTTTTTGTCTTTTTAATGCAGTAAGACTTAAAATTCAATTTCGCATTCCGAATGTTACTATGGAAATAGAAGCGCTCGTATACTTTTCTGCTAGTCTCCTTTTTCTTTCCTTTTTTCCTGTAAAGTTAACTTTTCTGAGATAAATAGTATAGATTCTTTAATTAATAAAAATTACATGTTAATCTACAATAAATCCTTAATTTGTCTTTTTATAGATAGTCCAAAGCTTGCTTACCCTTATAGAATATATAATCGTCAAGCCACTATTATTAAAATTGTGTGTTCCAGTAACTACAAATATGTAGTAATAACAGCGAATGCAAATAATATATTTAAATATATGATGCTCCCATATTTAATTGATGAAATTATAATTTTAACCCAATCTTCAACATTGCATCCAATTTGAAATAATTTCATAATAGTAAACGTTAAAAGTACATGTATAATATAAAGAACATTAAGGTCATTATAAAAGTAATTTGTTTTAATATTCTCAGAAATAATTTAAATCAATTTTACATACAAGTTATCTTTTAAAATTTACGGGAAAATAAAACCAAGTCCAATAGGATATTTGTAAAGAATTACGTAACCTTAAGAAAGTCAATTTGAATCCGTTAGTTCCTTAAAATATCGTATACAATAGTTATAAAGCGAGTTGAATGACGTCACACGACAGTGCCGCCGTGTGACAAAACTATAGGCCACCGCTACCTGCCCCTACCTGTTCCTTTATTGACCTGCGAAAGGTTCATTTAATCTCCGGACAATGGCTACAACGAAGAAACAAATTCGATCAATATTAAATGTCAGAAGTATTGAGGTATTCGTATATGTGCTTACCGTAAAATTTTAATAACACCAATATTTAAATTTATAAACATTATACCTAAATGTTTTGTTTCCGCATCTTCTTGTCTTCACCGCATTTTTTGCAAAATCATATGTCACACTTTGAAATGTAAGCCTGTCCATTATCCAATATATATTATTTTATTTTTCAATTGTTATTTTTTCTGTCGGTTTTTCATAATTTAATAGGAAAGTAACAAAAATAATGTAATTTCTGTTTATATTTTTGATTTTCAATATGAATTACATGCCTTATCTGGAATTTGGATTTTTCAATTGCAATAGCTTAATTACTATTTAGCTTCTATAGAAAAGCGTAATTATTATTATTATTATTAGCTTATATCCTTTCTTGACTTCAGTTCTATATTAGTCTGAATGTTACATTTAAATTTATTCAGTAATTTTAAAATGATGCGCTTTCCACCACGGAAAAATTGCTGATTTATTATGTACACAGATCACTAATATGTTATCTATATAATTAATATCTTCAAAATCTATTTCATTTATTACATAGGTAATCTAAGTTAAATATGCAATTACTGTTAACATTTCATCAACTGCAATATTGTCTAACTTGTACCTACTAAAACAAAGTTGATATTGTGGAAGGTAGAGAAATTTAGCTATATCAAAGATAGATATTATATCAAATTGTTCCTTGAATATTATGATTCTAGAAAGAATTTTTCTAAAATGATATTTGTATTATATTGGCGCATAATAATTTTATTTTTCACATTAATAAAATTTGGTACAAAGTAGTTTAATACGTATTATGTCAATTTACAATATTACTCAGCAGTGGCTAAAAACACTAGCACTAATTAAAATTTCTGTAGCTGACAAGTTGGAAAACGTGATTGTATTTAACCTAAAAATGTAAAAAGTTTTATTCGAAATCTATACATATAACTATAAACCTACACATTTTAATTCGATTTTATAAACAGTTGTATGTGGAACATTACTTAAAAAACTGGAAAGGTATTACTTAAAATATCACTGTAGATAATACCTACAGTTATGTTGATAAGTAAAAAGTAATTTCGTTACACTTACGTAACCAGTTTTATATTATACACATTTTTATTTATCAGTAAAGGAAATCATTGTGAGGAAACCTGTGTGTGGCCAAGATTCTCGAGGGCATTGGTAATGGGAGTTCTTTTAAGCTAATTATTTAAAAACACCGCAGCGACATTCTAATAAAAAACCTAGTTCACTAATTAACAGACATATTTTTCATACTTACTTATTCCTATAACAATAAAAAATAAGTAATTATTTATTTTATATTCAGCAATTGAAGCTAAAATATTTTATATATATATACTAAGTTATTTAAGTCATACAACATACTCGTATGTTATAGTGATAACTTTTTAATAAAATGACGTTCAAAGCACAGCTGAAACCGGTCTTTATAACACCGATGATCACTAAAGTAATTTTGAAAATTCATCCCCTAAAATGGTTATATAGGGGATTGCCTGAGGTATTGCCGATGGTAAATCCCAATAACTACAATAACACACAACTATGCTCACCATTCAGACATATTGTTTTGGGAAAAAAATCACCTATTCCTAGGTTCTGCAAGATCCTAAATAGATATAGTGAATAGTGATATTACTGATGTGCGCTTTAATAATATTGGTGCATTTATTTGAGCGGTATACAAACTTGTAATAGGTTCTGTATAACACGGTTTTTTCACTTATTTCTATATTGGTTTTACTTTGTTACGAGTGTGTAAAATATATCAAAATTCAAATATCCTCGTAATACAAAATATTACATACAAAATTGTTACACTTAGCGTAGTCCATAAGTCACATTAATAGACGAACCTTTATAAATAAATAAAACCATCGGGTACACGACGAGTATGTTATTAAATTATTTACTTATATTTAAAAGTATTTCAGACAACAGTAGAGGCGCGTTTTCGTTTATATTTGTTTTGTAATAATGTAATAATTCTTTATCTAAATATTTCTTGTTAAGACGCTGAATAAACCAACTAAATATAACGGAACGTGTAATGGGCGAGCAGGGCTTCATTCAAACCCATATTAATTCATTTTACAAACCTGTTCTTCACTAGAATTTAATGCAAGAAACCAAAGACTTGATATTATTTCATTTGATGTAACCTAAAACAAATTCTATATCTTACTTGTAACTGGTCTCTATGTGGCCATTGGAAATACTTTATTCCGTATCTAGGATAAGTAGTATTTTTAACATAGCATGATCGGTTGTCACTTAAAGATAGTGAAGTTCTGAGTAACTACTTACCATTCGTATATAATAATACCAACGGTGTTATACCGTGCGCCTGATAAAAGTAGCCATTTTAAGATTTCCTGTCAATAAACTATACACTTTACTTAATCCCACTTAGTCGAAAAAAATTAGCGTTAAAAAGAATACATAGGTTTTTTTTATGCCAAAGGGCGCAAACAGGCAGACGGCCTGTTGGTAAATGGTTACCGTCGACTATGGACAACTGCAACACTAGGGGCATTACAGCCATGTTGCTGACCTTGGATGCTGTATTTCAATCCCTTTTTAAAGATCCCCATCTTATAGCCCTGGTGGAAAACCATGCTGAGCAACCCATTCCACAACCCAGCGTACGTGACAGGAAGGTTCTAGAGAACCTTACTGTTGTCGCGTTACGGCTAGGTTTTAGAGTGTGAGGATGAGCAGCCAGCCAACGGCGGAAGGTACGAGTTTGGAACGGTGATGAGGGCACTATATCAAAAGGTTCCTCGGAGCATTCTCCATGGTATTGCGCATCCGTTACTTAATATGATAAAATTGACGTATCTATCAGTATAACTTAAACTAAATATTAGTTTGGTTCGACTCTCTTGTAATTTTATTAACATAAATTATTTCTCGAAGGTTCTTTTTCCTGGCAACGCCATGACCGTGTTTATTCTTCATAAAAAATGATTCAAACATAATTTTAAAGTTTATGTTCCTCGCTATTGACGAAGTAGACAAATACTTTAAAATTGATGTTTTCGTTAAATAAAATATGATTAAAAATGTTTTTCCTTAGAAATGTTATCTGTTGGATGGGAATGAAAACATATTCAAGGCGCCATCTAATAACAATCTGTTTAACTAATATGACAGTTGTTAGATTGTTTACTTTCTGTAATGTAATATGAATATGTGAATTAAGCTGTAAGTTTGCACTTGATACCTTGATAAATGAGATAAACTTGTGAGATTATAAAATTCATAAATGCGGTGTTCCGTATATGTAGATGTATGTAGCAGTACAAGATTTATTACAAGGTGTCGGTCTTAATTGTTAATTGATAATCGTGACAATACGACGCGAGTTCGAATATAAGAAAGGCTAAGATTTGTGTGGAGACAAAAACCATGAAATCATAGCATCGCGGTAGAGTATTTTAGGCATCTAAAGGTTTAAATCTATCTACTGCGCTGAAATTGAAAGGGTTGCCAAGCGCTTGTAGGTTTGTTCCGGCAACTGCACATGACAGGCGATTTCATTTTTTTAGCGTTTTACCATCGTAAACCACATCGTCACTTGACTTCAAGTGAGTTTGTGGAAGAAGGATAGAAAGTAACATTTATTTGTTGTTAAAACGTAAACAGTACACACAAAAGTAGTTGCAAAAGAAATTATTATTATTAATTATAATATCACAAGATTCAACAACGAAAAGAACACCAGCTCAATAAGTGCTACAGGAAATTGGTTTTCAGCTAAACCCACATTAATATCAATAGTTATGAAAAGGATAAAACGTTTCTATCTTTATAGAGGAGTGACTTGCTTTTTCCCTGTCACCATTTTTTCCTAGGTTTTGTCATCCGCAATAGTTTGTTGTAATATTTTCAATACCGCTTAACACATTTATAATTAAGAAATGATGATTCAGATGACTGTAATAGCAATACTGCGCGAGTGTTAACTGTTAGGAAAGTAAAATTAATCACGCTTTTCCAAAATAATTAATAGAACAAAAATTTAAACAAAAGATTTAATACGTTCTATAAAAACGAAATTTATAAGCGAGTATGTAAAGTTAGATTATGTATTATATATATATATATATATATATATATATATATATATATATATATATATATATATATATATATATATATATAACCTACTACATACTTATAAAGAGCTTGTATCTATATACATATATATATATATATATATATATTAAAATAAAGAATAATGTCTGCGGGGCCAGCTAGTAGATTATAATAATAAATAATCATTATATCCCGATTTATCCTCGTATTAATTAATTTGAATGTTACAGCTTCATAAAAAAAGACTTTATTATCAAAGCTATTAGTGCAGTGTGTTATTATAAGCTCGGTAGTGGATATATTATCTATATTTATATTGTTTAGTTTCGTTTCCCATAAAATTTGGTAACCAAGTTTAAAACTCCTCGACATCTTACAGACAAATTGACGCTACATAAATAAAACCAATTTACGTGATAATATTGACACCTCCTACTGTGTATACGTGTGTAACTGTGCTTCTGGCAGATATATGGCGGATATATATTTAGGGAGTGTCAATATCATCCGCCGATATAACCGTTTATACGTTTGATTTATTATTTTGTATTTACAATTTAAATCCTGCAGCCGAAAGAGGAGAAGCGATAACCTAGTGTGAAAAAAGTAAAATTAATATTTACTTTTGCACATCCTTAGTAATGACGGCCGAGTCATGAGTGTACGTTAAAAATTTCACAGCACCGCCTGGAGATATGATTTGGACGAGTGTCCAGTAGCCTCGCTCTATTCTGGGACTCCTATTTGTGGATTACTCTCGCGTGAAACCCCCCAAGCTTGCTTACGAAATAAACCGTAATATCAAAGCAACAGAGCTCGTATTTCCTCCAAATGCTTCTCTTCATCCGACCTTCTTCGTATTGTTGCACTTGAGTCGAAAGAAGGACCTACTCCTCGCCACTTATTTATCTTAATTTCATTCTCCAAAGAAGTGGCAAATGAGGATTATGGTTCTATGAAAATACCGCAACTTATTCTATAAGATTCTAGAGTTAAGTTTAGTAAGATTCTAGTGTTTGAAGTGCGTAAGCTTTACAGACTTTTTAATAAGGACATAAATATTAAATAAAATGACTTGCACTACTTCGAATGTTTACTTTATATTTTTTTGTAAATCTAGTCTAGCTTGGTCCCTGATACAGCCACAAAACCATGATTAGTTATTAGTAATGAAATAGATACTATGCATCTAAAACGCAACAGTAAAGTTACATTCTGGGTAAATATATTTTACTAGCAGATGCCTTTCAACTTCGCTGGGAAAAAATAAAGTATGCTATATTTCTTAAATTACATTAATCGTCTTCCTTGTCAAATTTCATTAGAATATCCGCCCAACCTAAACGGTTGAATGATAGTCAAACATTCAAACAAATATACTTTCACATTTATCTACTGTATCTATACTTAGTAATAATACTAATATTACAAAGAGATAAAATTTGAATTTTTTAGTACTGATCCAGGAAACTAAATTAATAGCAAAGTGTTTATTGTTATAGGCTACGGCTTATTCTTATTATATTTTATCTATAATTTTATATAAATAAAAAAGGAAAGCTGTTCGTTGGTAAGCTCATCACTTGAGATCGGCTGCACCGAATTAGCATTTTTTTCTTAAATGGTAGTAACAGTCCGAATAAGGTTTTTGGAGAAAGAAAAATTTAAATAGTTACCCGGAAATTTTGGAACAACTGATATTGTTTTTATATTAGATTTTTTATGAACTCAAGGCTATAACTGGCGATTCGAACGATGGATATGCATAATTCTTATTATATTTTATTCGTTATGGTTCTGAAAAACAACCTCTGCCTGGCCAGTACCTACTTATTATAATAAATGCGAACGGCGCAGCGTCACGGGCGTCGCTACTAAATCAATATATCTATATTAAGTAATTAAAAAGAAAAAAAGAGAATATATATGTTTAAAATGTTAGTTTCGAAATATATCTAAAGAGTTTAATAATACTCACAGATGTTACCACATGCAGAACGCAGTGCTGTTGACATGTATAAATTAATCTCATTTAAAAATAAAAATGATTATAATACCTGTGTCTGTGTTACGTTTAAATTATAATAGGAAAATTTTGCCAAACATGTTTATTTTATGTAAATGGTCATTCGCATCGTATCTACCAATGAGACGTATCAATAACAAATCGGCGAACCAGACAAACCAGTTTTATATGATAGCTGTTCCCTGACTCATAACGTGTTTTTTTTAATATTTTTCACCGGTTTTGACTTTTATATGCCAACCACACTGGTACAAGATGTATATTTATGATATTATGTTTTGTGTTTGTATGTATGACTTATGTTTTATATTTAGTAACAGAAAACTGAGTTAAATGAAATTGAAAAGTTACATTACAAAAATCAACTTTGTATTATTATGTAACTTAATCTTTGTTAATGTTAGGTTGCTATTCCAGAACACGTAAATTGGAACGCTTCTTGTTCCAGTGTGTTTTGCCAACCATACCTTTTCAACAATGTTTTCAACCTGAATATAATAGAGCATATTAATACGGTGCTTTGCGCTTCAATACTTGTAGTAGACATTGGTCATACTATTATTATATCAAATTCTTCGTCTTGCCCTTATCCTACCTAAGTAGGGTCGGAACAATATGTTTTCCTTTTCCACTCTCCGTTATCAACTATCATATAAGTATTACCACCATTATACACATATCATACCTCACTCAATGCAATCCATACCTTCTTCGGTCTTTCTCTACTCCTATATTCGTCCGTCTTAATAATAGGTCTTTACCTATGAAATTGCCGTTCTGCAGTACTGGCCATTTCAAATCAAAATAATTTTTGTTTGGCTAAGAATTCTAATTTCAAATTAATTTTATTTTAAAAACATGGAATCTTTTTCCAAAAGTAGTAATTTGTTTATTGATTAGTGTTACATTTTCATCGCATTTCAATATTTTTTGTCATCATGGATACGTTAAAAATTCGAGTAGTTATGGAATATGAGTCGTGGCAGTAACGCGGCACAAGCGGCACGCAACATTAACGACGTTTACGGAGCTAACACTACAAACCAAAGCACAACCTGTTATTGGTTTGCTCGCTTCCGTTCTGGGAATTTCGACCTGAAAAATGAACCTCGCGGTCGTCCGAAGACTTTGGTCGACAATGACGAATTAAAGGCGATTGTGGAAGCTGATGATACACAATCTACGGCTGAATTAGCAGCAGCTTTCGACGTTAGTGTCAAAACAATATTGGTCCATTTGCGTCAAATTGGCAAGGTAAAAAAGCTTGACAAATGGCTGCCCCACGAACTCAATGATCGCCAGCGCGAAGTACGCGTCGAGACGTGCCTTGCACTGCTCAACAGACACACAAATGAAGGAATTTTGAACCGCATTGTTACCTGCGATGAAAAATGGATTCTGTTTGATAACCGCAAGCGCTCAGCAAGTTGGTTGGATCCTGGTTCAGCACCTAAACAATGCCCTAAACGAAAACTTACTCCTAGAAAAGTGATGGTCACTGTTTGGTGGTCTAGCGCCGGTGTGATTCATCACAGCTTCTTAACAAACGGGGTGAGCATTACTGCAGATGTGTACTGTGAAGAACTGAACACAATAATGGAGAAGCTGGCACATCTCCAACCATCAGTGGTCAATCGCTCGTCTCCGCTGCTCCTGCACGACAACGCGCGACCTTATACTGCACAACAGACGGTCTCCAAGTTGCAAGAATTGGGGTTGGATGTTCTCCGTCATCCGCCCTACTCACCAGACCTTGCGCCTACTACTTTTTCCAGAATTTGGATAACTCCTTGGCGGGAAAAAAATTCAATACCCGAGAGGCAGTACAAAATGCCTTTTAAGAATTTGTTGCCCCCCGTCCAGCTGATTTCTTTAAGAAGGGCATCAATAAACTGCCACTGCGCTGGCAAAGATGCATTGATTGCATGGGTGATTACTTCGATTAATACAAATAAAAAATACATGAAAAAACATCGTTAAATTTTTTTCATACAAAACGGCAATTTCATAGGTATAGACCTAATACTTCACATTCTACTATTTAGCTATATGACTTTCATCCCTCATGACATTCCCTTACCACGCTAACCTATTTATTGCCCCTCAACCTCTTTGTGACTGGTGCTATTTATTGCCTCTCAACTTCTGTGACTGGTGTTATTTATTGCCCCTCAACTATTCTATGACTTGTGCTATTCATTGCCCCTCAACTTCTCTGTGACTGGTGCTATTCATTGCCCTTCAACTTCTCATTCACTGGTGCTATTTTTTGTCACTTAACTTTTCTGTGACTGGTGCTATTCTTTGCCCCTCAGCTTCTCTGACTGGTACTATTTATTACCCCTGAACTTCTCTGTGCCTGATGCTATTTTGACACTTCTTCTAATATACTCAATCCTGATCTTATCCATCTTACATTCGCAACTCTGCCACGTGTAATCTTATTATGGCAAATTATAAAGTGTTTAGTTTGTTCATTAACTATTTGTCATGAAAATGAGAAGATAGCAAGTTAACTATGTATACTTTAAATCTATCTATCTTCGAAACACGCAAAAATTCCTGGATAGATTTTGATCCCTTTTTTGTTTTATTCCTTAAATACTTGGTTGGACCTTAACTAAAAAAAATTATCACGATATCTTCATAAATAAAACTGTAGTCCCAAGTGAGCGGAGCCGCGGGCACAGCTAGTTACCAGTAAAATCTATGAAAATAATGTTTATTGTATAAAAATAACAATTGTGAGGCGATAATGTGATATAATTGAGTGTTAACCTTATCATAAACATTGTTTATCTTATAATAGTTATTAGTCACCGAATCAACTTGTTTACGCATAAGTATGGTTTTATCAATACACTAAAGCCGAGATAATCTTTAAAATTAGATATTAGTATTAAATTATTTAATTACTAGCTGTGTGCCACGGTCTTACCCGTGTTAAATTTATTTGACCAAATCTACACCGCGTCGCCGGTAACGCACCCTGTAGCCTATCGTTACTCTTTTTTCTCGTAGTTGCCAATAGCCTGTCAGATTGCTTAACGTCCATGATAACTGTTCCAATCCTTAGGGTCAAAGCGTGAAGTTATATAGTCATATAATCTTCCTTAATAAATAGACTATAAAATCTGACTGGTAGTTTCAGAGATTAACGAATTCAAACAAAGAAATAAAAAAAAAACAATCCTGAACTTTATAATATTAGTATAGATTAATTATATTTGAATACTTGTTTTAGAGATGTGATTAATATTTTACATCTGCGACAAGGCGTAAATAATTTTAATAAGAAATAAAACATCGGCAATCTTATGGTAATGAACTAATTAGTAGGAAAAATACAAGATAATGTGCATGTTTTATGTTATGTACTACATTGTTTCTTAGTTCCATTATCTTTTGTTTTATATAACTGTTTAATTAATAAAAATACTTCTTAATGTTTGGACACTCGCGGTTGGCTATGATCTTTGTCTATTTACACACACATAGTCACACAGAAAATGTGAATAGATAACCATTGTCTACAAAAAACTATATAATGTAATTATAGCGACCGCCCGTGACTACGTTCGCATTAATTATAATATAATATTGCCTGTAGCACTCGGGGTTAATGTAACTATGTCCTATAAGTAAAAGTATTATTAGAATCAGATCATTAGTTCCAGAAATTACTTCTTAAAAGATATAAATTATACCTCTTTAAAATAGTATATAGATTTACTTATATTTTTTTTTTATAAGTATTAAGATGAATAAACTGATATTTTCAAACCTTATAATTTTAATTGTATTAATTATTATTTATTAACATTAATAGATAAATGTATAATAAATTTTAGACTAATTGTCGGTCTTATAAGGGTAAAAATTCATAAATTACGACCACCTGTTAAAATATTTTGACATTGTTATAAACGAAAACTAAATTATAATCGAATTTCTGTCGCTTAAAATTTAGATAACCCTTAAGGTCTCAGGTATCCCTTAGACGTTGGTGAAAACGAAATCTCCCTAAGTGGTTAATTAAATGTACTTTAAGTGTTACTTAAAATTAGGGGATGTTGGTGAAAACGTGTTAATCTTTGGATCTACCAGTCGGAAATATTTTTGTATATGATAGCCAGATTAATGAGGTATAGTATAGCTATATTACTGCACGCTACGACCCTAAGGAACGGAGAACTAACTATGAACGTTAAGCAATCTGGTAAGCTGTAGGCAAGTACTAGAAGTGGGACAACGGCAGAAATAAATGGGCGTGTTGGCTGCTAGTCCGTGGAGAGTTTGTCGAATAAATTTAACACGGGTGAAACCAAGGAGCACACCTAGTCGTCAATTGTTTGCCATCGGACAAATCTCTGAAATTATTCTTTTTTAATCCCATTAGAGGATGAATTTTCAAAAATCCTTTCTCGGCGCTCAAAAACTTTATACGAGTAGGTATAAGGAACTACTGTGCAAAATTTCTAATAGGCAAACATTAAAAGCGGAACATGAATTCGCGTGTTTACTGATTTTGGAAAAACACTGTAACTAACTGTATAGCGTGGACGTTATTTTCGTATATATACAATAGACAAAATATTAATATTTTATATATATTATTACTTTCATAGGCAAGTAAGTTGAATGTATGCATGTACACGCTTTCAGTATAAGATGCGCAAATATGGTGCTCGGAGGGACAACAAAACGACTTCACTGTTTATTAACACTCTATTTTGCTCACCGTCTAATTTACGTACCGCGGGCTATATGTGGAAATCGACCCAATAAAGTATTTATTTACCGTTTTCCAACATGTAAAATGCTTTAAAGCATTTATAAAACAAACATCGTGTGCAATCCCGAAAAATTGTTACGCGCTTTCAACGTTGCGAAAATGAAATTACATCGCAGTGTACAAATAATTTTCTCGATTGAGTGCGCACTACACATAGCAGGTAGAATTCGATATGAAGCTCACTTTGAGTTCACTTGTTAAACTATCGTTATAGTGGAAATTGTTCGGGGCATCCGCCGGATTTAATTAAACTTGTTATTCGTACGTATTATTTCATAATTCGGACTTCGTTCGCATTGTACAACGCCTTCTGATATTATAGCATTTTGTTAGCCTAGCAATTTTTTTTTTTTATTTAGCTCTTCGTCTATGTTGCATATATACGTCATACGATTTCTGACAATCACCAATCGTGAAATTGAACGTAGGCGACTAATATTTCACGTAGCGAGATCATTAGTATGGATTATGTGTCTGCTTTGGATTCTCGGAAGCCGAATGACGGTTTATTAATAGAAAATCGAGTAAAGATATAAATTGTTTACTGTTAGGTTGGCGTCTTATGTACATTTTGACGTTTGCATTTTAAAATTGTGTTTTGATATATGCATAAAGTTTAACTCGACCGTAATTAATATAATTCCTAATATCTTCAATTAAAATCTCTTTAACAGAATTTAGGCCCTTATTATAAATTCTTATCATTTAATTCACGTAACTCGTACTATTATTCTATTTCTGTATGGTTTTCTACCATATTTTGCGTATCCATGCTGGCTAGCTATAGGTAAGCTATCATTATATACTGATTTCATATTACATGTTCGGTAACATTATCGACCAATCATCAAGTATTCATCATCAATCACTCGTAGGGTAGAGTCGCAGATGATTACTGTATCAAACCGCAAATATCTTCGCGACTGCACCTCACCTTACACGTCTGCTATTGCTTCATATCATTTTAACTTTAAACAACAGCATAGTGTAATCAAATTATCATTAATAAAGGAATTAATGAACAAATGCAAATATATATTATATATATTGATACATAGATTAATGTTTTCCCAGATAAATCATTGAACATGGTTTGATGAAACTATGCAGATTATTCTTAGACTTCAATTCATAGAGCCGTAGAGTACATATTTTCTACCAAATACGTTTTATATTATATACCAAAGAAAATAATCGCGAATAACAGTTTATTTTGTAATAAGTCCTACCTATCCTACGTTATCATTAAATTAACATTTTCAACGAAGTTTCACTGAATCAATCGCTCCGAAAGAGAAAAGTTTCAAAAAATGTTCATTTGTGAATAGCCCGATCTTTAATGGAAACATTGTACGTGGCACGACAGACGCTGAAGTGGACAATTAGAAGTTTTAATGTCGCTTAATTAGCGACGGACGACCGAGAACCACTCAAAGCAAATATCAAAGTAAAATGCGGAAAAACAAAAATAAACGAGCATTAAACTTATACTAACGATAATATGGAAATATTATTGAATGGAGTGGAGTGCCTATAGAGTTCTTTTATAAATTATTTAAAAAATTTGTGAGTATTATCTATTCAAATTAATGTTAATTTAATTCGCTGAAATATGGAAAAGTAAATTATAATATTTTTAATAAATAAAATATTAAATAATTCTATAGTATGAAGATTGCATTGCATAATAAATAACTTGTAGTAGAATAAGAAAAATTTTATCAAAAAAGAAAATGCCTCTATTATTTTGAGGAGTTACCTGGTGTATCTACGAAATCGAAGGTCCAATGCTAATGAAATTAAAATGGAACCACCCTTGAAGTATCCCCTTTCGAACGAAAAAAGAATCATCTAAATCCGTTCATAAACAAAGAAGTTATGACTGAACCGCAAAAACCACGATATTTTCCTTCAACGCAAGCTCGGGCACATTTTAGAGATTCGAACTCACGTCATTTGACACGGTATTCGTACACGCTATCACTGTGCCATCATAATAAAAATATCATAACAATCAGTCGTGTAGTTTCTGAAAAAATCGCACACATTGAAACATACTAGGGAAGTGTTTAATACGTATAGATGTACTATTACTGGTTCCAGTGACAACCTCGTGATTACGAAAATGAACACATAAAGGTGAACATTAACTTGGTCATTATGTGACTAAACACCATTGCAACTCACGTCGGTTATTATGCTATACTTTGTCTGTTTAGCCTCTGTTTGCTATTTAGGAACTATCGTGCATTTATCGCAGTCAACATTTCTAATGATATACTTGTTATTGCGTGACTGGTATTACAAAGTGTTACAAAGTTAGAAGCATGCATGATATCCTTTATGAGACATGATTAGAACGTTATAATAGAATATTAGATAAATATCTCAGGATTGAATTTGTAAGGCCGAAAGCGTTTAAGTAAATATGAGAAATTGACTGCGCCCGCGGCTCCGTTCGCGTGGACTAGAGAATAGTCAGTCGAGCGTACGTGCGAATCCTGCTGCCGCACAAAAAACGAAAGACAAAAATGCTTATTGTGGGTGATCCTTAGAAGATAGATATATTCTATCGCTGAAATTTTGTTTTTTTTAAGGTGTTTTTAAGGTTTACAATTATGTAGAACATTAATTTGATATAACTCTTATGGATCACTCAGTGTAACCCCTTTAAGCGCCCCAAAAGCGTCTTTTTTCCGAATTGATTCACCATTATCGTCACTGCTTTTTTCGTATGAATTTATCTTACAGAATATCCTATAACCTGGCCAAATAAGCTGGCTATGAATCAAAATAAAAACAATGTAAATCGGATAAGTGGTTTTCGCGTGAAAAGAACATAAGCGGACAGATAGACAGAAAGACGTTGAGTTTTATAATTTGTATGGAAGTGCTGTTTTTACCGTATTTCAGTGTCAGGGTCGGCAACGCGCATGTGATGCTTCTGGTGTTGCAAGCGTCCGTAGGCTGCGGTGACCGCTTACCATCAGGCGAACCATACGTTTGCTAGCCACCATCATGGGATAAAAAATAAATAAAAAACAATCTATATTAATATTCTAAAGCTCAAAGGTTGTTTGAACGCGCTAATCTCTGGACCTACAAGTCAGATTAGAATGTACCTTTTTCATTTTACAGCTTATTTATTGAGGAAGGTTTACGCTACAGCTCTAAGGAGCGGAGCAGTAACCATGAAAGTTAAGCGATATGGAAAACTGTAAGCAAGTATGGAAAGTGGGAACAACGTTGGGAAAGTTGTTCAACTAAATTAAACACGGGTTACACCATGAGAAATAGCTAGTATTTAATATATTGCATATAGAATATTAAACTCTTTTGATTGTTTATATACAAATAAATTGCAGGATTTGTGAATATATTAATTTTCATGTAGGTAATGCTGCTTTGTTTGTGATCTCTGCGTTTAAAGTTTCCACTAGCGTTATTGTGGGCATGCCTATCTCTTAACTGTTCTATGATAAAGCAAATTCAGCGAGTTACGAGCCAGCTAAGAATATTCACCCAATGTAGATAGTTGCAGTAGGTAATTTAAAATAATAATAATATTTCAGAAGCTGTATACTTATTTAACTGCTGAATATGCCTCACGGTTGTACCCATGATAAATTTATTTCACCAACTCTGCATTGCGCCGCGCGTCTCAACACATCCGTGTAGCCTATCTTAATTGTTCTCATGTCCAGTGTCGGTACTTGCGTACTTGCCAGATCCCTTGACGTTCATGTCACTCAATAGATCGGCTATAAATTGAAAAATATTTTTTCCAATCCACCTTGTATTTGCAGAGATAAGCTACTTAAAAAAAACTTTCGATCTGTATGGTATTAGTATAGATAAAAGCCTGCTCAGATTCGGAATTAAATTGGTGAAAATCGTCAGGAAATCGGTAAAATCATATTCATTATGAGGCTCTGTGATTTGTATTCAACAAACAGAGGCGCGTTTAGCTACCGCTCTCAACTCTGAAGATTGATGTAGCGCCGTTCCTGCTACGGAGAACCAGCACGGCTGTCGCGCGATAAATTATAACCGAGTCACATTAGAAGCGCTATAATAAAACTAACTATCATCCTACTCCTTCCCAACCGAGTTGCTATGCGAGACAAGGATAAAACAGGGACGATAGTAGAGAATCGCCTTTTTTTAATCCACGACGAGACTAACCGTTAGCAGCAACTTTGTTTCTAAAATGATGACTCTAGTCGGAATTGTTCCGTGAAAATTTACTTCTTGGAGTTATTTGAGAAGTTTCATTATTATTGAAGTTTATGTAAGTAAGTATGTATATATGATTTTGTTGTGCGTATTTATTTATGTATTTATATTTTATTACTTTCTAGATTTATGAATTTGTGTTTGTTCATTTTTATTAATTTTTCTATTTGCACTACCGAGAAAAATAATTTTCAAAATACCGCTGTTTAGATGGAAGAAAATACTTTAGGGCATTAAGCTCCCTAGCATACAAACTAAAAATTGCAAAGAGTAGGTGTGTATTTATTTATTTATTTGATTTTAAAACTTTATTTATCTTACAAATAACGTGATTTATTTTTTGTCAATATTCCTATTGTTACATCGAAAGAAAATATTCTCGCTGTCTCGAGCCCCCATTAAAAGACCATAGAGAGCAGAACTTTTTACTTATTTGGGTTAAAAATTATATGTAGCAACAACTATGCGAGTGAAGCTATCTGGCCAGAATACTCGGACGGCCATCGCGTATCTGTAATCGTTAAATGGTTACTTTAAGTCTCGATATGCGAAGTATTCCTCGTGGAATGCCACCGTCGCCGTACTGTACTTATATGTGCTCGACGAACTGAATTTTTTCTTATCGCCAATGCATTTTCTGCAAGTTCCAATGTGAGCGACATGTTCGTGGCTATACATTCACATATAGCCGCTGTTCTGCTTCTTTTGCGTTTTTATACTCGGCCACACGCTTGATAATTAATTTCGCGGTATTTGCAGCTTACCTATGTTTTTATTGCATTTATTAGGAAAATAAATGTAAACCTCTAACATCGGGTAATGTTTTTCTTTGTAAACATAAATGGAAATTGTTAGATCAACGAAACGGTAACAAATCTAATTCTTTTTCATTAACATTTAATTCCCGTCGGTAGCAGTAATAACCCGCTCGGCTCCAGTCATCCATCACGGGCGTTGCAATCGTCCCGCTGTCAGTCTATTCCGGGACGTTCCGTTTTCGCTAATGATTCCTCACCGCCGTGTGAGATCACGCGACATTTACAAAAGCCGATTGCGCCAACGATTTGTGCGACAAAACGCATCTTCATTTTCAAATGTCTCGTTTTTTTTCATTTTCCACGTAAACGGACCTACATATTTGCAGTTTTAACAGAGCTCGGTTTATCGTTTCTTTTTAAAGCGGCACGTATATCGCGGCGCGTTCCACACGAGAGAGTTTATAATTTATTTGTGTCGCAGTTTTCTGGCGACGATTTTCCCACAGGGGCGGCGCGGCGGTGCCTCAAACGAGCCGCGCTCGCCCTTTATGTGTTTTTTTTTTTTTGTGACGGTACAAAATGCCCCGGTGGAAAACATTCAGTGATAACTGGTAACAATCGCAGCCGCCCGGATGGTCCCTTCCATTCCACGCATAACTCGCTGGACCTCGTCCCCGATGCTTTTTCATATAGCAACGGGCGACGTTTACCAAACGATTTCGAGACTTGTTGCTCTATGATCTTAATCTTAATGACTAATTGAACGTATAAAAATAAGAACTCTATAAAATATGTAGGAGGTGGTGTTTTTTAGAGTTATCAATATTTTTATACGAGTGGATTTTATATAAAATGAAACAATAAAAAAATATTTAGATATTATTAAAAGACAGTTTTATTCATAAGCTATATATTTCATCATTTAAATGCGCATTTTGCTTGTCTGTATCACATCATAGCGGAAATATTAAGATCATGTAATCTTGTCGTATTTGAAACGCCAATATGCATATATTATAATAACGATACAAACAAGTCACTCTTCAATTACTAAATATGAGGATAACATTGGTATTTATGATTCGTTGAGCACAATCCACTCTGATACTACAGTGAATTTCGGTTATAACTACGATGAAGGGATCATTATAATTCCGTCGCTATATCCGCACACAATACAACCTCGCAATGCACATATATCGCCTAAGTTCTTAGATTTAATTTTACCTATCTGAACATTATAAACAAAAGCGTATTATTTCAACTGCTGAACATATGTGAATGTAAACCAATGTTAAGAAAGCTTTAAGGTTTAATGAACATTTATATGTTTATTTGATGGCTCTGTTGTCGTTGGTCGCAATATCTGCTTGGGATTTCAAGGAATTTATTATAAACAGTTCATTAAAACTAGTCGCTATACCCGAAATAGGCGTTACACCCGAAGTCCGCTATAGCTAAATTATTTTTCTCAAAAGTATATTTTCAATTCAAGGGACTTAAGTAAGTGTTACATCGCTATAACCATAAAGTCGTTACAACCGATGTCGTTATAAATGTAATTCCACTGTAATATGTTTATAAATACGCGGAGCGGTAGGGATCTCTATTCGACTGGCTCGCAATCACTATGCATGTGGCGATAACCCCGTCTTGCCGCGCTACTATTATAAAAACGTAATGCTATTTGCATACGAAATTGAAGTTTTTTATATTTATTTGACTGCCGATTTGTTGCAAGCACAATTAAGCGTTTTCAAACACAATCTATTTGAGGTCAGTAGCAAATAGGCTGCTAGTCCTATGGCTTAGTTTGAACGCTTCCCGTGGAAAACCGTTTCGCAAAACAGAGCTGAATAATCAAGCACCGCTTTATTAATAGTAGATTAAGGTATGAATTTCGTTTTTTCGTTGTCGAACTCTACCAAGTTTCTATTACATTTAATTCTTGATTAAAGCGATCCACACTGTTGAATACAGCTCCTTATTATGGGTAGGGCTGATTTGCTTGTCGACACTCGTTCAAGCCCGGTAAAGCTGTAAAAGCCGTAAAGGCTCCAAAGCCCCTACGGGTAAGAGTATAGTCAGTACGAAAAAAAAAAAAAACTTATCGACACTCAGGTGTTTTAAACTTTGGAAAGTAAATTTAACAGCAGTTTTGCATTAAAACATAATAATTATGACACGGTATAACCGTGCATAGAAAACCAAATGTCATTAAAATTTTATACATAGTGTTGCGAAATTAAAAATCCAAAATAAATACAATAGGATGTATAACATTGTAAAATCACACTTTACAGTAAAAAAATCTAGTTTCTTTTTCTAGGTTCAGCAAAACTAGTTTCAGAACTAGTTCAGAACAGATGAACTAGTTCCATGTAGCAACGGTAATATTTCTTTGACGTGCATCGTCAGAACTAAGGAAACACTCGACGGAGTGTATGGAAACAGAACGTTTCATGCCTCGCTCCAGCACAACTTTTTATTAACGTCCTATTGTTTCTTAATCGCCGCTCTAGATATGGTTTCACGATAAGTTTCCGTTAAAAGCATAATGTTGAATTAGTTGAGTAAGTAATGCGCTGAGGTTAATATCTGTAGTTTTTATCGAACCGTAAAGCTCGGCCGTCAGATCTGATTCCCGATTTGTTATCGCACCATACAATCACCATCCCACTGACATCACTACGCCATCGAGGGGGCAGATGATGTCGATTTTTCAATCACTGAACCAGTTTTATTGACGTGTAAATAAAACGTTCACCGCTTACTTCATTAAGCGTAATATGTTCGGTATAGTTTTAGTCTTAACATTTGTAAATACACGACTTCGAAAGTTAATCTTTTGAAAAGCTGTGTGACGCACTGTCGTAAGAGTTAATATGTCTTTACTTTTAAATGTTTTAGGCTATTCAGCTAAGGTGGAATGACACGGCTGCCGTACAAATCTCACGCTAGATATATCGTTGTTCCAGTTAGCTGACAATAAATTGTATGTTTAGTGACGCGGTGACTTGTATAATTAACAATAGCGGCATTATACGCGATTTCCAAACTAAGCGTCGCAACGTAGATCGTTTGTCACGACGCAAATTGCTATTTATGAGGATTATCTATAAATAAACACAGTTAATCGTTTCGTGCGACATGGCTTTGTATAGACCTTTACTAGGCAACCTTAATTAGTCAGTTAAAGGGCGATTTATTTCACGTTAACTAAGAATAATATTATATTTTCATTCTGTTGTATTTCTGCACAAAAATGCTATAACGTTACTCAAGCTTATATACACAAATTCCCATATACAAATACTTAGCCCGTTGCCGTGCTTTGCTCTTTCACCCGCAAACATAACAGCTCATAAATAAACCTTTGCTATTTAGCTAACAATCGAGTTTCGATGAGCATTCGGTCAGATTCCGAGGCAAGCAGTCGTGGCAGCCACGTGTGCTCGCCTCCGCATGCCTTCGACAGAATATGCGGCCCTAGCAACGTGGATTTTGGCCCCTATGCCGAATATTCCATGGACATTGGAAGCAAATAATGTTGGAGAATAATCCAACGCAGGTGAAATCAAATGTCCATTAAAATTTCATGTCACTATACGTGCATAATATGGACAATGTTATTAAAGTGTGGTATTAGCAATAATTAATAATGATCTAAGAATTGCGGTACAGGTGAGCTGGAAAGTATTTAATACACTTGTACTGTAATGCCGTTGAAGTTATTGAAGTAATATAGATTATTTTTTAGAAAATACATGTACACTAGTACAATAATGGTGTTTTTTAAATATGTATATCACAATATATTACCAATTAATAATCTAGCGCAAAGATTTTGTTCTTTGTTTTGCAAATGTTATGCAACTTTATTTTAAATACTGACGATTTGTATGACTTTGGCTCAGGACTGATTACTTTAATTTGATATAGACATTGTATTGACTAGACTATTGTATTGGACAGCTGAAGACAGGGCGCTTTGGCGCTCATTAGGGGAGGCCTATGTCCAGCAGTGGACTAATATAGGTTGATGATGATGATGATGATGATTGACTATCAGACATATTAAAAGGGTAAAATAAATTATTAATCGTGAATAGTATTCATTTCTGTTGTCAACTTAGAAGCGTCGTGGAAAATGTTGCCAATATTTATATTACGCAAAAGTCCCTTATACCACTTCAATCGGATGTTAATAATAGTATTAATACATTATATTATTAATACAGTATTTTTATTACGTAAAGGAATATTTAATTAAGTAAAATTTTATTGATATTATTTTACATGTTTTTATTTTATATTACTTACCTTGACTATAAATAACAGGAAACGGATATAAAACGATAAGTATTCAGTGTAGGTATCATTATGTATTGATTCAATAAAAGAGAAAATTATTTTTAACTCGACTGTACCCATTTGACGCGAGTATTGTATTGGTTATAATTACATTCTGTGGTCGCCAGTAGCGTTTGGTTAATCAGGGGAATTGGTGAATCTATACAGAAATTTTTTAATCACGTACTATTGTTAAGTTGGAGTGTTTATAATCTTGAGATATATAAAATTAACGGCTATTGAACCGTTCCCAACGGCTTTATCTGTTATCGGCTGTTTATATTACTGGAAATAAATATTGAAATAAACTTCTCGAGAGTTGGATAATCAGTTAAAATTGTTGGTCTCGTAAGGCTTGAATTCGATATAAGTTATTGAAAAATAATCTGCGAAAACACCAAAGGCACATCTATATCTCCCACAAAGCAGCAAAACTCCTGTTTGTGTTTTTCTGATCCGAAAGGTGTAATTGGCAATACGGAATGGCACACAAAGCGTTCGAACTCCGTCCTCAGGTGTAGCAACCTATTAATGACTGGCCTCAGAGGTCCGGGCTGCATATATTCGCTGCTTCATAGCAAAAACCATATTATACTTATATTATTTTCCTTTAGTTGAACTTTTATTAATATTTGCCAGTGTCATTTTAATATTTTCTTTCGTACTAATATTTCTACTTCACTTGTGCAATAACCGAACTACGTCTCATAAAATACCACCAGCATTACGGTAAAATATTCTAAGCATTGATTTATACATAAAACACCCACATGTGTCTTCTTTTGTCATAGATTTTACCAAAAAGAACTAATCTTAGTAGTGCATGTCGTTTAAAAAAAAACAGTAATACACATAAACGTTTAAATATGACATAAGGGCCACTCGAAACGTAATTAAAACAATCTTATCATTACATGTCATTAGTGCTACCAGAAACAACGTAAAAGCGTACTTTTCAAACCTTACTAACAGAACTGTAAACTTTAGTACGGCTATCTATGTATGTATATGGTAAGATGTGAAAAAAAACATCATGGGTAAACCTACCGTATGCCCCCCCACACATGCACATCTGTACATCTGTGCGTGCACACAGTCTATCAATATTTAAAATTATACAGTTCCAGAGATTGTTTTTTTGTTTCAACGCGCTAATCTCTGGAACTACCAGCCACATTTAAAAAGCCTATTTATTGAGGACGCTTATACCTAGACTATTTAACTTCACGCTACGACCCTAAGGAGCGGACTAGTAACAACAAACGTCAAGCAATCTGGTAAGCTTGTAAGTAAGCGGGGAATTTAGAACAATGATAGGGCTACTATGTGGCGAGCCGGAGTTTTGTTCGAAAAAAAGTCGTGAAGTACAGCTAGTGTTATTTAAAAAGGAATGTTTGCTTATTTGTTCGTCCCTTATGAGTTGTTGTGCGCACACTACATACCCGCGAAGGTTCTGTTAGTACAACTGGTTTACAATAAACGACGCACGAGTCGTTTCTGAAGACAACGAAAAAAATGTTGCAAAAGTGTTAATAAAAAAACATTCGTACTATAGGCACCTATGAATCGTTCAATGTTGATCAATAAACTGTTTTTACTCTTCAACAGCTTCATCAAAAAAAACAGGAGTAGTTATAAAGACCAGAGCTACATTTTAAAAATACAAAATCTTTTTTTTATTAGTATTTATTTCACCAAATGTTCTATTTTTTTTAGGTAAGTGACAAATGGAAACTATACCCCGGTGATTGGTACTGGAATGATGCATCCGACAGGGTACTACGCTAACCTTGGTAAGGCTCATACAATTATTAAAAAAATAATTAATACCGTATTACCGCGATTTCGTCTACAATTAATTTTGCATACCTTATCGTTTTTACTCGTTGACGCGCAGAGAATGCGCAAATTTGATATCAGACCTTTTTTTATAAAGTTTTCTTACTTATACTCGTTTATAATCCCTTATCTGCAAAAACATAATTCAATTTCTCGATACTTTGATTTCGAGGTCATATAATATATAGACAACAATATATTGTACCGGTTAAATTGAGAATAAATATTTTATCTATTAATTATTTATTTGCCTAATAATTGTATTGGCATAGAAAAAAAAAACTTTTTCACATTAATCATTACTTTTAAATTCAGAATCGACATGTAAAACATGGTTAAATAAATAACCGTTAACGCAAAGTAATTGACAGTTATTACGCACATTCCAGTAGCAATTACGATAACAATTGCATGTGTAATTGTTTATAAATGTATATGAAATAAAAATTGTTATAGACAAAATAAGATTCAATTTTTTTGACGTGTAGGCAATATTCTGTTCTGACGAGTGTTCTTAGTCAATATTCTTTTGACATCGTTAATCAGTTAAAGATTATTTCTACAGTTTGGAGGTTCCTTATTTATGGTATTATTACAGGAGTGTAGGATCAGCAAAAACCCCCTCAACCCTATTAATATCGATGTTATTATGCACAATATATTATGTTGTCCCCTGAAGATATGCGAAAATGTGAGTCCGTAGGTTGGAAAGATTGCTTTATGATTTTGATATATTATATGAAAAATAAATTACCTATATCAACAATACAGAATTATACTTAGTAATGATGATCGTTGTTTCGAAATTATATTTTCAATGAATTAATAACACATACCACGAAACTAAATTAAAATCTATTATAGGTAGGTAATATTGCGAAATTTGCGAACCTTCTTGTATCAATCTTCGTCGCTTCATTTTACAATTTCATAAGAATTATTATTTTATATTATTATTCCATTTCTAGAATAACACTAAATTACCGTTATTATAGCAGTAAATAAAATGGTCGCATCATGAAGATTAAGAAGATAAGACATCATTTTATTCTCAATCAATTTTTATAATGTAACATCGAATTTGGAACCAAGTTGGAACTTTGATTTTCGAGACAAACACCTGAAAAATACTTAAAATTGCATTTTAAAAATAGAAAAATGTTGAATACTTAATTTTAAAAACAAACAAACAAGCCCGCTCAACAAGAAATAACAATCGCTCAAATTGCACAATCTAAAAGATAAATTATATGAATTAGTAAAAACAGTATTAAGCCAGGTAGCACAAATCAAAATCTTGCTATCATTACTTGTGGCCGGTAAATAAATTGGTATTATCACTATTATCTTATTACTTATTATTCTTGCCGATTCTCTTATCTTCTTATCATTTCCGCGAAACAGCTTGATAAACTTCAACGTCGTGTCGTCATACACATGGTAAATATGTTTGTATAGTACGCACGCGGTTATATGTGATGTCATAATACAATGTAAGCGAAATCGTAGTTCGCCTTGACTTATACAGTTAAAAGATACTAGCGTTCGATCATCGGTTCACTTACTATAGATAATATGTTTTTTTTTATGATATCATGGATAATTGACGGCATTGTACCTTATGGTAAGCACACTACGGTCCTAAAACAAAGGCGACCACTAAGAGATCAACAGTTGTTGGATCGGTCGTCTGCCGCCGGCCTGTAAGTTTCTTGGCAGCTGGATATA
Source organism: Saturnia pavonia (assembly GCA_947532125.1). NCBI lineage: Eukaryota > Metazoa > Arthropoda > Insecta > Lepidoptera > Saturniidae > Saturnia > Saturnia pavonia. Next base: position 14,747,176 of record OX383900.1, on the reverse strand, counting down.
CTCGTATATATATATATATATATATATATATATATACTAGATGTGGTTTTACCCGCGTATAGTTTAAAAGAAATCGCTGATTAATGATTTATAATACTTCAGTATAGATAAGGTTTTTATCGGGCGGCCAAGGTTATGCGTCACAACTCACACGGCTCGTTCGCGCCACTACATCTATAGTCATAGACCCGAGTGCCGAGTGTTGAATTATTTTAATTTTACATTATCTCCCAAACGATTCGCCCAAATAAGACGCTATGTAGTTTATCTACATAAAATATTATTGATCATGGCGTAACTTGCGTTCGTAAGGATTAATATGCCGTGCCTAATAATGATACTCATAAATCAACAATGATAGCAAACCATAGGGTTTCTTCACGTAGTTCTCCTTCACCGAAAGCTCAGGCTCATTGCAGGGATTCGAACTCAAGTCAATCGACGCGAAGTCGTACATGCTACCACTGAACCATCATTGCTTCAAATATGTTATTATGACGTCAAAATTACGTTATCAAAATTACGTTAATGATATTGTATACGTTCATCATATTTCATATTCCAAAATTATATTGCTTTTTATTAAAATCAAAAGATTCACAATGCCCTAAAAATAAATAATCACTATATGTGTCATTTCGATACAAATGTTGATATTTTTAAAAAGTTCGCCTTTTCACAATTTGTAGGTAATAAATCATTTACGAATTAATTTCGTGCATTCATATACATTTTGCATAAACCATAGTGATAGAAAAAAAGAGTTTATTTAATTCGATAACGTGCTACCACCTTCTTTAATTGTATTACTGAATAGGAAAGAGGTCGAATGAAACGTATTAAGGAAACCAATACGTGTTCGCACCTAAGTGCAAATCATTTCTCACAGTTAACTGTCAACTGGATGACAATTACTAATCGAATAATACGTACCTATGCAAAGACTTTAAATATCTTCATTCATAAGCCGTTTGGTAAAACTAGTTTTGTTTTTAATCATCTTAATACAGTATTTTGATATACATGAAGCCTTTATGTGGGAAAAGGAATCTCGTTCGATTTTACTTTTGACTTCAGCCTATTTGATTATATATTGTGTTCATCAATTTTTAATAAATTCTAAATACATACGACAAATCGTGCTGCTTCAAATATGCTTATTGTAGGTAATCCTTAGAAGATAGATATATGTTATCGCTGACTTTTTGTAGGTAGCACAATTATGTAGCACATTAATTTGATATATATCTTATGGTTTACTCAGCATAAGCCATTTAAGCACCCCAAAAGAGATTTTTTTCCGGAATGTTTCACCATTATCGTCACTGCTTATTTCATATGTTAGTTTATCTAACAAAATATATCCTATAACCTGGCCAGATAATATAGCTATGAATTAAAAAAGAACTATGAAAATCGGATAAGTGGTTTTCGAGTGAAAAGAACATGAACGGACAGACAGACAGAGACACGTTGAGTTTTATAATATGTATAGAAGATATAAAAGATGTCTATGTTACAGAAACAAATAAGTCAGTAATGCAAAACAACATTTACTTAACACTAAGAAAATATAAATTAGACACGGCGCTTTATCTTGAAAGGTAAATAAATAAGCAAATAACAAGTTGCCAATTCACCATTTTTCGAACAAATCGCCGGCAACCGACTACCACTCACACTTACCTTAATCACACGCCGCCGCGCCCGTCGAGTCGAGTTGTTTGCTGGGAACCGAGTTCGATTGATTAACCAATTATACGCCACTAATGCCGACTTGGTTTACAAAACTATTTGGTAAAATGTTGATTCTATGCTGTTTTACTACACTACAAAACTTTTTATGTATTTGTTTATACTGTACTAGCTGTGTTCGCGGCTTCGCTCACGTGGTCACAGAATGCCATCGGTCGAACACACGAGCGTATTCTATCGTCCGCCGACTATTTTAAAATGAAAAATGCTTATTGTGAGTGATCCTTAGAACATAGATATATACCATTACTGATTTTTTGTAGGTCTTCTTAAGATGTACAATTATTTAGTACATTAATTCGATATATCTCTTATAGTTAAATCATCGTAAGCCATTTAGGCGCCCCAAAGGCTTCTTTATACAAACTGATTCACTGTTATCATCACTGCTTATTTGGTACGTTACTTTCTGTAACAAAATATATCCTATAACCTGACCAGATAACATAAAACTATAATTAAAAACCGCCTACCCGTTTCTCGCGTTAAAATAACATAAACGGACAGACTAGACAGATAGAGAGACGTTGAGTTTTATAATATTTATAGATTATTATAAGTTCAACTTATTTTATTCAATCAAATCAGTAAAAAACAAGAAGGCACTTATGAACGTCAAATACTACTACCGGTTCGGAAACATCTCAGACATCGAGAAGAACCTCGATTGGGCTTATCTTTTTTTTTCCAACTGTACAAACAATATTTATACCTAGTTAATAATCATATTAATGATTTAATGGATGTACAGAGAGGGAGTCATTTCCAGTCCACTTCCGTCATTTTAAACGTTTTTATGGTCTAACTTTGCAACATTGTAAGCCTAGAAGAAGCTGATTGGTTGTCCAATGTCCAGTATGAACACGCCTATAGGCAAACATTACAAAATGACGTATATTATGGTAGCACTATTATCGCTTTTTTTTTCAATATTACAGATGTTTAATTGCCTTAATGCTTTTGATCATAAATATCTATGTTATTTACGAGAAGTTATGGTCAAAATGCAATAAATGAATGCTGTGGTACAGTCGCAAAGATGTTTGTGTTTTGATACAATTTTCATTTGCGACTGTACCCCGTGAAGTGATTAATGAAGAATGATAATGAATAATTTATGTTTGGTTGATGTCGTTAGAGTTTATTATAAGCTTTCATCACGATATTTCCTAGGCTCGTAGAATCTTAAGTTACGTCTTTAAATAAAGCATTCTAAACTTATACTTTCATGATTTTAAATTTATGAAATAAACATCGTTAAAATCTTTTTCTGACGGAAATAATGTACAGTAAAATATATAGTCAAAAATATGTTTTTTTTACAATAAATATTTCAATTAAATTAAGAAAATAATAAAATTATTCATACAACCTTTAGTGCGCGTTTGAAGTAAATATTTTGACCTTGTAGCAGATATTATGATTATATTTAAAAGTAAATAAGTTACATAAAAAACGTTATTATTTACGTAGGTAAAGATGATGAAACTAAATATACTTTTTTAAGTTTTATTTGCATCGTACCTATACATAAGTACTTAAATAAGATTAATTTTTCATTCGTTATCCATAATAGTCTCGATGCAACGATGATGGCTCAGTGGTGAAGGCAGAAGTTTCGGTAAAAGAATGATAAAAAGTTCACCACCATCGTGGTGAAACCATTGCATGGTAGTATGGCATTTTGTAATGTCTGCCTGGTTAGCTACAATCCTCGAGTTGAAAATCTGTTCTCAAGCACCTATTGGTAACACACGGCAGCTGCACTTGAAAGCCGGTTCCTCTTGGCTTAGCGTATTACAATATCAAGCCAAATCGTTTCATATCCAAATCATTTAATATCCTGCGCGATAGTGGCCAAAAAGTAAACTCATAAAATAAAATAAAAATTAAAGACGGTTAATTATTCTTCGAGAATTATTTATTACTAGCAACCGGATGTGACCTTTTCACGTTAATAACAATAAACAATTTAATAAGCATAAATAGTAGGTTATTATAGTCCTCGGGAATAATGTAGCTTCCTTCTAGTAAAATAATTTTCAGAATCGGATCATTAAATCCGGAGATTACCTCGCGCAAATACATTCACAAACTTTGCCTATAATGATAGTACGAATAAACTCGAAGTAAAAATAAATTTGTATTTAACTGCGCACATAATAAGACTTTAACAAACTAACAGATTCAATTCAGTTGATTATATTATTATTTCGATACAAAATTAAATTCAGCCCATCATTATTCTATCAATAAATATACCGGTATTTAAATTCATCACTTGTTCGATTGGAGTTACAAGAACTGTTTTGAGTTTGAATCATTCTCTAATTGCATCCTAATCTTGCACGTATACGTTAATCGTTTTTATTCCTCTATTACTCGGCATTCACAATGTCACAATCAGCGCGTCTGATAAGTTGTAATTACCGATTTTATGTCGATGCTTTTGCACGATACCTTCCCTGAAGGTTTCTCGTTATTTTGTATCATTTATCCTCATTATTGATTTAACTCGCCATCGCGTGGTTCGTTTCTCGCATGAATTAACGTCCGTTTAATACTACCATTTAGCTAGAGGCGCGGTGAAATGCAAAGTCTGCTCTGAACAGCGGACGCACATGCGTTCGCGCCGACTTCTTGAACATCGGGTTTATCGTTTGGAATAACCATAAAATAATGATTTATAAACGCCTTACTATTAGTTCGTGTAATAAAAAACCGTTATTGTTACATACATGTGTGGCTAAACTTTGTGCCATTTCTATACTACGCAGTTTGATTTTCCATAGAAACGTTTAACTATACATATAAATGAATTCAACGGGATCTTAACTAATCTATACTAATATTATAAAGCTCGAGAAATTGTTTGTTTGAAGGCGTTTTCGAACAACTAGTCAGATTTTAAAAAAGTACTTTTTATTGAGGAAAGTTATACATCTATATCTATATACATTATAATAAAATTGAAGTGTCTGTAATGTCAAAATTACGGGTTTTTACTAAATGCATATGAACATATACACGGTACCTATAACAAAAAAAACATTTTTTATTTTCTGTCTGTCTGTCTGTCTGTTTGTTATAAGGTATAACGTAAGCTGCTTTTATTTAAAAAATAAATATTATGGTTCCGCACAAGAAATACAAAAACCTTTTTTATTAGGCCACGTGAGCGTAGCCGCGGTCACAGCTAGTAGTCTACATAACTCCAAGCTACAACCCTTAGGAGTAGAGCAAAAACTCAAATTTATTTATACACTTGCCAAGTTAATGCTGTATTGTATTAAATATTTAATTTGACCACGCTTTTATCATACTATATTGATTAATTCGTGTAATTATAATACTTAATTATAAGATTTATTTACAAGGGAACTTATTTTTATGACAGTGTTACTTTCGTCATTCATTGCATGAACAACTCAAGTGATTGCACACCTGAGTAGAAACATTTATCTGACCTCTGCTTTTTTAACGAGCGTTAATAATAAAGAGCCGGGAAGTGTATCGGGTGCAGCGTGCAGCATGCTGGCGCACTTCACTCGGCCGCCTTCACCGCCCGCGACGTGACATAACACGATTTGCCCCGCCCACGCGCTCTCGCTCTCACTCGTAGCGTGCGACAGAGACGACATTAGACCATCCGTCGAAGCCTCAACGCCGCGCGCCGCGCTGCGTACTGTTTCTGAGAAAAGCCAACTGTTATTATCAGGCGCGGATTGTTCTCGACCTCTCGCCGGTTGATTTTGCTTCTCTCATGAATGAACCTCCGCGCCTGCAGGTGCGCACCCTGGAGCGTTGAATTTCGATGGCAATTATACATTTCTAAATTCATATGCTTGCCCGCCAATTTTCAGCACGCCACATGATTGTTACCAGTGGCCGTTGCTACGCTTTCGGATAATTTCGGGCGCCGCGCAGGAAGTTACGGTTTGGTAGCACTTTCGTTTTGTTTCGTTTAGTGATGATCATATATTTGATATTACGAACGTCTGCTGTGAATCCACCCACTCTGTTTCACGTATGGGTACTCACATCACGCAGCAGCCATCAATTTGACGTCTATTGGCAGCAGTGCATGTGATATATTGGTATAGCTACGAGATGTTTTGTTGCCAATGATTACATAATCACGTTAATTATATTACCTATACATATAGTAGTATTATGAATTTATTAATTAATAACCTTTAGAGAAATCCTAAAACTGATATAAACTATACAGAAGGAAAACTTTTTATTATGTTAATAAGTCACATAAGAGTAATTTGTCGCTAGATATTATTCTAAAGACTATAAAATTCCCTTTGAAAGTTTGACAAATATACAGGGCACAGCCGTGTGAAGATGGAAAAGAGTCTTGACACCGGCTCGAGGCAATAAACTAGTAATGATTTATAACGTAGGCGTAGGCGCCCGACACAAAGTACAGAATTTCCTGTGCTCATAATAACGTAATTATGTGTTTATTAGTTAACACTTAAAAAATAAATTTACATATTCGTCGTCTATATTATATAGATATATAGGTATCTCTAGTGCGTTGCTGACCTTGAACCCTTCTACCCCAAAGAGCCGTAGAAACTACTCACCGCAGGAACACAACCCATGGTTATTCGGCTGCGATTTTCTGTAGGAGATCTTGGAGACCACCAGTCGGGCTGCTCCAAGTAGAGAGAAATCTCTAAATATATTTCTCTGTACCCTACGTCTCTTACCAACTTTCTCGTACAGAATTTGTGTCTAGCGTTAAGCGAATTATGGTAATCTAGCATTAAAAACTTATCCGTGCGTTCGAAATTAATATAATGGAAGAAAAAAAACCTACTTTTTTCATCGATATTATTTTATAACATCCCAAACGCAATAACTCACGTAAACGATATTGTTATTTAATTGTATCACAATCCGTAATGATACACAGAAGCATGTTTATTATCACAATTTAACATTAGTCATACACATAATTCACGAAAGCGCCAATCATTTAATACACAATTATTATCTGATAATAAAATAAAATTAAATTTAAGCGCCGATAAGGGGTGAAAGCAATAAAACTGATATCGAGTTCGTATGTTAGTATAAGATTTAGTACAAGGTGCTCTCTGCCGCTGGTATTAAGACTATGATTGGCGTAGTTTTGGGTGTCTGGACTAAGGCGCGCTGCGCTGCCTGCGTACAAAACCGGTTAGCGAAGCCCAGTCGGTAACAGTAGCCTTAACGATTGTTAGCCCACAGTAATATAGATTTATTCTTTCCGCTCCACTAGAGATTTGGCAAACCTAGTCGTTCTACACTGACACTCCGCTAAATAATTGTTGATTTCTACTTTTTAATTTATTAACAATTGTTTCTCTTTTACTACAACTAATTTGAGAGTATCTTGTCGTTGCGTCTACAACGTACTAAATAATAATAACTTTAAATAGTAAAAAAAAATACACACAAACAGACAAAGCAAAACTCATTACAATTACCAAATTATGAAGATATTAATGAATTATACAAAAAAAATTGCATGATTTCCATAGCTGAGTTATAAAATTACCATGACGTCAATTTAAGAAACTATTATCATTAAAAAAATAATGACCCTGTTTTAGTTTATTTCTTGATTATACTAATATGTGGATATAAATCACAACGATTTCTTTTTAAAAATATATTTTGCGTTTAATTTTAAATTCAATAATACGTACCTATGCCATGTAATATTACCAGAGATTTCTTTAACAATAAAAAAGTCTGCGTAAAAAACATAAAATTAAAAACAAGTCAGCTTGAATAGAGACTTTGATGTTTAAATTTTATTGATGTGTTTGAATCTTCCGTTTTCTCTAAAAACATAGTGGAAGCAAAAACATATAATGATTCACAGAGACGCGATCATTTCCACCGAGTCGGAAAATTCCTGTAATCGTGTTGAGACTTTCTTCAGCGATCAACGCAGCGTATGATAGCCAACACGCGAAACATGTGTTTATATTTTTATCATCTAAACATTTACTAAATAATTAGTTGTTAAACCAATTAGATACTATAAAAATTCAACTTTTCTTTAAATACTTTATAACATATGAGTTTAAGACAAAATGCTGGAATACAAACACTGTTAGCTGTATGGCTGTAGAACATTCCTAATATATTATCATCGTCAAGATAAGAGCTCCGAAGCAATGGTGACATCATCGCGTCACAGACCACGTCTTGATAAAGTAAGTGTTCAGTGGGTAACCTTTAGACGATAAGATAATATTGCTAATTTACAACGATAGCCAATTTTAAGTGGGACGGGAAAGTTGTAGTTCTGGTTTGTGACTAATTATGATAACAACCATTAATGGAGACGGTAACGAGATCTGCTGTTGAAATCCTGACCGAAACCGAGCCGATAAAAATTAAACGACTTTTCACAGTTTCGAGAACGGTAGTGCAGCACAGCACTACTTAACCGATCTCGAGTTGGCACAGACAGGGGAATATCGAATCGAAACTCGAAATCAAAAAAACCCGTTTTCTGACATCTCGTATCTTTATCTTGAATACGGTCGACTGTGTAATCGGTCTCTTTCTCTGAGTCACCGTTTCAACGTATCACGTTGGGCCGTTCTACGCACTTCATGGTCACTCGTTCGACTTCGTCACGCTTTGACTGCAATGACTGGTCAGTTAATGCGACAATAAATTAATGTCCAAAGTAATAAATAAATAGATTTCTTGTATAAAAAAAAACCATTGCTCCAACCAGTCCACTCAGTTAAATCGTTTCGAAACTACCGAAGGTCCGTTCATTTATTTACTGTTTCGAGGCTACAGGAAATATAATATTCGGTTTTGTTTTAGTGTTGCGTATAAACTTAATTAATTAATTAACAGATTTATGCTATGCAAATAAAAATGATTAACGAATAATTAGATGCGACAGACGCACATCCTGTTAAATTTGAAAAATTATGTATTTAATTACCTATGCACAATATAATATAAAAAACAAAACTGTTTTTATCGGTTTCTTACGAAAGCTGCATCAAGTGAAAGGACGCTTTATTTGACGTGTCGCCATCGAGATTAAGAGAATTTACAGCATTTTAAGAGTTTATATGCCATTTGGCGTATTCAAGTTCTGTGATCGAGTTTTATTTTAAGATTCACGGCCGGAGTGGTGACTTTACACATACAATTTATTTGTATCGTTAAAGAAAAATTGTTAGAGTGAAAACAACTCTTTTAAATGTACTAAATGACTGTACACCGTTTTTTATTTCGTCAGCACGACATTGATTGAGACCATGGTCAAAGTCAATTCATTATATGTACATGTATAGGTAAGTACGGTGTGTTTGTTTGTATACTTTGTATGTTGATAACGAATGGCGCTGAACGTAGCACAAGTTTCGGAGTGTAGAAAGAGAAAGGGAACTTATTTAAAAGTAGGTAATGTTTTTGCTGTTCTCGGTGTGTGTTGCGGCAACAAGCAACCGGCGCGCCGCACGGCGCGACGCGGCGCGGGCGGGCGCATGATTCATCGGCGCGTGGGTTGAGCTTATTGTGTTCGCATCTAACTATTCACACTAGATATCAACGACTTTTTCTTTTACCTTGATCCTCGGACGATCTCACTGTCGTTTAACTCGTTCGCCTACAAATTATTGTTCCGTCGGTGTTTCAAATTGCACCGAATCAAATTTAAAAAAAAAAACAGCCTCTCTAAACAAGTAGAATTGTGTAAAAGTGAACTGAGTAGAATTCGAAACAGTCGCTCATTAAAACTTCATTGTTATATCTTACAGTGGTGTTTACCTTTCACTGCGTCGCGTCGTATCTTTTACTTGTAACTGCCATAACCCATACTAGACATTACAACAGATCCTTTCGGTATACATGCTTTGTATACAAACGTCTATTTATTCAATTTTTACTATAGGATTCTAATGTTTTATCTCTCTTCTTTGAGTTCTTTTAATTCTTCCTTATCTTTCGTTTGTTTTTAGGATACGGCCTTTGAAATTCTCAGGCCCTTTAAAACTTTTTATATTTAATCTACATAATTTTGTATTATTTGTAAAGAATACTTTGTAAAAAAATACTCGGGTAATAACAATGCGAATAATTGTAAGAATGTTTTAGACTTGTATGACGAAATCAAATTTGCAAGTGCATTCACGCAAACGATAACCTTTTATAGACCAAAACACATTGAATAGATGTCGACAGTGATACAAACGTGACATTTAAATACAGTTTTAGGAATATTGAACAGTACTTATTTGTAATTCAATAAATGTATGTATTTGTAAGTGCAATTGTTTGAGGTTTTCACTTTATAGACATAAAACTTAATGTTTTACTTATGTTCTACGGCTGATAAGTTACAACTTTGAACTTATAAAGTTACAGTTTTACTGTTACGATATTGTTTACAGTAGGTCGTTTCCCACTGTGCCTGATTGTAAGCACAGTGCTATGGTCATCACGTTATGTTTGAAGGACTCCGTGTTATAGGGAGGAGGGAACACACTGGACGGAAGACAGTTCAGTACCACGGGTTCACAGTATGAAACTCGTAACTTATGTCGTAAATTGTATCGTTGGGTATATATTATTATGTTTATAATTACATATTCAGTACAGAAATATAATATATTACATATAATGGGGAAACAATTTCACACTAATTCCAAAGTAACCAAAGCTTGTATTATCAATTATGGTAACTAAACAGCTGGTATACAAACATATTATGTAGATATTTAACACCTAGACACACAACTGACAGTTATGCTCATCGCACAAAAGTCGGTCATGGGCGAGGATTGAACCCGCGACGTCTTGGCTCAATTACTTAGTTCTCCCTACCACTGCGCCACGAGGTCTGTCAAAAAGTATAACTGTGGTATAACTTTTGGGAATTCTCAAAACATTAATCGTTTTTCATGGACCTTTGGTATTTTTATTCTTATAAATTTTGATCCTTGTAATAATTTTATGAACGTGAACATTGAATGCGCTGTTGCATTCGACACGAACGAGCTTTCTCACCGTGGGATTTGTAATAGATCCGCTCACTCGAGACCTCTATGCAAATAATCTGCGTGCATTATTATAGGTTATTTAACCATGAAAACTAGAGTAAAATGTGAATAAATTCCTTAATTTTACAGCTGACCTATGAAATCATTTTTATTGATTCATTTTCTTTATTTGTTTTTCGTTTTGATTCTTGCTTTCAAATGCAAATTAGTGTTATCGAATTCAGACCCTTCATTGCCTACATAAACGTCTTAAAATGAAAAATTATGTACTATCACATTGGAAATATCTAAATTGTTTATTTTAATTTTATTATTATGTATAATGTTGGCTGGCTTTATGAAGTAGGTATTACTTTGCTGAACCGATTATGTTTCTTTTGTTTTAGTATTTCCAATAACGATTTCAGCCTGCTACATAATAAAAATTAAGTAAAATAAGCTCTACATTAATATATTTTCTAATTTATATCAACTTCACAATTTCTTTAATACTCGTATCTGAAGGCAATCGAGTTCAATGTTTTTATGTTGTTTTTATTAATGATCATAAAATGTAACTTTTATTAAGCTTTCATGTCTAATTAAACCGCTTGAGCATTATGTAGTTGAAAGATGTTTTGACAAGCGAACGCGTTTAGTTTCATATTGAAAAAAAAAACTTCACCTATTGTCGTAGATTTTGTACAGCCATTATGAACAGAACTATTGTTAGTAAAAATGTAGAAAGTTATATCTAATATATGTAATCTGTTTACTTGTATAAAAATGAATGATTATTTGTTTGTTTGTTTAACCCTTATACGTTCCTAAACCGATAATCCGATTGCGATGTAGCTTTGCGAAGGTATGTATTTATTTAAGTACATCCAATTTACACTAGTGTTGCGCGAGTCACTGCATTTCGAAGACAAAGAGAACGAAGTCTCGAGCAGTAGCTAGTGTATTATAATCATTAAGTATCATAAGTATTATATCAATCACGCTCAAACGGCTGCACGGATGCTAAATAGATCAGGTATAGAAGTGTAATAGAACATAACCGAACTCTAGAACTTTTTACCGAAGTCTAGTGTAAGTCCGGTGATGTAGGCGGGTACCAGCTTATATTATTATACTAGTTGTGCCCGCGGCTCCGCTCGCTTGGACTACAGAATGCCGTCGGGCGAACGTACACGCGAATTGTGCTGTTAAGACGGAAGACAACAATCTTATTGTGGCTGATCCTTAGAAGATAGATATATACTATCGCTGACATTTTTTAGGTCTTTTCCAGATCTATAATTATGTATAATATTAATTTGACATATCTCGCATGGTTTACTCAGTTTAAGCTATTGAAACGCCCCAAATACCATTCTTTATTCCAAATTTATTTACCATTATCGTCACTACTTATTTCGTATATTACTTTTTCTTACAAAATAATTCCTATAACTTGGCCAGATAAAATAGCTATGAATTAAAATAAAAACCATTTGAATCGGATTAGTGATTTTCGCGTGAAAAGAACATAAACGGTCAGATAGACGTTGAGCTTAACATAACTAAAATATATTTCGGTGTGATGTATTTTTTGGCTATTATATTTAATTTTCAATGCAGTTTAGGTACACAAAATTATATTAAGGAGATCCTGGATTTGGGTCATATTGTTGTTTTAACAGTTTCATAGGTTAGTATTTGTTAACGATTTCATAGTAAAGTGGCAATGTAACCGAAGATGCTACTAGTCTAGAAAGGGATTCGGTGAAAGATTTACAATTTGATTGTGATGGTAGTTAGCTAGACAAGCATTAGGAAATGACCTACCACCGCACTATAGTATCATCACGATATTCTTCTTTACAGAAAAAACTTAGCATCGATCGACCAATATATGCTTATATCTACAATGTTATGTCAAATCGAATTAACACGTGAACTGCTGATGTTTGCGTCGTGAAGCAATTGCGCGATTATCTCACCTGTATACATACATAAATCACGCCGTTTTCCCAACGGGGTAGGCAGAGACCACGTTCTTCCACTTGCTACGATCCTGACATACACCTTTCGCTATTTCAACATTCATCAATCTTTTCATACATTCTCGTCGGTTTAGAGTACTCTTGACCTGACCTTTCTTCAGAATGTTCCCGATTTGATACAACACAAACTGTATACATAACTAGAAAAATTGCTAAGTGCGTATCGGACCACGTGCAGTGTAAGATCCGTAGTTGCCCGTCACAGTATACAGACTTAGAAGGAGCTTTAAGTAATTGTCAGTGGAAATTGTACGAAATTACTTCTCTAAGTTGGTCAAAGTTCAATAACTTGGTCGACTATTACTCGTTAACCTTTAAGGTTTCTTAGCTGTGATAGTTTTCTTTTAACTTCGTTATATACACTATTTCCGTGTATTTTTTTCACATATCCAATTACAACTCCCGTATTTAGCTGGCGGGGTTATTTGACTCTAACAAATATTTGCTATATAAAGCTTAATATTTCTCAAACCGATCACTGAATCGAAAAATGCTTTTCACACACACGCAATATTACGGGATAGTTCGTTTAATTATTTATGAACGACCTATCCAAGGTCACCACACACCATGGAATAGATAAGAAAAAAAACATACCCACTTTACGTGTAAGGTAGGCACAGTCAAAAGTTTTGTTTCCAAGATTATATTTTACCACTTTGTCGGCGTGATTAATATGTATACTTATACCAAATTACAGCTTTCTAGTAATAAGAATCTCTGAGCTACGCCGCGGACAGACAGATGGACATGGCGAATCTATAAGGGTTCCGTGTTCACTTCGAAACCCTAAAAATAATTTAATGGAATAATATCTTTTTTTTAGTGTCATACAATAATGTCACAAATTTAATCGGTTTTCTTAAATCAATTGATCTAAATAAATCATTTCAGTTGATTCTCAAACTAACAACTGGTTTATATCCTAAATATCATAAGGTTTTAACACAAATCTACCTAGTTATTATTTGGTTGGCCTAACAAAGAGAACTCAATCTTATTACAGTTTGCCAACTGCATTCACTTGCATCGTAAAAGCTTTCTTTGCCCATTCTGTATTTATATCAGGTTAACGTACTCTTATGTACTTCAAAACGTGTTAATACTTTGCGTCGTAATTAATACTTTTAATTAATTTAAAGAAAATAATAAAGAATAATTACTTCTTATATAAATGTAAATTAATACAATTATATTGGGTTTAAGAGTAAATTATTTAATGACATATTTCGGGGTTTTAATTTTTTATTATTTAAGTATGTGCACTGAAAAAAATGAATAGCTGAACTGTTTGACTAATCAGAAAAATATCTTAAATTTACTTCTTAGTAACCAAACTTTTGTTAAAATAGCTAAACTGGTTTTGCTGCACTTCCCAAACTAGGTAAGAGTTTGGTTACTAGTAGGCCTCAGTTTAGTAGTCCCCCGAATTTTGTAACTAATAGGTAAAATTTGAGCTACTCTTAACAAAACTTTTTTTTCAGTGTGGTCATCCTAAGGTAATATAGAACTAATTCCACAATATAAGAATAGTTGTATAAGTAGGTAATAATAATGTTTTCCTAGTAAATTTCATTGTTAATCTGATTTACGGATCGGTGTATTAACTACACTGTTTTGATGTGAGAATACGGTTTGGTTTAAACATTTATTTACACCGCATTATTGTTCTTTTGTTTAATTTTCAACAGTACGGCACATTCAGCTATATATTATGAACATTTGTTTTTTTTTTATTTAACTGTACTAATATATTTACCTAATAAAGCGGAAATTATTTTTGTTTGTTCGTTTAAACACACTAATATGTGGAACTACCAGTCTGCTTCAAAAAAATATTTTTGTATATGATAGCCAGATTCACGAGGAACAGTGTAGGCTATCTAGTATATCTACACCTCTCAGCTAACCGTAAATATTTATTTTTGTTAACTAAATCGGAAGAAGTAGCGCACGCGAACTTCTTTATCCGCGTGCGCTGGCGTAATGATTAGTGATACATAAATACAATGTTCTACAAAAATATTGCTCCTTAGTACATCTAAAAAAAGCCTGCTGATACTATATGCCTATCTCTTTTATAAATACGCCACAATAAGGTATTTTGTGTTTTTTTTTTTTATTGAAAATTGAATAGTATTTTATGAGCATTATTATTAGGCATGACATATCATATTATTTACAAACGATAGTTACTTCATCATCAAGACACTTTTATGAAGATAAGCTTTGCCCTTTATAGCATGTTATTTGGACGCATAGTTTGGGTGATAATAGAAAATTAAAATAATTCAACACTCGGCTCGGATCTAGACTATATTCGTAGGTGTAGTGGCGCGAACTAGCCCTGTGAGTTGTGACACATAACTCTGATTGCCCGATAAAAATATTGTCCATATTGTGGTATTATAAGTCATCAATCGGAGTTTTCTTTTAAATTATACGCGGGTGATACAGTGGGGCGCAGCTAGTTATGCGATATATTGATATCTCTTACGTTTGAAATATTCTAATGTAGTAAGTAATTAAGCCACAAACATATTTTTATCATGTATACTCTATACTGCGGTGTAGGATCACAATAACACACTCATCTCGCCAACTTGTTGACTAGAACTTGAGTCACAAATGGCTCGCTCCGTTCCCGCTCGAAACGAAGCCAGCAATTCACCGTTACTTGGATGTATAAGCTATCTATGGTTCACGCTCATTTGATGTATTCACAACCGAAAATGACAGTAGAACAGAAATAGGTATATACTAATTTATTTCTTGAAATTCGTTTTTCATTATACTTACCCCTAACAATTAAATTTTAGAGCGTATTACGTAATTACGCTGCTAATTTCGCGGTAAACCTAACGTTTTAATTACCATTTAAATGTTATTCTAGTACAAATAAAATCTTTTTCGGAGATTACTATGTATAAGATACAAAAAACATATTTTAATAATCAAGTAATTTGAATTGCAAAATTCCTTTTTTATCGTTTTCTTGTTCAATTATTATTATAAACTTTTTTTATATATCTACTAAATCTGTTTTTGATTCAATGCATAATTTATTATATACTAAGCAAATAAAAATGTTTTTTTTATGTATGAGTAATTTAATCATTAACCTCATGAGTTTATAATGTAAATAAAGATTTAATTATTATGATTTTTATTATATTATAATGTAGTTTATTATGGTCATTGTTCATAAGCTTTTTAATTAGTGATTTTATAAGAAAATATAAAAGCATTTGATTCATATACATAATAGATTAATTTAAAGGCCCTAATTGTGCGAGTGAGTTTGTGTATTTAACAGGTAGCCGCAAATTAATATATCAAGCTTAAATTATATGAACTAAAACTATTCCCATAGCAGCTACAATTTTCATAGACAATTAAATTGTTGAGCGTGTGTCTTTACTTGAATAAGTGCATTGTTTTTTTTTACGAATTTATCCCACTAAACGGCAAGTTAGATCTTACGTAACCCATCATAAATTGTTAGTCATTTACAATGAGTGTAGAAACATTGTGTACACATATCTCATCTTATCAATTATAGCATTAACATTGGCGTGCTAAAACATAGGGTAACGAACTAGTTTACACACAGTCGCGACATGCTGGGCTCGCTGGTTTATAATATATAGCCATTTAACACTTGTTTGGTGCTAGAACACGATAATTGTGTCCGACAGTATTGCGACCACCATACACCAGATGAACGCTGAAGCGTGTCGCGTTCCAGGATCAGACAGTGTCTATCCAGTAATCAAGCGGTGATCAAGCGGTGACGTACGTATCTATTTGTACCTGACTGAATCACGACCATAGTGGCAAATCATCCGTCACAGTGTCTCTTTAACGGCCGTTTTCAATAACATATCTAAGCTTATGGATAGGTCGCTATCCCCGATAAGTACAAATAGAATATCTATCTATAGATTGCGTTTCAAGTATAAGAGTTAGTTTCGTTTGAAATGCAAGTAAGTTCGATCTTTAGCAGGCTGCCTATCCATCTTCCCGATGACAGATAGAAACGTTCGATAGGAAATACTTCCAAAGATAAGTTATTGAAATAAAAGTAAGGGCAAAAGGATAGTATTGATTATCTTTAGTAACTGAAACAACGGATAGATAGTTTATTGAAAACGACCGTTAGTTTGTCACGTTACGGGATCAACCAGTGTGGGTATATCTAGCTGACGAAAGGTTTTTAGGTCGGCAAGACAGTGACGATTGCCTATTTCTCGATGATTGCCGCTGTCTTTCAGTTGTAATGTGCTTACAATCAGTACAGAGCCAGATACAGATACAAAGCTGTACAGAGTACAGAGCCGATACTCTGCCGTGATACTAAAACAAAACACACAATGTTTGCGGATTTCGTCTCAGTGATATGCAGATTTCGTTTCGATCACAAAAATATGATGTCAAGCGTAAACACCTGTAGTCTTTAAGCGGGTGTTCACGTGGCTGCAATGTTGCGGCGGCGGCAATAACAAATCAGTTTTGACTTAGCTCCGTGGTATGGGGGGAGGGGGCGAGGGGTCCGCTGCACGTGTATTATTCAGGGCTCATTTCTATTCAACAGGAACATGCCGCCCGATAAAAATTTCTCGTTTGGCAAGTCAGACGCCTGCATTGCCTGCACCCTTTGTGCTTACGTCATGTCCCCTACAGTTAATATACACGGTGTCTTCAACTTATCTGCCAGTTTAACATTTATTATTGCCGAATTGTACAATTCGTGTTGATTCATATATTTTTTATTATTTTTTGTGCGGGAAAATAATTATACATCTACAATTACAAAATAAAATAAAAAAGTAGTTACTCCTTATAAAATCAGCTATCTGTCATTGAGCGTCCCGTCAAAATCGGTCCAACCGTTTCCGAGATTACCAGGAATAGACAGACAGACATTTTTTGTTATAGGTACCGTGTATACTTTCATCTGCATTTAATAAAAAACAGACACTTCAATTTTATTATATGGATAGATTCGTACATCTGTAACGATGTATAATGTTTTATTTAACCAGTTTTCTTGAAAATTTAAAATGAAATGTCATTTCTTTGATATGAACGGAGATAAACAGGTTATTTTCTTTAAACTTTGTATATAGACACATATATTAATACATATATGTATACAATGATTCTATTCAATTCTGCCAATAACACTCAGATCGGTTGTATAAATAATTCTTAAGATATTATATTTATATAATTGTATTATTTTGAAGTTCTATATCACAGAAAACGTTATTTAGATACATGTCGAGATGTAATGAAATTCATGTATTTATTGAAAGAGGTTGCAGATTAAACAAGTTTTGTCCGATTGAGCTTACCGGTCAACCCGTTTCGTGATCGATTCGCCCTACTTACGAGTTAAGGCTTTGTTTTAAATAATAACAACTTCATATCGTGACTGTGGCGTCAAATTAATTTAATGTCCATTATAAGGTTTATTTTAAGTACTTCTTAAATAAATTATAATTTAATTGCGCCATTAGTCATAGCGCAAAGAAAGTTCAGGCATGGAGTTTCATAGTTTTTATACTGTACACGAAACCTTTTGTTTATTATTTTTTTATCTGTTGTGGTTTATCGAAAGTTATGTGTTGCGTTACTAATTTATTTTTGAAAGTAACTTCTATTCTAAAAGCCTAATGATCACATAAATATAATTATGAATAATTTTTTAGTTGTCCCTAAGATGAACCGTCTTATCATCGATTCAGGCAAACATCCTTGTCGCCAAGAATAATAAAACATCGTACAAAACATCAGAACTAAACAGTTTATTACATACTACATACAGCTAGTAGACTTTATCAATCTATACAAACAACTTAAAATTCGACCAACTCTCCAAATCTCCATTGCGCTGCGCCGCTCGCCGCCAACGTCGGGTGCATCGTATCGTTCTTCTCACTTCCCGTACTTTTGCCTACAGCTTTTGACTTTCATGGTTACTGCTCTGCTCCATGGAGTTTAGCATGAAGCTATATAACCTATAACCTTCCTCAATAAATAGGCAATAAAATGCAGTTTTTTTAAATCTAATTGATTGTTCTAGAGATTAGCGCGTTTAAACAAACAAACTCTTGATGTAAATATAGTATAGATAGATATAAGTTTTGTAAAATTTCGCACACAACTACCAAACTAAAATGTTTGTAATATATGATTGAGATAGATGGAAAACGCTCCTGGTTGTGGTCGGTACTGGTAGGCCTAATTTGACCGCAGAATGACAAGTGGTCGTGTCGCGCCGTGCGTTGCGGAAGCGGCGCGGCGACTACGAGACACCGTTGCCGCTGGCCGGCGCTGGCACACTGCCCATGACCGACGAATCGCCTCCACAGTTACATCACTAAGGGTCTGACGATTTATTCTCACACGGCTATGCAAATGGACATGCCAGAAATAAATTTTAACGCTGATTGGTTTTGTTTATTTAGCACGGGCAAAAACAACTGTTCGTGTTTGTTTTTTTATGTTACGGAAAATTGGAAAATCTATTGTTTGTAGAAATATACATTTCAGAGTTCAGTACATAAAGATAGTATGGGAAGGTTGTTTTTAATTGATAATATTTGTGTTTTCTGTTACTTCGCTGTTAATTGTTATAATATTAATTCTACAGGTTTTTTTGCGCTTCGTAATTAAATCTAATCTTTTTTAGGAATACTGATGCAATAATCTTTTAAGAGGAGAAACTAAAACAAAAAACCGAAAAAAAATGAAAGATACATAAATATGACAACTTCGAAACAATAATACACAACTACAATATAAACTTTTAGCCAAGCTAAGTACAATTAACATACGATGTGAAACTTTCTTTTTATAACATTAAAAAGGAGTGTTTTTATCATTAGAAGGCCTTAAAATATGAATTACTTCGTGCGCGTTAATTGCAATTTAAAATTGAATAACAATAAAACATAGACTATAACCATCACCTGAACGTAGTTTTCTATCATTTAAAGATATTTTACAATCAGATCAGTAAGTCGTTCCAATTATTATTAACTTCTTTATAATAATTGTTGATAAACAGACCAAGCAAAATAGTGAAATTTTAACCTTGCAAATTTATCACGCTGGGAAATGAGAATAATTTTACATTTTGCGATCAAAATATCATCATAATATCATAGAAACAATGAAAATTACTTAATATTCTTAAATACAACATCCAAACAAGTGAAATTATAATAAGTCCGGAAACGCGGTGCAAGCTGAGTAAACTATACAGTGAAATAACAGCAGTTACGATTGTAGTAACGATACCATCTGATTCTACTGACATCGGTCTTGTAACGCGCTCGGCGAGTATTTGTTTGTTTGCTGATGTGGCTTCCATGTTATAATGACGAGGATTTCTATACACTAGACACGCAATTCTGCTCTGAAAAAGTATGTACTTAGCAACAGACGATTGACTAAACCTTGCTAGGTGGAAGGATAAAATTGTGTACGTTTTGAACCCGACCACCATACAGCAGGTATAACACCCGCTTTCGTGGCACGTTTAAGCGTATCGCGTTTCGGGATCATACGGTGTATATCCACCAATGGGGTGGTGGGGGTTCGTATCCGACTTGTTCGCGACAACAATGTACATTGGCAAAAATCCGTCACAGTGACTCTTTAGTCTCTTTAGTGTCTCTAGTCGCCGTTGTTTTTGGATTCTACTATGTTTATCATCAGGTCCACCGTCACTTTGACTATAAACAAAAAATGTGTGCATCAATTTACACGTGTCAGAAGTAAAACTTTCAGAAAAAATATTCAAATATCCTAAATCATCTGGTTTCGAACTATCGACCACTTGTGCATACTGCGTATGAAGTCTGGTCGTCTCACACCACTAGGCCAGTCCGATGACGATCACAATTATTATGAAAATCAGAACTTGCATTAACCGTGCATAATGTAAATGTATTCTATCTCATTCTCTCGTAGACTAAATCCTATAAATGTATATAGTTCTATTTTTACTGTCGCTTTTTTGTTTCATCGAGTTTCAAATCACAACGGTGCTAAAGAAATTTTCACTTTAAAATGCACGTACGTGATAAGAATTGTTCTTATTCTCTTAATGACGTAATTTTTGTTTGGTTATAATGTGATTTGAGCTTTATTTTTTAACTAATTATTTCATATTTGTCTATAAAATACTATTTATTATAAAGAGTATGTAAATATCTTAATATATCTATCTCGTTTACTTATTACTAGAATTATATTAGTGCGAGTGATATCGCAAATTACTCTACAAACTAGATCATGATATACGCGGTTTCCGCTCCCCATACTTCAGGTAAGCCCTTTGAAAATGTAATACAAGTTATAGTTTCGAATTGCTTGTCTAGGTAGAATGTATAGAATTGTATAATGGTGTGTTACAAAGTGTATTAACAGCCTAACATCGGCTCTGACGCTTGGCTACACCACAATAAACTCGTGACGCAATCACATATCCACCTACTGGCCGCTTCATAAAGCTTTTTATTGCAATCGTTGAAACGATTCATTCTAAAAACATTGCATGACTCACATTATTAATGGATTATTTTGTACTCTACATACTATTTATTACATAAATAAGGAAAATTAATAATTAGAAGTGGCCGATAAAAGAAAACAGCAAAACTGGTTTTCCGTTCGATACATTAACGAGTGACGAGAATATAAATTGTTATTTGTGCAACACAAGTGTAATTGGTACCTAATTTTGGCGTGATTGACTGGCAATCGACATAATGGCACCCGGCCAGTGGCAAATAAACGATAGATGTGCACCTTGTAATCCTAGATATATGCATTAAAACGAAACCGAAGTTTGACGTCAAAATACCTCTATAAGCGGGTATTGACGATAAAAATTAAATATGGTTACAGCAATTTATGAATGCAACTGCAACTTATAATAACCCGCATAGTAAACGGGCTGTCGATTGTCTATTTCGAAACTCCATGAATCGTGCGACTGTCGGCGCTGGCTGTCGCTGCCGCTTATATTCTAATTACTAATATCAACTCCATTAGCGAACGTTATTGTGTAAATCGACAAAAGCAGATCGTAAAATCAATGAAATAATACTACACCGACAAATATCAATTCATGATATATTTATATATTATCTGTAAATAAAATTCTTGTATTAATATAATACGCAAACAGGATCATTATCTCCTTTAGTTAATGCACATAAGAACTAGAAACTTAAATGGAAAATCAACAGAACAACTAACCTATCCACTCATTATGTACATATGTGTGTCGCAAGGGCCTTGTTTTTTTACCATTTATATGTTCTATTGCGAGGCGGGAATTCTGCTAATCGTCGCTGGCAACATTTTACAAATGCCACAGACGTTGTTGGCGCTATAAATGAGTGTAATTTAACCGTAGACTGCCTGCTCAGTTCTTTTAGTTGAACCCACTGACGTAGCGGCTACTAATAAATCTCTTGATTGTGTGGTACAAAAAGTAACACTGGAATATGGATTAAAATGAACGGTTGATCGGCGAAGTTTAGTTTTATTGCTGAGTGTCGTAGTTATGGCAGCTCCAGACTCGTGCCGTTAAGTTGCACACAATGTTCACACTCGGTTTCACTCACTGGTACTAAATGGACCTGCGTCTTTGACTCTATGTGCACTGGCATTGTATAATTATGTGCTTTATTAAAAAAAAAAAGAGAGAAAAAGAAAATGGTAGATAACGAGTATACATCGCAATAAAAAGAGTTAATTATGCTTTATACATGTTTATTTTAACATCATATACCTAAAGTGCCGTACTGGAAACATTATCATAAATGTTAAATAATTCAAATATTTAATGAAATTATTCTAATACGGTTACATATTCAATTTATAACTAATCAAACTGCGACGCCGTCAATGTGGATAAGAGTTCGCTCTGTTCGCGTTACGCGGCCGCGAACCCTTTGACGCGGTCACAAAAAACCGACTTGGAACGGAAACCGAGGTGCGAACAGGCGTGAACCCCGTGAACAGACGTGAAATCCATGCACACTCGCGTTCATACCCATTTACGGGTGTTCACAGCGTGAGTATGGAGCCGGCATTATGGTTGTGCAGGTGTTATCTGTGTTCGAAGAGTCGCCTGCGCGGTTGTTCGAGTAATGCCCGTCATACACGCTACGGTCTACCGGAGAGGTAAACCTGTACAGTTGTGCCTGCTCATTCGACCCCACGACGCACATCGTAATGTGTATGGCGCCCGTACACACGTACAGGTTTACCATGTAGTGTAAACAAATATGATAATATTGCACTCGTCGCCTGCGCTCGCTGGTCAAAAAAACTGTACAGATCCATTACCGTATACCATAGACCGTTGCTTGTGTGGCCGGCTTTAATCACTGAACAGCAGGCCGCGCGTCGCGTCACCAAGCCGCGTGCGTCGCCGCCAGCACAATCTATGCAAATCGCTGGTACAAACTTATTGCTCTCGCCTCGACTCCTTTCCAAATGCATACTAAATAGCCCACAGACCACGCCAGCCTTTGTTACAAGTTTATCATTTCACCTCCAATACTCCGTTGTGTTTACCAGTCATGTTTGTTGTATTTGTTATATTTCAAAACAATAATAACTTGTATTGTTTAAGTTCATAATATAATTTTCTATCTAGAACTTGTGCATGAAAAGAACGTCCACAATAATTGATGATACACGAGTTGGTTCGTCCGACGCAACCCTGGACTGTCTGTGCCAATTCCAACTTGACTAGCCAATCTTTTCACCACGGCACGAGCTTTTTGTTTATATTACGACTTGTACCGACACGAAGAAGAAGAAAATCTAAAACTATTTATAAATAAATATATGATATTGTCATCATATCGCCGAATCAAATAAGTCGTTGAAAAAAATATAAACATTATCACATTACTTTTTTCTGTGTAAGATATAAAATAACAGTAAATATTCTCATGGCGTTCTAAGAATAAGACACAGAATGTAACGAGAGATGTTGCCCCCCGTTCTTCCGCATAGATGCTACTCACATTGCAAACCGATTATTCTTGATACCGTCAAGAAATATTATTGTGCTTGTTCGCTCTGCCTAAGTAGTTATTTACTGTGAGAATCGGAAACGGGCCACAGTCGCGTCGCACTGTTCTGACCAAGTAAGGAGGCACTGCGTAATCATTGTATTTATTTGAAATCACTTCCTTGTGCAACTATGTATGTTGTTTTCATTTTTCATTTAAAATCAATCGTGTCATATATCGCTAACAAATCATTATAGGTATATGTCACGTAACAATTATACATTTGCATCTTTTTTTGTACTTACGTATTTTTATCAACTTTCCACTGCGCTGCTGTGCCTGCAGCGCACCCGGTGTAGCCTATCATTGGTCTCACTGCCCATACTTGCCTACTGCTTACTAGATTGTTTGTCTTCCGCGACTGAGTTTCATTCAGCGCTCGGTGAAGCTGGAAAAGCTTTCTGAGGCTTCTGGGCCCATAAAGTTAACAGTATATAGTCGAATAGGAAAAGAAACAGATTGCTTCACGTTCTCCGCCCTTTATGGTAGTGTAACCTGAAGTTATATAACATTCTTCAATAAATAAGACTATAAAATGCAAAAATATTTATCTAAATCAGAATGGTAAGTAGTTCCAGAAATTAGCGTCTTAAAGAAACAAACAATAAACAAAAACAATCTCTTGAGCTTCATAATACGAGTAACTAAAAATTGATAAAAAATAATATTTTAAATTTTTATCTTTGAAAAGGTAACCTTGATTACTTACATCTTATTTGTATACAATATGGTGTAAAGTAAGAGATAATTTTTTTTCAGCATGAATAAAGTACAATGGTACATAATCAATCTGCTACAAATAATCTAGTCAACAAGTTCAAAATGCTATTAATTCGAGATAAATATCCTAAAAATATGAGTGATAGCTCATTCGATTCGGAATTACATTTAGAAAAATGTATCTTGAGGATATATTAGCACGTAAAAAATTGCAATTGTTATTTACAAAATAAGATGAAAAAACGGAGTTTAGCTTATATTTTTACTCGTAAAAGTTAACACAAAATTAAATGTCTAAAAACTTTCATCGCGTGATCTTGTTAAGTATATATATAAAAGCTCCAAGAAGCAAAAAATTGTTAGGACAATTATTTAAACTTTTATGTCATCATTTGTAGGAACATGTTTTTGGGAACTTTGTCTCGAATTAACACCATTTAGAACTTCTTGACTAGACTATAAGACATTTGTAGCCAAACCTAGACAGACAGTTCAAAAATAGTTTAAAACAATATGGGAGATGATATCCTATGTATTTATGTAGAAAAAGATATTAATCTTTAAAACATAAATTAATACATCACTACCTGTATATTATATTTTATTCTAAAAACGTATACTATCTTCAGTTTCCAGTAGTTAAAAAGCGCAATGGAGTGCGTTTTGCATCGGCCGAGTGGTCGTTGAACCCTCGCGAATTGTCGACAGAAATTGTCTCCCACCATCGTAACCCGGCTATGGCTCTATACACCGTAACCATTCGTGGTGCTAATTGCACAGACTGCCATTACTTTATAGTCCTGCGCTATACACATTTGCGAAATAAACAATAAAACCAATCTCAATTTGTACTAATATTATACTACTCAAGAAATTGCTAGTTCCTTTGTTTGAACGAGCTAAACTCTAGAACTACCAGTCAAGTTTGAAAAAATATTTTGTATTTTTAAGCCCATTTATCGAGGAAGGCTATATAACATCACGCTACAACTCTCAGGAGCGGAGCAGAAACCATGAACGTCAAGCAATCGAGCAAGCTGTAGGAAAGTACGGGAAATAAGAACGATAGGCTACATGGATGCGTTGACGGCACGCGTCGGTGCGATGGAGAATTGGTCAAAAAAACTTAATACGGATGAAACCATGGGACGCAGCTAGTTCATTGATACATCTCACTCGAGAACGAAATCGTATAATACGTGAATGATATATATGGCTTAACCGATTTCAGAACACTCGAGATGTTCGCAACAAACTTGTTACACGCTAAGAGCGTACCTAGCATAGTCATAAACTTAGTTAAACTCTCAGTCGGCAACATTGCCGGCTTCAATGCAGTTCAGATTAATTCGATTATCAGCGCACCTTGATCTCGCTAAAGCTCTCAGATTCCCTTCATTAGGCGTCTGTACGCGTCTGCGTAATGAAACAAACACGATAAAACACGACGTCTCTAACTAATATTACTTTGTGATGAGACATTACTTCCAGTTTCAACTGTAACGGCTCGCTTAGAACTTTTAATATGTACATTAAAGTATTACTCAATATTCAGAGGACGGGCGGCCCAAACTCACGCACAGAGCGGTGGAAGTTGGTCATGAATTCATTGTTTTTAACGTGGTCGTGTGATATTGAACCACAATAGGAAAGAGTTCAGGTCACGTTTGAAATCTGTACGATTGTAGAATATTAACTCGACGAAATATATTGAATGGACTGGGTTTTTAGAATTCTTCCATAAAAGATATACATTATTGAATAATAAGTACAAGCCGCTTCCTTGTTTTGCATTCATAAAGAGTTGTAATGCTTGTTGTCGCGGAAAAGTAATTTTTCTCATTATCATATGGTAAGTTAGTTTCCAATTTTCTTTAATAGAATTAAGTTTAAAAATAATCATATACTAGGACAATCAAATAATTTATCAATTCTCTGAACACATCGTTATGCGCGTCGTCTATTGAGTTTGATTATTTAATGCATGTAAAGATAGTTAAATACTTCTACCATTTTGAAATAAATCTAACTCTGGGAGTTTTTAATTCTATTCAGAATGAATTTATATCCTTAGGATATTGACCAAAAATTTTAACAAGCTTGCCAATTTTTAGAGTCAATATATTTGCCCGCCAGGTACCTACTAACTACGTTGTAAGTGCATGGCGTATGCGATTAGAGCGATGTAATTAATTTATTGCACACTTTACGGTTCTGTGGTTACCTACCGGCCAATCTTATCAGTAATTTGTGCCAGCAACGTTACGCGCTAACGCTTCCTCTTTACACCATTCTAAATGCAATCTCTACGTCCGGTTTGCGAAAGAGTCCTACAAATAATAAGGGTTTCATTCCATATTGCTTCTTCGAATCGCAATTCTCTAACGAATCAAAATAGGACGAACTAAAGCTGAACCGCATCTAATTTTAAATGCAGTTAATCCCAAGTGGCATGACGCAGCTTAATCTAGAACTAAAGGGCGAGCAGTATGCATGTTTATCTAATATTAATGAATGCGTAGTTCTATTCGTATATATATGTTTTATTTTTTTTCAAATTTCGTGATAAGCATTTATCTTATATCTGCTCACGAATTTCACATTATTTTTCCTGTATGCCTGGATTGATCTAAAAAACAATTTGACCGGTGTTAATGAAATTTTATACACGGAAAGTAATTATCATGTATTTTCTAAATTAACATCATATAAAAATGATCAATAATACTTTTTTAATGGTTTGCGAAATTGGATTCAATTTATAGTGGTTCATATGTTCACAATGTTTACAATGAATCAACGTAAAAATTGAACCCTTCTAGACGCGGACACAACTTACATTTTTATATACACGCACATACATAAATACGTGTTTAAAAACTCATAACATGCATTTCAAGTGGCAATAAATTAGTTATATGTAGTACGTAAAAATATAAACAAAATTATTAAAAAAATATTCATAAAATTTTGTATTCGGAAAAAACATTTTTCATTCCGAAATTGAGAGACTATATAGTAATTGTGAATCATATTTTTAGAAATCATAAATTTAAAATAAATAACGCGTAATAAACGCGTGTGGAGTCACGAGCCCTGTTAGTCGTATTATAAAAGTATCAGTATCAGTAAGTTCTCGGAAGCGAAAGCCACTATTAGCACTCGCTTACTTCGCAAGTAATGTCCTGCTACATATTACTTTATATTCAGACGGGATCGGTACGGGCGCGGGGCAGGCGCGTCTACGTAACACATTATTTACATATAAGTCGTTGTTCCTCTGCTCATTCAAGCTCGGCTCGTTCAGGCCAGTCTGATTTATCGCCTTAATTTCATAAGTATCTCTTTGTTGCCATGGCATCTATATCATATTCTAGTAATACCACGCCTATATTGAAGATGCCCCTGTGAGCGTCATATTCTCTAATGCGAAATAGATTTGCGTGGGTATTTTATGATCTTATGTCAGATATTCTAGAAAGTTGACTTTTATAGATACTTCTCCACTTAACTGTTGAGACAACTAAAACCTTTTTCTGATTAATTAACTGGCTGCTCTTATCGCAAATTGAAATATGTACTTTAACATTTTAAATTGCGACTTACATATATTGTAAGACGAGCCGCGACGTTCTCTTGGAAATCGCAATCTGAGTCTTAATTCGCAGCTGGCAAGTCTACGATGATGATTCATTAAGCTCAGATTCCACTTGCAATACACATTTTCGTTTAAATACATCGAATTAAGGTTCAAAATTGGTAAACAAACGTTAATGCTTATAGTTCTTTTGGAACCAAATATACGTAAAGTTGGCAAGCGTCTACGTGACTCATAGGTGCGCTCCCAAGATCTCATCATTATGGACGTTCAGTGGACGTAGTAGGTACTTTAAACTGAAAGAAAAAATTGGTAATCGGCACTCGACAAAAGTCAACTCGATAGTGAATTATCATAATTTAAGAATATTTTCGGATCATGATTCAGGCAATTTTGGTTTTGATTATTTGCCAACTTGATCTTACAATTTTTATCTTTTATTTGATATCTATACTGATAATATTATAAAGCTGAAAAGATTGTTTGTTTGTTTGTTTGAATGCGCTAATCTCTGGAACTATTCGCCAGATTTTAACGTTTCTTATTTATTTTATTGCTTTTTTATTGACAAAGTTTATAGACTATACGCTACGACGCGAATGAGCGTAGCAGTAATTATGAACGTCAAGCAATCTGGCAAGCTGTAGTACGGGAAGTCGGAACAACGATAGGCTACACGGCTATAATTAATTAAACGCGGGTGAAACCGTCGGCCTCAGATACTCAATTATACATAACGTACATGATCGTTAACTGACACGTCTCTATGAAGTATTGCGAATACTCAAAACGAACAATGGATTTTGTACGGTTGCATAAGTTAGATGTAAGAGTATTCATAATATATTGCGGTGATAATGCTTACCACCGCCTAACGTAGCGGTGCAGGCGGGTACTCAGCTAGCATTTCGTTGCATTCTGTGGTAACTTGGTAAGCCCTCGGCAGCCCTGATCTGAGGACACTGAGAACGCGTGTACCGCGTGCACCACGTGGTCCGTTCGTTTTTTGTCCGGCACACGTCTCTCGCAGTTTGTAAACATTCACACCGACAGATAAACATGTTTGTGTATCCATAGTACACGGTACGCACCACTACGTACGCCCGACTTTATCAAACATTCTCGACCCATCAGTATACCAATGAGGTATTAATAAAAATCTATTGCCCTATATTGTGATGAATAAAAGACGGGCTGCTTCCATTGAATAATTAATTGAACAGGGGCGACGAAATTAAAGTCAAATCGGCTTGGTTATCGATTTAATAATAATAGCGTACATATTAGAGTTAGATATAATCTTTTGGTTTCTTTATAGCTATCTAATACTTTTACTTGTTTTATATTTAGATAATGTTTTATTATCCAAGTTTACCTAGATTAGGGTTTTCTTATTTCGAGATACAATTGCATTTGTAAGTTTCTGCATAATATTGTTTGTTTTGAAATTCCATTTCTACTATAAAGTATACAACGATGGTTTTTAAAGACGAAAATGATGAATGTTCAAATTAAAAAAAAAAAAACATTTGGCCGGTTTATGCGTAATAAAACGATTTATTTTAAAATAGCTGGAACCCGGTTAGCTATTTTAATACTAGCGTGTAGCATACATATAAGAAAATATTTGAAAGAATATTTTAATGAGTTGTAACATAATTGACCTTTTATGACATAACCGAATACACGAAAACCGCATTTTGGACCGATTTGAGCAAACCCGTGGAGCAGCGGGACGGTCAACCGAAAATTAATTAACATACTTCGAGAGCACAACCCTTCGCGCGGACGCGGCGCGCCTCACAGGTGGCCTCTTTCACCCACCCTCACAAACGTACCATTGGGGCAGAGGGCTGCCAACGGTCCAATAAAGCAACAAATATTAAATTACCCTCAGCGTTCGTGATTATCACAGGGCGACACCGTTTTTATTGTTTTCAATATTCATTTTAGGTCTGATTAATACTTGTCTTGAATATGTAGCTATTATTAGAATAGCGACATTTTGTTTTTACATAAATTTATCTGATAGTGAATAAAACGTATAGTAGATTGAAAGCGCGTAGTTTATAACCAAGCCTTATAACTGTTTAAATACAAAAACCAAAGATTAATCTAGACTACTCGTACTTAATATAAAGAGGTAAGATTTGTTTGTATGTTTAACGCGAACGATGTTGCTGGCGATTGCAAGTATAAACTTATAGCTGTGCCCCGCGGTTTCACTCGTGTATATTTTCATAGAAAATGGTGATTGATGATTTATAATAGTTCAGTAAAGACAATATTTTTATAGGGCGGCCAGGGATATGCGTCACACGGCTCGTTCGCGCCACTATACCGATAGTCATACACCCGAACCGAGTCTTAAATTATTTTAATTTTACATTATCTACTAAACTATGCATCCAAATAACATGCATTAAACGACAAAGTATATCTACATAAATTTGTCTTTATGATGAAGTAACTTTCGTTCGTAAGGATTAATATACCATGCCTAATAATAATGATCATAAATAACTTTATAATTTTTAATAAATTTTTGCCACAAAGCTCCTTATTTTGGCGTATGTGTAAGAGATAGGCTTATAATATCGCGGACTTTTTTAGATGTACTAAGAAGCAATATTTTTGTAGAACATTGTATTTACGTATCACTAAACATTACGCCAGCGCACACGGATAAAGTAGTTCGGGAGCGCAGTTTCTTCCGACTTACTTAACAAAAATCAATATTTAAGACTGAGAGGTGAACCCCAACTCTAGATACTCAATACTATTTCCTCATAAATCTGGCTATCGTATACGAAAAGAGTTAGACGATTTAGAAATACGCGCTTACATAAATTTCACCAAGTTTGATGGATAGAAGAATTATTGAAGTAAAGGATAATCATAGACTAACGTCGACTACATAATATCAAATATTAAAAATCCCAAGACTGTTAATAACACGATATTAAGTATCAGGAGTAATTATAGCGACTTAATATAGAAAATAGGTCAATTCGATATTTTCGCTTACGATTTTTTTTATAAATAATTAAAACAGTTTAACACATTTAAAAACTTTCGTAGAACAGCTTATTTTGTTTAGTTGTACTGCCGTAAATAAAGTTCAAAATAAGTTAGTTTTGAATTGATCATCATCATCATTTTCGGCCCGTAATCACTCACTGTTGAGCATAGGCCTCACTTATACATGTGGCCACCAATTCATCAATGTATTAGTCTACCTGCTGCCACTCTGCCTGGCAGTATGTCTTGCCCAGATTCTTTTCATTTTAAATATTTATTCAACATCCCAGATTTTATTAGTGTGACGTCAGATCTCGACATTTCTCATTCGATCTTATGAGTTCTGAATTTCTTTAAATTATATTTAAATCTTTTTTGTACATATATATTTCATTGAATAAGTGTTGTTCCAGTAATACCAAGAATAATGCTTCTCTGCTATCGTTCTGCCCCTATAGCTAAAACAGCACGTCTAATCGGGTTCCTCGCCGTGTGTTAGGTTTTATAGATTTTACTTGCAACACGCGACATAGAGGGGCCACACAGCACTAAACTACCGGAATTATTCCGTTGCTGATGTGAAATGCATTCCTTTTACAGGAATCGCGTGCAAAGTACCTATGTTTTATACTTTAGAGAACTATATTTTATGCACTTTTTATTGAAAATAATCATATAGTTTTGCTATGTGGTAATGCACTTTTTATTGTGAATCCGATCAACCCGGACCTCACCGTATGATGATATAGGTACTATAAATCCGGTCATAGTGACTCGTGTCAGGACGTTGTTTAGGAAATAACTTATGTGTTTATGTAAATGCGTAGATGCCTTTGCCTGAATATTTGAGTTCTTTCTTTCCTTCGCTATAAAATTTGGTAGTCACCCGCGGCATTACGACGCCCAATGTCGGTTATCTCGATGGTCACTATAGATCTAGGATTATAATGTTTTTTCTACAATGTGCACATAAAAAATATATATATATATATAATAAATTATATTTAAAAAACTTTCAATCCAATCGTTTAATATAATATAATGTATCCCAATGAGTATTTTACAATAAATAATAGTCATGATTCTGATTGATAATCCAATGCCTAAAATCACATATATATGAAGATGATAGGTAATATGATAGGTAAACTTAGAAATATGGTTGAATAACTTAGAACTTGTGCCGTGTGTGTGCCGGCCTAGAATTGTACCACCCCAACTCTTCCCGTGGGTGTCGTAAGAGGCGACTAAGGGACATATCAGGGGGCGGGCAGCAGCGCCTCCGCAGAACAACCCTACCACCAAACTGCGATCCCCAACCCGCCTGCCCAGCGTGGGGATTATGGGCATTTCCCCCTCATGAAGATTACAGCCAATAGAAAATGGCCCCCAGTTCCCGGCCGCCTCGCTATCCCTGGCCATGGTAGCGGCCATGGTAACGGCGGGGCAGGGGGTGCTAAGAATCCCCGGGCTACATTAGGCTACCACATGCTTCATAAACTGACCCTGGCTACGTTTAACGGACGCACTCTGAGGCTTGACCATCATCTAGCGCAGTTGGAAGTGGAGTTAGAGAACATTAAATGGCATGTTCTCGGGTTATGTGAAGTCCGTAGAGAGGGCGAGGACACCGTAACCCTTGACTCGGGCCATCTTCTCTACTTTCGCGAGGGTGATAGAACATCCCAGGGTGGCGTAGGTTTCCTCGTCAATAAGGCCCTCTCTAACAACGTTCAGGAAATCTCGAGCGTGTCGACCAGGGTAGCGTACCTGATCCTTCGGCTATCCAAGCGGTATAGCATGAAGGTAATTCAGGTTTACGCACCGACCTCGGCACACTCGGATGATAAGGTGGAGGATATGTATGAGGACATATCCAAAGCCTTGCACAACACCACTAAGGCTCACTTCAACGTTGTTATGGGGGACTTTAACGGCAAGGTGGGAACCCAGACTGGCAATGAATCCCGAATAGGCCCACACGGTTATGGAGTTAGGAACCACAGGGGGCAAATGCTTGTCAACTTCCTCGAGAAAGAGGGGCTGTTCTTAATGAACTCCTTCTTTAAGAAACAGCCTCAAAGGAAGTGGACATGGCAAAGCCCCGGCGCTGTGACTAAAAATGAGATCGACTTCATCATGACGGATAGCAAGCACATATTCAGAGATGTCTCTGTGATCAACAGGTTCAATACCGGATCTGATCACCGACTGCTCAGAGGCTCTCTGAATATCAACCTGAAGCTAGAAAGAAACCGTCTGATGATGTCCACGCTCCGGCCTAACCCAATCCAAATCATGGCAGGCACCGAGAAGTTCCAGCAACTTCTTGGGGATAGATTTGTTGCCTTGGAACCCACTGATGACGCTGACGAGACCCTACACAATCTGGTCGAAACGCTGAGAGACGAGGGCATCAAGTTTTGCAAAAAACAGCGTACTGGCAGGAAGTCCAAACTCTCGGATGAGACTCTGGGGCTGATGACAAGAAGACGGGAAACCACCCAAGCGACTTCGTCAGACAGGTCAAACCTGAACAAGAAAATTGCGAAGATGGTACGGCGCGACCTTCGGAGCTCCAATACACGCCTCATTGAAGAGGCGATAGAGCGAAACCGAGGGTCCAAAGTATTCACTCAGCAGCTTGCCAGGAGCCATCTTTCGAAACTTAAAACGCACGACGGGAGGACCGTATTGTCGAAGCCGGAGATCTTCGCCGAGATAGAGGATTTCTATGGCCGTCTGTACACTGTACATGCCCCCTATTCCCGACCAGACGACCATGATTCTAGAGCCACCCTGTCACGCCACTATACCGACGAACTGCCTGATATCAGTCAAGACGAGATAGTGTTAGCTCTGAGGCAGCTTAAAAATGGAAAAGCCCCCGGTGAGGACGGAATTACTTCGGAACTTCTGAAGGCTGGAGGAGCTCCTGGTATACAGGAACTACAGAAACTCTTCAGTGCCGTCCTTCACAGTGGGAGAACTCCTAAGGCGTGGAGCAGGAGTATGGTGGTGCTCTTTTTTAAGAAGGGTGATAAAGCCCTCCTTAAAAACTACAGACCCATCACTCTCCTGAGCCACGTCTATAAGCTGTTTTCACGAGTGATCACGAATCGTCTCGCCAGGAGACTCGACGAGTTCCAGCCACCAGAACAGGCCGGGTTCCGCGGAGGATATAGCACCATAGACCACATTCACACAGTGAGGCAGATTATACAGTAGTCCGAAGGGTATAATCAGCCCCTGTGTCTTGCTTTTGTGGACTATGAGAAGGCCTTTGACTCTGTCGAAACTTGGGCTGTTCTGGAATCCTTACAGCGTTGCCAAGTAGACTATCGTTATATCGAGGTGCTGAGATGTCTCTACGAAGCCGCCACTATGAGTGTCCAAGTACAGGGCCAGCAGTCTAAACCCATCCAATTGCGCAGAGGAGTGAGGCAAGGGGATGTCATATCCCCGAAACTGTTCACGAGCGCATTGGAAGATATGTTTAAAACGCTGGACTGGAAAGGTAAGGGCATAAACATAAACGGCGACTACATCTCGCACCTGCGATTCGCTGATGACATAGTCTT
Organism: Saturnia pavonia; assembly: GCA_947532125.1. Lineage (NCBI taxonomy): Eukaryota > Metazoa > Arthropoda > Insecta > Lepidoptera > Saturniidae > Saturnia > Saturnia pavonia. The sequence goes on along the minus strand of OX383900.1, from coordinate 14,712,322 downwards.
AATGGCGGAGTCGCTAGAGGAGCTAACCCGGATGCTGGACGGCCTAGCTTCAGCCTCGCGACGTATCGGTCTTGGCATGAATTTGGATAAAACCAAAGTCATGATCAATGGCCACATTGATCCACGACCGGTCGTCGTGGATGGTCATCTTCTTGAAATTGTTTCTGAGTACACTTACCTCGGGCAGATTGTGCAGTTAGGTAAAAACAATTTTGAGAAGGAGGCCAAGAGAAGGATCCAGCTGGGTTGGGCAGCGTTTGGGAAACTACGTAGAGTCTTCTCGTCATCCATACCGCAATGTTTGAAAACGAAAGTTTTCAATCAGTGCGTCCTACCCGTAATGACCTACGGAGCTGAGACGTGGACACTCACGGTAGGGTTGGTCCACCAGTTCAAAGTCGCTCAGCGTGCTATGGAAAGAGCTATGCTCGGAGTTTCTCTGAAGGATAGGATTCGTAACGAATACATCCGACAGAGAACCAAAGTTATCGACATAGCTCAAAGAATTAGCAAGCTGAAGTGGCAGTGGGCCGGCCATATCTCGCGAAGTACCGACAACCGCTGGGGTAAACGGGTTCTTGAGTGGAGACCGCGACTCGGCAAACGTAGTTTAGGACGCCCTCCAGCCAGATGGGATGACGATCTGCGAAAGACTGCAGGCAGATGCTGGATGCGGACAGCTGAAGACAGGGCGCTTTGGCGCTCATTAGGGGAGGCCTATGTCCAGCAGTGGACTAATATAGGTTGATGATGATGATGAACTTAGAAATATGGTTGAATATCTATAAAAAATAGCTGGAAATACGCATACTTGGCGATAAATTTAAAATAATAATGTAATTTAATAAAGTAAAAAAATCCAACTTGGTTTTTTATTCTTTCAAGTGGTCAGATAATAGCATTTTTTAAAACTCAAATTTTTAAATTGATATTTAATTTTAAAAATATATATATGGGTTATACTGTTTTTAGCGGCAGTGCGCCCAATTCTATAATGGCCGCGCGTAAACCCATTGTCGGCAGTATTAAGAATTATATTAAAGATTTTTTGAGTTATTAATGAAAAACTATTTTCGTTTTTTTTTAATCCTATTTTGTTAATAAAAATTGTTTTTTTTTATGAGCTAATACATCCTTGACATCATACACTTTTCTAAATGTAATTCCGAATTGAATGAGCTATCGCTCATATTTTTAGGAGCTTTATCTCGAATTATCACAAATTGGCAACCTCCAATACAAGTTTCCATCATGAAAAATTGTGTGTGTGGTACCAATGAATAGGTTGGTAATCTCTGCGTCAGTCATTACGGTCGTCTTTCACTGAGAATTATTAGAGAACTAATGATCATAATAATGTGAAAGTTTATATTTTCTGTTATACTCGTAGGTAGTAATTCCCGGTAAATTAGATATTTAAATGTTTATGGTGATTATGTGATGAACTGTGACATTCTTTCACTGCGCAATAAGTCATATTTTGTGAAAATTGCTGGAGCTGTTTGCACTATAACTTCATTTTTAACACTGACTCGCCGAGCTACGTACGTAGCCTTTAAAGGCTAATTTGAAATGACTTCACTCTGCATGTAACGACTGCCGTTCTGAGTGTTTTAGTTCTATGTTCACTTCATAATTATCCCGATACCGAGAATATATTGAACGCCCATCGTATATACTATTTTTTAAAGGGGCCTTTAAAATTTATATGAAATCACCTCTGAAGTATGACCTACCAAACAAAAAAATAATCATCAAAAACAATTCATAATTGACGTTAAAAATTAAATTACATTTTACTCGATAGAAATAAATTACACGGTACATTTTTGAAAGTTACTAAAGGTAAATGATAGAAATTAGATTAGTTAGTCACACAGCGTTAATGTTTACTCGTAATGGTTACGTTAATGTTTTATTATGAACAGAAAATCACTAGTATGGTCTAATGATATTAAGTCTATAAGTGAAGTGTATAAACATTACGCAAAGAGATGTAAAGAAGAGTAGGCAAAAATAGTGATTGAATCAATGACTTAGATGAATATAATATATGAATAATGAATAAATATAAGGACACAATATCACACACGGCCATTTAATTCCATACTAAGCATAGCCTAGTATTACTATAACTAAACAGCTGATATATAAATATATAGATATTTAACACCCAGACACACAACTGACAATTATGCTCATCACACAAAAGACAGTGATGGGCGGGGATCAAACCCGCAACCTCTCGGCTCAATAAATAGTAGGGCTTTCTACAACTGCGCCACGTGGCATGTACATAATAAACTTATGATTGTCTCGATACAGGAATGGCAATTGTCTATATAGGATTAAAGACCTGTTTCTTAATAAGTGGTTTACTATGAAACGTTTATGTATGGACACTATTATTATTCATTATATGACATGGTAAAACCATAAACATCTGTAACACAAAGGTTTTTGTATTAATGCAATGCACTGCCCTTACCTCGTTTATGAGTAACATTAGCTATCTATTATAAACAGTGTGCCTACGTAGCGCTGCGGCCCAGATTATGTTTAAATCTCTGTGGTTTAAATGATCTGAACCGCTTACTCTAGTTCTATTTCAGCTTTACGTTTTGGATATTCTTCAAAAAATATAGTTATTTTACATTATTATGGACGCCGTTTCAATTATTATACAGTACTAGCTTGTGCCCGTCCGCTTCGCTGGATGTAATCTTGTTTTTTAATTGAATATATCATAGTCAATAGCAATTCTGGTACCATAACGCACATTAAAAATACGATTTTTCACCCCATCTTTTGCACCCTTAGGTATTGAATTTGAAAAGACTATGAAACATCTTTTTTTACTTTGTAACTGAATTGCTAAATACTAATTTTCATAGATCTATTTTCATAAATGACGGATTTTCATGCAAACTTTCATCCTCTTTTTCACCACCTAAGGGGTTCAATTTCCAAAAATCCTTACTTAGTGCTCACCTACAGTTTAAAAGGAACGCGCATGTAAATTATCACGGTCCTAGCTCCAGTAGTTTGGTCTGTGCGTTGATATGTCAGTCACTCAGTTATTCTTTTAGTTATGTAAAAATATATTAGTTTTTTTGAAATATGGGTTATTGTATACGAGATCGATTCGGATGTTCCATCGGAGTACAACTTAGTGACGGCATTTGACCTGCAAATCTCTCGACAACTATATACTGGCTGATCCCGAAACGCAACAAATCCAAACAGAGTTAGAGTAACGACTTTATGACTATGTGTATGGTGGTCGCGACCAGGTCGGGTACAGATCCCTACACCAGCAACCTCATAATAATGGGAATGCTACTTACAAACAAAACATATTTTATTTTACTTTTACACAATATGTCAAATGCAGCGTTGTTCATTAGTACTGAAAAGGATTAAAAAAGCCATGGGAACAAACCATGGTCGATGCACAGGACAGATTTTCCTTTGATGATTGTTAGTATGTATGCCTCCTAATACACACTGTTTTCATGGGAAATTTAGTCACTCCTTGCTAGGTATATAAATTCCTTAAGGGACTCAGTGTCGGCGTGTCATTTAGAGTAGGTCATGTCCTCTAAAACTGACCATAATTTGTAGTCCAAGGGGTTCAGATCTGGGCTACTCCGACCGATCCGACCACTTGCGAAGCTTCTTTAGTACTGAGTGTACACTTTGTCATTTTGCTTGTTGCAGTGTTTGTCAATCGTGAATTTTTTTCATCAGTAAAGATAATATATATTTCTGTCTTTCACCCGCGTATAAGGACAGCAAGCGTTTTGATCAATCTACTGTCTTTAAGTAGGGATTGATTTAGGGCATGTCCTGTATATCGACGATAAGTTTTGTTTGGTGATACACGACAGAGTCCTAGTTGGAACCTTCATTACCCGCGATATTTTTTTTAGTTATTACGTTTCGGCAAATTCATGCCTTAACAGACTTTGTAGTTCTAACATTACGCGCCCGCCACGATCTTTTATGATTTTCGACAGAGGAAGTATTGGTATACCTGTCGATAGTACGATATACGAAAATACAGCTTATAGCAAGCTTTTGAAGTGTCTTGAAAATGACCGTCTTCTCCATACCCACTTTGTGCAAGGCATTCTCTGCAATTTTGTTTTCTTTAACACTGGATTCCTATTATAATTTAATATTAACCTAAAAAAAAGTGAAATGACGAGGAAACGATCGAAGTTTCTATCATAATATACACGTTCCTTTGGAAACAAAAAAGATAAGTTTTTAAGTTGTAACAGTATTTCTAGGCAGACTAGTTAGTATAAGATAATAATAGTATTTAAGTACTATCATCTTGTAATTAATTTCCAGTTTATTTATCATAGACATGGACATTACCAAATAGGACATTATACAGGAAATAAAAATTGTATAGCTACCAGTTATTTGCAATAAAAAAAAACGTATACCAAGCGCGCAGAAAATATTCGTCGGTAGTATTATGAAGAGCGCGACCCCATCCTGTGAACGCGAGGGTTCTGCTTATTGCGGACACTTGTCATATCAGCACAATGAGCGGCCCGGGCCCGGAACGATGCTTTATTATTTTAATTATTGCACGTTGACGATGCGCCCTTTGTCAGCCAACCGCGTGCGAGACTGCCCGAATTAGTCACTGCTGTATAATAATTGCCCTAATTGAAGATCCTTCATATAACTCTGCCTGTCTGTGTGTAAGGATTTATCTCTATATGATCTCGTGTCGTAATTGTGTTTATTTTAAGATAGCTTTTCGTGTGTTTCGTTCATATACTTGTATTTAAATTGTAATTGTTTTGGCTAGTATAGATAAATGAAGATTAAAAGGACAACGTTTTCATTAAATAAGTATATAATAAACTAGGTGTACCCCGCGGTTAAACACGCGTATAATTTAAAAGAAATCTCTGATTGATGTTTTATAATACTTTAGTATTGACAATATTTTTATCGGCGGGCCAGGGTCATGCGTCACAAAACGACGAAAAAGCCAAAAAGTCTGCTATACCATATCCCTGTCTCTTACATATAAACCAAAATAAGGAGTTTTGTGACAATAAAATATTCAAAATTGTAAAGTGATTCATGAGCATTATTATTAGGCATGGCATATTAATCTTTACGAACGAAAATTACTTCATCATCAAGAAATTTTTACATAATTACAATAAGAACTATATATAATAATTACATAAGTACATAAACTTTGCCCTTTATAACATGTTATTTGGACATATAGTTTAGGAGATAATGTAAAATTTAAATAATTCAACGCTCGGCTCCGGTCTATGACTATAGGTGTAGGGGCGCGAAAGAGCCGTGTGAGTTGTGACGCATAACCCTGGCCGCCCGATAAAAATATTGTCTGAAAGTGAAGTATTATAAGTCATTAATCAGCGATTTCTTTTAAATTATACGCGAGTGTAACCGCTGTGCACAGCTAGTCGATCATTAAACAAGACAATCGTTGATGAAACACGGTGCACACTATTTCATAAACTCTTCTGTCAACTTATAATAACCCTAAATATATGTGTGTTTTGAATTAAACATGCAACTCAACATAACAATGACTGTAGTAAGGCAACTGCGAATTAGTTGCGTCAATGCAGGGCGTGTTGCCACGACATACACAAGTTGCTATGCCGCTTGCCTCCGCCTGCTATAAGTGTGTACATCGACGTTATTATATGATTGTGAAATGATTGTTTCTCCATTTCAAATTAAACTCTTATACTCGCTGTAATCAAACCGTCACGTACTGAACGTATTTATGAGTACGTAATTATGAATTTAATTTGCCGCGGTAGTTGAGTTCGCTGTGGCTGTCCAACTCAATACTGGAATCGCAATCTGACCAATATCGGATTTTTCAACCTATGTATAACAGTACTAATAAAAAATGTATATCCAGCTGTATATCGGCCATGGATGGCGATCGTTCGGTGGCCCCCATATTTTTTGTATTGTGCTGTGCTAATCATCATGCACAGTACCGGTATTTTGGCTTGCCACTATAAAAAAGTAAGATTGCAACGAAATGATTGAAGCAATGATGGCTCAGTGGTAGCGTGTAAGACTTCGCGTCGATAGACGTGAGTTCGAATTCCTGCACTGAGCCTGAGCTTTCGGTGAAGAAAAATATCGTGAGGAAACCATAGCATAGTGGTAGGGCTTTTTCTAATGCCCGCCTGGCTAGCTACCACCCTCAAATTTAAAATCTGTTGCCAACTACCAATATGTGTGTTCCGGCAGCTGTACTTGAGAGCTATTCTTCCACTAGGTTTAGTGTGTTATCTAAAGCTTAATAAATATTCCGACACAAACACAGATGTCGCTAATATAAAATCTTCAACGCAAAGACATGTAAAAAAATATTCTAGAAAATTAAACCGCTAACCAGTAACTCACACAGTAGTTAAGTGAAATGTTGGCATAAATAAAAATAGGATTTATAAAGTAGCGAGTGAGGGTAGTCGCGGAGGCGCTAGGCGGGCGGCCGCATATTTTACTCTCTCGAGTCTCGATCCGCTCTTCATAAAGAAATTCTCCGTTTTGATATTATATTTATATTGTAAATGTTTCGTACCTGCAATTTTGTAGCAGTAAATATGAAAATTTCCGAAATGCCTGCGACCTCGCTTCTACGATCTTTAGGGAGCAAAGATTATTCGGTATTAAGAAAATGTCGAATCGGGAACTCGGAGTTTTACCGTTTCATATTTTAATAGATATTTTTGTAAGTGGAACGGTAAATTAATTTCGTTCTCTTAGTCCTAGAACGTTTTAAATACTGCGTGAAATAATGTCGAATATCAAACTACATAATTACTTCATCATTTTCGTTTACTTTTTTTATTATCTAAGCAAACACTATACATGCACAGAAAATAATAATGAAGATTTGACTGATGAACGATGAAGAAAATAAAATATATTTAATAAACAATGGTTGATATAAGTTTCTCTAAATTAATTACTTTCCACGATATTTATTGCACACAACTAGTAGTGCCCGCGGGGCCGCATGAGTTTATTACACAATAATTATTCACGTCTTGTAATTTTATTGCTTCCATATTGACTTGTAAGAACGTACATTGATAATTTTTATAGAAAATTATATTTTTATGACTTATAATAAAAACTTATATATTCTATACTTATAAAATATATTCAAAAACTTATCGATTAAATATATACTGAATACTTCATTAGTCGGTATAAATTAAGTCCATCAAATAAATAATTGAGAAAAATGAGCAAATAATATATATATACAACACATATAGGTATAAATATATTGTTTTTTTTATTCTGTTGAATTACATATTGAATTACTGTATTACATTATCCGAAAAATTTGTTAGGAATCAATAAAGTGTTTTGTCATAAAAATTTAATAAAATCCAGAAAGTAGTAAAGCATTCAAGTCTAATTCTATAAAGACAATCAAAAAACAACGAACGACATACGAAACAAAAATATCAAACAGAGCAATTAGATACGTACAGTCAGAAGGATACACTTACATAAATTTATTATCGCATTGGTTAACAACAATACGATTGGAAGTTTATAATTCTGGCATCCGACGAGGTAAACAAACGTACTATGACGTCAGACGCACTCGAGACACGACACTGGACATTTACAATAGCAACTAGTTAAACACTACAGAAAAATACTAAATTCTATTAGCGATTTCTTACGTGTAAAAATGTTTGTGATATCAATAAAAAACTAGAATTTTTCCTCATACTTCAAGCATGCAAGTATGGTGGTAGGGTACCCATAGGTGAGAGCCATTTAAGAGCCAGTTCCTCACTAGGCTTATATCTTGAACCACATCGTTACTTAAAATCAGATAAGGTTGTGGCCATACGTTAACGATGATAACTTTCAAAAAATTGGAAAAGGAATTAGTTTAAACTTGAACACTTAGCCAATAGCCAATTTCTTATTGCATTTTAACCATGTTCTGCTGGTTTTTTTAAACACTGAATGTCTCTCTGCCTGTCTGTTCGGTTATGTTGTTTTCACGCGGAAACCACTAATCCGATTTACATGGTGTTTCTTTTATTCATAGATATATAATCTGGTCAGGTTATAGGATATATTTTCTTAAATAAAGTAACATACGAAATAAGCTGTGACGATAATGATGAATTATTCTGAAAAAAGACGCTTTCGGGGCGATTAAATGGCTTAAGCTGAGTATATCATTAGAGATATATCAAATTAATTTACTACATTCGGGCGCTAGACCGACGACATTATGTTGTCCACTTGAACGGAGCCGCGGGCACAGCTAGTATATTTATATATCTCGTAACTTCATAACTGATGCGACTCAGATATAAACGTTCAACTCTTTTTACACCTACTTCGACTTGAACATTCAGAAAAACCTTTTGCGGGTGCTTTGTGTCAAAAAGAAACCCATTGTCTAAATTTCATAACCGTAGCTCGATTAGTTTACAAGTACTTTAAAATTAAATCCTTATATATAAAAGTCTTGTGTACGTCTGTCAGTAATTCTATAACTCCTGAACGACTTGAGCGTTTGAGCTCATTTTTACATAAAATATTTGTTTTACAGAGAAAATGGTTTATAGATAATATATTAGAATCCGATATGTGACGATGTGGTCGAGCCATTAACTACTGGAAAGAGCAGAACAACGTCTACTGGGCTAGCTAGTTAAATTATAAAAATTATGAATAGTCATATTGTATTATCATCTTGTAATTCTTCTGAAAATAGACGTTTAAATCAACTTAATTGACCGACCGTATAATTAGTAGATTAACCATCGTTTAGAACATTAACAGTAATAAGTCATAAATGCGTCATTCACAAATTACACCTCTTTCAAGGAAATGTTTGAAGACCTATTTTCTTTACAGCCATCTGTTCTTAGTTAAATATGGCTTACGTTAGCGGGCTTATTGTCATGTTCCAAGAAAAGTATAACAATTTGTTGTTAAAATAATTAATTTAAGTAAGACTTAACAATGTTTTCTATTTGAAGCGCTAAAACTATTTTTTTTAATTAAGATCGTATTCTTATTTCAAATCATATTTTATACGTGACTTTTTAGATTTAGTTAGATCTAGGATGATTCTAAGATTCTACAAACTTTACAAAAAGTAAAAGATGCACAATATTGTATGGTTTGTGTTTAGCATGCTCTGAGCGTGCAAATGTGCTCCTAAAAAGATTATTTATACCTAAGTTAGCGTTAATATAGCGTTAAATCTCACCTGATATTAAATGTGGTGGAAGTGGTGTATAAATCACTCTAGGACTAAATAGAGGATTGATTCATAAGAGCAACGACCCAAAGAATTGAATACACGAATAGGTAGCGTTGCCGTCCCGTATGTACGGGCTGTCACCGTTTTTCAGCATCGAGTTCCGTATTGCTACTTGTCGTTTTGTCCCAGTTTTCATCATTTTCAAACTCAAAACAAATTCAAAATAGACATCCTTACTAAAATAAAATCTACGTCAAAATATGACTGAACTTGATTGAAGAATATCGTTTTTTTTATAGTTAATACTCTATAAATACTACTAGTTTTTTAAAGTGCATATTCGTATTACTCTATAATAAAGCGTCCCGTATCAGTTCCCTACAATTATGACAACCCTGCCAATAGATTCTTTTTGACGAATTTTCAACTAGTAAGGCGATTGAGCCGAGCATTGGGAAATTCCCACAAAACTAAGCTGCATAACAATTTACCTTCTTGGATATTTCGTTTTAGCTACCTATTAATGAAAATGATCGTTTAAAAAGAATTTAAATTATGTTTATTTGTTGACAGCGAGCGGCGCGCTCGCAGCCGGCACCATTGCGTCTCCGTGGAGCACGGCGGCAGGCGCGCCCGACACCAATGGATCGGGCGGCGCCGATGCCAAGCACCTCGACGTCGGCGATGCCAGCGACGATGAAAAGGTAATGATTTCTGCCGTCCATACTCCCAGTTCTCCTGTGAAATGAATTACAATGCTATAGTAAATACTCATGGTATAAAAAATGGCATTCAAGTATTTTGCTTTATGATCTTAAAACAAACTTAAGCGTCCTGTTTCAACCAAACCTATATGGGCAGTTTTTTTCAGATTTCCATGATATTTGCAGGTCCTCACAATGACATCCATCTAGTATCGGTAGATAACCGTGTTACATCGGTTAATATGTTTCTAACGTGCACAGATTTCTTATTGCAAACTTAAATGATAAGTTTTATTTCACTCATTTGACATAAATTACTTTCGAAGTTTGCAATAACATGAGCATGGTCGTAAACTTGATATATATTTGACGAGCGCGAATAAGGAGGTGAAATAAATAATGAAATCATCTATAATCTAAATAAGTTTCGTGTTTAGTAAATTCGTTGGAAGTAAAAGTGAAAAAAAAACTACCTGTCAAAATGATGAAAGCTACACCACGGCTTTATGTTTGATGTTTTAACGCATGTTGTACACAAACAGACGACTGACCGATACAGCAATAAATTTAAGTAAAAACATCTACATTAGTGCTAATACTTGTAGGAAAACATAAGTAAATATTGAATCTTGTTTAACAAAACCAGAAGCGCTTCAAGTGGCTTCGTGGAACCATGATTCACGATGTTTTCGCCCGTCAGTTGGACCAAGCCGAGGGCACCAGTTATTTTTGTTTTCTTTTGAGAATAGAATCTAGTCTATTAATTACAGTGACGCACCCATCGACTTGTATTTGAAACTGTAAGCAAGCAACGATGGTACGAACCTACATCTGTTTAATATTTGCAATGCTGATTTAACTGTTTGATCATATTTTGCACGAGTGTCTGTTTGAAATAATTATAGAATCCGTATACCAGTGTCTTGTCTCCGAATTTTAAGTATGAAGCTAATTTAAAAATAAATTCCAATTTGATACAACTTTTCGTTGAATAAATACAATAAGTCAATAATAAATTAAATCATAAAGCAAATTGTTAAACAAAAAGAATACGAAAAGATATAGAAATTATCTACTTATATTACATGAATAATGATGTAAATCAAAATAAAGTGACTAAAGATTTAACATTTGTTTATTTCGATATTCCTATAACTTGTATTAGTCTTTGTACTATGATAACCATAATATATACATTTAGGTAGATACCTGAAGTATTGAAGAAATGAGGAATAATTACATATAGAGAGATAACTGGAAAATAGACAACACACTTAAGCAAATAGTAAATAGTGACTCATAAGAGATTCTTGAAATGTTTTACCCTTGTTTTTCTTTTAATAGTGTAACTTAAAAGTATAGCAAATCAATGTTATAAAGCCAAACAATTGTACAATAAATGTAATAAAGCAAATAAAAATGAAACAATGTATACGTATGATTAAATATTGGTATACACTGTCTATTTTTGCAGTTACAATGAATAGTAAATATCACGTTTCTACGCCCGACGCGACGGCGGTCAAGGCCTAACGATGTTTGTTGAATGAATAACGAATGCGATATGTTTTATGACGAAGACGCGTTCCCAGGATATGTCGGCGGCGGATGCGGAGGGAGTCTGGAGCCCCGACATCGAGCAGAGCTTCCAGGAGGCGTTGGCCATCTACCCGCCGTGCGGCAGACGTAAAATCATACTTTCGGACGAGGGCAAGATGTACGGTGAGTCCGAACATGATAGAACGTATATAAATAACATTCATATTGTACGGTTTGTCGCCAACCCCGTTACTAACTCATTTTGAGACGTTTCGATTCTTATATTAATATGAAAGTGTACCTACGTCTCAAGACGAAAGTCTTTAATCACTGTCACTGTTGTCAGTGATTAGGTACATATGGCGTTGAGAGGTGGTCTCTAAGGACCCCATAAGAAAGCTCAAGGTCACTTCAAGGGTAATGAAGAGGGCTATGCTCGGAGTTTCTCTGTGTAATCGAATCAGAAATGAGGAGATTCGCAGAACAACCAAAGTCGACATAGCCATCGACATATCCCTAAGAATAGCTAAACTTAAGTGGCCGTGGTCAGGGCACGTAGTTCATAGAATGGAATGCCGATGGGCCCAAAGAGTTCTCGCATGGGAACCGCTTACCGGAAGACGTGGGTAGACCCTCCATTAGGTGGACCGACGACCTGGTGAAGATTGCAGGACGCTAATGGGTTCGATCCTTAAGGAAGGCCTATCTCCAGTAGTGACTGCCTTTCAGCTGAAATGATGATGATCTACTCATGTCCGAAACATTATTTTCAAACGAGACAACATTCCTTGCAAATAATTCTTGAAAGCAATATTTTTGTTGAACAGTATGAATTATCACCTTTAAAAACCCTAATCTCGTTTGTCGAGTCGTTTGTTCGTCGTTCGTTAACATCGTATTTAGGAACATAGCTATAAAATTTAAGATGTGTAATTGACAATCAAAAGATCTTTCTCAGTTGTACTACTTATCTACGATGCAATTTTTCTCACATAAATCTTGACCTGCCTCAATAAGTAAGAATTATTAGGTGTATCGTTGAAAGTGAAATTTCAATACTAGTTTAACATGATTGGTTGCTAACCTGAAGCCTTTCATTTGTCTGTAACGGTTTGTGTATTCGCTATTAGTTAAGCGAAATAGCAGTGTTACTTGCGAGCAATATATTAAATAATTTTGAACATCTTCTAGATATTAAGTTATGTGACTGGACTAGACCAAAAGCCAATGTTATTAAAAAATGATACGTAGCTTATTTTGCAAAACAATTTTACGTTACAGTAAGAATCGTTACGACTAATAGTCTAAAGACTCTTGTTTCAAAACAAGTTTGCAGATAAACTAATGTTTGTAAAACTATTTCTTTATTCCATTAAAATCTCTGTACGGTACTGAAAAAGCTGACACCAAATTTCGGACCATTGTTGTATTCCCACTTTTCCGAGCCATATTATAAAATTGTGGTCATTTTTGTTAATTACTTGTTTAGTAACTATAGTATAATTGGTATGTGAACATAACTGTAGTATTAAGTACTAGTAGGACTTTATAAAACTCTAGCGTCAGCATTCGATTTACCCTTATGTCAATTTAGTTGAATAATGGAGCGTTATCGAGACCTCGCTACATAAAATGAACAATGGATGTGTGGCACGAGACAAAAGCCAACGTAGATATTGATGTCCGCCGACAAAGCGGTTTGCGCAATAGGATTCCGCGGAAAGACGTGTACCGACAATAATTATCTCAGATAATCGGAACATGTCGCCGATTCGGAGAAGTGACCGAGTTGCTTTTGTACGATCACGGGGCTTCATCACGTAGTTTCGCGTGTTGAGAAAAACTGATCGATGAACTTGACTTTCGCTGTCCGCATTGTTAGTAAACTTACTTTTCGTTTCGATGTCTTTTGGAACGTTGACAGCAGTATAAAGGTTTTATTTTTTCATTAAAATATTATGTTAGTACAAATTGCCACGCCATCTGACGTCAAAACTAGCTGGACTGATAATTCGCCATAAAAGATCACGGGACAAATGATTATAAAATTATTTGCAAAGGTACTACACATTAAATAATATATTTAAGTTAATTTTATAGATCCTCACTATGTAAATGAATACCATAAAATGTATCAACGATAAGCGTTTGAACTGTTTAAAGCTACTATGGCTCGTACGCCGATTCGATGCATATTGGTTTAAATCCTAAAATGAGCCTGAGCGTTGAAAGATCATGATACGACCATAGCATAGTAGTTCATTTTCATAGCGTTGCCCGTCTTGCTACTGTCCTAAATTTGAAAAAAATATGTCGATAGATCCTATCGTTGTGTTCCGACAATTATATTTAAAAGTTTTACCATTTTTGAATTCATAATCACCAAATACCAGGGGTTTGATATACATCAAACATAAAACTGTAACACATAAAATATCCTGATGTAGTAAACGAATGCCTAAAGAAAATTTTAAGTTATGTTTTTCTTTTGTAATAAATTAACCGGAAAAATCCAGAGGTAAATTAAATTTATTTGTCCTTATGTTGTTGTTTGAACGACTTAATTAATGCCTTATTATATTAATTAGTAATAATTCTCGATTATAATAAAAATAACTTGTATTTTAACGTTAGGGGTTGTCGAGTCGAAATTTTTTCACGTTACATTGTTAACTCCGGGAGCTCGTTAACGGGAACGTGACGGCTGTTACTTAAAACGTTTTGCTTTAATAAATTAACTACAGAAGTAAATCCTTGTTTAACACTTATAATGCGGTTAAACGATGGTAAACGTCACTTGTGTTGTTATATTTTGTTACCTGCTTTTATATTTACATAAATATTTACTGTTAAATGAATTAATTTACTTTGTAATTTGTAGGACAATGCAATTAAAATATAGTTTACGTTGTAAAGTTAAGTGATAGTGGAATTTCAAATGCTTTCTAATGCTGATAATTTTAATCCATTTTTGAACAAATTTGATACAATCCTAAATTTCGTTTTACACAAAATAGAGTAACAAATGTATAAGTATTTGTTTTTATGGCGTGCAGAAGTAATCAAGTATGTCTACTTGAAACTGAAAAGGTCAGGAATCCTAAGGCCAATTGTTATAGGTCGCTTCTCCGGAGGACTGGGTTGGAACGCCTCGTGTAACGATGTGTGTTGCTAGCCACATCTTTAAACTGTATGGTAGATTAGATGCACATTTTTATAATAATGTAGGTATTATATTTACCATTAATTCTTGTTAGATTAGTAATCGTCCACAATATTTACTTTATCAGATGGTATCTCATACAAATCACTTAGTATTCTGTGTAGAAACTATTATTGCAAAATTGTTCAAAACAATAAATTAACGCTTATTGTTTATTATAGTAAAAAATATGTTAATACACTGACTGCACTTTATAAGCTTTAAAAATGGCATTACTCCAACCTGTATAATTACTATTCTACTAGTATCAAAATTTCAACTCACTAACATTAACACGGCAATCTCAAAAGGCATTTTTAAAAACGTGTCGTCACAAAGGTTATGGTGTAGAATTGACGTGGAACAATTATTAAAGGGAGCTACCGCCATTACTGTGCCGGACCACATTAAGTTTACGTCAAGCGTCGACATTATATGTCCCGGTTTTAATTAAAGGACTGCCCGTTCACAGGCGTCGTAGTGCCAAATGGAATTGCTAAACAAATTCACCACAAAGGCGATGTGTCCACCTTAAGTGATTTAATAGGCGTAAAGAAATGCGATGTTTAAATTAATCCAGATAGAAGCAGCGCAACCGAATGGGCATTATTATCTTTTGTAAAAACGTTAGCGAGGGGAAAAGTAATTCATATGAATATTATTTTGTTTTCATTGCCAAATTGAATGAGTATATTTGGAGCCCTTTATATTATTAGAATTGCTACAGCTCGGGGCATATAAAGGATATATTTTTTTAATTATAATAAGTCAATCGAAGATATTGTTATCCATTTAAAAACAATAATGCATTTCTTCTTACTAAGGCACATGATTTCCTCCTATCCTCTGTCATCTCAGTATTTACACATTTTATACACATTTAATTCCTCACAAAACCCTTTCATCTTCACATTTAACTCTCTTCTACTAATATGACTTTCATCCCTCCTCATGGCATGCTTATACCGCGCTAACCTATTACTCCTCAACTACTCTATCAGTTCTATCACTGGTTATTCCTCTAATATATATATATATAATAATAATAATATAACACTAACAATAATGCATAGAATGTATACTAATAAAATAAGTATTTTACATTTATTTGTAACGAACGTAACTTGAAGTTAACTAACAACGAACGGTCCTTTAAAGTCATGATATTGTAATAAATAAGTAGCACCAAGGAAAGTTACAGAAGCTTCTATAAGCATTCCCTTTCTCAATACAAGTATAAGGTAATAAACAATTGTTTAATGTTCCTCGCTGGAAGCTTAATAAATCAAAATGGCTTTCTTTAAAGCCTTACTGATGCTTTAATATTATCCCAAAGATTTTAAGTTTCTAGGGTTGAACATTTTAAAACAATGCTTATTTAAAGAAGTTTTTCCAATTTTGCAATTTCTGAAAAAAAAATGCAGACTTGTTTATATTGTTACACATTTAATTTTACCTGCAGCATGGTTTCAAGATGTTCTAGAGGCTCTAAATATATTCGCTCAATTGTTTGGAAAACGTACATGAAAAATTCCTTAATTAAAGCAACAACCAACACGCAAGCATCGATGAAAAACCTTTATTAAGACTATGAAAGAGCGTGTCTCCATATAATAATTGCGGACACGCGCGGCGTCGTCCGGACAATATATGATCACATTACTTGGGGACGTGTCCTCGGAGCTTAATCTAGCGGCCTGAAAGTGCGTCACCCTTGTCCAGCGACTACCGTACGCGCGCCTTCACCCTCGAAACTCGATAGCAATTGACTACCACTAGGTGATCTAATGTACAACTGTGTAACTCTCAAGAATCACAATAATGTTCTCATTAAATATTCTCATTTATGCGTTTTTACATTTTAAAAGTTTTATAGACAGATTGTGCTTCAGTGTATTGTGTATTGATTCGGCGACCTATTATCAAAAATGTGGTTTAATACATACATAAATATGATTTTAAAATTAGTATTCGTTAAAGAGTTTGTCCCTTTATTGGATAGGTTTTGCTTCACTATTGAACATTAGCTTTCTTTATAGTTGTATAGTATGATCCATATTTATTATAGTTATTATTTGTATAGTATATCCATATAGATTTTTTTTTTCGTACATAGTGTCATGTGGGTTAACATAGCATATCCACCAGGCTTTATCCTGACAAACAAAAAAGTGTCTTGGCTATGAGGCGATAAGATATCGCTCATAAAGAAGATTCTGCTACCGCTATTAATATGCAAAGTGATGTTCTGCTCTTTTTTAGGTTTCCAAAGTCAAAAGGAACCCTTATAGTTGCGTATAGTCCGTCTGTCTTTACGCGGCTTAACTCAGAAATTCTTAGTACTACAATTTGGTATGGGTGTACATATTAATACCCGACAAAGTAGTAAAAAAAATCGTTTAAGGTACCTACCTCCACTATACGTAAAGTGGGAATGTTTTTCTTCTCGTCTATCTCTTCTTGTGAGGTGTCGATGGATAGGTCGTTCAAAAATATTGTGGTTCTGTGTAAACCATTTTTCGACTAATGAACCCGTTTGCGATATATATATATATATTAAGCTTTAAAGTGCCAATTTATGAATTTTAAATTGTGTGTCACTGCCAGCTAAATGTTTTTTTTGGATATGTGGAAAATTTCATGGTAGCCGTATATATAATTAAGTTAAAAAGTAGGCTTTACAAGTTAGCAAGTAATAGTCAATCAACTTATAAACTGTATTTGTAGTACTGATTTCGTACAAATTCCTTTAAAAATTACTTAAATATCCCTCTCTAAAGGATGATTCATGTTACACCGGGCCGGATGCCGCCAGGACTCGGTCAGACATTTATATTATATTTTTGTATGAAGTAATTCATGCTACACCGGGCCGGATCACTACCACCGTGCCCGGCCGGGGCACGGATCTTGCCCGGTGTAGTATGTATTACTTCATACAAAATTATACTATAAATGTTTAACCGTGTCCCGGCCAGCGGCTGGCCCGGCTCCAACTTACTTGTGTCGAACTTATGTCGATTTATTAATGTTTATTTCAGACAAGGTTTTATTCCAA
This sequence comes from Saturnia pavonia, assembly GCA_947532125.1. NCBI lineage: Eukaryota > Metazoa > Arthropoda > Insecta > Lepidoptera > Saturniidae > Saturnia > Saturnia pavonia. The sequence goes on along the minus strand of OX383900.1, from coordinate 14,694,530 downwards.
ATAGTTGCAAAGAAAAGTACAAGAATAGTGATCTGCAACAAAAGTGTTTAATCTTATTTTCCGGATAGAAACGAAAAAAAAAACGATCATTTCATTAAAATTCCCAGCTGGATAATGACAGAGATTATCTCAAAAATAAAGAAATAGAAGAATCAAATGATCGATAGCGAAGGCATTATGGATTAATGAAAGTGACAGAAGGAATAAGTTTTGCTAGAATAGAGAGAAGCGATTTATGAAATGATGAACAGATATATATATAATTTTGAACATTTTTAATAATAAATAATTAAATGCAACTATCCCAAATCCCGATCCTAAAGACTGGAAAATGAAATTAATACAATCATTTTAATAGATAGATTGTATATATATTTAAACATGTTTATGAAATTAGTTCTCTGTTTATTCTGGTTTCCTAATATGAAATGTTTCACTTTTGAACGATAAAATAATTTTCAAACTAATTTCAGTAGTTCTCGCAGTTTCTATCCAAACTATCCTACATAAAACATAAAGTAAATAAACCTGGACAAAGCAGTGCATTGCTTGAGTTTTCTAATTTAGAACATATTGACCCCGAGTGTGGGTTCATGTTATGTCATTATTGAGTACAGTAGCTCTCGCTTCGCTTTAGTTGCTCGACGGCGGCAAGTTATCTAAGTGAAGCTCACACGCTGCGGTGTGTAGTTGGCAACAGTTTACCAACAAAGCCGGTCTTCGCAACACCGCTGCCAGCACGTTCGTGAGTTAAGACATTCAAAACCGCTCAATATCCTGGCAGTATGAAAGTTTCGTCGGCACACGGCTTCACGTGGTCCGGGTGGGAGGGGTGCGGCGGGCAGAGGGGTACGCCGGGAGGGCTAAACTATGCGAAGAATGCGCAATTAGTGAGCGAGCGAGCGTGTAAGGGGCCCGGCCGTGCCGCCAGCCGGTGAACGCAGTAAGAAAATATAAAGAAGGGGCGGGCCGCCCGCGCCCGTTGTTTAGCGCCCCGCCCGCCTTCGGGCATAACTCCCGATTGTCTCCCGAGAAATCCTCCTTAGACCTGTCGCGACTCAACCCTTTCCGCGAGGATTTGCTTCGCATAGCTTCTGTCTGGGTCAGCGTGAAATTCGGCTAAGACGGACCGAACGTTAAATTGAAACAATCAAATATTATGTAATAATATTCTTTTTCATCGTCAATTAAAGAAAAAAAACATTTATTTTATGTACATATTTTAATAAAAGTAACTTGATAATAGTTTAAGACTTATAAATATATTCTTAAGCTCGTACCTGCCCGTGTATTCGTACATGTTAATTATTACAATATAAAACTTAATAATAATAAAATATAGCCTATGCCAATAGCACCCAGGGACAGTATAGCTTCCAATTAATGAAATAATTTTTAGAATCGGATCAGTAGTTCCGGAAATTACGTCCTACAAACAATTACAAATTTTGCCTCTTTATAATATAGATGAGAAATATTGTAGTTTTATCGAAATAACTATCCTTAGATGTTTAGTATAACCATAATCATTAATAATTCAATAATGAATTATCTTAATTGATAATTGTTTTATTTTATATAACATAAGTTTTCTGGTTCTATACCGTTCATAATCTTAATAAATAGTCTTTCTAAGCTTAAATATACGTATTTGATCGACATATTTATATCATAGTCGAAATGTATTCCTTTATTGTATTTGTGGGAAGTATTTTAAAAAGAGCTCTTCCCGAAAACAACCGAGGCGTCGTACCACAGGTACCTACGACGTTAATGTATTTCTGATGGTTCTTCAATATCTCCCCATTTATCGAATAAATTACGTTTTGAGAAGCCCTGAATTTTACTACTATCAAAAGGACCAAAAAAACAATCACCCGGAACTTTATATTCCGATATTAATTATACGAGTCATACAGTGTGCCGGTAATGATTATAATTACCCTATTTTCTAATACTATTCAATATTCATATTACGGTAGCGTGCACGCACAATTTCATCCGAGAGCGCGCGAGAGCGTGGCAGCGTCGCGTCGTGCTGGCGATGGACCAAATTAGCCAACTAACGAACTAATAAATAATGATCTCTTGTTTTTCTATTCAACTTAGAATAGAAACGTTTCGAGTTTATCCTTCTCTGCATCAAACTATTTATAGAAGGATGCACACGACGATTCGGGTGAAAGCACTCTTAATGCTCAATTCGCGGGCACCGATGTCACAAGAACCGAGCGTAAAGCAAGCTCACGGACTACAAAGTTCTCTATAGTATAATACGTACTAACAGCAATTTGTTAGAGTTGTCGCACTTACTAATTTTAACTTAACAGCCGACGGTGAAAAGTTTACGACACTGCCATAATTTCGATGTAACTTCGAGAATGTTTAAGAAAAGGTCTTTAGGGTTTGTTTCTAAACCTCTCGTCTTTTAATTTAATTTCACAGTAAAGAGAATATCACTACGATTATTTATAGAAAGGTAAAAATTCAACTTTTAATATTGTCCAATGTTCAGATTAGATACTTGACAGTTTTATAGATATCTTTAGATTAATGAAAAATCGTGGAATACTCGAGTTGATTAATAAAATTCGAATAATCGATAGAAGTGTGCAAAGATACGCAAAAATGGCACTTTTTTAAATCTATTTCCCAATATAAGCATGACCTGATGATAAAAAGATGAACCATTGAGTCATATAGAAGCCAAAGCAGTAATGTCCACTTTTATTGAAAACGTGTTGACATTATTTTTATTCACAATGCACACAACAATTACTAGTTATCAAAGCTATAAATTATACATGAACAATACCGTTATTGCCACATAATGTAGAATAGAATTTGTGATTAAATCCCTGATAAACATAAAAATTATAGTAATTTAAATTATGAAAAAATTGGACATTGCTGTTTCTGCTTCTATATGATTCAATTATAAAGCTATAAAAAGTACTTTTACTAAACAATGTCAAACTTTAAGAAACTTGAGTCACTAAATATTTACACAACATAATAATTGTTTTATTTGTTTAAAAGCACTCGCCAATACACTGAAAAAAATGAATAGCTGAACTAGTTTGACTAATCAGAAAATAGCTTAAATTTACTTCTTAATAACCAAACTTTTGTTAAAATAGCTAAACTGGTTTTGCTGCACTTCCCAAACTAGTTCAGCTATTCGTACTTTTGTTGCTATTAAATAAAAAATTGGCTATTATTTAATGAAATGGGTTTGCTAAACTCGTTTATCTACTTTATACAAAACAAAGTTTAGTAAAAAAATACTATTTGATTACTGATAGGCAAACACTTTAGTAATTATTATACAAAATGTTTAGTTATATCTAAGCAAGTATTAAGTAAATAATAGACTAACAAATCCATTAAATGTTTATTAATTTATTTTCCTATTGTAGCAAAAATTTATTATCAATTAGAAGACAAACTTTTACAGTTATATGTAACTAAGTTATTAAAAACATTCCTAGCTAAAATTTGGTTATCTATTTCAAATTGTTTAATAAATAGTAGATAAATTAACAAATTTTTTCAACTAAATGAACTTGTTTCGACACGAATCTCCTATACACTCGCGGTACGCGTTTCTGCGCTTATTAGTGTTGCTACCTTAGCGATTTATTCTCTAGATTCGGTGATTTTTGTCGCCCTTTTGCGAAATTTTTCTATAGTTAAGTGAATTATTTTGCTTTTGCGTTTTTCAGCGCTATTTGATCGCAACCATAATAATTATGAAGTTTCTTTAAAATACAATAAGTTAATATTTTGTTATTTATTTTTACGTATTTTTGAGACCCTGTAACTTTAGGCGACACTCTTCTCCACCACTGCATTCCACAGATTTATTTACTAATTAACTTCACGCGATGTCTCTCACGGGAAGAAAGGTAGAAAGAATAGAGCACCACTGCAATCTACTTTTGCATACCTCTTTAAAAGTTTACATATGTTTTTATCGCCCGTTTTTTCTTTTTCGGTGCGCTTCCTTCAAGAGTTTTTTGAAGACCCTAATAAAATTGTGCCAACCATATGATAAGTTTTAAAAATATATGTTTCACCACTAGAAAAAACAGGTTTCGAAAAATTATAGAAAGTTTTAGTATTAGACATGATTTTTACAAGATTTGTCTGAAACTGTCTTTATTATAAAAACAAGATAATATTTTTTTTATTTATGCGCGGTATTTCTAGTTCTGAACACGATAATTTCAAGCTACAAACACGGTAGTTTTTAATTTTCATATGGAAACACTGGTACATAGTGATAAAATTATATTATTCTTCTCCTTCTTTCCGTCGAAGACAGTTGCTGAATTACTTTGTTGTTATGAAGAGTATTCTTTATGCGTTTTTCAAGTGCCTCTGTTTTAATATTCATGGTGTATGTTAAATTACTTTCAAAAACGAAACACCGACGACTTTCTTACATGGAGAAAGATGCCAGTCGATCCGATGGCCGATGAGTTACGATCATGGGGTCTTGAAATCTACATCGATAATTCTGCAGGTACGCAATATTATTTATTATTTAGTTTTCAAGAAAATAGGAATCAACTGGCAGGTTGAATTAAGTTTTGGCGGGATTTTAGTCATTTATGTAACTATTGGTTTTAGTATTTTTTCGTAATCATGCGTAGTTTGACTCTATTTTGTGTAATGTTAGTGGCATCTTGCTTAATATAGCTTGGTTATCGTGTACAAGTGAATGGGATGTCAAAGAATAACACGGAATATGAATTCTGAGATGTCACAAAAACTCCCTGAACTGATAAGTTTTAACAAGGCGGCCACCATCTTGTCAACTTTTTATATGTGATAGGCTAGAGGCTGACCACTATCTCATCTATTAGTAAGTGATAATGTGATACAGTTTCTTAATTATATAATACATTGTATAAATATAGTATTTAATTATACTTTTGCAATACGTAATTAATTTTTTGCAGTTTTTGAAGAAGGACTTCAGGGTTTTGTATCCTGAAAATGATGACAAACTAAGTAATAATTGGTATATAACAAGACCCAAAATGATTGCAATGAAAAGAACTGATAGAATTTTAAAAGAAATTATAGAAGACATAGCTGGTAAGTTCCTATTTGGGCTAATATGCTAATATATTTTACTATACATTTGTATTACAATCAATTATTAGAGTAATCTTTTTGTTGCAGAGGGTAACGAAGAGGCTGCAGACTTAGCTACATTTATGGCGATACCAATTTTAATTGTAAATTTTTGTTATTACATCAATAAAAACAAAATATAAATTGGTATAATCTTTTATTTATTGTACTGAAACAAAGTTTATTTTTAAATATAACGTTTTGGTTATTAGTACCTTTACTGTATATTTATTATTTACTGACAATGTTTTGCTACCTGTCGCTAGGTGGTTAGCTGATTCTTTATTTGTTTTATTTAGATTAACTAATTAAAACGATTGCAATTGGCTAATATTGTTATATTAAAAAAACAACAACAAATCAAATGTTGACTAGAGAACTTCCCATAAGGATTTCTACGCAGGCCAGATATCTACTTTAGAAGTTTCATGTAAGTTATTTTAATGTAATTTAAATTAATGGCAATCGTGATAATTAGTTTAATAAAACAAATAAAAATTCATCTAACCAACTAGCGACAGGTAGCAAAGCAATATTAGTAAGTAATAAATAAACAGTTAAGTTATTAATAACTAAAACATTATATTTAAAAGTAAATAAACTTTGTTTGCAGTAGCCAAATTAATTAAATCTGGTAACAGAACATTTTATTTAAAAGTAGAGAAACTTTGGTTGCAGTAGCCAAATTAATTAAATCTGGTAACAAAACATTTTATTTAAAAGTAGATAAACTTTGGTTGAAGTAGCCAAATTTATTAAATCTAGTAACAAAACATTTTATTTAAAAGTAGATAAACTTTGGTTGCAGTAGCCAAATTTATTCAATCTGGTAACAAAACATTTTATTTTAAAGTAACTATATAATTAAGTTAGCATTAGCTTAATAAATCTGATCGGGTAACATAAAAATTTTGTTATTAATAGATAAACAATTAATTAGTAGTAACCAAAAAGTTAAGCTAATTTAAGCAATTTAAAAGCTGTGTTAAATAAACTAAATTTTGAAAACAGCTAAATATTGTTGTTATTTTTAAACAAAGCAGTTTGATTAGTAATTGCAAAGCTGTTAAGCTATTGGTACATAAACAGTTTTGTTAATACCACAAAACTAGTTCATTACCAGCCAACAAAATAAATTTATCAAAAAGTAACTAAAATTATTTTACAAAACTGAGTTTGGTTACTAGTAGGCCTCAGTTTAGTAGTCCCCCGAATTTTGTAACTAATAGATAAAATTTGAGCTACAATTATCAAAACTTTTTTTTCAGTGTAATGTGATGGACAATAAGAAAGTGTTCCGTCTACGTACAGATAGTTTGATACACGTTCATACACATTCGGCTCAACGAGCAAGCAAGGGGTTAATTAAATTCGCACCAGCCGCTCTCCTAGTCCTCGCCATCGCATTCCCCGAATTCAATGAGATTTCAATTTACTTTACTCTCGCTGAGTCTTCCTCTGTTGTTCGCCAATTAAAACCCTATTAGTTGCCTAAATTTTGCGGTTTCTGTTAACGGGTGTGCCAATTCAAAAACCGAACAATGGAACGGAAGAGTAGAAATTAATTTACATAATTTAGTTTAAAAAAGTTTTATAAACTTGTTACAAAATTAACTACAGTGCATTGTGAAATGTTGTTTTTTTCTACACTAATTGTAATCTCCAAAATACAAAGAAGTATATTTAAAACACATAAAATTTAATATCATATAACAAACCAATCGCTATTTGTTATAATTTTTTATCTAAATAGATTGTTAGTTGAAAATTATTTCTCTTTAGCGAATTGCATTGACTCCGACCGATCCACCCTGCATTCCCGGCCGGCTGCAGTTTCAATGATTGAAAATAGCTATTCAAAATATTTTGAAAATTGTTTCATAACAGGATCGGTAGCGAGCTGCGCCGGGATTGCATTGTACGCCGCGCGTTTATCTGTATCAACTATGCGAAACATTTCGCGGACAATGCTAATCGACACATGTTTTCATCTCCCACTTTTGTGTTTTCAAAGCCAATTGATATATTAAAAAATATTTTCAGGAAGGAACGAGTTGATAGCGAGGTATATTAAACTAAGGACAGGGAAAACGCGTACGAGAAAACAAGTGTCATCACACATACAGGTGCTAGCTAGGCGAAAACTACGTGAAATACAGGCCAAACTTAAAGTGGTAAGTAAATATTGACAATAATAGTATGTAAACAAAAACAAACATTGATTTAATGCGATATATTCATAATAAAATATGAATAACGTTTAGGACGGAGGGATGATGAAAGAAAAGGCTATGCAGTCGATGAGTACGCTATCTAGCGCTCAGATCGTTGCTGGCTTACCACACCCAGCGTACCACCATACGGTACTCAGATTCAAAAAGGCATGCCTTTGTGTTATTTGTCAAAAAAAAAAACCTAATTCGCCTCTAAATCGTGTTGCTTCTACTATTCTAGGCATGTTGCCAAATGCACGCATTAGAAAGAACTATATACAACAATAACAACAATCGATAACTGAATTCGCTTCACTCACAATTTTCTATACTTAAAACGTCTCGCAGTTTTACTGTTTTACATTAATACCACAGTGATCATATTATATACGTAATGCTAAAAGTATATTGTAAATACTGAGAAGGCCGAATTAGTAGTATGAGTCATCTCATATTAGTTGCAAAGTTTACTCGAACTCGAGTAAAAATAGAAATCATTCACGTTTTTGGTCTAAAATTGAAACTGCTTAAGTGTGTAGATTATTTAACAGGTTGAGCGTATTAATAACATTAACGCTTAACATACTCACTCAACGTTTTGTGTTTGTTTAAAACAATTATGTAATTTTATTTTTTCAGCAATTTTGGCAACCCGGCCTACAAGCAGGCACGTCACAAGAGTGAGTAGTTATTATGTTAATTTATTGCAAATGTCACGATTAACATATTCACACATATTAACAAAGTGGTTCTTCTAATCTATCCAAATTGTACTTGAAGAGTCCCCAAAGTAAAAGATAACGGTTATGTGATTAATTGTTTAAATGCTTCTGTTAATTTTAATAATCTTTGACAACGAACTACAATGAAATTAATATTAATTAATAGCCTTCTTCACTCGATTGTTATGTTTATGTATTTGACTACCAGTATACTATTTATTGACCATTTATTCTTTTTAAAAAAACAATACTTTAATGGTTGTTTTAGTGGGGATTCCTAAAGTGTAATTTCTAGCTCATCTATTGACATATAATCAAACGAGTTCTTGAATGAAGCATAACAAACAATTTAACGAGAAAATCAAAAAATAAAATATTGCATACACAATTATTAAAGGTCGAACACATCGTTTTCAACATCCGCTGGAAGACATGTTACTCGGAAATTGAGTTGTTATCTAATTTGTATAGTTTGTTATTAGACTATAAAGTTCAATATCTAAATTAATTTTTTTATCGAAATCTATTATTTTTTTACAAAACATGAAAACAACAAGTAGTAACAATTCAATTAAAATTCAAGCGTGGTAAGAGAACGTTGTGGTGTGAAAGATATTGTCACACGGATTGACAAAGGGATGTTTAAATGGTTTCGGCATGTAGAGAGGATGAATGAAAGAAGAATGACTAAGCAGAGTTACAAGATGAGTGTGAATGGGAAAGCTGGAAGAGGAAGGCTTAGACGAAAGTTCCACGATAAAATCGGGACCATTCTAAAGAAAGGTCAGGTCAAGAGTACTCTAAACCGACAAGCATGCATGAAAAGATTGATGAATGTTGAAGAAACGAAAGATGTATGCCAGGATCTTAGCAAGTGGAAGGACGTGGTGTCTGTCTACCCCGCTGGCAAAGTGGCGTGATTTATGTATGTAAAAATTCAAACGTGATGACTCTTATAGTACTTACATTTAGGATACTGTATTTTTTTTAGTATTTGTTACATTCGCGGATTTTTTATTTCAAGCGACGATGTACCTAAGTAGTAAGTAACTGATTCTTATCGTTCTATGACGCGACTGATGTACAATGCATTGTTAGATTAACTTTTTAGCCACGGTTCAACAAAATATAACTGCATAGGCATAAACATCTTGATAAGTCGTGTGTCGATCAAGAAAATGACGTAGATAAGCATTCAGCTTCAGTCAGTTTTTAGGGTTCCGTACCTTATAATGAAAACAACGGAACCGTGAGACCCTTTTTCTCGAAAACTACTTAAGGTATAAAGATTAAATTAACAACATATACTAAGGTCCTACTGCTGTAAATAAATCAAGTTTCTAGGTTAACGCATTAAAGAGATACGGAACTTCACAGTTGAAATTTCGCTCAAGAAGCTATTATAAAATTTGATACGAAGGAAGTACTTTAACAAAAATTGAGAAATAAATTCGAAAATAATGATTTCTAATCCCTTGTGATATTATAATGCAATATAATTATATTAAGTTTTTTCTTTAAATCGAAAATGACTTGAGATATGACGTTGAAATGAATATCGACTATTAAAGGTTAATTTTCTATATAAACACAATGAAAAGGTGAGAAAAAATAAGAATTTTGCACGAAGAAGATCTTTTAGCATAAGTTAAGGAATAAATCCGAAAATAATATATTTCAAATCCACCACGCCACCGGAGTTATTACCCCTAGGAGAGGTATTACAGTATTTTTTCTTCTCAAAAACGACTTTTGTTATAATGATAACAAATAATAAGGTTTATGCCTCATACTATGAAAAAATGAAATTTTGTAAACACAGTAAATCCAGGCCTTCATAATAAAAGTCACGCTCACAGACCGATTATAAAAACCTATAGGATACTTCTAAGCTGCACACAGTTTTGAAATCCTTCCTACAAGTTTTTGATATAATGTTGGCCATATAATATTTAACATTCATCAGGGTCGCCTTTTTGAGCCGATAATTCATAACCTGTGTAATTTATTTAAACACTAGCTGTGCCCGCGGCTCCGCTCGCGTGGACTACTAAAAAAGGTTTCTTATTTTTTTGGGCAAAAAACAACTTAAAAAATCCTAAACAATTAAAAAAAAAAAACTCAATGTAGCCTAAGTTATGCCCTATAACAACAGCCATCTACCAGTGAATGTCCCGTCAAAATCGGCCCAACCATAGAGGGAGAATACCCGGAACAAACAGACACACAAAAAAAATATTTTTTGTTTGTATATGTACGTGTATACTTTCATATGCATTTAGTAAAATCCTGTTAGTTTTACATTACAAAATAAATATAAAATTGAAGTGTCTGCAATTTTATTATATGAATATAGATTTAAAAAAAAACATCGAAATCTGTTAATTAATAGACGGATAGACCGAGATTTGAGGATATAGGGATAATATACAAACAATATTTATGTAAAAGACTGTATAATAATAAACAGTTCGGAACCCTCAGGGCGCGTGTTCTACTCGTTACATGTCCGATTTTTTGAAATATCCTTTATAGATTCCAGCCTTATGGCCACAATCTCACCTGATGTTAAGTAACGTATCTCAATTACACCTGTAGGAACAGACCTATAGGTGCTTGGCGACAAACTTTTAACTTGAGGGTGGTATCTAGCCAGCCTGGCCATAGAAAAAGCCTTACAACGTGCTATCGTTTCATCAAGATATTTTCCTTCACCGAAAGATCAGACTCATTATAGTTATTCGAACTTACGTCGATCGACAGGTATCCGTACACGTTATCACGGATAATACAGCTTGATAATCCCCATAAGTGCATTTTACTATTTGTTGTTTTTGCTTTATTCAGCATTTGTAGCGTCCCGGAACGAGAAAACTTCCGTATGATATAAGAAACATTTTAACTTGCAGTGTGAAACCGTTTCCTGGTGCTCCGTACAAAGGGGTTCCAGGTGTCGGCGGCGTCGGAGTGCCGACCGGCACGGACGTGGCTCCTCCACCACCTTGGGAAGGACGAGCCATCGCCACCCACAAACTCAGGCTCGTTGAGTTTTCCGCTTTTGTAGAACATCCGCGAGATCCAGACACGGTATGGATTTTTCTATATATACAGTCATTGAAAGCACGTGACACATTTATTTAACATCAGCGACTGTCAATGATTTATCCGAAATTTCCTTGCTACTCCTGCCCGAAACAGATTAACAGTTTCAGTCTTTTTGAACACAAGAAACGTTTGTTATTGAAAATGATAAATCTGAGACTAATCCTGGAAGAGAAGAAAAGTGGACTATCTCATTATCTCGTAGGCTAAGTCCTATAGATGTATATGGTTGTCTCTTTTTCGTCTCACCGAGTTTCAAATCACAACGGTCCTAAAGAAGTTTTCACTTCGAAAAATTGTATGCAGTTCACACGCGGTAAAAGTGAAACTCTCAGAAAACATAAAAAAATCGTCTTTAAATTAAAAAAAAAATAATCTTAATCATCGACTATCGAACTATCGACCTACTGTGCATACAACAGTGGGGAAACTGTATAGAAACGCGTTCTATCTCATTGTCTCACAGCCTTAACCCTATAAATACATTAAACTTATAGTTGTCTCTTTTTCGTTTCATAAAATCCAATTCACACCGTCCCAAAAAAACTTTCACTGCAAAAACAAAATTTAATTAACTAAGCGATTAATAACAATTTTTAAACGTTGCCGCTTTTTTTAAGACTGCATATTATTGTACCCGTCGATAAAATAATTATTATAAATATGTAATGCACGCAATTATACCCGTGACGGTCGAAATAATTTCAAAAGCATAATAATATTACAGCGGCAACAATGAGTAAATTGAAAGTAACATACCTTGAACTTTTAATACCACGAATTATATTTAGTCCGTAACATCGAAACGTTTCAAGGTATGAAGGACCAATTTATTTCTATATATACATATTATGCAGTTAGTTATGTTTCACATTTTTATTACGGACAGGAAAAAAACTATGCGGATACAGATATGTTAAATTTATGAGAAATTCAGTGGTCTGGTGTAAAATCGGGTGACGGTAGGACACGAAAATTGAGTCCGACTGAATTGAAACCACCATACACCAGGTGTAACATCCGCTACCATTGTATATCCAGTAATTAAGCGAGGTCTCAGAGATTGTAACCGACTGGGTCGTAACTAGGTTTGCTAACCCTGCTATATTAGGCGTCCAAGTACAATATTTCTAAAAAAGTCACTACTATATTTTTAATAATTAATAAACTAGGCAACATTATTTATTTCGAAATGTTTAAGCGTAAAACGGAACGCAGGCCGCAGCCTTTATCTCTTTCTGAACGAAACTTGATAAGTCAATATGTATATGAAAGCTGAATTAATGGTGTTTTGTAGCTTCAATTCAGATTGCAGAACAAGCTATGAAACTTACCTCAAAAATAAAAACCTGTTAATAAAAGCACAAAGCATTAAAGAATATTCTTTAAAAAAATAAAATATTTATTTATAACCTAAGTAGTATATTTTAGTTTCTTTTTTTGCAGTCTTTATATTTTTTCAGGGAATAGCCTCGAAAATACTATATTCGTTATAAAAAAAGTTGGCAACCCTAGTCATTACCGACATGCCTATGGTGATAAATCTGTCACAGTAACTCTTCTGGTTTGTCGTGTTTTAAGATCAGCCAGTGTATTTCCAGCTGCCAAGAAATTTCAGGATGGTTATCTGATCTCTCGGTGGTCACTAGCTAATAGTTTTTGGATTGCACTGTGCTTCCATTGATACAATGAAGTCACTTTGCACCGTGCTACTATAAAAAAAAAATGTATGCAGCAGTTCACACGTGTCAGAAAAGAAACCTTCAGAAAAAAAAAATGTTCTTTAAAAAATATTTCTAAATTTTTAAATATCCTAAATCAGCGGGACTCGAACTAACGACCACTCGTGCGTACTGCGTATTAAGTCTGGTCGTCTCACACCACTAGGCCAATCCGACGACGATCACAATCATGAAAATCAGGATTATCATTAACCGTGCATAATGTAAATGTATTCTATCTCATTCTCTCGTAGGTTAAATCGCTTTTTCGTTTCATCGAGATTCATATCACAACGGTGCTAAAGAAGTGTTCACTTCACAAAGATTTTCGTGTTTAGATTGTAATTACTAATTATGGATAGTTAATAATTACAGCCTGGATAGGACACAACTTAATAATAAACTCAGTCGAGTAACATCGTTAATATACAAACTATGTTCACTTTTACACGGCACAAAAAAAAAGACAATACGTGGTAATGGCGGTAGAGGGTGGTTGAAAATATATACCCAGCTGAACTACAGCCAGCATACTTTGATTTCGACATCAACTTTACTATACTGCGACAGTGGCATCACCTACTTTTTACCATAGGCTTAGACTATTCTTAAAGTATGTTAAATGTCCTTGTCAATCGTTGAAATGAATTGCCATAGTACTGACTTGCTTTAGTGCGCCGCTTTGCAAGATTAGCCTTTTCAGATTCAATGCTTTGTTTATTTTTGTGGTAATGTTTGACAGATGGCATGATGATGACCACCGTCTCTGCTCATTTATCTCTCCAAGGTCGTAGTTTTCCATAGATCTAAACACACCTGCCAATGTATTTATTTACACAAACCATTTCCACTAACTCATTAAAATTAGACCACATATAGATGGGATTTGAAAAACTTTCAAAAAGTATAATAAAATTATTGATTTTAAACGAAATAATCGTAATGTGCATCAATTATAACGTGCGTTTCCGCCCGCTCACCAATATATGGCGTTGTGTAGATTTTCAATAATTAATGATATCTCAACAATATCTCTCAATAGAATGCGTTGAAAATGTTATAAATGACGTGCGTACTACAATACAACAGTTCGTACAAGTCTGGTCGTCACACTGCTATACCAATTCGACGACAAATATAGTCATGAAAATCAGGACTTGAATGACTTAAACATGAATTAGTATATTCTATCTGATTCTTTGGCAGGCTAAATTCTATAGTGTAGTATTTGTCTCGTATTATATAGTATTGGTCTCAATCACTTGACAATTTAAAATCCCACCAAAAACTCTCACGTGATATTCGAAACGAATCGGAGATGTATTCATACTGTGTCGGTTTCTCATTTGACATTCTATAAAATGCCGGGATTCTATACATTGCCTATAACATACTCGTATATATATAAAATCATAATTTCGCCGAGTTATTATAGCACAGAATAGTTATAGTAATAGTGTCCCTGTCTCAATAGGGTTGAGACCAATGCTTTTTTAATACAAGACTCGAGTCTCGAATAATAAGATTAGGTTTTATAAATTTTATATATTTATTTGTTTCAGTATCCTCCTAGTACAGCGCCGGCGCAACACTTATTCGTACATATAGGTGGTACAGTCACATACGCAGATCCTTTATTAGAGGTGAGTTGGTATGAGATTATTTCAATAATGATTCGTTTTGTATGATCTGATCGTTTCCTGTGTTTTCCATTTTATAGATAATTATAATTTTAGATTTTACTTGTTTGGCCCGCGGCTCCGCTCGCGAGGATTACAGAATCCAAATAAAAGTAGCCTAAGTTATACCTTATAATATCAGCTAATTGCTATTGAAAGTCCCATCAAAATCGGTCCAAGCGTTTCGAAGATTAGTCGGAACAAACAGATTGACACAAATTTTAAACGGTTGGACCGATTTTGACGGGACTTTCACTGGTAGCTAGCTGATTTTATAATAACTTAGGCTACTTTTATTTTAGAAAAAGAAATAGGGTTCCGTATAAATAAAATAATACTGACAATACTGACAGTATTCTGTACTCTACACGAGAGAAGACGCGGGCATAGCTAGTAAATAAATAAATTTATAGCTAATTGTAATATGTTACAAGTACATATATTTATTATATTTTTCCTTTCAGTCAGTAGATGTTCAACAGATAAACGATAAGTTCCCGGAGAAGAAGGGTGGTCTGAAAGAATTGTACGAGAAAGGCCCGAGAAATGCCTTCTTCCTTGTGAAGTTCTGGGCGGACCTTAATACAAATAATTTAGACGATCCGGGGGCTTTCTACGGAGTCACCAGTGTGTGAGTACTATTGGCTTCATTATTTACATCTGGTGTTTACTTCCTTACAGGTTTATCATTTCACACCTACTTCTAAACGATAAGAAGTGATCGCTCAGTGGTAGTGCGTACAGACACCGTGTCCATCGATGCGAGTACGAATCCATACAATGAGCCTGAGCTTTCGGTGAAGGTGAATTAACATAGGAAACCATGGCATGGTGGTAGGGTATTTCCTAATGTCCGCTTGAGAAGCTACCACCCTCAAGTTAAAAATCTGCCATGAAACATATAAATATAGTTCCGGCAGTTTCCCATTAGGCTTAGCGTGTTACCATCTTGAGCCACATCGTCACTTAAGATCGGGTAAAATTGTGGCCAAACTCTAAATCTATAAATATAAAAAAGTACAACTGTCGCAGGTTGGTTACAGATCTTCAATTTTAGGATAGCGGTGAATATATTAGAAGGACCTGCGGGCACAGCTAGTTCAATGTATAATGTCTCGGATAGAATGATTAAAAACAGAATTCAAAGTGTTTTAAACATTATTAACTTAGCACTCTGCAGCCGTGACTGCTGACTAACACATACAAAATACAGTTATAAGAAATAATTAATATATTAATGTAAAAAAAATTCAAGAACTCAATAACACTGCATTATTGTTATAATTTTCTGTAAAAAAAAGTGCAGGCCCAGTGTCTGCAGGGATTAATTTAATAATAAAAAGCAAATACTTTATTGCCATTTGCACAATCTAAAATATATTGATCTGTAGTAAATGTCTTGATGTCACATGAACATTGACATTTTGAAAATGGTATTTAACTGCACCTACCAACCAGACTCGTTTTACCAGCGGTCCGATGAACCTAAACATTATATGTATTAGGAGATTCACACTGTTATACTATTTAAAGTAAACATTAAATTATTTAAACTCGCTAAGAAAATTACTTATTGATTTAGCCTCTACTTTAACGTTAAGTTACCTTGACCAAAACAAACCAAAAATATCATGAATTGGCCCCGGTAGGAAAAAGTCTTCGACCTCCGAAAATATTGATAGATATTATAATTTTGGTTAATAATTTACTCCATTTTTGTTACTTGCGTCACATTAAAAATATTATAAGCTGAAAGTAGACTGTAGTATTATTAGGCCTATAATAAATAATCAACGCCTTTTATATTGCTATGAATATAATGCTATGCTATTAATAATAAATATATTATAAACCAAATAAGCTGTTCCATGAATGCTGAAGCGAAAATATTTTTAAACTTTTTATTAAATTACTAGATTTGCTAAAAGCTTAGATTTTTAACAACATTGTCTGAACCTGTTTTTTAAGTTATTATAATGAAAAACTTTACCAACCAGAAATCTCAGTCTCGCTTTACTGGAACTTCAAAAAACGACAATACGCGACGCCCATAGTTAATTAAATAAAATGGATTTAAATACTTATTAAAATATATAATATTTTAATTTCAGGTACGAGAGCAATGAAAACATGACGATAACGTGTAGTACGAAAGTGTGTTCGTTCGGGAAACAAGTGGTCGAGAAAGTTGAGACCGAATACGCCCGGTTCGAAGGCGGCAGGTTCGTGTACCGCATCCACCGGTCGCCGATGTGCGAGTACATGGTCAACTTCATCCACAAGCTCAAGCACTTACCCGAGAAGTACATGATGAATAGCGTCTTAGAAAACTTCACTATTTTACAGGTAATTGCTATTTTCTTACAGGTAAATGTTGTTTTCATGAGTTTTTAGCTCACTGCTTTGTGTGAAGTATAAAACTTTTCTCAAACTGAGATTGTGGGGTAGAATCTATCCGAGTCTAGGGCCGTAGATAAGGGTTGGGGTATCAGACCTCCTGTGGTTATTATAGGGTATGATACGAATTTTATATTCCATTATACAACATAGTCAAGGAATCTTGATCGTCTAGAAAATAAATTAACCGAAATGTCTCATACATGTGTAATCATGAAGAAAGTTCCTCAACAAAGATGCAATTTTTTTAATTAACTTTATTTAAAACATAATAGTATATATCATTAAATCCAATTTAGGAAATTTTCTAAAATTAAGGACTGTGACATTGTTTACACTAAATACAGAGTGGGCAAAAATTTTCCTCTGTACTGTACTTTAAATAGTTATAAAAATTTACTAACTACGGCCCTGATGATGTCACTATATACATATTGGGGAAAAATAATGTCAACCATATAGGAAAATAAAGTCGCGACATTCGCGGCTTAATCGCTCTAGCTCTTAAACATACGATGTAACAAGGGGACCGTTCTTCACCAGGTGGTGTCGAATAGGGACACGCAAGAAACATTACTATGTGCGGCGTTTGTGTTTGAAGTGTCGAACAGTGAACACGGCGCGCAGCATCACATCTACAGGCTCGTCAAGGACTGAACACGATCGGTTTCATCGCCACTAGATTTTTATCATCAGGGCTGGATTTAAATGTTGGGAGGCCCAGGGCCAACGAAGGAGAAGCCCCGAATAATTTTGAACACCTGTGCTTTGAGATGTTTTAAAAAAAAAAACAGTACTTATATTGCGCAGGCTCCGAGATGAAGGCCTCTGTTCCCTTCCCCTAAATCCGGCCGAGCGTATCATTCCTTCGTACACAGCGCCGGTACGTGGACAATAAAATATTTCTAAACTAAGTAGAAACAATGCAAAATCGTTTTGTGTTGATTTTTTTGTTTACCTAACAAAAAATTTCCCCCATAAAATTTCAACAGAACATCAACAATTAAAGAATTTCAATAAATACAATTTGTGTATATAGTTAAGGTAAATATACCTTATGAGGAACAAAAAGTACTAAATACCGGTCCGTATATCGACACCGAATATCAATAACATCGTAACTTAAATCACAAGAAAATACTACTATACGCTAAAAGTAAATACAGATAAAAACTCTATATTTGAGTTTATAAAATATATATTTCATGTATAATATCATCGTTAATTAATTAATTTGTTACAATTCACAATTAATATTGAGCCGAAAAAACTTTATAATTAGTATTTTCCAGAGACATTAGAAAAATGATGCAAAAAAAATTATTGCCTCTGCTCAAAATCTTGTACTCGGCAAATGGCCGGTACAGTACTAATGGTAAGCACAGTACAATCAAAACACAACGGTGACCACCGAGAGATCGGCTGTCGCCGCTGTTGACGGACTTTTCACCACGTGTGTGGTGGTCGCGACCCCGACCCACCCCGCTCTTGCCATATCCTCGTTCGTTACTCAGAAGGGTGAGGTTCCAGGTTGTGTTGGCTCGGGCGTCTCAGTTCTAAATATGCAATTCGACAACCCTGAATGAGTTACAATGTTATTCGTATTTGTGTACCGATGTAAGGTGTTTTGTACCGTTCGCCGTGAGTGAGTAACAGCCGACTCGTGTTTTGCCAAGAATACTCGTAACACCTGTCCTGTTTATGTTTTACCGGCGCGATGAATCTTTACGTCAGAATATATTTAAAAAAAAAACATATAATTTGTTATTTAATATGAGCCTAAAATAACAAAATGTGATCTGAAAATTATTACGCTACAAGTATTTTTGTAACGAATGTTTATTGTATAGCTCAATTTTATCTATTGACACATTTGTTTGTAACTTTTTAATACAGCGATTATGTTTCTTCTTTAGATCTTTCGCTGTAGTCATTTTTTCGTATTTCTCAAAAAAATCGTTTGATATACATAGTTGCGTGTAATATAATGTGAAATAAATAAATAAATATATAATTGAATACACACAGTGCCTCTATAATTATGTTACATTAACATAAATTGCGTGAGCTGTTTAATCTTTTCAATGTAGTTTTTTTATAAAATTACGTTGATAAATATGGCATTGAAAAGATTAAACATTAGTGTATAGTATACCGTGAAATATAAGATAAATCATAGATATTATTAAGGAGATGTCTACTAAGTTTTAAGTGTTTTGTGGTACAATTTTATTCGCTTCCGCGTTCTTTGTAAAAAGTTTAACTTCCTAATTCTTTTGTTTATGGCGTCTATGCTTTTAATAGTTTCCCTTTATTTTAAGCTGCAGCCATTATATTCTATCTTCGTCGCTTTCATACTCCCCGTGTTTCCTTTGGTATTTGCCCAGCAGTGGGACTATCGCTACTTGTATTCTCATATTTGAACTCATGTACATAATATACGACCCTCCACGTATTTTAATTTTAATGACGTGTAATAAAATTGTATCATACGATTGATATTAATAATAGTAATGCATACGATGTATGCATAATATACAACTGTACATATCTCCCTTAAAATAAAAATTAAATATATAATACGAATTTCTGGTGAATTCGAAATTAATCGGCAGCTGTGAAGGCGAAGTTTCCATTTGTCACGTGACCAAGCAACGTCCTTCCGCGTCAGTATTCATTATTAAATTATTAATTAAATTTAAATTAAACTTTAGCTGGCCGATTGCGCTTTCGATTCTCAAAGTACAAATGTTATTGAACGCGGCCGCCTGATTGTACAATAAGTTTTTCATTTTGTTTGTTTGTTTGTTTGTTTTTCTAACGTGGCAATGATTTGATCTCTCTTTTAGTCAAATATTTTTAGGGTCTCATCCCCGTCGTCGTCGCGTTCGCGCGAGCTCATCAATATTAGTCCAGCGCGGTGTCAAGTTCAACGTGCATTCAATATCGTTTAGTTACAAGACATGATGTAGGAAAATATTATCATAGATAATCATATTAATAATAATAAGAGATTTTTTTGTATTTATTTGATAGAGTTATATTAGATAAATTGTAAAGTGAATAGCTTTAAGTTTTTTTTTTTTTTAATATGGCGATGGTCGTTCGTTCGAGATTTTTAAAGTGAAGTTGTCACTTAGTACTTAAGATGAAACACTTAATTTTGTTGCGATTTTCGTTTTTTTTTCGTCTTATAGCCAAGTACTAAATCTTTTTTGTAGGATTTACGGGAGATCCGCGGTTTTCGGTGACAACGCTTTGAACTGGATTGTGGGGAATTAAGCAAAAGAGATCTGCTCGTTTGTGATTTTTATACAGTTTATTGTTATTTCTATGTACTCAAATGAGATTAACGCAATTTTTTTGACTCTTTTGCTATCGTTGCGTAACTTTAGTTACTTTATAGTCGTGTTCTGTAAATAACATAATTTAGTGCATTTCTGCCTTTTCTAGTATTTTAGATGGTTATGCTTCTATGCAAGTCTTTCATATCGACAATCTGCCATATCAAAACGAAAATATATAAAAAAAGAATAGTCGGCGATGTTGGGGAAGATCATTTCACAGTTATTATTTAATGAAAAATATCTTTTATTAGTTATTATTATACAATATAACATTATACTTACGTATTTCTTTTTATTATTTGTGAATACAAATGATTTCCACCAATATAAGCCGACATTGTACAGTATTTTAAAGATAATAACTACGTTAAAAATTTGTATGAAAAATTTAATTATATTGTCTTCATAAAATTATGTGTTATTATTTATTTATTCATTCGTACATCGATTACTGATCAAGCGTTTTGATAAATATCCATGGGCCCCCAAAGTATAATCTCGGGCGATTATTCATTTATAATCGCTTCAAACAATCGTATGATAAATTAAAATTGATATCTAAAGTCTAAACTGCATCTCGCGGTACACAGAAATACACTTTATCATGTGTATTTCTTATCGTATTTGTACACATAGATACACCACAATACTTAGTTACTACTAACAATTTTCAGATAAAACTAATAAAGCACTCTACTGTTTATAATATATTTATTTTATCGTGTACGCTGACGTCACTGTAACTCGGTGACAGCGCGCCAAAATAGAGGCGTGTATGTCGCCCTGAGCTCATTGCAGTATTAAAATATTTATTTTGATGTTAATTTTTAATATTTTATCAGTGTTTTATTTTTTACGATTATGTACCATAGTAAATAATTGATTAAAAATATAAAAATAACTCATGCATATTCCCTATTACAAAAAAACCATAACCTCCGCCAGTCGGGTAAAAATGTGTAGACTGTTACAAACTTCAGTATTTATTTTAATTATTATTAAACTGTCGATATCGGTATCGCCGAACATTTACTAGAAAAATCGTTATCGGTATCATATCGGCAAAATTATGCATCGGAAATCTGTACATGTAAGATGATGGAAAAAATTTTTGGTTGTTTGTTGGCTTGTTTATTTAAACAGGAATCACTTGAAAACTACTAAACCAATTTGAATTTAGTTTCCTAATTTATATAAGATTTGATTCGATAAACGATCATAAGCCGGTTGGGCTAAGCTGTAAAAGATCCCATTTTTTTTTTTCAGATATTATAGGTAATTCTCGCGTAACAAAAAATATTTACCTACATATGGGCAGAGACTTGTTAAATAATGGGCGTAAAATAAAAGACTTAGTTACCACAGAACATTTAGAGCGTTACGGCGTAGTCGGAGTCGCGGACAACAGCTAGTAACTTAGAAACGCGACTGTACAAATCGATATATATGTAGGTACTACGTAAGTCAATGACTGTAGAAGTAAAGTATTCTTGATCAAAAAAATTATTTAACTGCAGATACTACAGCAAAGGTAATGAATATCAAAAATTTAAATATAAAGTGATATGACAAAATTGTATCATTACATGGACAATTACGTAATTTAGAAAGTGTGTGTTTCCAGTGCACGCCTTGCGTCTTAAATTAATAGATACGATTTCTTCAATCGGTAGAGACGCATAATAAGATAAATCTTATATATACTATTTAATTCAATATTATAAAGAGGTAAGTTTCAAAATTCTTTCACTAATAGAAAACTACGTTCTGGCTGATTATTATAGATATTTTTTATTGTTATTAAGATTTATATTTTAATTGTAATTAAGGCGTACTAAGTCGTAGGCGGTTTCAACTAAAAAAACAAAATTAAATAAAAAAAAATTGATAATGATCACAGTTGTCGACTCTTTTTTCTTTAATCAATTATAATTACTTAATTAATCCCAAGATTATTGAATCTTATCAACATTTCATAACGAAAATTACTTCTCTCTGTGACAATCTACAAGGTGAGACGGGTTATATAAGAATATTGATATCATTTCAAAATTTCACTTAATCAGATTTTTTTTTAGATGTACACAATGGTTTTAAATTTTATATTAATACCGTTGCTCTGTGTCACCGTTGTGAATTCCGGTAAGTACCACTCTGATGATAAATAAATATGTAATGATTTATGATTCCATACAAATAATTCTAAGATGTGATTGGCAACATGCAATGACATGAGGTGATCCAACTTAGTTCTTAGCAGTAGGTTGCTATTAATTATTCAGCCTTAGTTAGGACTCCGGTCTTTCTGAGGTCGGTTACAAATAGTTATAGGTTACTGGACTTAAGACTTGCATGGTGGTAGGGCTTTTTCCTATAGCTATTCAGATATTCTTATATACAGATATTCTTCTGGCTAGCTACCACCCTCAAGTTGAAAATCTGTCGCCAAGCACCAAAAGGTGTGTTCCGGCAGCTGCACTTGAGAGCCAGTCTTCCACTAGGTTTAGCGTGTTACCATCTTGGGCCACATCGTCACTTAACATCAGGTGAGATTGTGGCCACTACGCCAAAACCTATAACGATAAAGAAAAAAAGACAAAACGTACACTGTTAGGAAACTATACTTAACTATTCTAATGCCGCCGTTTTATGGGAAAAACAGAGGAATACGGATTTCTTGTAGGTTGAAAATGCCAATATATTATAAACAATAAGTACTACTGATTTGATCAAATCCGTTCCCTTCTTTTAGAAGAGGCCTTAAGTTAGAAGTTGGACATGCAGTAGCTTAGATGAGGGGGAAGGGAGAGGCAGCATGTCCCGGGTACCAAATAACCGTCAAAAAAAATCTTGCAAATAAAAAGAAGTATTCTAGTGGTGGTCGAGTGGGTTAGACCGGTGGAATATCGCTTCGATGTCTGCAGGTTCGAGTCTCGTCATGTAGGTACCAGAGATGTTTTCTGAAATCGCCAACATTAACTAATTTAGATAACACTGTCGGTTAACGGTGGTCAGAAAGTGCGTTAAGCAAGAACGAAGTAAAAATTAATGCATTGCAAGTTATCGGAAACAGAGGGCGGAATAACCGAAAAAATTAAACGCAAGGGAAACCGATGTGCACAGCTAATAATACTATAACACTTGGACCACGTGTTAATTAATATATAGGTACTTATAAATAGATGATAATAAAAAAGTCGAAATCTGTACATTATTGACCGGATATTAGCGATTAATAAATATAAAATAATTAATTATACTTAGATTTTCCTAAAGTTTTGCTAAACTATTCAGCTCTTATGTCTTCTGTATGAAACCAGTTAATACCTAAAATAATTATACTTATATATTCTCAAATGGCACTTGATTCATTGCGTTACAATTTGGAATAAAATTAAATTAAAATGACTGATGACTAAAATGACCGAATGGATTTTTTTCAATATTGCATTGCTCTAAAAAAGAGTGGATCTTTCACAGGAAACTAGGAATATGGTATCTAAATTGAGACTTGCTGCTCAACGAGATACTAAGCAAAAGTTTACGCGCCCCAGAAACCTGTAGGAAACGACCTTTTAAGTTAAATTCACAGCGTAGACGTATGGCAGAATAATGAGTTAGGCAAGTTACCGTGAGTACCACGCTGTCTCCGAGAAATTCATAAAGCACGAAACACGGTTAAATCGCCGATATTAAATGTCAAAACACCTACATTTTTTATCGCTGTTTTCATACACAAAGTTCCACGCGGACAAAGTCACAGGCACTGCTAGTAAGTGGACAAAGCAGTTTTAAACAAACAAGTCAACCAGCTCAGGTTGCAGCTTACGAACATAATGTAAGTCGACATAAGTTTTTATCCCAATGAACCTTTCGTTGAAGGAAACATTTTGGTGAAATTATTTAACCAATATTATAGGAATTCGTGCTATTTTCGTTACCAGATGACCTTCCATGTCGGGCCCGAGATGTCGGCATAGAGGGAAGATCTATAGTTTGCGTGTGTGACGCAAACTACTGCGACACCATAACAAGGGAAGAGCCTGCACCCGGCACGTTCGTTGTATATACATCCAGTGATGTATGTGTTATATCATTATGTATTTATACATTTGTATTATTGTTTTGCTTTGTACTACATCTCAATAATCTTTATAGAAAAAGATAAATAAAGGTGTGGACAGATGAACTATAGCGGCACCATTGGCAAAAAAAAACTACTGCAAAGTAACCGATTTTAAGACCTACATTAATTATACAGAATTCAGAGTAACTGGTAAAAGTCGTGTTTTAAGAATTATGACTAGAAGAAGTAGAACCGTCGATGCTAGTCTAATGCGACTAAGATTATTGAATATTTATGACCTCTAAAAATAAAACCGCATTACTCTCAAACAGTAACAAATATCTGGAAAATGAAGTGAAAAAAAAAACACCGTGCACTTCTTAATAGAGAAAAAAATCAGTATTGTAAACAATTCTTGAATATTCAACCCCTTGCTTTATAAGGGTAGATATATAAGCTAGCTACAGTCGAACACCGACCAAGGCCGAGTGAAGCTGTAGTAGCCGTTTTGGCTCCAGTATATTATGGGTAACAACAGTATACTCAGTTCGAAAACAATAAATAAACTAAACTAAGGTACTTCTCGATTGGACTTCGAAACGTTAATAATAAGGGACAACCGTAAGCGATCTACGCGAGTGAAGAAGACTGGAATGGACTGGAGAATATGTGAAAGTTTAAGGGAATTGGTATCACCTGGATTAGTCTGTAATTTCTATAAATAAATTCTGTAACCGTTGTAGATGACATTTGTCTTATCCACGAGCGTAACATTATAATCACATTACAGGCTGGCCTAAGATTCGCAAAAAATTATGGTGTTATACAAACGGTGGGAAACGAGACCACAGAACCAGATGGCATGGACTTCCCTGAGCCAACAGAAGCCGATTATGAAGACAACGGCGTATTTCAAGAACAAGTGCTAAGTATATATTACGTTGAT
Source organism: Saturnia pavonia (assembly GCA_947532125.1). Taxonomy (NCBI): domain Eukaryota; kingdom Metazoa; phylum Arthropoda; class Insecta; order Lepidoptera; family Saturniidae; genus Saturnia; species Saturnia pavonia. The sequence goes on along the minus strand of OX383900.1, from coordinate 14,669,192 downwards.
ATAACTATTATCTACTCGAACTAGAAAATAAACGTGCACAAGATCAATTCGAAATTTGAAAATTGATTAGTTTTTTGTATTCCAATATTCAAAATTTATAGGATCACGCCTTAGGATTTTTACAAGCAGACGATTTCAATACATTGAAGGATTTGGTGGATCTGTTACCGATGCCGCCTCAATTAATTGGCGCAAACTATCTGACGCCGCTCAGACTCGGCTAATAAAGTAAGCAATTATTAAACAAACATATTTTTAAAAGAAATTATGTGATATATGTCGTAATTATGAAGATAGGTAATGCATACGATTTGAAACACGATGAACTGTTTTTTTTTTGTAAGTATATAATCGTTTTACAAAATAGTACAAAACAATGTAGGCTAATACAAAATTATAATAGGTATTATAGGAGTAATTTGCTTAGACATGTGAAGAACCCTACAAAAAGTGTTATAATTTTACAATCTTTATGACGCTACACAAAAAAATGTTTTTATTATTACAATACCCGATTTAGATTTTGGCTAAATATCTTGCCTTTCAGTTTCCAATATTTTTTTGTAAAATTACCATTGAAATTTTTATCATATTTTGGTTCAAAATCGCTTAGCTTTCACATATAATTTATGGTATAAATAATTATTATATTTTTTACGAGTGAATTAAATCACAGTTAGCCAGTTCAACAGCATGCGGTTACTTCACCAACTAACTGTAACAAGGAATAAGGCCATTTTGATAGCGGGGGTTATGTCCAACTGGATAGTGACTTGCTTCGACTTAGGTTATTCGTTTTGGGATTCAAGCCCGGTGAATCTGTAAAAGCCGTAAAGGCTCCAGGGCACCTAAGGCTAACAGTCAATTCGAAAAAAAAAAGTTTTAGCTACTGTATATCTATGTATGGTGAAAATAAATACTGAATTATGACGGAATGATTAATTATTTATGATTGGGTAACAATAATTATTAATATTTGTTATTTAATTTAATGCGCACATATATACAACTGAGACGTTAGTAGTTACACGCATAGATAAGTTCACAGAGTACCAACCAGAGACTATATAGCTATAGTGCGGGTGCAGAGTAGTGTTGCCCAACGATATCTATTTACCTCAAGGCCTCCGCCTTGATATACGCAGGCTTGATGGTAATCCGTCATTGCTCTCAGCTCGTACATAACGTTCTTAACTTCAGGTACACAGAAGTCAAAACGGTACTTAACAATATACTAAACTTTCAGCACATATTTCGGAAGTGAAGGCATAGAATATAATTTAATTCGAGTGCCAATCGGGGGTTGTGATTTTTCCACCCATCCCTATACATACAACGAGATGCCGTGGAACGATGCGGCACTTACAAATTACACGCTCGCTGAAGAAGACCTGTTTTACAAGGTAACTTTTGTTTTCGGACCTGTCTTGTACTTCTAGTATACTCTAGCTGTGTCCTACGGTTTCACCGATGTTAAGATTTATTCTGTTAACTTCCTACCGCGTCGCCACCAACATACCCGTGTGCCACCATCGTTGTTCTTACTTCTCGTATTTGCCTACAGTTTGACAGAATGCTTTAGTGATTACTGCTCCGCTCCTTAAAGTCATAGTGTGAAGTTATATAACTTCCTCAATAAATAGGCTTTATTTTACAAATCTGACGGGTAGTCATTAGCGCGTTCAACCAATAACCAATCTTTTGAGCCTTATAATAAATTATGTACATATAATAAAAATGAAGTGTCTGTTTCTATGTTTGTAATGTCAGAATAACAGCTTTTTACTAAATGTATTTTTTTTAATCGTTTTAGGTTTGACGTAGTGGCCACAATCTCACCTGATGTTAAGTGACGATGTGGCCCAAGATGGTAACACGCTAAAGCTAGTGGAAGACTGGCTCTCAAGTGCAGCTGCCGGAACACACCTATTGGTGCTTGGCGGCAGATTTTCAACTTGAGGGTAGTAGCTAGCCAGGTGGGTATTAGAAAATGCCCTATCACCATGCTATGGTTTCCTCACGATGTTTTCCTTCACCGAAAGCTCAGGCTCATTGTAGGGATTCGAACTCACGTCAATCGACGCGAAGTCGTACACGCTACCACTGCGCCATCATCGCTTACGGTACGGTAATTATAAAAAAAAACGATTTCTAAAATGTTTGTCTGTCTGTCTGTTTGTTCCGGGTAATCTCCGAAACGGTTGGACCGATTTTGACGGGACTTTCACTGGCAGATATCTTATGTTATAAGAAGTAACTTAGGTTACTTTTAGTTTAGAAAAAGAATTAGGGTTCAGCTCGAAACAAGCAGAATTCGCGCGTGTGCCCGATCGACTGCATTCTGTAGTTTACGTGAGCGCAGCCGCGGGCACAGCTACTGCTAGTATAGATATGGTACTAAAAAACATTTTTTTTTACAACAAAGGTGAGTTTGCATTATTAAATCATGATTAAATCTTTGATATATTTTGTTATACATTTTTTCACCTACTGGGTACTGTATTTTTATATGTTGTAAGTAAATATTTTATTAATCTGACGACTGAAGTTAAATTTGCTAATTAGTTTTACAAAAAGATAATAGCGCTATCGTAATCAGAGATTGTTGTTAAGGTAAAAAGATGATAAGTATTTATAAAAGCTAGAAATACTTATTATTTCACACTATACAAATATCCTTTTAAATTCTCTTTATTTAGCGACTAATCACATGCAGGGCATTTCTTTACTTCACCTCGATCTTCAGAACGTTCTGGGAAGACTGACAAAATAAACTTTGATAGCAAGAGAGCTAGGCTTGATGAGTAGTAGTAGGACAAGAAAATTGTGTCCAATTGTATATTGATCATCATACACCAGACGTAAAACCCGTTATAGTGCTACTGGCGTGACTTGAACGATCACCTTGATGGACCGTAAGACCTAGACCAGTGAACTTAGGTATTATTTTAAACTTTGAACTCTGGACAACTTGCGCTTGGGAGAAACGAATAGGAAAGGTTAAGTATAAAACTTACCTCGGCCTTTGATCTACGTCGCCTCGATCTCTTTGTATAAGTTCCACACATTACAATCACTTATTGGATGATAATAAGCGGGCTCCATGAATAGTATAAGATGAGGCTTTGTATTTATTTTCCCGGAGCCCAACAGGCTCCATCGCCACCGCACGCGGCGCAAGATATTGTTTTGCTTTGTTAAAAACTACAGATGACGTTGTCTCTGTCTTTTTGCTTTGGCCGAGGTGAGAGTAAAGGAAATATTGCAAGCATTAACAGATCCGTTAAGGAGTATTGCGTTCCGGGATCAGACAGTGAATATCCAGTAATCAACCGGGGTGGTAGGGATCTGTTGGTACTCGACTGGAACGCAACTATCATGTACATTACGAGGGCACATTAACTCCTCTTTTGGCCCGGGTGAAGCTGTAAAAGCCGTTTGAGGCTTCAGGGTCCTTATGGCTACCAGTATAGACAGTTCGAAAAAAAAAACTCCTCTTTTGGTCTGTCGCGTTTCGGACATCAGCCAGTGTCTATGCCGCGAGGCTTGCAGGCCGGCATGACAGCGGCGACCGTTCCGTGGTTTTTAGATTTTACTGTGCTTAACATTAGGTACAGGGACGTCACTTTGCTCGCTATAAGGATGGGTTAAATTGTATCAGTTACATAACTTAGATTAAGCGTCGTTGAGGACATGAACTCTTATATATACATGTATACAAATATCTAAAATCGAAGTGTCTGTTTGTAATGTTAAAATAACAGCTTTTTACTAAATGCCTGTAAACGTGTACGGTACTTATAAAAAAAATATATTTTACTTTTTTTCTCAGTTTCTTTTTTTGTTCCGGGTAATCTCTGAAACGATTTTGACGGGACTTTAGGATTCCGCGCAAATAAAAATAAAAAACGTCGATTTTGGCGCGCTTAAATGGTTTACGTTGATTAAATCATAAGAGATATATCAAATTAATGTAGTACATAATTGTAGATCTTAAAAATACCTACAACAAAAGTCAGCGAGAGCATATAAATCGAAATAATCAGTTTTGTTTTTAAAATAACCGGGAGCGAGGGTAGCACGATTCGCGCGTGTGCCCGATCGAAGGCATTATGTAGCGCAGCCGCAAACACAGCTAATCTAGAAATATATTACACTAACAACCGGCCGCGACTTCGTTTACGTTAATTACAATATAATATATCTCTAAAATAATGGTGCACTAATAACAAAATGGGACTAAATGCAAGCAAGTGTATACACATTAAATTTACAGAAAATAAATATGTAATTCCTTCTAGTTACTTGATAGGTACTGAAGCTATGTAAGTTAAAACAAAGACTAAAGATTTAGGAATTGAGATAAACAGCGAGCTACTATTTACTGATCACATAAGTACCTAAAACGTTAAATAAAGCCTGGAAAATGTGTGGATTTGTTAAGCGTGTGGATGTGTAACGAATTCCAAGACATAAGAACAATATTATATCTTTATAAGACCCTGGTTAGGAACATTTTAGAGTCTGGAATAATTATTTGGAACCCTCATTATAATATCCATATTAATCGCTTAGAACGCATACAACCTAATTTCATAAAATCCCTTGCCCGCAAAGATCAGTAATGCCCTTACCGCGCTGATTACAATACTCGGTTAAAGCACAATAAAAGTTATATCACTACAAAATAGATAAGCAGGTATCTCGTTTAGATTTCCTACGCTTTATCTAAAATATCGTTATCTAACAAGATAAACTGCAAATTGAGTTAATTACAATATGGTAATACCTACGTAGTTAAGGTATTTCGTTTAGAATACCTACGATTTATCTAAAATATCATTATCTAACAAGATAAATTGCAAATTATTTCAATACGTTAATACCTATATAGTTGCCGATGATCAAAAGAAGTCAGCGAGTAGCGACAGATGAAATTAAAATAACAGCCAGCACGTGGTCACCACCAATATGGATGAAGACTAATGAAAGGATAACTGGTTTTGGACAACTAAAACCAGAGTTTTACCAATCTTATGCCGATTATCATGTGAAGTAAGTGATTCTAACACACGTACCTACATCATCGTCTTCTTTCCCAATCTCGTATCGTAAAATGGTGTTTTGTTTTTTTTTCATTTAAATATATAAATAATTCGTTACTTGTGCTATATTTAAATTTTAAAGGAATGACCTCCAAAGTGGTCTACTTGGAACCCTATGATTTAATTCCCATATACGGGTTATTTTATATAAGTAGGTTTTACAACAATATCTTCAAAAAAATATCTTTTTTTCGTTTATAGGTTTAGTGTTATGGCCACAATCTCACCTGTTAAGTGACGATGTGGCCCAAGGTGGGTTCTAAGTCTACATGTTGTGAGGGGCAACTACGAAACCCTACACTGCGCGTGGCCCGACACGCACTTTTTAACTTTAACCCACACATATATCAACAGTAACTATTACACTAACGTTTTATATAAGCAATCGATAAATCTTGATGAGAGGTGTCGATTGAAACTAAAACGAGCGTCTCAACTACTGCGAGTTATAATTTATACAAAATGGAAATTGTGACGCGGCGAAACGACCTCAAAATGGCGGCGCGTCCCCTTAACCCACGCAAATTACTTCACAAACCTCACGCTACTTTATGAATTACTTTTTCCTTTAACTATGGACCGACTTTTTAAATTAAATTTTAGATGTAAGTAGATGCTAGATATGTAGCTGCTATGCCAAACTTTATCTCCCGATTTTATAATGACCAGTTTTTTTAATTGCCTCCCACAATGATCAAATTGAAAGATGTATTTCACGTCAAAAAATTCAATTTTCTATATTTATTTATACATTTTATCAAATATTGATATTGCGTCCTAACAGATTCTTAGAAGAATATGAAAAGGCAGAAGTGAAAATTTGGGCAATCACAACAACAAACGAACCCATCAACGGCATCGTACCATTTGTTCAATTCAATTCGCTGGGATGGACGCCAAGACAATTAGTAAGATACTAACTTTTTTATTACATTTTCATTCTGCAACTCTATTGGACGTACCTAATTATATCTATATTATAATTTTGCAATGATGGCTCAGTGGTAGAGTGTACGACTTAGCATCGATCGACGTGAGTTCGAATCCTTGCAATGAGCCAGAGCTTTCTGTGAAGGAAAACATCGTGATGGAGCGTGGAAATGGACTTCTTGTAATGCCCGCCTAGTTAGTTACCACCACAAAATCTATCACCAAGCACCAACAGGTGTGTTCTGGCTGCTGCACTTGAGAGCTAATCTTCCACTAGGCTTAGCGTGCTACCATCTTGAGCCAGCCACATCGTCACTTAAGATCAGGTGAGATTGTGGGCACAACGATAAAAAAACCTATAACGATAAAAAAGAACACTTTTTTTGACAAAGTAAAGTAAAGTCAAATTTTGAAACCTTTCATGTAGGTATACTATTAAATATGTGTGTAAAGAAAATTATATGGGAGTAACTATATTACGTAGGTTTACCAAAGTATTTTAATGCTTCGGAAAATACTTAAATACTAGTATTTTTATAATACTGTTTATGTATTCTGTATTGTTGTTATACTATTGTTTTATGTATACTCAGCCCTGGGCATACGATTTTTGATATTGACTCCACTTCCCTACAGCATTTGAGATTTCTAGATGCAACGGAAATTTCGTAAACATTTCACATGCGTTAGGTAATTTAATGAAATAAGTTTTAATTCTTTTTTGAACATATGCATTTAGCGCCCTTTTAAATAGTCGTCCGATTTAAATTAATAGCTGTGTATGCTGTATACATTTTACTGTATCTTACAGGGTCGTTGGGTGGCAAATAACTTAGGACCAACAATAAGGAATTCTCGTTTCAACAAAACCTTGATTTTAGCTGTCGATGATCAACGTTACATTCTTCCGATATGGTTACGTGGTGTAAGTACCTTAACATGACTACCCACATTAGACGATCTATTTTTAAGTTAATGATAAATCTAATCCATGTAAGTATAATATTACAGATGGAACACGAAAACCAGAAATCTATTGAATACATTGATGGTATAGCTATTCATTATTATGGAAATTTCGTACCAGCTCGTACTCTTACTATGCTCCAGCGTCGCTACCCTGACAAGATCCTCTTATCGACTGAAGCATGTGAAGGTAAAACATATTTAGTATAATATATACATTAATATAATATATTATATATATATTATATAATAATATATATTATATAATATATATATAATATATTATATATATATTATATTTATATACATTTTATTTTACAACACATTAGTATTGTAAAACATATTTGCCAATTTTTAGTTATTTTAAAGTATTTTTTTTTACATTTGATCCCACAGCCATATATTAACGTTTTATAATAATAATTTATTTTTGTCGTGTTTTATAAACTTTCTAAAATATTCAACCTTACTTAAATAATCAATGAATTCGTTCCTTAGTTGACCCAAATTTTTCTTATGCTTATATACCTATAACTTACAAGAAAAATTAATAATATGTGTATATTTATATACAACTAAGGTGGCAAAAAGAGGCAAAGGGTACAACCCGCTTGATGGTAAACGATTATCGTAGCCAATGAACGCTTGTAACTCTATAGCCCACTGTAACCCCATTTCCCGAAGGAGCTCTGTATACCCAACTCACAGCAGGAACAAAACACAAGGTTATTTGGCGGCGATCTTCTTGTCTGTTCTGTCTTTAAAATACTCTCTCAAAATACTTAGAATCTGTGGCTAAGCAATAACATGTTATAATAGTAGATAATGTGTGATAAATAGTTATTATTATTAAATGTTCGTACAGGAGCTATGCCTTGGGACTTGTTAAAAGTTGAAATCGGTTCTTGGAGACGTGCACGGCGATACACCACTAGTATCATGCAGGTCGGTACATCATTAATGTTATCTGTTACCGACTACTTTTGTATTTAATTCGATATGGAGGCGTGTACAGTACTTGGCTTCGTAATTTAATATTCAGGTTTTTAAGAATCTCTATACTTTTTTAAATAGTGTATGTTAACAATGGAAATTGGAATGATAATTATTAGCTATCACTACCTGTGATCACGATTTCACCCAATTTATCTGTGATCACGATTTTATCTTTGATTACGATTTCACTTGTGTTAAATTTATTCCACTAATTCTCCAATGTCCACAGCGCCGCGCCACTAACGTACCCGTGTAGCATATCCGTTGTTCACACTTTCAGTACTTGCCTACAGCTTTCCATATTGCTCGACGTTCATGGTTACTGCTGCGCTCCTTAAGAGTCATAGCGTGACGTTATATATTCTATAATTTCCCTCAATAAATATGTTATAAAATGCTATAAGAATTTTCAAATCAAATTGTTAGTTCCAGTGATTAGCGCGTTCAAACAAGCTATAGAGCTTTATATCTAGTGCATGTATCTAGTACAGTGCCTGTTTGTAATGTCAAAATAACAAGTTTTTCCTAAATGCACATGAAAGTATACACAGTACTATAATAAAAAAAAAATCATTTTTAAATTTTGTCTGTTCCGGGTAATCTCCGAAACGGTTGGACCCATTTAACGGGACTTCCACTGGCAGATAGCTGATGTTATAAGGAATAAATAAGGCTACTTTTATTTTAGAAAAAAAAAAAAACATTTTTTAGTAGTATAGTATATTAGGCTCGATTACTTCTCACGCTGACAGTCGACGCTGAGAGATCACCTAAATTAACTACAAAGCGTTTCTAAATAAAGCTTGAACGGACGGCACTGACGAGCGATAACCGGCGCGCCGATGCGTCTCAACAGCCATCGAGCGTTTTCGTTTCGCGATAAACGCACAGGTATAGTTCGCGGCTATGATTCTTATTAACATTGTGCTGCATGTACATCGCGAAGATCAGTGCGAAATTAAAATGACTCGAACTGACTAGTCGACGCAGACTAGCCCACGATCAGCGTTGAAGATCGGCTTGAGAAGAAAACCAGCCTTAGTATAATGAACATCTCTTTATTACCAGGATTTAAACAATTTTGTCGTTGGTTGGATCGACTGGAACCTCTGCTTGGATCCTGACGGCGGACCGAACTGGGCCGACAATTTCGTAGATGCTCCCGTTCTAGTGTACGCAGAACGAGACGAGTTTATAAAACAACCAATGTACTACGCTATGGGACATTTCTCAAAGTTCATTCCTAGAGGATCTCAACGTGTTCAAGTATCGAGGAGAAGTATTATTAGCGTTGAAAATGTTGCCTTTTTAAAGCCTTCGGGAAATATTGTTATTGTACTTCAAAACAGGTAATTCTTTTTGTTTTTTACTTATAGTAGCTCGGCAGATTGACCGCACTTTCATTTATGATAAGCACAGTCCAATCCGAAACAAAAGGCACTAAGGGATCGGTTATCCATCAGCTCTCGTCGCAATCATGCCGGTCTGCATAAATATCTTTTCACGTTACGCTTGAAGGACCCGATGTCGTAAGGAGGAGGGAACACACTGACTGACCCGCTGGCCGGGAGTTGATTCCACAATTTTACGGTACGGCAAAGATAAGAAAGAGAACTTTTTTAGGTTACATACCGTCGGTGATAATGGAAAACGGGTTATGTCACTGCGAATTGATTTTACGGGAGAAAGAGAAAACTTTTTTTTAACATTTCGCTAGGTGTGTTACATGCTTATCGTGGTGTTATATCGTTAGTAAAATCTATATATCATTTTATGTAAAACTATCCTGAATGGAGCTAATTTGAAAATAACTAGTATATAAATAACATTTAGCAATATTCAGGCAGACTCTTTTGACATAGAACATATTGTAATATCACTGACGATACATAGGCTTAGTTAATAATAAATTCCATGGATGTTAAAACATATAATACATACAATCTATTTTTAATGAGGCCATTTAATTTATTGTTTTTTTTTTAAATACGTTTCATGAAATGGCGGATTAATTTTATTGCAATGGAAATTCAAATTCCTCAAATAGTATCTATGTCTAATTCTTCAACCTCTAAGTATTGTTAATTGCTTTAATAATTGCATAAACTTACAACATAATCATGATAATAACAATTCAAAGTAAATTTCTTGTTTAAAGTGATTGCTCTAGTTAGACCTTAAGACATTTAATTTTCTTCGAGTTTTTTAATATTTAACGTAACATTTTAATAACATAATGATACATAGATTTGTTCTAAATTAGGTTTTGATTTAAGTGACATAAATATATTATAAATACATACAACGCGACATTTATTCTTAAGCTGGCCCAACACTAGGTTGGAAACCTTAGGAAACCAATGACTGTTCCAGAGGTATATACGTCAGAGTCAGGCGACTGGTGGATTTCTCAGAAAAACTGGGATACCAGAACTAAGCAGCCATTACATGTTTGGCACATAGATGTTGAGTAGCAGAAACCAGGCTCATGAAAATCTGATAACTGATATATGAAATAAATAGAACATATATTATTCGAAAATAACAGAAATTCTAAATATTATATATGTCTTAACGCGAGATTACAACATCAGTAGATGTCAGCAATAGTTTCCTCGATATAGCGGAATTAGCGACGAGTACAAGTATATATCTAGAAATACGTAAAAACTCCGACGATATAACTAAGAATCCTGATTGCTTTTTATTTTTCGAACTGACTATACTGCTCGCCGTAAGGGCCCTTAAAGCCTTAAACGGCATTTACAGCTTCACCCGGGCTTGGTCCCGCTTGCTCCTTATGCCACGCTTTATATACCTCTCTACTCAGTCCGAGCAGTAAGGTAGTTAATATCAAATTATGAGCATACCCCACTCGCCGTAAATTAATTACACTGGTATCGAATGACACACAATACCAGCGCTACGATATATATATATATATTATATATAAACATTGTGAAATAGCCTTAAAGAAACATGATTTTTTTATCATTTTTAAACAAAATATTTTTATGGTATCTTTTGTTTTTCAATGTTTGTAATAATTATGTTTTATATTTTAGGAGGACTCGAATTGTAGACCTGAGGATATGGCTCACCACACGCAAATTTATAGAACTAAGAATGGAACCGCGATCAATCAAAACTGTGGAGGTTAACCCAAATTATAACGAAGTTATTCCTTAAAAGCATGTTTAAGTATTATTTACAATATCACAATAAACATAGATTTTTCATGTGCTATTTAAGAAATTATGTACTTATAACAACAAATTAAATAAAACTACTTAAAACAAATAACTAAGTAAATTTAGAATAATAAAGAATAAAATATTTTCAATAAAAATATCTTCTTTTAATAGCTGCTTAACTGGCTTAGCACTTGTGAGCAAGCTGCCTGTTTCTTGACACGTTGGAGTTCTAATTCGGTTCAAATAAAATTCGATTTGGTGATATTTCGCACTCTAGAGAACACTACTAGCACACAACCGTGCTGTGGATCAAATCAGAACTAACTTTGATTGATTTTCAATATAGCATTTTTATGTAAAAAATGTTAGAATTAAAAGAACTCAAGCAAAGATCTATAATACTTTAAGGTGACTTATATGTGTACTGTGATCTGATACAGATAATGACGTTGATATCATTCAATTATAACTCAATCTTGATTATCAATTCGGTTTGGTTCAAGGGTACACTTGTAGGATCGAGTTTCAATCAAAAGTGAAATCAAATCAGTAACAAAATCAAATTCGAATCAGTTTCAAGAGTAACCCCCCCTGATCGTCTTTCATGGAATAGTGTTTTAACATATAAAATTCTGTTATTACATTTTTGTTTATGTAAAATTAATTGTTACACCCATACATAACAAGTTTAGATTAGCACAAGTACACCTTCATACTAGTAATCCGTACTAAGTATGAATATCTAGACAAGTTAAATATTCATACTTAAAAGGATGGCCATTTAAAAGTTTATATAGGTGTACACTGACTGACTATATAGTGTATAGTCAGTCCTATTTAAAAAAAAATCACAAGTACCTTGCCTATTTATCTGCTTACTCATTTATTCATCCTTTATAAATTAGGCATCTAGGTGCCAATTTTGAATAATTTTGAAATACTATGTATGTGTTCTTAATATTTACTTTATATAAGTAACAAACGCTAACACAAAATGGGATTTTGTACAATTGCCGGAATCTTAATCATTCATATAATAATTTAGTAAAACCAGTAGAAAATTGGATCTCATAGACCACAATGTCTAGAAGTTGTTTTAGTTTCTTGACTATTCATATTTACAAGACGCCAATCTGTTATTTTATTAACTTTTAAAGTAAATAGTAAAGTACTAATATTCTGTCAAAGAAGTAATTTTATTTAGAGGCCACACTCTGCATACAACTCTGCTTCTTATCAAACCTGCAGGAACTGGTCCATACACTCTCGAATCAGCTGAATTACTAGAATTGTCTCCTTCTAACCACACATGGCCTCTTGGGACCACTTGGCCGTGCTTCAGGAACGTGCCTCTAACTTTATCTCCTGGTAAACCAGTTATCCTTTTGCAAATATTCTGGTTTGGATTTGAAGGACTCTTGGCTATGACAATATCCCCACGGCGTAGTCTCTGCAGTCTAGGTGTAACATGTTCTGTAACCAGTATGTTGTTGGACTCTAGTGTGGGCTCCATAGATGGTCCTGAACACTAAAAAAACTAAGAAATGTTATGTACTTCCCAACAACATTGAGAAAAAAAAAACTCAAATAATATCACTTACTATAACGAAATCTCCGACATACTCAAAAGTGCAATGTGTAATACAAGCATATTGTAAAGCATATCCTAAAAATCCACAAGTTTTGCCCACTAATTTTATAAAACTCATTTTTATTGTCTTGCATAAACCAATGAACAAGTTTTGTATTTAAATGTCAAATTTCAAAACAAACCCTAGCCTGCAGGGCAGGGATGTAAATAGTGGCCTAATAATCCTGGTACAAATATCGCTAAAAGTTGGTATTAAAAAAAAACTAGTACTCTCAATCAAATAGCATACACCAGGGGCTTAGCAATGTTGTCTGCCGCCTGGACGACCTGTGTTAAAAGTTGGTATTATTGTGTACCAGCATAATGTTTACCTGATACAATTGGTACAAGATCCTAAAACCTGATACTTATATCAGGAACCTGGTACGTCTACTACCGTGCTCTAGGGGACCGGACCATAGATCATAACAGCTTAAACATGAAACAACCCATCTTATATGTCATAAAATTATTATTCATATAAAATAAATAGTGATAAATTAGGATACAAACTAATAAACCACTATATAAAGTATATAACTTCAAGTAAACTGAACCTGTAAAATAAACTGTACCTGTGGTAGTATACTGAATTCATAAGCCTTCTTGTGGCTTGAATTGATTAAAATATTTGTTTATTTCTTGACTTGTTCCTTTGACTTAACAACTCATCACTGTAATACTATTTTATACCAATAAAAATGCTGCACAAGTCAAAACCTACGCAATGTACGAATGACATAACTCGAATACTATTTCTGAACAAAGTTAAAACATTAACTAATACGAAGAAGATTATTTTTAGTGGATACGTAAAATTAATTAGTAATATAATAGATATCTATTACAATTTAATCGACTCGAGACTTTTGTAATCGACTATTTGTTGTCCATTCAACTCACCACTTCAATGAATTTGACATAATGAAATGACATATTCTGAAATTCATTTCATTGATAGGTTGCGTTGAGGTTGCAGAGGTCGTTCGGACAAATCAGGACCTAAATTCGTCACAAATTCTTTTATAATAAAGTGAAATACAAATTATTTGCGGCTCAAATAACAATAAGTGAATTTCATTATTTTAAGAGAACTCAAACAAAGCTATAGGAGTTAACAGTTATAAACCGACCTATTCGTCAACTTTCGTTTCATGCTTATTTCATCGAGTTTGTTTTTGGTAGAATTCTACGTAAAGATTTGTTTTGAAACGTGCCAGTGTTAGATGTTTACTTTATCAAGTAACGTGGTGTTCTACGTTTGTGCCTGGGCGTAGGTTAAATCGATAGTCTTAATCTATAGTTGTGAATTCAGTGTGCTTATTTAGCATATCCCTTAACTCTCAGAGTCCTAATGGGTACTGTTTGCTGACAATTAATCATACAAGTCGGGAAGTACAAACATGTAAGTTAATAATTTTCATAATAAGTATAATATTCCACATTTTAATTTTATACAATATGTAATAAATACATGAACATTCTTGTAAAACTTTGTTCATATTGATACGCCTAAACATTGCATTGTGACTCAACAATATTTGTTTAATACAAACACATTTCATGTTGGTATAGTATCTTTCTTCTGTGCCATTATATTCAATCAATCAGTCAATAGTTTTATTCACTTTATAATAGGTATGTGGTATGTCTTTATTTATCATTAATAATTGGAAAAGGCAAATTAACTTAAAAAAATATATATATATACTACTTATGGAACATTTTTTGCTTGTTTCAGTATTTATAAAATACTGACATTAAATAATTAATTAGAAATTAAAGTTAGTATTTTGTCTAAACATTGAAATACAAGTATTTGTTTATTTTAAATCTTTACTGCTAGAGGTTTTAATAAATACCTAAATGTTGCACCAATAAATAATATTCAGTAAAAATGTGGTTTCAGTGATGAGTGATTTCATAGCTTATTATAACATATTAATTGTTGACGACAGTAATAATTTAACTGTGCTACAGTTCTCAATGATTTCTATACTAAACTGTATCACTTACATATTTTAGGTTAGAGAAAAAAAATAGTGAGAAATAAGAAAAGTATAATTTCACAAGTAATTTAGATTTTGTGCATGTGTTTTTTCAAATTTGGTATTCATTTGAGTCTGATTTTTATTTTTTTTCCATGACAAAATTATTTGCTTTAAAGCCAACTAAGCATTTAGCAAAATCTGAAGGGATCTGCCTATATCAGCAATGTTCAATGTCTATATATTTTACATTCACATTTAATTTATTATTGAAATACAATGTTTACTCTTTAAATATTTTTCAAGAATAAATAAATAACATCCTTATCATAACCAATGCCCTCATGTAAAGCTTTTGTTTGCACTTTTGTTTCTGTTGTCTAGAATCTAATTGTAACACTATTATCTCTAATATTTTTTAAGTGTCCATTTGATTCATATATGGGATTAAATGTAATGGCAACCAAATAATACATTGAGACTTTCCTAAGCTCTCTAAACAAAAAAAATAAAATAACAATAACACTAAAACTTGTATTCAAATACCAAATATAGTAAATAACCACCAAATCTTAGCAAGTAAATTAATGGGCTATTAATACCTATCAAACAATGTAGCTGAGTTTCGTTAGATTTGACTTGTGATAAGAAACAGCAGGAGGTGGCAGCGGCTCGCGAACGCCAGATACTAATAACATTGAAATTTCGGTGGACATTTACAATTTTTGGGTTAACAATAATTAGTTTGGAGTCAGGTTTTAATAGGATAGCATAATGTAAAATTTTTGTTTATAATATCACATTAAAATGGGGTTTAATTTTGGTGATCATTTACTATTTTGGGCAGTATAAAGGGTTTTTTGGAGGCTATATTTTACTATATCTAGTAATCAGTTCAACATTAGCCTAAATAAATTATGATGAATTTATAAATATATAGATAACTTTTATAGTTAAGCCCCTAGTAGTCACTTGTAAATGTAAAAATACCAGAGTTCCAGGAGATGCCTGTTGTCAAGGAAAAATAATATCATTATTATGGAATTAACTGTGATTATGGCCTAGTGAACTAGATTTGTGACTAAATTGTCAGAGGTTCAATTTTGTTTGGACCTAAATAGTTTAATGTTTTTAGTGTTTAGCAGATTAACTATCTGCATATTTGAGTATCAATAAATCAACTACTAATGTTGTTGTCCCAGATAGTATAATATGAATACATTAAAAAACATGAAATAACTATAATATATTTATTGTATTTAATTTTCTTTGTCTGCAGAGAAAATGGGGCGATTTACAGGGAAGAAATGTCGTCTTCTGTCTATGTTGTGGCTCACAGGAATCTTCTTCTTTGTGGAGTTAATAGTTGGGTATATCACCAACTCAATGGCTCTTGTTGCGGACTCATTTCATATGCTCAGCGATGTTGCCGCACTTGTAATCGCCTTCTTATCAGTCAAAGTGAGTGTTGAATCATCTTTTGTCTTTTAATGTTTATAGGACTAACTTTAATACGCACACACCGACAGAAAAACAGAAACGGAGACACACACAAAGATACAGAAGCACGCAAACACACACATGCGCGTAATTTTTTCTCTTCATAACAGTAATTTTGTAATAATAGCAGCATGTAAGTATCCCACTGCTGAGCAATGAATCTTCTTCCCTAGGGAAGGAAGGCACAGGCTTAATCACCATGCCAGCCCACAACGTATGGTTGATTTCAAACGCCAAGAAATCAATAGTTCTATGGTTTTCCCACATATAGTAGTACTAAAAGAATATTTCTCAATTGTTCCGGTTTTTTCACGATGTTTTTCATCACCGTCAGCCTAAGTAATGTGAGTCAGCGGAGTGTTACCAATTAAAATTAAGTAGTAAATTTTAGTAAATTCTGAAAAATTCATCTTTAAATCTGTGGACATTGAATCTATATTCCGCCACCCTTCGACCAGCACTAGTTCTTTTTGTATCATCATCATTTCAGCTGAAAGACGTCCACTGCTGGATATAGGCCTTCTCCAAAGATCACCACTTTTGTATAGTAATAATTAATTATATTATTATGTATGATTCAGAGATTATTTGATAATTTTCTGTCTTATCTTTGCGGTACTGCGAAGCTGTGAAACTGTCTCTCGGCCGGTGTGTTGCCTCCTTCCTACAACATGGAGTCTTTGAAACCTAATGTGAAGAGACATTTGAACAGGCCTGCATGACAGCGGCAACTATCGATGGATTGTAAATCCTACGGTAGTCGCCGATGTTATTGGGTTGCACTGTGCTCACCATCAGGTACAGTGTACTCACTTTGCCATGCGTCAATATAAAAAATGGGAATAAAAATTCATAAATGGCTGAATGTCTGCTTATCGATATAAATACTTTATTTTTATATTGTCAAAGATATGAATTGTATAAACAAATAAATAGAAATTTACTATTACATATCCTATACTGTAGATGTCATCCGCAGTGAATCACTAATACTTCCTATTATAGGTTGGATAACATCATAGTTTTATTGCAAGGGTTTAGAGTTAACAACAACAAATTAAATCCTGCTGTTGTTAACATTGTGTCTATTAAATTTGATAAAATACATATATAGTTAATGTTTGCTTAAAATTTAAAATATAATTGAAATAATTAATACTACAGCATAGTCGGTTCTCTTTTAATCACAAAGTAGAGAAACTTGACAATATTATGACCTACAATACTGTATGTAAAGATGACCACACTGAAAAAAAAAAATATTATAGGTAACAAACCCAATAAAATCTACATCGTTAGATAATGTGAATTAGTATTTCAACCAATTTGTTTTAATAGTTTTAATATAATCAAAACAGTTTGTAACAATGATTAAAAATTCTATTTCTGGTTTATTTAAATTGTGTAACACTTACATATTGTTTGTTGGCTAAGGACACTGAATTTTAAATAAACATCGAACTTATATCTACTTTGTTGGTTAGTTATCAAATTATTCAATGTTTCATAATAACATCAAAACATTAAAATTATATAGTTGAAATTTCAAATATCAGTCACCAGCTACAAATATTTACTGAAATAAGACTAATATATTACACTGATTTCTTCATTCCATCATTGATTATGTATTCTAGATTAACTAAGGATTTATAATTAAAACATTATCTGGGTTAAATTTATGTTATCAAACTTACTGCAATGGGTTGATGGTGGCCTAAATAATATGTGACACACATATATTATTCCATATGTTTATGTCCAATAAACTGTCAAACTAACTAAATCCTTTTCTTCCTATCTATTAACTAAAATAATACTACAAATATAAAATTCTCTTATTGATTGAACTTTTATGATTCTTTATTATTTATACCAACCTATAGTGTATTTATCTATTTTCTTGTAACCATTTAAAAAAACAGACTGAGAAATGCGTGTGGGCCCATTATTTTACTCACGAAAACACCACTAAAAAGTGGAAATTCCCGAGAATTTCAACCTGGGTATCTTAAAGTCACGAGTGAATAGGTACCTTCTAGGCAAGCGTGCTCCATCGTAAACCGCATCATCACCTACGATCAGAGGGGCTAGTGGTCAAACGCAAGCCTATTATTTATAGTAAAAAATTCGATTTGTAATTAAATTTCTGTGGTTTTAAAAACATATTTGTCTTGCATTTTCTGTGTTCTAAATTTTCGTTTGTTTACCATTTAATAACTTGCGTAATTTAGTAATTATAGTCAAATAATTGCAGAATGGCAGACCTACACCTTATCAGACTCAATAATTTTATTTTCAATAACAGATGTTCCTCTTGCATAGTGGCGGACACCAATTGGTTATCTTGATGCTCTTAGAGAATTAACTAGGTACTGCCTCTTGTAATGCTATTATTAATTCTAAAAGATCATATAGCAACAAGTAACAGGAAATCACCAATAGACGCGATACAAGAGGCTGGATACCAACATTCATTAGCTGAATAACCACTACAAAAAGAAAATAGTTACTTTTGAAATATGTAATGTAAAATACCTTGAATCAATAGCTGATTAATCATAACCGACTAGCTGATCCGTGCGAATATTTCGCATATTATATAATGTAAATAATACAACGGTTCTCATGTTAGTTAAAAAATAAACTGTTAATAGATGTCGCCTCCTACATGTAAATTTTTATCTGTTTATTTATGTTTCATCAATACCGGTGAATATTATCTTTAAAATGATGTTTGAATCATTAATTTTAGTGAAGAATTAAGGGAGATATGGCGTTGCCACAAAAACATATTTGAGAAATAATGAGTATAGAGATACTGATATAATTATAAAGCTCCAAACTTGATTTGTTTGAACGCGCTAATCTCTACAACTACCAGTCAGATCAGAAAAAATAGCCTATTTATTGAGAAAGAGAGTCTAAGGAGCGTGAAGCAATCTGGACAACTGTAGGCAAATTTGGAAAGACAAAGATTCGCTACACGGGTGCGTTAGAGTCAGCGCGGTGAAGAGTTGGTTAAATAAATCGAACACAGGTCAAACCACGGATACAGCTTGTAATTTATAATTTTCAGTTTCGGTTCCGGTATTCGGGTGTATTCCGGTGAAGCCGGTGAAGCTATAAAAATGCATTCTGACGCTTCAGGGCCCTTAAAGCTAACAGTGTAGTATGTTAACCTAAGTATTAAGTACATCCCACAATGTACACATAATTCTCAGTTTCCATCACTAATCGTAGAATTCAAGAGTTACTATGATAATTTAAAGATCTTTTACTTTAAATATTACTCTTAAACGACATCATAAAATGATGTGCATACCTAAGCGAGCATTGTACAGTTACCAGTCGGGTACGTTTTCCATGCCAATGAGTTTAGTCACTGTCAGTGAACAAATGTGTCGGAGATACAGGTTACATAATACAATGAAATTTAAATACTATACGAGATATCGGTTTTACCCTGGTTTGTTGAATCATTGTAGCGCATTTTTTGCTGTGCTGTTATATTTTATTTCCGTCTTCCATGATTACTAAATGCACATGTTTTTCCTCATTTGTTTAAATCGTTTATATGTTTAGCGTTATGGCTACAATCTCACCGTATATTAAGTGACGATGTAGCCCAAAATGTCCTCACGCTAAGTCTAGTGAGAAAGCTTATTCTCCAGTGCAGCTGCCGGAATTCACCTATAGGTGCTTGGCGACAGATTTTCAACTTAGGGCGGTAGCTAGTCAGGCGGGCATTAGGAAATACCTTACCACCGTGCTATAGTTTTATCTCGATATTTTCCTTCGCCGAAGGTACAGGTTCATTGCAGGGATTCCAACTTACGTCGATCGATGCGGAGCCCGTACACGGTATCACTGAGCCATCATTGCTTTAATATAATGTAATATATAAGACCGTTTTTCTTGTACAAACTAGTTTTCCTAGTTTTACTTGTACATGCAGACAATGTTCATTTCTCCATGGTTTCATCGGTGTTAAATTTATTCGGTTAACTCTACTTTACCGCGCTATAGCCCATTTATGGAGGATGATTATCCTCCTCATCGTCAATATGTGGGCTATAAAATAAAGAGAAAATTTTCCAAATCTGACTAGTAGTTCCAGAGATTAACACATTCAAACAACCAAAAAACAATATCTTGAGGTTTATTTATAATATTAAGTATAGATAATTCTGAAAGCGACTGATTAATTTTAATCTAAAATTTCAATTCATTTAATAATGAATGGCAACAATGCTCTTCATCAACATTTATCGTGGAGGCTCCTTTTAATATAGGCGTTAATGTAGACTAAAAACTACTTAACGTCATAGGAGTTCTATTTCTCCATACATAAACTAGCTTCAATAAAGAAGATCCTATTTTTCTCTATACAGTATGTATATGCGCGCGATTTTTTCAAAAACTACATAATTTTTATGCCTTTTTACTGGAATAATCAATAAACTTATGGAACAATTTTATGTTCAGAGTTTACATATCATAGTTGTGTTTAATGTTGAAGACTACCGAAGTCGATTTGTTTAAAAAAAATACAAATTACAATTATTGTTTAGCAAACTGCAGTTTGACTCTATAATTTGTTAGTTATTATTTGTACATGCATCCATTAAAGCATTAATATAATACCTTCATTCATTTCAATTTGATTAAGCTGTCATATATAAATCAACTTTTTAATTATTTGTTTTGTAAATATAATTAGAACGTGTTTCAGCACCATTACACTTTCAAATCTTATAATAACTGTTTTTATACATATTGATTGATTCATAACTCATCCAGTCTATAAATTCTTTGAAAACGCATTTCATTCGATAATCTAAACCCACACAATAACGCTTGTCGCTTCCCGGATAGTCGATATCATCCTTAGCAGAACAGTTCTTTTACGCGCATCGTTGTCCTCAGGATCGTATGATAA
The DNA here is from genome assembly GCA_947532125.1 of Saturnia pavonia. Lineage (NCBI taxonomy): Eukaryota > Metazoa > Arthropoda > Insecta > Lepidoptera > Saturniidae > Saturnia > Saturnia pavonia. The sequence continues at coordinate 14,647,941 of OX383900.1, read as the reverse complement.
AAATATTATAATGTTTCTACACAATTATCATCAAATCATTCAAGCGAATCGCCAATCGTTGGTCACAGGTATGATATTTGGTATTCCAATGTTTCCTGTATTAGCAATGCATTATAAATAGCTATTCTACTATTAAACAATACTGCAAGGCGGTATTTATAACATAAGATAACATCAAAATGTTATTGTACGATTGCACTTCACACTTGTATTGTATTTATACTCGAATATGTGACGAACTGTTCGCCTTAATCAGGAAAGTTTAAATACAGATTTTGGTATTAGATTTGTGATTTCCTATGTTACATTCAATTTTAAGTACGACAGAGACAAGCATAGTGGCCCAAAATTTAATACAATTAATGTATATACGAGTATATCAACAAAGATCGCAACAAGTATTTGACCCGCCTGATTGTAAGCGGCTACCGTAGCCTATGAAAGCTTGTAATACCATAGGTATCACTAGCGCGTTTCCGACCTTGAACCCCTCTACCCCAAAGAGCTCTGGAAACCCTACTCACCGCAGGAACACAACACTAGGTTATTTGGATGAAGAATTCCACCAGCCGGAGTACCGCAAGTAGGGAGAAATCTCCAAAGAAATTTATATTTCTAATCTTTCCTCTTTCTGATCGTAATACAAAAAGTACCTTAATATCGTGAGTTTTTTCGTGCCTGATTCACACGTATATGTTTCAGATGTCACCAAAGAAATGGTCAAAGAACACATTCGGATGGGCTCGAGCCGAGGTATTAGGAGCTCTAGTCAACGCAGTATTCCTCGTCGCGTTGTGCTTCAGCATCACAGTCGAAGCCGTGAAACGGTTCATAGAGATAGAGCTAATACATGACGCTCAGTTGCTCGTGGCCGTTGGTACTATGGGCCTAGTGCTTAATATTGTTGGCCTCTTTTTGTTTCATGGTACGAGTCAATTTTAATAAATATAAAGTTACACTTTCTCCAATTCTTGTAAATGTGAAATGTTAAAATTCAAAATTACTGCAAATGATAACACTTCTTCATTAGCCTTAATATAGATTTCCTATTAACTAAACATCCGGAAATATATTGTTTCGTTTAAACTTTTCTTTTTTCTGAGCTAGTTGGTCTGTAAGTTAGGTCTAGCTATGTTGAGTCCATGGTCAGTGATGCGCTAACGCAGTAAACGACTTGGTTAATCTGTAAATAGTCATGGCAAAAATACCACCAAAGATTATCATTTTCCGAGACAGACCATTAAATTAGATAAGCTCGATAGAGTTTCTTGCCGGTTCTTCTCGATTACTGTTTTCCGAACCGGTTGTAATGTGTTGTCATTCATAAGTGACTTCTTAGGGAGTAAATTGAAAGAATAATCGATTTTGAAGCAACCAAGTTTGGTGATATCAATAATAATTGTGTCTTTAGTGTTAAGATTTAAGGAAGATATTGAATTGTATCTATTTGCGTAGACCACGGTGGACATGGGCACTCGCACGGTGGAGTTCCTCCACCATCGAACGTAAGACATCTGACGGAGATAGTGAATAGCAATGCTGACATGGCTCTTGGACATAATGCAACTGACACAGAAGAAACTGACGAAATGGTCCCGCCTAAAGCGAATCAAATACAGAACAATAATAAACAAACGCCGTGCCGAGCGGGTCACGATCCCGGTCAGATGAATATGAAGGGAGTGTTCCTTCACGTGCTTTCCGACGCATTGGGTGAGTCACAATGTTCATTATTCTATGCGTAGTATTATATTATTAACCTTTAAATACACGAACACGTATTTTTTCTCAGAAAAATAAACTTGTTAGAATTAATTGTCGAAAATAATCAAAGAATACCTGCGAATTTGGAAATTTTATTTTTAAGAAAATAGTCACTTGTATCCCTTTCGATACAGTATGTTTATGGGTAGAATTCAGGAATTTTTTCAAGATAAAAATATACTTTTAGCTGTTATTCCAACGGTTTGAAAATTCTTTTTTATTTTAATTTTCAAATCGTATCAAAACAATTAGCTTGTGAATATCTCTGGCAAAAGCGACTCTGTTTTAAGTGTTGAATAAACTCCAAGAGGAAATGATTATTAATATCTGACGTAATTTTTCCCACGAAAGGTTCATTAATATTAATCATGCTTATGCTTATCTATGTCTTTATACATATAATAAAACTCAACGTCTCTCTGTCTGTCTGTCCTTTTATGTTCTTTTCACTTGAAATCATATATCCGATTTACATGGTTTTGCAATTGATATATTATACGAAAGAGGTGATAAAAATGACCGTTCGATTAATGGTTTTCGATAGCACTATTATTACTATTTCGAAAAAAAAAACATTTTAGATGCTTTGTCGAAAATGGATATTTTATGATCGGAATAAATACTAAAGAGTTTCTCAATCCTGAGAGTATCTCTAAAGAGTTAAGTTTATCGAAGCCACGATGATTTCCTTCGAAATGTATGGCAAAAGATTTTTGCAATTGCTGACAATTTTAGTATTCTAACCTCAGTTGGTCTCATAGAGTTTATTGATCCTTATAAGACACTGCATCGATTGGCAAGAAAAAAAGTTTTTGTGTTCTTGCTCTGTACAACAAAAAAAAAAAAAACTGTGAGTCCAAGTCAAAATATCTTAAAAAATTAAGGAAAGTTTTCTCAGAAAGTTTTCCTGTAGCTACAACAGTTAAGGACCTACTCTTACTGCCCCATCTCAAAAATCCGTCCCTGTATACATATGATAATATTTAAAAGAATCATTATTATTATTTTAATGTATTTAAGACATACATTTACACATTTATTTAAAATAAAAAAAATAAGTTGAAGATAGATGACACTACGATTCATCTATTGCAGGCGAAAGTATTTATAAAGAAATTTCGAAAATTATTTGTATAAAATAACGTTTCTATAATATAATTAGATCAAGTCATGGTCGTACCAGTCTGTCATACCATAAAACTTCCAGTGCGTTGACAGAATTTTCATGCGATCTACATTACATGACTGTAATCAACAATTATAAAAAAAAATATACATTATACATCTATATTATGTTATTTCAATATCACATACTAGTATTAATCATATAGCTTCTAAGTATTTATCCGGGACGGCAAATTCCCAATTCCATTTGAATCCATTTGAAGTGACAAAGCAAGTACGTGAAACGGCCCTAACGATTTGGATGATTTTTATATTTAGATTACGTTTTATTTTAAAATTTGGCTAGACATGTGTTTTGTATTTCTTTTGCAAGACACAGAGAAACTCCCTCGTCTAGTTATTTTAGCTAGAAGTAGAATAATCTATGGTACCAGTACCATGAGTGCTAGTACTACAGAACATTTATAAAACCAAAAATCCTAACCTGGTTTTACGAAATTGGTCGTGTCGGAAATCAAAAGACACGTACCGATCAAATCGTCAAGAGTTTATTAATATGTTACATAATTAATCAGTGTTGAAAAGGTCATACATATAATAGATACAGTAAAGTCGTACAAGAATGACCTAAACCTTGTATTTAATTAGCCAGTTCACCTTGACATTGAATATACTTTCGATAAGGAAATCGCTGATTCAGCGTGTTCTGTGACTAATGCTACGAAAATTATATTGAAGTATGTTTAAAAAATCAATATCTAATAATATTCTGAAGCAGGACGGTATGAATGATGTGTACGACATTTTAAGTTTAAAATTTTATTTAAAAAAAACGCAGAATCATTTTGTACTCGATTTCTTGGTATTAATAAATACCTCTTGGAAATAAGCATAATAAGAAACTACGGATACATCATCGAACATTATAGCTTTGAATAAAAAATGTGTTTGTTTTTGATAGGCTTTGACGAATGGTTACCTTTTTAATTTTTTTGGAGTATTTCAAGTGAAGCGGACCGCGAAAAAATTTCAGATTCTCGTTTTCGTTCATATTTAGATCAACTTTACTTCTATGTGGCCTAAATGGACATGGAAAAGGATATTGACTTTTCTCAGAAATATACTACAAACTTTTTTCCCATCTTTTGAGACAATACCAGCAATAGCTTTTAAAAAATCTCTCTCAAATTTTGTCAATTCTTATTATCAACTAGGCTTTATAGTACAAATTATAATGATGTACATTCTTTTATGCCACATAGAAGTACAATTGAACCAAATATGACCAAAAATCCAGAATCTGTCATTTTTTCGCTGTCCGTTTCACGTGAAATACCACTTTTGTGGAGTTATTGTTTCTTTTTAAATTTTTGTTGTTATCTATAAGTATCATTATTGTAATAGCGTCAAAATGAAAGTTTTAACTTTGTTTTTGAACATCTGTGATGTTTTTTATTTATTTTATTTTCTGTGAGTTCTTTATATAATTGACAATTTTCTTTGCCATTTGCTTTAATCTTCTTTAATCATTTCTATCTGACATATACCTACTAAAAGAATGTACTATATTTGATACGTGCTGTACACCACGGTTTTACCAGTGTTCAATTTATTCGACTAACACTCCACCTGCGCCCCAACGTTCTCGTGTATTGTTGTAGGGTATGTAGGGTTGCCAACCATACTTTACTATAAGGTATCCTACTGTATTTTAGATAACTATACTTTATACTTTTGCATAAAAATAAACTATTTATTGATACAGTGGATTTCATTTATAACGCCCTCGGTTGTAACGACTTTTTGGTTATAGCGACGTAACACTTAAGTCCCTTGAATTTAAAATATAATTTTAGAGGAAAATAATTCGGATGTAAGGCCAATTTCGGGTATAGCGACTAGTTTTAATGAACTATTTCTAACAAGATTCTACAAATCCTTTGCAAATATTACGACCGGCGACGAACGAGTCATCAAACAAACACACAAATGTTCATTATTCAATCATTAAGCTTTTTTATCCTTTGTTTACATTTACAGATGATCAGTAGTTTTAATAATACGCTTTTGTTTATAAATGTTCAGATAGGTAAAATGAAATCACAAAACTATATATGCGCATTGCGCGACTGATTGTCTGGCAATAAACATTGTTTTCTTTCTTACGTTTGCTTCTTTCTTTCTACCTATGTATATAGCGACTTTCGGATATAGCGCCGGAATTACGTCCTTAATCGTCGTTATAATCGAAATCCACTGTACTTATAATTTCTAATAAAATCTACTAATAATAATTACTTTTGACAAAAATAGACTTTGACAAATATAGACTTAAAAATGCACCCGACAGCTTACTAAATGTAAAAAAATCTCTTATTTACTTACTGTTCCCGCGACGGTAGCTTTTACTGTGAGAGTTGTTTCGATAATCAATCTGAGGTGGCAAGAAGCCAAATGAGTTAATTATTGATTTAAATCTAAATTTTGATTACAAAACTAGCTTTGAAACTGTTAAACACAACAAAGTATTGATTTTTTGTGCTAAAAGTAACCCATAAAGGAATAAAAACATAAATTTGAAATACTTTTTTCCCATTCAAAGAGTTTAATACTTTATTTTTCACAAAAGTTAGCATCCCTACCCGTGTAGCCTATCGTTGTTCTCATTTACCGTACTTGCCAACAGTTCATGGTTTCCATTCCGCTGTTTAGAGCGGTAGCGTGAAGTTACATAATACTCAATAAATAGGCTTTAAATTACTTTTTTTTTCAGTCTTGTTGATAGTTCCTGATATTTCTTAGATTTTGTATAACACGATGATAGAAAACAAGCATGCGGTTTTATGTTACGTTAAACACTCATTTTCCCTGATACTTTTTCTGCATGTTTTTCGTACTATGTCTTTTTCTAGGTTCCGGATTACCTCTATGCTGAATTTCATTGCGATCGATCTAGAGGCTTTGCTGTGAAAAGATAACAAACAGACATACAGAATTGCCTTCGCATTTATATTATTAGTGTTGATGGTTTGATTAGTGAATCTAAAGGCTAAATTTGTATAAAAATTGTAAAAATTAATCTGACAAATAAAGTAGTGACACCCTTGAAATGTAATATCACAATACATTTACTAAAACAAGGATCTGATGGTAGAAAATAATTTAAATAATTCAACTCCAACTGTGAATGTTAAGCGGTTGAAAAATTACAAAGTAGCCAACAAAACAGTTTCAATTGACACAAACACTAAATTCATAATGATCCGCCTTAATAAAGCGCGGCGCACTAGAGTCCATCGCCTCGCGACTTGCGCCTTTTAATAAATTATCCGATATTTTTTCAACTCGCTCAGTTCATATAATGTCATTGACATGATTTTGGATACAAAACTAAACATGCGAACTATTTGTAACCTTGTACTACTTAAAAATAAGTCTTATCAAAATTGTACAGTGTAATTACTCGTTGGTTCACTCGTTGTTCATTCCAAGGTTAATTGATATTTTTGTATTAATATTATCGATTCTATTTGATTGCAAAACTATTGGTATTTATATATTAACCTAAAAAAATGTTATTATTGTTTGTACTAGTTTTTTAAACTTTTTTACAGACATTCGAGCAATTGTCGTTTATAACAGCTAAATAGCTGTTTACGTATTTTTTAATATTTATTGGTTTATTTTGGAATGGTTAACATACTAAAACTATAACATTCTGAAGATTTTAGTGTTTATTAAATTATGATATTTCAACTTTTTCATTTGTCAAAATAGTTTGGCTGATTAAAATGAACCTCCAATAATTGGAATTATTAAATTAATAGCTGTGCCCGCGGTTTCATCCGCGTATAATTTAAAAAAAAAAAACGCTGATTGATGATTTATAATATTTCAGTATAGATAATATTTTATCGGGTGGCCAGGGTTATGCGTCACAACTCACACCATTCGTACCACTTCACCTATACTCACAAGCCCGAGCCCAGTGTTGATTTTACATTATTTGCCTAACTGTTCGTCCAAATATCATGCTATAAAGGGCAAAGTTTATCTTCATAAGATTGTCTTGATGATGAAGTAGTTTGAAGACATTTTTTTAGATGTACTAAGGAGCAATATTTTTGTAGAACATTGTATTTACGTATCACTAACCATTACGCCAGCGCACGCTGATAAAGCAGTTCGGGTAAGCGGTTTCGTTCGACTTACTTAACAAAAATCAAGTATAGATTGTAGAAACAAAATTAAGTATAGATTATTAATAATTAATAATCATTTATGACTCTTAACAATTGAGTATATTCCAAATAATTTATAATCGGAATCATTGTCCTGTATCCGACAGAAATAATTCCGAATTTAGAGGAAAACTTAATGTAGCTAGCTACTTCTGAAATATAATCATATCATCCAATTTATTTTCACTTTTTAATCGCTCTAAGATTTATAAATCGATATCACCTATATGTATATAATTAATCCTGCGAGATTTGTTTGAAACCGCCCGACAACGAAAACAAGCAGGATTGTCACTAATTTTGCAAATATTTAATACTAATAATATGTGGACACAATTTCAAACACGGCCATTTAATTCCATACTAAGCATAGCTTGTATTATGGTAATTAAACAGCTGATATACTATACATATATATAACACCCCAGACACAACTGACAATTATGCTCATCACCCAAAAGTCAGTCATGGGCGGGGATCGAACCCGCGACCTCTCGGCTCAATAGTAGGGCTTACTACAACTGCGCCACGAGGCCTGTCATTTGTATCCAATATCATTGAATTTAATACAGTTGAATTGTGGCCTATTCTTTATACTTATTTCGTTAAGAGGAAGAGGTATGTAAATATTAACTAACTGTGCCCCACGGTTTCACCCGCGTTAAATTTATTCGACCAGTTCTCTACCGCGCCACCAACGCACTCGTGTGGCCTGTCGTTGTTCTTACTTCCTGTACTTGTCTACAGCTTGCCAGATTGCTTGATATTCGTATTTAACGTTTTGATCCTTAGCGTGAAGTTACTGGAAAAATTGGCTATAAACAAAAAAAAAAACAAATCTTTGCAGTTCCAAAAGTTACCGCGTTCAAACAAACAAAAGTGAAGTAGATATTAATCTGCATGTTCTTGTTACAGGTTCTTTAATAGTCGTCGGGTCAGCTCTAGTGGTTTGGCTTACGGATTGGAAATACAAATACTATATCGACCCTGCGTTGAGTTTAGTGCTTGTTGTGTTGATTCTGGCGTCCGTGTGGCCACTACTGAGGGAGTCCTCGCTAATATTGTTGCAGACCGTACCGACACATATTCAAGTACGTCCTATTGTTTATTAATAGTCTTAAGTATATATATTACTAAACAAATCTACGATTTATTATCGTAATACTAGTTGTGGCCCTGCGGATTCACTCGCATAAAATTTGGATCGATTATACATATGATAACAACTTGTCTACAGTTTGCCAAATTAGTTGACGTTTACTGCTCCGCTTCTAAGGGTACAACCCTTATTATGTTTATGCTTTATTTATGTTGGATGTTCTATATGATAAAAGAATTTTTTTAACAAAAAAGAAAACGAATTTCAATTATTTTGATGAATCCCCTTTCCAACGACAGAATAATCATCTATATCGGTTCATAAACAAAGAAGTTATGGCTGAGACTATAAAATACTTTTTTAAATCACTGGTAGTTTCAGAGATTAGCGAGTTGAAACAAACAAACTCTTGAGCTTTAATAGACTGCCTAGGTCCCCGTTCCCCCGCTAGGGAGCCCTCAAGCCAGCTGCTCGCGCGATACAGTGACACTGCAATCACTAGCTACCGACATACATTCATTACACTGTATGAACACACATGCACTACACTCAGGTACATAGGTCAGGTAAGGGACCTTTTTTTTTCTTTTTTTTTGTGGTTAGTTAGCCTTAGAAAATTTTTCAGATCACTAAATACATGTACGCGTGTCTCTTCCTCCCTCCCAGGAGGCAAGAGACATGCATACATGTATAGTTAGTTAGCTCAAATTCGCGTAGGAATTTAGCTAGGTCGCGTATATTGCAAAAACGGCAACAGCTCAAGCCGAGGTTCGGCCACTTTGGCACCCTTGCGCATGTTGCCCAAAACTTGAGTGCTGAGTGCCTTAAGCGCTCGCCAACAAGTCCGGTGAAACTGTTAAGGCCCCCGGGCCAACAGCCTAGTCAGTTCGAAAAAAAAAAAAAAGCTTTAATAGATTTGCGTTATACGTCATTGTCAATATCCTGCTATATATATAGGATTTCAAACAAGGACCATTTCGAAAGTGGATATATCTCAAAAATGTACATCGTTATATTGAACTATCTGGAGAGAGTTAAATATTCAAATAAGTTCTAAATAAAACTACGGGAATACTTTAGTACTATCAAAATCTTCGGTACAATTTGCTTCCTTAGTTCCCATAAAAAGGTTATTCGAAACCTCTTGTAGATTGAATGCAAGTGAGCTCCCGGTAATTGCGAACGAAATATTTAAAGTAATAAAATACGTCAACCCGTAGTGACGCGTCCGAAAAGAGTGTAATGACATCTTGGGATCGCACCCGCCCTTCTCTATCCGCGTACACCCGCACGATTTTTCCTTCTAGATGCGTCCGTTGATCGACTAGTTCTTTAGATTGTGATAATAGTATATATTTGATATTTTTGGCTGAAGCAAGCATTTTGGCTGAGTTCACATTTAGGGTTGTCACCGAAAGTGCATGAATTTGCGGAACATGTGCAATCATAACGCGGGAAGTGGCTAATAAAGCAGGACCTAGCTGTTAAAGTATAGAAGGGCTAGAAATTTAATTAGAAATCAGATGTACCTTTTATATATAGTCTCTTATTGGATATGTTCTACTTTGACATACCTACAACCTACATCATTTTACAATGTTTGGACTCAGTTTCGGTAGCGTAGGATGTGAGACGCGCGAAGTTTACTCCAGTAAACAAAACGTGTGTTCACTTCATTTTCCGCCCGAAAGTTTAGCCGTACCATAAAACGGGATAATTGGCGTCCCGCATACATCTTTCGCAGGACTCAATCTAAGAGCTGGTTCACATTAGGTAGGTCAGACAGTTTTACCGTCGTACGTCAGTTGGCCAATGCTGTTCACACTATACTGACGATTGATCTGTAACAATTTACATTAAAATACAATTTCATATAGGTTTAGTAAACAATACTTCAATGCTTGGGATTACCATTAGTAATAGTAATAATAATGTTTTTGCTCACCATTTAATATATCCACGTTTTAACATGAAAAGAGTCCTCTCTGCGTACACGCAACTGCACTATGTAGATTGTACTACAGGTGGCAGTGATTACGATGGCCGGGTATGCGCGGGTGGGCGGGGAACAAGCCGTCGCTTTGGCGCGACAAGTATGAACGGCGCAATAAAAAGCTGTATGCCAATAATATCCGACCAGACAGTAAATCGTGGCCGAACGTCCGGTAAATGTGTCGTTGCCGATCATTTTATCGGGTTGCTCTAATGTGAACAGTGCCATTGGAATACATATGCCAATATCTATTCCGACACATTTACCGTCTCGACAAACTGTTGGTCCGACCTAGTGTGAACTAGCAGTAAGGGTTACGTCCCGCCTTTCGCAGGACGGTTGGCAACCCTTTTAACAATTAGTTGAACAAAATTATCAAAAAAGTTACAAAGCCTATATAATTATTATATCATAAGTTTATTGTGACAGTTTCTAATATCCCTTTCATAATAATTATCTTGAATACTCCAAATACGATAACAATAGTTAGATAAACATACTTAAATTGTAACACGGTATGTAATCTGTTTTAAATAGTTTTTCAAACATAAAAGTTAATTACATATTTACATGGTAAAAAATTGACAATATTGACTTACTGGATGTGAAAAAATCTCACTGCGGAGAGATAACATTTTTTTTTACGGAATTGTACAACATGACGTCACACATCAGTTTGTGTTAATAAACTGAATTATATTTGTAAATAATTAAATGTGTATTTTAAATAGTTCTTGGACCTTGTTGTTTTAAAATCAATCGTTAAGTTGTTAATCACAATATTGAAATGTATTTAGATTTACCATATATTTATATTAATAAATCTGCAGTTTTGTCTGTACATGAAACATTTTTTCAAATTTCTCGATGGACAGATTATATAAAGGACACTGATCACGATAATCCCCTTAATTTTTTTTTGTCTGCCTGTTTGTGTGTCCGGATTTATCACAAAAACGAATTGACCGATTCTTATGAAATTTTGTACACGGGGTACTTATGTCATTGGTCAACATCAAAATTTTATAAGAATCGGTCAAATCGTTTTTCGTATCATTTGTCATAGGCTATAAGAATTTTTAATTAAGTAAGTATACTTTTAGAAATTGTAAATTGTAGTTCTTAACCGATTTTGATGTAATTTTGTGTAGGGGAAGTAGAATATGTCATTTCTCAATTGATAGACTGTACGAATTATTAATAATATGAGTATAAATAAAATTATGGGATGAAAATAATTAACAAAGTAACGAACACGTGCGGACCCGCAGGTACACACCTAGTTTTTTTATATAACTATGACGTAATCACTAAGCTAGGGTCTCCACACTCTGCGTTTTTTTATATTTACCTTATATTCTACAATACTTTCCTGTACGATATCTGCACCATCTTGTGGGGTTTTTCAATTTCGGGTTGTGTGAATTATTTGAATAAAATTCATCTATGTTACTAGTATCAATTGTTATACCGATATTGAACAAATTAAATTATTTAAAGAAATGATAATAAGATCAAACTTATTTTCTGGTAATGTTTTTACGGCTTTCAATAAAAAAGGATAAGGATTTTCAGCGCTTGTTATCTACGTATATATCGTTTTTTTTAAATAATAATAAACGAAATAAAAGGAGTAGGTTAATGTATTGAAAATATATTATTTGAAGGAGTTGCGATCTTTAACCGATACAATTGAAGGCGCAGAAGAAGAATGAAATTTATAAATGAAGAATGATTGGGAAATCCAGCAATATCCATCCACAGCTGTATCGCCTTGATATAACCCCCCTCCTAATTATGCATTTCGCAAAAGCAAATTTATGGCAGAAATAGCATAAATATCGGGTACATAATGGCAAATACAGATTATGATTGACACATTATAGCTGGTACATAACACGAATTTGCCATTTCAATGCAAATATTACAGGGCGGTTTACCTCAGGAAATCAGTACCAATACGGCCCAAGATGGTAATAAGTAAGTCTAGTGGGGGGATTGGCTCTCAAGTGGAGCTGCTGGAACACACTTATTGGTGCTTGGCGACAGATTTTCAACTTGAGGGTGGTAGCTAGTCAGGCGGGCATCAGATATTGCCCTACCAAGATGCTATGGTTTCATCACGATGTTTTCCTCCACCGAAAGCTCAGGCTCATTGCAGGGATTCGAACTCACGTCGATCGACGCAGTGTCCGTACACACTACCGCTGAGCCATCATTATTAAAGAATATTTTATACAAAGCTTTGGTATGTTTTTATGTTTGTGCAGGTGGACGCGATACAAAGGCGACTTCTAGAAAAAGTAGACGGTGTACTCGCAGTACACGAGTTTCACGTGTGGCAGCTCGCTGGAGATAGAATAATCGCAAGCGCACACATTAGGTAAGTACGAAAATATTGTGTTTACTTAAAAACATTATCAGAATCTTTATTACAATATACATAAGCCGTTGTTTGGACGCGATGCTCAATTGTCAACTGTTCTAATCAGTATTTTACTCACTGTTTCCTGAGTTACTGCACAGATTATAATAATAACTAACTGTTCCCGGTGCTCCGTTCTCGTGGATACAGAATCGTAATAAAAGTAGCCTAAGTCACTCCTTATAACATCATCTATCTGCCAGTGAAAATCCCATTAAAACCGGTTCAAACCCTTTTTTTTTTTTTTTTTTTTTTTTTTTTTTTCGAACTGACTACACTGTTAGCCTGAGGGGCCCTGGAGCCTTTACGGCTTTTACAGCTTTACCGGGCTTGGGGGCGAGCGCTTAGGGCACTCAGCCACGAAAGCTAAGCAACAACATCCGAGGGTGCCAAAGTGGCCGGACCTCGGCTCGGACTGTTGCGCGTATGCAATTAAGTCGCGATCTGACTAATTCCCTATCCGTAATTCGATCTAAACTAACTATACATATATACATGTTTCTGCCCCCTGGGAGGAGGGAAGGAACATGTGTATGTGTATTTAGTGGTCTGAAAATTTTTGTCTATTCTAACTAGGCAAAAAAAGAAAAAAAAAGGTCCCTTACAGAACCTATGTACCTATGTGTGTTGTGCATGTGTGTATAATGCAGTGTCATGTATGGCTGTGAAAGCTAGTGATTGTGCAGTCACTTGTATCGCGCGAGCGGCTGCTTGGCTCAAGGGCTCCATGCCGATGGATCGGACCTAGCCGGTTCAAACCCCTTTTGGGAGCGTACCCGGAACAAGAAGACAGACGGACAAAAATTTGAAAAATTGTTCTTGTTGTTATAAATACCGTATAATACTTTTTCATATGCATTTAGTAAAAAACTGGTATTTTGACATTACAAACAGACACTTCAATTTTATTAATTGTATACATAATTAAATATGGCGACACAGTTTCACACACGGCTATTTAATTCCAAACTAAGCATAGCTTGTATTTCGTGGCCGAGTGCCTTAAGCGCTCGCCCCCAAGCCCGGGTGAAGCTGTAAAAGCCGTTGGTTAAAAACAGTATAGTCAGTTCGAAAAAAAAAAAAACAAACAGCTTGTATTGTGGCAACTAAACGGCTGATATACTATAAATATATACATATTTAACATCCAAACACTTGACAGATAACTGTTCTAATCACACAAATGCTAGACAGTCATGTGCGGGAATCGAACCCTCGACTACTCAGCTCATTAGTATAGTATTTATTTGTACACGGGAAGTAGGTACATAAGTATTGTTTTAAATTGATAGGCTACATATGAATTGTCAATAATATGAGTAAAAATAAAGTTACGGGATGAAAATAATTACTGGGTAAGAAAAGCGTGGGGAACCGGGGCGCACCGCTAGTTTGTTAAATAAAATTTAACATAAGTAAAATACTTTAGTGACGTAGGTTTCCGTCAATGAAACTGTTTTTAGAATGGAATCAGTAGTTTCAAGATTTAAAACTTTAGTCAGTTAAAAGGTTAAACTATATACCTCTACATGGGAACACAAATCATTCGTGCTATTGATACTTCGACCTCATAAACACAATAAAATTATTCTTAATATGACCTTATCCTAGTTTGAAATACGGAAAGACAACCGGAAGGGCAACCTTCAAAAATTAACCTGAATTCTGTTTATTTAAACTTATGTAAACATTTAAACTTTATTCATTTTTTATCATCAGTCGATAGACATATTAACATAAATAAAATTTTAATAATAAGCACATAACCCTGTCCTTAATATGTAAATGAAGTATGTGAATGATATATGAAGCAATGATGGTAGCGTGTGCGGACATCGCTTCGATGCACGTGAGTTCGAATCCCTGCATTGAGACTAAGCTTTCGGTGAATGAAAACATCGTGATCGAACCATAGCATGGTGGTAGGGGTTTTTCTAATGCTCGCCTGGCTATTTACCACCCTCAAGTTGAAAATCTGTTGCCAAGCACCTATAGGTGTGTTCCGGCAGCTGCACTTGGGAGCCAGTCCTCCCACCAGGCTTTACGTGTTACCATCTTAGGCCACATCATAGGATCAGGTGAGATTGTGACCGCAACGCTAAACATATAGCGATTAAAAAAGGTTTGTAATTTTGTGGCATAGTTTGTGTGTTTTCGCTATTAAATAACAAAACACATAAGACGCATTTGAGTAGGTTGCTGTCTGCCAAGAAATAAAGTGATGTCGAAACCAGCAATAGTGAATAATATAATTCTTCTAAAAGCATAAGATTACAAATTATTAAGTCAATAGTAATTATTGTGAGGAGTAGAGGAGGACCGAATAAGGTATGGGTGGATTATGTAAGGAATGGTATGTGTATAAAAGATGTCGGTGCTGAGATGACAGTTGATAGAAGACAGTGAAAGAGGAAAACATGTCGTGCTAAAGAAGAAGAGTAATTATTGTAATAAAATATATGCATAAATAATGTTTATATACTGCAGTTCCCACGCGGTAGAAGTGAAACCTCCAGAAATCTAAACTAATAGGAAACACTATAAAGTATTCTATCTCATTCTCTCGCAGGCTAATTTCTATACAAGTATGTGTTTCTCTTTTTTGTTTCATCGAGTTTTAAATCGCAACGGTACTAAAGATTTCACTTAAAAAAGTAAAATTTAAAAACTACATTTAATGGATGCCATCCAACTCGCAGCCAGAAAGAATCGTACCCAGAAGCTGACCGCATAGCGACATTGTATGGCAATGCTTATCCGCTGACTGTATTTAAAGTTCAAAATTGTATATAACTTTGCATAACATTTCAAAACTACCAAAGGAAAGGTATGCAATTTGTTGTCTTAAAACTTTTCTGTAGTTCAATAAAGCAATATAATATTTTTGTGACTGTTTTAACTGCAGGAAATTAAAACCATAAAACCACAGACATATCGGAGTATATATATATATAAGTTTATGAACTAAAACCACAATTACTTATGTAACAAAACAAATTTTGATAAGAATATACGTGTGTTTGTTTTGTATGCGGCTAGATAGGCACGTAAATTAAACTGGCTAGCTAGCCATAAGACGACATTTTGTGTATACAAAATGACGACGTTTTAAATTATTGTTCGT
Source organism: Saturnia pavonia (assembly GCA_947532125.1). Classification (NCBI taxonomy): domain Eukaryota; kingdom Metazoa; phylum Arthropoda; class Insecta; order Lepidoptera; family Saturniidae; genus Saturnia; species Saturnia pavonia. The sequence goes on along the minus strand of OX383900.1, from coordinate 14,632,170 downwards.
GACGCATTATTCCAACGGTGCTTTAATACTTGGTCTGCACCAAGAACCAACACGGGTTACAGCCAACTATGCACCGCTGTGGAGGTGATCCCATGATATGTATCGATCCGTATCATGTCATTGTCGAATCTGTGAAGCGATCTAGGTTATCTACTATTTTGACAGATCATTCAATTTATCTATAATTCAGAATTCAAGTATTGTAATGCTTATTTAAAACAGATGCAACAATGTGGTTTTTGTACTTTTCCATATCAGGCGAAGTAGAAAGGTTTGGCAGAAAATTTTGAATTTGTTATGGACAGAACGTACTAAGGTGAAGACTGTGGTTGAGGCACTCTTATTCCTTTAATGTTTTTCCTCACATGAGGGAACGTGGATAACAACAACATGAAAGATTTTACGTATAGAACAATAATGACACAACATATCGTAAGATGCTCTGTTACTTATCAATATCTACATTATAAAATAATTTATAGAGCGTTGTCAACACAATTAACATATTCAATTTATAAGCTTGTTGTTGATTGACCTACATTATAATCCATTTATTACCAGGCATTAATAAATCAGAATAGCTTGTGTTTACAAATAATATAAAACGCAGAATTTATCGTCACCGCCACCGACATTATAAAAATATTTGAAAAGTAATCTTTGTAGTTTCGATTTACAATTAACTATACATTTTCAACAGCCCGCGACTTCGTTCGCGTTAATTACAATATAAAATTTAATAACAATAAAATGTAGCCTATATCACTCTGGGATTATGAGACTTCGTATTAGTGAAATAATTTTTACAATGGGAACAATAGTTTCAGAGATTACCTCTTACAAACAAACTTTACCTTTTCAAATGTATTCATTACTAGCTGTGGCCACGTGGCTCCGCACGCTTGAAGTACAGAATACTGTCGGTCGAACGCACGCGCGAATTGTTTTGCGCCAAAAATGCATATTGTGGGTGATCTTTAGAATATCATATGTTATCATTGAAGACTTTTTTGTAGGACAGTTATGTAGTACATTCGTTTGATATATCTCTTGTACTTATAGCAGTGATTCTCAACCACTGTGCCGCGGCACTTTTGTGTGCCGCTAAATTTTTGTCATAAACTATTTATGCAGTGTGTTAGTAGTAGTTAGTAAGTAAATAATTACCGCCAAGTAAGTAAATAAGTACCGCCAAATTTTGAAATCGTTAAATATGTGCCGCCACAAAAAAAAGGTTGAGAATCACTGACTTATAGTTTAGTCAGTGTAGCCATTTTAATCGCGCCAAAAGTGTCTTTTTCCGTATCTATTCAACATTATCGTCACTGCTTATTTCGTATGTTTTTTTTATCGTTATAGATTTAGCGTTGTGGTCACAATCTCACCTGATCGTAAGTGACGATGTGGCCTAAGATGGTAACACGCTAAGCCTCGTGGAAAATTGGCTCTCACGTGCGGCTGTCGGAACACACCTATTAGTGCTTGGCGACAGATTTTCAACTTGAGGGTAGTAGCTATCCAGACGGGTATTAAATAATGCCCTACCACCATGCTATATGGCTTCAACCCGATGTTTTCCTTCGCCGAAAGCTAAGGCTCCTTACAGGGATTCGAACTCACGTCCATCGACCAGATGTCCGTTCACTACCATTAAGCCATCAGTGTACTTCATATAACAAAATATATCCTATAATCTGGCCAGATAACATATCTATGAATTAGAGGTAATAATAAAATAAAAACATTTAAATTGGAATAGTGGTTTTCGCGTAAAAAGAACGTAAACAGACAGACAGAGTTTTATAATATGTATGGAAGATATAGATAGAACATATAGATACACAAGTTTATAGCCGAAGCTAAAATGTATACAAAGAGGCAATACAATCAAGACTAACAATTGCAAACAAAATTGTTGCATACAAAACAAACCGTTGTACGTTTGTTTTTTGAAAAATGTTTCACAAATAAATATACGTTGGCATCGACCCAATCTGGACTAATCTTTGTCCCAGTATCAAAGTCAATGAACCAGTGTGGTGTTTGCTTCAATTTTCGTGAAATGTCCGTTCGATACGCAAATTTTTCAGTCTCTTTTTATTTCACTTGTTTGTATCGTTTAGGTGAACTGACATTCAAATTGTAAAGAACAATATTCAACTTGAAAATATCGTGACTGTTTATATTTTGTATACAATTCCAAGTTTTGAGTTGAACGTTTTAATATTTATTGTTATACATCGAATTGGAAGAAAATCGAGGATGAAGTAAGAAAATCTGTGCAAGGTATGAAGAATGGCAAATCAGTAGGACCAGATGGTATATCTGTTGAAGTATGGAAGTTTTTAGAAGCAGATGGATGGACGTGGCTGACTTTATTTTTTAATAAGTTGATGCAAGAGGAGACAATTCCAGATGAATGGTGTACAGTATATTAGTACCCATTTTTAAGAATAAGGGTAATGTGTAGGAATGGTACAACTATCGTGGAATAAAGCTAATGTCACATAATATGAAAGTTTTGGAAAGGGTGATAGCGAGACGAATAAGACAGGAGAGTGAAGTAACCCAGAACCAATTCGGTTTATGCCAGGACGTGCTACAACGCATGCCATTTTTGCACTACGTCAACTGTGTGAAAAATACAGACGTGTGCAAAAGAATTTGTATATGGTGTTTGTTGACCTGGAGAAGGCATATGACCTAGTACCTCAGACATACTGGAGGAGGTACCTTGGTGTATGTTGTTCGCAGACGACATTGTCCTTGTTGGAGAAAATGGTACTGAGATCCAAAGTAGGCTAGAAAATGGCAGGCAAAACTCGAGAACGTTGGACTGAAAATTAGTAGAACAAAAACTGAACATTTGTTCTGCGATTTCGGTGGTCCATTCATTTTTGCTAATATAGCCTTAAATGGTGTATTCCTACCAGCCTGCTCCAATTTTCATTACCTTGGTTCATTAATTCAAAACAACGGTGAGATTGACCGGGACGTGAAAAATAGGATAAATGCAGGGTGGATGAAATGGCGACAAGTCTCGGGATCACATGTGAGCCACGAATGCCCTTGAAACTTAAGGGAAAAGTGTATAAAACGATTATAAGATCTGTCTTGATGTATGGATCTGAGTGCTGGGCAACGAAAGAAACGGATGAAAGAAGATTACATGTGGCAGAGATGCGAATGCTAAGATGGAAATTTAGTGTAACTAGAATAGATAAAATGAGGAATGAGGTTGAAGGTTAGTTGATAGTTAATAGAGTAGAGTGGAAGAGAAAAACTTATTGTCCCGACCCTACTTAAGTAGAATAAAGGTGAGAAGAAGAAGAAGACATCGAATTGGAAGTATTGACGTTGGTTTTTTTTTCCCAAAGCAGATAAATTTTGATGTATTATATACTATAAAAGAAACGTCCAGAACTCTCGTGTTTCGCATCGGATGATAGTAACAAAAAATGCATGAACAATATAAGAGGTCTACAAAAGACCAATGTCGGAGTTACTACTTTTAATTAATTTTCGGAATCGTGCATGAATAACAAACGTTCTACGCGGGCTTGAATTGTTTTGGATAAAGAATATGCCATTCTTTAATAAAGAGTTTAGTGTAGTGTATAAATGACAGAATTCGAAATGGAGTTATGTGTGAGTTTTTCATATTGTTACCCTTGTGAGTAACGACAAATTCCGGCGATAGTGGTGGAACGTATTGGCACACACGAACACACTATACTAATACTTAATCGTATTATTCATAGATCCCTCTAGGCACAGTTGACACTATTCCCTGATCACAATATTCACTTAGTCGCAGTTTACTCGTTGATCGCTTCTTATTCGTTTCGATGTTTCAATTAGAACTGAATTATCGATCGTCGATCCCCAGTTAGCATATAAACCCGTTTCATGAATAGTTTAATGGCCTCATTTGCTACATTTTTTTTAATAGTTTTATGAGCCTGTTTGTTACATTCAGCTTTCAGTTTTAATGATTGTATTTCTCCGTTTTAGAGCCTTTATGAAGGTGGCTTCCAAAACCTCCCATGTCATAATAATATGAAACTAAACAGACTTTAGCGAGTAAGAGCATTTTTCTAAGATTACAATTATTTATTGTAGTCATGAGTTTGTTTTTATTGATCTTTCGTAGAAATAAACTTCTGCGACCTTAAACAGAATTTTAATTAGTACCCACTGAACGTTAGGCGAAAATTTGAATCCGGCAAACCACAAATCAAAATTTCAGCACTGACCAAAAATTTGTTCGATAGATAATGTAGATATCATGCTTCATTGAAAATATAAACAACTAGCTTTGCCCGCGGCTCCGCTCGCCTGTTGAAGCGATGTTGAAGCGCACGCGCGAATCGTGCTGCCCCCGCTCAAAAGACAGTCAAAAATGCTTATTGTGGGTGATCCTTAGAAGATAGACATATGCTCTCTGTGACTTTTTTGTAGGTTTTTTAAGATCTACAATAATCTACAACATTAATTTGATATATCTCGTATGGTTTTTTTTTTCGAACTGATTAACCATTTTCGTCACTGTTTATTTTGTATGTTACTTTATCTTACCAAATATATCTTATAAGCTGGCCAGATAAAATAGGTACGAATAAAAATAAAGTAATCGGATAAGTGGTTTCGCGTGAAAATAACATAAACGGACAGACAGACAGAGGGACGTTGCATTTTATAATACAACAATATAAAAAAAATAACACAATTATTATACCTGTATTTGAAATCAAAAGCCTATTGATAAGACAATACATGATAACATTTCTTTGTTTAATGTTAGCTTTTGAGAATGATTGCAATATTATTGTACGTCATAGCAGTTGAATGCTTTAGTTTCTCGGACAAAGATTATAGAGATTTGGTACGAGTTGTATGTCCTCTGAATATAAATAGATATTTGAATACGGTTTCTATTTACCTAATTCGCACGCTGAAATTCTTTTGCGAACAATGAGAACCATTTGAATATTACACTTCTAACAAGCATTCCAAAATGAAATATTAAATTTATGTTCGTAAAATAAAATAATAAGATTATTATTATAAATAATTTATTAATAGAAAAAGAAATGTTATGGTAAATGGAAGACCGAAGAAGGTATGAATGGATTGTGTGAGGAATTATATGTGTATATTGAGAATTGAGGAGGAATTGAGGATCGTGTGAATACTGAGATGACAGCTGATGGAGGAGAGTGGAAGAAGAAAATTTGTTCTGTCGAGCCTACTTAGATGGAACAAGATAAAAAGACAAGAATAAAAAAAATATGTATAAAGATTAAAAAAGATTCGGTGACGTGGTGCTCATAACTGGTGTTTGCTGAATACTTAGACTAGTGGATTAACGATTCGATGTCGATGAATTTAATTATTAAAATCGTCGGTTGACGGTGAAGGAAAACATCGTGAGGAAACCGGAATGTCTTAAGACATATTTTTGTAGTTTTATTCATCATCATTCATCAGTAGTCGGAATAATATAGAAGTAGATAATTTAAAACGCTTGAAGTCGCTAATACCTCGTGGTGTAAAAGACCTTTCCTAGACTAGGGAAGAAGCAATTGGCTAGCGTTGAGACATTTACGGCTGATATTATTATTATTATAATAAAAGCAACTAACTGCCTACACTTTGACTGTAATTGAGGTACTTAAAACAATACATGTTTACGTGATGATTTGAGAAATAGTTACGGAAATTATTTTATAATTATGCAATACAGCTGTATCGCTACTTTAAATTATTTTTTGTTTCACGTGTGTTTTCTTTGTCTTATTAAATAAAATAAAAATACCTTACAAACTAACAAATATTACTACAACTAAAATGTGGTAAATAAAACTGTTTTTCTGTTATACTTCATATTTCCGTATGGATTTAAGTCGTTAATATTGGTTTTAATTACGTAACTAGTGTTTTCCCGAGACTTGGTCACATTGTCTTTAAAATGGAAAGACTCGCGCTCCATCTATGCTAAAATGGTTGTACTAATTCAGAAACTTTCACGGGCGTACGCATAGCAATAAAGTTTAATCTCAATCAGATGAATGGTGTAAGAATCATATACGGGACAAAAAAAAACATTTATTATGTACATATACAAAAAATAAATAGTGTAGCTGTTCATTTAATATAAATCTGCCGGTCACTGGTTTAATATGATTTTCAATTAAACCTGAATGTTGCAATTTTTGAGTTTCGAAAATTGAATTGGAGAAATGACTAACTAACAACGTTATAAATTTTCCAACGTAGCGAGAAATATAATAATTACAATAAAAAGTTTATTTAACAAAAGGCATGTGTACACATAATAAAAAAAAACATTGTATTGTTATAACTTATTTATTATATGAAATTTTCAATTCATGTTTCTAAATACATAAAGCTTTTTCAAAATTTTATAGGTGTAGAAATCTGTCAGAGTACATGAAGATAGCGGAAAAGGTCAAAGAATTTTTCCACAACGAAGGTATCCACTCCACCACGATACAACCCGAATTCGTTGAATTACCTCTAGGAGGCAACGAGGTGAGTTCAAATACATATTTACAAATTATATTTATATAACAATGAAATATTTACATATTACAAATTAATATACACTAATGAATAAGAAATATCTTTAAGCAGTATTTTCTCGAAATGTTATTTAAAGTAAGCCGCTTATAGATTGTATACTGTTTATTAAATAAAGTCCTGCATTGTGGTTAAATATATATGTTAATAATATTTAGGAGTTAACAAGCTATGCTAAACAGGCTAAGCATATGCTATACAATTAGGGCTACCATCCATACTACAGGTTTCCCCAGATTTGTCCTAGTTTGAAAAGCGTCCGGGAAGCGTCCGGACGTGGTTTTAAAAGGTGTCTGCGTGAAATCAGGATACTTTTTGCTTCTAGGGAAAATGGGATTAATTAATTAGCAAACAAATAACAAATATTTAATTTAAAAATATAAGCTAACTTATTTAGATGAACCTAATTTGTTATGATTACCTTATAATTTAAATTTTATGTAGCATAACTTAACTTGCATAGGTAGACATTTTCTTAAATTAATTTGATGTTAAAAATAACAACAATTTAAGTGTTGGCAACTCTAGGTACAGCTGGCGTTTATTAGAAACGATAGAGCGTATACTTATAACCAACCTAAAACAGGACTGTAGTCCTGAGGTCAGTCACAGATGGTAACTCTTAAAGACTCAGTTGGAATGCGTCGTGACCACATTCTTGACCAAAACATACAGCAGCACGAATAATGCTGCTATGCGGTAGAATTGAAGAAATAGGTGTGGCGATGGTGCTTTTTCAGTAAAACCTAGCAGATGGACTTCCTCCTTCTTCTTCATGCCCTTATCCCGCTCCACTTATTCCAATCCCTCCTATCACCCGCCATCTCTACACTCACCCCCTGCACACGTATATCCTCCTCCACACTGTTCATCAAGTCTTTTGACTTCTTCAATAGGGATAATCTTTAATTTTTTAGTCACTGGTGCTACTTTCAGGCTTCCTCTAATATAATCATTCTTTATTTTATCCATTCTTGTTACTCCCCACACATCCAGCTCAACATTCGCATCTCTGCTACATGCACTCTCCTTTCTTCCACCGTTATTGTAGCCCAGCATTCTAATCCATACCTTACAATTTTATGTTTTGGGCCTCGTGATTTCTCAGAGTTACTAATTTGACTCAATGACATGATACTTTATAACACTTGCTAATTTTATACTGGTTCGATTATTTTTTCTTTATGCTATTGCTATTTGCAATATGACCGAAAAAAATAACTCTGTATAGTAACAACAGTTCATATAAATAATTCTTGTCTAATCTTAACAAAAGTACATGCTTAGCATTGAATAATATATGGGTATATAGTATCCATAAAATAATAAAGATTATAGACATTGTATTTCATCTAAATGCTAAGTTTTGGATGGTTATGATAAAAGACATTTTATTAATGTCTTTACAATTTAGTAACTAATTAATATAATATTGTATTTAACGAACCGACACGTAAATTCAAAAGCATTTTCTGGTAGTTATGAGACATATTTGATGATGTCACAGCTGATGTTACCACGCTACTTGTACGCTGGGTAGTAGAAAATAAACTGCCACCATGCTACGGTTGTTTCACTATGTTTTTCTCCACCGATGTTTTGTTCCTTAAATTACTTTATTGACACAGTTGCGATTCGGAGGTCTTTATTATTTCTCTACAATTGACGTCACAGAAACGTTTACCAGTGTTAATGTTTCATCTCTGGAGAGAGTTCTCTGCGATATTATTATCAACTTCTTCAATTGCTAAGTCATCAAAAGAAGACATTCATCATGGAAAGATTTTAAATAAACTCTTGTATTAATTAATTTAACTTATTATTACTTATTATTAACTAAATAATTAATTTTCAACTATTTCTTACTAAATGTCATTAGCAGCGAAACTATGACTTAAAATCATTTTTATTAATTTTGATAAGGAATTTAGGGAGATATGGTATTGCCACAAAAAGCCTTAACATATAAAGATTATACATTTCAATATTCAGATAAATAGCGGTGCATCAGCGGAGGCTCCATGCGCGTTGCACTGTCCACCGAACGACTTATGTCACAATGCTACATGCTGTGGACCCAACCAACAGGTTAGTCGATATACTAAACGCATTCATTCATTTAACGCGATCATCAGTATCATAATAAATTCCCCTATATAGATCTCCTTTATCTCCTTTGTGGTAAGCAGAATAAGATTCGTAAAACCACTTTAGATTACATTTCATGTCGTAGGAAGGGCCTGTATTTCACAGGGATCTTTCAAACATTTATCAAATTTTAAGTGAAAATTATAAGGATCAAGATGGTAAACGTAAAACTTAGGTATATAGATAAGTGGCAGCCATTGCAGTGCGCTTGTTAAAAGTGATCACCCAACACAAAGCGTATGTTTTTTTTTTGTTAAATGATGTTTGAGTTTCATGACTAGGTTCTAGGATCTTAAAAAGATCACTCACAATAAGCATTTTCGTTTTCCGTCTTTTGAGCGGGGCAGCACGATTCGCGCGTGCGCTCGACCGACGGCATTTTGTAGTTCACGCGAGCGGGGCCGTGAGCACAGCTAAAGTGATATAAACAAAAACCGACTTCAAGACTATACTTACATGTAGAAACTTAAACTAAAAAGTAGAAAATAATATTTTAATGACTTCAAAGCAAAGAGCATTAAAGGACAACCAACGAAAATAACTATTAAGTACCTTTTTTAATCAGTTATTTTAGCGAGCCTATCAATAAAAAAAAAGAAATCAATCAAATCAAAAAGAATCATCAATATCAATGCGCAGTTGGCGGAGTAATCGCGTTACAAAACATAAAAAAAAACGTACAGTCGAATTGATAACGTCCTCCTTTTTTGAAGTCCGTTAAAAATTGTTACTATCCGTCTCATTCTATCACGTGATCACACACAACACGTGCTAAAATTAAACTATGCGAGACACTCGACAACGTGTTGCATAGGTATTCCTTTTGATTTGCCATTCTTGTGTCTATATTTATTTATGATGATTACTAATGGATGACACGTAGAAGTACTTGTTTGACACCCATCGGAATTTTTCCGGTGGTAATACCAAGTTGGTAACAGTTGTAGTTTTAATAAGACAAAAATTTTATTTACGCGGAAATCCAATGCAAGGATTGTCACGATGCCAATAATATTCAGCATGATCATTTCTATAGATGTAAATAATTTAGCTGGTGCTGTGGTCATAAAAGTAAATAAAATTCGAATTGTAAACATGGAAATCTTAATAAATGTGTAATTGAAGAAAACAGTGTGAATGTAATGAATGACTAACAGGTCTAGTGGCGCAGTTGTAGTAAGCTTTTTTTTTTTAAACTGACTATACTGTTAGCCTTAAGGGGCCTTGGAGCCTTTACGGCTTTTACATCTTTACCGGGCTTGGTTGTAGTAAGCTTATACAGTGCTTAATATCAGGTAGAATGACGTCACTTTGCCCTGCTACATGTGTACCTTACCCGTGATGTTTCGGATTCATAAAAATGTGGATCCACGGATACGGATTATTACTATCGTGATCCGCGGATCTCAACTATCGACTAGAATTTCGTTTGTTCGCAGTAGACGCGTGTAAACTTGGGCCGATAGTTAGCAAACTCTTCGCGCAAATAAAATTATGACATGCGAGCCCCACACGCCGTGAACTCCGCGCGACGTGTACTACTTTCCAAACTAACAAAGTTCACAGTCGGGTTCACTCACTGGTACTAAATGGACGTATTTTTAGCTGCTGCGTCTTTGACTCTATGTGCATTATGCTTTAGACATATTTATTTTAAAATGTTGTACGAAAACTACCATGAAATCTGGTAATCTATACTAATATTATAAAGCTGAAGAGTTTGTTTTTTCTTTGAACGCGCTAATCTCAGCAGGCGCTGGTCCGATTTGAAAAATTATTTCAGTGTTGGATAGTGCATTTATCAGGAAGGCTATAGGTTAGATTATATTTTAAAAAATTAGGGATCCTTACTAAAAGTCCAATAATGTAACCCTAGGTGTAAAAAAATTACCCGAAAAAATCCTTACACGGCGTGCGCTGCGAAAACTATTGATTATAGAACAAAACAATGTACTACCACTTTGCAGAACATATAATTGTCTACACAAAACATCACGTAACCATATGTCTAACAATTGTAGTTATCTCACAATAAGTGTTTTCTTTTATTTTTTGAAATAATTAGAATGCCGTCGCTTCAAAAACTCTTTATTTTGTACCTTGGTATTAATCTTTATCAAAATACTCCATATTCAAGACGAATTCAATACCTTTCTAGAACTTTTTGAATTATTTAATTCGGACGTATCATTCAAAAGATATCGCGATATTTAAAATGTAAGTATTAGTGTTGTAGCCAAATAAGTATTAAGTATTGCGCGCTCATGTCTGATGTGGTGGGCGGTCATAAGGGGCGAGGGGCGGTAGCCTCTGCGAGATACCATGCCGCGCGGCCCACTCGCGCGGTCGGCTCCTAACGGAACGGTTGTTCTTAGCGAAATATTAAATAAATAAATCCTGAATGTCACAATATCCCCCAACGTCACTATTCCACGCGGACGAAGTCGCGGGCACTGCTAGTATTATTATAAATGTGGAATAATATAAACATTTAATAGAATTATTACAATACGGTTAAATATTCAGTTTATAACGAATCGAACTGTTACGCCGTGAATGTGGATGAGCGTTCGCGTTACGTTGCTGCGAACCCTTTAATGTGGACACAACAATTCGACTCTGAACGGAAACCTAAGCGTGAACAGTCGTGAATCCATCCACACTACTTTTTAGTGTGACAAAGGACAGTTTAGAAACTACGTCAGTTCGTCGTTGAATTTAACTTTACTAACAAGTATAATTGTTACTTTATTTTTTATGTATACGCGTTTTTTGGCATAATTTTGTTATTATTGTATTAAATCAATCGAAAGTGCTTTAAGTATTTTACCTTTTTAAATTACCTTAAATTTCATTTAAGAAATGAATATAAAAGATCTGTTTAAGATTCGCAAATAAACTACGGATACAAATACAAATCTTTATTCCCCTTCCAATATCCGCAGATACGGATACGAATATCCAGCACATCCCTATTATATATATGAAAAAAGCTAGGCGAGTATTTACATGATAACCTGCCGAGTTTCTTTGTTTTCCTCACTGAACATTTCGACGTGGCATCTAAGCGTAGTCGAATCGTTTTACACTAATTGATTTGACTTAAGTTCAAAGATTACTTGCTTATATAGCTATATACATGTATAGTCTAGAAAGAAATTATCATTTAATGTATAGTATTCAAAGGGTTCGAATAATGAATAAATGTTGGTACACTAAGCTAAAGATAATAAAACTTATTACTTTGAAAAGGACTTTAACTCATCGAGAACCGCAATGAATGATAATGTATCTATCACAGATCGATAACAGGCTGTTAACTTTATCACGCAGAAGTGCTTATGAATGATCGGCTTGCAATAATCTTATCTACTTCTGCGTAAAGCTTGATATCAAGGGCGTATTTCGTTAAATATTCTCGGTGCTGCATTTCCTAAATCTAAATGCAGCGTACAGCTTAAACATAAAAACAAAAACAAATTTATGTCCTAAGAATGCCTTATGAATGTTAAAACATCATAAACTGGTTCACAAAACATCCCAGTCATCAAGACGATCAGACAAGAAACTCGATCGAGTTTCAATTGTTTTTTTACTTTGTAAATATTTTTTACGGATTATAATAATATAATTTTAGTGTATGTACAGAGTATGATCATTTTCAAACATCACTATTGTAATATGAATAGGCATTATGATAGCTTTTATAAAAATATATTATCCGATAAACGTTTTGCAAAAATGCAAATTCGTTAATAATCTTTTTTTTAATATTCAAAATTTATTCACTAAGCATTAATCTGATGATAAAGATTTCATCTCATCTAAGCTGCTGTTTCGAATTCAATGATAAAATGTAATACAATACATACAAATAGTTTTATTGTTTTACTTTCCTACTTCCGCTTGGAACAGATTGTAAGCTGTTACTTCCACCTGCAACAGGATAAGCGTTTGTTGGTTTTATTCAACTTTTTTAGCGGTTTATGTCTAAAAAAGTTGAACGCTTTCGGCTGCAGTTAGAATTAACAGCTTTTCATCTTTTCCAGGCGAAAGTGGCGAAGTGAGATAATATACCAATTTACTGTGGAATTCTGTAAACTACAGGTTTCATTGCTTGAATATTACATGGTTAATCCTAAGGTGTCTTTTGTACATAATTCAATTGAGAATCTTAGTAATGTTCTTGGTTAGGGTTTAGAAAATTGGGGAAATATTATACATCTTATAGTAGACCGAAATTCATATTTACATAAACCACTTAAATAATTCGTAAAGAAAAGTGTATGCAATTCACATAATTATATTATTTATTTAAATTCATAAGTAAGCTTTTTTTTTTCGTTTAAAGAAAAAACATTTACTTGTGACAGTTTTTTTTCGTACATCTTTTCAATTTAATTTCATAGTTTAGCCGGAATATTTTCTTTATTTCCCATTACAGTTTTACAGTTTAGAAACGATAAGGGTTCGATAAATCTTTTTCAAGGAGTTGCAATCGCTGCGAGTGGACATGGTACCTGATAGCGCAGTTGCCGGGAGCCCTATTTAGAAGACTAATTATACGGAGCCAAATATATAAAAATGTTTTACAGTTTTATTTATTGTTTGTAATGTATAAATCTTGTTTATTAAGTGTTTTCATATACCCAATACATAAATCGGTCAGTGATTTATTTTAGACGTCAATATTTTGTCATCGAGGCTGTGCTGTGTAAAACTTTATGTAATTTTATAAAAATAGTAAAAAAGTTATAAGAATTTTATTGAGTTTAATTTTAATATCTCTCTCCATACATATTTTTTAAATTTAAAATTGCCAGATTATTATTTTATATTTTAAGAAACGCCCGTTTTGAATAATTCACACTATGGCAAATTTCAATATTTTTTTAACTGGTATTCCTTTCAATATTATTATTTTTAGTAAAACATACAAACAGATATTTTACAAATTATTAATTTACAATACTTTTATTCGATTTGCCTTTAAAAACAAAATTAAACTATATATTAACAAATACGCGACGTAAAATAAAGAAGAACATTGGTAGCTTTTCTTATATGTTGATATTCAAATTATTACTGAGACTTACATTACCAGTAAGTAAATATTGTTCATAATATCAATAAAAAGTATGTATTATATTGTCCAAGTTGTGTGACTGATAGAAACCTATCACGAACACACCCGTTGAACTTTTACAAAAATTATTTATAAATGTGACTACATTATATATTGTTTTCAGTTGATATAATATTTTTGTAGATATAATTTTCACAGATGTTTGCATTCCAACCGATGAATAAGTTACTTTCCAAAAAGGTCATGAAAATCGCTTTGACTTTTATATATTATTAAATCAAATTGCGAGTCGATTGAAAATGCCATTGTAGGTAACACTGAAATGTCAATTTAGAGGTAAAGATATATGATTTCTAAGTAATTGCATATTGTTTCAGTTATATTTGTGACTTGATGTTGAATAAGTTATATTATTGTGGCCATTTTATTGCACAAGGTATTGTTATAGGTGGTTATTTTGTATTCGTTAAGTAATAACATAGGTAAAGTCAGTCAAACTGTATAAGTAGGTTGTTATTAGTTGTTATTTACGTATAATATGCTTACTATTATTATTTATTATAATAGCTATATTAAATGCCAGTTGTTATTTATATATATTGCAATATATAGTTTTTTGTTAAGTAAAATATAGTATAGAAGGTTATTTATTGATTGTTACTTAAACAATAAATAAATGTAAATAAAAACGAACCAAAAATGCCCTGTAAAATTACTTTAACCTATTGCTTTTTAAATTACTATAGACATAGTTGTTCTATTTTTTGCAAACAAAGCAAGATAAATTCTTAATATGAACAAGGTTTTGAAAACCCCGACCAAGATATATATATATATTTTTTTTTAAATATTTTGCATTATTATTAAAACTAAAGTTATTTTAAGTAAGTATTTGTTGACGTAGAAGGTAGCGAGATTTTGTAGATAATTGAATGTGTTAATCTATGGAAATGCCACTCAAATTTGAAAAAATCTTTCTGCTGATTATAGCCTATTTATTGGGGAAGCTTATAAGCTATATGACTCCACGGTATAACCCCAAGGAGCGGAACAGTAACCATGGACGTCAAGCAATCTGGCAAGCTGTAGGCAAGTACGAGAAGTAAGGACAACGATGGGCCACACGAGTGCGTTAATGGTGGTGGCGGTGGAGAGTTGGTCGAAAAACTTAACCCGTGGGGTACAGCTAATGTATGAATAAAAATCTGCTTTTCAATCAGCTGTCTCGTTTACAGGAACACAGCACATCGCCGACAGTCACACCGTACATGTGTAGACAACGGAACACGGGCTCGAGAACAGAGTCGCTGTGTTCCAATTCCGGTACGGCCGGACAAGCGCGGTCTGCCACGTGGAACCTTGAAGCTCTAGAATGCGGGTTAGTAGAGTAATCACCGCGGAATCCGAAGAGCCGTGTTGCATGATGCTCCGTGAATGTCATACGAAACCGTAGGTGTGTTACCCCTCTCACAAATCATATTAGTGTGTTTAAACAGTTTTACAAGAAGCAAGTACATTAAACAAACGAATAAATGTAATTATTGCATCATTATCAATTAAAAGTATCACCCTAACAAAATAATGAATGGCACTGAGTTGTAAAAAACATAGTTTAATATGATGTCTAAAATGTTACTATTATGAAGATATGCACAATCACTTAAAATGCACATACAACCATTAATTCTTCACACAGATCAGGCGCATGTGAAATAGAATAAGAATAGTAGGCATCTATTTCTTCTGCTACTATTCCTCCGCAGTCAGACCTTGCATAGATCCTACCACCCTTGACTACAGTGGTACTTAATAATATAATGAGGAATAATTATAGAAAATTTTTGATAATGCAGTAATGATGTTTATCTATGTTTGTAATTAGATTAATCAAATGTCTTTACAGTCACCTTGTATGCAACAATGTAGTGTAACCGACTCGGGTACATGACATAAAATGAACCAATCGATACGATAGCATGTAGAATCCCTATCGTATCGCAAAGATAACACTCTGATATTATCAGATAAATACTATATAAATTGCTTCTTGTTAAACTCACATTGTGTTTTATCGCAGGCCGCATACTTATATTGTTAAATACAACAATTGTTTATAGATATTTTTTGTTTGGGCCACGAGCCGCGACGCTCCCAGCGAATACGATTTTAAAGCCCCGATGTTTTATAATTCGCTTACCGAAACATCGAATCTTACCTGGACAAAATAGAATTTTAATTTCTTCCCCGATTTTTTTACAATATTGCTAATCTTCGTTGTTGCGAATATGAACTCATCTATTAAGCAATGCCATTTTTTAATATAGTGATAATTTTTTCAATATTCATTTCAATTGTTGACAAAATAATGAATAAAAACATAAATATACAAATTAAAACGTAGACATGCAGAGGGTCCACTTTAACCCTTGAGCAATTCGCTAACATCGAATTTCGCTGCGACTTGCAGGATAAACCGAATTCGCTAGGAGCGTCACGGCTCGTAGCCCTCGAGTTAGAATAGAAATGTTTCCATCTCCTTGATGTTATTATGTTTTTAATTAGTAAAATCATTACACTTCATAAAACATCTCGATCATTTTAAATCATGCTACGTCGTAAGTTTGTATGTAGAATGGATATTGCAATTCACGTTATTGATAATTTGAATTACTATTTATTTGAATTTATCGGAAAACATATTCCTTACGAACGGTTGAACTAGTAAATAAGTAATTTATTATCAAGGTGTTTTGAATGTTAGTTTTATAAAAAAATGTATGTGAAATTAAACTATGTAATGGCTTTGAGTCGTTTCAGTTGCTTGCAATTTGGTTTTATTGTTATTCATATTTCATTCATCTATCGTCGTTAATTTTAAATATTATTTGCATTTAAATACTCAGCAATGCAGTCGCTCTGTTGCTTGGTACATCAATATATATTATTTTTTAGAATAAAATATAACATTGATTGAATTATTATTTATATTAATTATAGATTTTTAATACACAGGAGTATTATTATATTTTTTTAAAATTATACCTAATATTTATTTAATGGAAAAAAAACAAGAAATATATATTGTAATATGCAGAGTTTCTCTAAACACAAGTTAAGAAAGAATATTGTGTGAACAGGTGAGGGTACTAAACATGAGTATTTTTTTAGTTCCCTGTTCCCGTCACCTATGCTGGACGGTAGGCTGGCCGTTTGACACACGGAATGCCCTGCTTACGCCGTCACTGACTAATCTTTATCAAACTTAAGAAATAATACAAATTAAATTTAAAAACTATGCATAAATTGTATATAACTGTATTCTATGATCCTGGCCGGCCAATTCATCTTTTATGTTAATAACATTAAAAAAAGAAACGAAAAGTTAAAATAATAAATAAGTTTTATTATTAAGATGTTTTATTATCAAGTCCAATAGGTAAAGTAAATATTAAGTATTAAAAATTTAAGGTACGGTATTTAAATAGTGAATGCACCTGATTGAACCGATATTGTTTAATTATAATTGTTAACTAATTTTGATTTGTATTTCATAACTGCCTCCTGAACTTAGATCAGATTCGTATATGCAATAAGTGCATATTTTTTAAAACATTTTTTATTTGTTAACTATTAAAAATGTATTTAATTGCATTTAATCTTTTTAACTTTTTTACCTAAACTAAAGATGTGTTTTCTCATTCGCATTTTTATGCGAAAATAGCGCTTTGCGTATAAATTAAACTTGTATGATTTCCCAAGGAAACAGTCGGTAAAATGTGAATTAAAATTGGGAAATCAAACGAAGTTTTGTCGAATATTCATATTCCATTCACCCAAGTGGCGAAGAATTTTTAACATTAAAATGCATTAAATATTTATTTGCATTTAAGGATTATAATAACCTACGAGTATGTTTGTGGCTAGAGAAACAATTTGTCTAAAATTAGACTTAAGTAAAGTCCATAATATAAGTCTATAATTATTTTAAGCGTATTCACAACTAAGATATAGGTGGTACGTGAGAGTATCGTATGTTATACCAAAAAAAAGTTGTTGAATAAATAAGTTTACTTTTTGTCTTTAAGACGAAATCGCATTAGACATTACATTGTAGATATTTTTCATTGTTAGCTCAGTTATAGAGAACATTTAGTCTTTATTTATTTTGCATGAGGAAGATCATATTCATCGATGTTCCTACATTTGTGTATTATAAATGTAAACAAAATATAAATAAACACAATTTTAAGAAAAGGTTTCCTAGCACCAAAACATCGACGTTATTTCAACATATTACATCGGACTTCGTTATTTACTTATCGATGTTTTTATAATACCGGTCATCCCTTTACTGCCAGTCGGTTGCCATTTAGCAAGTTTCGAAACTGATACAAGAAAGTTTACAAACCGCAGAAATCTTTATTTTTGTAGGTCTAAACTAGTTTACAGAGGTGTAGGTAAAGCGCCAGTATTAAAGTTATCAATATCAGAATTAGAAATTGTTGGCGAAATGAGGTCAATGATCTTTTAAATAAGTCGACACGAGTATGATGCAATGCGTATTAATAATTATTTTATCTAACCATCTGATAACTCTAGTACATTCGTTGTAAAGTACCCACTTAAACATTTGTATAATAAATCGGCACTTATGTGTATATCTTTCTGTATAATAATGATTTATTACTCAGTATAAACAAGATCAAGTTTAGCAAACGAATTAAAAAACGCCTTTAATTAACTATCTCACAAGACCAAAGTTATAGCAGAAAAGTTAGATATCGTTTCCTAAATGGCTAATTCATATTATGTACCAAATAATCTGAATTCATATTATGTACCAAACAATCTGAATTCGTGTTATGTACCAAATAATCTGTGTTTGCCATTTTGAAGCTGATATTGAGCGATTTCAGCTATCGCTTAACTCTTGCGAAATATATAATTAGGAGGCAGATAGTTTTAAAGCGTCTTGTTCGGTCCGTGTAATTCTTAGTTGAAAATGGTTCTTTTTTCGCAGTTTTGTGATTGATAGACCTCTGTGTGGATTGGCTAATAAGTTTTAATTTAAATCTATATATATAATTCATTACTCAATATAGAAGAACTTCTTTTTTAAGTAATTGTCTATTTGTGAAATTCTGCAGCTAATTACGCAACACGTTTAATTATAATGCTTCTTGTAATCATATGTGGTAATTTGAGAAAGTTTAATGTATATTCTTGCAAAAATGTTTTTTATGTTTAAAATTTTCATTATAATCATACAAATTTGATAATTTGATAATATTGCTATTTTATATACTGAAAAAAAAACGACAATACATATTCTGTTAAAATTTCAACTAGCCTTTAATTACATATTTCGTAAAAGCAAAGCGATTGCAAATATCGCTACATATCGGCTTCAAAATTGCAAATTCTTATTATGTACCAGTCATAATGCACCGAACATATTCTATATTTAACATTTTGAAGCAATTATTTAGTGGTTTCTGCTCACGCTTATGTAATACTTAATTAGGGAGGTGGTACCTAGTACAGTTCAAAAGTTGCAGCTCTTTAAAGGTTAACCTTTAATCGGACGGACCTTTAACCTTTTTTTTAAACGGACAATGTAGAATTAGCAATAAGGCTCCTTTTTGGATTCGTCACTTTAATATATTAAGAACAGATATTGCATTGCAAAGTAATGCGCAAATTGCGGCCTGTATATATTTCGTACCTGTTTAGGAGAGGAGTTATGTATGTAGATACTTATTTACAAGTCATGTTATTTTTAAATGGTCAAGGAAAGCATTTCAGTGTTTATGAGAAAACAGAACGGTTAACTGTTGGGTAACGTTGCAATAATGTTTCTTAGATAGGTAAATTTGCTTAAAATATTAGGATAATAAAGGTAACACACTATCGCTCCATAAATTGTATTGCACTGTTTTTGTAGATAAGGTATTAAAATAAGATATTTAATGATAATTTATTGTAATTCCGCCTGCGAAGGCTTGTGTTCATCTTGCTAAATATAAACGGATAAAATTTGTCTTCAAAATTCATATCACACTAAATTTGGATTCATTGGACATGGCTTATTAACGACTAGGAATAATTGCACGTTATAATGCCCAAGGAATACATTTTGATTATCTTGTTATAGCTTATTAGTGTAAGCTTCACATCGAAATGATTAGTCCTTCGTAGAGTTTCAAATAAGGTAAGCAGAGTACTTACTGTTAAAATTGTAGTTAGTGAACTCGTAGTGACTTCCGACTGTAATAATATAATATGAGAAATATATCTATACATGTTATGAAACTCAACAACGTCTCTCTGTCTGTCTGTCTGTTTATGTTTTCTTTTCAAGAGAATACCACTTATCCGATTAACATGGTTTTTTATTTTAATTCATATCTATGTTATCTGGCCAGTTTATAGGATATATTTTGTAAAATAAAGTAACATACGAAATAAGCAAAAACGATATTGGTGAATCAATTCGGAAAAAATACGTTTTTCAGGCGCTTTAATAACTTGTGTCGAGTAAACCATAAGGGATATATAAAATAATGTACTACATAATTTTAGATCTTAAAAAGATCTACACAAAAGTCGGTGATAGCACATGTCTATCTACTAAGGATCACCGACAATAAGTATTTTTGTCTTTAAAATAAACGGCGAGAGAGCAACACAATTCGCGCGTGCGCTCAACTGATGGCGTTCTGTAATCCACGCTAGTGAAGCTGCGGGCACAGTTAGTAATCAATAAATTGTTATATAATATTTGTACTACAAAGAATATCTTATGTTTTTGCTATTAGGTATATAATTATACAATGCTACTGCATTGTACAATACCTTAGCAACGCCCGTAGTCAGATGTGACCAGGGTTGTTGGAAACTGTCCAAAGAATCAGTAAAAGTGATATATAAAAATCGCAATAAAATTCGGACATCGTGTTAGTTTCTTTATAATCTATATAGACTTATTTGATAACTTATATGTTAACGCATTTAACGCACCTGTATCGAAATCCTATGTTAATATTTGACACGGAAAAAGTTCGCCTTTGATATTCATTTACTTATTTGAAATCGAAAATGGATAATATTGTTCTTGCGATGTTTGTATGAGCGGTACTATGTAGTGATTGGTGAAATACAACTAGTACAAATGCTCAATATTTATATTAATAATGTACAATACATGTAGGTACATACGGGCTTAGCCTTAAACGGACATGTTTTAGAACTTACACTACATTTTAGAAATACCTAATAATTATTATATAAGTAACTGACTAAATCAAAGAGATGATTATATGATTTGTAAAAAAAAAAAACTTTAAATATTGTTGACCTTTATGGGTTTCTCAAAGCCAACTAACTCGATGGGAATCGATTTCTTAGGAGCCCACGCCACCGATGTACTATGTAGTGTAACTGGTCCGTGTAATATTGAGAATGTTTGTTTTCATAATGCAAAGAAGAGTGTTATGCGATTGATATAATTATATTAGAGCGAATGTGAAAATGTATTTTCACGGTTAATAAAAATATGTATTGAAAAATTGATGTTTCATTTTATACATTTATTTAATTTTGCTCAGTTACATACAAAAATATTTATGTGCACGGTTCTCGTTTATTGTGCTTCTACAAAATGCTTGTATGTATGCTTATTCTTTAATTACGAAAGTTTCCTTGGAACATTAAAATCATTTTCACGTGAAAGAAGTCGGGGGCATAAGCTATATTTATCGGTAAAGTAAAGCAGATGGCGCTCTAACAGGTACAAGCCTAATTCCGCCCTGTCCATTATCAAAAACGTCATATTCTCTGCCATTAACAATCCTTCTCTGCGACTGTTTATTTTTGTATCTTGGTTTTGTGAATAGTGATTCGTATGGCGGTGGTAGACTGTCATCATAATCTCCTGAAGTTATGTTCTTGAGTTTTGTTTTGTCGTCCTTCGTTATTTTGATGCAGGATTGTCGCTTTAATAGTAACTGCAATATAAAAATATGTTTTACCAAATTAATCATGTAGTTTTTACTAAAATTTAGATAACACTTAATCATAATTATACTTATTAACCAGCTTAAGTCGGAAAAATATGTAAACATTCATGCAAGGCCGCAATAGACAACTAACATGGTTAGACAAATGCAATGTTAATCCGATGTCCGCATTGTAAGTAGGTACTACTAAGTTCTTGACATACTTCGGTATAGTTTTACTAATTTGAACGATAGGAAGTTTTATGTGGTAATCAGAACGTTTTAGTAACGTACCGGTTACAATAGGGGAGGAGGAGGTAAGACGGGGTAGCGGGTAAGACGGGGTACCCAGAGAAATTCACAGTTCAAATTGACCTATCACGCTTCTTCATTCATCGTTCGAGGCACCACCATGACACTTGTTGGTCGCCCGGTGGTTAGTGGTTCACAAGTGCACCGTGTCGAAAAAAAATAAATAATGTGTTTTACTGCAAATTGTTTATCATATTTTCTTCTGGTTTGACACGTGACTGTGGTTTGTTAAATAATCTTAGCTGGTGACGTGTTGCTGTGATTGACGCTTAAACTAACCTCTAATAAGGTAGGCATTGCGTTTCCTTAAGATTGTAGGCTGCTTTTTTTTTTGTTATTTTTTTTTAATAAAATGGCTCTGCAGGCAAAATGGGGTAACGAATAATTTTGTTCTTGTTTCTTTCCCGTAAAAATGAATTTGTTTTTTGTGAGCTTATTATAGTTTGCCTTTTTGGAATGGTTAGGGACTACAAACAGAAGACGTAAACAGGTTGGGGTCATAGTTTCAGCAGAACGAGGACAGACGGTAACGGTCGAGATATGCTTCAGTGCAGCTGGAAACTACATGCCACCTATGCTTATCTTTCCAAGAAAAAGGATAAATCCAGAGCTGATGGTGAATTCACAAGCTGGTGCTTGGGGCACATGTACTGTTTCGGGCTGGATTACTTCCAAGCTGTTCCTCCAATGGTTTAAGAGATTTGTGAATTTCAGTGGAGCATCTAAAGAGAGACCCGTGCTTCTTTTACTGGATGGGCACAGCACCCACACTCAGAATATTGACCTGATCAATGAAGCCAGAGCTCATGGTGTTATAATCCTATATATCCTTATAATCCAACAACAAAATCCATCTGACCAGTAGACGCACTCACTAAAACCAGCTGAAAACCCTGTATGTCAGGAACCAGACACATCACAACCTTCAACTTCCTCTTACAAAAAATCCTCTCGTGTTGCTAAAAAGCATGGAAAAACAGCCATTATCTCGTTGCCTCCCTACAAACAAGAATTGGAAGTCATCGCCCAGAAAAAAAAATATGCCGAACTGAAAAAACTAGAGAAAATAGAAACAAAAAAGAGAAAAGATGAGTTACAGAAAAAAAACTACTTACCACAAAAGCTCAAAATAAAAAATCAAAGAAGAATAGCCGATTAGCGAAAACAGCAAAACGACGAATCTGGAGTTGAAAGTGAAGAAGAGGGCGACACACCATGTATGTATTGTGAGGAAGTATATTCCGTTTCCATATCATGCTCATTATGTGGAAGATGGGCTCATAATAGCTGCGCAGGAATAGATGATGATGATGACGAAGCCACCCATGTCTGCGAGTTCTGCCAGCTCAAATAATCATCTTTCTTTGTGATCATTCTCATCACCCCATCTTACCTCAGGGGGGTACCCCATCTTACCAGCACCATGGGGCAAGATGGGGCAAGACACCTTTTGTTTATTTTACTTTTTGTCTCTTAAATGTGTTACTAAATGTTCCTAATGACACCAAATATTAGAATAATATTAATTAGTTGTTAATTAAAAAATAAATATGATTGTTTCACTATGTATTTTTTTATATTATTTGCCTTTAAAGCTTAAGTACCCCATCTTGCCACCCTGTCCCCTACTATGTATTGAGATAATACAAAACTATACATATGTATATCAGTATTTGAAGAACTTATAAAACACTGAATGGTCTTGGTCATTTCTCAAGAAGTCTTTTTTTATATCAATTATTTCAATCCATGTCAAAGTTATAGTTTTAATATTTTGACACGGTATCCTAATCAAAATATGTCTGCAATGACACTAATCAGGTACAGAAACACCGAAACCACTTTTTAGATATACCTTATTGAATTTGAAACTCACTTAAGGACATTTTAGAATTTGTTTAGTTTGTTTGTACCAACTCCCGTTTTCTGTTCTCCGGGAACTAAGTGACGCCTCGCGACACCCCTGCTTACTCCCTACGGAGCTTGAGGGCGACCGAAATGTAAGTACCTACTAACCTCTCCAATAAATACTGTTATAGACGCAGTCAGGCCTACAAGCATTATCAAATAAGTCAATAACAGGTCAGTGTTTCTCAGCTGTCGTTCTTTTGATTGCAAGTCGAGCGGGCATATTTTTGTAGACGGAAGGTCACAGTGTTTCAAAAACTCAATAATGCCAGCTTGTATAAGATATGTGAGACTGCAACATAATTGAAATAACCATTATATACATAGAGTAGGTAAATTATTTCTGTAACTACAAAAATACCAACGTTGGATCAAATAAAGTCTTCAAACGACTACCGACTGGATACACAAACGCTCTCAGTATCTTTATAAAAGCATACGGTGCAACAACGTAAGTGCATCTCTTCGACTCTTCTACGCCTTCTCTAGCTTTTATAAGATAATCCTTGTACATTAGATGATCAATTCCAATTTGTTCCTTAATGAGAACTGCTCCGTTGTCCACTATAGATAAATAATCACTGTCTGATGACATGGATCGGAACTCAGCACGACCGCTGGTTATCATTTTGTTTAAATAGTAGAGATCTTCGTCTGGCTGTGGGAAAATTATAGATCTATATTAATAAATCTGAAGTTCTAATTTTTTTCCAAAATACCTGATAGGCTTCTATTATATAGGACATTGATCACGAATATGACTTTAAATACGGCTTGACCGAATCTTATGAAACTTTGTACACGGTTATGTCATAACTTGGGCTATGAGAATACATATTTATATAAAAATAAATTTTGGATTATTTCTCAATCGGTTTTGATGAAATATTGTAGACAGGAGGCACACGTTATTAGATAACTGATATGGCTATAAGAATTGTCAATAAAGGGAGAAAAAAAAAATTACGAGGCAAAACGTAACTACTGCGTATAACCACGTGATGAGCTGCGGGGCACCGCTAGTAAACTATATATACCTAGTTAACCTTTTAAAAATTTATCCATTTAAATTAGGCCCAAGCATGGGCGCCGTCAGGCTTTCAGGCAGGTGCATCAGCATCTACGCACTATACTATTAACTAATGAAATATAGTTTATAGATAACTAGCAACCCATCCCGGCTTCGTAGGGGTACCAGAGCATATACGCCTAATTTTTTTTTAACGTAAGAGGTATGAATTCTTAATACCTACATATAACTCTATTGGTTTAGGTACGCGACGTACGCCAACAAAGCTCCCAGTCGGCGTGATGTTATCCGATATCTTCAACAATCATCATCATATTTGAACCAATTTATACAAATCCTTGATGAATACTATGTATTGAGATAATATAAAATTATACATATATCAGTATTTGAAGAACTTATAAAACACTGAATGGTCTTGGTCATTTCTCAAGAAGTCTTTTTTTATACCAATTATTTCAATCATCAAGTTACAGGTTTAATATTTTGTTAAATTATTTATAAACACCTAAACGTTCCTCATGAACCACTCCATCCATTGGGGACAATCCGAGCGGTAGCTTTTGAGTTTATCGCATTCAGACAGACAGACAGACGTGGCGAGGGGACTTTATTTTATAATATGTAATGATTATACATGTATTGTATAAATTTGGACAAAAAACTAAACGCCCTATGTTTTTATTCAAACAGTAACTTAATAAAATTAAAAAGTCCTAAAAATTCCTATTGTATATTGACTTTGACCCTGCTACCGGCGCCCAAGTAGTTTGGATAACGAATTAATGTTTTTATCAAAGAGACAAAGGAAAAAAAAGAATTATTTAACGAAGTCATCAGTGTAATTTACATTATCCATAAGATTTTAACTAAGACATGGCATCACTTACCGTTTTTATAATATATTCCACCGAACCGCCTTCAGGGGAGACCCACTTATAATTCTTCTTATAAAGATCTACAGTATTCTCTATATCCAGAGTAAACTTTGAAAGAGTTAAGAAAGCAGTTAGGTTAGCCGTGTAGAACGCCGATAGTAAAACTATGAACAACCACCATGTTGCAAATAGGACTCGAGTTGCATCTAAAAAAAAAGCAATAATGGCTCAATAGTAGCGTGTACAGACACCGCATCGATTGGCTTAAGTCGAATCACAGCAATGAGCTTGATCTTTCGGTGAAAGAAAGTTTCATTCAGTTCTCCCACAAGACTTAGCGCATTACCACTTTGGGCCACATCTTCACTTAACATCAGGTGATATTGAGGTCAATCCTTACACCTTAAAAAGAAATCTAAAAATGCTATGGCAATCTTATATGGTTTAAAACATATAGTCATATGAATTATTCCATTCACATAGAGTTAAATTGTAAAAACAGAAGTATAATATTTAAAATACGAATAGATTTTCACTTCGGTAACTTCTAAGGTTTTGACGCACGCGTTTACAACAGAATTATTGTTAAGGAAGATATCGTGATATTTTTTTAGATAAGGACCAAGTATCTAAGGAATAAAATATAATTGATCAAAATCTATCCAATCGTTTTAGCGTGATGCGCAAACCACGGTAAACCTCTATCATTTAATTTATATAGACAGATTTCTTAGTCATACTATTTTTTTTTAAATCGAAGTTCTCGTAGAACGTTGTCGCAAAATTTTAAGATAACGAATCCAATTATTGCGAGTTGTTTGTGGGGATAGAGGTCATCATCTACAGCGTAATAATAAAAAGGCCAATTTACAACATTTTCAGCTAACAATTGATACTATTTTTTATTGATTTCACACAATATTGTATTGTTATTGTTCGCTGTTGGTTACTAGCTTTACTTAGAGGTAAGTCAAATTATTTACTCAATGTGAAATTAAAAATCATATTCATTAGAAATATTTCGATTTATCACACTAACATAGACTAAGTTGTAATTATTGTTGACATGAAAATACATTGATGGATGGGTGTGACCGCAAGTGATAGATGACATAAACCATTAAAGGCGATACCATCGGTCGGGGTGTCCGGATTGACCACGAACACGAACGTGATTGTGAACCACTAAGTATAAACATGTCATATCAAAAGATAATTTATTTGAAACGAGCTTTTGACCGCGACTTCGTTCCCGTTGTCTTGACTATAAACCACTTGCATGCCATCTTTTGTAAACTAGTAGTAACTAATACACTGACCTGCGCTGGCGTACGCACAACAATTCGCTAAAGTTTCATCACAACCGAATGTTTGGTTAAAGCTCTTTACCTACTTATTTGGTTCTGTAAGGGACCTTTTTTTTCTTTTTTTGCCTAGTTAGTTTAGACAAAAATTTTCAGAACACTAAATACACATACACATGTTCATTCCCTCCTCCCAGTGGGAAGAAACACGTATATATGTATAGTTAGTTTAGATCAAATGATAGGAATTAGTCAGATCGCGCACTTATTTGCATACGCGCAACAGTCCGAGCCGAGGTTCGGCCACTTTAGCACCCTCGGATGTTGTTGCAAAGCTTTCGCGGCTGAGTGCCTTAAGCGCTCGCCCCCAAGCCCGGTAAAGCTGTAAAAGCCGTACAGGCTCCAGGGCCCCTAAGGCTAACAGTATAGTCAGTTCGAAAAAAATAATTTAAAAAAAAAACCTACTTATTTGTTTTTTTTTTCAATTCTCTGAAAATATACTTTTTTTGTTTAATTCATGAATTTCAAATATAGTTCTTCTTCCTAATTTTACAACTAGTCCTCTTTATTGAAGACCATTACTGTCATTATCGAGTGAATATAGATGTCCTGTCTTATAATGATTTCTCTACCTATCCTAACAAGATGGTGACAGAATCCTAACAGAATTCATGGTCCATGTTATTATTTCTCAACCACTTGATTTGTGCACAATAACCAAGCTTTATTATGCAAAATGGCACCAGTATTACACAATATAAGGTCAAAAAACACAAATGTATGAATAAAAACAAAAACCACTACATGACAGTTTGAGATATCAACAAAAACTCTATTGTATCTACAAACATAAGTTTGATATTTTTTATTAAAATTCTGTAATAGGATCGTCTGATTAAAGTAAATTTTTACAGGACTCTGTAAGTTGCATGCAATAAACTACGTTTTTATTGTATTACTAGCTGTACCCGCGGCTCCGCTCGCGTGGACTACTAAAACATTTTTTATTTTATGTGCGGAACCCTAATTATTAAAAAAAAGTAATAGCCTAAGTTATGCCTTATAGCATCAGCTATCTGCCAGTGAAAGTCCCGTCAAAATTGGTCCAACCGTTTCGGAGATTACCCGGAACAAACAGACAGACAGACAAAATTTTAAACAATGGTTTTATTGTTATAGGTATCGTGTATACTTTCATATACATTTAGTAAAAAAACAGTTATTTTGACATTAAAAATAGACACTTCAATTTTATTATATGTATAGATATGATGGTGTTTGACCAGAATATCACCTGATGTTAAGTGACGATGTGGCCGGAGCAGGTAACAGGTGACCTTAAAAATGCGATTTCTCTCGTGCGGTTGACGGAACACCCCAAAAGGTATCTACTTGACCAAAGATTTTCAACTTTAAAATCGTAGCTAGCAAACCAAGTGTGAAAAAACATCCTAACACCATTGTACTGCTCTGGCGCGATGTTATCTTTAACTAAAAATTCGGGCTCAGAACTGAATTCATTATCGCATCTAATTCCTTTCGTACTGGCCACAAATTTAATATACCTGTTAAGGTTAAAGCTTTTTTATTTTGTTTTTATCTGCATTATTATTCATAAATTAAAACTGTACAAAAAGTTAGAGTTACATGTGAATGAAAAAAGATGTATACTTAAGTAAGAGTAAGTACATATATATTACTGACTGAGTCTTCGTGTATTGTTTTAAAATATTGTACAGTTTTCGTTAGTTCTAGGTGTTAAGAATAGTTTTCAGAAGTGAACTTGAAGATGGATCTAGACTACATATCATTACGCTCCTCTGTAGGGCTAGGCACTAATAAAAATTAATGAAAAGAAAAGACATCCCATTTTAATCCAGAAAAGATAGAAATAAGATACGAATTATCTGTGAAAAACCAAAACAATTTTCACGTGAACGAAGTCGCGTGTACCAGATTGTGATAATAGGTAATAAATTAAGATACTTACTTGCCTCAGGAGCCAAACTAGTTCCTTGTTTAATAAAAGCACTGTACACAAACCAGAAGCTAGGTGACAGAGGTAGTGTCTTCTCATTGTCACGCATTAACTTTGATCGCAGATGAGTAAGGACCGTTATGCAGGGACCAAAAGAAAGTACTGACACCAGAATTAAGTACCTATAATGATAAATAATACTAACAATAATATGAACATGCGGGTTCGGTGAATATGAGTTTTCAGGGAAGGAACGCATCGTGATGAAACTATAGAGTGGTGGTAGCTAATGCTAAAGCTTACTTGCTTAGATATAAGGAGAACGATCGACATAGATGATTGTACAGTAAATACGCCCAGAAAACGGAGGAAAGGGTTCTCGCATTTTTTATGTTCATGGCTTATGTTTATTATACCTTTTATCACCTTGCTTAGTACATTGCGATGAGGATACATTTTTAAAGCTGTATTTTAAATTTAAAAAAAAACTGAGTAGTGAATTTAATATATTGAAAAAGGGTGGAATAGATGAGTGTATAGGTACAAGTGGTCTAGTTACAGATCGTAATAAAAGTCAAAGTTGAATTTTCAAAAACATTCATTATTTAACATTCTAAAGGTTATAACAACCTAAATTATTTTTTGTAACTCGTTTTACTGTCGTCTTAGAAATAATACGAGTAGTAATGTTTATTTTAATAATTCTCAAAATATGTTACACTTTCTACATTCTATATTTTTTTAATGTTGAGTTTTGACACTTGAGATTTGCGACACTAATGCTCTCTAGGGTATGTCATCTAACGTTTATAATACACTAGCTATGCCAGCGGCTCCGCTCGCTTGGACTACTAAATAAGTTTTAATATTTTATGTGCGGAACCCTAATCATTTTTCTAAAATAAAAGTAGCCTAAGTTATTCCTTATAACAATAGCTATCTGCCAGTGAAAGTCCCGTCAAATTCGGTCCAACGGTTTCGGAGAAAAATAATTTAAAAAAAATATGGTTTTCTTCTTATAGTTACCGTGTGTATTTTCATACGTATTTAGTAAAAAGCTGTTATTTTGACATTACAAACAGACACTACAATTTTATTATATGTATATAGATTAAGATCATTATCTTTATATCTAGGCTCCGTGGAAACCATTCCAAGTTGACATTCGAGAAATAGGCCTTTTTCTAGGGTCAGCATGTTACCATGATTGTAAAGGATACTAATACCATTTTTCACTATTTGGTAGCTTAACATTAGGTACAAATGACCAAACGCTGCCCTATGGAAATAATTTAAAAACTTTGTGTGCAAACGTTATGTAATCATTATGCGTACCAAACGAAGTTGTTAAATGGAGCTAAAAGTCCTGAACCGGCAGCTGACTCCTTGGGTCTCTTCAACATCATCATCCACGTACCAATATCCAGATCATGTGAGAATGTCACTTTTTCTCGTATAATTCCCAATTTCGGCACAAATGCAGCCACCATATCTACTTGCTAAAATTGCAAAATCTAAATTAATGTTCAAAAGGAAATGGAACCCATAATAAAGAGATTGAAATCTCTATAAATTTGTTTTTTATATAGGTAAGCTTCGTAAAGGATTTAGAAAATTATTTTGCTTATAATTCGCCATGTGGTTTGGTAATCAGTAACGACGAACTAAAATTTACCATATCATAAGCAAACTACAGTTGAAATTGTACCACCATGACTGAAAGGAGAAAAATATTATCTGTACTCTTCGTACCGGTTTGAATTGCTTAAAATAGCTGTAAGTTTCTTTTTTTATTAATTCATATGAAAAATTTGCATTCAACTTACGCTTGTATTCGCTAAACCTATGAGGGAGTCTTCAGGATTACTGCCTCCAATTTCAAAGTTCTTCGCCGGGACTATAACTTCAAAGGTAAAATTAAACTTCTGTTGCAGTATGTGTATCAATTGGAACGCAACGCCTTTACCTATCAGCGTACCGTTTATGTCCCTTTCCACCCAGCTTAGTGGATAATTCTGGAATAGGATATTGCATAAACAAAAAAGGAACCAATCACACTGTAAAAACTTAAATCGGATTCTACCTAATACATGAAAACTTTGCTTAGACATTTCGACCAAAAGCATAGTGAGTAGATTTCCGTTGAATTTTTTTAATAAGTAGTGTTAAACCCGATTCAATTTTGTAAGTCATTGGCGCATTCCATCATTAGGATAGTAATACATACATTCAATTGTATCAGATATAAGAGGAGTAGGCTCGAAGAGTATTAGGGAAGTTTGTATGTCTATAATTGAGTTTCATTAGTCTTTTTGGTAAAGATTAATAACACTTTGTAACTTGTGTAACTTACAGTATACGTTGCTATTTTGAGATGTTTGCCGTTGATATCTTCGGTCAAATGTAATATTTCTTTTTGCTTCCGCGACAGCTCTGTGTCTGATAGAAAAATAAGAATAACAGTATATTAATACAAAATTTAATTTAATCAGCTTAGAGGATTACCTGTCAGTGAAATATTTTTACCAAGATAATAATGTTTATTTTCTTATAGTGATATAAACAGGTAATCTCAAGAAACAGTCGTATCAGTAAAAATATGTTATGCGTCCTTGCCCAGGATAAATTTTTACTTCGAAACATTTACCACGAATTATTTACTTCTACATTGGTATCATCTTCTTAAGTATTGTTGTAAAACCTCTGATTTTACAGATACCGATTCTTTATTGAGAATTTCCAAACTGGCCAGGCAGTTCATGACCAGTTTATCTGCTGTAGCAACGTATTTTGGAGGAGGAGCGCGCTTAGTACTAAAGTGGAGCATGTAAAACACAATGTACGTTTTTTAATATATTAGCTCGGCTCATCGACGGTAATGACCCTGATGGTAAGCACAGTGCAATCCAAACACAAAAGCGACCACCAAGAAATGTAAACCCATCGGCAGTCGCCGCTGTCATGCCGTGTCACGTAGACAATTAAGTAAGTATAATATACCAGAAAATAAATAATTCAAGGTAATGGAATGAAATTCGAAATAGATAAATAAGTATATTCCGAAGGCATTAACATTAAATGAGATATAAAAACAGAGTACCTTATTAAAGTCTATTTATGATAGTAACACCTTCACTAGTAAGAAATGTCCAAGTTGTGAATATATCCGTAACAGATCTGCTAGTAAAATTCCGTCGTGAGAAGCTTGTGTTTAATTAGAACTCCATTCTGTTCCAATTTTTATAACTGCATCCTCAAGCCAGCATGAATGAATGCGTCCGCCAGGTTTTCCATTCGTTTTATAATTTCGAATAAAAGGTTCCAACTCCTTCGAATACCGGTTATAATTCGAGAGGTCTCTTGTTGTAACAAAATAAGTTTTATAGACTCCAGATAGGTATGTGCGAGTCAAAACAATAAATAGAATAATCGTTATAAATAAACTTATACAAATCTAATTTAAGATTGTACGTTTATCTTTTCTAGCGATCCGTGTCTCCATAAGTCAGAATCCATCCGTCATTTTTTAAATTATTTTACCGTCTTGTTCATATTTTAAATTTAAAAAGTTCTTCAACCAAAAATACAATATTAGTATAAGACCTACTTATTATATATATATATATATATATACGAATGTAAAATAAGTTTGTAATACAATATTTAAAATAATAAATTACCTATAGATGAGATGCCTTCGGAAAGGAGCGTAAACACAATAAATGAGGAATCAAATAAGGTGAATTAAATATATAATGAAAAGATAAAAATGATTGAGAAAACAATTATTACAGCCGGCCTGCATAAATATCTCTTCACGTTACGCTGGAAGGACCCGATGTCGTAAGAATGAGGGAACACGTTAGTCACGGGAGTTAGTTCGACAGCTTCACGGTACGACAAAGATAAGTCTGGAGGACTTTTTAAATCGTGCTGAGATGGAGGTAACCTTAAAATTATGTGGTCAAGTTTTTAAGTGACCGGTGTTCCTAAAAATAAACATCTGGCATAGAAAAATTGGTATAAAATATCAACACCTGGCTAGCTACCACCTCAAGTTGAAAATCTGTCGCCAAGCACCTATAGGTGTATTTCGGCAGCTGCACCTGAGAGCCAATTCACCCATAATGGCATAGCGTGTTACCATCATGGCCTAATAGGCCACACCGCCATTTAACATCAGGTGAGATTGTGATCAAAAAGCTATACTTATAAGGAATAAAAAAAAGTATCATAATTTAATATCAATATTATTCTAAGAAAAAACAGAATCAAGTTTATGAAACTAGATACCTACAGGTACTACTTATAAGTTAGTAGCTAGAAGGTAATTCTTATACTACTAATTAATTAACTAGATATATTATTAATATTATGTATTGTATAATAATTTATATTTATAATGTACATTAATCTGGATGAACACATCGGATACTTTTTATCCTGGTAAAGTAAAAATCACATCATAAATTCCGATGTAAAGTTATTTTTATTTAAATCCATACCGAGAAACGGGTTGTCGTAGACAGCGCTACAAAATGTCGCGTTACATATCGACGATATAATGAGTTCTAAGCCGGCCATGATCTGGACTGTCATTTCAGTAGATCGCCGTCCACTTCGCCCCAGTCATTTGGTGGTCGGTACTCGAATGCCGTTAGCTCGCGCCACTATGATGTGCTACTATGACACGTCAACCGTAGTCTACTCATTGTATTATAATGTACGTCAGGTTAAAGTTGATAAGACTCGTTAAAAAGTTACAGACACTGTACTTACGGCACGTTTCTTGAAATATGCTACGTAAATCGACTCAAGTCGAGTCTTTTTTTATTCATACAAAATCTTTTACAATTTTAAACTGCATTAATTACACAAAATATATACTACTCTGTCAAAAAAGTAACGGGAAAAGATCAATAATACACAAAATGTTAGTTATTCATCCAAATTTATTTTATCGCCTTCAAAGTATACTCCTTCAGAAACGATACACTTACGCCAAAGAATAATCCAATCATCAATACATTTTTAAACGCTTTTTCCGGAATTAAGTTTAGTTTTTGTCGCGAATTCTCCTTTATGTCTTCTACTGAATGTAAACGGATGCCACGAAGAGATAATTTGAGTTATGTAAATAGAAAAAGGCGGATGGAGCCATTTGTTGAGTTTTTGGTCAAAAATTCGTTCACTATGATGGCCTTGTGCGAAGGCGCATTATCGTAGTGCAAAATCCAAGAATTTTGTTTCCACAAATTTGCGTCCAAAATTTTTTTGTCGTATTTGCTCTAATGAACGCCGCATAACGCTAAAATAATATACTTTATTTACCGTTTGGCTTTCCGGTAAGAATTCCGAGTGGTCAACTCCGCGATAGTCAAACAAAACAGTCAACATGACTTTGACTATAGATCGACTTTGGCGTGGTTTTTTCGGTTTTGATTCAGTTGGAAGGCGCCACTCCGAAGCTTGTTGACTAATTTGCACGTCAAGCTCTTAAACCCACGTATCGTCATCAGTTACGATGCCGTTCATGAATGTTGCTCTTATGCGATTGACTTTTTTGAGAAAATTCAGGTCTTTTGGATCTAGCCGAGCGGCTACATGTTTCATATCCAAGTGATTATTTAAAATGATACGGATCGACCCGTGAGACACAGAAATTTCAGCGGTTATCCTCTCAAACTTGAATTAGGATTTTCTGACACTATTTCCTTCACTTTTGCGATGTTAACTTCAGTTAGAGACGCTGATGGCCTATCAGGGCGAGGCAAATCTTCCGGCATATCTCAATCGCTTTTAAACGCTTTGTACCACTCATAAGCACGTGTTTATGTTTTTGTCCATTATGAAATTGGCAATACACATTAGATATGATCTAACTAAAAACAGCACTGTATTTAATCTAAATGACAGATGCAACACAAACTCCGAGACAAAATGAAAAATAGTTGTGCCAATCTAACAACAACAAAAAAAAAATTGCATTTGGAACCATAAACAAATCACCCCTCCCTAACACTTTTTTAACTGAATGTATTAATGCTTTATCACTCAAAGCGAGTTCTTAAAATATTTATAAAATTAGTAATAATATTTGGTAATTATTAGCTATCTATTTTTGATTTAATGATATTATCACAATGTAGATGTAAAAATATATAGATCAATTTGATTTCGGTCGGGCGGCCAGACAAGTGAATTCGCCTATTACGTGGATCGAAATGGACGTTTGTGGAATGGTGTCAAAATGCTGTATGACGAAACTCGAGGGCAGCATGTATTTAAATTTATGCATGTATACATTATTCGACTTCATAAGAAACCGCACCACACAATTTTTAACATAAGTAAGCTCATGCTGCAGTTTTTCGGGCCAAAGGGTGTGATTGGTAATAGAGCATAAGGAGACATTTGAAATCAAGAGTAATAGTCGTTAGCGAAATCTAATAGAAACGGTCGAACTTAATCCTCATAAGATATATTAGATCCCTATTCTACGTAACACAATTTAGAACGTAAATTCATCACGCAGATACAATTTTAGCATACTTTTACATCGCACATTTATGTATTACAATGTTACAAAATTTATCTAAATCTAATATCTAATCTAATATAATAAATATGTAAGTATAATATAATCTAAAATCGAAATGATCAGTTTTATAATTTGTAATGATAAAATCATGTCAATTAGAGTCAACGCCGATATTTTTTTTCCCCATTTAAAAATATTATTACGTGGCTTATCTATATTAGGAAAACATCAGATGGCTGATGGCTCATTAAATATGCTAATGGCGTGTTGGTACAACAGATTACAGAAGAAAATTGTCATGTGTGATCAGTCTGTATTACTAAAGGGTAACGTAATAACTGTTGACCTTATTATCTACCTTACCCGTAGCAATAATATGTATAGTTTTATAAAAGTAAACATAGCTATATAGCTATTACATAACGATAATAATAGATTTACCAACAGCGTCGTGTTTACCCTGGGCCTTCTATATAGGCCCATAGCCCAGGGCGGTAAGCTGCGGAGGAAGTGCTGCAAAACGAGGTTTTGTGGGCGCTTACAGCACATGCTTTGTAGTATAGATAAGCGGCCTTTTAGTATTTATAATTTACGCCAAATCATAAAAAATCTTCTCTGTGGAAAGAGAAGTATCTATTCTAACAATAAAAAAAAGAATATTAAACAATAATCAAGATACTTAAATAATTTCACAATGATTTAAATTTTATTAAAAGATCGGTTAAGATCATTTTATCATCATCAAAAAAATTTAACCTTAGTAGATTACATACCGTCGACGAGGATAATAATAAATAAATAATAATACCAGCAGAGACGTATTATACAAGGAAGTGGGCTGGGGGGTTTGCACCTTCCGTCCATTTAGTCTACGCGATACATCAATTTTCGCCGAATATCAACCTTTTGTATCCGTACTTAAAAGGAAGGCAATGGTTTAATCACCACACCAGCCCACGACGTATTGGTGGTTACAAACGCCGAAAAACACATAGTTCTATATTTTTCCCACTTTCAGTGATAGTACAAGAAGATTTCTTGGTAAGCGTTCAATGTTTTCTTTAAACATTACTAGGCTAGGATTATGAGTAATTTGGCTGTATTTTTATTTCAGGTTAAAGCTATCATCATCGGAAACATCGTACCTATTTACCTATCTAGGCACAATCTAACATAAAGTCGATGTCATAAAGCAGCTAACTATATTTTTATATTTATCATTCAACTGGCTGTCTTCGTTGAGCGATTTCTGTTTTACTTTATAGTACAAGAGCTAGCTGTTGGTAAATTGATGTCATCGAAACACGTTATGAAATATAATGCTTGATATGACCGATTGAGAAAAACCGGCCATTTGCGAGTCTGAATCGCGCACCCAGGGTTTCGTACCACCACAAAATAAGATGTTTGTGTATAATGTATGTTCCAAAAAATATTATTATTTATTATTCATTCAGTTCGGGATCCGGCGCAAGACCGGCTCACAGTTGACCGGTTCTTATTATTTACTATTTTACTTTAGAATTTGCACTATAATCACATCAAGTTTGACGCTTGTATGTATGTATAACGATAGAGCAAAACGAAAAAAAATTTTGAAAAGACACGTTCCTTGTATGGGAAACTCCTTAATTTTTACTTTTGTATTTTTTATTACATTTTATACTCTTTATAACGTCCTTCATTATAACGAAAAACTTCCTATAATGTATACATTAGTTCAATTTGGTTGGTTTACCATAAAGCTCGTGGTATAGGAAGTTTATATTACATACATAGCTAAAAATGCCAGGCAAGGTTAACAGACTTTAGCAATAGTGGCAGCGTTACCGCGCCTTGCTTTTAAGAAGGTTCGTGGATATAAATAATAGATCTGACTATTGTTGTTCACTACTTGTAAAAGCTTTGAAGACTAATTTACGAATCCTCTTTATTTCTCAAAATGGGCATAAATATATATTTATGTTTTGTATAAAACATTCAAAAATAGTAACTTAACAAAGGTATAAATAAAAATACAGAGAGAGAGATACACAGAATACGCAGAAATAAAAAAATCTTAACAAACATTTGTTTCATCGTATTCACTACTTAGCGGGCAATGTTGCATCGCAGGCAAGAAGATTAATTGAAAATGTAGACAGCAGTGTAGTGGAAAGTTCAATTGGGTGATCGCAAAATTAATCGGCGGGAAGCGAATAAATTATTCGCTCAAACGCTCATATCAGGCAAGATGTGCCGGAGCAATAGTCTGACAACGGTACATAAAAATATTTATAACCAGAGTACTTAATCACAAATAAAGAACCATCGAACAAGGAACAATTCTACAGAGTGAACGTGGGGAATGGGTTGAGTTGCGGCGAAATTTATTAACTGCGTCAAATTTTGGTAAAGTCATAAAAAAGAAAACCTAAACATGTGCCAATATCGTCAAGAATGTGCTGTATAAACCCAATTTGGATCACATCGCCTCTATAAGTCATGAAAGACAACATGAGAAAATCGCTTAGAACAGTAGTCTTGTCATAAGAATATTAATATCAGTCATTGTGGTATTTTTCTAGATGAAAATTACCCATTTTTAGGAGCTATTCTAGATGGAGTTGCTGATGACTTGCTTATTGAAAGAAAGTGTCCGGTATTGCCTATTAAAATAGGGATTGATGCTGCAATAAAAGAAGGTAAAATGCATTTTTCGAAGAAAAACAATGAATCTCGAGAAATATATGGGAACAAAAGCTCTGATTGGTTCTTTCAAGCCCAGGGCCAAATGCAAATTGTAAATACGCAATTTTTTGTTGGCTGTAGGTATGGGAAAAAAAACTAAAAATAGTAATTCTACTGACAGATAACCAATTTTTGAAGGACAAAATGGAACCAAAATTATTATCCTTTTATTTTGATTTCTTATTACCGGAGCTTATAGATCCTCGGTATACAAGAAATATGACAATTCGTGATCCAACTTGTGTTATTAATAAGACAGCAGACGGTACAGAAAATATAAATGATAACGGAAATGAGACCAATGTGCCGAAAAATACGTCAACTGAACGCTGAAACTATTTGATCCGTAACTACTCATCTCTACGTTATAGAGGTGAGCTATACCTGATAAAATACTTGTTCCTGTTTCAGAGAAATAACAAATTCATAAACCTATTCCAAAATAACAGCCTGTTACATGATGCTAACTCTCTCTATTACTATAATTGAAAAGAGTAAAGAGCTTGTTCCAAGTCATATTTGTAATATACTATATATTTGCATATTTGTAATAGTCATAGTTTTTTACTAATAAAGTAAAGATCCTTAAGCTTGAATAGAGCAGATTATGTTCCAAACTGAAACAGTTTACTTTTGTGTAACATCATCGAACATTTTCATTTAATGAAATGTATATTAAACATTGATTTAATAAAATTATTAATAAAATAAGCAATTAAAGTTATATATTGAAAAAGTTATATTTTTTATTTTATTTAAATATTAGTAGGTATAGAATATATGTATAGAAAAAAAATATAACAAATAAAACAACTAAAATACTGTAATATTATTTTATTATAATGAATCATCTGAGAACTGGAACCATCACTTAATTCCTACCGTAGAATAAATATTTTATTTTAATACATAAAATATTGCCTGGGGCATTTAAATGTATTGAAAACAAAAATGTTAAGCAAAATACTTATCAGTATATTGAATCGATTAAAACTTCTTTATAAATAAAATCAATTGTTATGGGAAATCAAATCAGCGATGCATTAGGATATCACTAACCGAGTTGTACTCGAACTGTCAAAAATGAAATATATAGTTGGAAGGGCTGTAATAACAGCTTTGTTAGTTTACAGATAACTGTTACTTGTAATTACCTGTTATTTTAAACTTTTGACCTTAAATGTAGAAGAAGTGCTGACGGAGGTATTAAATACAATCAATACAACTCTTTTAATAAACATTTGTAACTTTAACATTTTTAATATATTTTTCTGAAATACACAATTAACAGTAAAATGTTTTTTAAATAAACGTTCTTGTATGTCTTTCCACTTATATTATTTTCTGTTTGAAAAAAAAAATGGGGAAGAAAGTTACAATACATATATATAATTTGGGGAAAAGAAAATATAAATATGATGAAAATTCAGAAATGTGACCTACCAACCCTGCAAATAGCAATACCCTTTCTTCAATGTGCGATAAAGTTTTTGGCGGGATCTCAGACTGTCATGTAGTGGTTTTTGTTTTTTATTCATAAATTTGTGTTTTTGGACCCTGTCTTGTGTAAAATATATGGCATTTTGCATAATAAAGCTTGGTTATTGTATACAAGTGAAGTGAATTGAAAATAATAACATAGGACATGAATTCTGATATGCCACAAAAACTGCCTCGAAAGTTCTAACAAGGGAGCCGCCATCTTGTTAGGATTCTGAATTTGTCATAACACTTGAAACGTTTTTAGATATGAAATGATTCTGATTTGGTTTTGTTTAATTCCCGGTACGGTTTAATTATTTTAATTCGCGTTATACATTTCCCTCGCTTTGTTGACAAAATGTAAAATACTTGACACTGGCCCAATGCACGAATGATGCCGAGCCATAATTAAGAAGAAGAAGAAGGTGCG
This sequence comes from Saturnia pavonia, assembly GCA_947532125.1. Lineage (NCBI taxonomy): Eukaryota > Metazoa > Arthropoda > Insecta > Lepidoptera > Saturniidae > Saturnia > Saturnia pavonia. The sequence continues at coordinate 14,591,743 of OX383900.1, read as the reverse complement.
GGTATCGTAGGTATTTTAAACTGTACCCGGTTTGCATACTGGATAGCAAGGCGAGTTCGCGGTCGGCCCGTACGGATGACGTAATACCTTTAAGGTATGTATAGGGTATTTCGATCCGCGCGTATTGGTAAGCTCGCACCGGGTATTAAAACCTGGGCCAGTATATACGCATCATGCCTATTTAGCACCCACCCGTGGTATCGAGTTGGCAACCCTAACCAGAGTTTTACTTTCAGCAGTTTACTTTCAAATGTCAAAACAATTATAATCTAAATCATCATAGGAATTAACGAAAGTAAAAAAAACATGCGGGAAGTAATTATATCAAATTGTGAAAAAAATTTCATACAAAAAATAATTTGTGGAGGCCATGTAAGATATAATATGAACTTATATTTTTTTAAACACATGTAATTTATTTTGATGATCAATTTCATTAAAAGACCATATTTTCAGCGCTTGGATGGAAGAAATTACAATGAAAGTAGAAAACTAGATATATCCTTTGGATCGGATTATGGGAGCTGTATCGTGTCCTTAGGAGAAACCAAGTATGTGAGAACTATAAAAACAAACCTTTTTTTTAACCACAAATCTGCCATCATCTGATAACTTTGGTTAAATGTTGCGGTCTAACAACGAAAACGCAAACTTTTCAGGTCGATGACCTGAAGATTACAAAATAGTTCTGACAATTAATGCTTGATAATTTTAAGTGTAAATAGTTTCAACAAACAACATCTTTGAAGGTTACTATTGGTTTACTGGAAAATACTAAAATATTTAAAACCTAAATAGTTATGGCAAAAATTTATCATTATAGCTGTAAACAGTTATTATTATGTTTGAGGCATGTCTAGCATAATCATACTATACAACTGTAGTACTCTTAGAGAAATCCTCACACCCTCAGTTATGGTTTACCCCAAATAATTTATGTTACATTTAATACTACACAAGAAAATGTTTCTGAAGAATTTTACTGATACAGCTATGCTAAATTTCCTTAATACCTCATATAATGTTAAATATTACATATGCAGTTGTAAAAATAAAATTTGAACTTAATCAGTACAGTATATTAGACTAGTTTTCAAATGAGCGATATTGTTATTTCTTCTAGTAAATAAAGTGAGCTTAATCTTATAATTTTACTACATAACTTTAAATGAAAATATATTATGACATTAGTATAAATAAATAATAATTTATAAATTATATTAATTTTATTTTCAGAGTACTTTCTCGTGTCTCTTGTGAAGTAGTTCAGCCGAAACAAATAAGACCTAATGAGGGTATACTATATATAAATGTAGAAATTACGCCTATGGCTGCACCACAATTTGAGGCCAACAGACAGACTGATTTTTCTGTTTATTTAGTAAGACTGCTAGAGAAATGTTACAAAGATTCGAAGTGTATTGACCTGGAGTCATTATGCATTGTGGTGGAAGAAAAGGTAATGTTAATGTATTCATAAATATTTTTTGCTTTGCAACAACATCCGAGGGTGCCAAAGTGGCCGAACCTCGGCTCTGACTGTTGCGCGTATGCAATTAAGTCACGATCTGACTAATATATTTATTTAACTTTTATTATTTGTATTGAAGATGTTGTTCACTTAGAAAAGTGATGAGGGAGTGAAACTGTGTAGTGCATGAAGATTAATGCATAAAAAAATTTAATATTTGGTCTTGAACTTATGTTTTATTGTGCAAAAGTAGGAAAGACAGAAAAAAGACATTAAAATTTATTACAAGTATATATGATACTGGTTCCAGGTTTGGTCACTCCGAGTCGACATCAAAGTATTAAACCATGATGGAAATGTGACAGAATGTGCCAGCATTGCAACACTATGTTCCTTGGCTCACTTCAGAAGGCCAGACTTCACTCGTAGTGGTGACACTGTCACCATTCATACGATGTCTGAAAAGGATCCTATACCTACTGTTTTATATCACTACCCAGTTTGTTCAACATTTGCAATATTTAATGGCGAGTAAGTATGTATACAATAATAACATTTATATATCTATGTATAAGTTGTTATTTTGTAAAGTTATATTGTCTAGGGTTTGGAGAATTTTATTAATAAAACTAGTTCTTAAACTGAATCAGTATATGTATACTGAAATATTGAAGTTGTTATCAAACTGGAATATAGCACTACAGTTCTGATCCTTGTGTGTGTTCTTATAAAGAGACGATATGGACATGTACTCAAAGAATGAGTCAAAGAGGGAAAATCTTATAGTGTTGCTTTTGCCTCAATATATGGAATCCAAGTTATCAGATCCTGACAGTGCTGAAGGCTTTTCCATATTAAACAGATGCTGGCTATGTTTATAAACTCAATGTAAAAAACTGGGCCAAAGTTACCTTTAGGATTATAAACCTAAAATATATTAAAAAGTTAATTACAATAGCTACTTTAAAAGTACAGTGTCTAAAAAGAGGTAGGGTACTGAGCAATTTTTTGGAGATTTTTCTCTATTTGGGGCAATTCGACTGGTGGAATACAGAAGATCACAGCTAAATAACTTTGTGTTGTATTTCTGTGGTGAGTAGGCTTTCCAGAGCCCCTTGAGATAGGGGTGTTCAAGGTCGGCAGCATGCTAGTGATATCTATGGTATTATAAGTGTCCACAGTAGCCACTTAGCATCAGATGGGCAGTACACTTGTATGCCGCCTTAGTTCTACTCTGTTTTTAGAAATTAATATTAAATTAATCTTTTCCAGCATTCTATTATCGGATCCAAATTTTACAGAAGAGTCTGTGTGTACCAGTAATACAGAGGAAGGAATGAGCACTGCTGGAGGCATGTTGGTTGTGGGTATGAACCAGTACAAAGAATTGTGTTTGTTAGATTTAACTGGTGCAGCAATATTTAATACAAAAACTGTACATAAAGCTGTATTGAATGCTGCTGACAAATGTAAGAGTTATGTTGATGCTGTGAAGAAAGCTATTTGTACTGATGACAATCTTCGGTAAGTATTATTGTTCATTTTGACAGGCCCTGTGGTGCAGTGGTAGTTAGCCCTACTATTGAGCAGAGTGTAATGTGTCACCATATTACTTATTATATTCATTGACAGTTTATAACAAAAAAAAGAAAAATGTATTGGTTACCTTGAACTTCCTGAAATGAGTAATAAATTTATCAAACATATTTTTTCACACTAGTCAATTAGATTATTTTTAATTAATTATTAATTTGTCAATAATTTTGGTGCTATAGTTTTTACCTACATTAACCCTTTTTTATATACTTCGGAAGTATGTGTACATAACAATCTAGATATTTTAAGTATACTGTATATCGAATGTTTTCTATCGTAATTTCTAGATTTATCTTTTATAAGCATTTGACGGCATGTCAATACAAAAAGATTTTATAAATTTGTTTACTTTTCCAGTCAGAAAAGAACAAAAATCAATTTCTCAGATATTATAACAACAGATCATAAGCTATCGCTCAATAGAAAAGATCTTAATATTCGTCTCAAAAATTATGAGTTTGAAGATTTGACAATAAAAGATGAAGAATTGTCTGAGGATGATGAAGTCACAGTTGTTAAACCAGAACCAAGTAAATATGATGGTTAGTTAATATTTTTTCTTATTATCATTAAAAAATAGTACTATTACTTTCTTGTGTAAAACTGATAAAAAATCATACACAAGTGCTGGGAGTGATACAGTTACAATTTTCATGCATTTAATGACCCCCGAAAGTTGTTCTCTAGACCTTTGCAAAATCTTAGATCCCCTTTAAACTTTCAGACAAATACACATGTTGAGTGATTCCTAAAAAATGCAAGATTGAAAAGGAACACAGAACAACATTGCTGTTCTTTTCTTTAGTTTTTATATCTATATTAGTTACTGTTCTATGATATTTTACATTAACTAGTAAAAATATTCTGTTATTTAATTATTAAGTCATTAAGGCTTTCGAATTAATATTTATCATGGCCTCAATCAAAAACCTTTTATTCTTCAGTGCTGATAAGGTAATAATAAATAAACAAATTTGTCATATTATCTATTTCACTGAGTTCATTATTGTATATATTTGTATAAATAATTATAATTTTATTTTCAGTTATATCATCTGTTCCAAAAACAGCAGAAATTGTCACACAGAAAGGTGCATCCAAATGGATAGAAATATCATCAGATTCAGAAGATTCCATAAATTAAATAAAAACATAATTATGTAAAATAAAATGTAATAAAATTACATTTTGCAATTTACTGTTATTATAAACTCTCTTAACAGAATTATACTAGCAATTGCATTTCCCTTCATAAAATAACAATTAAATTTGACACAGTATTTTATACAAATAAACTTAAATAATAGATAATAAATAATATTTCATCTGAATGTATAGTGGCATGAATAAATGTGATTGATTACTAAAAAGTCATAAATTTTAATATTTTCACAATACTTACATATTTTGAATTAAACAAATTTTCACTTTTCATTGCAGTTTTTAATATTATAGTATTTTAAGATCCAACTTTACCATTATACTCACAGACATGGTGTCATAGCATTTGAAATGACAGAAATCAAAAGAATTTGTAAAAATGAAAATTTGTTTAATTTAGTACATTTCAATTATTTAAATCATTAAAACATCCTGTAAACATATATTGGCATGAAGTAATATACTTCAAATCAGTAAAAGATTCTCAATCTATATTTCTACAATTTCATCATAATAGAATCTAGATCGAAAATATAAGATGACAATCAAGCTTAGTTGTACACTTATATTACATTAAAACTACACACTTGATAAATTACAATCACCAAACACATTTTTCTAAACTGAGTCTGAATTCATTCCATTTTTCTGGTCTAATTTATTCCCATTGGTCTTGACCATATAAATAAAATAGGTCATAATTTCTTTTTCATTAACTGGCAATGACCTGAAGTGTTTTTGGATGGCCTGGAAAAATAAAAAAATAGTTTAATTTATTTAATTAGTGTATGTTATAAATTATTTTATTAGCATAATACATATTTATACAAAATTTTCCTCAGATATACATGAGTGTTCAGTGCAAATGTACATTTGCAATGTGCATGACTACATAATATGTTAATATATTTTAATACACTATGGATCCAACTTGAAATATCACATTTTTGTTTAGTTTGATAATTTTGACTATTAATTTTTCTGAATGACATTCAGTATATGTTATATGTATGCTTTTGTATGCTTGTATGCTTATTACATGTATATTAAGTGAAATTACTTACATCTGCTAATTGTGCTTTATTCAAGCCTGGCCTTGTTGGTACTTTGTAGTGTCTCTTATATCTTCTTAAAGTGTTCACTTGTAACTGTATCAAGTCTACTTCTGGTACATCCATCTCTGCTTCATTGCTATCATCCTCAGAGTCTTTGGGCCTTCTTTGTTTTGTTCTTGCACACTGTATCATAGTTTTATGATGATCACAGATGTAAGTGTGCCTTGCCTGAAATAACAAGCAGTTTAGATGCCTTTAAGTTTATATAATAAATTACCATAACTTACTTTATATAAAAATATAAAGTTATTTTGGATGTCGATATATTATTTAGACAATAAGTAAGACATACCTAGTTTTCTTTCTGGTTGGTTGGTTTGTTTAGTTTATAAGTCGTGTTTTATGAATATAATTACCACAGAAAAGTGGTTGAAAACATACCTGACCGTCAATATTAAGTTTGAGCCTCCTTAACGCAACAGTTTTTTGTATACGCTTGCTGTAGGAAGCGTTGCCCGCTGGCCGTCGACACCGATCGCCGTCATCCACAAGGCAACATATTTGATCCGAATTACCTCTAGAATCTTCTTCTCCTGTACTAAACCCGTTGTTCATTTGATACTCCCGTTGAATCATATATGACTAATTAATTAAACTTGCGTATCAAACCTCGCACCAGGCGACGAAAAACTGAACAACGTATTCACAAAGGTCCACCCGATTGAGGTTATGATTTGGGAGAACACATAGCGTTAGCGCTAAAGAAATCGCATGAAAACATGACAGCTGACCAGTTTAGTTAACTACACATCAAACGAATTACAAGTGAAAAAATTATTCAGTGCACATACGCAAGAAAATGTTCATTGTTAATAACAACAACTCTTTAAGTTCTCAACAGTTGATTATTTTTGTATGTACACTGTCACAAAACACTATTTAACTAATATAATAATAGAGTCTGTATGCTCTATTCAAAATCCCAAACTGAGGCGATTTTTATTTCTAGTTTTATAAAATATATTACTTTCTCATCAGCACCGACCGATCGCTACGCCATTACAATACAAATGAAATGAGAAATGACTTACCGAATCGTTCACTCACTTGCCCATATTTCATTCGGTCATTCAAAACTCTAACCGAAAATGTTCGATAATAACAAGCACTATGCCTTTCTAGCATAGGGATCAATTTTGCATAACGTAATGTAATTCAAAAAATAAAAACAGTTCTTTTGTGTAGGTGTGTGTGCAAGCGATATGACATCGTAGCTATGTATTATAGTATAAACAAAAAATAAAGCTAACACCAGCGTCCTGGTTGGATAAATTATGGCGGGATATTTGACGTAGACCAATCGGAATGATCCGTCAGTGACATCGTTTCTTGTATATTCATTTCGCTGAACGTGAAGTTCCCTACGTAATAAGCGCTGAAATCGTGTGCTCGTTTGTAATAAACATAATAATACTTGGTGAGTTATATTAATTCATAATAATATGATCTTTGTAATATGTGTAATTTCATGAAATGTAGGTTCAATAAATACATATGTTAAATGCATCGTATTAGTTATTAAATCTATAGATTATTTATAGTTTTACATTCTAATTTTATAAGCAAATGGCTGCCGAGCTCCGAAGTAAGATGACATAGTATACATGCATACCCACTTACAACTATGTACATTAATAATACGTGTCTAAGTATGTATATTGTATATATTTCATTTATACTTTATACGTTACTTACGGATCTGTTCGTCGAGGAAAAAAATCTTATTTGAGAATGATTGATTATTATACTATCTGTTTGGAATGAGTATAATAAAGAAATAAATGTTTGTTATTGTTGAGGAAAACATGTTACTGCTTTATAATTATTGATTAAATTAATTGATTTAGATTATTGTTTTGGCATTAACAACTATTCAGTGTTTACTGAATTATAGCTAATATGATGTTGGATATACAGGAAGATACATGACTGAAACAAATGAACCAGTAAATTGTAAGCCATTTTGAAATTAGCATTGATTTGTAGATTTGCAGCGGTTGCACTGCAAAGCGATGACTATAGCAGGAATAATATTGGTAACAGGTAGCAGGTAACGCATTTTGGTTTTTGCAAATATTTGATGTACTTTTCTTTAAACGTTGAAAGACCTACGTACCTATAGTGTTATTATTTTATTTTTTTTGCATTATTTTTTATGCAATTATATTATTTTCTTAAAGGTGATTGGCAATAAAACAGTCTACATAATAGTTATTAGTATGGATTTATTATTTAGTGTAATGTTCCAAGTACTTATTATTGTTATAGGTTATTTGTTTAAGTATGTGACGACTTACGAGCTATCTCAATCCTAGTGTGAAATTATAAATTCGGCCATCGCAATCATGTCTACGGTAAGTTTTGTAATTTTATTATGTTAGTAAACGTTGCTTTGTTTTTTTCTTTTTATTTAAAATTAGCTTTAGTTTCCTCATTTCTTTAACTTTACAACATTACCTAACGGTAAAATTTATCTATTCATTGTAATAGACATATGCAATAATTTAAGGTAATAAATAATTACGGTTTTATTTATAGTGTGCGGTTTCGCTGTATCAGTGGTGTTTGGTGAAACAGTTACGAAGATATAGATAATTTAATTAACTAAGATTCATTAGAAAAATTGTAAATGTATGTGTTTTAACATTTATAATATAATTTATAAACCTTTTATAATATATTAAAAATATAACTATATCATTTAAAATAAAAAAATAGTGTTTTTCTTCAATCAAGGATTTCCTTCAACAGAACTCAGAAAGTTACATTGAAAGAATTTAAATAGGTACCTTTCGTTGGAAAATCAAGCGAATTTATCACACATATTCAGTAAGTGAAAATAAAGCCTTTCAACAGGTCAAAAGCGCATTGGCGAATCTTGTAGATATCATTTAATTTTGTTAATAAATTAATTAATATTTAAAAATAAAAGTAACTAATGTATATTTTGAATGGAATTGTCCTTATTATATTTATTTTTACCGTCACAGAATCCATATACTGCTGAAGTTAAGCCACTCTTATAAAACTAATAAATCCTGTAATACCTCTAAAGCAATATCAAATGGTTTTTAAATTCTTACTTTTCGGCAATGCTTTTAGCTAACAATCACATAACGTTGAATTTAGGCATGTAGTAAGAATGTTAGTGTATTAGTATCCTCTTTTTGATAAAACTTAAATTATTTTTCAACTTTGTTTTTACAAAGTTATTCTATAAATTTGACATCCAATAGAGTAAATAGTAGATTAAATGAATTTATGTGGAGCAGTCCAAGCTAATTAACGTGGTCTAGAGTAAATAATTGATTATTTATTTGTGTTCGAAATCCGTAAACGTTTTATTTGTTTTTTTTTTACATCAGTTATTACTAAAATAAATATATTTTATTTGCATGAGGCTGTAGAAATACACAAGTGAACGCCAAAACTACTAAGAAGGTTTGGCCAAAAACTTAGTCTACTTTACTATATTATTTGTTATAATGTTTTGTTTATGTTTTAGATATAATCTTTTTATTATAAATATTCTAGCGTGATTGTTTTTATATTATTTTAAATTTTGGTTAAAGGTGTAGGGTAATGTAATTATGTTATAGGTTTACCTAGTTACGCCATATCTAACGATATATTGTAGAATAGGAATTAATACTCAAGATAAGAGCACACTGATACTTAGCAAAAAAATATGTTCAAGGAAAAAAAGAAAATTAGAACTTTCCACATCGTTTTTTCATTCATGAATTCTCGAGCTTATTGTAAGATTTATATAATATATATATATTTATAAACCCATTCCATTCGATGAGGAGTTCTTGCTTACTACCAATGAGGCATCGCGACGGTTCAAATATGTTTGTTGTTCAAACATTAAAATGATTATGCATCTTTGTAAGTGTATAGAAAGATTTTATATCGAAAAAAAAATGCTTCATTTCATGTTCCATAAATTAATAATACTTTTTATAAACAAAAGGATAACTGCGCAAAATAAATACTTTAACGAATTATTGTTCCTTTGCGAATAAGAATTAAGCATACTTTATTTCAATTATAATTCCTTAGTACTGATTAGTTACTATTTTTATTCAACGTAAACAATACAAGTAAAGAAAATCGCACCTAATAATTTCGATTTCTTACAATATATTATGGAAAGTGAAATTTATAGAACATATAAAAACGTAAACGAGTTCAAACATAAACAAAAGAATTTCAGTGTGAACTTCGATAGCTATGGTATGGCTGCGCTAATCGTCTTATTGACCGGTTGTGGACTAGCTTGTTGCCAGTTCGTACACCTTCGCTCTCTGTTCTTATAAATTTCAACTTTTCCATTACGTCCGCTGCGCGTTGGGGACGCCACTAGTTACTTGTTTGGCGTCTGCATGTGCGGCGTTGCCAGCTTTATTGACTTAAGTACTAACGAAGACAAAACGTACGCGCGTGGAGTGGAACTTACAGCCGGTAGCTTTTTTGATTAAACAACACGCGAGACCTTGTGTGTTTTCATTTCTATTAGATTAAATTCATTCGATTAAGCATGTGCCATCTAAAAATCTATTAAGTCTTTGTGATAACATCGGAATTGATTCATAAGTTTTGCTACTACGAGTCAAAACAGCTAGCTAATGTAGTGAATGGTTCTACTAACCATTAACACACGAGTTACTTGTAGTGTAAGGGACATGAGTCCAAATATAATCAAAAAATAAAAAATATTTAAATTTTACGAAAAATCATAAAGAAACTGGTTGTCGCAAGAAGTGATTGTAACATGGGGGAACGGGGAGCGACGGGGGGCGCTTGGGGTGCGCGCGACGATGCCTCGTGGTGGCCCGGTGGCGCAGGTGAAATGCAGCACCAACAACAATTAAACGAAGAGATTGGTACCAGCACTGCCGCTTCAACTCATCAACTATATACTTATAAAATGACAGGTGGCTTCTCAAATAGTGGAGACACGACCACTCCCAGTTATGATTATCGGTTAATGTCGAACTCAAACACAAGAGAAGAATCTCCACAGCAACCATGGTGGTATGCATCAGGATCTGTTGAATCACAATCTACATCTTCACCTACGGTACGAAATACTTTACTAGTATGACAGTGAATATATCTCATTTAGTATCAAAAAAACCAACATATTGTGAAATTTTGTCTAGAAATTAGGAATATGAATATTATTTAGCTAAGTACCAAAATATTTAGTAACAAATGTAGGAACCCATTAATGTATGTAAAGTAAACATTTTGCTTAGTAAAATTATTTATTAAACAAGCCATATATGCATCAGGAAAATAAATATGTTAGTAAAAAAGCTCAAATTAATTTATATAATAAGTATTTGTGTTTGCATGCTTATAATTAAATTTAAATATCATTTATTTCGTTCGCATCGTTAAAATAACTTATAACAATAATTCTGTATGATATGTTTTCTAGACTATAATAGTTTTAGCTCTGTTTTTATTAGTTATTTATTGTTAGTAAAAGTTACTATTTTGAAGTAATTACAGTGAGCTTTATTATATTGGAATTTTTTTATGGACGTGTCTAAATTTTTTATTATCTATGTTTAGGGTATGTTCAGTAGGTTGTCAAAAATTCATTCTTTCATTCAATTCAGCTAAATTGACTTTGTCGAGTGTTGCATATTTTATATTTTTGATACGGTCAAGGTAAAGGTCAAGTAGGTAAATAAAACAATGTGTGAGACTAATATTGGTATATTGCTTAGTAAACAACTTTATCACATCTATGAATTTATTAATCATTTACCTACTATTTTAGAAACGAATTTATGTTTTCTAGAAATGGATAAAATGTCGATTTTGTTTGCCTATAATTAGTTTTCCTAAAGTCACAATGTTATAGAATTTTTTACTGTTTTATAGTTTTCTTATCTAGTTATTGTTTGTAAATAACTTATTATAAAATATAAATAAATCTGACAAAAATATACCTACTTATTTTAACGCTTCGGCTCTCAACGTCATACAAAATACGCTTACAATTGGCATTAATACCATCCATGGCAGTCAATATATTTAAAAATTTCTTCTGTTCTTTTAGAACAGTTAGATCTGAATTATGTCAAGATCTAATATGTGGTATTTTACAAAATAATGTTTGAACTTTATGAATTGGTGACCATGGTAACCACATGGTTTTGAAAAATATTTTATTAATTGTTACAGGCTCAGAATCAGTCAAGTCCAGATCGTGAGCAGAATAATCAACAGACCAACGGCATCCAACAAAACCACCAAAATCTTCGGCAGCAAGATCAAAATCAGGCTATACAACAACAAAGCCAGTTGCAACAACAGCTACAGCAACAAAATTTGCAACAAGCCATACAACAACAACAAAGTCAGTCTTTGCAACAGTCTTTACAACACCAACAGGAGGATCAACAACAAACTCTGCAACAGATGATACAACAGCATCAACAACAGCAGCAACAGCAACAGCAAGCTTTGCAGCAAAGTTTGCAACAGACATTGCAAGTCAGTCAAGCTCAAGCTCAGGCCATTGTGCAAGCTCAAGCAGTGTTACAGCACCAAGTCGCTCAGTCTTTGCAACAACAGCAGCAGTCACTGCATGATCATATCCAAGCAGTCCAGCAACAGCAGATCCAGGCAGCTTTGCAACGACAATCTGCGAGTTTGCAGGTACATAACAAATATATTTCCTACAAAATTTATAATTACAAGAAACAATAACTTTATAAATAATAAAACAATCTTTTTGTTGCAAATTACAGTACTGTGCTCAAATTGATTAAAATATGTATATTAATAAATTATAGTACCAGCCTATTAATGTCTAACTCTCCATCAGAGGCCTCTTGTAGTAAAGTATGAGTTTAATTACCTTTTTACTTCACAATATATTACAATTACTGTGAAATCTACATTTCTGTACTGTCTGACTATATAATTGTACTGTAAGAAAATCTACTAAACTGTCCAAGTTTCGTCTTGATGTCTTTTCCATCGTTACTGAATAAATTAGTAATTTTGAAAAATTGGTTAATATATTTCAAGACTAGGTCTATTTTATACATTCAATTACTAAAAGTTTTTTATTGGATTTTTATGGACAAAATATGGAATACAGCTCTGATTCCTTTCAAATATTATGTGAGAGTTTTTGGCGTGATCTCAAAGTGAAGTATGCAAAGTGCTGCAGCGGCCGGCAAGCCCCACGGTCTCATGATCGCTGCTCCGAGAACAACTATTCAGGGACCGAGTCTGATGAGCATGATCACCTTATTAGGACCTTTTTCATACTTTGCCTAAATAGCATTTGGCATTTTGGCTTAAAAACAAAAAAATATATACAAATATTCTCCAAAATTACATATTAAAGGGCCAAATAACATAAGTTTATAAATTTAAAATAAAAACCATCACATGCCACTGAGATACTGGCAAAACTCCCATGTGATATTCGAAATGAATCAGAGTTTTATTTCATACTTTACCTAAATATAATTTGGCGTTCTATAGAATGCCTAGAATCTTGTTATTTCATATATAACCGGCTACTGTTAGGCCATTGTATAGAATACCTACATTTCATACATTGCCTGTAAACTATATATTGTATGTAATTTGTTCCTTGGAAATGGCTCTAAGGATTTGAATGACATTTTGTATTTAGAAAATGTTTTGCTATTAAAATGTAACTAGTAATTTTATTTTTAGTAATGACACCAGGTGTATGTCATCCAGATACTGATTTTTAAATTCTTTTTTAAATATAATTCAATAAAAATGCAATGCAATATAATTTACTATAACATTTTTTTATAGTTTAAATTAAATATTATCATTAACCTAAATAGTTATATTCAGTCATTATGATTATTGCATTCTGAAATATAGGGAATACATAAACATGTATAATAAACCCATGATTTTCATTTAAATATTACTTACTGTGTATTTGTTTTTGGAAAAAAATTACATGGATAATTTTATTTTCAAGTCATGTTCCAAAAATGTGTATTAAAATCTATGAAAAGTGCATTAGATTATCGAAAAATGAATGTTTTTACTGAATTAATATTACAGTACAAGGTACAAGTACAGTATAAGTACAAGGTTTTGAGAAAATTTATCAAGTTTTACTTGAATTTTGGTGGTTGTAAATCTATCTTAACTTTGCGTCTATCGGGACACTCAACAAAAATCATGCAAAATCTTTTTTTTTATAAGACATTGAATAAACATTGTGTTTATTATAACTACAATTATTATAATATCAGTCTTATTCAGTATAATAATATTATTTTTTCGTATGTGCAACCCTACTTTTTGAGATAACTTTATACAAATGTTTGAGACTAGGCTTGCACAAAGAAGTTGCTTAACGCAAACGTTGTATATAAACAAAAATAAATTACCAGGAGCTACAGCAACAAGCTCAGCAACAAGCATTAGCGCAAGCGGCAGCCCCCAAAACCAGGATGCCAAGAGCTAGACCGTATAATAAACCGCGCGGCAGGATGACTGCCTACGCATTCTTCGTGCAGACTTGCCGTGAAGAACACAAGAAGAAACATCCAGATGAGAATGTTATATTTGCTGCATTTTCAAAGAAATGTGCAGAACGCTGGAATGTAAGTTTTATCATCCTAGTTAGTATATATATATATATCCGAAATTAATTTATCTCAATTATTACAAAGTATTATGGTAAATTAGCTGTGTCCGCAGCTTCGCTCACGTGGACTACTAAAAAAGTTTTTTATTTTAATTTTTGTGCAGAACCCTAATTATTTTTCTAAAATAAAAGTAGCCTAAGTAATACCTTATAACATCAGCTATCTGCCAGTGAAAGTACCATGTAAACCGATTCAACCCTGTTTTTGGAGATTACCCGGAACAAACAGACAGACAAATTTTTTAAAGATTGTTGTTATAATAAGTACCGTATATACTTTCATATACATTTTGTAAAAAGCTGGTATTTTGATATTACAAACAGACGCCTCAATTTTATTATATGTATTACATAGATTAATTTATAGTCAATAGAGAATGGATTTTAGAATCAAATATAAATGAAATATCATGAATGATTTGTTGAAAAAAGGTTTCTGAATAAATATATTGATTCCATCTTCGAAAATTTAGAGATATTGAATGATAGATACGCTTTAAATAATTTTGGCTTTTACAGACTATGTCAGAGAAGGAGAAACAAAGATTTCACGAGATGGCAGAACAAGACAAACACCGTTTCGATCTAGAGATGCAGAACTACGTGCCGCCCAAGGACGTCAAGGTTCGCGGCCGAAAACGGCAGCAGGCGAAAGATCCCAACGCGCCAAAACGATCGCTGTGAGTTATGGTCATGAAATCTTTTCTAATTCATTATTTATGTGTATATGCAAATTTATAAAAGAGTTTTTTGTTTGTTTGTTTAAACGCGCTAATGTATGGAATTACCAGTTGGATTCGAAAAATTTGTATATGATAGCCAGATTTATGAGGAATAGTATAGGCTATATAACTTCACGCTACGACCCTAAGTAGCGGAGCAGTAACTATGAATGTCAAGCAATCTGGCAAGCGGTAGGCAAGTACAGGAAGTGGAACAACGATAGGGCTACACCAGGTGCGTTGGCGGTGGCGACGCGATGCGGAGAGTTTATCTAATAATATAATACGGTTAAAACCGTGAGGCATATCTATTTAGAAATAATTTTTAAGAGACGCTTTTATTACAAATATAAGTAGCCTAAGTTTTGCCTTAGAACATCAGCTATCTGCCAGTGAAAGTCCCATCAAAATCGGTTCAACCGTTTCGGTGATTACCTGGAACAAACAAACAGACGGACAGGCAAAAAATTTAAAACTGGTAGTTACCGTGTATACTGTCATATGCATTTAGTAAAAATCTGTTATTTTGACATTACAAACAGACACTTAAATTTTATTATATTATGTATAAATGCTATGGCATATAATTAAAGTCATTTCAATTTTATATTATTTCCTTGAATTAACTCGTGTTTTTTATAGTGCTATAATTAAAATAAGCTGAATAGTATTGTAAATATGAATATGAATGTACAGATCAGCATTCTTCATATTCTGCAATGATGAACGTGGAAATGTAAAAGCAAATAACCCCGAGTACACAATGGGAGACATCGCTAAGGAGCTCGGCAGGCGCTGGGCCGCCGCCGACCCCGATACCAAGGCCAAGTATGACGCGCTCTCTGAAAAGGATAAGGCGAGATATGATAGAGTGAGTATATTATTTGTCCCTTATAGCGTGTAAACTTATGTGAAATAATGTCTTTTGGTAGCTGACAGCCTTGTACACTCTTCACTGTTGTTAATAAATAAAAACCATGAATTGAACTGCTTCTCTATCTTCTATTACGGAACTGGAATGAAAGTTTTTTTTTAATACTTAGTATTTGATCATAAAATCTCAATTGATGTTAGGTGACAATGCAACCTAAAGTGCTAACACGCTAAGCCTATAGTTTCAATTCTAGCTATCACGCTCTCACACTAGCTAAGTTAGCTTTAGAAAATGCCCTACGACTTTCACTAAAAGTACGTCGATCGACGCGGTGTCGAACAAGCTATCACTAAGCCATCGCTTTAAAGTCGTATCACACACAACATACTTTGTATCACGTACCAGGTTCACACGGGCTAAATTTCCGCAACTCGACGTCTATATGCGTCTATTTTGCGTGGAGATGGCTGACCATAGTCATGCCAGCCCAGTTCCTCCATTAAGTACTTCAGTGGATGATCCTCGGTCTACCAAGGTGTTCAACCTGATATCGAGCCAGTTCTTTACACTCACAAGAGCATGTGACTGTCTGTCTCTTCCCTTTCCATGCACACTCGGCATAGGGGGCTTTGTGTTACGCCTTAATTAAAATGATGTTTGCTGTAATGTCCATGTCCTGTTAAGGCAACAGTGACCATTCGTGCTTGGCATCTAGTCAAGTGTTAAATGGGCTTAGAGATTTTGGGATTGGCAGAGGGTAATGATTCCCTCGCCTGTCTGCAATCCATCAGACTGCTCCATTCCGTGTCTTTGATCCAGCAAAAAGGGAGGAGAATAATTGGTTTCAGACCCGACACTATCGTCTTGGATCCCCTTCTTGCTAGTTCGTCTGCTGCTTGTTACCACGTGATCCACTGTATCCACAGTGTTCTTTGTAATAGGACTGTATTGTAAAATACATAGCATATATGGAAACCCCTATTAGATTTGAAGTTTTGTAAGTAATGCCCATGGAAATATGTTAGAAAACTAGAATGCGTCTTCAGGAAAGTGTTTTTTGGGCAAATACACTGATAGTATTTCCGTTAATAATTTTTATTAATGATGAAGCTGTATTAATGCAATATAAGTATTTACTAATAATTATAGTTCTCTTTTATATAATTATTGAGATCATATTTTAGAGAGACTCCATTTAACTATCATTGTTAATATTATTTAGAATTTTTGTGGCAACTTAAAATGCATTTTCCTTGTTATTCTTTATAATCCACTTGACTTGTCCACAATAACCAAACTACATCATGTAAAATTCCGTCAAAATTACATAAATTTATGAATTGAAATAAAAACAACTACATGAAAAAACAAGATCCCGCCAAGAAACTAGATAGCTTCTTTATTTATTTATATTCCAGAGTATAATTATCAAATTTTTCTCAGGAAATGACCGCGTACAAGAAAGGCCCCCTAGCGTTAACGCAACATCATATGCAACAGCAACTGACCCCAACAGAAATAGATGATGAGGGAGGGGAGTTCGAAGGAGAGGAAGAGTACAACTGAGCACCACCGGTGTTCAGCAGCACTGTGATCGCGGCTTTGCAGAGCCATTCGGCGACAGTTCGGGACTGTTCCATAGTACATTCAAACTTTTAAGATACGGGGAAAGAAAGGGCTCATAAATAATCACAATAAACTGAATAATAACAATAAAATGGATAATAACAATAAACTGAATGATAACAATAAACTGAATAATAACAATAAACTGAACAATAACAATGAACTGAATAATAACAAAATGGAAATGAAAGTTTTTAACATTGAATACTACTTAATACAAAGTTCATGATTTATTAAATTTAAAGAGATAATTAGTAATTATCTTACAACAATTTCGCAATGAATATGTATAGCTCTTTTGCTAGTTTTGTTGTTCAGGGAATACTTTTTAGCAGTTTGTATTGTTTACTTTAAGCCTGATTTTATGAAAGAATTTTGATGAGCCCATTTTATTCCAAGTAACCTTTACTTATTTTTACATACAGCTGAAGTCGACGCCTGATATTTTGCCAATACCTTTTAAAAACTCCCAAATATTTTGTACCACAAATATGGAGTTGCGTTTAAGATTTAAAACTAACACGTGTGAAGGAGTTTTTCCATGATTGTATAAAATAAAAATGTTGTACTTGAGACTGAAACATGAAGAAAAATATGCGAAAAACGATATTTGATTTACAGTTTTAATAAATTTATGTTGTACCAATAAAAATAGTTTATATTTTGTTGTTGTTTAGAAGAAAGATAACATTTTGTTTAAAAATTTTTTGCGATATTGTGTCTGTTATTTTTTAACGTCTGTCGGATAGAGATGCGCTGCTTGGAATGAATAGTTAGTTCGATGTTACTGATGGTATAAATTAAACTTGGATCCAGTTAAAGTGGCCTTATATTTGGCAATCATAAACATGTTAATTGCATTCAGAGTTATGTCGAAAATTGTCCGTTATTTCATTGTCAAAAATTTATCGTATTTTAAGGTGAACTGCACTTAGCGGAACTGAACTGCAGCGGAGCGGCGCGGCCATTCAGTGTTTATAGTAATATGAAACTGTATGGAGCATACCGCACTACGCGGCAGCGGGACTGCGCGGCACCGCGCCCTACTGCGACATACATTTTCATATAAACAAGGAATCGCCGCGCCGCGCCGCTGCAGTTCAGTTCCGCTTAGTGCGGTTTCACCTGAATCAATGATTGTTTCGCCTGTAACAGTTTTAGTATGTAACAAGAACAAAATTGTCTAAGGGCCGATTTTTCAATCAACAAATAACTTTATTTGAGGAATAATTTTAAATTTTGATAGGTTTTTCATACATTATCTGTCAAAACGTCAAAATTATTCCTCGTGTACAATTAATTATCTGACTATTGAAAAATCGGGCCTAAATGAAATATAAATTTAAGTCAAGTTAGTATTTCAATTTAGTTTAGGTGTAAGTTTGGAAAAAACTCGTTTAGAGTGAGATTTTTTTTGTTATTTTCGTGTGAAGAGTATGTAAAGTATATTCCTTTTATTTTCTTTTTAAATATTTTAATGGTTTATATATAAAATCAAGTTGATATGCTACGTACGAATTGGATTATTAGACGATGTTCGAATCTTACGGATTCCGATCGTTTTGAATATAAATAATGTGCTGTGTACATATACCGTCTGCAAACCGTGATAGTACTTAAAATGTAGTTTTACCTAGTACTATCCTAGAATTATTGCTAGAAATATTGTTTATGTTGCTTTCGTACTTGTTAATTGATTTACCTATGATTCTACTGAAATTGTCTTATGTGATTTTCTGTAAGCGTTTCTACGGAAATCTAGTTATGTATTGTATTAAATATATAGTGGAAAATAAAGGTTGAGATAATTAAGGCGGGTGTAACAAGTGGGCGATATTGTTTTCATGATGTCAGCTGTTCACTTCACGAAACAATATACCTAGTGATTGTTTTACACTAAAATTGTTGTTTCATTTCAATTATAAATAACCATTATTCCCCTTGAGAACATTTTCTATTTCAGCCATTAAGGTAAGTTGTGTCGGACTGCACTGTACCTATAGATTTAGCTGTATTTTGCAGTGTTAAATCTTCAGAATTATTTAAGGATCTCAGTATCTCTAACTCGGATAGTTACCAGGTATTCGTTTTTTTAACTACTAGCTGTGTCTGCGGTTCCGCTCGCGTGGACGACAACTCGTAGTGCTTATAAAATTCTTAGTTTCTTAAAACTTTATATGTATTTTTCGATAAATACCAAGTATCTAAGGTGTAAAACAAAATAAAATCCAGTGATTTCTGCTTGATACACGCATAACAGTAAATAAACTTATATAGGAGAAGATAGATTTTAACAATAAACACAACTATCATTAGAAGCTAAATTTAGTTTCTACTTAATTTCATATAGAATTTATTATTTGATTATAAACTTACTTAAGATCTAATCTTTTTGTCTTAGATTAGTTATATTGGTTTCCGCTGCGCTCCTGCTATATACCTGCTATTAGCTATGTAGTTACTTATTGACTTAATGAAGGTTTGAAGTTTAATTGACAATAAAATGGAATGTGCAGTTTTTGACGTTCGGTTTATAGAACGAAGACGAATTAATATAAAAAATAAAAGCTAACACCAAAATAACGTAAAATAAAATGGAAACATTTTGTACATAATTGAAAATAAAACACGAAAACATAAACAGTTTATAAAATACAGAGAACAGGTAAATTAGTATTTTGTGAACGCGACGAAATGATGTATCGATTTTTCACAAATCAGTGATTTATTGACAAAAATGAGTGTCATTGTTTGGTTTCAACAAATAAGAATTGTTACGTACCTAATTATATTGAATTGGTTTATTCATTTTACATTATTCTCATACCTTATTTTTTCTAGGTTAATTCATCATTTCGTTCTAGAAACCGAATACCCATTTGGCAGAAAACTGTCGTCAAAAATGTTCAACTCTAAAGCTTGGCAAAATTAATCATTCAACTACTTCAACTAACTACATTGTAATAAAGTTTAACATCAATACGTTAAAAGATTCGATGTTAATGTAGTTTACAACCAATTATAATAATTTTCATCCCTGAACAATCTAAATATACATAACATCTGTATCAAATCGTGGAACAGTCAATCATACTTTCTGCAGATACAAAACGATAACCCGGAACTCTAAAGGAATGAAACTGTTCAGTCGTTGAGTGTAAACATTAATTATTATTTAGGTTAGACCTTAATTTACAGCTGTACAGCATATTTATTTAAAAGTGCGAGAAATAACAATACAATAGGCCCAAGGTATATTCTTATCGGTAACCGTATGTATTTTTGGAGACCAAATAATCAATCTACATAAATTTTAGGCTTTAGTGTGGCCATTCCGTGTATCGAAGCTACGACTTTTGTTGTTTTCAGCGGTAGCCCTGGGGTAGAAGAGAGGTACGGTCGCTCTAGTCGCCAGGTAGCAAGGGACGCCAAAATATCAAATGCAAGAAATATAATTTTTATGGCGAGTTTTGAGAGTCGTGGAGTTGCCTCGAATGAAAATGAAATTTGAATACAAGAAAATAAAATGAAGCTGCACGGCGCCCGCACTTTTTATGGTGTGATCTCCGAACAAAGAATACTACTATAGGTGTGATAAAATATAATAAATGGTGTGTATCACTCAAAGAGCGCCGAAAAGCAATCTTGCTTTATCTTGTTTTAGTCAGGTAACCTGACTGATTGGACCATAGAGATGTTAAACCAGAATATTTTCTAATAATTTCATAATTTTATGGTAACTCCTTGTTCGCTAGGTCCGACTGTATGGAAGATAGATTTATACATCTGTGGTATGGACGCTAAAGGTCAGTATATAAACTACATAAAAGCCTGTTCAACATGTTTTCGCTAAGACAGGTAAACGTCAAGATCACAACTTACAGAAGCTAAGTTGGTAATAGCATGTTATAGAAATCGCTTCCAGATTACAAAGGCCTGCTTTTTATATTTTATTACTGAATATAATATAACTAGCTGTATCTCACGGCTTCACTCGGACGAGCATTGAACTTGTTTGAACAACTTCTTCACCACGCCGCTGCCAACGCACCCATATATCCTATCGTTCTCACTTCCCATACTTGCCTACAGATTTCCAGATTCCTTGATGTTCATGGTTACTGCTTCGCTCCGTAGTCTTAGCGTCAAGTTATACCTAATTATAGCCTATGCAATAGACCTATACATATTATAAAACCCAATGTCTCTCTGTCCCATTTACGTTCTTTTTACGCTAAAACCACTTATCCGACACGTTATTTATTTTAATTCATAGCTATGTTATCTGGCCAGGTTATAAGATATATTTTGTAAGATAGACTAACTATATACAAATAAGCAGTGACGATAATGGTGAATTAATTCGGATAAAAGGCACATTTAGGGCCCTTAAATGGCTTACGCAGAGTATACGCGCATACGAGATTTATCAAATTAATGTTTTACATAAATGTAGATCCTAAAAATACCTACAAAAAGTCAGCGATAGCATATCTTCTAAAGATCACCCACAATAAGCATTTTTTTCTTCCGTCTTTTGAACAAAGGCAGTTTGAATCGTGCATGCGCTCGATCTCCACGCGAGCGGAGCCGCGTGCACAGCTAGTATACTGGTTATAAAAATAATTTCAAATCTGACTGGTAGTTCTAAAGATTAGCTTGTTGTAGTAAACAAAAAAGCAATCTTTATAATATTAATATTGATAAGACAATTACGACCGCGGCAATTTTTTTACAGTTTTTCGGCTTCTTTCGTTCGGTCGCTTTCACTCAAATCTTATAAGGAAATAATAAAACAAAAAGAGAAATTGATTCGAAACATCTTTTATTTTATAAAAATAAACGTTTTGACGACAAATAGTTTTAATATTCGGGGTCCTTATCATTATCGACTCTCGTTTGAGTTGCCATCAGAAATGTTTCAAGACATTGTAAAAAAATTCAGTTTTTACAAAAGTTACTTTTATCTTAAAACATTAACAACGTTACATTTTTCACATCTAATTCCTAATAACGGTCAATCACTTTCATTTACCTATACATACTTAGCGTTTATGAAAATAACGTTTTTCAGATTGTCAAATAAGTAAGTAGTTATAATATGGAGACAACTCTCTCTCGTAATAAAACATATCCGTAGCATAAAAATACTATGGAATATACGTATCACGCCAGTTTGCTTTGAAAGCGAAATATGTAGAGAAAATAAGCTTTAACTGCACTGCGTGAGAAATGGATTTAATTTGTCGTACTGACTTTTAAATATTTACTGCCTTACTTATAAAAAGTGATTAAATTAAGTCCAAGACCCGGTGAAGCTGTAAAAGCTTTCCGAGGCTTCAGGGCCCTTAAGGCTAACAGTGTAGTCAGATCGTACAAAAAAATTAAAAAACGGTTTGAAGAGTTGTTTGGTTACTATTGTGATAGCATTATAATAACGATTAGCTATTATTTGGGACTATCGCTACGCCCAACGTCTAATTGAAGGATGGGGTTTTATTTAAATATAATATATTATCAATACAATGCAATGGTCATATCTCGCCAAAGCTGTTGCAATCATAATCAGCTTGCGTTAAAATTGGATATTTTTTAATTTATGTTTAGTTTGAAATGCCTTCGTTCTTATTATTGGCATTTGAAACGACATATCCAATGGACCATTGCATTGGGACTAGATTTTATTCAGTTTCATCAAGTCTTTTCTATTAAATGCTATTCCTTTTTTACATACAAGTAATTGTCCGTACATGTCCGTATACCAGGCTAATGACGAAAGCTCGCTCAAACATATTCTACATAATAACTATAGTAATATGGCATACATAATTATAATATTAAACTCGATCAGAAATATATTGGGTAAACAAAGTTTTTTTTTTCAACCTACCTCATAATCAATAATTGTAAAATAAAAAAGTTAATTTATATATTTCTTTGATCAAGTAATAATAATTTTATAACGAGGAAATAATTATGCTACTTACCTTCAGTGTCGAAATTCATTAAAATTTAATGCTTTAATTCTTTCGCAACATTCTATATAAAAAATAAAATGGACTTCAATAATTTATCTGATTACCAACATTCCGTTATGTTATATTGTAGATCGATTGGTAAGGTGTTCAGTTTCTATGTGGTTTATTTTTAATCGACTCCAAAAAAGGAGGTTCTCAATTCGTTTTTTTATGTCCAGTCATAACTTCTTTGATTATTTTCCGATTTATGTGATTATTTTTTAAATTTCATTGGTACTGGACTTTCAGCTTCGACGATACATCAGAGAACTCCTCAAAGTAATTAAAGTTGGTTTTATTTTTCTTAAAAAATGTATTTTTAATACACGTCAATTAGTTACTTTTTAATTTTTGTTACGAAAATACATAATTAGTCGAATTACACAAAGGTAATTTCAATCGCTTACACAACATTTTATAACACATGAAGTTATGGACATCATGGACAAAACGAATACCATTCTGTCATGAGTTTTTTAAATATATATATATAAACTCAGACATAAATAATGTAAATGGCAACTGTACAAGCAATTCACGTGATCTTAAACGGCTACCAACCACAAATAGGACGACATAACTATTAGAAAGGGAAATAAATTATGGATGGAAGGATGTTATGTGCGGATTCAGCTGTTAAACCCAATGCACAAGCTCTACAAATCGATATTATATAAATACATACGTAACTTTTACCAATTTATTAACCTCCAAATCCAGGAGACGCTTGTATTAAACCACGTTGTGACTTTTTACACCCACAATATACATTTTAACGTCGATGTTCGTAATCAGATTACATATAGGATATTTTAAAAGATTGATTGAATGCGAAAATAAACAGAATCACGGAGTAAACACTCAGTACCCTGATTTTGAAATTACAACATAAAAAAATATATATTAGGCAGGTTATGAAATGGCTACATCGCCTATATTTGGTGTTTATAACGCAGTTGTTAAACTCATACTGGCCAACATTGGATGATAATACCTATAATATACAATATACTAACAACATATTTATTAACAAAAAAAAATAAAAAGACGTATAATTGCAGGCTTGCCTGAAAATTAAATGTATTGGAAATAAAATATAAATTGTATGGACATTATAGTTTAATAAATTAATTATCAAATTATGGATATTTCCTTAATAAAATAAATTAAATACCTTATGTACTCTTGCTAGAATAACAAGGTGAACAATAAATAAAATGTAAATAAACTCACTAATTACCATATTGTATTGCACCAAATATTGACCAGAATTAGCTCAATCAACGCCGTGAACAATGTTTATATATGTACAATCAAGGACTTCCTATAGCTATGAAATGTCACTTTCGTGAGGATCGGGCGGTTGCTGAGGTATGTAGTTCCATCTCGCTCGCACTTCAGTAGTGGCGGTAGCTGTCGGTTTTTGTGTAGTCGTCGAGGATGTAGCGGCGAGTCGTGCTCGTACCACCGAGAGATGTCGCTGTATATAGTGCTCTTGTGGAGCGAGAGCCGCGGCACGCGTGAGACATTCCTCCGCAACGGCTAACTTTCCACGTTCTACGGCGACCACGCATAAGTTGTGTAAAGCTTGGACGTTATCCGCTTCCAGTTCTAGTATGCGTCGATAGCACTGAATAGAAGAAAAAAAAACATTTACTCATTGTAGACTTTAACGTATGTTAATTGTTTTTGGTAAAAAATGACAACCACAAATGGCGTGATGGGCCGCCATTTTGTGACGCTAAGACATTCGTCTGTTGTGACAGGCGTCAGGAACGCATTCTCTCAGCGGCCGAACTATGCTTGTGTATTTGTTAAATTACAAAACACAGTACTCTCCATTTAACCAAAACTCTTTATAAAGCAATAAAATACCCGGTCCCTTCAATTTTGCTATACAGAGTTTACATGGTTGTAAATAAAAAGTGGATAATACTTACACTCTCGGCAGCATCTAAATCTTTAACAGAATTGATGTAGATGTCACCCAGCAGGACCAGAGCTTTGACGTGGTCAGGGTGATGTCGCACCAGTTGCTTCAAGAACGGCGCGGCTTCGAGCGGTCGCCGGCGGTCGGCCAGCAGCAGAGCTAGGTTGAACAGCGCCGAGCGAAAGTCAGGCTTCAGGTGGACGGCTGCACGGAACCAACGCTCGGCGCATTCTGCATCACCCTCGTCCATACACAGCATACCCAAGTTGAAGTGGACCCGTTCGTTTGTTGCTGTAATGATATAAATAGTGTTTACAACTTCTTACGAAAATTATTATCGATGTTAAGGATATGGGATTTCGGATCTGGATACATTGAGGTATTATGAACTACGTACTAGAGCAGATCTACTATTATATCGTAGAGAAACTATCTATTTCGTAGTAGTAGTTTCTGTCGTTACTCGAAACACTAAACGTTCCATGCGAACGTTTTCGCTATCGAGTCGAAGTTCGTTGTACGCGGTTACCGAAAGGAAAGATCATTGTTGTCTCGTTCCCACACATAGGAATTTAGACCATTGGCGGCGTTGACTCTTATCTATAGAAATGTGGCCTTGAACTAAAACAACCGCATTTATTAATATTTGTAAAATGTGCAGCATAAATGAAGGTGTTTGTCATTGAGATATTATGTACTACGTTCTAGAGCAACTGTAACAAACAAAAATTGTGCACTACTTCCCTAAGAGGCACACACGGGGGAGCGCAATTAGTGATGTGAACCGATTACTTTTTTCGGTTTGATTTTCTTATTATTTAAAAATTAAGTACGATTTTATTTAAGGGATTAGTACATCGCAAGCTGGAAGCGGTTCCATAGAACAAGGTAGTTTGTGTTAATTGTGACCATATTTTACTAGGATTAAGGTATAATGTAAACATAACATAAACTAACTAACAAAATTCGAACCGGTTCACATCTCTTGAGCAAATGTTTATGGTTGTTGTGGTTACATGCACCCGAACGGTTTCTGGTTGAGGCGTTTCAAACAATCTGGTTGAGACGTCGTCTCTATATATAATATCTCAATGTCTGGATATAGATATCTTAAGAGTATTTAATTGGTTTCGGTTATTCATACGGAGTTAAAATTATTTCAGACATCCGATCTTTTCGGATAATTTCAGTTATGGATATTAGATATTTCAAGGATTGTATTTAGGTTGGAAATAGGTATTATTTGAACATTCGTAGATGAATAATATTAACTTTATAAGTTTTTAATTATGATAATTATTAACTAAATTGAAATTTTGTTTTTGGTATAGGACACAGTGTGACAGTGTCATTCGACGCCGTGCCTATCTGGAATTATTCGAAACATTTTATATGGGATACGATTAGGGTTATGGATATTATTTTACTTCCGATATCCGAAATTTCTGGTTACGGTTATGGAGTTCCATAACACCCCTGATCTCCGTATATTATTACTCAAAGTTGTTCTTTTTGTGGTAACGCCATTTCGTCATCAAAACTAAAAATTATTCAAACATCATTTATAGCTTAAATTCCCTGCTATTGACAAAAAATAGAGAAATAGTTTAAAATTAATGTTTTCATTTAAAAAAAAAGTTACTTTTTCATTAGGAATCCCTTCAACAGATATATTCAACTAACACGTAGAAAGCGCCATCTATTAACAATTTGTTTAACTGTCATGACAGCTTTTAGATTGCTTGCATTCTATGATGTGCTAAATATTCGCACGGGTAAGCTAATGAAGTTAATTAAAATAATATCTACAAATCGGGTTAACATGATGGCGTACCAATACGAATTTTCAATTCATAACGCTTACCATCTTTATCAAGCAATTTTAGCAAGCGCTGTCTTGCCAGATGTCTCAAGTCGGCAGCGCCCAGCTCCTGAAGTAGTATGGCCGAGTTCAGCAGCGCTTGCTCATGTTCAGGCTCCAGCTCTAAAGCTTTGTCCAAGTACGCGAGTGCCTGAGAAGCTTTGCCTTGTTCAAGAAGAACTACCCCGAGCTATAGGGAAAAGTTAAAATAACTTCAGTGTTACACACAACAACGAAACTAACAAAACCTTATAATAATAGCAAAACTGAATACTTGAAGGAATCAGTTTTATTTATACACATTTAACCCATTCGCTTCCTGTATAGTGTTTTTCCTTGTTTTGAATAAATATTTTTCGCTAAACGAACACTTCATCAAACCAGAAATCAGCAGTAAAATGAAAAGCAAGTTTGTGCTGCCCAAAAATAACAAAGGAAGTGATAAAACCTAATAATTCTTTGATAAATCTTCAAATACAAAGACATTTTACGCAAATATAGAGTTGAAATCTTTGATAGGTTTTCTCGGTATTATTATGATAATATCTGAACATGGGCGATAAGAAAATATACAAAAAAGAGTGATATGTCTTTGGTCTTTGTTTGCAGAGAATATTTTAAAAATACCTCACAAAAATCCTTACTTTTCTATAAAATTTAAAAAAAAGCTTGTAGTTTAAAATTTATTACACAGGAAAAATGCTTACATTGTAATATATGTCCGGATTTCCACTGTCATATAATAACGCTCTTTCGTAGACCTCTTGGGCTTCCTTTGTCCTATTCAATTTAATCAAAATGTCTCCTCTATTTATGTAAGCTTGGGTATAATCTGCTCTCATGCTGATCGCCTGTCGATACAACATATCGGCTTCTTCCAGTCTTGTAGCGTTTTTGGATATCAAATTGGCAAGGTTTAGGAAGACGTTCAAATGGTTCGGGGCTATCCTAGCCTGGTAGGATTCACCAGGTTTGGCTTTTGGCAGCAAAGACTTGGCTTTCACGTAGGCGTCTTCGGCTTCTTGGTAACGTCCTAAATGATTGTATGTCCGACCTACGTTTATGTGAGCTCCGACATCGTCGGGTTGAACTCCGACAGCTGTATTAAAGAATTCTAAGGCTTCGGCATATCTACCTTCGGCTTCTAATGCATGACCTACATTGTTGTATAGTTTAGCGTTGTTACGATTTACCTGAAATTTGCATAATTTTAGTTGAAGATAGAAAAATATTTTTCGTGACAAAATGTGACATTACAACATGTTAATAATAAATTAGTACTAAAAGATTACTATTTTTATAGATTTTAAAATGATACACTTTGTTACATCATCGCTTATTGTGTTGAAGTAATTTCTGTTTACTATATACATTTACGAATTAAAACAAAATACATATATGTACCTTAAGTCCTGAAGCAAATATCGAATATTCAGTCTTCCAGTCCCAGTTTCTTACGTATGTCTTTGCACTGAAGGCTAAAAGAAGAAAAATCAGTGCGCCCGCAGCTAGCGTCGCTCGTTTCTTGGCAACTAACCGCCACCCGTGAGCCACCAGTAGGCACCAACCCATCGAGGGCATGTATAACACTCGTTCGGCCACCACGAAGCCCACGGGGAAGAACAAATTGGAAGCCGGCAGGAATGGTAGTACCAGTAGTGCTAGCCCCTGCAATACAGTATTGTGTGAAAAACAAATTAACAAATTGATGGAACATGGTGGTAGGGAATTTTCTAGAGTATATTTGCCTAACCACATTCCTCAAATTAAAAATCTATCGCTAAGTGTTCCAACAAAAACACTCGAATACCCGATTGAATTGACTACCATCGACCGCACCATCACATGACATTAGTTGCGTTTGTGCTAAAAACGATCACCTATATGATAGTAAAAACAAACCAAATTTGCTAAAGATCAACATTAAACACAATTCATATATATGTATAAGAATGTATTAAGAATGGTCCCGTAATATGTTTAATCAATAGGTACATATTATAAAACAAATTCTCCCCGCCGCGTCTGTTTGTCCGAACGCAATAAACTCAAATACTACCGAACAGATTTTAAAACAGTTTTCATTAATGGACGGTGTGATTCATGAGGAAGATTTAGGTGTATAATTAATTAAGGTTTTGTGTAAACTGACTGAAATAAGACGATGAATGTTGTAGATGTCAGAAAAAAATATCCTGAGAGTGTTAATGTGGCGTGGACCGCGTAAACCAATAGAGTTATACGTATTACTCTGCTTCACGTGCGAAGCAGGGGCAGGTTGATAGTACCTACTAAAACCTTCCCATTAATATATAGATTATCACAGTAAAAGAATCATAAAAATCAGTTGTGTAGTTTCTGTGTTGTGTAGTTTCCGATTAGTTATTTTAACTACTGTTACGAATCTGTTTGCATGAAAATAAATTATAATATGATTTATTTTTAATGAATATACAAAGTTTTAGCAACAATCCATAAATTATTTGATCTCACCATTGATAATGCCGAGCAGCGAGTTCTCAGTGCGTGAACTGCAGCAGCAATTAATACACTTGCTAAAACTACCGTCGCTAGATTGCGAGGGTCCCGCCACATCTTCACTAGCGCAACGGTACCCATGGTCCAATCACAGCACAATGCTTCAGGTAGCGTTAGCAGCCAGGCATTCAGTGCAGGCAAATAAGCGAAAGTCAGGTGTCTGTGAATTTAATATAATTTTTTTTGGTATATATTTTAATGCATGTAAATACTACGCAGCTTGGTGACTTTTATTTATTACCTATATACAAATATATCGTATTTTCACAGCATTTTTTGCTCATTCCTTTTGTAACTATTATTTGTATGTATCTGATACTACTACCATATGTAGTATCATAATGCTAGTGTTCCGTTTTTGGTAATTTCAAGCGAATATGAATAATTTAATATTTTATATGTATATGGCGTTTTAGTTCAATTTGCAAACTTTCCGTTACTAATACTCGTCAGTCGTATTGGAGCGTAAATAAAAACTGGTCCAAAACAATGAGCAGGGAATGACGACGCTCGTAAAATTAATGTGCCTTAACATAGCCACCGGGTCATTCCGTGTACTAAACTGCTTGTCAAAGTCACCCATTACCCTCGACCCTCATTACTCGGGGTCGTAAAGAAAAAGATGCTCTCATCTCGTCCGAAGGATGTTAGTGAACGAACAAAATCTGTTATGATTTGAGTACCATGATGAGGATGTAAGACCTCATTCAAGAAGTAATATGTTATGATCGAGTCATATATTTCAGACCTTTTCACATTTCCAAACGTGATATTCATTGCGTCATTTATGGTTTTTTAAGATAGCGATAAATAAATAGCGTTTTTAACGAATTTCACATCAATATTCAATTTAGGATATAGCGATTATTTTTTTGGAAATGATTTTTCCTGCTCGAGTTATGTTCGGTATTTACCGCCTTGAGTCCCTCAAGGAAGAGGAGGTCCGGTGTGTCCCAGAAGATAAAACTTTGTGTTCCCTAAAACTTTACGTAAAATGTTACAGTATGTATGGCTGTTTGTTTCTCTATTATATTATGTTTATATTGGTATTGTAGGGCACACCCCGTGCCTCATTACTGTTACGTATTACGATCAGTATGCATTGTGCATTGAGTTGTACGGACGCGCAATCGCGTAATAAATAATATATATCAGTAACTAGTGTCATTATTACAAGTAACCCCAATTAAGGTACCACACACCAGGTATACCTGCATACTCAACAGTATCTAATTTATTTACATATCGAAATATTTTTTGCAACTGTTCCCGTCCTACCTATAACTATTGGTATTATTTCTGGTGGCATCCTCCAAAGTCTTATTGTTTCGGTTTTTAATAAATACTTACTTTACCTATTTTCTTTGCCCCGTATATTATATAGTAACTATTGTGAATAGTGATTATATTACAATATTTTGTATTAATTGTAAGTAATAATATATCTTAATTAATATTATAAAGAGGAAAGATTTGATTGTTTGTTTGCATTGAATAGGCTCTGAAACTACTGGACTGATTTGAAAAATTCTTTCACCGTTCGAATCCTTCATTATATCTGTTGAACATAGGCCATAAAATATTTTAGGGATCCGTATGAAAACTTCGATAATGTAACCCAAAAGTGTGAAAAAAATACCAAAAAATATTTCTCTATAATGTACTCATTCTTAATAACCCCCGACCCAAAAAGAAAATATTGATTTTTTTCCTAAATACCCGTGCGAAGCCGGGGCGGGCTGCTAGTGTAATGTAAACATAATTTAACTTTGCCTATTATATTCCAATTCATTCCAAGACAATCGATAATCCAGTATACACAAATCAGTTACTACATTGATTTACACTTGTATTTAAGAATTAGTAGTTAAAGATATTTTTCGTTTATATATTGAAATTTAAGTATTTTAGTAATTTAAAATGGCTGCAATGGATTAGGGTTTTAACATATTTAGAACGTCATCATTTCTAGCAGTTTGTCTTTGTATGACGGTTACAACATTTAATTAACAAAGGTTTCAAAAATATGTCGGTGTGTTCCGATAGCTACCGGGCGTATCTAGATGGGTTGCACTCGGAACGGTAAATTGCGTTTTTATTAGACCAAGAAAAATTTAAAAAATATGTGATGGTTTTCCAGTGGAAGGCCTTATTTTTGTGTTTTTTTACATTTATAAACTTTTCATTATCGTAAATCAAGGACCTTCTAAGTTTGCAAACATTTAAAAAACATTATGATGTTTTATGGAATTTTTTTTTTATTGGTCGTGTGTCACTCCCAAACGTTTGGAACCCGGGGCAGGGTGACCGGGCCAAAGCTAAGCACTGGATTACTGACCTGGTTGGCCCGGGTGCAGCTCCGGCCGGATTGTCGAACCTGGTGAACACCGGCAGTTGTGCGCCCATGACGTGAAGTCTCGCAGCCAATAAAGCAAGCGTCGCGCAGCATACTGTGGCAACTCTTCTTGCAGCTTCACCGCAGGCACACCCCCAACCGGACCCCTTGCCCCATGCGTCCATCCATGACCAGCGACTGACTCCGCCAGAACTGCGGCGCTGTTTTTTTAAGTTTGAAAAATAACTGCATTATATTTAATGATGAATGAGTACTGTTCACTTGAAAATTCACAAAGATGCATGAGCCAGATTTGATCTTTTTTGAAGATGTTTAAGCCGGCACGACAGCGGCGACCACCGATGGATTTCGATCTCGCAGTGGTCGCCGTTGTATTTGGATTGTACTGAGCTTACCATCAGGGACAGTACAGTCAATGTGCCGATGTTAGAATCTTTGTAACTTTCAAATGTAAAAGCACCATCACTAGACATTTTTCTGTCGTTGAGTAGCAACATATTCTATTTACTGTATAAGTAGCACTATTTGGGTTAATTAATAAAATTGAGGCTTTTATTATGTATAACATTTCGTAATATGATTGGGCGTGGCGTTGTCAGTATTACTTAATAAAAATAATTAATTAACACAGATATAAAACGATACCTAATATTTCTATAGTAATGAAAAATCAACACAGGACTATGGGGAAAGTTACAGAAAACAAATGTACGAAGTACGAAGTATAAGTGATACAGCTGACCATATATCAAGTAACGAAAAATACGTAGAATTGTCAAAAAAATAATATAATACACTAGCGGTGCCCCGTGGCTCCGTAAGCGTTTTTTACAGAGTAGGTCACTTAGTTTCGTCTCGTAATTGTATTTTTACTAATATTATTTCTTATAGTCTGTCAATAGAGGAATGATAAAAGTGTCCCGTGTACAAAATCTCATAAACTTTGGTCAAGCCGTTTTTGAGTTAAATTCTGAGTCTTATTCTCATAGAAATACAGATTTATTAATATAACTTAATTCAAATATTCTTTGTTTATCTACGACGATAAATTGTATAATTTTAAGACAATATAATTGAGCTGAACTGACAGAAGCATGTTGTGAAGATTTAGTTGGACCTAATCAGACAGCCAAGAAGCGTATTATAATGAGAATAACTAAATAACAAGGAACTTCCAGTCACCGTCTAAGTGGGTTATTTACTTGTTTATACATCTTATGTTGAATTTTCCAAGTTTGCAGAAGTTATAATAGACTGCTTTAGGGATGAATTAGTAATAGAACTGTTAGATCCTAAACTAATTAATAATCTTTGTTAATGTACTCGGAGCAGACAAGTAGGTTTATCTAGATTGATGAATTTTGATAATAATTTGAAAATGATAGTTCTAGTAAATATATGTTCTGTCTGTATATGGGCTTATATAATTTCTTATTCGACATGTTCTCTTCTTCCATAGCCCCCAAAACGCTGTACCTTATCTTTAATGTTTCCAAAAGCCAGTTATTTAACAAAGATTCTCGTACGATAATTGTTGATCAGGTTCCCTAATTACGTTTTTTATATCACTATTTTAACGTATTACTCAAAAATAAAGCGATAGGAGAAATCACTAAATTTCGGCTCTAAAATAGCAAATGCAGATTTTATTTTGTACAATATGATCGGTACATTACCTAACTAAATTAAATCGTGTAGTTCCTGCGTTAACTTTCCAAATTGTAACTTAACATCAAGAGACAAGACGCGACGATAAAAATCAAAAAATACTTTATTAATTTAGGCCCTAAGAAAGCATTTATGAACATCAAACACTACTATATTACTACCGGTTCGGAAAACATACCAGTCATCGAGAAGAACCTACAAGAAACTCGATCGGGCTTATCCTTTTTTTTAAATTATTTTTCCAACAGTATAAATAATATTTACAGTTAATTATCATATTTTAATTTAGTGGATGCACAGAGAGGGAGTCCACACATCACTAATATTCACATAATAATCCACCTTATAATTAATTTTACCTTTTGACAGTAAAACTGACTTGACATGGTCCTTGAACTCATTGTCTGGCAAATCAGTAATGTGCATCGGGATCATATTATAGAACCTAACGATATATCTAAAATACTTTAATAAGTCTCACTAAGTCTAAATAAAACACGGTAAGATTAATTTATGTCTATTTCTAGTGAAATTGTGCTGGTCTTTGACAAAATCAAGCTTGTCAAAGTTTTCTCTAACATACATTAAATTATCAAACATATACTCCTGATGAAGATGCTCCAGACTGAGCATTTTCGCCTTCATCAGTCTTTCATCGCTAATAAGTCGTCGAGCACGACAATAGATTCAGTCAAGAACGGCCATTACGCTAATCCATCCCAAAGATGATAGCAGTATTCCACACACGACCGTATTTGTGCAAAATACAGACTAAGGAGCTGGTCCGGTGTGATATACCGCCTAACCTTGAAAAAGATGGCAATTTCAGTTGCTACTGCGAAATACGTAATTAGGAGGTGGTAGACGTTACACAGAACGTTTTTGTAATCGCGGTGTTAACTGGAGAACTCGTCTTCACCAACAATTGTCAGACTTTCGGCAAATATAATTACTCCTTTGCCATTTTCGCTTGACAGTATAATAGCGTTTATAATCTCGTAAATGAAAAAAAAGAGGATACAAACAAGATGAAATACTACCTTTTGCGCAACGAAGAGTTCATAAACTACACAGACCCCGGTGACAGTGATGCCTTGCTCTTTACATAGCATTGCAACTCCGACACAAGCTGTGCACGCTGCTACATAGCGCCATTCTGAAATCATATTATATCCTATAACTTGGTGTACATAAAGTTGTAACTGATGTTTTAAGTAGGAGTGATATGAAGAAACATAAGACGGTAGGTATTGTGGTAGGTTAGACTGCGGATAAAAGAGGCAGGGCAGAAAGAAATATCTTTGGAGAGTTTTTATACTTGGAGCAGCCCAACTGGTGGAATACCTCCACCCTACAGAAGATCGCAGGCAAATAACTTTGTGTTGTCTTCCTGTGGTGGGTAGGGTTTCCATAGTTCCTTGGTGAAGGAGGGTTTATGTTCGGCAACACGCTAATGATACTTCTGATGTTACTAACGTCCTTTGGCTACTGTAACATCATACCATCACTCGGGCCGTACCTACGCTTGTTTGCCACCTTACTTATAAAAAAACCTTACCGTTACACTTATTTCTACCATATAGCAGAAATTCTCACCTTACTGTCTGAAGGATATGGTTGGCAATACACATTAATTGGCACAAGCGTTCCATCTTAGTCCTCAGAGGTAGATTATCAGTATCAGACCTTGCATAAAATTGCGGTCTATTTTTGGTTCGGTTCCAGGACCACGTACTGCAATTACTTAGTATTAACGCTTTTTATTTCCTTAACATAAACAATTGGGTGTTTTTTTTATTGACTTTACAATTTAAATACTATATAAACGGCACTCTGTTTAAAGTGCGGTAAAACTCTAGACAATCTGAGGATCCTCTAGCAATCGGTTTACAAAATCCTTGTCTATAGATATATTTTTATTTTATTATCTCACATATTTATGAGGTAGCCTGACAAATTGGGAAGTTCAACATATATTTCATGTACTAATAAATAATCTTACTTTTAATTATATATGCTTCCTTAATGTATTAAGCATGCAGTATTTTATGAAGACCCATATTTATAAAAAGTGGTTGGTTACTCTTACCCTAAACCTCAAGTACGTACCCTAAAACTTAATGCATGATACCCTGATCTTACAAACCTGTATATCTCCTTTTACTAGCTGCTCGCGCATAACAAAGAAGAGCTCCGAGAAAGAATAGAGATGAGAGCATCTCCGCTCGCCCCACCACACCGGTTACCTGGATTGTAAAATTGCCATTAATATTTAATGCTGTAGGTCAATTTGTATGTGGAATAGACATGGCCCATATCCGCAATAAATATCAGTTTATATTAAAATGAAATAAGAAAAACTTCCATAATAATACAAATATTCACTATAACCCCACTGATGTTATGTTTGATGTATTTTAAATGAAATAAATATAGTACAAAAACCTTTCTGGATATATCTGAATTTGCATTACTTTTAACATAATGAGGATATGTAAATTCTAATAAAAAATAACTATATATTTTACAAATCACTAAAGCGAAAATATGTTTAAATGGTTATAGTCGTCAGAAACTAAAACATGTAAATTGTACATGTAACATTTCTATTTCGCGTCTCCAAAGTTATTATTCAAAATTATAAACACATGAAAATTTATTTCATATTACAAACATCTGCAAGTGTAGCCACATACAAAGGACGAGAATTTATTTTTGTGAAACAAAATTAAATTTTGCTCCAAATTTTTCCCTGTAGGTTTTCCAATCCTGGATTAACCGAGATTATTCACGGAGCAAACCTTTTTTTTATATAAAATGCAAAATTGCGCCGGCTTTTCTAAACATTTCGGTATTATTGAAATTTCTGTTATACCGTATGAGTATTATTGCTCACTTTTAAATTTGTTTTATAATTAGATAATTATAATAAATATAATATAAGCTTCTTGTATTACTTAGCATGTGTATCAACGTGCTAAATAAAACTTTAATTGAGATATATTTTTCCTAGGTTTATTATTTATTATTGCTTAGCTTCATAACAATAATTTTTTCAAGCTTCTTGGCGCTGTAGTTTTCCTTAGGTACTCTTAAGCAGAGGGAATTTTTCTGTAATAAACATGATTTGTTTTGGTTCTGGCTATTAAATATATATGTTTTATGATACAAGTAATACTTAGTTTAAAATGGCCGCAGTGACGAATTTTTAAATAGGCTAGTTAAGTCTCTAAGGTGGAAAATTTTCATAAACGGCAAAATACTCAACGAAATAAAGAAGATTCGCGACCACTAAAACGGTATATCAACTTAGCCGTCTTTTTTATTTCCGCAACAAAAACTTCATTCCAACAGAATATAAAACTTTTTATTATTTATTTAAGTTTATTAAGAATATACCATAGGCGACGATTTGGTTACAGTCTATAGACGGCACATTTGTAAATATTATAACTTCCGCATAACGGTAGTTGTGAATGCATCCTTAAAAAAATGTATTGATATTTTACATATGTAAGTACATAACAGCTGAAGTTAAAGTACTTTGTAAAGTCCAGTCAAAATCGATTTGGTGTTGATTGTACAATGCTTGATAAATGTATAAGCGGATATAATTTTGATAATTCAATCCATCGTTTGTGGTATTTATTTATTTTTATTAAAAAAATAATATTATAGTAATAAATAGTATTTATTTATTTTTATTAAAAAAATAATAAATAATGAAAACTTTTTATAGTAGTACGGCTATGTGACGAAACTTTGCCTGATTGTAAACACAATAAAATCCAAACACAGTGGCGCCCACCGAGAAATCAGCTAAAGATGAGATGTATACGTTACCAGGTTATAAAATCAGGGTTTACCTACGAAGCACCCTGGTACGGGCGGAAAAAACTTACTAGTATGAACGTATTTGCTAGTCGGGCGTTGGCTGAACTGTAAAACACCCGAATTGAAAATACTTGCATAGGAAATCGATCCATGTTGTCTAATAAATATGGTCCAATCGTGCTTGCGAATAAATACTTTTAGATTCAAAGTCTGGAAATAGAGGACGCGGCCGCGGCCCGCTTCTATGCAGGGCTCATGGCGTTGGCGCCACGAACTAGACAGACTTTCAAATATTTTAAAACTGGATTTCTACCCTGGCATTTTTATATACTCGTACTTGGAAGGACTGGTATTGAATTATGCAAGTAGGTATATATCATCCCTAAAATCACCAATCCATCGCCAGTCACCGCTCTTATGCCGGACAACATAAATAGAAACTGGCGGAATACCTCCATCCTATATACAGAAGATCGCAGCCAAATAACATAGTGTTGTGTTCCTGTGGTGAGTAGGATTTCCAGAGTTCCTTGAGGTAGGGGGGTTCAAGGTCGGCAACGCGCTTGTGATACCTGTAGTATTACAAGCGTCCGTAGGTTAGAATAGCCGCTTACCATCAGGCTTGACAAATACGTGTTTCCTACCTTAGTTGCATAAAAAAATTTATAACGAAAGCATCGTATCGTTTCTATAATACTGTACAACTTTCTAACATACTTTAGCTTATTTCTAAACTATACTAAACCAAAACTAGTACTGAAATTACGGAAAGGAATATATATGATTCAATTTTAGTACCCCATTCCTCTGGAGAGTAATGCAAAAGCACTTGTCAACGGAAGGAATTGGCATCATAAAATGTACGCGAAATGGTCCCGCTCCGTCCTGTATACCATTATTGTAGGTACGTAGCCATACAGTAGATAATCAAATACTGAGCTTAGATATAGAGAAATAAGTTGATAATTAGAGTGCATGCTGAGGACAAAATTTACGCTTTATTTAAGGTCAGTGCAGAACTGTATTTAAAATGTGTTTTAAGGTAAGTTGTTACTAATAATCTAATAAATAGGTTTACTCGTATGTACGTCCCACGGACATGTAGAAAATGATAAAGAAAAGGCCCATCTATTTTACAAGCCAATACTTTTGGTAGAATATTGTGACATTCCTAAATTGTAACAACATTAAGACTGTTTATTTATTAATAATAGCTCTTTACCTATGAAATTGCCGTTTTGCAGTACTGGCCATTTCAAATCAAAATAATTTTTGTTTGGCTAAGAATTCTAATTTCAAATTAATTTTATTTTAAAAACATGGAATTCTTTTTCCAAAAGTAGTCATTTGTTTATTGATTAGTGTTACATTTTCATCGCATATCAATATTTTTTGTCATCATGGATACATTAAAAATTCGAGTAATTATGGAATATGAGTACAGTCGCGGCAGTAACGCGGCACAAGCGGCACGCAACATCAACGACGTTTACGGAGCTAAGACTACAAACCAACGCACCACCTGTTATTGGTTTGCTCGCTTCCGTTCTGGGAATTTCGATCTGAAAAATGAACCTCGCGGTCGTCCGAAGACTTTGGTCAACAATGACGAATTAAAGGCGATTGTGGAAGCTGATGATACACAATCTACGGCTGAATTAGCAGCAGCTTTCGACGTTAGCGTCAAAACAATATTGGTCCATTTGCGTCAAATTGGCAAGGTAAAAAAGCTTGACAAATGAGTGCCCCACGAACTCAATGATCGCCAGCGCGAAGTACGCGTCGAGACGTGCCTTGCACTGCTCAACAGACACACAAATGAACCGCATTGTTACCGATTCTTTTTTTCAAGATGTAGTTAGTACCTAGATTTCAATATGACCTTTTGACTATATTTTACATTACTGCAACCTAAGATGAGATTCAGTGAAGTAATAATATGTGTAATCTTTAAATCATTTTCATAATGTTTTTGTCTGTTACTTAAATAATATTTTCTTGTTATTGTCCCTACGATTATGTTGCAATAGTATATAATAAGATATTTTTAATTAAAAAAAATTGGATTCGTTTTTTAAAACGCGATATATTTCATTTTTAATAGTGAATAAAGCAGTCTAAATATTATAAAGAGAATAATGAAACAACATTAATTTCATGCAAGACTTTTGTATATATTTTTTCATTAAAAAGTTTATGAAACTGCCTTTAAAGCTGAATAATACAAAATGAGAGTAACATTAAACGTCAGACAGCTTTCACACGTATTTTAAATTTAATACAATGGAAATGGTGTCGAATAAAAATAACGGATTGAGAACGGAACAAAAAACCTCTCGGGCATTGTTGCTGCACACATGCTGTGTTATTATGTGATGTGTGTAAAACATTTAGTACAAGGTTGTAATCTGAATACGTGGACTTGTCACGTTCGTCCGAATCTTAATTTAAAGCTTCCCAATATCATATTGTTATGATCTACTCATATACACCAATTCACTATTCTTAAAATTTCTGGAAAAGTCTAGAATCTACTACAAATTATAATATATTCGTAGGTAAGAAAAAGGTATCCCGGTTCACGCACATGTTCAAAGCTTATCAGTTCGATTACGTAAGCAACAACAAATTTCTAAAAATAGCACACCTCTCCCTTTTCTTTTAAACGAAGCTGGTATGCCAAAATAGATCAAGGTCACTCTAGTATTTTTATTTATCATAAATACTTTATTCAATTTACTACTATACTACCACTGGTTCAGAAAACATCCCAATCATCGAGAAGAACCGGCAAGGAACTCGATCGGACTTATCATTCACATAATGATCCACCCTATAATAACCTTTTGACAGTAAAACCTGCTTGACATGATCCTTGTATTCATTGTCTGGCAAATCAGAATGTGCGTCGTACTATTTATTGGGATTCTCAGATGACCTTGTGTTATGACATGTATGGTTTAGTTCTCCGCACTCTACGCGCTCTCAAAAACGGTTAAAATTAAAAATATATATATATATCAAAATTTGTAGACAATTTATGCTCTATAAGTGGTACTAACATGCAAATATAATTTAAAGCATATGAAGCGAGATATGTACGAAAAACCTGTTTTCTTAACTTTAAATAACTTAAGACGCAGACACTAGATCTTATGAGACGTTTCACCCAACTTTTAAAACGTCTATACCAATTTATAGTTTATTATATTTCATTCCGAAGTTTACCCCATTTTTGAGCTTATATGACTGGACTATTATTTGTATATATAAACGAGCCGTGTTCCGAAACAGGACAGTTCTATTTTGGACAACTAAGCGAACACAAGAAGTGATATAAGGAACAGTGTAAGGAACCACAGAGCAATGAAAATTCACAGAGTGCCTACTGTACAGACGATTTCTCTTAACTACAACTGCGACTAAGACACCTGAGTAGTGAGTTCCACTTTTGTATTGTTGAGTACGAATCCCAAAATTATTTTTCGTGAAAACAAACAGTAGGTGGGTATCGTTATACTGAGAAAATATAAATATTTTTTTATCACTCTTTGTAACGTCAAAAAGCAACCTGTGCAATGTTCGAGTGCGAAATTACCAACACTGTACTTATTTCACTCGTAAAGTAGCAATGCTCGCGCTGCTGTGTTCCGACCCAAAGGGTATGGTTAGCAGCACCCAGTGGCACACTAGGCGTTCCAACTAAATCTGAGGTGTCGCAGCCTCAGGATTACGGTCCATTTGAGATTGGTTATACATAGTCTGATAGTGACCATTTAACATGAGATGGACTGTATCCATCATTTAACAGAAACACGTCCACTGCTGGACATTGGCCTACCCCAAAAAGTCACTACAATGACCGGTCCTACGCTTCTCGCATCCAGCAGGTTACCGCAACC
Organism: Saturnia pavonia; assembly: GCA_947532125.1. NCBI lineage: Eukaryota > Metazoa > Arthropoda > Insecta > Lepidoptera > Saturniidae > Saturnia > Saturnia pavonia. The sequence continues at coordinate 14,550,392 of OX383900.1, read as the reverse complement.
TTCATCAAGATGTCGGTCACCTTGTCGCGGATCTATCCACGCTTTTCCGGTGCATGGTGAAAACTGTTAAGGTAAAACTTTATTCAATGAAAAAAGTTTAAGAAGGTTTTGAATTCCTAGTAGTAGTAGATCACTAACTATTCGAATTTACAGTGAGTTACGAAGTTATGAAGGTAGTTTTAGGTAGATAATTCTCTAGTGGAGCCCTCGACCCCGCTGCTTGCGTGATACAGTGGCTCTACCATTCACTAATTCAACAGAAATTATGTAATGAACTTTTTTCTCATATTAAGTAGTTAAACTTAGAAACTTTGTCAGAAAAACTAAATACGTACACGCATATTATTAAATATATATAATTCATTGGATCAAATGTAGTGTATAGTTAGCTGGATTGCAAAAGCCCATGACGAGGTGCGGCCACACCCCTGCGCTCGTTGCCATCTCGGCTGAGTTCCTTCAGCGCTCGTCACAAAGTTCAATGAAGCTGTAGGCTTCAGGCCAACAACGATAGTCAGTCTATTGAACGTCTCGTTTATCTCGTTAAAATTAATCTTAGAAAAAAGCACTAATAGAAAATTAGTTTCTTTACTAACAGATCACTAGTAAAAGTAAATATTTACCGCTTCGGTGTGAATGGGATGTACGGCAAACAAGATGGCGGCGACGAAACTTGCGAACTCCGGCAGAAACATCGCGCACACCCTGTAACAAATAATAAGTAGGTCAGCTGTAATACAAACCAGCTGAATATTGTGTCGCGACTTGCGTCCCGTGTTTGATAGTTTTAATTGTGGAGGTAGGGTTCTTGTCGCCATTGTAAAGTTAATTATTTTATAGCCGGCGGCCCTATGTGGGTTACTCATAAATATTTGAAATTATATATTTTATTATTTTATGAATTTAAGATTAGCATTTGAGTACAGTTTTATGTCATGTTAAGTGACGATGTAACACGCTAAGCCTATTGGTGGCTGGATCGCGAGCTTGATGGACGTACGCTAGAAAACGGTTTACTATATGGTTACACTTCGATGTATTGATACTGTACTGTTTATATTAATTCAATTCGAATGAACTTATGAATGACTTGAAGATGGTAACACGATAACAGTCTTCCCAACTTAGGGCTTTTAGGGCAAAATTTACGGCGGAATATTTTGGCCTTTATAGGGGCCAAAAATATTTGGGCTATTTTTAGGGGCATATATTTTTCATGCATAATTTTTGACTGACCAAAACGAGTAAAATAGCAAAGGTACTTACTTACCAGAGACAAATAGAGAGAAATACAAATAACTATATACTATACGAGTTGTTAGGGTATACCTATTGGTATAGGTAGGTACCTATTACCTCTATACCGTTATAGTTTTATTATCTTAATAAACGGGAAACTCATTTAAACAATACACTTGAATAGATACACGTTAAAGGGTATTTTTGGGGCTTTTGAATGCTGCATTTAAGGTTATTTAGGGGTATTTAATTTTCATTTTGAGTTGGTAACCCTGCATAATATGTCGAGAGAAATATGCTCTCAAGTGCAGCTGACGAGACACACCTACAGGCGTTTCGCTTCAGGTTGTTAACTCGAGGGTGGTAGCTTACTAAGAAGGCTTTAATCAACGCCCTACCAAATTGCTATGATGTCATCATGATGTGATCTTTCATCGAAAACTCAGCGTCATTGTAAGATTCGATAATGATTGATAGACATGAAGAACGAATATGCTACTGAGATATCAACCCTTTTGGTTTTTGATTACAGAGTTTCCTAATTAGAATGTTAGTGTTAAATGTAAAGCCTTAACTATACTATTACTAAGCCATTTCTAGGTCAGTGTTGGTTTACATTGGATAAGCAGTTTTGTTCGAGCAGCGGAAACTTTTGCGGTTCCATTTCACACGCACGGATGTCGGACACGCAAGCGGGACTACAACATTGTCAGATTCTACTTTATGTAGTGGGGTTTTATTACTAAAAGCGCTTGAATTTTAATGACTTAGACAATTTTAGGTAGGCCTTGTTTTAGAATTAAGCACTCCTTTTGGGAATAAAGATATGAATAATGGTTGTGAGCTAAATACGCTATTAATTCTGAATACGCTTTAGAAACTAAACATGGCTACAAAGGGAGTGAACATAAATATTTAAATTAGATCATTAATGTAGGTTAGTCATTTATTAGGAGAAATAATCTGCAAAGGTAATTAAAGATTATTTTAAGAAAGTTCAACTTAAGTAAAGCATGCTATTTTTGATGTAATAGCTATTAGTTTTAAATTTAATAAGACACTAACTGTGCCCCACGGTTTTATTTGACCCACTCTCCACTGTGCCTCACTCGTTCTTACTTCCCGTACTTGCCTACAGGTTTTGAGATTGCTTGACGTCCATGGTCACAGCTCCTTAGGGACGTAGCGTGATGTTATAAACTATAGCTTTCCTCAATAAACAAGCTATAGAATGCAAAAAACTAATAATACAAACTGGTAGTTCCAGAGATTAACGCGTTAAAACAAAAAAAAAAAAACATCGATTCTTTAGAAATTTCTCTCTACTTGGGGCAGTCCGACTGGTGGAATACCTCCACCCTACAGAAGATCGCAGCCAAATGACCTAGTCTTGTGTTTCTGCAGTGAGTAGGGTTTCCAGAGCTCCTTGAAGTAAGAGGTTCATATTGGTAACGCGCTTGTGAAATACATATGGTATTATCACCTTTATAGTATAAAAAAAGATACATATGTACGTATAAAAAAAAGATATATATGTACTAGATTTCGCGATCCGAACATTCACATTGTTCCAGTGAACTGCACGTACAACCGTGCTGCATACTTTAGTGTGTCTTCGATATTTATGCAGAGTGGACGCATACGGAGTGGCCCTAAAAATACGATAATTCGAATCTAAGCGTGAACCTGGGGGTAAAAACCAATTCAGTAGACAAATAACTTTTTGTTTGTTGAATTGAATATAGGTAATAATTTCGTAATAACACAAAAGAAAAAATATTTCTTTATTTAAATGCTACGTCATATGCAGTCAGAGAACTACAATATGTAGATGTTCCATTACCAAACAGCTAGTAGGTAAAAATATGTGGATAAACACAGCCTTGACGTGGTGTTTTTAGAAAGTGTTGTGAACTGTTTTATAACCAGTTTGTGTTATTTCTATAATATCAAGTAATATTACATACACATAACAATTCATTTTCTTGTCCCTTTTATTACTTTTTAAGTATTAATAAATTTTGAAATAGAGTAAGAATTCTAATGAATCATTGCATATGAAAAAGAAACCGTGTCTCTTCTGCGATGTAAAATCTATAGGAATGATCGCCATATTGTTGATCAGTATTTGAACAAATTGCTTCTATGAACGTTCTTGTCTATCGTTAGAATATATGTCAATGAACAAAACATAAAGAAAATCTCTTGAGTTTTGTACTATTAGTATACATTTTGTGACGGAACTATCGTCTACAGTTCGAAGTGCGAGCAACGAATGATGATAATTAGGTAAGTTTTGCCTTCCCTGGTGACGTCACAGCACGGCTGGACGGCCACAGCTACCCGCGAAGCTGAAACAACGGCTAATTGAGACTAACGGGACGGAGGCACTTGCGAGGACTAACTTCTGCTGGAATTAAGGCACTCGTTAGCGACTTTTTGCAAAACTGACGAAATCTCTTGCGAAGTTAGTTGAAAAACATTTATCGATAGTTTGTTCCCAGAACATTCTCGTAACGACCGTCTCCGGCGACTCAATACGTGTTCGGTATCTGATATATATTGTTTATACTATCTATAATTTTTAATATACCTATTTAATCATTGCACCTTTAAATAATTTACGAAATTATTAGAAGATTTTTTTTTAATAAAAGTTATATAATATCATTATCTTTATAAGTATACTAATTGTGCCTCTCGGATTAATCCGGGTTAAATTTGGATTGTTTACATGCCTGTTTTATAGATAAACTTGCCAGATTCGTTGATGTTTAAGGTCACTGCTGCGCTCCTAAGGGTCGAAGATACCGGGGGTAGGGTCAGGGAAAGGATCGAAAATACGAAGATAATCTAACTGGTACATGTTTCTGTTTGTTGGTCTCCTATGCGTTTCTATACCTAACATTCGCCTGATGGCGATGAAACTTTGGTAAGAACTGTGCGCACACCTACCAAGGTTTTTGAATTAGTGCAACCAGTTTGCAACATTTGACTACAACATCACCGAATTTGCGGGCAAAATCTTGTAATATTCGTATTATATTAATAGCAGTGCCCGCGGCTCCGCTCGCGTGAACGACAGGAGCATGCGTAGAGCTTATAAAAATCATAGATTCTTAACACTTATAGTTAGTGATTCTTAGAAGATAGATATTTGCTATCGTTGACTTTTTTGTAGGACTTTTTAATATTTACAATTATGTAGTACATTAGTTTGGTATATTTCTTATAGTTTACTCAGCGTAAGCCATTTAATGGCCCCAAAAGCGTCTTTTTTCCGAATTGATTCAATATTATCGTCACTGATTATTTCTTATGTTATTTTATGTAACAAAATATATCCTATAACACGGCCAGATAATATATCTATGAATTAAAAGAAAAATCATGTAAATAGGATTAGTGGTTTTCGCGTGAAACGAAGATAAACGCACAGAGAGACGTTGATTTTTATAATATGCATAGAATAGAAGTTAGATAAGCCTTCGACATTGTTTTAAGTATTAAAAGTTTAGCAGCAATGTGTAAAAGTAAAAGGATTGGAAGGAAATCTAATGTAGCAATGGGCTTACAAGCTTTTAACGTATATATAAATTTTGTTGAGATAAGCCACATAATGCATTACAATTTTATTGGATTTAAAGTACTCACCTAATCACACTGAATGTTTCTGTCATTTCACATTATGAATACGAATGTAACTAATTTAAATATAAAATAAAAAGGGTTACATTTACGATCTAGAATAAATCGTTTGTAATCCTCAGTCTGTACTCTGAAAAATTGGCTTGATCCCGAAGATATAATTCGACGAAATAAATTACAAAAAAAAACTGATCTACCTTTCATTTGAATTTAGATTCGTCACGTAGCGTAGATGTGTAATGAAAAATTCCGTAAGCACGTTCATAATATATATTGGCAGTACATTATTGGAGTCCTAAAATCCTTCATCTTATAGGAGTCGTAAAAGATTCCTTTGAACTGACTGTAGTCATTTTCACTATCAAATATATTATTTTTTAATGAGTATGATTAGAGTGAGCGGTTGTATAATTATGCTATACGGGGCAAAGATTTCTGTCTTTAATAGAGTAATTTCAGCTGTTTCAAACGCTGATTAGAAAGAATTTTAATATGTTTTTTAGGTTTTTCATCACTGATAAAACAATGGTATTTTTTCATTAAATTAAATTAGTTTATTAGTTAAATACATGTGAAGTGCGAAGATTTCGTTGGTAATTGACGACACGCGAGAATTTTGGATTTATTTAAAGTGGATTTTATTTATAACGACCCAGATTGTAAAGACTTTTTGGTTATAACGACGTAACAACACTTAAATCCCTTGAATTTAAAGTACACTTTAAGAGGAAAATAATTCGTCTATAGCAACTTCGGATTTTACTTCATTTTTGGGTATAACGACTAGTTTTAATGAACTATTTGTAATAAGTTCCTGGAAATCTCATGCATATATTGCGACCAGTCTACATACAAAGACAGAGTCATAAAGCTTCCTTATATTTTGTTGTTTATTGTGAGCAGTTGTAATAAAACGCTTTTGTTTATTAATGTTCAGGTAGGTTAAGTCTAGTACGTTAGCACAGAAATCTAAACTGAAACAATGCAATATTACAGTTTACATTACATTACATAGTACCCATGTGTAAAATGTGTACAGTATCTATTATTAAGTAGACATTAGGCGACACATTCATATTATCTGGCAATAAATATTGTTTTCCTACTTCCTTTCTTTCTACCTATGTAAATAGCTATTTCTAGATATAGCGACGGAATTATACCTAGAGGTTCTTTCATCGTCGTTTTAACTGAAATCCCCTGTAGTAAGATTAACTATGAATATAACAAATGAAAGTACACGAATGAACTTTTTAGTCTAATCATAAACACAAACACTACATTATTCCGTTTTCATGCTGATACGTTTTATTTGTATTATCGATAAAGTTGGTTTTAATAGAATACTATTTATATTTTATCTAGCAAAGAATCTGATATGTTTATAATGTAAAATCTAAATTATTGGATACACACAAATTATTTTTCGTAATTTTATTATTAATTATAAATAATAATTATAGAAAATACTGCGTATTTATTAAATACAACGCCATAACAATGTATAGTTGATTATTGTACAAAATATAACTAATGGTAAACAGTTAAATGAGTGTAGTGAAGTATGAACAAAACAATCTTAGTAAGATCATAAAAGGTTTACAAGACAGACTTTCTCATATTTTAAAGTCCCTTTTGAATTCTGATAAAACTTCCTTCCCATATTACGAAACAGTCTGGGCTTGATTGATAATAAATTGTTTGCGTATTTATAGATCATTTATCTAAGTTTTATCAAGCAGACGATCAATTTGCTAAGCCGTGACCGCGCCAGTATATATTCTATAAGCTGATTTGGCTTCAGTGAGTGAATGTATCTATAGTGGCATACTCGTAGCGGTACGTAGCACTTTCGTAGGGTTGTAGCGCTCGTTGTCTTTTGACTTTTGTGGCCTTTTTGAACGTACGCTAAATGTTAATTAACAATCATCTTTATTAGTATATAAATAATCTTTGCTTCTTACTAAAACACTAACTTATTTTACTCATATCAGAATATATAAAGTAAGTACTATTTTTAACAGATTATAGAGATGTCAAACGGAGGGTTATGATTTCAGCAGGTTATGTATGTATGTATGTTCATCTATTCCCGCATATCTTCTAACTATTCTAATAAAATACCTATCATAATTTGATAAATGAGATATCGTTAGAAGCGTCTTGATCACCTATCATACATCACACTGAATTCAATATGGCGCCGTATAGATGACGTAAAGTTCTGTATTTAAATATACGAGTTTTTGTTTTTGTCGAGAATAAAGGGCTTAATCAGCACATTTGAAATATATAGAACGTACTTTTTAAAGCGCGATGTTTTTAATGGTCGGGTTTTAGTTTTTCAACTTATCTAATAGTTGATATTTTTATATAAACATTTAATTAATTCTAGATTTGTTACCTGAACTCTTCTTTATATATTGTCTTTCATAGTTTACTTGGGAGAATATATTCAGAGACAAAAAAGCAATATCCATTAAACTAATGTCTAAAGTTTTTTGAAGTGAAAACTTTTTTAGCACCGTTTAGATTTGAAACTCGATGAAACGAAAAACCGACAGTAAAAAGAGGCAACCATATACATTTATAGGATTTAGCCTACGAAAGAATGAAATAGAATACATTTACATTATGCACGGTTAATGCAAGTCTAGATTTTCATGACTGTGGTATTCGTCGGATTGGGCTAGTGGTGTAAGACGACCAGACTTCGTACGCAGTACGTACGAGTGGTCGATAGTTCGAATACCGCTGATTTTAGGATATATAAAAAAACAAATTTTTTTTCTGAAGGTTTTTATTTCCTTATCTACATATACTAATACAATTGTAAAGTTTAAGAGATTGTTTGTCTGTATATCTCCGGTGTTACCAATCAGATTTAAAAAGATATTCTTGCTTTGTATAGCCTATTTATTTAGAAAGGTTACAGGCTGTATAACTTCACGCTACGACCCTAAGGAGCAAAGCAGTAACCATAAACGTCGAGCAATCTGGAAAACTGTAGGCAAGTACGGGAAGTAAGAACAGCGATAAGCTACATGGGTCAGTTGGCGACAATTAGGTGGAGAGTCGTTTGAATAAATTTAACACGTGTGAAACCGTGGGGCACAGCTAGTATATTATAATCTGTTAATTAAAGCAACGCAAAAGGTTACAAAAAGTAAATTACAACTTTCTGTTTGAAACAACAAAACTGATAAGCAATCTCAAACGGCGTCTACGTTAATAGCGCCCTAGTTATCATTATCATTTTTTATACTAAACAGTGGAATAAAGAGGAAATTCTCTTGCAAATAATAGAGAACAGTTTAGAAAAAGGTCTCGTTGCCGAGAAACAATCTCATAGTTTGAAGCTATTAGACGAGTAATGAACGATTTGAATGATTTTTTTTGATCATAGTTTAACATTAAATTTTCTTGTATAAAGTATGTAGATATTTTTTTAATTTTGTAAATGTCGGCGTCTTGGTGGTAAGCACAGTACAATCCAAAAACGATGGCGACCACTGAGATATCGTCAGTACATCGCTAGTTGTCACTGTCACCCACGACAAGCCAAAAGGGAGTCACTGTGGCGGGTTTATTACGACCCAGTCCGGTATAGATACTCTGCCACTCTGCTTGATTACTGGATTACCACCAGCTGATCCCAGAATATGACACGCGTAAGAGTACCTCAACGACGGGTGTTATATTTTATTTCATTCATAGATTTTTATAAATAACTATAAGAATAGGTACAACTTGCACTAAGTTCCAAAATAAGGCACAAGTTTGATGCTGGCGCACCTACATTTCAAAAATTGAACGTTACAGAATATTCAAGATCACCGGTGAATTTTGTTAAAATGTTCTTAAGGATAATATATTAAAATGTCCAACGGTAAAGTTTCGAGCCTGTTAGCGGCGTGTACGCTATCTAGTTCGGACTTTGCACTTAAATTTTTGACAGCGCGTATCCGAGCGAGTCGAGTTTGCAACGAGGCCTCGGTGAAAACCGAGTGAGTTTACGTCAACAACCTAACAAACAGTTAACTATATGACCATATACAGATGCTGTGTGCATAAATTTTGGTGTTTCATCTTAAAATCTAAGACACGTGTGGTATAATTTAATTTTGTATTATGTCTGTGGACTATATCATACTACCACCAGGTGCTGTACAGTTATTACGTAGCTCACCAAAAAAGTCTGTTTTTTGGTATTTTCGTGTTTCCACCAAAAAGTTTGCTAATAGGTGTAGAAAGGACACGAAAAGTTTGATAATTTTTAAAAGTACCAAAACTTATACTGGAGAGGCCTTTTAATATTAATTTGACGGTATGGTCGATGAACAATTTCTTGTAAAGTAGGTATATATAAATGTAATTATTGTACATAGAACTTGTGACAATAAATGGATTATAAAGTAGCCATATTTTCGTGACATACGTACGTTTATTCTTAATACATTATTACACATCTAGTTATTTGCTTGTATGTAACAAGATATAAGACTAATTGGCAATAAATACATAGACATGTCGTGTGCCAGCGAACGTTCCGCTTAACCACAATACAATCAATCAAGTCGACACAGTGTATTCATAGCCGATCTGTTTCCGAATTAAATCACGCCCACAGGCAGTACCTACCTACGTTAATATTATTACAATGTAGGTAATTACTCTAACAAGGTCATGAGAATTATACATACTAGTACATATTCTAATTTAATATTTGATCTATTTTGTACTTTCGCCCGATTGATACAACATTCGTTGGTATCAGAGTTGAAAGCTGTTAACAAAGGTATAATAGAGTTAATTTTTAAAAAATATCGGTCATAATACCATTTAAATACAAATTATTTATGTACAGATAATAGTGAAGCTTTTTAGTGTATTATGATTTGTACGCCTTTCAGTACGATAAAGAATAACGGTCGAAGTCCCACTAACTTCAACTTTGTACAAATATTTTCGGCGCTTACGTGAATGTTGGTAGCATAATTACATCAAAGTGGCGTGTGAGTCAATTCAACAAATGTGTGTCCTTCATAATATAGTTTTCGGTGTTATAAATTTAAGTTTTCAGGACGAACCCGAACAAAGATTTATACTACATATTACTACTCTGTTAAGTAGGGGTCTAAATAGTCTTACATGTAAAAAAATACGATTGTATGGACATGTCCTATGGGTTCGTGCTTCGATACTCCAATTGGGTTGGAACTTGTACAGTTGTTGTTGGCCCCCGCGTAAAGGTTTCTAGCATAGTACGTACAACGTAGGTAAAATAAGTGATGCGCAAGTCATAAAAGGTGTATTCTAGATGGCAAATAAATTAAAAAAAGAATTGCCAATTGCGTGTCAGTCCACACGCAGTGTATGGTTCAGTAGTTGCCCGTCACAATATGCAGATCCTATAATATGCATTACCCTAAAAACTTATTTTCCTTACAGTAATATGGGGCCATAAACTTTAGTATATTAATTTCAACTTTATAACTCGTGTTCGAGAAAAAGGGTCTTGACAGACAGCCAGACATACAGACGGACAACAAAGTTATCCTATAAAGGTTCAGTTTTTTTTTTCATTATGAGGAATGGAACTTGAAAACGTAATGTAATAATCGTGAAATGTTTAAAACTTATATTAATTGAATATTAATTAATATTGCTCATCAAGATCATACGGCATCCGCATTATAAAATACCCAAGGGTGTTTAATTAACAAATGGCTTTATTATTTTCGCAACAACGATACTCTTCCATTATGAGTAAATTAATTATATTCGGTAATTAATTATTCACATGAAGATAAGACAAAAGGTCGGAGTAATTAAGGCAGGAGTTATGACATAGGGGGCGCTCTAGAGCGCTATGAAAAACTAATTTAACTCCGCGGTAAAAAGTTTTGTTCAGACTCTCTTCGTAGGTTATTTCGCTTCATTACCTTATGAATGGCTTTCGTGTCTTACGTAATTCTGTTGTTTGCCCATTCCTTAATTCTGGCTTACGAATATATATTTACGGCGCTGTGGGCGTTAAATTGTTAGTTTTTTTTTCCGTAATATAACGTGTTAATAAGAAACCTTGGTTCGTAGCTTTAAGTTTTTTTTAAATAACAAATTCTGCAAACACGACTCTTGTTAAAATAGTAATATTTTTAAGAGATACATTCTTTTATCTTTAAATTATGAGTGCTTGATCGCTTGCATCTCATCTAAAGTTCAACATGCTTTGAGGAATTTGATTATTCACAGCGTTTTAGTTTTTACTCTTCTTATTAAAAATTGAGTAATTTTTAAGCAATAATAACAAGAATTTCTGTATTAATGTTTTTATTTTGGACTTCTAACAAACAAAAATTAGATGACCTTTATAAAGACAGCTATTTATTAATTAATATATGCAATGCAAAGTTGTAGTATTTTAAATCTTTTTGTATGACATGAAGTAGGAAACTGTTATGTAGCTCACCTTATGTTATGAGGTCACTGTAGCCTTTGGCTATGTACAACGTAGTACAATGTAGTCCAGAGATCGGTTATATTAGAGTAACACGGCAAATTGAGGCACTGTGCCCGATAGTAATCACAGTACAACCAAAAAACAACGGCGACCACCGAGAGATACCCTGTTAGTCTCTCAGCAGTTGTTTTTACACTGGCTCATCCTTAAATGCGACAAACAAACAAACAGTCACTGTGACGAATTTATCACTAAATGCATGATGATCGCAACCAAGTCGTTTACAGATCTATACCACTATCTTTGTTTACTGGATATAAACCGGCTGATTCCGAAACGCGACATAATCACCGTAACACCAAGCAAGTGTGTTGTTTGCCTTGCAGAAGAAATAAGTGTGCCATTGTTTTTTCCGTTGACGGACCTATAAATATGAAATGTTAAATCATGAGTAAATTAAATTTGAAGACGCCGGTCGCCGTTTTCCTGGTATACACCACGCTTTCCATCGGGTAGACTGTGCAGACATACTGCAGAGTTACGAGTAGTAGGTATACAAAAAATATATTTAAAAGTGTGTAACCGTCACCCGCGATTGAAGTAAATCTTAAATGGTCACCATTGTCCAGACCGCCAACATCGTCCCAATGGTCACCATCTGCCCGATGGTCACCACCACCTCGACAGTCACCACCACCCGACGGTCACCACAACCCCCCGACGGTCACCACCATCACGATTGTCACCACCGGACTTCCGTTGCATTGTCGTCCAGTTACATCCAAGTCGCGCCTAAAGAAGTTTTACTTCAAAAAAGTTAGTTAAACTGTGATTGATCATCAGTAAAATATATTTTTTTCTATTGTTCAGCAAGGCCACCATTGTTTTACCAACACCAAGTTCCTCCAAAATAAAATTTCATATTAGGTTTTTTGCTTTCATGCATGAAATAAGTATGGATTTAAAAATAATTCCATTACAAGTCAGAAGTCGAAAATTTCCGAGTTGCAAAAATAATGTCGGCCCTAAAAGTTGATATACTAATGTAATTTGGAGTGAGCTTCGTCTGAGTCAGCGATTCCCAACATGTAGTACGCGTACCCCTGGCGGTACGCGAGGTCCCATTGTGGTACGTGAAAATTATATTGGTAATGGCGGAAATACTGAGAAGTTAAAACAGTTAACTTACATAAACATTATTATAATGTATAATATCTACATACATATATGTAGTTTAAAATGATCCTTATAACTAGTAACTTACTATGAGCGTTGGGTTAATAAAATACAGTACATTCGTTTGTATACCGACTGTCTAAGCGGCTACTGTACGCAAAGTATTCTTTATAATTCTTTGGCGGCGGAAAAATATTATTTTGTTAATATAATTAACGCTTTATATACCCATGGTTGCGATTGTATACTTTATTTTGTATCTACTTTTACTTTTTTTAACTTCAGTAAGGATTATATTTTTTGTTAGGGACTGTTATTATTTTGTAGTTACAGGGTTTTGCAATGAATTGCGACCAAATTGATCTAATTATTATTCATGTTTAAAATAATATTTACACTTAATATTTAAAGTGCTGAAATAAAGATAAATAGCCTGGTTTTTTAATGTAACTATCAGGTCAAAAATCAAATCTTTTTTGTCGTAATTCATTGCAAAACCCTGTACCACCAACTGTTATAAGAATATTCTTGAAAACAATAAATTAATAATAAAGTGATAAAAATATAATAAAATTTTGTTAATGTACATAAAGGGACTCCTACAGTAACTCTCTATAGATCGCAAGTATCTAGAGACAGTAATAGTTATATTTCAAAGTCTATTTTATAATTAACAATAGATATACCTTACTAGATATACAATAGATATACCTTAAGAGAAACGAGACACAATAATTATAAAGGTTTTTTTTATTAAGGAGTACGAGAACGAATGAAGTTTGGGTTCCACTGGTCTAAGTGCGTTATAACCTTTCAATGATGTAAACATGTTTTCGTCTCTTATAAAATGTAATATTGAATTTTCAATTACGCTTTATGACATTCTGAGACATTACTTATTTATTTTTATTTTTAAAGAAAATTTTAATTTTTAGCTTAATGTTATAGTGGAGTAGAATAGAAGGATTGAATAGAATACATATCGAAACTTATCTATATAAACGTGACCAAGTCACATAGATGCGTACTTTATTTCTATGCGTAGACGAATGAAAAATGTGACGTCACTCGTTTCAGTTACGGATTGCAAAAACATACAATTGTGTATTTAAAAAAAAAAAAAAAAAGAATATGGATTATATTATGTATTTTAAAGCTTCGTCATAATTATGATAATAGTCAATTGGAAAAACTCTTAAAACATTTTTTTATTGATAATGAACAATTGAAAATTGTAATATTTTAAAAAGAATCACATTATTACGAACGCGCTACGATTGATCGTCAGGTTTGTGACGTCATAATGTTATAGGAATTTCATCGATTAAGTTTCAAAGCACTGTAACAGCTGTGTGTGCTACAATGAGTAGATATTAACATTGTGTTTTTCTTATCTGTAAAATCGATCTTATAGTACTTTTTAACATATTTTTCTGTTTCCTATAGTTTCAGAATTCTCCATACTGACCGTTCTCAATGTATCCATTCATTTTTATCTGCTCGTATATGCTATCGGCAAGGTATAGAAATATCGGCGTTCTGTGATTCATATTTGAATGATGATTCATATTTCATATATTGCCTAGGCATTCTATAGAATGCCAAATGAGAAACCGGCAAAGTATGCAATACATCTTCGATTCGTTTTGAATATCACGTGAGAGTTTTTAGAAACCTCAAAGTGTCATATGATTGAGACAAACACACACATCTATAGAATTTAGCCTGCGACAGAATGAGATAGAATATAGATGATTAATGCAAATTCTGATCTTCACGACTATATTCGTCGTAGAATTGGCCTAGCGGTGTGACAACCAGACTTGTATGAACTGTTGTATTAAGGTATGCCTGTCATTTATAACATTTCATATGCATTCTTTTGAGACCGTGGCGCTCGGCGACCGCTATCGCAAAATGATTGAGGTTTACCGGTATGTGCGCATCACGCAAAAACTACTGGTTATATTTTGATCATATTTTTTTTGTTTTACTGCATAGATACTGGACCTTATTAAAAAAAGATACCTTAATTTAATGAAAGGTCCAAGTTTTAAGAAACTACGTGAGCGGAGCCGCGGGCACAGCTAGTATATTATATAGATAGATTAAGACATATTAATTTAGGGTTATCTTAAATAAAACAATTTCAAAAGTTAAGTAGGCACTTAAAATGATATAATCTTATAAATTTATCTTCTCGATGCTTGTAAAAGAATCTTGTTAAAAATATGCTTATTCATTTACTGCTTTTACTTGACTTGTCTCTATACTATTTTCGTTAAGAGCACTTTTCATTATATTAAAGCTACATTATGATAATTGTTTTAAAATAAATTTAAGTTTGAAAGAATTTGTTATTACAACGTTTTAAGCGATATTTCATTCTCAATCGGACCTGGTGATTTATGCCTAATTTGTTATCATCATTCTATTTCAAATCGAAGCAAAATAAATTACTGTAACATAAAGGGAGACCTTATTACAGAAAAAGTCACATATAATTTCTAGCATCAAAAATAATATCAATATATGCTTTGTTACTTCTGAAAAGATACTCGGTCTTCGTTTTTTTAGGAAGAATTTTTACTGTGTAATTAAAAGACGGCATATATTCTATATAATATTAAAAGACACAAGGAGTTGACATTGTTTGACGTTTCCTTCCAAAATTGACAAAACTGAATACTAATATTAAAATTCTCGGCGCCTTTTCGTGTTTTGACAGGCTCCATCTTCCTTTTTCACAAATCTGTGATGAGGATAATGAATTTTATTTACGCGGTAACACTGGATACCGTAATTAAATATTAAAGTTCTTCTTATTTTACTTTGATTTTAAATTGATACATTATACGATACATACTGACGGTATGTAATCCCAGTATGTTTCTTATTCATCGTCTTTACTTATATACGATGTATTGTTTTTAGATAGTTTCATAAGGCATTCCGGAATTTTCTTTCCCCAACGGAAATACCGGCTCGAGTTACACCGGCTCGAGTACACCGATTTCAGCATAGTTTTGCTTGCTGCATATTTGTATATTACAACGACAGTATCTAGTTGGAGCACAGAGGACATTAATTATTAATCTATTTTATTTTTGGTATAGTTCTTTCCTTTCTTCTTGAAAGAAAAAGGCAAAGGTATCTGAGGCCATGCAGCCAATTCAGATGTATAATGTTGATTTCAGTATCATAACAAGATGGCGGTTCCCTTGTTAGAACTCCCAGGGAGTTTTTGTGGCATATCAGAATTCATGATCCATGTTATTATTTCCAATCCACTTCACTTGTGCACTTCACTTCACTAAGCTTTATTATGCAAAATGCCACCTGTTTTACACAATATAGGGTCAAAAAACACAAATTCCGCCAAAACTCTTATTAATCTAATTTATTTTCATTTCATAATAATAATTATGTTTATGCCAGAAAACGGAAGGTTTTTGTAAAATTTTAATTAGAAACTCTTTTTTTTGTACGAAAATATTACCTATACTTACTTATTATAAAGACTAAAGTGGTAAAGTTGTGTATGCTTGTATGCGGTAATCTCTGGGACAATTCATAATTGTCTAAAAATTCTTCCATTAATAGGAATTTACATTATCTCTGAGTGTTATAGGCAATTTCGTATTGTCATTAACGCAAACGAAGCTGCGGGCGGTTGCTAGTCCGAATAACGTGTTATATTTATCAGCTACGTCATACATCTTTTTTTTAATCTACACTAATCACATTACTTTGTTTTGTGTGTGTCTTTTATTAGCCACTGAACTTGCAAAGAAAAATTAGAGTTCGAAAATCCGTAATAGGATTATGCTGGCAAATTGGATATTGAGAATAATCCGGGCTAAGTTGATGGTGGACACAGCAAGTATCCGTAATTAGCAGTAACTAAGGGGATCGGGTGGGCGCTGGCTGATTAAAACTAGCTTAACTCGAGCAGTTTGCTTTCCCTTATTCGTTAGCGGCACGGTGAGGCGGGCGGATGACCCAAATCGTATCTACTTTTAGAATATATCTGGTTTGTTGTAAAACTTATTATATGACTAATTAAGCTTTAATTTTTATTTTATATTATAGATTTAGGAATGCTTACAGACGAATATGTAAAGTAAGTAGTTAATTACAAGCCTGCACCTTTGTATTTATACTATGATAGAGGTCCAAAGTTAATAATCTCTTGGTTTTTTTTTTCGATCTGACTATACTGTTAGCCATAAGGGCCCAGAAGCCTCAGACAGCTTTTACAGCATCACCACCGGGTTTGGTGGCGAGCGCTTAAGGCACTCAGCCACGAAAGCGTGACAACAAGCTCTCAAGGGTGCCAAAAAGGCCGTAGCTCGGCTTGGGCTGTTGTCGTAGTTGCAATTAAGTCGTGAACTGGCTAATTCCCTATCCGTAATTCGATCTAACTAACTATACATATATATACATGTTTCTTTCTTCTGGAAGGAGGGAAGAAACATGCGTATATATATTTAGTAATCTGTAAATTTTGATCTAATCTAACTAGCCAAAAAAAAAAAAAAGAAAAAAGGTTCTGTTTAGCCTATAAATATGCACATAATTATGCCAATCATAATATGCACAATGATACATCTTCCATCCTTTTTCCTAGTATCTGTTTATTCCTTTCTCCCCTACCTTTCACCGAAGTCAGTTCGAGTTTGAAATAGGAACGGCGAACATTAAAGGTGACTGCGCGATGTACAAAAATCGAATAATAAACTTTTAATTCCAATATTGGTTGTGATGGTGCATGGTGCGTTGCTGGAACACAAGTGAACAAGAGCCTCTAAACTTCGTAAGTACTGTATACGGTATAATGTGGTATACTGGTGAGTCCATTTAATGCTTCATCCTTCATTCCGTATCATTGTGCATAGATGTAATCGAACTAGCAAGGTCGCCCCTAGTTGATAATCAGGCTAATTTCAAAATTAAACGAACCAGCGCTTACTGGTCCCTTACGGAACCTATGTACCTGAGTTGTGTGCTCTTGGGCATTGTAATAACTTCACGCTACGACCCTAAAGAGTAGAGCAGTAATCATGAACGTCAAACAATCTGGTAAACTGAAGGCAAGTAAGAGAAGGGAGAAAAATGATATGCTACACGAGTAAGTTGGACCCGCGGTAGAAAGTTATTCGAATAAATTTAACACTGGGGAACCGCTATAAGCTAAATAAAATTTGAGTGACGCTATTTTCTACAGTATTATCTCGTATTCATGTTATAGAAGAGATCTATATCCAAGTTCGAAGCAGTGCACTACTATCCACGTGACATTGGCATAACTGTGTAGAACCACAAGTAGCCATTAAAAAAGTAGAAGAAGAAATGTCTACTTCTTGAGAAAGTTATATGAAAACATTTGAAGACACTGAGCTAATCAGTATGGTGTAAATCTCTTAAGATTTTGTTGAGGGCGTAATATATCAGATTTACTATTCATAAAAATATATCATTTTTATATATCATTTGCGTATAAAAAATGTTTTCACTTTAAAGTCCGTATGTTAGGGCGTCACTGTATTGAATAATGAAACGACCCAGCGCTGACTCCGTTTCAGATCACTGGATTATTGACTACTAACAATTAAAACTTTGGCCATTTAATTAACAATTAATCGTTAACAACGCAGCCCAGTTCGTATTGGAATTTCATTATTATTAATTCCAATTTAAGCAAATAAAGGACACTCTATCTTCTTGTAAGTCACTCGTCCGTATTAATTGAATTTCGTTTATATCTCAATGCTAACTTTTGATTTCGACTCCAGCCATGTTGGAATGGTTACGCGCGTCGGTACTTTCAGTGAAAGACGCGTATTTTTTCGTGTAGTTTTTACGTTAGTAGGTGTATAGTAATAGAAGGCTTATTTTTGTATCGTCGAACAACAAATAATTTGACTTACTTTACTACTGAATTAACGCCGCAACGAATTTTTTTTTTTTCGAACTGACTTTATTGTTAGATGAGTTCTGTTCTTACGAGAGGCGTAGATGACAGTGTCGTCAGCGTAGAACCCTACCTCGACCTCGGACAGACGCAGGAGGTCGCAGGTACAGGCTGAATAGGCAAGGTGCCAGAATAGAGCTCGATGGAGCGTACAGTGTGAGAAGTAGAGTTCACCTTCCATTCCGGCCGGTGAGATAATCGCGGACTATATGTACTAACCTATCTGGGACTTCTAGTTGGTAGAGCTTCTGGACTAGTCAAGCGTGCCAAACCTTATCGAAGGCCTTCGCAACGTCGAATAAGATCGCAAGCATACGTGATGGAGCGATTTTACTATCGGAATAATTTAGCGATGTGCTCCGTGAGACGAAGCTCTTGATGTGTACAACAGTGTCAAGTGCGAAAACCGAACTGCTCAGGTGGATATAGGTTCTTATCGTTTATAACGGTCTTGAGACGGTTCAGAAGGAGCCGCTCGTAGAGTTTCCTAGCGTGTTCAAGAGACTGATCGAGCGATAGCTATGTGGAAGCGAAGCTTTCTTGTCGGGCTTGTGAATACCTCTATCGCTATAGCCATTTTTCAGGCAGCTGGAAAGTGGCAGTGTGCGATGGCTACATTGAAGATGTAGACCAAAAGAGCTATGAGACGATAGGGGAGAAGTTTAAGGACGACATACCTGATGCCGCCGGGACCGGGGGACTTTCTAGGTTTAAGGAAGGGACTGAACAAATTTCATGAGGCGTGACCGGGGTTAGGGTGTCCGCAGAGGGGATCGAGCTATAATCTCGAACCGAGGACTCGACAGCGTTGATATGTACAGTGTCTACATTGTCACAGTTTATGGAGCACTCGCTCTCCACACTTGCGGCAAGGCATTCCGTTTTATCATCGATATCGAACGCAAGTGGGAGACCGGGGCCTCGAGGGCCGGCATCGGGGCAGAAGCGTCTAACTAGAGAGAGCGGGCGAGATTCCAATAGGCCAGATGGGAGACCCTCTACGCGATTGTCCCACTGGTCCTCTGAGCTCGGCTATGCGGGTTCTAACCACTCTCTGAAGTGCGCGTAACCGAACGCAGGTATCCCTAGATGGATAAGAGTCATGCGCATGTGTCGTGGCGTTCTTTCCCGTGATCAACGCTCGCACGTCGCCAGCGGTGTTACCAGAGTTAGTCGACTAGGGTCACAGAGTACACCTGTTGCTATCGCGCCCATCCAACAGTGATAAATTACACGGATATTAAGATGTAATATTGGTAAAGGAAGCCTCTCCTTGTAACAATATACTGAGATTTAAACCTAATATATAATCTGTGAGTCTTAACCATTCGACTACCAAAACTAATTTGAACGAGTAAGTTTTAATTCACTCCGTAACTAATAAGATCTTGATGCTTTGATATAAAAATACAATACATTGATATACTTAATAGTAATATCTAAATCTTCGTTGATTTAATTTGAGTACAATATATCTAAATAATCTGATCCAATTTAGATACCCAATCCCTTCGAGTTGCCGATGCCATTTCCTTGATCAAAGTCGTTGACCTTTTGACACTGCTGAAGACGACAATATTTCGTATACATTTTTTATATTATCCTCGATTTAATCAAAGAACTATATTGTAATGTTATTTATATTATCTTCTATCAATACATTCTATATTAATTGTATACTTAGATTATTGTTCAGTAAATTTATACTAACATTTTATTAAATGGATTTTTAAAAAGAGGTTTGCAATTAAATTATTAAATAAAATATAGTAATAAAATTATGCAATGAAAAAAAAACAATGAATAATTTTGTTACTAGCGTATTGTTTACGGTTTTATTATATAACTAGCTGTGCCCGCGGCTCCGTTCGTGTGGATTATAGAATTGAATATAAAAGACGCCTAAGTTACTCCTTATAACATCGTCTATCTGCCAGTGAAAGTCCCGTCAAAATCGGTTCAACCGTTTCGGAGATCACCGGGAACAAGCAGATAGAGAGAAATAAAATAAAAAAATTGTTTTAAATACCGTATATAAAATCATATCCAATTTAGTAAAAAGCTGTTATTTTTTGACATTGTAAACAGACACTTCATTTTTATTATATGTATAGAAAATAATAATTATGTGAAGTATTTTTACTTAATTATATATTATACTAGCAACCCGCCCCGGCTTCGCACGTGTAGCAGAGTAATACATATAACTCTATTGATTTAATGTTCGTGGGTGTAATACACAGGTGAACGTGTGTTGTGATACTGTCATAACAACGTACTACACACTGCCTTCTGGATATGATCTGCAGAATGAACACCGACTCTAAGGTCTTTCCCGGTGGAATAAATTTAGGGAAGAAAAAATGATATTTCAACTACTAATTTTGATGAAGAAATAATATATATATATATATAGTGATTAATAAAAATAGAGATATAATTATTACCTGTAGTATAGGAGAGAAACGAGAGCATGCAGCAATAGGTTGACTAAATGGTAGCCAGCTGGTTGTAGGCCGTGGACAGCGTAGTTCCATCTGAACGTAAGCACCGTCAGCGGACGGTACGATTTGTGTGACTGCTCCTGTAAAATGGAAATTAAAATATAATTGAAAAAATATATATATAAAACTATAGGCGCGACGAGCGAAAGTACCTATAATATCTCTTTTGGACGGAAGTATAAAAGCAGTTAAATACATATTTAAATTTGTTTTGCCTATATATGTATTTATATCATACAATTTTTTTTTTAATAATTCTCCACTTCAATCATCGTATGAAATGCTTGGTGTAAATATAACTGTAGATTACATTATCGTAAAATACTACTAAATTCTAAGATGACTTATATTCATTTATTTATTTGTAATATCTAATACTACAAAGAAGTTTTAATTCTACGCGCATAAGGGGCACTCTTTATTAAGATTTTATATCAATCAAAATGAATGTTGAAATGAATAAAATAAATATTTCTTACAGTGTATTTTAAAAGGCAAATACTGGAGATAAAACAAATATGAGACCAATTCAGAATGAAACCAATTCAAATAATATCGAAAGTGATTTTTATCTAATCTTACAATAAAACACCACTGGGTCCAAGGGTTATTAATATTATAAACAGAAAATATACTATTATGGAAGAAATCAATACATTTCCTTGACCTAAATACATAAACGCCATCCTTTCGTAACATGTATCTTTCGCCTATATAATATGTCACACAAGTTATATTCTAATCCAAGTTGAATCACACGATGCGAAGGGGACATGCGAACAATGAAACAGCGAAGATACCACAATATAATATTGTACGATATATCATTTATTCAGAATGATGTGGGTTGAACATGAGTGACGTCCGAAAGTTTCTACAATCAATCGAACCTCAGGATTATGAATGATACTAATATTTTATGAGAAATTGTCTGAAAATTAAGATTATTTTATGAGTATTGAGATTCTTATGCGGTGGAATAATAATAATAAATGTTTATCGTTATAGACACGCATTACGTAAAAATTATGAACGAATTTTGTTTAAATGTGATTTATATAATATCAAAATCTATGATCACAAGTCGTTACGTAATGAGAATAAATGTATATATAAAAAGTTACAAATAAATATTAGAACTTGCTCGACAAACTACTCTTCGTAGTTCGGAAACGTATAATATCATAAAACAGATGTTCCAACTTCCAAACCTTTGTTAAGAGTAAATTAACTGTTGCTAAATAATACTACATATTCCTATAAAATGCGCACAATCGCTAGACATATTATTTAAAACTCGGTTAAGGAATTTAACACGTTTTAAGCATTTTCACAAAAAAATTAAAAGGTCGCTCAAGATTAACAAAAAAACCATTTAGGCATTTAGTAAAAAGGTGTTATTTTGACATTAAAAACAGATACTTTTTATTTAAAGACTAGCTGTGCTCTGCGGTTTCGCCCTCGTATTATTTAAAAGAAATCGCAGATTGATAATTTATAATACTTTTGTGTATATAATATTTTTATAAGGCGGCCAGGGTTATGCGTCACAACTCAACCAGCTCGTTCGCGCCACTACACCTATAGTTATAGGCCCAAGCCGAATGTTGAATTATTTTAATTTTATATTATCTCCATAACCATTCGTCTAAATAACATGATACACAAGGCAACGTTTATTTACATAAAATTGTCTTGATGATGAAATAACTTTCGTTCGTAAGAATTAATATGACACACCTAATAATAATGCTCATAAATCATTTTTCAGTTTTCCATAAACCTTTGTCACAAAATACCTTATTGTGGCTTATGTATAAGAAATAGGCACATGGTATCGCGGACATTTTTTAGATGTAATAAGGAGCAATATTCATGTAGAACATTGTATTTACGTATCGCTAACAATTACGCTAGCGCACGCGTACATACTACTAGTACGCGTACATTAACAGCGTACATACTATTAAGTATATTGGTATACCATGTTGATCATCAACGTTTTACAATGGAAAATGTAAACTATGAATACTAAACTATATTATTTCTATACAAGTATAAAAGACCTTATTGTTAAAATTAATGTACTTCAGATAGGTATCTACGAAGCGATAATAAGTGCTAAATTGTTCTTGTCATTTTGTAGAAAATTTCTACTAGTTTTCTTGAGCACTGAAAATAGAACATTGACTTACATATGTTACTGAATGTACGGAGTCCGAGACTCGTTACTTGTCCTTACGTAATACCGAGTCAATATTGATATAAATCTTTTTATATTGACAATCTATAAATCTTATTTTTGTTCAGTTTTGTACGCACAAGAGGTTCAACTTCAATTACTTAATCTATATAAATGTACAAATGTATACCAATATTATAAAGCTCGAAGAGTATTTCTTGTTTTTTACTTTTTTATTTGAACATAACTTATTTATTGAGGAAGGTTTTAAGCTATATAACTTCACACTATCACCCTAAGGATCAGAGCAGTAGCCATGAACGTCAAGCAATCTGGAAAGATATAGGGTTGTATGAGAAGTGATACAACGGTAGGCCACGGTAGTATATTATAATGGCATCTGTTCATCCAAGCAGCGCAAAAGGTTAACAAAAGTAAATAACAACTTCCTGTTTGTAATAACAAAATTGATACGCAATCTTGAACAGCGTCTACGTTAATAGCGGTTTAAACTAATTATAAGTATACACAAGCAAAAGTGCTCCTCGCTTTTTGGTTTAAACATTGTATAGAAAAGAAGTGACAAGCTACTAATAACTATAATTACTAACGAAGGTATCTATCACCCACCATGTATTATTAAAAAACATACATCTTTGCGATTTCTCTACAATTAAGTTAAAATATTGGTAAGGATAAAATGCATAGGTACTACATATCAGAACTAATACCAGTCAATTTCACTATTTTAAAATTTTTTATGTGTAATAAAAGGCTGTTTTTCAGTATTTTTTAACTCCATATTTTATTTCATATTAAAATGGCCAAGAATAGTTTTAGAAGATTTAATTAGAAGACATGGTCTATCCTCTTACTAGCTTATTTTGTTCCGAATGCAGCGCCTGTTGGACTGTACCTATTCTTTTCGTGTATTAAGTTTTTTCAAACACAATTTTTTAAATCAGATGTGTTTAGTATTACAGGCGCAAAATGTGGGTATAACAGTAATAACTAGTCATACAGTTTGTACCATGTTTTTTGTTATTGGTTTGTAAACAGTCACCTGGTTTTTATAGTATAAGATATAATTTATAAAACGATTGTAAGACTATTTATTAATTCTAATAAGCCTTCTTAAGAATCAGTAGTATTATATTTAAACATTTTTAAAACCCTCGGCGCCTCCCCGTCACATAACTAATGTAAGATGTAATTAATTTATTTGAAAATAATCTATAAAGATTAAATTAAGTAAATTGTATTTCTACAATGGTTTACAAAAGAGTTACGCAAGGTACTTATAAAGATTAAATTTTTACCTATTTATATTTTTTTATCTGGGTCCAGTAAATAGTTATGGATTGTATACATTGGTAATTTTTATTGTAAATGTTAAATTATGTACTCGTATATGTAAACTTGACATCTTATGTATGTACTTGAAATATAAAAATGTAATATAATGTAGCTTTGCCTACGTTCGAAATTACTTATATAAATAAGCAATTTACTTACTGAAATAAAATTATAAACGAATAAATCAATTTTATAGAGCATAATACACGCAGAAAAATGCGGCTGTCTCATAAACATGATTCATATCGTAGCAAAATTAGCAAGTGGAACGGCTATGTGGCCGCCGCTCCTTCTTTAAATGAAATTCCATGTCAGGTGGTAGCTAGTGCCGTAATGGGAGCACATATATCACTAACAACAATATGGGAGCGCTAATAAATATCAGTTGTCACAACTTCCCAAATCCTATTAAAGGCCGCTACGTAACACGGCGGTGCGCGGGCGAAAGTGATTTTTCAAACTCTCAAATTGTTAATTGGGATATTTAATAGGGTATAATAATTTGGATAATGTTTTTGAAGTCATAAGAAATAATATTAAAATAAAATGAAAACCGAAACCGATGTATTGATTTCCTGGATGCCAGTGATTTCTCGAACAAATATTTTTTATAGTAACACGTCAAAATGACGGTACTGTAGCTGATAGTAACCACAGTCCAATAAAAAAATCAGCGACCACAGAGAGATCGGTAATCCATCGACGGTCTTCGATGTTATGCCGGGGCCTGCAAGCATCTCTCTCCAAGGCAACTGGATATACACTGGCTGATACCGAAACGCGACAAACTAAAAGATAGTCGTCACTGTGATGAGTTTATCATCAAGTGTATGTGATTGCGACACGGTCGGGAACAGTAGTGCTATTCTGTAAGAACGTTATAAGAACTCGATAGCTGAATCCACGCTGCGGTATCAAATTTGTATTCTCTAAAACTCGATAGTGCTAGTGGCGCCGCATCAACGAATGCGGAAATGAAATGAACTGTCAAGTGTGAGAATGTTGACATTATATGTATGGGTTTGTATTCTATAAGGAAATTCGCGCCTCGATCGTAGAGTTTCAACGCCTTCGAAGATCGAATCCACTTGTCATTCTAAAAGTCGCCCGAGAACTATCGAGTTTAGTGTGAAATTATATTTGGACGAAATTGTTATAGTATTATCTAGTTGTAAAAATAATAAACAAAGCATTTTCAACTATAATTAAGCATTTAAATAATTAGTATGATAATCTGTCGTTACTTAGTGTTATTAAATTTACTTAAAGAAGCATACTCTTTAGATTTATACGAGAGTCGCCGTAAAGCTAGTGATATACGTGGATTAAAATTATTTAAGAAGC
Source organism: Saturnia pavonia (assembly GCA_947532125.1). Lineage (NCBI taxonomy): Eukaryota > Metazoa > Arthropoda > Insecta > Lepidoptera > Saturniidae > Saturnia > Saturnia pavonia. Next base: position 14,524,506 of record OX383900.1, on the reverse strand, counting down.
ACAAAGACTTTATTGAAAACTATAGGTTGTCAGAATCATTGATAGACCGTGTGTTTAAGGATATAAAATATCTTTTAAAAACTCCTCGGCGTCAACGACGTGGTTTGTCGGCCAAATTAAAGGTGCAACAATTATTAAAACTTTCACCTAATTTAAGGGAGGTAACGACTTAAAAAGTTAATAAACTTACTTCATAGTTTTAAGTAAAAATGGTTTCTATTCACTTCACAAATATATTTATAAGCCACCAAAAAGGTCACTTTAAACTGTCACTCAACTCACTCGGCGACTCGACGCTTGTAATTTGTAAAGTAAACAAACGTCGAAACTTTTTAACCTGTGGCTAAGATACTTCACTATAGAGCCAAAAAAAATGATATTTTACGATTATATTAATATAATGATTAGTAACCTTCAAAATACGTTGATTTTCTATAATTGGAACAATAAAATATATAATATATTAAAAGAATATACGTATTTTTCTACAAAAGGGACCATCGAATTAATTTCGGCTTAGTTATTCATAGTCAATACATCTCTAACTAGACGTTCGTAGATAAGAATCTCACTTCACTTCGCAAGTGCGTCCCATGTGTTTAAATAATACCGAACCAATTTTATAACCGATCTTATTGTCGAAGTGAGATATGTCACTTGAGTGAGTCTCGACATCGAGTTGGTATTTTACAGAATAGCACTACAGATCTCTAACAGCCCGCTTCATTACGGGATATAATGCGTACATGCGTAATCGTGCCCCTATGGTGGATGTTCATTGTGTTCGCCGTCCAGTCAGATAAAATTGTCATGTCCTACCACCCAACAAAATTCTAGAAGCAGAGGATTATTTGAAAGAAAAATGTGTTCTTGGATACAGCTTTAACGATTTAGATGAAATTTTGTACTTAGATAATGTTTTACTTTCCAAGTTTACCTAGACTGGAGACTATTTTAGCAAGAAACCGAGCAAAGCACAATCACCCAGATATTTGTTATTACGACTGTACTGTTTGCTTCACTACATTTACTGTAGATGTTGTTGAAGAGAACACGATGTTTCAAATGCTACTTCTTCTACAGGCCAATAAGCCAATTTAAATTGTAGGACAGTAATAATACCGAAAATATTAATTAGATTAATTTCCATAACACGACGTAATGTGTAACGTTTAAACGTTGAAATAAATCCAACGTAAACTGCGCGACCCTCGTCTGGAGCGCCGCCCGCATTCATCCATCAGTCACCGGAACAAATTGATGGGATATGATAAATAATAGACACCGCGACCGTTGCGAAGCCGTGTCGGCTTTGTCACAGCTATACGTCAACGCTGATAAAATTAACGAGATCCTTAAAATTATACACACGTTTTGCTCATAGGTTTTTATTTATTTCATTTTAATCAGACCAATGACCATAACCAATCTATACTGATACAAAAGTCAAGAGATTGTTTGTTTGTTTGAAAGCACTATGGGACTACCAGACAGATTTGAAACATTCTTTTTGCTTTTCATGGTCCGTTTATTGAGGAAGATCATTAGCTATATAACCTAACACTAACTTTACGACTCTAAGGAGGGGAGCAGTAACCGTAAACGTCAAGCAATCTGACAGGCTGTAGACAAGTACTGGAATTGGGAACAACGATAAGTCACACGTGTACCGTGTACCGTACACAAGTGAAACCGTGGGGCACAACGAACGTACAGATATAAAGTAAAGGACAGCTCCGCATGCGGATTCGATCATCGATCTGATCCATCAATCTTACATGCCTTGCTAGATTTTTGTATGTACGATAAATTAAGCCTCAAATATCACGTAGAAACCAGTGTAGAACTGGATAAGGAAAATGTAAAAAAAATGATTGATAAGAAGCTGAATGCTTAAAGATGATAAATTGATAGGTGGATTGAAAGAAATAGGTAGGAAACAATAAATAGGTAAACAAGATTGCAGGCATGAAACACATTCGCATATACTCAATTCGACTAACAAAGACTTACTATAGACGTACACACCTAATTTAATCCTATATCAAGGAAAAAGGATGCTAACACATCGCTACTCTGTTTACACCAATAAAAAGAGGAGAATCAAATGAAAAACATGAGACCAATGAAATGCAGAAAGAAAGGAAAAAAGCAATATATTGTCAATTTATAAATCTAACTTAACCGGTTGATAAATAAAGAAGCAATTTGTATTTATTATTTTTTGGAATAATGTGTTAATAGGCATGATGTCTTTCATATTAATAACCAAGGATATATGAAAATAGATCAATAACGTTACGATATGTTGTTGTCAATAATTTTACCAAATTTAATTACTTCATATGTAGAATTTGTAAGTATTACTGTTTAAAATCCCATAATTTACTATTGTACGACTAAAACTATGAAAATTGTTTGCATGACAAGTGTGATTACGATAATGAAACTCGTTAATGAATCTCAAAAGGAGATATTTGACCATTTTCTTTGTATTATTCTGCTGTAGAAACATATCTTTCAACAAAATGTAAAACAAGATGTAACCAGATTTAAGTTTTCTTGGATTTAGGTGTTTTGTTTTGTTAGACGTGATTATTTTAATCACGTATTATAGTGACAGCGGTTATACCAGTTAAAGACAAGCGCTTTTAAAGCATAGATATAGAATTGATATAAAAAAAACATAAGTCAAATCAAATATGAAAATCACTGAACGAATAATAATAATAATTTCTTTATTTGTATAGAATGCAGGTACAAGTATGGTCTTAGTATATACTGTATTCAATCCCAGTACATTCTGCCTGTTGGCATACAAAATTGAAAGAGAAACTTACAGCTAATTTAAAACTAGGTACTAAGATAAAGTTTAAGAATGAGATCGTAAAAAGTTTATTGTAAAAATTAATACAAGGCATTATGAGCATAAAAACATAAGGCATAACTTAAAATGAAATAATGTATCCTAAAAATGTAGTAGTCCAACTTATTATTACCACCTCAACAATTTAATGTTCTACACAAATAATGGAGCAAAGACATATTTCACAACGAAGTACCATTAATTAGCCAAAACACCCACGACACGCAAACACGACCTTATCGAGATTATTCCACTGAATTCATCGCGCAAAGTGACAACCATACCAGATGCTAACATCTACTTATATTTGTTCAAGAGATTAATGTCTACCTGCCTACGTAATAACATGGCAACCGAGACAAAATCACAAGTAAAGATCTTAATAAATTGTAGCTACGTATTCGAAACGGGGTGTGTTTGAATTTACTCTTCATAAATTTGGTTGGATATTTGAATTACTCGACAAATTACGAGTCGCAGGATAATATGGTTCTATATTTAATAAAGGAAATTAGTTATACAATTTCGACAAGACGAAAGGGTATTTTATGGTTGTTTTATTAAAACTTTTAGAAAACATTTTCTGGTTTCCTTAAAGAAATCCAAATAAAGGAAATTAATAATGATGCAAAGGCTAGAAAAAAAAACCCGACGATGGAAAAACAATTTCTTGTATCTCTTAAATCCTGCTATTAAATACATGTTCTGTAGTGGGATTTCCACACAAGAGCCTTGTTCCACTTTGTTTTTATTTAGCTTAGAGGAAGAAAATGTCCAAAGCACGATTCACGCCTCAAAGAGCTGGGCGGAAAAACCGCCCAGAGCTAAAAGTCGTCTTTGCGTAATCTCGAGGTCGAACCGGTCTCAGTATTACATAAAGAAAAAAGCAATTTAGATCTTGCTATAATACAATGAAGATTTAGACGAGGTAGGATGGTTTAATATTGTAACAATTACGAAGACAAATAAGCTAGAGTATATTATTCCAAATTGTATATCAAGAAGTTCTTTCTGTGTTCGATCTCGAAAACAATTTATTGTTGTGTGAAAGTATAACGTTTTCAGGGAAACGGGTATGTTAGATAGCTGTTTGGATTTGAGTAATGTTTAACTCGCCTTTACCAATAAAGTTTCTTATCCAGAAGGTTATTATAACTTTAAATTGTAGAGTTGGTCAAACACGACGGTAGATTCCAAGAAATGACAAGAATTATTACTAGTTTGACTTTGGTTGAATCATTTTATAGTTTATAAGTTTCGATAATTTAGCTCTTAGTAATATTTAAGTGTGTTTTTGAATTTGTTTATGTATATATGAGTTTTATATCGTGAAATCTAGTTGTAGATTGCATTGTGTTGGACTGTACATTACATGACAAGAAGTTTTTTGTTAATATCTTATGATCATTATAAATTTGGCAGATAAATTTGAAATAAAACTATTTTTAATAGTAAAAAAATAATGCATTATTTGACAATTCCATAATTTATTTGTTTAATATGACTTCCAACAAGATGCCATTTAAGTGAGAATCATAAGTTGTCAACTTTATCAGCTTCTACAATTATTGGAAACCGCAACATAAAATAATAATAATAACTAGAATTTGGATCACATTCTAACTGCACTGTTTTACAGAATAATAATTATGCCTTATGGTTTCGCTATGTCCGTCTGTTTGTCCGCGGTTTAGCTCAGAGATTCTTAGTAATAGAAAGCTGTAATTTGACTTTTTAACCACGACGACAAAAGGGAATCATCATAGTAGTATATAATTTAATTAACTTAAAAGGAAACTATCCGAGGTAAGTAGACTTTACAAGTTAACGAGTAATAGTCGATGAACTTACAAAATGTTTTTGGAGATGTTATTTCGTACAAATTCCGTTGAAAATGACATGCCCGATCTCCAAGTCTACATATTGTGACGGGTAACTACGGAACCCTACACTGCACATGGCCCGACACTATGTATTACAAAAAGTATATTTAAATAAAAGAAGGTAAATAAGTGATGATATTCAAATGAATAAATATTGGGGTTTCTATGAAGTGAATCATACTTTTATAATTAAATGCAAAATAAATCTTTTACTGTACAAATTTTCTGATTGCCAATCGAATAATAATAGTGGGGAAAAATACGCAATGGGAATATCCTTCTTTCCGGACATTATAATATCGTAGGTGTCGGAAGGTTCAGTCACGTAATGATGTGTCAGTTTTCTGCTGGTGTCAACGACGGTAACTGACTTCACGAAAATTGGATTCCTTTATTGATAACAAGAGGGAAATGTCAAAGGATTGTGTAACGTTTTGTTCGGGCGGGGACCGAAAGGTCCATTCAAAATATTTCCGAGTCAGAAGAGGGACGATGCCCTTAATGATATTGAAAAAAAAAACCTATGGAATATAATAGAACGACTTTTTTATCCGTCCACTTTATAATTCTATTTAATAGTATTTCTGGTATCTGTCATCCATACCATTATCGTAAAAATATATTTTGTATATTTGTAGGAGGTAAGCTCTGGAACTACTGTTTCGTATATAAAAATTCTTCAACTGATAGAAAACTACATTCTCCCTGAGTGATACACATTGCCACTGAAAACCCTGAGTGACATTGAAACTTAATATCACGTGGATTTCATGGCTACAAAATCTCACTGTAAAATAGTAGAATAGTGCGATAGTTACCCTTGGAAATTATATGGATATTAATCATAACTATCCATAGCTATATCGGTATGTATTCAGAATTCTAATTAAAGTGAAATGTAGTGCACTACTTAGTCTCAATTAGAGATTGAAAGTCCGTACGAATATTGCCCCAGTATTTTATGCGTAACGTGACAAGTTATGCAACTCATTGTTGTTTGTAGGATAAATTTGCAAATCATCCTAACTATATAAATATAGTGTCATCATCTGTGTTAAATTTACTATGGAATATAGGAGTAGAAGACCGAAGAAGGTTTTTTTTTATATTCATATTTGGGTAAATCGCGATACCGGGGTTCGCGGCTAGATCGACATTTTGAGTCGGTTACGACTTACGAGTTGTAACCAATAACGGATCGAGAGCGGATGACAATTTCCTTTTTTTTTGATTACTTATGTACTTATGTAACAGGATTACATCCTGTTGGATATATAGGATACACATTGTTCTACCTTAACTATAATACGTGTGTGTACAAGTGTGTTGTTGTTCAGCGGTGCACTGTAATTTAGAAGTCGAAGAGATCAAGGTTAGTGGTTTCCTTCATATAGTTTTATGAAAACACCTGGGGTTAACCAGGCCATCCTAGTTTAATTAGGTTTTGAAGATTCGCGGTAACAGTATGGATGGATTGTGTGAATAATTAAAAGGTGTGAATACTGTGATGACAGATGATAGTGGAAAGTGGAAGAGAAAAATTTGTGGTGCCGACTGTACTTAGGCGGGATATGGATTATTAGAGGAAGAAGAATCTGTATTAAATATCGTATGGTTTTGCCTTATCGTTTTAATGAATTAATGGAGTATGTTTCAAGTAATATTTTTATATGTCTAATGTTTTTAATTAATAAAATAAAAATACAATTAATACGGTTCCGTAAATTTGAAATCGGTGCCAAACTTTAAGAATCTCTATAATATTTTTTTATTATGAAAATATGCTATCAGAGTTTATATAAAGTTTTCCATTTCACAGAAAAACATCTGAGTTCCGAAATTTAATGAAATGAACGATTCTTGGAAATTACACGGAATTAGTAAATACTGTAGAAGATATCTATTTATCAGTAACTAGACTAGAAGAAAGTTATGCGCCCCAAAGAAATGTTGCTCAGGTCTCGTTAAAATTTGGTAAATCATTTGCGTTTCCGATAAAATTTACAGCATCTACCGATATGACATTGGATTGGACCGGACACTGCACGCTTTTCAATAGCAGCCATAGTTTCATGACAAAGTAGATTAATGATAAAAAAAACAATTGCTTTTAAATCACGAGTTTCTATTAAAAAAGTATTTATATTGATAACATAAATCCATATAATCAATACTATAATCTATATTAATAAAACTGTAGTTCTTGTCTGTACATATATATTTTTTCCGATTGAATGCTATCTATAAAGGCTACAGATCAAGATTATTTAAAAAAATGTAATTCAGAACGTAACTCAAAAACTAAGTCAGATCTTTTTTCATTCCTGAATTGAGAGGCTATAAAAAATGTCAATAATACTTTTAGAAATCGTAAAAAATATACATTTATTCTTAATCAATATTAATTAAATTTTGTATGCAGGGAGTATACGTAAAACTGAAATTTACAGACTATAAACATTATCAATATATTATCAGATATAAAAGAAAAAAAACAGAGAAGAAAATAATTAATACGTAAAAAATAAGCGTGGAGCCCAGGGTATGATGAGGGAGGGGGGATAAGGGCTGGTATAATCTATTTTCATGTTGTTCATATTTTATAGTACTAAGTTATTTGAGCAGAGAAATTTAACTGTAATTGATGACAGGGCCGTATGGGTGGCTTAGGAAAATTTGACAGATTAATGTTATTCACAACAGTTATCAATTATCTAGTAAGCTCACTGTATACAAGTAGTGTAAATGAAGAAGATAAAGTATCCTTGATGTTGTAGACAAGCCGAAGACATTTCTACACAAACAACAATTTGTCATTGTCTGTAAATGTTGAAATTAAGAAAGACATTAAAATATTCCTCATGTTTAGCGATAAGAGCTTTTTTCTTCATGAAAGAGAATAATAAATTCTCATTTAAAGGAGACTTTGATGGATGATCTTAATGAATTCAATTTGCGTTTTATTCAACATTTATTTACATCAGATATGTTTAAAAGGAATATTATCTTTATTCTTTATGTTAGATCATGTTTTAGAATAAAGTACTACATCAATTTAATGGTTTTAATATAAGAATAATCGTAAAGTTGGTTAAAGTTCATAAAATAATTATTGGTAAAAAATTTAGGTGATTAAGTAATTCAAAAAAGATTGTGTTCATAATCTTCTAGAATAGCTTAATGAAGTAGATTTCTCTCTACTTAGGGCAGTCTGACTGGTGGAATATATCTACCCTACAGAAGATCGCAGCCAAATACCCTGGTGTTGTGTTCCTGCGGTGAGTAGGGTTTCCAGAGCTCCTTGGGTTATGGGGGCTCAAGGTCGGCAACGCGTTAGTAATACTTATGGTATTAAGCGTCCATAGGCTACGATAGTCGCTTACCATCAAGCGGGCTCTATGCTTGTTTGCCACTTTTGTAGTATAAAAATTCGGTGGTATTGCAAGAAGAATACTCCTGAAGCGTTCAGGTTTCCTCACGATGATTTCCTTCACCGTCAGTCGATAGTTACTAATTTAAATTAGTAAATACCTGCGGACATTAAATCGATATTCCGCAGATTTAAGCTATTCGACCACCACGACTTTTGTTATTTATGTGTTGTAATACGTGTAAAGCATTCGTAAATTGTTTTCAGGATAAATAAAAGAACAGAACCCTTATAGAAACACTTTGTTGTCCGTCTGTCTGGCTGGCTGTCTGCCCGTGTGTCAAGATACTTTATCTCGAAAACTATTGTAGGTATAAAGTTGAAATTAATATCATAAACAAAGGTCCATAGCCTCATGTTGCTGTAAAAAATAAATGTAGATTATTACATTAAAGAGATACGGCATTTCATAGTTAAAATAACGCTCACGAACCGTTTATCAAAATGGATAGTATACTTCCCGCAGATCTACAGTCTTGAAATTTGACACTAAGGAAGGTCGTTTAAAAAAACTTTAGGAATAAATCCAAAAATAAGGATTTCTAATCCCGTGTGAAATTATAATGTAACAAAATTGTACGAAGTTTTTTCTTTTCTCGAAAAGTAAGTACTTGGGGTAAACAATTGAAATTAATACCGAATACTAAGATCTATGACCTCAAGGTGCTGTAAACTCCTAGTGATTTTTTTCCGAGTTGATTTTATATTATTATTACTTATTTTTCCTTATGTTTTGTTACATAACTTTTCACTACTTCACACTTACACTTTTACCTAAATAACCTTTTTAGTAAAAACATCTGTAAAATAATAAACAATATTTATGTAAAAGACGGTACAATAATGTACGGTAAGTAATGTAATCAGTTCTGAACCCTCGGGGCGCGAGTTCTACTCGCTACTTGTCTGATTTTTTTTGTTAAACAATCCTATTTCTAAAGTGCAATTCGGGATCATATTGGACCATGTCATGTCGAATATTAATGGCACGGTATGCAATATGTGCATACAAATGGCAGCGACGGAACGTTCACAGTATCCGAAATGATTGATCGGCTAAACAAAATATTTAATGACGAGTAACGGATAATTAACGCTGTCGGACCGTATAAAACACAATTTTTCTTGTTATTATTTAATGTCAACATGTTCTTATATACAAAACTAGCTGTACCCGCGACTCCTCTTACAAAATGCTGTCGGTTTAGATGCGCTTGATCGGCGGCATTTTGTGGTCCACCCGAGCGGAGTCGCGGGCACAGCTAGTTTATACATATTATAAAACTCAACGTCTCTCTGTCTGTCTATCCGTTTATGTTATTATCACGCGAAAACCGTGGCACTTATCCGAATATCTTGCCAGGTTATAGGTTATATTTTATTATTTAAAATAACGAACAAAATAAGCAGTGACAATAATGGTAAATGTATTCGGAAAAAAGACGCTTTTGGGGTGCTTAAATGGCTTACGCTGAGTAAATTATACGAGATATATCAAATTAATATAGTACATATTGTAGATCTTAATATACCTACAAAAAAGTACACAATAGTATATGTCTATCTCCTAAGGACCACCCAAAAATTTTGTCTTTAAAATAACAGTTGGACGTGTGGGGTGGGAGCGGGGCAGCAGTAGTCCACGCGAGCGGAGCCGCGATCACAGCTATTAATTAATAAAGGACATTTATACATAAATATAATTTATTTGTACCTATATATATAGTAACATGTATATATTAAATGTATGGTAGTAAATTGTCAGCACTGTACCTAATGTAAGCTCAGTACAATCCAGAAACAACGGCGACCATCGTGAGTTCAGCAATCCATTGCCGGACATCACTGCCGCATGGCCGCACGGCCTGCAATTCTATAGGCAACTGGATATGCACTGGCTAATCCGCAAACGTGACAAACAAAATGAGGGCCACTGTGATGGGTTTATCACAATACAGCGACTGTACCCGGAACGCCACACATGTGGCATACTACTATAGAGGGTAACCTAATTAACCTTCATACGACGATAAAAACGTCTCGAATAACTTTTTGAAGTGAAACTTCTTATGTGACTTCCAAGCATTAAATGTTAAACGTTTAACGCACATTATCGGTCTCTCCTCTTTGTGTGAGCCAGAGAGAGAGAGTAAATGTCGGTGTGTATGTATATTGCACACTGTTTACATAAAATAGAAAATATCTTTTAAAATGAAGTTTCACTTCTATCGTGTGTGAATCGCACACGCACCTTTTTTAATTATTCTTCTTCTATCAAGGCATATGCGTCGGTTAAAATTAACGATATTTTTTTAACTTAACTATAGACATGCTTAGGCGTAAATTCAATGTTAAAATGTCTTATATGTGAAATATTGAAGAACATTATTTTTTGGATATATATATATATATATATATAAAATCTGTACATCAAAGGGGAATGTAGTGAATGTATAGTCAGTTTACAGGTATCACCAGTATCGAATGGGGACTAATTTGTCAAATAAATTGAAGCCTGATTGTTTGACTTCGATATGTCTATCGTACAATTTAATTTTCAAATATTTGGTAAAATACACAGCATTCAGTAGCCCACGGTAAACCTCGCAGTTAATCCACGTCCTTGGGAAAAGCTTAGTTACGCGAGTAATGTAATAAAACGACTAGGTACTTGGAATTTATTTCTGAAAATCAAATTATATTTAAGAACGTGATGAATAGATTTCATTAGTATTATCAAAATTCACGATTTGTCATCCGACAATCGTAATAATTTGTATAATTTAAGAAATGGGAACAAAGACTGTTTTGTTAGCTTCAATTACCTCTTTGTTCAAATTTCTCTTGAAATTATTCGAGATAGGTTACCTTGGAATTATTATTTTATTTTTAGATTAATACATGCAATAGCAATTTCCTCCAAGACAGGCAAATTGGTGAAGCTTTGAAATGTAGTTACTTATATCTACATTATGTATATATAATACGTAATTTTATACATACAATTTTTTAATACATTTATGTAAATTTTTACATAAACTCTACTAAAGTCTATATTTATATAATTCTGAAATTCTTTGCGTCGGTTGAATGAAATAAATGGATGAAAAACAAATACCCACAATGAATAATATCTAATACCAACAAAAATATAAATGTGAAAAAGGGGCCAAATTTGGTAAAAACAGTGTTGTCATCGATTAAAAGAGCTGAAATCTAACGGGTGCCAAGTTCCATAGCAGTTCCTTTAATTATAGTTGTAGGAATAACGTTCATCAATTCATTTACATCACAATTTGTTACTTTCTTTGATATAGAATTTATAACTTGGCAAGTCTTAATTATCAATCACTTAAGATCAAAACATTTGAAGCCTTTAATTACAAATTAACATAAATATTTATAAGTGAGCAATAATTCTTGTATATATAATTATACTATGTAATTGGTTTCTCGGAAACGGCTCTAACAATTTGGACGAATAATTGTATTTAGATAAATTGGAAAAAAATATTAAAGTATTTGTTTAACAATTTAATGCTGTTGTCGGCAAAATGTGTGTTTAATTTTATTTTTAAGTTCAAGGGAATTAAAATACTGTTTTGTTCTTCTATAGTATTTATAGCTTTGTTCAAACTATTAAATTTATTCAATGTGATATGTGTATTCTCATTAATAAAAAAAATTAAAAATTGTCCGTAGCGTAACTGTTTCAAGTGTTAATAATTTCGACCCAGGTAACAGGAAGATAATAAATAAAATCGACTTCCCTTAGTGAATTCGTTACAGTGAAATGAGCGGTTAAGAATAATACCGTAGTAATTTAATAGAAAAAGGTCAACTGTTGTTTTTAGTGGATCGAGCTGTGTGAGAGTTGTTATAGCGCGGAAACCTCAAGGGCGTCGAGGGTTTATTCTAGTATAGGTTCTTGGAAAAGAACATTGAATTGTAAAAACACATAGTAAATTAAGTTAATTACATCAGAGTGTTTTTTGACAACTCTAATAAAGATAACAAACTTGACATAAATTACGATAATCTATATATAAATAAGTGAAAATAAATTTTGTACCCCTTTTTGAGCATATTGGTGTAGTCAACAAGTAACAAACGTGTTAATTCTTGTTATTGCCAGTCAAATACGTGCGAGACCTCGTTGGAACGTAAGCAAATTAAAAAAAATGTGTGAACATTGTATTGCAAAAGCAATTAGAGATTTTCGAGTATTTTAACATCCTCTTATTCGTTTTAATAGCTGTGCACTGGAATTGTACATTATTGTACTTGAGTATAAAAAATGTAATATGAGAAACGATAATAATAAAAAAATGGCATTCATCAGTCCAGTTAATGAAACTGGATAAGCCTTTTTAATCCGTACCTGTATTGAAAGTACTTGAGTACCTACAGTATTTCTGAGTCGAGTTGATCTGTCTTGGCACATAACTATTTCTGAGGCTTCATTAAAAGGCTAACGTCACACGCAATGAATTTTTCATTTGACTAATCGATTAACTTGCATAAAGTAGAGAAAACTGAGAATATAATATATATTTTTGTTATTTGAGGGTTCCGTAACTTATAATGAAAAAGAACGGAACCCTTATCGGATCACTTTGTTGTCAGTGTATCAACAAGAAGACCGTTTTCTCGAAAAGGATTTAGGTATAAATTTGAAATTAATATCAAGTTCTATGGCTTCGTGCAGTTGTAATAAAATCAAGTTTGTAGGTCAACGCATTCAATATTAACTATGTAATCAGTATGGAACCCTCAGGACGATAGTTCTACTCTCTACTTGTCCGATTTTTTATATTCTAGTTAAAATATAAATTCAAATAAATTATGTATACTGACAGAGAAATTTGTTTTAAATATATACAGTTAGGAGTCAATAAAGCATTTTGACATTAAAATTCAATAAGCGGAGGTAATCAATTTGGTAACTGAAACATTCGAATCCCCGTTAGAATCAGTTGTTCAGTTTTCTAGTGTTACGCGTACAAACTGACGTTAGTCATACTTTTCCATTGCTCATTGTTTTTTTTTATTTCTATTAAAAAAAACGGCTAGTTTTTGTTATTCCAGCAAACCAGAAAGCGAGTTCATAAAAACGTGTTAAATAAATATTTAAAGACGTTGTGATCGGTCTTTGTGTATGCGGTATTTTTTATTTTCCACTGAAAACGTGTTCTAACGATATGCATGGTTTCCTTATGGGTCGTTAGCCCGAGAGGCAAACTCTGTGATTGCACGTTCTCGGCCTTCATCAGGAAAGCCTTACAGGCGACGCCAGTTCAAACGTTCTTTAGATGTATAAGAGTTTCAAAGGATTTGTATGTTTTCCTTGTTATTACTTTTATAAGAGTAGAACTTGTTTTCTATATCACGTAAAGTTGGTTGTAGATTTTACTTGTTATTACTATGTGAGAATGAATAATTACTAAATTTGTCAATGGTAATCCAACGAAAAGTTTACTTACCAAAAAATAATTCATTTATATTTCATAAACATTTTGTAAGTGAAATAAAGTGAATTTTTCCCTTCAGAGCATGAACAGAATTTTGTAAATATCTTTGATTAGTATTTTTAAATGCTCTAGGTTCACAGGAATCTTAAAAAGAAAAGGTTAATCTTGGAAATGTATTGATTATACCATGTGTAACACCAACTATAGTGGCTAGTTTAGACATGTCGCATTTCGGGATCACCCAGTCAATATTAATGAATATTAATTCATTATTCAGTAATAAAGCAGATTAGTAGAGTACCTATTTGTACTTCTACGACTACCTTCCACCATCGGCAGGGAGTTCATCCTCACACCTTGGAACCTAAATGGTCGCAGACAGTCCGGTTTCAGAGGAATTTCCTACCGCGAACGTTTCGGATGTTGAATGAGCTCGCTTCTGAGGTTTTCCCAGGGGACTACAGTATGAGGTTCTGCAAAAGGGGAGTGAAAAGGTTTTTAAAGGGTCGGCAACACGCATTTATTGCTTCTGGTGTTGCAAGCGTCCATTGGCTGCTGTAACCGCTTACCACCAGGCGGACCGCACGTTTGTTTGCCACCATCGCGGTATAAAAATAAAATTCCTGTACCGGACTTGGTTGTGACGACCACTATACACATAGTGATAAACCCGTGACAATGACTCTCTTTTGGTTTGTCGCGATTTGGGATCTGCCACTTTATACCTGGCTGCACGCTTGCAGGCTTGCCGGCCAGTATGACAGCGGCAACCAGTCATGGATAGCCGACACTTATCCATGATCGTATAAAAAAAGTTGGTTTTGTATAATACTTATAGACACAAATTCAAAGTTAATTTAATGGATACACAAGATTAGATACATTTTTTTACTGACTCATTATTAAGACCAAATTGTAATAGCCTCTTACAAGTATAAGCTCGTTATAGTAAATAAGGTAAAAAGAATCCACATAAAAAATTATGTAATCCAAAACAGACCTCAATTACCGAAAGGTCCTGTAAATATAATAAAGTGGACAAAAAACTGGGGCAAATCGTTTAGCATATTTTCGGACGTACGTACGAGTGCCTACTTCAGTGGTTACTCACTAATTATAGTAGTCGACGTACTTTTTGATATAGCGATTGGCTTGGTTCAAAAATTTCCCTCATATAAATAATTTCCTATAATTTGGTATAATTTTATTACTATCATTTTTTTATATATGTTTCAAATGACAAGTCGCACTTTACCTTCGTATGTTTTTTACTTATATTTGATTGAAAGTCCACCTCTGTGGACTAGTTTAGAATAACAATACGAAACACTGTTATCATTCGTTGACTATTAAGAACTATATCTATGTGTCATAGATTTATGATGCACGAAAGGATAAGTGAAGGAAGCAAAATTCTCTCAAAATAACTCTAATAGAGATAAGGCGTGAGGATAAATATATGTAATTATTTCATTTAAATCATCGAAAAGATAGTATGTATGTAAAATAATGTAATGTAATACATGATAGTGTGTTAAAATTTTTACGATTCTTTTCGTCTTATCGTTTAACTTCTTATCCTCAGTTCTTCGGGCTACGGTGTCACAGTATCCAAATTCACGCAGGTTGATCAGGCTTTACTTTGCATAACATCGCTGAGAACAGACGTCACAGGTAAAATTTAAATATTTAAATTTTGAATATCTATAACAGAATTTTTACAGTTTTAATATAATATTTTCCCCGAAGCAATAATTAATTCTAGTGTTCTCAATTGCCAATAGAGGCCCCCGCATATTAATATAATGAAGTATTTTTAACTTTTAACAATGTTAAAATAAAAAATATTCAGAAAATTTTATGACTGATAATTTTGTTTATTTACCTCAGCGCGAGCACGTATTTATTCAATTTAAGCCGCTTTTACTCGTAGCTTTTTCAATTTAGACCACACTTAAAGGTAAAACTAGTAACCTATTATTTAGTTCTTAAGTTGTTGAAACAACGCTGCTTGTTTTGATACTCTGATATCGCAAATGTTGTACAGACATATCATCCAATAAAAAAAAAGTACGACAGCTAACAAAACCCTTAATGTGAGTTATTTGAGAGTTAAGTAATTTCGTGTATTTAATTAATGATTTAAAACCAAAGTATGAAATATATACAACGAAAAAGGTATATTGTATATATATATATATTGTAAAGTATATTTACGGAAATAAAAATAAAACGGTTGTGTTTTGTCGAATAAGTCGTGGTGGCCGAAAGATAAGACTAGTGGAATAACTATTCGGTGCGGTAAACTCTCCCATACATGTTTTGATCTTTAATATCCTATGCCCAAGCTCGGTGAAGCTGTCAAAGCCTCTAATAGCTCCAAGGCCCTTGAGGCTAACAGTATAACAGTTCGAAAAAAAAATATCCTTGGATACATGAAATCAGTCCGGAGTTAGTAATTAGTTTCTAACAAAATCAAAGGCAATATCTTAAAATTCATTTCCAAATAATTATTAGCTACGATCATAGCTATAAATAATACCGGAATAGTGGACTCACTAAAACATATTCGATTGGCACGTATCAGAAACGATCTCTCGGACTTTAGTTTGATCGTAAATCTACGAAGTGATTGCCAAGTGAAGTTTGATAGCAAGCGGACTAAATGATAGAGTAAGAATGCTCGTAAAGCCATTAAAATGGAGACAGACAAGTACCAAGTACGTGAACAGAATATTTGGTTTATTGACTTTATATATTATAACTTTGTAACTAAATGTATCCTTTAAATTGTGCTTTATGCGAATATGCGTCTAGTCAGAGTACAATAGTTTAAAGTTAATTATTATATTTTCATCAATTCTGAAACGATTCTGATGAATTTTATAGAGAGAAAGCTTATGTCAAAAATAATTGGCAGGCTATAAGAATAATATGTAGGCATCGTAACACAGACTTAAGAAAAAAGCAGATGGAGCCTTACTAACAACAAAAGTGGGTCATACATTTAGCTGTGCATCCTTGGCAACCAAATAACAAAACGATTGACCATGTAAAGAAGTTTGCCAGGGTAGTTAACATAAGATTTACTGCTTTTTTATCACTTCAGTAATGTAGTCGTTAATCCATCTCCCGTCATCAAAAAACTTATTTTGTACATATCAATTTTCAAATAAACTTATATCTACCATTATATCTACTATCTCGATTTTTCCCTTATCAATGAATATTTCTTGGTTCCCTTTATTTAATTACTTTTTTAAACTTGCCATACTTATGCCTAATGGTTCCGATGTCGCAAACATTTGAAATTTTTGGCGAATATCTTGTAATTTAGATTTTCGATTGGTATACTAAATTGCCCAGAGATCTCTATAATTTTTACTTTGGAACCATAACGCTTTCTCTTTCAGTGTTTGTAGGTCGTTGTCAAATAAACAAACTATTAAGTGATAAATATTACCCTACCTTTAGTTTCATGGCTGTAAATCTTCCAACGCTACATACATGTATTTAACTATAGCTTCCAGGAAAATATTTAATTGTACCATAGCAACACTGTTGCAGTTTTGTAATCAGTAACAAAAGACACGGAAAATAATATCAAAATAAGCTTTGCTACCTATGAAACGATTTTTCCCTCTTCCTTTTTTGTCTTCAAGAAGAACTTTTACTGTGTAATTACACACAAGATGGCATATTTTTTTATATAATATTAAGACATACGGGGTTCTGACATTGCATGATGGTTTGTTTCAAAATTGACACAATTGAATACTAATACTAAAATTATTAGGGACATTTTCGTGTTCTGTCAGGCTCCATAAAATAAAAATAGTCTTAATTACATTTTGTACATGGGAATTATATGTCATTTCTCAATTCATAGACTATATGAATTGTCAATAACAGAGTAAAAGTTAAACTACGGGATGAAAATAAGCAATGCGTAAAAATGCGTGCGCAGCCGCGGGCACACCGCTAGTTACCAGAATATTTGGTAAATAAAAAAGGCTGAAAAGACATTAATTATTATATTTATAAATAGCGATTATTGACAATATTTATTATGTATATACTATTCCTATTCCACGATGAAAACGATTCCAATGTTATATTTAATTAGAATATGTCCAGCCTTTCGAGCATCATTGAACGACAAACATCCAAACAAATATATATATACATATATAATTCATCAAAAATCCATTTATGTCGTCATATGATTTAATATTTAAATTATGTCATTGAGTCATTTTCTAATGCCCGCCGGTCTAGTTAGCATCTTTAAATTAAAAATCAACTGCCAAGCATTTATAGTTATGTTCCGGCAGTTGCACGTAAGAGCTAGCTCCTATAAGCCAGAACCACTGATCCGATTCCAGAAATTATTTTACTCATAGAAAGCTACAAATATCTTATAGTCTAACATAAGCGAAGCAGCGGAAAGGATCACAGTAAGCTAGTAATGTAGAAAAATGTTCATCAAATCTAATAAATGTCAAAATATGTAAATAAATATGTATATAATAGTTATTTTAGTTTTTACGACGAGCACAATAACATAAAGTATAAACGTTGGCGAAGCACTCGCCCGCGGCAATAAAACAATAATTTTCAGTCGATGATCTGATATGATCCCGTTCTCGAGGTAACGGAGTCCCTTTATGTTTCTCCGCGTTATTTCATACAAACGCTCGGAGCTCGGTACAAGATAACTCGTTTTATAGACTATTCCTATTCATGGTTATGTTTCGTTTTAACTGATAAGCTGATTACTGAATAAAAAAGACAGTTGATTAACAGCGTTATTTTTTATAGATGCATTGTGTTTATTGATTGCTTTATTGTAATCTTACTATCCGTTTAATGTTTAGGCGGGGTTTCCTTTAGATACGAATGGGCGTTGTATGTTAACGTACAACGCTGTTCATACGAATTTAAGTGCAGGGTTATAATTTACAAACGCAAGAGCACAGCACCGATATTTTTTTGACAGAGAAAAACGTAAACAGTATGCATACTAAATTACGTAAAGCAGTATGACCAATGTAACGTTTCCCATATTTTTTTATAATTTCTATATTTATTTCCATGCTGTGTTGACATGCGTGTGTGATCAAATAAATTATATCTTTAAACTATAATCCCATAATCCATGATCCAACTTTAAACCCATGAACATTTGTGTCCAAAAACCAAATTGATAAATTTATCGACGTCCGTTTTGTAATTTATACGCATGACAGCAGCAAACTATCCTAACAAGTTCGGATTGGCTTCTAACGTCGGAAGTATACGCGCGTATACGTACGACTAAAGCCTGGCGTCGACTAGAGCTGAATATCGTCTAATAGAAGCGAGTCAAGTTGGTTTTATTCTTTGTGCGCTCCATCTCAGATTGAATTCTTTATTCATCAAACTCTTCATCGAAGTAGGTGGTTCTTATGTGATGAACAGCTCGGATGATGAAACATTTTGTTATTTTGAAAAGTTGCGGTTTTGATGATAAATCAGTTTTTATTGATTATAAAGTTAGTACAGCTTTTTACATCACCATTAACTTACAACTTAAATAAAATTCACTGAAATAAATCTATGCCTCCAATACAACGTTATAAGATGGTTGTCAGTTTCTAAAAATGTTTTTTTCATAAGGCGGTATAGATTGAGGACAGTGCGTACTAATAAATATCTAAGCCCCGTGAAGCTGTTAAAGCCGTCTGAAGCTTCAGAGCCCTTGTGGTTAACAGAATAGTCAGATCAAAAAAAAAACTATTAACAAAAAGTTACAATATGTAATCAATCATAATTATTTGTATCATGTATATGATATTGAGCATATGCTGCTATGAATTGAGCAGAAGGAGAAAGATTATACTGATGCTGTGCCCACCCCAGGTACCATATAACCGTCATAATATGGGCACAGCATCCTACTGTTCGATGTCCATAATTACAACAATATTTTTATGGCACTGTAGCCAGTATTCATATTTGAAATTATTACCTATGTAACGTACACTTTGCGACTGATGTGTCGATTGGCAATTCTGGTCCTAAGTAAAAAACAAGAAGCCGGTGTGTGTGTGTGAACTGAACATTGCAGGCCGGCATTACAGCGGCAACCGCCGACGGATTTCGATCTCTCGGTGGTTAAAATCTCAATTTTCTATAAATTGATCGGTTATAGAAACACTTCAATGTCTAATATAAAAATCTGGTTTAAATACATTCAATTGGAATCAACAATATACGGCCGTTTATACTTTAATCCCAGTTAAATAAAATAACTCAAACACAGATATATAAACATCATAATAAAACATTAATTTATTGTGATTAATGGGAGAAAAATATGTAAATGGGTAAATAATTATCTGTATGCTTACTTACGTTTTACGTAATATCAAATGCTATATTTCCAAACGGAGCCGTCTTGAGATAAATCAATAGAAATCGATTATTCATTATTTTGAGTCTGGCAGCACTCCGTAAAAATATTGTACCGAAAACATGAATAGCTACATATAATGATCGTTATTTATCTTTTTTCTACGTTAAAATATTCCCAAATATTAAAAATAAACGATCATTACCAAAAATTAAATTGAATTGTAAGTTATTTTTCATTAACGTGCATTGTGGGCCAAAAATGGGCATTCCTCTTTCATCCAGTGTGAGCAGTGAATACTCCCATTGTACTTGAAGGATTGGGATCATCCGTGCGGTTTCGTACGCGTTCGCACGAAACAATTTCGTAAGAAAACGCATGCAAAGTGAACCCGTCCTACGTGTATCTTCGACTTCACCACATACCCGCCACGACCACCCTCTCCTGCGGCAACTCAAGCCTAGGTCCGTTCCTCCACTTAACATCTAGTATGACTGAGATCAAGAGTCTATCTAAATCTCAATAAGAGTAATATTTTTAGTGTGTTAAGTATCTGACTCTTATATTATAAAAGAAACTTATTAAATAATGTAGCTTCTGTCAAAGACGTTTACTGTTTAACGATTTTTACTTCCTCGACGACTAAATCTGATTTCAGTTATACAGTGTATCCACATTTACGATGCTAGATAATTGAAACTGTCGTGTCATTCTCAAAGGATGCCCTCAGCTCGTACTCAAGATCGTTCACATACTTTAGCAGAATAGTGATCGAGTGAGACATTGAACCACCACCTCTTAGTGTCAGTTGAGAACTATTTTAATATAACATTTTATTGTCGGCAGAACAATATTCTCACCTGTAGAATATTGTGTTCAAAACTATATCCACAATGTAAGATGAAATTTGTTTTGCAAGTCGTATATGTTAACTACATGTATATTAAATATCTGGAGTTCTATCAGCAGGTACAACTAATTTCTTTTTCCAAAATTTGTTCTAGACAACTATAGTATAGGCCACTGATCTTGAATTTAACATTCTTTGAAGTGAAACTTCTTATGCGACTTCCAAGCGTTAAACGTTACGTTTAACGCACATTATCGGTCTCTCCTTTTTGTGTGAGCCAGAGCGAGAGAGCAATATATTATGGTCCTCCTCTTTGTGTGAGCCAGAGCGGGAGAGCAATATATTATCGGTCTCTCCTCTTTGTGTGAGCCAAAGCGAGAGAGCACTATATTATGGTCCTCCTCTTTGTGTGAGCCAGAGCGAGAGAGCAATATATTATCGGTCTCTCCTCTTTGTGTGAGCCAGAGCCAGAGCAAATGTCGGTGTGTATGTATATTGCACAGTTTAAATAAAATATAATATATATTTTAAAATGAAGTTTCACTTCTTTCGTGTGTGAATCGCACACACACCTTTTTTATCTGCCTATCCCTGATATCTGGATTTAAATGTTTAATGAAAACGATTTAATGATTTTTTGTATACAGGAAGTATACACCATTCCTCAATTGATAAGCTACAAAAATTACCAATGTATTAAAATAAAAACATAAAATATTTGTAAAAATAAAATGAGGCGACGATAAAATTATAAAAATTGTTAAAAACTTTATTCATAGATATAACGAACTAAAATAATATACTTATTTTTATGTTTGTAGTTATTATGTGAGATTGCTAGTGAATTGAGTGTGTCGAGGAGAATTTTTTCATTTCTTTTTTGTAGGAAACCTTATAGTTAAACTAAAGTTATACTTATAGTTAAAATAAAGAAACTAAAGTTAAAAAATTCACAAAACAAAAATAAAACGTAAAAAATAATAATTATGAGTGCAAACATGTCAGAAGTGAAACCATCAGAAAACAAAAAAAAATATTTCCTTTAAAATTTATTTATAAATATCCTAAATCAGGGAGATTTGAAATATCGACCATTTGTGCGTACTGCGTATGAAGTCTGGTCGTCTCACACCACTAAGGCAATCCGACGACGATCACAGTCATGAAAATCAGGACTTGCATTAACCGTGCATAATGTAAATGTACGAGTATTCTATCTCATTCTCTCGTAGGCTAAATCCTATAGATGTATATGGTCATCTTATTTTTCTGTCGCTTTTTCGTTTCATCGAGTTTGAAATCACAACGATCTAAAGAAGTTTATATTTCAAAATATTTTTAGTATATATTTTCAGTTTTTTCAGTAAATTACTTTTCCCAATATATTTTATTCAAGATCCAAACCAATATACAATTTGTTAGAGGACATAATTAGATATGTCGGTGCAAGGGCTTTGAAGGTAATCAGAAAATGACATGTTTTAAATCTACCGGCGGCAATGACGTGCCGTTGCCACAAGAATGCGCCCCTCGCCGCTACGAGTTATATAAATCGCATACTTTAATGTAGACTTTCATACAGCGCGAAAGCTTTGTTTTTTTTGTATATCTGTGATCAGATTTCATATTAAATGTTTCTAATATTTTGCAGTATGTTTATATAACTAGAAAAATCTTTGAAATTAACATTACCACCAGCACCCGTTGGACCCTCACATCTGTAAAGTTATTAAGTATTATAACTATAATCAGATTTATATTTCTGTAACTACTGTTAGGTAAAGTTTCACTTTTATTATTATTCGGTTGACCTTGGCTGACGGAACGATTGTTAATAAAAATGATGTCAGTCATGATCACTTGCTACTTTTATGTCTCGTTAATATCCGTTCGACTTATATGTTTATATAGGCACACTCAAAAATGGGTGACTTCTGTATTAATTCGAATTAATTGAACGTAGTCTCCTGTCTATGTTTAGCGTGTTACCGTCTTCGGCTGTATCGACACTTAATGGCAAGATGATGCTAACTTATAAATCGATCGAAATTGCAACCTTTGACGTAAGAGACAAAGTATCTCTTCGTATCAACCGCACTAACAAGGAGATCAAATACGTAATTGTAATAAGTCACAGAATCAATATATGAGAACATTGAAACAGTTCTACCGATATAAAATACATTAACATAAATCTTTAATAATATAAATGCGAAAAGTCTTTATGTATCTCCGATATCCTGTCTGGCGGCATAAAGCTTTCGTCGAGCAGATGTTTATACGGAAATACGACATTTATCACTATTCTAGAATGTATTCCTGTAAATAACATTTCAATTTTGTTAAATAATTTTCTTATTCGCTCACACAGTAATGTTACTGGACGAATTGGTAACTTTTACCAAATCATGCAATTATAAAATCATGACACGCACTAAAACGACAGTAGTGGAAGTTAAGTATGTATTGCTAAAAAATAACTATTTCAACATAGATGTTTGTTGAATACAGTCTACGAAAATAAGGTTTTCTTTTTGTAATAAATACAAAACTTGAATATAAAATTACACTTTACATGAAAACTAATACATACATTATTGAATATTTCTGATATTTTAGTGTATCAGTGTATACCACATACATAAGCAATTAATATTGCCAAATGCATCTATTTCTCTGCAAACCTAATATTTGCGCGGCAGTCTCCGAAATCAGTGACGCATTACATGACAAGGGAAAACTGACGATACTAAACAAAACAATAGTATTACTTCTTGTATTTGTACTATCGATTTATATTTTATAGCTGAACTAAAACTATGATACTAAAATAATAAAAAAATAATTGAAAATTGTCCCATAGAAATATTTTACGATTAAGAACATTTTTACGTCACAGATGGTATTATTTTCCAAACTGCCACAGATAATACTGGTTTGTACTTTATCACGGTGAAAGTTGTGAGTTTTGAAAAGTTTTATGTGTCGGCCCTAGGTATCACACAGAAGTAATGTCTCCCCCTGGGGCGATGGAGGCATCGCAGACAACTTTATCGGGCGACGCATTTCACAGCAGACGTTTAGACGTTTACGCTGTGTCAATGGATAAATGCTTCACCCACTATCATGTTTGTGTCAAAAATTAGATGATATCCACGTTATGAAATGATTGCATTTATAAATATTCATACAAAGAAGTTTTTTCGATTATCGAAAATTACAACTTGATGATATAAAGAAATTGAAGGGTTTTCTTCACAAAAAACCCAAAATCATTGTGGGGTTTGAATCCTGTATCATTTAAAATTATTATCGAAATTTAAAGAAATTTGTTTTTAGCACACACAAGTAAGAAAAAGGTATCTGTCGCACATTGGCTGAAATCCGGACATATTCCATCAAACGAGTATCAATCATTACATAGTATAAAACAAAGTCACGTCGCTCTGTCCGTCCCTATGTATGCTTAAATCTTTAAAACTACGCAACGGATTTCGGATTTAAATAGATAGAGTGATTCAAGAGGAAGGTTTACATGTATAATACATGCGTAATATTGTAGAGAAACACTGATAAATTTAGAGGTTTCTAATGTGATGTCGTAAATAAATACATTTTTTGCGCTTACATTGCAAACGCTGGCTGAACTCCACATGATAAATCAAAATAATGTACTACAGTATTGTACACCTTAAAAAGGTCAACAAAAAATATTTATTTCTTAAGGATAACCCACAATAACAATTTTTTATCCTTTACATTTTACGGGAAATAATGGCTTAATTACGAAGTGATTTTAAGCAATACAGGATTAATCCTTATCCAATTAAGTACCTTAAATACATTGTCCATTTAATTTAGATAAATATGGCCCCATTACAGCATGTAATTTAAATGAATATTTCCGAAGATATTACAGATTTTAAATGCAGGGACATAGCGGTGCGGCTGTACTGGCCCTATATGTCATGGTCAATTATATGTCGCTCTTTCAAGAGTAACGACAAAAAAGCTGTAAACGTTGTTTATAAGGACATTCTGTAGTAGTTGCACCCATGCGAAGCCGGGGCGGATCGCTAGTTAAAATATATACGGCACTTATAAAAGAATTCCAATTACTAAAATTTTGTTTGTTTGTCTGTCTTTTTGTCCCGGTTAATCTCAGAAATGGTTGAACCGATTTTGACGGGACTTTCACTGGCAGATAGATGATTTTATAAAGGGTAACTGAGGTTACTTTTATCTTAGAACAAAGAATTCGGTTTCGCACAAATAAAATAATAAGCATTTTTATCTTTAAAATAACCGGCGGGTGACGGTCACCACAATACCGATGACATTGAGGGGTAGGGCACAGAGAAATTTCTTTGGCAATTTCTTTCTACTTGGCGCAGCCCTACTGGTGGAATACCTCCATCCTACAGAAGATCGCAGCCAAATGACCTAGTGTTGTGCGCCTGCGGTGAGTAGAGTTTCCAGAGCTCCTTGGCGTACGGGGGTTCAAGATCGGCAACGCGCTTGTGATACCTATGGTATTGCAGGCGTTCATAGGCTACGGTAGCCGCTTACCATCAGGCGGGCCGTATGCCTGTTTGCCACTTTTGTAGTATATAAAAAAAAGACATTCTGTAGTTCAGGCGGGCGGAGCCGCGGGCACAACTAGTGTAACAATAAATAAATAAACATTATTTATTCTACGAAGCGAGGATAGAGTTACGCTACGATGGGGCTGACATATGCGAAATGCATAAAAACCTCTAAAATTTAAGGTAAAAATCCTTGTTTTTTATTGCGGCGCCTGATTTTGTTATCCCTGGGTTTTCGTCGCTTCATATTACTCAACATAATTCATATATAACAACAACCTTACACTTAGAATGTTCTGTATTGAACCTATCGAGATTAATTTGTGGACTTATAAGCTCAGGCGAAAGTAAATTTATGAACTGGGATCATTGGAGCTCCTCCCCTAAATAACGTTAACGCACCCTCCGCCTGAGGCGATGGGGACTAACTAATACGGACCCTTCTAACTTCAGGGTGGATCCTCAGGCCTCTTGAACATCGACTGTGCTTATTCCTGTTTTTATTGTGTTGTGAATAATGTTACATCTTATTAGTAATTTTTATTTTCATGTTAATGTTCTCTTCGTGGCGTATAGGATTATGATTAACAAATGAATCTTTAATAGAATTAGAGGCTTCATAACGAAGAACTGTGTACCGGTCAAAATTAACCGGTACAGGGGTTTGTACATAACCTTGGTGAAGTATTCTCAATTCAGACACCTGGGGTTCTGAGTGTACTATTATACGTGGTTCCCGATTCACACATCCTAGCAACAATTAAGCATCAAAGCCCACTCACCTGGATATTTCTTAGCGCTGCACCTTGTAACCGATCGGCGATTCTTTTTCTTATTTTATATGTAAACGAACAATGACAGCGGTGAACTCTCAACTAAGACAATAATTGACACCGCGGCGCGAGCGGTCGTGGTTCTCAAACACACCCTGGCTGATGCTAGACACATCAATCGCACGCGTAACGAGCTCATAGCCAACTTTTACTATGATAAAAAACCCTGATAACCACATACCTTTTGGTCCAAACAACTACATATTATTATGAGAAATATGGTTAAAAAGGATATTACCAAGAAACTACAGGTGTTCGTAAACAAATGTCTAAAACGCGCATTGGAAATATTTTGGTCACGTACAATCTCTAACGCAAGACTGTGGAGATTAATTTAAAAGCTCATCGACAAAGAGATTCTTTAAAGGAAATGGCAAAAATACATCAGTTTTCAGTTAAATATTTATTTGAGAAATTCATAAAATATATTATACACATATAGATACGTGCAAATAAAGTAGTATTAAATATTTAACCACCTTACAATTAAACAACCTATTCAAACTTTATTTGATATGGATAATATCTACGACCAAAAAAATTATAAATAAATATGTGGACACAATTCAACAAAGGTCTATTTAATCCCATACTAATCATAGCTTGAATTATGGTAACTAAACAGCTGATATACCATACATATATAGATATTTAACATCCAGACACATAACTGCCAATTAAATTACGCTCATCACACAAATGTCAGTCATGGGCGGGGATCGAAACCGCGACCTCTCAACTCAATAGTAGGGCTTACTACAATTGCACCACGAGGCCAGTCTAATAAATATGTTTATGGGTCTTTTCGTGTTTAGATATTAATTATGTGATTTTCATAGGAAACATCGGACATATTTCTGTTAATAATAACAACGTCCCGGAGCTCAGTCCATCATAAATTAAACCTCCAATAAATTACAAAAATAAAAATAGCAATAACAAAAAAACACAAAATATTTCAATAAGAACCGTTTTAGAAATAATTCAGCTGGATTTGTTTCGACGAAATCACTTAATAATTCGGCGGGTGCGAGGGCGGGACGCCCTGGTAAGTAGGTAAGTCGAGCTCGGGTTGGGATGTCCCTTCACGGCTTAATTTAGAAAAATCGTGAGATCGCCGGATCTTTATGCACTGTTTGCGAATCCGACCGTCCATGTTCCAACCCTACAAGGCTTCAGTGCCTATAATATAAAAAGTTATTTCGGGTTTTGAGCAGACTATCTTTCATGCTTACATTGGGACGGGTAGGTGTTAGGGACGGCTGACACTTGTTACGGTTTTTTTACACCTGCAAACTTATAAGAGGAAAAAGTTTTGTCTATTTAAATGATAAAAAAATATGGTGCGTGTTAGCGCCGACGCGCGACTGGAATTCTTTTTAAGAACGTTTCTCTTGGAATACATGCAAAAGCCAAAGTTAAACTATTTATATAGTACATGTATTATTATCTCCGTATAAAAGTAAGTTGAGAATATCCCTATACCTACATGCGTTCAGTATAAGATGCGCGAATACGCAGCGCAAACTAAGTGGGCCCGCCTGGTGCTAAGCTATCGTAGCTTATGTACGCTTGTAATAATACCATAGGTATCAATAGCACGTTGCCGACCTTGAACACTCTACCCTAAGGAGTTCTGCAAATCCTACTCACCACAGAAATACAACACAAGGTTATGTTCTGCAATCTTCTGTAGGGTGGAGGTATTCCACCAGTCGGACTGCCCCATCTAGATATAAAATTTATCTGTGCCCTACCTCTCCCATTTTGTTTCCCAGCTAATTTACATACCCGCGGGCTATATATGAAAATCGATTCCATGGAATAAACAATAAAGTTAAATAAGGGCTCGCGTTGGTGGAAAATAATTCTGCATATATAATAAGCCTCAATGTTCGTACAATGCATTCAATTTTTTTATGGTGTGAACCAGCAAACAGACCTCCAGTCCACCTGACATTAAGTGGTCACTGCAGTTTATAGCTAAGAGTATGTATAATTGACCTAAAAATAACTACAGTGTTGAGGTCTACAGTCCTAGATTGAGGAGTCTTGAGCCCTGAGTTCAAACGCTTCGTGTGTCAGCCAACCGCACACTTCGA
The DNA here is from genome assembly GCA_947532125.1 of Saturnia pavonia. Lineage (NCBI taxonomy): Eukaryota > Metazoa > Arthropoda > Insecta > Lepidoptera > Saturniidae > Saturnia > Saturnia pavonia. Next base: position 14,496,091 of record OX383900.1, on the reverse strand, counting down.
CACAAAATAGCACTGCAAGTACTTCTCTTTTACGCCATAAACATGTGAGGCAGCTTTCGCAGTCAAATCTCTTATAAATTTCTATCACTACTATTGGTTTTACTGTGAATGGCTTAGGCCAAAAAATAAAACGATATTAATGCACGTAATTTTTGCAAACTAGTATTCAGATCTTGTCGACAACGAAAATAACATCTTTCCACTTGCAGTAGGATCCTGATAGATTATAAAGTTTTTTTAAATATAATTAAATTTTGAACCTCCCTTTCTCAAGGAGCTCTGGAAACACTATTGATCGCAGGAACAAAACACAAGGTTATTTGGTTGCGATCTTCTGTAGGGTGGAGCAATTTCACCAGTTGGGAAAATCCAAGTAGAAAGAAATTTCCAAATATCAGCAGTAGTGGGACAAGTAACTGTAAACTTGGAGATAAAAGAAAATAGTGCTTAATATTTTATATAAAATTTGACAAGTAGGTAATAAATGAATTTATAACAGCAAATTAGATTTTTGTCTCTCACGGACTGATACCTTTCTAAAGGCGAAGTCAGTGAATCCTCTTTGTAAGCACATTTTCAATTGAAAGCGGTCGTACGCCGCTGAAATTAAGTTTCACGGGAGATTTGACTACCTTTTACAATTTAGCCGTAGTTGTGGAAAGGATAATATGTGTTTATTGAGTAACACTTGTATCATATTTACTACCTGTATTATTAGAATTATTTTTATTTGCGTGTAAATGGTTGTCACTGTTCTTTTAGAAGAGTCCTTTTTAAGATTGCAAATACACAAAAACAAATAAATCTCAGAAATTCTTATTTTTACGAGTATTTAATAAAAAAAACATAAATTATTATCAGCATGATACAAATTAGAACTTTTTTGTAATAAACAGTTTCAGCAATAATAGAAAAGTATTTTTTACTTTACCGCACATTACTTGAACATTAAATAGGAGACGAATACTTTTATTTACCTACGCCTAAATAAAGTGTTAGAATTTAGCATCTTTCAGTGGAAATACTATAAAAACGGGCGTGTAGATAATAAGACAGAAATAATCCGAATAGAACTTGGGTCAGGGTTGTTCCGGAATTCCTCGACAAATGATCACCCTCGTTGCGAAACTTTCAAATTGCGGTCCACCCGAACATTTCGCTTCAGTCCACTAAAATATTATACGCTATAATTCAAACAAATTACATAACCTTTTGTAATTAAAATTCAGAATAGATTCATCGCAGAAAGCTCGAAGTTCTGTTACTGAGTCAAGAGTTTCGGGAGCGGAGTGTATTTCCAAGAAGATTGTTCGAATTAAAACAGGAGAAAAAATCCATTTGCAGTGGGTACGTCTTAAATTCGCTGACTCGATCCCGCAGCCCGACGCGGCACCCCTCCGTCAGCCTGATTACAAAGTTTCAACAGAATGATGCCGAGAAAGATTTTTTAATGAATATTAATTCCTTTCAAGTAAAACAAAGTTTGCTCTCGGCGTGAATCGGTAATTGCTTCGTTTTTCGTTTACGTTGAAATTCTTAATCCTTCTCAAGATTGTTGAAATGCTAATATAGCTGAATCTATTCGACGGATCGGTCTTTGTTTCATGTAATGAATCCAGTAATATTATGTGGCTAATCTAGATAAGAATGGAGATCGTTCAGTGACATTTGAAAACAATCCAGAATACGAGACAGGTTTCATAGCATTCTAAGCGTATGTGGTATACATGGTTCACGTTATATCAAATGATTTACATTTACAATATCGATTTACCAGATGAGTAACATACAGCTTTAGCTATATGAAACATTTCATGATAAACGTTCAGGGTCGAAGACCTTTATTGCGATTCTTAATATTTTTATTTTTTTTGGTACGATTATTTATTTACTGTTCATACTTATTTTTGAAGCTGAATTCCAAAGAGCAACAGCTATTGCTACAATGTTAATAATAGCAATGCCTCTAAAATATCTAGAGTAAAACTAGAAATGCGTCAAAAGTTACTTGTACTTCGTTGCCATACAATATAGATGCTTGGGTATGTCAGAAATATTAGGTAAACGAACCCAAGATCTTCGAAGCGCAAAGTGTGTATATATATAACTGTAATCCCCGCAAAATAAATATTTAAAGGATATTTTAATTTTCAAATTTATATTTTATAGTTTTATACCGTAAGAGGCTTGAATATTGTTACGGCTCTCCGTCTTTTTAAATAGGAGCAAAAAAGAAAATAAATTAAACTCCGCGGCTCGGCTGACGCTTCTTAATTAACTACTCAGTATTTTAATGTAGCTCGTATATTATTTTAACCTTTTAGCTCTGGGTTCTCATCAATATTACGTTGTACATAATAATTTACAGTTATCGGTCTGCATAGTTTATTGAATAAATACTTATTATCAAATAGGCACATCTAATTCACAATTACTGTAAAATTTGAACTGTCCTGTAATTTTTTTATGTGTAAGAATTCCAGTTTAAAAATTCTCAATTATTTTAACCTCCGTAGATTTAAAAAAGAAGAAAGTGTTAATAACTTTTTAAATTAACAATTTACCATACAATTATAATTAAGAGTAAAGTGTAGTGGATTTTATTTATTGCACTTTCTGAGAACATTTACCATAGTAATGTATATTTTTATATTATCAGAAAGTAGAGATTTCAACGAATAAAAAGCCCACCGACTTTATAAAAAAGCTGATATTTTGACGCGAGAATTTACCATTTTACTATTTTCAAAGACTTCAAGCCCTGGTCTACCAGTGATAACTCTGGTATTACAAGCGTCCATAGGCTACGATAATTGCTTATCATCAGGCCGTACGCTTATTGTCAACTTAATTGTATTAAAAAGAAAGGACGTCTTAGTGCGTCATTTTGGCCCAAATACTCTACACCGAAATATTCTATAGTATATGGTTTGAATAAATTTTGGCACATTCTAATACCCATGCCTCCTATGTATTTGGAACTAGACTATAATTTCGTCGTATTATTAAGTAAATATTTTTATTAATTTCTGAGTAAAGTCCATTTAAGTGTTAATTATAGAGCTATTAAAAGGAAAATTAGGACGTGGACAATAGATTGGAGTCGGCTAGGGTCTCGAAGTACGGAGTGTTTAATTAAACTTTCTTCAGTGCCGACATTTCGAATAGGTAAATTTCATTTTGTAATATTAAATAGATTGGTGTTGTAGGTAGTTAGTTCTCCGGGCGTTTAAAATAAAGCTCCAAAATTAATTTCAATATAGAACTCAGTAATTGTATATATTTAGGAAAATTACTTTCTTTGATATGTCTGTATATTATTATTACCAAAAGGTTTTTTATTTTGTAGCAGCGGCATTTCTCCTTTCATTCTTCATTCAAATTAGTGATTCAAACACAATTTTAATGCTTACGTTACCGAAATTGATGAAAAAAAAGTATGGGGAACAATTTCACACATTCCCATTTAATAACAGACATACAACTGAGATTTATGCATATCACACAAACATCAGCCATGTGCGAGGATCGAACCTGCGAGACTTCTCGGCTCTATAGTAGGCTTAAATTACTCTTTACACCAAGCTTAAGATCAAATGAGCAAAGAAAATAATAGATAGATTATCCCGGAAAATAGTTACTTTTCTAGGGCTCCATATGAAAACCAACACTAGCTTTCCCGTGGTACTTAGCACAAGTCTAGTTAGTCATTCACATAGTCCAGTGCGACTAGTTTAGACCGACAATGTCCGCAGGTTTGAATCCCGGCATACAACGAAGAACTTTTCGGAGATTTACATACCTACATTTAGAAAATATAGTGAGGAAACCTGGCGCTCGAGAAATGTTCTTACAGTACTAACATAATACGCGTGAAAATACAGAAATGTGGATTTCTCAGCGTTTGTAACTGCCAATACGTCGTAGACTTGCATGCATGGTGATTAAGCCCGTATTTTCACTCAGGGAGAAACCGTACCCAGCAGTGGGCCACTTATAGGCTAGTATTATTATTTTAATAACCCACACAGCATAGCACTGTGCACATAGAGTTGCATCCTAACTTTTATTTTTATTTACGTTTTATTATCTAAAATACAGATACAGATGTACGATGGCGCATAAAGAGGATTAAATTTTAATTCAGTCATACCAGATTTCATGATTTAATCAATGTAGGAGTATAAAACTCGGTTGAGATAAGATTTCCATTGTAATCGAAATGAAAGCGTCGCGTGGACGTCTCCCCGGTCACAATGGTCGGTGTGTTTTTCGATGCACAATGGCCATTCCACATCTCTCATCTCTGGAAACAGTGGATTCCAACACTTTTATTGTGCGTTAAATTGGAGCAGATGGGAATGGAAGCATTCATAATGAAGTTGACAAAAGGTTCGCTTTTATACTATTGTTTTTGATTTGAATTAACATTATTTTGTATAACAGTGTTATTTTGCTAGCGTAACGAGATAGAAGTATCATTCCCTACATATTATTAACCACCGGTGACACGAAATATATGTAAAAAAAATAATGGTATATTGTGGATTGTTTTATTTAAAAAACCGTAGTTTTATACCATTTAAACGCAATTTCATATCACACGGTGAATAATTATAATTATGTTGCTATACCATTCTGATGAACAGATAACTGGCGATCTTCTTCTTTCTCATATCCTACTTAAGTAGGGTCGGTACAACATGTTTTTATCTTCCACTCCCCTATATCAACTGTCATCTTAGTATTCACGTCTTTCAAACTAATACCATTCGTCATACAATCCATCCATACCGTCTTCAGTCTTTTTCTACTCTTATATCCGTCCATCTTCACACTTCTTCTAGTCATATAACAAACTAGCTGTATCCGTGGTTTTACCCGCGAATAATTTAAAAGAAATCGCTGATTGATGATTTATAATACTTCAGTAAACTATTTTCATCGGGCGGCCAGAGTTATGCGTCACAACTCACACTCATTCGCGCCACTAAACCTATAGTCCTAATAGATCCGAGCCAAGTGTTTAATTATTTTAATTTTACATTATCTCCCAAATGACATGCTATTAAGGACAAAGTTTATCTACATAAAATTGTCTTAATGATGAAGTAACTTTCGTTCTTAAAGATTAATATGTCATGCCTAATAATAATGCTCATAAATCACTTTTCAATTTTCAATAAAACTTTGTCACAGAATACCTTTAGATGTACTAAGGAGCAATATTTTTGTAGAACGTTGTATTTACGTATCACTATCATTATTTACACCAGCGCACGCGTATAAAGCAGTAGTCTTATACGATGTTTCTACCGACTTACTTAACAAAAAACAATATTTAAGGCTATCTGAGAGGTGTAGAAATGCTAATGCTAGATAGCCTTCCTCCTATTACTCGTGAATCAAGGCTATCAAATACAACAATAATGTTTTGAATTTGATTGGTAGTTCCAGAGATTAGCGTGTACAAACAAACAAACAAATCTTCCGCTTTATTATATTAGTATGGAGGTATAGGATATGGTCGTAAAACAACTTTTAATTTAAATGAATAATACATTTGTAATTTAAATTAATATTTATAATTGTAATATACGCATATATATATGCATCTGCTAACCTATACAAATAGTAGATTCAAAATAATAATAATTCACACTCCAAGAAAACTTAAGTTCATATATACTCAGATATACGTAGTAAACAAACATGTTCAAGAACTGGCAAAACTCGAGAGGAAATAAACACGACGGGAACAACCAATCACTGAATGCATAACAAGTTTGGTTTGGATAATATATCAGGTTGTTTGTTTGAAGAGAGAGAATCACTAACAGCGAAACAGCGCGGTTCGTTGTACGGAGGATATGTTTAGTCGTCATTAATATTTTCTTTGTTTAATAGAAGTTATAGTTGACAATATGTTGTTTATTTAAACTTGATGTTGTTGTTAATTATTAAAGTGAAACTTTTATTCTATCGCCTCCAAAATTTTTCGGTAATCTATCGCATGTCGAATTACAGCTGACCGTAGAGTAGGGAACTGTGAGACTCGAGGCGAAGATGAAGTTATTATATTTTTTTTATTTTTAAACTTTCACTTGCATCGTGGTTTCATAAACCACACAATAATTTTTATTTATCTTACCTTATTACGAAAGAATGTTTACTTTTAAGTTATGTTTTAATATTGTGAGAGATAGGTGTATCCGGTTTATGTAGCAATTTTATTGTTATTCGAAATGAAGCGTCTCGTGCACCATCTCGTGTAAACTGGTTGTACTAACACAAAGGCTTCGCGGGTGTGCGTATAAGAACTCAGAAAGTTTGTATAGGAAACAAGAAATAATCGTATAGATATTATATACTCGCAAACAAATGTAGTCGTCGAGGAAAGCTAAACTTATTATATAACTAGCTGATACCCGCGACTTCGTCTGCGGTGTATAATATATTAACACCACGGCAAGAAAACACATTGCTGAACGCGAAGTCCTTACAAATATAGTAGTTTCTTAAAACATTTTACGACTTTTTATCGACTAAAGAAATCGTTATAATTTTTTTTGATAAGAACAAATATATAAGGAGTAAAATAAAAAAATATCAATATCTATGCAGTAGTTTTTGCGTGATGCGCACACAACAGCAAACCTCTATCATTTTATTTATATATATGTATATTAAAAATATTTGTAATACTCTATATCTACAGATAACAGGTATAGTATATAATTCATGCCCGAAGGTAGTGTGTAAATATTTTTATATTTCTTGTTGATACACATTTTAGAAACTGTTGAATGTTCGTGATTTTTTCCTTTTATGCACCTTTGAACATTATTAATTATGTATTATAAAAGTTCTTATTAACTTTTAGTGATAGTCATCTACTTATAATCTAATCTAATATATCTAAAATTAATTATAAATATGACAGGGCGTTTTCTTATTTTTGTCCATCTATCGTACTCAAACAGCTGGACGGATTCTTATGAAGTTTGGCATAGTATTCGACTGTGCAGTGGAAGAGGTCATAGACCAGGGTTGATAAATCACTTTTTTTTTAAATCAAAAAAGTCTGAATTATTCAATCAACATATTAGTAATTCTAAAAGTAAATATCGTTATTTTGCATAAACACGCGATTTAAGCTTTACAAATTAAATATTAAAGAATCTTTCGAATAATACAAACTTGGTAACATCTGGATACACTTCTATTGTTCCCATAATTTCTAAAGACTTGTATATAATGAAGCATTAGTATTCAGAACAGGCGTTGTTTCTTAGTACTTTGAACTCACATAAAACTTGATAAAATATATTACGTGAATTGAAAACGAACGCATTTCGTACAAAACACGATACATGTGTGAAATCTTTATTCTACTAACCGGCTGTGAATCGACACGTGCAAAATGCCGGTTGAAAATGGGATCTCTACGCTTCCCACAGAACATTTTGGAAAAGAGAAAAAAAAACAGGGTTTTGTGGCGAGACTGCCTCATAAAAATTGTAACTCAAGCCTCGATCCGCGTCGGGAATTGTCGGAAATGTAGGCGAGACTGGACAGCTGGGAAACATCTGCTGCCTTCATTATATAACCTAGCTATATCTAACTCAACTAACAAACTAAAGCGGATCTCACTGAATACCTACATTTGCCTATTATACACTGAAACTTTCTTAAGTTAAATTAGTTCTATTTCAAGGAACGCTAATGATGAATTTCTTAACTAGAATTACTAATTTCTAATTACAAAAGTTTATATAATTGATTTATATAGGCTTAAGTTTAGCCTTACTTCATAATTTTGTCTGCAAATCAACATTCGATATTTATCTTATAGTTTCTCTATATAATATAATTTGGGAGTAGTCAACACGTAGAAAAAGATACCTTAGATACTCTAAAAAATTGTGCAGGCCTCCTGTCACAGTGGTATTAAGACATACTATTGAACCGAGTGATTGCGGGTTCGATCCTCGGTCATGACTAACTTTTGTGTGAAGAGAATAATTGTCAGTAATGTGTTTGGGTGTTCAGCAGTGCAGGTGTATACCAGCTGTTTAGTTACAATAAAGGTTTTGTTTGATTTGGAATAAAATGTACGTGTGTGAAAATGTGTAATTTTTTTATTATTTTATTAACTGTTAACCTCAATAACAAGTTTTAACAGTCAATCCGTTATGTAAGCCAATAGTTATTATTTCAGAAGCATCAGTAATGAATACGTTTACATATTATAATATAGGATTTCTATCGGATTTTACGAATTACGAACACGTAACAAAGATACGCTTATAAATTAGTACGTTATATAGTGAAGATTTCTATATAGGTAGGTATGTACAATGTGCTTTAATACGTTGAGATCGATTCCATGTTTTATTAATAGTATTTGTCTAACATATATCTCGGTTATGATAAACCACAAATAAATAATTATATTACAGTTATACCTTTAAAATTATAATGCCTAAATAAGATATTGTAAAACTTACAAAAATAGATAGAGAAGAAATACAAATAGTGAAATGAAGATTTAGATAGAATATAAACAAATACCGATTATAATAATTTCTGTATATATATATATATATATATATATATATCGAGATAAAGCTCCTAAAAATAAAAGCGATAGCTCATTCGATTCGGAATTAAATTTAGAAAAATGTATCTCTAGGATGTATTAGCACATAAAAAACGGAGTTGTTATCTATACATATAATAAAGATGAAGTGTCTGTTGGTAACGTCAAATTAACTGGTTTTTACTGCATATGAATACACGATACCTATAACAAAAAAAAAAAAAAATATCTCTTATTACTTTACACTTTATTACTTTACTTATTGCCTTAGGAGCTTTTTCTCGAATTAACACCATTATAAACTTGTTGACTATACTATTGGGCCAAGAGATCGCAGCTACTGTCTCTACGAACGTACACAATGAAATTTTTGTAAATCCTGTGTTTGTGTGTTAAATGTCTGTATAATAGGTATTGAAATAAAATATAGCGATCTGTGATATGGTTTTTTCATAGTGAATATTTACAAAAAATCTGTATTTTTATTAAGTAAAATAATTTGGGTACAAAACATAATTTTTACGCTTGTCGGTGTCATTATTGAATTAGTACTAATGACCTACTGTTCGTACTATTGAATAGCGACTTGCCACAATTGACCTGCACTATTTTTTTTTTCGAACTGATTATACTGTTAGCCATAAGGGCCCAGAAGCCTCAAACGGCTTTTACAGCTTCACCCGGGCTTGGGACCTGCACTATTGAGTGGACGCCTTAAGAGGCGACCGACGGCTAAGGCACGAACATTCTCACATTGGGTTGGATCGTTGGATCATTCACATCTCTACAGATATTTCGTATGGAATACTTTGATATGTGCTTGAATTTAACCATGATGACGTCCACTGCTAGACTGGTGATCGCTAATGATATTATATTGAGGTAAACGCTTTATCTCTGACATGCTAATTAGGTATTGAGCATCAGCCAACTACGTGTTCGAGCGGATTGTACGTATGCATCTTCGTTTCAAGATAAGTTTAAAACTATGTCAAGAGAAGATAGTTTCGATTAGATTCCTATCTATAAAGGCTGAAAAGCTTCGATTAGGTCACGATACGATCGTAGGTTTTAGAACAAAGCCGCGCCGACGTGTAATTTTCGTATTCCTCGACACGGGTCAGTAAAAATAAATGGTATTCGACTGCGCACAAATGTTATTACTTTCGGCCGCCGTTGGAAGCATTCGTGAGGAAATGCGGATAAATAGGTAATTACCTAATAAGATGGTAAGAAGGATTAATGGAGGATCTCGAACAACGTTAGTAGTTCGGAAATCATTCTGTTGAGGTGTTTGAGCTGGCAGCAGCGCATTGTGAGTACCTACCGCAGATTTATAACGACTTGGACCATTACTCCCGTAATTATGTTTATGGGCGTTTTTATTCTTTTACAAGATCTAGCAATTAAAGCTATGGTGACGTCAAGACCAAAAGTCATTTGGTATAATTATTTGTTAAATTTTATTATTTATTAGAATGCATTTTGTTACTGTTTTAGTTTGCCATTTAATTAATGACTAGCCGTGTGTACGATGTGATTTCTCACAGATAACATACGAGAATGAATTTTCAAAAAAAAAAAAAAAATCTTCGTGCTCACGCTTGTTATCTATAAATAAGATAATCTATAAATAATAAGAAAATATTTTAGTGCACATTGCACATAGTTACATGGTTAAATTAAAATTAACATGAGATGGATAACATAATTACGAGTATTTGCTACTTTATATCATTAAAAAAAATGCAAAGTGCGCTTCGGGCCGCGCGCAGTGTAGGGTTCCGCAGTTGCCCGTCACAATATGTAGACTTAAAGATCATTCATGTTATACCGGGCTGGAGTCGGGCCGGTTTTTTTTTTCGAACTGACTATACTGTTTCCATAAGGGCCCTTTAAGTAATTTTCAATGGAATTTGTACGAAATTACTCCCCCGAATTTGTTTTAATAAGTTTGTTACTATTACTCGTTACCTTGTATAGCCTACTTACCTCGAATAGTTTTCCTTTTAACTATATAATACCTATATATTACTACCATGAGTTTTTTCACATATCCAAAAACAACAATTTATCTGGAAGGGGTGAACACTTGACTCTAACAAAAATTTGCACTTTAAAGCTTAATTTTTCGCAAACAGATCCTTGAATCGAAAAAAGGTTTTCACAGACTTACAATACTTTTAAACGACCCATCTATTGACACACGATGGGATAGACGAGAAAAATAAATCTATCCCACTTTACGTGTAGGGGAGGTACCTCAAAACAATTTCTTTCTCAAGATTTTATTTTACCATTTTGTTGGCGTGATTAATATGTATGCCCATAGCAAATTACTGCATTGTAGTACAAAGAACCTCTGAGCTAAGCCGCGGACAGACAGACGAACATAGCGAAACTATAAGGGTTTCTTTTGACTTCGGATCCCTAAAAATGCGGTGTTCAGTACCATCTTAAACACTGGTTGGTTGGATCAGTTTTACCACAACGCAGTCCATTTTGCTGAGCATCAGGCGAGGAAGTGACCAATAAGCTCATGGTAACTTTGGTTTTCTTTCTCTTCAACATTATAGTTGTTGATAGTGACTTTTTTTTCTTTTTTTCTGTGATTTTTAGTCCTTCTTAGTAAATTACTTGTATTTCTTTATGCCGATTGCAAATCTATTAGTGTTCTGTTCTTTTTCTTTACAAATTGTAGCATTTGTTAGTGACTTGCTCCAGTTAATCACATCCAGATGTCTATTGGTTCTCGTTATGGTATTTGTAAACTGCATACTTTGTATACAGCGACTGTTGTTGCATTGCATACAGCGACTGTTGTTGTATTGTATATTGTATAAATAAAAATATTTGTCACAAGATAGCTTATAATTAAGCGGAACGACTAATGTTTTGAATGAAGTAAATCTTAATGGTAAATGGAATAACCATAATTGTCATAATTTTATATAAAGACTAGCGGTGACCCGCGGCTCCGCACGCGTTTGTTACGCATTAATTGTTTTCGTTTTGTAATTTTATTTTTACTTATATTATTGATAACTCATATAGGCTATTAATTACGAAATGACATAATACTTCCCGTGTAAAAAATGTCATCGAAATTTGTTGAGCATTAATATATAAACATATGATTCCAGTTTAAACAAAATAATTATAAAAATAGACATCATGATCAGGAAATAAAAAAAATGTACATAGAGAAATACAGATTTGTTAACATATACGAGAGGTTTCTCATTCAACTCATTATTACATAATTCACGCAAACTCGTTCTGCTAAGGCATTATGAGTTATTCGTAGCATATAATAAATTGAAAGCATGGAAAACATATTCAATTTATGGAAATAGTCGAAGAGTAGAGGTCGTTCTGAAGCTTAAAGAAGCCATTTGAAGTTATATTCAGACGAAACGCAAAGTAGCGAGCACATCACGAGATTAATAATGGAGCTATAAACTCCATTACGTACTCTGTAATTAAGTTAAATGGATAAAATTTACCTAAGCGCCGAGGGAAATAATTAATTTTTGCACCAGTAACATTTCATAATGTAAGTTTTTGAGTATCGACCTCTTTTGATGTTATGAATTCATTATCCTACTGTGTTAGTATAGGACATTGATGCTTATCTAAAAACATCAATTTATACATAGCCTTAGCTTCTACGTTTCTAATTGGTAAGTTAAAATAATTTGTAATCGTTATATTCCTCGATCACCTCGCTTTTCTAGTTTTACGTAAAGTAAACTATATTAATAAATTTGCTGCTTTATCTGTACAAGTTTTTTTTTTCAAAATTTTCGAATGTGATTATTTTTCATGACTTTTTTTGTATGTCTGTCTTTTTATATAATCGGATTTAACACAAAAACGGGTCGTCTGGTATTTATGAAATTTGAAAATTATTAATTGATGTTGATGAAATTTTGTAGATAGGAAGCATGCGGCATTTTATATATATATATATATATTCGTCGTCGGATTGGCCTGTGTGAGATGACTTCATACACAGTACGCACGAGTGGTCGATATTTCGAATCACGCTAATTAAGGACATTTAAAAAGAATTTTGTAAGTTTTTTTTTATTTTGTCTTAATTTTCGCCAATTGCGGGGAATATACGCTTGAAAAAGATGTTTGAATAATTAAATAATTAACTTTGAAGATTAATTAAGGGAGATATGGCATTGCCATAAAACATCTTTGATAAATAATATATTATAGAAATTAACTTGTAGCATGCTTATTTGTTCCATAGTTTATAGATAGAGCAAAGTGTATCTGACATCTGGTTAGTTAATTTATAAGAGCTGAAATAATCCCCCGTTCGCCTTCAACCCGCATTATGTACTATGAATTTTGATAGAAATAGCTGATACATTGGTACATAATACTTCATTTATAAATACAACGTGAAAGATAAATTGCCTACATGAAATTCATAAAATTACAAAATGTTAAATAAATAAATCTGAAAAGCTTACGCATTAGTTGCCCACGTTCGACCTATCGCACGGCCTTTTACAAGATGACGTCACGCCGCGCCGCGCCGCTTCGGTGTGCGTGCGTTGTGGACCTTTACAGATTTATGCGACGCTAACGTGCCCAAAAATAATTGGATAGCGAACGAAAAATATTTACGAGCACGGCTCTCGTGTTTTGACTATCACTAAAATAACCTTCAAAGCAATCTAATATAGCGAATGTAGAATCTTGATATATTAATATTCGTAAAACATATTAAATCTAACACTCAGACCAAAGATATAGTCTATGATCTAACCTAAATGGTGGATAATTGAGTCCTACTGGATCGCTAAGTGTAACACCCGCCAAAGTGCCACGCTTAGGGTTGGTGCTATTCTATATCAACCGGTATATGTTCAGTAATAAAGCGAAGTGGTAGGGATCTTCATCCGACTTGTTTGCGACTATGAAACACGTGGTGATAGACCGGTCATAGTGATTCTGGTTTTTCGATCTCTCAGTGATCGCCGTTCTCTGACGCTAAAAAAAGGATGTTATAAAGTGTATCTGTCTGTGGCATCCTTGCAGCTCTCAAAAAGCTGAACCGATTTTGATATAGTTTCTTAAAAGTGACAAGTAATGCTGAATATTTGCTTAGTGCTAGAGAAGTTCTAAGGTATTTATTATACATAGATCTACATTAAAACCTTGTAGGATTATTTTTGGTAATTTATTACTTGTTTTAACAAGATCAAAATTCTTTATGATAATTTATAGGTAACGATATAATGCACCGGATGTATTTGTACAGAAACAAACATAAGCTGTTCGAGAATGTATCCAAGCGATAGATAGACATCACAATCCAATTAGGATAAAAGCAAACGTGAACGTACATCAATTCCAAATATTATTTCTGTTTACATTCAGATGCACTTTGCAGGATCATTCACTAAATAGTCAGTTCCCTATTTTGTTATTAAATTAAGAAGACATTCGTCTAGATAGAAATAGAGAAATTTCAATAAAAAAAGAATACCTCATTATGATGTTTCACTAAGCCTAAGTAAGGTGATAGGCAAGAAAACAATTTTCTTTTTAAAACATCAGTAATAATGATATAATGTGAATTTGTTTAAGGCTTTCAATTTTTTTCATTATGTAAAAGTAATTTTGTTTTGTCACGCTTACGAATTATAACTTCTTATGTGTGAACATAAGTGCATACATTTTTATTTTCAGGACTTATTGTGCATATATTTAACATGCACAATAAGTCCGTGTTCATTGATTAAGGTATCACGTAACTAAAGTTAAAGATTGCTAATGTTCAGTATGCTCGTAGATTATCAGTTTATCACATACCTAACCAACGTAAATTTTTCTTTCTTTATATAAATGTATATCGCTATCCTTAGCAATCTAATCTCAAATAGGACTGTAGTTCTACGCGAATTAAATCACTAACGGCTGTTTTCAATAGGCTATCTATCAGTAATTTCAGTTACTAAATATAGTCAAATCTATCCTTGCGTCCTTACTTTGACTTCATTAACTTATCGATGGATAATATTTCCTATCGAACGTTTCTATCTGTCATCGGGAGGATGGATAGGTAGACTGCTAGAGATAGGAACGCTTATACAAATTGAACTTACCTGCGTGTCAATATAAGTTTCAAACGAAACTAACTCTTATTCTTGAAACGTACACTATGGATAGATATTCTATTTGTACTAATTGGGGATAGCGATTCTATACATAAACTCAGATATGTTATTAAAAACGGCCCTAAGAGGTTGTTCCCCTGGGAGGTGATTTGAAACACTTCGCTTGTCAGTAGTTGTTACAACTCCTTTCAAACAGAAAATTAACAAATCGATCTGCTGCTGATTTGCGTTCGGTAATTTTAAGTCTTACGGTGGTGCTATGCGATCGATCCTTGCATGGGTTCTATAGTCTTGTCTACAATTATTAATAAATAAAAATATACTAACTTGGTAAAATGACTGTACATAACCTATTGGTAAGTAAGGTATACACGGTACGGTGAAGAATTTTCGATCTTCTTTGTTCGTACCGTGATGGACACTATTACACCATTTTGTAATTCTGTAGCTGAGGATCACTAGCCAGGTCCGCGTGGCATTGTGGTGGAAGGGAGATGATGATCAAACAACTCTCCAAAACATTTACCATGATACAGACGATAAAACAAGCTTAACGAGGCAATGTATCTTCGTAGATGCAGAGATTTATTACGTGGCGCTGTTGGTATGCCCCGCCCAGGCTACATATTCCAGGATGGAAACATGAATGCAGATGAATACGCGCTGACTGATTATGATTCGCGACGCGTCGATTCGCCTGTGTACCGTATTTTTGATGTGTAATTCTGTAACAAAATCCACAGCACGAACACAAACAAACTACCATAAGCAAACATATAAATGAAATACAAAGTTACTACTTAATGCGCGGAACACATAGATAATTGAACTATATTATAGCTTAATACTTATGTTAATGCATGTAACATACAATAAGCGCGCGTGTGAGCTTGTGTGCGTGAACATTACGCGTGTTTGTGTCTATTTTACGTGTTTGTGTGTGTATAATATACACATATATATAATATTTAGTTATGAATTAGGCCTAGATTAATTCAAACATTTTTATCGTAACATTACAAGTAAACTATAAAATAGCTCCGACATTTACAAAGAGATATAAGAGTTGCAAAAAAGAATCATTTCACTATAAAATATCTACTAATAGCTTTTGTCATGTTGCGTAATTAGTTTTTTAATTTCCAGTCTCGATAAATATTTTAGTGGCTTCTTGTTAACTTTCATAAATTGGATATTCAGATCAAGATGTTATGTCAAAGACGAGGAGGCCTCTTTATTAAACGCAATTTATATAAACCGGTATACTGATTACATATTTCGTAAGAGTAAAGATATTAATAATCGTTATATATCTGCTTTGAAATCACGCATTCGTATTATGTACCCCATTTAGTATTTATATAAAAAATATATTAATGATTTCAAGAAGTGTTCAGAAACTGAAGAAAAGTAAGACATTTATAAAATATCTAGATAATAATAATTGTCTCGCAGGTCATATTATTGTCTGTAATACCGGTTGATCGGTGGTGGCCGTTATTGTTACAGAGTATTAACGTTATTGTTCGAATTAAAACAATTCTGCTATTTTAAAAAATAAGATATGATATACTAAAATAATGATAACACCATACTTGTATTAAAAATAAACATTATGAGGAAACAAACTATACTGATGATACCTCTAATATATTAAAGGTGAAGAGTTTTTGATCGATTGTTTGTTTAAACTCGCTAATCTCTGGAACTACCAGCCGGATTCGAAATGTTCTTTGTGTATATGATAGCCAGATTCACGAGGAATAGTATAATATATACAATTTTACGCTATGACCATAAGGGGCGGAGCAGTAACTATGAACGTCAAAAAATCTAGCAAGCTGTAGGCAAGTACGGGAAGTGGAACAACGATACAGATACACGGGCGCGGAGAGTTTGCCGAATAATTTATTACGGGTGAAATCGTGGGGCACAGTTAGTTAATTTCATAAATTTTAAATTATGTATACATACATATTATACATAATGAAGCAATGATGGCTCAGTGGTAGCGTATACGGACATCCCGTCGATGGGCGTGAGTTCGAATCCCTGCAATGAGCCTGAGCTTCTGGTGAAGGAAAATATCGTGATGAAACCATAGCTTGGTGGTAGGGCTTTTTCTAATGCCCGCCTGACTAGCTACCAACCTTATGTTGAAAATCTGTCACCAAGCAGATACTTAGGTGTCATCCGGCAGCTGCACTTGAGAGCCAGTTTTCCACTAGGACTTAGCGTGTTACCATCTTAAGCCTCATCGTCACTTAAGATCAGGTAAGATTGTAGCTATAACGATAAAAAAGTTTCGTGTTAATCCAATTGTCTGTTACTTAGTGACATTTTTTTTAGTACGTAACTACGCGTCTAGCAGAATACATAGGTCATTGTTCTAACTATAGTAATTATACAAGCATTATACTAAAGTTGCTATAGATAATAATATATTAAGATATTACCATTTTGCAACTGTTCGATGCAAAGGTGACCGATTTCAATAGATACGAAGCACAGGTTTGTCGTGGACTTGAGAATATTAGTGTCGATGCAATGAAGCGTACAATCCATAAGAAAATTGATGAGCGGGAGGAGACTCAACGACAGGTAAAAGGAAAGTATCTAACGCAGTATGATGTCTTTCATTAGAAAACACCGGATTTAATCTTACTATAAAGTTGATTAACATTTTGTCGTCCCTAATTATAAATTGTTAGTTATATATTTCATGTAAATGTTATGATAATATGGATCATTCGTGTTGGTGTCATTCTCACTTTTTTTTTTAAATTGTTATATGTTTAGCGTTGTGGCCTCAATCTCACTTGATCTTAAATGACGATGATTATGGTAGTACGCTAAGCATAGTAGAAGACTGGCTCTCAAGTGCAGCAATTCGAACTCACGTCTATTCAACGCGATGTCCGTACCCGCTACCACTGAGCCATCATTGCATCGCTGATAGAAATTACCAATTATTATCGTAATTTATATTAACTTTTATATCTATACTAATATATTAAGCTCAAGAGTATGTTTATTTGAATGCGCTAATCTCTAGAACTACCAGTGAGATTTGAAGAATTTTATAGCCTACTTTCTGAAAAAGGTTATAGGCCACATAACTTTACGCTGCGACTCTAAGAAGCCAAGCAGTCATCATGAACGTAAAGCAATCTGGCAAGCTTTAAGGTAAGTACGGGAAGTAACGATAGGGGTGAGTTATCGGCGCGGTGGAGAGTTTGTCTAACAAATTTAAACGGGTGAAACCGTGGAGCGCAGCTAGTAAGCTCATATAATTTAATAATGAATTAAAATAGAAATAAGAAACGGCTAAAAGCAATTTCACTTTTTTAGTTCTAATTTCAAGCACAATGAAGGAATGGTAATAAAATTGTATTTAATAAATAAAAAGTTAATTAATGTCACGAAAATTGAATTAACTGATTAAGTATAATATTTTTATAAAAATAATCTATACATATAATAAAACTGAAGTGTTTGTTTGTAATGTCAAAATAATAGCTTTTTACTAAATGCATATGAAAGTATACACGCTACCTATAACAAAAAACTCATTTTTGTACCCGCGGGTACAGCTTGTTAATAATAAAAATACTGTACTGTACATACAATAATGCTTACAAGTCTGGTCATTACACTGCAAGGCTAATCGACGACGATATGGTCTTGAAAATCTATTGAAACCTCTTGAAATTCTTTCGCAGGCTAAATCTTATAGATATACAGTGAAACCTGGGTAAGTGAGAACTGGATAAGTGAGAAAACTCTATAAGTGAGAGTAATAGCCAGTACCCGTCATTTTAAGCTCCCAAAACCTCTATTAGCGAGAAACAGAAACCTTTGTAAGAGAGAGTCGTTTTTCCCTCATGGACCTCCGTAAGTGAGACTGCTACTTATCTATACCTCTATAAGCGACAGTCGAGCTTTATTTATTTATATTATTCTGGAGGAACAAATGACAAAACAAATTACTAATTTAACTACCGCTGGAGAACAAACCGACGACGATATCGTTAAAAATTGTGTGAACACCTGTACTGCTGGAAATGACAGTGAAGACGAGGCACAGATTCCGGAAACAGAAATAAAGATCATTCCAATGAAGCTAGCTTTAAATGCGTTAGAGACGGTCCATCAGTACTTTGAATACGCGGCGGTTGTTGATCAAGCAATATACGACAAAATTTATGAGTTAGAGAAAAACATTCAAAATACAAAAACAGAAACCCAAACGAAATTGACGGATTTTTTAAGTGTAAATAAGTTCTAAATAAAATAAAATTACATAGTGCTTGAATTTTTGTTTTGTTTTCGTAAGCATCTTGATACCTACCACTATAAAGTTGCTGTGACTTGTTATTGCTACGTACCTCGTATAAGAGAGAAACGCTACCCATGTACCTGCATTAGCGAGACACTCGGGTTAGTGAGAAACCTCTATAAGCGAGAATGAGATTGTGCTCCCTTGAACTCTCGCTTATCCAGGTTTGACTGTATGTGTTTTTCTCTTTTTAGTGTCGGTCGGTGGTCGGACACTTTTTCTCTTGTAGCCCCTTACTCCAAACGCGCGATAACGAACTTTGTTCTAATAATCTATACATATAATAAAATGGAAATATCTGTTTGTAATGTTAAAATGACACATTTTTACTAAATGCATATGAAGGTATACAAAATATCTATAACAAAAAAACATGTTTTTTAATTTTTTGTCAGTCTATTTGTTCCAGGTAATCTCCGAAACGGTTGGACCAATTTTTACAGGACTTTCACTGGCAGATAGCTGATGTTATAATACATAACTTAGGCTACTTTAATTTAAAAAAAAATAGGGTGCGCACATAAAATAAAAAAGCTTTTTAGTATACCACGCAAGCGCAGTCGCGGGCACAATTAGTAAATATATAAAATCATTATAAACAAATAATGTCTGTTCGCCGTTTAGAAATAATATGGGAATAATAAAGATTAAAAATATATATATACGTGCCTTTTTATTACACAACTAATCATAAATAACAATTATATTTAACCATAAATCACAATTATATATGAAAACAATTCAATTTAGTACAAAAGGTAAACGCAACAGTAATAAAATATAATACAACAGACTAAAATATATTTCCGACATTATTATACGAACATGTAATAAGAAAAGCACAAGTAAATTTTGTTACGGAGCGGTCGGAAGTTATCAAAATAGATTGTGATATTTTTCCCTTCCAACAAACCCAACTTAGTTTCAAGTCTGAAATTGTTAAAGCACCCCAGGTTATGTAGCAGGGGTTAAATTAACTTAGACAGATATGTGACACGATGACAAGGGTTGGGTACAGCAAGCATCGTACTTCTGCTGCCTTGGCTTACAACACTGAAATATCTTTACCAATTTATCAGGAAACTTTCCAAACAAGAACCAGGCAAAACAGGAATTATAAATGGTGAAACATGTTGAACAAATTACACACTAAATGGACTCTGTATTGGACTTATACCTTCATGTGTGTTTGGAAGTATTGTTATGTTCAACACATATTTAATGATGTTTGTACATTGTGTAACAAAATTACTAGAATTATATTTCAAACTAGCGGTGTCCTCTTGCTTTGCACGCGCTCATTGAGCAATAATTATTGTCATCTCGTAATTTTATTTATATTCATAGTACTGACAATTCATATAACCTATTAATCGAGGAATGAAATGTAGTTCCCGTGTACAAAATTTCATAAGAATTGGTTTAATAAAAATAGTTTTCTGCATGTTTTGTATAGGATTTCCTAAAGTATTATTGATCATCGTTATAGTCTATCAATTAAGGAATAAGCTCTCCGTGTAAAAAAATATGAAATATTTCATTACAAAATGGTAGAGAATTAATTAAAAAAAAACGATTTCTAAAATATGATTGAAAATTCTTATAGCCTATCATTTCAACAATGACAAATTTCATAAAAATGAGTCAAGCCGTTTTGAGTTCAATCCAGATATACAAACATACAGACAAATATTTTTAATGTCATATTCGTGATTAGTGTCCTTTATGAGGGGTATCATATCAGGAAATTTGGAAAAAATACAGGTTACGATAGAACTACAGATTTATTAAAATAGGTCATGTTCTAAATTCATAGATTATAACAACATTTTTATACAGTTGCAACACTGAACACCCTCTTTTCATATCGAGTTACGGCGATGTATCACTTATAAAATCAATTATAAAATGTAAGAACCAGTCGTTTACAAACCAAAGAAACCAATAATTATATACCAGTCAAAATAATAGAACTTAAAAGAAAGTTTAATTGATTTGGCCTGTGTTGTTCTGGAAATATGTGATCATCAAGTGGTACCTAATCAAGCTTGTGTAAATGCTTGTTCCTATAAAATACGTTTAGTAATCATTCATCATTTATGATAATGTTTGATTCCAAGTTTTAATTTTAAAAACATAACTGGGTCGTTGCGTCTTATATTGGAGATATAACAAAATTTTGTATAGGTAACTGTGATCAGAATACTAGTTTATCAATAAATATGTAGGCTAACTACATCTTACAATTTAAGGTTACCCAAAAACAATAATTTTGCATAGCTGACTTTTTTGTAGGTCTTTTAAGATCTACAATTATGTAGTACATTAATTTGTAATATCCCTTATGGTATACTCAGCGTAAGCCATTTAAGCGCCCCAAAAGCGTCTTTTTTCCGAATTGATTCTCCATTATCGTCACTGCTTATTTCGTATGTTACTTTATCTAACAAAATATATCCTATAACTTGGCCAGATAATATAGCTACAACTTAAAAAAAAACCATGTAAATCGGATAAGTGGTCTTTGCGTGTAAAGAACATAGACAGACGGACAGACAGAGAGTCGTCAGTTTTATAATATTTATAGATAATAATAAAGAACATTATTTTTAATCAAAAAAAAAATGTTAATACTTCCGATTCTAAGCTCCTATTGAAAAAGGAAAGGAAGCAAATATTACAAAGAATTTATCTGATTGAAAGGATCAGAATAATGGACAGTAAGCTCTACGTGAAATATGGATAAGTGAATTCATAGAAACGAGAACTCTTAAACGGTTTTGCCAAGTACTTATTTGATGAACAAAAAAAAAACAAATATTGAGAGGCTTATTGTATTAAATTCGACAGGGCTATCTTGTTCGACGATTGTTGCTATTTCTTTGCCGTAAAGGCATTATCTATCTGAACATATCAAAGTAATTCCGCAAATAAACCATGAGTTTAATATTCACCTATACTACTAATATTAAAAAGCACGAGAGATTTTTTTTAATGTGCTAATTTCAGAAACTTGCATTTTGATTTGAAAACACCTGGTACAATTCAATCTGGTTCTACAATCTGGTAAACTGAAGGCTAGTACCCGTACTAGCCATTGAGAACAATGGTCTTGTCTACACGTTTGCGTTGACGGTGCGGCGTCGCGGTATAATTTGACTTTGGTGGATTAAATTGAACACGAGTGAAACTGTAGGGCACAGGGAGTAGTATAATAAAAAGGTAAGAGAATCCATTAGGCTGCACGCTAATAAAAACTTTACGTGACTAAGTTTTATAAGCGGCAACGTCTATACAGGTTCGATTTTATGTGTGGTGGCAGTGGGCACAGTCCATAACAAGCTATCGCTCAGCCGCGAGAAATTAACTGGTTCAAGAATTTAAAGCCCGGCTTTACGGCGAGCGCAGTTAAGTTTATTGCGTTTTTACACGAAAACAATGTATTGTGAGTGGCGTATCGCTTCGAAAGCCAGTGAACGCAAAGGGAAACCGTAACGGCAGGATTACTGACGATAAAGTGCGCTACATTACGCGCGTGTAGGGTAAAAGTCACACGATTTAGATGAGAAATGGCTGTTATGCTATATAGCACTTTACGTACATATGTTACGTTGCGGTGAGGAGGCTCTCTCTCAGACACATAGTTACTATTATTCGTTTATTGTATGGTTGTGTTCTCATAAATGCGGTAATCCGTTAGTAGACAACATTTGAAAGGTTGTTTTAAAACAATTTATATGTTGAAAAATACTACACATTTTGAAACTTAAATAAAAGTTTTGCTACAAAACGCGGCATTAAGTTCACGTTACGTCATCATTCAATAAATAAAACTAAGCTTATAAGCTTGAAGTGCAAAGTTGAGCTTACTACAATTTCATTTGAATCTTATGAAATTTCTTCAGCACCTATACCTACGTAATTTTAAAGTCACAATTTATACAATAAGTAATAATTTTATAGTCACTTGTCACAGATAACCTAATAAGAATAACACTAAACTATGTATATAAATATTGTACGATGACGTCACGTTTTCTGGTTGGCGTTTCCAATCGCGTAAAGCACAGACAAAAAGTCTCAATTTTGCGAAATTTAATTGGTATTGAAAGAAACGCGCTTTCCCATTTATAATAATTATTATACGAGTTGGGCATACATTTTTCTATTTATACTTTAATAAAAAGTATCATTTAGTTCTTTTTCTACAACATAATCGACTTTTACACCGAAGTTACTTAGAAACCGTTTCAGCGTAGTTGAAGGAGAAATATTGAAACGAACTAATTTTACAGCTTATTTTTTTGGAGAATTTACTTGGTATGGAAATAATTTAAACTTTATTTGAATACTAGCTGTGCCCGCGGCTCCTCTTGCGTAGACTACTATAAAAGCTTTTCTGGACGGAACCCTAACTATTTTTCTAAAATAAAAGTAGCTTAAGTTATTCCTTACAACCTAAAATCGGTCGAACCGTTTCGGAAATTAGCCGGAACAAGCCGACAGACAAAAAAAATTTCAATTGTTTTTTTTTTGTTATAGGTAGCGTATGCTTTCATATGCATTTACTAAAAATGTGTTATTTTGACTTTACAAATAGACACTTCAATTATAAAGATAGATATAGATTAAAATGTTATATTTTTAAACGTTCTTAAGTTAGTATGTAATTAAGTATTTTATAATATTGTTATAATCTATGAGAAAAAAATAAAAGAATGACTGCAAATATATAAAGGTACAAAATAATTAATATGACAGAACATTCGAAAAAATAAAAGAAATTTATTATTCAATACACGAATTTGTTAAAAGCGATAGCGGATACATGTTAAACAGTAGACGAAGGGGGGGAGTATGTGGCGGACAGTAAATATATCAGACTGACAAGGGCATTCGTCTTGAGGATGGAGAACGCCCAACCTTTAAACGATTTACGAGGGGCAGTGGCAGCGCTGGTAAACACCAATGGTTCGAGTTCAGACTCATAAATAACGCCATTCCTTTAATAGCCGCTGCAATCTCCGCCCGTTCTAAAAACTTGCATAATATTCTGAAATAGTCTGTGTATAAATGCAACACAAGCGGTCCAGGAATGCAAATCTGCGCAACGACAAGCATCACTTGGAAAATGTTAATCGTATGGTCAAACTTAGCAAAGATTTATGAATTAAACATATCCTTAAAATTGTCTACTTTGAGAAGGTTAACGAAAATGGGTTGGAGTTAATGTTATTATTTTATTTACTATTTAACAAACGAACCTTCGTGTCGCATTTTGTCAACATGGGTTAAAAAAAGGATAACAAGGTTCAGAACAGGTACTTCGGTTACTACGCTATTTTGTTAAAACATTCGAAACTGTTTGTTATAAATGAAGGAAACGTCTTTATTTTATTGGTAGCATTTACCATTACTTTTCTGCATTGTAGTTGTCATGAGACCCGAAAAAATACTTGCCAATTCTTGATAATTTTTAAAATTAATCTTCTCATTTCGTAGGCCTTCAAACAAGAATCATTCTGTTATTCTTCAATCTAATATCCAATATGGGATAAAGCAAAGATCCGTCATTGTTATTCGAATGAAAAATGAGTGAAGTCGCCATTCAAGGAGTATTGTCCGAAGGGACAAAGCAAACTGTACGCTACGGACTGAACTTCGTCCGGGATACAAAATTTAATTTCTATGATTCGGAGCTCATTTCTCTTTCCGAATACGGACACTATTGTCGTCGAAGCCCTTTATGTGCTTCAAGTTGAATTCCCGTCAATGGGGACGCGATATTGTGCAGCATTTGTGCGAAATGACTAGCGCATCGCATCTACACTGTTTCTGAACGGTTGCAATGCCAGGTGAAATATAAAGCGAATTTGTTTAGGTGAAGTGTGTTATGTTGGGAAAGTTCCAGTTTTCTATTTACGCTCCATTTATAGGCATTGTGATGCAATCTTATATATAAAAATCTTGTGTGAATCTGTAACTTCTCAACGACTTTACAGATTGAGCTCATATTCACATTAATATATTTGTTTTATCGAGACCAAGGTTAATGGGTAGGATTCGATAGATAGTATTATGGTCGGACCATTAACATCCGGGAATGACAAAACAACGTCTGCCGATCTAGCTAATAGTACTGTCAACTTTTTTGTTTATAAAAAAATACATCTCTCTCGAGATATAGAATTTGGAGAGCTAAAAGCAAAGTAAAAACAATTGCAGCTATTGTTATTGTTTTATACTACAAAGGTGGCAAACAAGCACACGGCCCGCCTGATGGTAAGCGGCTAACTTAGCCTATGGCCGCTTGTAATACCATATATATCACTAGCGCGTTGCCGACCTTGAACCCCCCTATCCCAAAGAGCTCTGGAAACCCAACCTATATTAATCATTGTTGAAAATTAATTTAGTTGTTGTCATTATTTTGTACTCTTACGTTCCGTTTGAGTAAAAGGTTTTTATACCAGGTCTATATACCTATAGAGCTATAGCTCTCCATAGAATCCTATCGGGAAATTAATTGATCTCTCACTGCCACGGTTACACGTTTTTCGTTTTTTAACATGATACAGATACTAAAATTGGCATGTCGTAAAACTGTTGGCACGATAGATATATTTTAATCGGTTTTGCAGTTAGTACATAATATATGTTTGTTAGGGATTTTGTGGATGTGGTATTGATAGGTCAGACTTTGAACTCATCAAACCATAGGATAAAAGAGAATGTGATGAAGTAATTACGCTGTTGGCTAGACGTTTCTGGAGTTTTTTTCGAGATCATCTGGTAGAGCTTAGAGTTTATATACTTTGAAGTAATAATATAAAGATGAGACAAATTGTTGGTTCTTATTAACTTCAAATTTTATATATTTTATATATCTCATTTATAGTTTATATATACGAGTATTAAAGTCTACCCTATTTTTTTTTTGTATAATCATAATATCTGCTATAAGTTCAATGAAGTTTTAATTTAAAGTGTGCAAAAGTTACACACACATTTTTTTAAATTTACATTGATTTTATAGGTTACGTAAAGATTTATAACACATACCTAAATAATGTTTTTACGATTAAATAAAGAGAAATTTTTTATCTTTCTTGCTTAAAGTCCACCTTAATATTGTCGCCGTTTGCAACTTTCCTGGGTCTGTAGTTATAAAGTTGCGAATAGCTTCTACAGCTACGAAGTGCAGCTAAACATCATTACACGTGGAAACAATTCTATTTAATCGTACAGAAGCACTTGTAACGTCAAGCCCTACAGCTCTTCAAAAATGCAGCGAATTGAATTTAAGTTGACGGGAGATTGAATGAACAATTTATTGTATCGGTGGTAATGATAAATTTAAAAATAACACATTTAAATGACGAATTTGAAATTGTGAAATGTTATTTGCGCTCTCCAAACGTAGCATTGACATGACGTCACTCATGAATATATTATTACTATGCTGTCTCGAATTATTGTTAATGGTTACTTTAAGAAACGTGGAACGATTTGTTTAAACTAATTAAAAGCACACAACCAAAAGGCGATCCACGCTTTTTGGATTAACCATTGTATATATAAGAAGTGACAAGTTTTAATATATATTACTCACTGTACTATATACTGTGTATTAATCTAACGAAAGTATTTATCACCCACCATGAATTAAAAAAAAAAAAAATATCTAAAATTAAGTAAAATATTGGTAAGGGTAAAAAGGATAAAAGGGTAAAATACATAGGTACTTATATCGTAACTAATACAAGTCAAGTTAATTATTTTATAGTTTTTAGTGACCGATAAAAGCGTGTTATTTAGTTTTTATTTCATTTCACCTGTCCTGGTGTCTGTCTGTAATGAAATCTTGCAAGTGAAATTTACCCTCTTTCTCTTAACCTACGGAGTTGAATTTGTACATATTGATTCAGTTCCGATGACAATAGATTTTTATGTTAAGCTTTACCTGATTTCACATCCAGGATTGGCTCCAGACGAAAGAACTTCTCAACGGTCAACAGCTTGAATACGAAATTTTGTATACACATTTAATCTTGATTGCCCGCTTTAAATTGCATCATAGCGTGGCTACTGCACCCAGGGTTGACTTTCGACTGGACAACTCTTAACGGTCAGCAGCACAGACATGACTTTTTAATTGTGATAGCGCGTTTAATGATAAAAAGTTGCTTTGAAAAACTATTTTTCATATTAAGACTTGTCCTTCAGTTAAACTTTCTGTTTCAAAGAGGTAAATTTTGTAAACATGATTGTAGGTGGTAATCACGTAACTAACAATTCAATTATAAAAATAAGTTCACTGATAGAAGGCCAGAGAGCTAAAGCCTATATTTTATTGTTATTAAGTTTTATACCGTTATTAACATGCTATGGTATAGATGAAAAACATTAATTTTGTAGTCATATGTTGAGCAACTATTTTTATTAATCGGTATAATTAAGAATTTAAGCGTAAGGACGTATACTTACATGTTAAAATTAAAAAAATACAAGTTAAAAGTGTGTACAAGTTGTGGTAATAATAAACTAGGGAAAACAATGCATGTTTATTAGGTAACAAGCTCTGCCCGTGGCTCCGTTCGCGTGGACTACAGAATGCCGTTGCGTCGGTCGAACGCACGTGCGAATCGCGCTGCTCTCGCCAGTTGTATTAAAGACAAAAATGCTTATTGTACGTGATTCTTTCGTGATAGACACATGCTATCGCTGCCTTTTTTGTAGGTTCTTTTCAGGTCTACAATTATGTAAAACATTTATTTGATATGTCTCCTATGTTTACTCAGCGTAAGCCATTTAAGCATCCCAAATGCGTATTTTCCCGAATTGATTTACCATTATTGTCACTGCTTGTTTCGTATGTTCCTCTATCTTACAAAATATAACCTATAAGGTGGCCAGATAATATAACTATAAATTAAAAACATAAATGGGATAAGTGGTTTTCGCGTGAAATGAACTTAAACGCACAGAGAGACGTGTAGTTTTATAATGTGCATAGAAGATATAGATTTCGTCTCTTTTGAATAGTAATTACTAATATGTAATCATTGAATTTTTTTTCTTTGTACTCCATGTAAACTATTCGTGAGATGGCGATGAAACTTTGGTAAATTGTTGTGCGCATGTCCGAAAAACTTTTTAAAGCTAGCTTACAAGAAATGGCGTGCAAGTTGTATCATTTTCAAGATAACGGGAAAGAAATCTCGGCCAAAAGTTAGTATCTAAAAATATAAATAAAGGTCAAATTTCACAAATAAGAGATTCTCTATTATTTACATTTTATATTATGCGGATACCATGCAGTGAAGTTAGGAAAATGTTTAAGTATTCCAAAAAGCAAGAAAATTTATATAGATAATATAGGATACCATTTGTAATCCAGTTTGTAATTATGTAAATTTTACAGTAAAACAAGCATTTAACTAAAATATTGGTTTCGGTACACTGAGCGTGGACTTTTGATAAGTAATTAAGGCGCTATGAGGTTGTTACATGACTTAGAATTATTAGGAGCACCTAAAACTGTAGGGACTTTGTTGGATTCGAAACTTTGGAACCCATTAACGTGTATTTAATTGTTTCTAACAAACGTTTGTTAGGCTATATTACGCTTGTTTGAATGTGTACGGAGATAATTCTCTAAATATTTGCTTTAGTTGCTTTGAAATTGTACGTTAGAATGTCCGTTGTGTTTAGACAGAATACTAACAAACTTTATGTTTTTATACGAATATTAATTTTACTTAGTAATAAAAACCAAAAAATTGCTGATAACGTGATTTTTCCACCAAATATGTAATTGATTACGTTGAGGTGATTTAAAAAAAACATCGATTTATTGAAATATATTCCATTTTTTAATTTCCAAACTACATATTGCATATGCGCAATCAGCAATATCGCTTAATTCTATTTAACGCCTCACGTGTGACAGTCAAAGTGAGGCGGTGGCTGTTCCAAGGTTATACCCGTTCGTCTCTTCTAACCAAGCGTGTTTGCGCCCACGCCCACGTAATAACTGTCCCCTCCGCAGGGGACGGGCGGTGAACTTCGTTCCCGCACACTAGCCACGACAACCCTCTCCTTTTTTTAACATGGAGAAACCCGTCTAGGGTATAGACTCGCTCGGGGGAGCGAGTGGTTGTGTGAGAATTCTACTCACTAAAACTCCATGGTGTACCAGCCGCCGCCGTATTGGGGCGACACGGGATCGCTGGTAGCATTCTACCGCTTTACTCATAAATCTTTAATCTATAAATTTATTATTATTATTGATAAAAAATATTTATTAATTATACTTATATGATTTTTAGGAAAAGAACCAAAAAAAATCGCTGTTGAAGAGGAAATAATCAGCGTATTATACGTCGTTAACATTTCCTTATTAAATAACTTAAATCATTACATTTATTACATAAATATTAATGAAATATATCTTGTAAACATCGGAAGTAATTGTTATTACTTATATCTAATTTAATTTATAATATGTAGAAATATGATAAAATGTGTATTTGGAATTTCTTTGTAATTTAATTTTAATAAAAACACCAGAATTCTAATTCGAAATCAATGAGTTAAAGGCTATCACACACTTTATCATTTTCATTATATTATATTCATATTAAAATAAAACGCACTTATAATAAATAATTAGGTATATATACAGTATACGTCGTAATTAACTGCAGTATAGTTTCGATTAAAGTCGATTATTGCCACTGCCATGCATATTTTATTCGGTACCTTAGACGTTCGCGTTGATAATGAGAGACCGTTGGATGTTAAAACGATGGTAATCGTGTTAGAATCACGCAACATGCTAATACCTGACAAGGAATCACTGGATGAACCTGTTTTTACTCATAATTAATGGTCAAAGAGGTCTCATGGAGTTTGGGACTAATTAAAGAAAAAGGAAACATCATAAATTTAAAATAATATCTACAGACAAGGAACTATTGAATGAACTTGTTTTTTATCCATCATTAATTGTCAAAAAGGTAGCAGTGAGTTTGAAACTTATTAAATAAAAAGGTAACATCATTTTAAGATAATACTTACAGACAAGGAACCAAGAAACTTTTTTAACCATCATTAATTTTTGAAGACGTAGCTTTTATGAACAAAAAAGGTAGCATCATAATTTTAACATTGGGTCCATTTTTAAGGAGATTAAATTAATGGCTGGTGTGGAAAGTATATTACTATTAAAGGAAACTCAAATAAATCTTGACGGTATTTTTAATATATCAGTTTTATCTTTTTCAATTCTTAATAGATGTTAGTATTACTTGTCCCAACTGGTTACATCTGAGTGCTAAAGTAGTCGAACGTTCTTTATTCATTGGGAGTGTGGCTGAAAATCTAAGCTCTCACCAAAAACAAGCGACGCTCATACATATTAATGTTTTATCTACATTACCTAACGCGTCGAGGAGCAATACTTACTTTAATTTGTTCGCGGTAACTTTGCTTTCACCTGTCGAAATTGTGACATTCCCTTGTACATCATGATACTTTGTGAATACGTGATGTGTCTGTTGTTCCGTTGATGTTTGTTTCATTTCTTGGTTATTATACTGTGCTCTTACCTAAAACAAAACGAAACACAAATTAAATTAAAACTCATTTTTGTATTACAATATCGGTCTTCAGTTTAGACACAGCGATTCCCAACTTGTTATATGCGTAACCTTGACGGTACGCGGCGTTCCATTGAGGATACGTGAAAATTATATTGGTAATGACGGAAATACTGAGAAGTTAAAATAGTTAACTTTTAAAACAGTTTCAGGTATTCAATATCTGTCTGCTTATATTACATACAAAACATTATTACATATATGAGATACTATGAATTCAATGATAAAAAAAAATGTTAATGTACAAGAAAAATGAGACACAAGATTTATTAAGGGGTACGGAAATGAAGCACTGGTTTAGAGAAACGAGCTAATTATGTTTGTATAACTTACAGATAACCAACAAAAGGAATAATAATTAAAAAAAACAAATAAAAAAAAAACATTTAAACTACGTGTGTGATTGTGAATAAAATATTTGCGCCACTTAAAACAGTGTTTTTAAAATTTAACTCAATTAAAGAAAATGCGTATATATATGTATATATGAAATATTTGTATAAACAGTTGACTAATACGTTTATTTCGTAGAACAATTTGTATTAAATTAGTGAAGCTCATAATTAATTCTGAATATGAAGTTGACTAAGCAAATTGAATATCGTTCCTTTGGTAACAGGTACGCTCATATTAATTCAGGATCTAAAACTCAATTTGTACAGCATTTCGTATGAGCAATTATTGGTAACAGTTGTGTTCAATTTCATGCATACATTGAGACTTTGATTAGTTTTATGTATGTAAAACTGACGAAGAGCAAAACATGGAACAATTTCCTCTGTAATAACTAACAGTTTCAATATGGTTTTAAATTTAACATTTAACTAAGTAGTAGATAAAAATTAATAATATGTGTATACTGTACTAACTCTTATTTTAACTATGTAAAACATATATATATATATACATAATCAATAAAGATATTAATGATATTAATTGTAATACCAGTTTAAAAGATCT
Organism: Saturnia pavonia; assembly: GCA_947532125.1. Classification (NCBI taxonomy): domain Eukaryota; kingdom Metazoa; phylum Arthropoda; class Insecta; order Lepidoptera; family Saturniidae; genus Saturnia; species Saturnia pavonia. The sequence goes on along the minus strand of OX383900.1, from coordinate 14,464,384 downwards.
CAGTTTCAACATCGATCAATACCTAGAAAGCTCCAATGTAGACAAGGCACACGACAATGAGGCGGTAGTCGGCAAACACATTGTAGGCGCCTCGCCAAAGCAAACAACAGACCTACGCTGAGTAGCCGGTCAATTAACGGACAAGCCAGGCTTGTGCGCTTGTACCAGTCGCCTGGCTAGTTCACGGGTATTTTGAGATATCTACTCACAAGCTGCATCGAAATTCTATGTTGTATTTCGTGTTATAGTCTCAATACTATCGCTGTTTTAATTGAATTTAGCTGTTCATTGGACTTCGCTGCAAATTTCTGTATTATGGTTAGTTTGTAAACTAAAGATAAAATGTAAAAAATGTTGTTATAAATTTTAATTTGTCAATTTAGATTTTGAAATATTTGCTTCATTCTTTGAAGTACTTAATTCTGATAACATTTTACGAAGTTATGTTTATCTTAAGTAGTCTATCAACGTAAGAGGTGATTTTTTAATAAGCTAGTCTGATGCTATAAAATCTAGATGACGACATTGAAAATCATGTAAATGAGTAGTTAAGATGCTATTATTTTCATATTACTTCTATTCTCTACAAAGTAATATGAAAGGCACGTAGTGTCTGCCGAGGTATATGACCTTTAATACTTCAAGTTAGAAATCTCGTAGATACCATAATGGAGATATAATTTTAGTTGACGTAGTAAGCGATAAATTTGGTTGACAAAGTAAAGACGAATATTGGTAATGATAAAGTTGGTTCAGTAGACAAGTTCGACACTGATCAAATATTTAGATTGATGATGTAGATTCTACTTGTATTGTTTAAACTTAATAACGATTTTGATTTCGTACATTTTAATTCAAGTAATCTTTTATTACGTTGTTTTTGCGTAATAGATTCCTTTAGGGTACAAATAAATATATTTACATCTGAAAGCAAAGTATTATGTACTAAAATTTTCATATAGGCCAAATAAATTACTTTTAAAGTTACAAATCCATCTTTAGTTTAAAAATCACTAAACTAGATCACTAGCGATACAAGTACTTGAGGATTAGGTGCTCTGCTATTTGCATGCCAAACGAATTACGTTCTCAGTGAATTGTTACGACTCAATATTTTGATAATATAAAAGTTAAAGGCAAAAAAGGAGTTCTAACTACTAAAGAGTTAGATAAAAAGAGGCTTAAGTGAAATAGGAATATTTAGAATTAAAAGTGAAAGTTCTTAATCGAGGGCATTAAAATATCAAAATCAAAGTTATATATAACCATTTTGCAAAGTTGTGTTTAATGTATTTTTATATTATAAAGTTAAATGAAAGCGAAGTAGTTTAAAATAAGGTTACTTACTCCACAAGTATCGCTGGTGTCTGAAGGAATTAAATCCGGAGTTTGTTTCTTCTGAGTTTTACGAAACTTTTTATAACTAGCTAGGTTGTTGGTGCAGCAACTAAATTTTTTCAAGCGAGTATCGGTGCTACAAAAAGAGATATTGACATTTCAGTGTGATTACAAGCGTCGCTTGGTTCTCAAAAAGCCGTTGTTTGTCGACTCGGTTCTCGGGTTTAAGTAATTTCCTCCTCAACTAAAGTGGCTCTTTCCTTAGTTTACTTTGTGACTATCGATTGTTATTTCAGTGATTTGAGTAGATACTTTTCTTTTTTCTTACTTTCACCGTTATATTTTTTTAAGTGAGTATTGTCAAACGGATTTTTTTCTGTGTTAACATATCGTGAAAATTATACAGAAATAATTTTTCTTTTCTTTTCATTTCCTAAATCATTAGAATTTATTTCTTTCGCATAGATGACGGAAAAATAAATATTACGGATTACGGACAGGTAAACTGTTGATGTTTTCAATTTTAGTAATTTATTTATGTATACCTATATATGTCTCCAGTGTAAATACAAAAATATTTTTACATTATAAACTCAGGTTAACAAGTAAAACAACTTTGAAGTTATGACTAACCGGCAGATATGTGCTACTTCCAATCCCATTACTAAGTTTTAAAAAGTTACAAAATAATAAATTATGTAGTGAAATTTATACCTAATTAAATGAGTTTTTTTTAAATACATTTTAAATACTAGTGGTAGCTAACCACCCTAAAGTTGAAAATCTGCTGCCAAGCACCTATTGATGTGTTCCAACAGATGTACTTGAGAACCAGTATCTCATGGCTTGGCGTATTTTACCATCTTCGGCCACATCGTCACTTAACATCATCCTTCCTAATATTATCAATACGAAAGTGAATTTATTTGTTTGTTACTTACTTAACCACACAAAAACGGCTGAACGGATTTGAATGAAATCAACCAAACCTGAATTAACATATAGGATACCTTTTACCTCGGTAAAGACCTAATTCTGAAGTACACGCAGACGAAGTCGCGGGCAAAAGCTAGTATATGATAAACTTATAAATAATAAAGGAAAATTCAGTTATAATATCTGTTACTTTTATTAAAACATCCAAGTCGGTCGATACTTATAAGATCATAATTGAATATGGATTTTATAAGGATTTTTATGTTCTTATACGAACTTGACTACTTATGAGAAAATGTATTAAACATAACTAAGTCTAAATAAGTTTGTTTACGACATTTTCCTAACATAGTAGTGGCTTTGGCCGTTATTAAATATAAAGTTATTCTTGTATAACTAAATAGGTAAGTCGGTAATGCCAAGTGGAGAAATGAAGGGTTAGCTGTAATTTCATATGTATGAGTTTCAATCTTTGTTACTAGTAAATACATAATATATTACATGTCCATATTTTATATTATATATTATATACACATAGAATGTTACATAGAAAATAAAATTAAAAAAGGAAAAATTGAAGGAAGCGATTAAGAGGAAGACCTAGGTCTAGGTCCTAGACGAAGCTTTTTACAACAAGTGAAGGATAAAGTGAAAATCGTGTCATATCAGAAGGTCAAAAGAAAGGCAGAGGATAGGAAACAGTGGCAACTGCTTCACGGACAAGAGTTAAGCTATTAAATTAAAAAAGAGAATGTTACATTGCAGTAAATACTGTTGGTAAAAATTAAAAAGAAGTAGCTAAGTTTTGTAGAAAGAATATTTGGATGGAAAAATATAATATCATCATTAAGAATATACTTTCTTGCACTATTTTAAATAAAGAATGCTTGTGATCTGCGAAAAATTAATTGAAATTATATTTTTTATTGAACATTATTTGCGGCAAAACGACGGTACTGCCCCTGATGGCAAGCACAGTATAAAAATCCAAACGTAACGACGAACACCGATATATCGAAAACCATCGGCCTGCACACATATCTTTTCACGTTAGACTTGAAGAACCCTATGTCATAAGAAGAAAGGAAGATATTAGCATGGAGATAGTTCCACAGTTTTACCGTAGTACAAAAATAAGACAGAGATTTTTTTAGTTCGAGCCGAGATGGAGGTTACCTTAAAACTTTAGACTCCGAAGCGATATAATTACGGAAAACACAATGGCTAATGTAAAAGTAATGAATATCAATAAAAGTGAAAGATATGTGGTATGTAATAAGCCCTCTTTAATTAATATAGATAACAGCAACGCACTTAAAGATGTTGTTTTTCTAACGTAAGTAAACTGTACAGGGCTATAGGCAATAGCAACCTTAATGAAAGCAAGAGGGTTCTCAGAAGGAGTCACGTAATGGCGGCAATGATGGCCATATAAAATCTAATAGGGGACTTTAACAGTGCTACATTTCAAGTTGGGTTCCAAAGTAGAATTAGTTGATTCGGGCAACGGGATGTATTTCATAAATAATTTGCTAGTGTTACAGAACCCCTCAGTGAACTTAATGATGAACTGAATGATAATTGCCTTTCAACTTAATGCTTAAGTGACTTGATGAGACTACTAGCAATGTGACATAATATGGACACTAGGTTGGTTCAAAAATTTTGACATTACGAACAGACACTACAATTTTATTATTTGTACAGATTTATACAAATAATAAAATTGAAGTGCCTAACAAAAAAAACATTTTTTTTCCTGTCTGTCTGTTTGTTTGTTCCGGCTAATCTACAAAACTGTTGGACCGATTTTGACGGCGCTTTCACTGGCAGATAGCTGATATTATTTTAGATTCTATAATTCACGCGAACGGAGCCACGGGCACGGCTAGTTAAGCATATGAATGTATTTTGTCTAAGATTGAAACATATTCATTCGCACATATAATACGTACACGCATTCATACACATAAAAACACGCACAAATACAATCACAAAGATAATCATATACTCACTCATATTCAGATACAGGAACACACACGGTACAAATGATAGAGGGTTGAGCTGTCAAAAATAATGTAATGAATATAATTAATAAAACCTTCATATATCTAACCGCTGCATGATTTATGATAGATTTCTTCATAATTAACTCACTTGATTTTCCAACAACCAATTTTAATTATAAATTAATTATAAACATAAAGGAGTTAGTGTTGAACTTTTAAACATGTACTTTCATCAAACAAATTTTATGCTCAATTAGAGCTAGACATTAGGGTAGATGTCATATACTACAAACTAGATACTACGGATAAGTATAATACTACAAACTTCATAGAATCATTATAATAAATTAGTTATTTCAGTATTTTGTTGTTATAAAATAATTTGCACTCAGTTTTGTAAAATCTTAATTTAGCTGATTTGTTTTGCAATCTACATTTTTTCTTATAAATGAAGGTTAAATTTAGGATGTAACAGTTAAATATACAAGAGGTTTTAAACAGATAAACAACAATGCTTTTAGAAATGTAAAGAAAACAGTAGAAAAATTGAATTAAACGTATAAAGGTCTCTGTATTTTGTTGTCAGTGGTCTTAGTTAGCAAGCTTTAATGAAAAACCGGCACCTTATTGTCGTCCCAGTGTGCATACTACACTATTCCTCTAATCTAATTACTTGCGCAGCTGCTACACTTTCTTTTTGTTATAAAAATAAAGTGGAAAAGCATGTTGTTTCATATGCTTTAACTTCTATAACGAACGCCTTTGTTACACCATTGTTGGAAGAACTCAGCTAAACAATGATAATTTGTTTTAATCTTTGCAAATCAGGCTATAAAATATACGATTATCTCGCTTTACCGTCAGCTTATTTCGAGAACATTGACCCCGTTTGCAGCACAAACTAACCGCGACCGCACAATATAGTGGATGTTATTCAAAACAAACAATATGCCTGATTTGCATGAGGAAAATGATCTGCACGTTCGGAGTGGACGGAGCGGTGGTTGCAATAATTTGCTGACATATTAAAATTGTCGCAAAGATAAAAGAAAAAGTTTTGTAATATATGAGAACGGTTCCTCCGGAAGTGTTCAACTTAGCTATGGATAGGGTATATTTATATGGACTGAGGGGATACACACATTAGTAACAGTAAAGTTGGCATCGATTTCATAATGTGCGTTAGGGTGAGATTAACGCAAGTTGATATATTTACCCTTGTGTCGATTACAATTAATGGCTAAACTGAAAGGAAATATTTTGTTTATCAAAGTGAACATTATATGCACAGTTTCAAAAAAAATTTTAAGAAGGACATTCGAGTATTATCTTACTGAAATACAATTAATTAATATGACTATTAAAGATTTTCTGGATTCATATATTGTATAATTTATTAACGTTGTTTCATATAAAATTGCAAGCGTTGTTTGCACTCCGCTGAATTTGCACAATTTATGCGCAGTACCAGGTTCGGCAGACATTATCTGATGTGAGTGTTCATATCACATGAAATTTTTATGAGTATGCAATGTTATGTTACTTTTAATTTGTATTTTCAATCTAGTAACTGCGAATGTTAATACGAGTTTATTTTTGTTATAATCTAAATATAAAATTGGATTTTATAGGACTATATTACGATCCTTCTGATCCAATTTTATATATAACAGTGGTACCACTTTTCCGTCTTTCATTTTATATTAGAATTTAGAACGAATTAGATTAAAATTTTACTCCTTTTTTCTGTGTGATTTCATTTTTACCTCAAACCGAGTGGCTTTATTCTCTTGGTATATTTGTGCTGTACAAAGCACGTCGGTTGTTTGGCACGTCTGATATCCTAGCTTGCCAGAATGTCAGTCCTCTATTGTAGTAAAAGAATCGAACGATTTTCACGCCTGTGTTTCTTTTTTACAGCTTTTAACATTCCTCTGCTAGTTGGGAGCATGAACCAACATTTCACCAATAATTTGGCATAATTTAACTTTACTTCGTCAAATATAAATTTAGTTACCCTAATAAGAATTTGTTGTAAATTTAAGAATAAATGTTTCTTATAAAATATTATTCCATTCACTAAGTTAGAGGTGTGAAGTTATAAATCAATCTCAAACGAGTGATTTTGAATCCACTGAACCGTATAACGAGGGTTACGTGTATTAAACACAGCAATTGGTAGATCTACAATACATTAAATTCAGCCTTACAATTTTATTTACATATGAAATATTATGTTTTTTATGTTACGTTATAATATAATGAAATGTAGGTCAACGATAAAATGTATTTGTGAACATAATTCACACGCGCTCCACAGTCTTTTATGTGGCTCTAATGTAATGGAAGCAAGTGAATTTGTGAGTAATCTTATTTCATCGTGTAAATATTTCGCGAAATCTCGAGGTGACATTTATTCGTGTACATTTATGTTTTTATATTACACGTTATCCGACGGATCGATAATGGTATTTCACTTGTACATCCACTCGCCAAATCTATAGATTTCGAAAAGTGACACCGTAGATCATTTTATACACAAGCTCATTTTGTGAAATAACGTCGACGTCAGAGGGGTAAAGAATCTCGCGTCAATATTGTCATCTGAGAAGCAACAACAGAAGCATAGCGGAAAGTTCATCAATCACTGGAAGACAAAAAGGAAAGCATCAGTGTCGATAGGGCACGACAGTTGCCGCATCTCACTTTGTCAGTGTTGTGCTGTGTTGACGCTTAGTGTTATCGATATTTCTTAAAAGAAAAGGCGAATGAGTTATGATAGTTAAATAAAAACGACCGAATTTTGGCGCAAAATTTAAACGTAGATCAGGGTGTTTAATAAATGTTGCAACATTGTAGTCAATAAACATTTTACAAATGTACCTGAACGCACAAAAAACTAGCAAGCTCATTTTTGGAACTTTTCATAAAGTCGGTTCCGAAGTAAGACATTTTATATAAAGGCGCTCTTTCAATTTCAATGTTTTGTTAACTAGTGAGACGAATGAAATAGGCCACCTACTTATTTCGAAGTCTGGCATTCTTACCATAAAAGGAAAGCCCATTTATTTAGGTAGAGAAGTTTTTGTTGTGTAACGTTTTGTTGAAGTTAAGTTGAAGTTTAGTTCATGTACGCGTTTCGCTAAAACGCGCTATGCACTATAAGCATGAAAGGTATTTAATCATATCGGCACATATGGGATGGTCTGGAATTTCATCATTCTAAGAGCTTCCAACATTACCTCAACTTATTGTAGTTTAATAAATGTTGAGAAATTCATCTATACGTTGGGAGATTCGCTTATAATGAAATTCCTATAAAGTAGTATTTATATTGATATAATATTTACTATTAGTTCAATTCATGATATTTTGTATGTTATGAAAACTCCAGAACTTAAGCAGTTAAAACTTGAAACGATTCTTCATTGTAAAAAAAATAAAAGAATTAATAAAGGGCATAGCCGGATAAGGAAGCCGAACCCCAACGGCCTTTTCTATCGACATTTAGGCGATTATTAAGATCAAGAAAAAAATAAAAACGAAAAAATAGGTTTTTTAAAAAAACTCAAAAACGAGCTTGAGATTGAAAGCTGATTTTTTTTATTTGGTATCTAAAAGATTACCTAATTTTCGATAGATAAGGCCGGGAGGGCAGATTTTGCTTGCTTATCTGACTATGGCCTTTATAATTAAAAATTTCATCTTCCCTTAAGAACATTACTTAAAAGTGAGTACTGCAGACAAATAATAATGTTAGCAGCATGTAACTCTTAAATGGTAATAATAATTTACTCTATTACCATTGTTTTTAATTCCAATACTTTGGCTTTCACATTGATATTAAATTTAATGAACCAAATTTAAATTTCAATGCTCCTTTATTGCTCCAACGATTTGATCAGGTTTGCACATTAATATACAAACACAGATGATTATATGAAAGCCGTGTATTTATTTACGCACATATAACTGAAAAATTGGCTCAGAAGAATTACGAGCATATCTGATGCTAGTTTATTATTTATGTTTATAATTATATGCATAGTTCTTGGTTGTTGATTTTTCTTGGTGCAAGGGGGTTGAAATAACATCTTAACTCTTTAGACATTCAAGCCAACCTCATCTGGTCATGGTACTTTGCTGAGTAACGAACGAAGATATAGCTACAGCGGGGTGTTAGGGCTGTACTGCCCGACTTGGTTGCGACTACCATGCATATAATGGTAAAAACCCCTTTCACACTGATTCGCTTATGCGAGTTTCGTTTCGGGATCAGTCGGTTTATATACAGTTTCTACTTACGCAAGTCGGCAAGATCTCTTAAAGGTCACCAATTCATTTCGTGCTACTTTAAAAAAAAGTTCAATACTAAAAAATATTTTTCTAATTTGAGTCACATTATCTAGTATACATTTATTAAATTTTCGATGAGTTAATTTCTTTTATTCATTATTGTGCACATGAGTAGATACACTTAGAGTAATATTCTGTAAACGAAAACACAACCCTACATGTGAATTACTGATTCTGTGCATGTTTTTAAAAAGAAAAGCAGAGGAAGCGGTCGCGCTCGCACTCAGGAACTAGGGTTGTGAAGTCTGAAAGTTATGAGGAAACGTCAAAGTAGGAACTTCGGCTAGGTAAATATTTGTATACGCCGCAAATGGTTGCGGCATTAACAAAGCGGATGCTGTACTCGCAAGAAACAAAAGACAAAACATTGCAAATTAAAACACGACGATGGAATGCCAACACTGTCTACTTACTCGGCATAAGAAGCAATTATGAGTTCAAATACACGGTTTGTGAATATTTCGATAATGGCTTAGATATAATAGCATTTACTTCATTAAAAGTTACGCAAATACTTTTATTTATCATTTTATAAATATTTTATATTCACTAATTTAATTATGTAAGTTATTAATTATACTATTTATAATTGTAACTAGATGTAGGCTGCACAGAATCATGGTAATGGATTCTTTAAGTAAAAAAATATATGTTTGTGCCAACGTTTTAGATGTTTGTTTGTTTAACACAATATACTAAATAAATTATCTCATTTATGTAAATATACCCAGCTTCTAATGTTAATTTTTGAAATAACGTAAGCAGTATTAATCTTTAAATAGAGTAAATCGAAGATGGGATAAAATATAAAAAAATAAGTACTCGTATATATCATTAAATAAATATTGTTTACCATATTTCCTTGAACAGGTTTGTAGTTGACAGCTTATTCAAAGATGTATTTAGGAAATCGACATCGATTTGGAAACAGCTGAGCGAGTTGTTACGGTGTCATTCGCAGAGCCACTCTGGGTCCACGAGGCGTATATTTTAAACCTTTGTTTTGTAAAATAATTGTAAGCGTTGGTTAACAAGGCTGGTTTGAACACGAAACACACATAACATAATCAAGTACGATGCATTTTTAGTCTGGTTTCTGTAAACAGCTATAATTAGATAAGAAAAACAAACAAAAAAAAAATGGCTGTTGAAGCAAGGCTTTTCTTCTCTAAAACGCTTTTTCCCCCCTTATTTTGTTTAAGGGTTTTGACTATAGTCTTACCAGCCCTATCATAACCGAATGATACTAAAATTAAAACATTTCGTACATCCTCTTACATAATAAAATCATTTTCAACTCATTTCACATAAGATTTTAGCAATCTCATTAAAAGGTTTTATTACTAAAATGATATGTTACAATAATTATTCTTGACACGTTCCATTAGAAAATGACATTATCTGTAACTTCGCACGTTGCAAAAAAGCGGATATGTTTTACGTGAAGAGATATTTATGCAGGCCGGCATGATAGCGGCGACCGCCGATGGATCTTGATCTGTCGATGGTCGCCGTTGTGTTTGGATTGTACTGTGCTTACTACCATCAAGGACATTGTCATCAATGTGCCGACCTACTATATAAAGGAAAAAATATTTTTACTTTGACTAGTGTTGTTTTGAACTATTTAGTAAGAGTTCGTGGTAATCCTATCCGTGCATGACTTTCAGCCATTGCATTCGTGTAGTTTTTGTTTAGCTGCAAAGCGTTCGGCGATAACGCTTTTTGTCCCTCAGAATAAATTTACATGTCAACAAAGACCGAATGCGAGGGACTTTTTGTCATAATACTACATACCCTAATAAGTTCTTAATGTCGGTATGAACTGAAAATTATTACACTATAAAACGGAACGCGCACCGGGTGATATTAAGTGCCCATTAGAGCAAATTTGTATATAAGGATACTTAATATTCCTTGATAATTATTACACTAGTTTTAAAAACTACAAAGTAAAGTTATTATTAACTTATTTACCAATACTATAGGTGACATCTTTCTGTCTGTCCGTTAGTGTCATTATAACTCGAGAACAGATTAACATGTTTTTAGGGTTTCGAAATCAAAAGGAATCCTTATAGTTTCGCTATGTCCGTTTGTCTGTCCGCGGCTTAGCTTAAAGATTCTTTGTGCTATAAAGGTGTAGCTTAGAGATTCTTTGTACTAGAAAGGTGTAATTTGGTATGAGTATACATATTAATCACGCAGACAAAGTGGTCAAATAAAATCTTGAAAAAAAAGGTAAGTTACCTCCTCTAAACATAAAGTGGGAATGTTTTTTTTTTCTCGTCTATCCCATCGAGTGTGGCTTTAAGGGACAGGTCGTTCAAAGATATTATGGGTCAGTCAAAACCATTTTTCGATATAGGGGATCCGTTTGCGAAATATTAAGTTTTAAATTATTAATTTTTGTTAGAGTCAACTGCTCGGTGTAACATGAATAATGATTACTTCACACAAAAGTATACTGTGAATGTTTTGCCGTGTCCCGGCTGGCACCCGGCTCGGCTCCGGCCCGATGTATACGAACGATCCTCGACTCTCACATAAATAATGACATTTTCTTGCAATACTTTACCTAAACTATTAAATGTTACTAATCTAAATAATGCAAAAGAATATGGTTTAGAAAAAAACTGCAATATTTACATCAGAATGACCAAATTTACGTAATAAAGCAAACAATATAAGCCCATAAGGGCCATGGAGCCTCAGACGGCTTTTACTTCATCCGGTCTTGGGGGCTAGCGCTTAAGGCACTCAGCCGCGAAAGCATGACATCAAGCTCCAAGGGTGCCAAATCTTGGCACCTCAAAGCCGAAAGCAAAGCCGAGCCTCGGCTTGGACTGCTGCCGTAGTTGTAAATGAGACGCGAATTGGCTAATTCCCTATCCGTAATTCGATCTAAACTAACATACATGAGAAAAATGAGGGAAGAAACATGAGTATATATGAATTTAGTAATATGTCATTTAGTAATCTAACTAGCCAAAAAGGAAAAAAAGAACTTACAGAACCTATGTACCTGAGTGGTGTGCATGTATGTAGGGATGCAGTGTAATGATTGTATGTTGGTAGTTAGTGAATGCACTGTATCGTGCGAGCGGCTGCTTGGCTCAGGATTCTTTGCCGAAGGAACGGACCTAGACTTGAGTTGCCGAAGGAGACGAAGTTAACCGCCCGTCCACTGCGGAGGGAACGGTGGTTTCGCGGGCGTCGGCGCGAGCACGCTTTACAAGCACGGACGCGTAATACGCGCTGGCTTTCTCGATCTCGTCATCGAGGTCGGTAAAGATATTCCGCGGTTGGCGTTTTGCCTTCGGTGCGTTTGGGACTGGGGTGTAATTTGCGGCGGCTACACTAGCGGGTTCGGGTGATTCGACGCTGTGTCGAAATAGGATCTCGCGAGGAATTTAACATATGATTCGATCGAAGGAAGTCCCATATCTTTATTGAGGTCTACGTTCCGAACGAACCATGGGACATCGACAAGCTTACGTAAAAATCTGTTTTGGACTCTGGAGCTGACTAAAGTTAGGCTTGGACATATGTGCGAATGCAGCGCAGCTATATGTGGACGACGGAGAATTTAGCGTTATAATATTTATGTAATATTACTGAACACGGTTGCAATAAGGTTTAATAACCTTATTATCTTAAGGCGGTCGAGAAAAACTGTATGCTTTCCCTTTTATCATAAATTTATTCATGTATGCATATCGGTTGTTACAGTATACCATCACGTTCTGTTCTTTAATAACGATTAATCAAATTTATTGTTACTGGTTTTTTACAAATATTAATGATTGTTGGCTGCAATAAAATATCTATACCGATATTATGAATCTTAAGAGATTGTTTGTTTGAACGCGCTAATCTTTGGGACTGCCAGTCAGATTTGAAAAATTACTTCTGGCTTTTATAACGTATTTATTGAGGACAGTTAAGGCTATATAAATTCTCGCTAAGACCCTAAGGAACGGATCAGTAATCTTGAATGTCAAGCAATCTGGCAAGCCGTAGGCAAGTACGGGAAGCGAAAACAACGATAGGCTACACGAGTGCGTTGACAACATATATAAAAATCAATATTAAAGTGGCCTATTTAATTTGGTATGGAAATTTAGATATAATCTTTTATTTTCGCGAATATAAAAGGAAATAAATCATATTTTAATCAAAGAAGTAGGAAACAAGGATTCACTTCACTTGGTGTCAAGTGGTCAGCAAGCCTACAGGTATGGATGGATAACCGACCTCAAAAGGATCGCAGTGCCAAGTTCAGTCATAATAAAATATAGGTTGCAATTTCTGAGGGCTCAGTTAGAACATCTCCTGTGCGTGACGTCAATCGTACCCTTCAAACTTAATAGAACACTGTAAGCTCAAGAATTACTGCTTTGTGGCAGAAATAGGTGTGGCGATAGTGCTTCCATAGTTGAACCTTGCATAGTTCTTTCTTGGTACAGTTTTTTATTTTCTTCACGAAAGGAAAAGGTAAAGGTATCTAAACCATGCAGCCAAGTCAGATGTTTTCTTGCAATCTTCAAACATAGCCTTAACAATGGGGTTTTTTGTGTTTTCAGAGAGTTTTTGTGGCAAGCTAAAGTTCATGTGCCCAGTTATTATTTATAATTCACTTATCTTGTACACGATTACCAGACTACATCACGTAACATGCCGACAAAAATACACATTATAGGGCCAAACAGCACAAATTTTTAAATTAAAACAAAGACCACCACATAACACTTCCAGATCCCGCCACAAATTCCTTGCATAGATTATACCACTTTCCTTTTCTTCTTTTTATTTAATGGCGACGTGTTTTTCCACAATTCTGTCAACGTAAAGTAAATAGAATATGTTTTCAATTATTCTTGTAATGTTCAAACATAGCTCTAACAAGATGGCGGCTGTCTTGTCAAAACTGTTACGTGAGTTTTTATGGCAACTTAAAATGCATGTTCCTAGTTCACTTATGCACAATAGAAACTACATCAAGTAAAAAATAGAGGAACAAATAACATTAGTTTATAAATTAAAATTAAACCACCACATGATAGATCAATAACCCGTCAAAAACTCTATACCTCTCTTATGAATTTTAACTCTTGTCTTTGAATTTGTATACGCTTTAATACGAGTATATGCTTTTACATGATAAACAGTGAGGAAATTGTTAAATTATAACATTTGCTTAGTACTTTTAGGATACATTCTTTTAACTTGCCTTGCGAGAGTGCGTTTAACAAATAACTTTCTTATATCGGAACAATGTAATATTTGACTGCGGCAGATATCTCACGTTTAAGTCAAGTATTGTCTGTGGTGAAAAAGGAGAGCTCATAAATATTCATGGCAATTTTGGTCCCGAAAAGTCAGCGTTAAGTCTATTTCCGATAAAATGGTAAAATGTTCTTCATCGGGCTCAATGGTTGATACCATTTCAGCCTGTCTTTACAAAGTTTGTGATAAAATTATATTAGTTTCATAGAAAAAAATATTTATTTTATTTCGGTAATTGACGAGAGTACCTCGTTTCCCAGTTGACATCTGTATTGTTACACATTAACCAACTACGGTACTGTTTAGGTGGTAGGACACTCCAAATGTATCCGACTGAATCGCGACCAGTATACACCAAGTGTAACATCTTCCACTGTGGCACGCTTAGCCGGTGTATATCCAGTAATAAAAGGGGATTGTAGAGCATTTGTACCCGACTAGGTACTCTTGTTGCCAGTGGGTGCTCAACCAGTGTAAATCCAGCTGCCGAAGAATTTTCTGGCTGGCATGACAGTGACGACCGTCGATTTTTCGATTGTACTGTGCTTACCATCACACATAGTGGCGTCACTTTACCGTGATAAGGTGCAATGCAGTCAAATAAGAAGGTTTTTTAAGAAATAAAAGGTTCTGACTTTGCTTTTAGATTCGATATTCTCTCTTAAGTACTTGTTTCTTCAATTAAATTATTTAATATTATAATAGCACGGTCCTCGAAACGATATTCGCAGTATACAGTTCACATTTATACCAGCATACTCTCGTAAAATTTTATGATATTTTATTTAGTGGCAAGGGAGCGAAACATCGGAACATGATATGGCAAATTCCCCGAAGAAACGAACATAATACCCGACCGCGTGTAAACATGTAAATTTATAAAGATTTATGATTTAAAGATTAAGTTTTGTTATTTTAGCAACATCTGTATGGAATTGCTACTTATTAAACAGTACAAAACGTACTGTGATAAGGGTAAAATTAATTGTAATTCTTGTTACGCAACGAATCTATTTTATGAAGCATAAGGCTCACTTACGAAAGTTATATGTTCAATGCTCATATCTATATGAATAAATATATTTATGTTATGTATTATGTCTATGAGTTTTGGGGTTGGCTCCATCAAACTTATTTTAATTGATATCTAGCGAATGTTATCTACTTCGTATTTCTTCTTTTATTTATCTTTCTGCGTTATTTATTTTAAATTTACACTACAAGGAACAAATTGATAATAAGTATATACATTTTGTGATTAAGTACTTATTATGGACACTGTGTACAAATCGTTAATTTTATTATCAAAATTTAAACGAATGTCATGAGTCAAAACGAATTATTCATTTATAGACTCGGTTATAATGGGCTCTTTTACACGTCAATTTATAATAAATTGATGATTACTGAACGGAACGACGCGACGTTGTGGAAATGACAGCTGTTGAATCGAGGACCCCCTAAAACGTGGGTGCGGCGCGGCGTCATTATAATTTCCAATAATTTCGTGTTTACAATTCACCGAGTGATCGAAGTGTCAATAAGTTTCAAATATTTAAATGTCTAGTGGCTATTTAAAAGCAAAACAAGGGTATTTTATTTATCTTCGATTAAATGTATTTACGTAATTTATACACGTAGGCTTTTTCGGGTCTATTAGTTCATGGTTAGGTGGTAGTGATTTGACATTCATATATGCTTTCTTAGGAGATAGATTGAAAGAAGTATGTTGATTTGAATTTGATTATTGATTCAATCGTATTTCGCAATTTCTTGGTTTTATTTTCAATTAAGATACCATAAAGCATGCTAAATTAATTTCTCCCTTCTGTGACATATATCTATATTTGTCTTTCCTGACCCTATACCACAATAGGTGGGGCCGGCACAGCCACTCCTCTTCTTCCATTCCAGCCTATCACCCATCATCTCTGTACTCACTCCCCGTACACGCATATCTTCTTTCACACAATTCATCCAAGTCTTTTTATATCTATTTAACATATAATAAAATTAAAGTGTCTGATGTAGATATACACGGTACCTATAACAAAAAAAAAAAACAACAAATAATTTTTGTAATCGGATAAGTAGTTCTAGAGTTTTCCTCTTACAAATATCCAAACTTTACCTCTTAATAATAGTAATATTATATAAGTGTATATTAAAACATTATAAATGAAATAAATGGGTTTATATATACAAATAAATCTAAAAATCACTTCTAGTAGTTGATAGAGTGGTATTTGGATAAATCTTATAATGTGATGAATCTTTGAATTGCCAGAAGAAGAATATATATTAAGATGAATGCAGTAGAAATACCATTTCTCCGAATCATATTTGAAGCTATACTACCAGATCGCATTAGAAACAAAGAGATGCTTATAAATGCCTGTAAAATAATATCTTCAACGTTAAATTTTAAAGTATTATATTTCATTGATTTGGACTTGTGGATTTCACGATTTCACGAGTGATGAAATAATGAAGACAAAAGATACAATGCTTATTAAAGGGAACAGAAATAGCTCTAAAAACTGGCGTGGATGTATGAAGGGTGTAATTAATCTCAAGGAAGCAAAATACCTAGGTTTGTAAAAAGAATAACTATGCTTTCTGCTAAATCTGTGAGATACGCTGCATGATAATAGATAAATATATCTGCAATTCAGTTTACCTGAACTCTTGCTTATAAATTTGATAATAGAGGACAATATATAAAATATTTGTTCTTTCCTTTCAATAAAGCTTTAAAATAATATGCAAATTATAATATTTTCCAATTTTCATTTAAAAAGTATATATTGAAAACTGTTTTCTTATAAGACAAAGGATGACACGCATCATAAATTTTCGTAACTTTAACAACATAAATTATTGGTAAGAATCATTTATTAGGGAAGTTGATAGGTGTGAACGGTAAAAAACTTTTGAATATTAATCATTTTTAGGCTGATCCGTAAGGTATGGGAATTACGGCCTTGTATTGGTGTGAACAAGATTGGTATTGATTTTGAAGATACGCTCGGCACGAGAAACGCCGGTGTTAAATAGGTCAACAGCCCTGAAGGGTAAGTCAGTATGGGTAATTAGAACTTCTGGAATACCTTTTCATTTTCCGGTGAGCCCTAGGCGCGTTGAAAGTACAGTTCAATTGGATTTACAATTGATGGTTCATATGAAATTTTATGCTCTCATAAACCATAATTATGAATAAAGTTATTGATAATATGAAATATAGAATTGATATCAAAAGAATTTAATCGCTGTCATATTTTTAATTTGTACTAATATTATAAAGCTCAACGACATTATTTGTTTGTAACCATGTACATCAAGTAATCAAGCTGTAAACTTATTCAGGCACCGTGTCGATCGACGTATGTTCGAATCTATTATAAAACTCAACGTCTCTCTGCTTGTCTACTCTCCGTTTGTGTTCTTTTGAAACAAAAACCACTTGTCCGATTTACATTTTTTATTTTTATTTTAATTAACTGGCTCCCAAGTGCATCTGCTGAAACACACCTTGAAGTGCTTACTGATACATTTTTAACTTGAGAGTGGTAGCTAACCAGGCTGGCATTAGAAGACGCCCAACCACCATGCTAAAGCAACAATAACTAATATCAATATTTTCCTTCGCCAAAAACTCAGGTTTATTATGAGACTAGCTGTTTCCGCGGCTCCGCTTGCGTGGATTACAGAATGTCGTCGGTCGAGCGCACGTGCAAATCGTACTGTCCCCGCTCAAAAGACGGAAAAGAAAAATGCTTATTGTGTGGGTGATCCTTAGAAGACATATACGCTATCGCTGACTTTTTTGTATGTATTTTCAAAATCTACAATAATTTAGAACATTCATTTAAAATATCTCTATGGTTTACTCAGCGTAAGTCATTTAAGCATCCCAAATGCGAATTGATTCACCATTATCATCATTGCTTATTTCTTGTGTTACTTTATGTTACCAAATATATTCTATAACATGGCCAGATAACATAACTAGCGTGAAAGAAGATGCGTTTGTTTGTATGTTGGAATGAAATGGCTGGACGGATTCGAATGAAATTTGGTATAAAAAACGAATATTTTGTTTTTATCAACTAGAAAAGTGAGCTGGCAATAGCTAGATAATATAAATAATAATATGCAAGCGTTATTGCGGTCAGAAGCCAGTAACTTATATGGAAATAAAGACCTTCGGAAACAAAACTCAGGTAGTCTTATTAAGCATAATTAGATACAGCCCGAATTGGAAGTTTTCGAGAACGTTCGAGAACGTTTTCAACCACCCCCATTATGACTCAATGAATATCAATTAAAGTTTACGAGTTTAATTGGCGCACCGCCGATATTTAATGCCATTTGCATGTTGGTCAGGTATTAACTCGTAACGATATTACGAGCGGTAATTGAGTTTCGTAAGCTTTCGATGTCGGGAATGTATTTTCGTCGTGTTATTGTTTTACGTGAAAATTGTTATCGGGTTAACGAGATTGGGTTTCATCTTCATATACACATTTAGCGGCTATCGGAATATTATGATGTAAGGATGAAACGAAGTGCGATTTTTATTGAGTTTATTTTAGAAGTTGATAATAGTAACTTATTTAATATTTACTATTTATATTAAGGATATGCTTTTTCGGAGAATTTTCACTTTTACACTTCACAGCTGGACATTGAATTACTACTGAAACACTGTTCCATGGTAATATGTACAAACAATTATAAATCTTAAAAGATTGTTTGTTTGTTTGATCGCGCTAATCTCTGGAGATTCAATCAGATTTGAAAAACTCTTTTCGCATTCTATATTTTATTTCTTGAAGAAAGTTATAGGCTCTATAACTTCATGCTACGGCCCTAAGGAGCGGAACAGTAACCATAAACGTTAAACAATCCGGTAAACTTTATGTAAGTATAGGAAGTGAGAACAATGTGGCGGCTCGGTGGAGAGTTGGTCGAATATTTAAATTTATCACTTATGAAAACGTGGTTCAAGTAATATTTATATTTCTCGTATTCATAATATTAATTGTAATTATTTCATTAATGTTTAATTGTTATGTATTGTTTAATATTATATTAAAAGATTGGCCTTTTAAAAAGCGCAAATAGCAAAATAATTAATTCTTGGTTTTACTTTTGTATCATTGACATACTCTAGTCTAAATGTTCTTAAAATCCAATTATAAGGTTATAATATCCATAACATCAAAATTGATGCTCATTAGCCGTTACGAAGCAGATGCACCGAATGATCCACAGTAATAGCTACGCGCGTCAAAGTTTACCGGGATTTTAAATTATTGAACGTTAAACTAAGCACTCACGCAAGCCTCACTCACAGTGCGGCGGCGCGGCATTGGGTTTGACGTAAATAACCATTTGCCCGCCCTCATATTAATTGATGTTTCCAACAAAATTTAACTAATTTAACTTCATTATGCTGTCATTGTATTTTACTAGTCATTAATTTTGTATTACGCAATTATAGCAAAATATGTGAAGCAATATTACACGTGCACAAGTCTGCATAATCAATTAAATTACGGTACTCTGTATACAAATCCATTTTCATGTGTATAAAATAGGATTATGGTTCTTGGTATGAACAAGGTTTTTATTTGAATGACTATATTTGAACAACTACAAAAGAAGAAAGTTCTGGTGGCGGAATGAAAAATCCTTCGAAAGATCCTGGGAACTGTCAAGAGAGCCGATGGCACTTGGAGCAGTAAAAATGCTGAGATTGAGGACTTGACGACCAACTCTAACATCATCGGCGTAACAACATCTCATAATTTTCGCTGCGTCAGCCACCTACAGATAATGGGTGAGCATTGAGCAATCAAAAGATCATACTCGGGATAACCAACTGGTCATCGTCTAATTGATCCGTCCAGTCATCGCTGGGGTAACACATTGGAAGCGGATCTGCATCAGCTTCAAGCCGACAATTGACATGATCGGGACAAGTGGCATGTTTTCGTTTCGGAGATTAAGACCTTTTTTTTGGACTATTGGACCAGTAATACGCTTGACAAGAACACAATACCTACTATTATTGTTAACACGCGGGTTAACTACAACTCACTCGGTAGGCGAGATAGCCCGCAAACCAAATGAGCTCTCTTCCCGCACACCTCCGTCCCTGCTTACACCCAAACCTACCGGGCATAAAGAAGGGGAAACAAACGGAATGTACGGAAAGAGACACGATTGCGTTGTTCTCGTCCTGACTCACGGTGAACTGGTTAACATTCTGCGTCGCTAACAACCAGAATAGTTACTTAGTTATTTAATTGAATAACTGATGTCTGACGAAAAAAAGGTTAATTGAAATAAAAAATTATTCATTAATCCTTAAACACAATTATTGTATAGAAAGTGTTAAGGCGTAGTCAATAAATAATACGCGTGTCGACGAAGATCGGAGCGCGACCAACCCTCACGCGCCCCTACACGTGCAACCTTTTCACAGCGTGCTTGCACGCGGACCGACACGTGACTTCATCCAGCGAGACCCGCACAAGTCTACTCACCTGGGTCACGCACGTGGTACTTGTTACGCCTGAACGTGCATTACACGACATCTTATATATAAATAAATAAAAATGAAATGCTGTTCGTTGGTAAGCGCAACACTAGAGAATAGGTGGACCGATTTAGTTATCTTTTCAAAATTAATATTACAACACATAAAACATTTATATTATTTATAATATATAATATTAATTATTAAAATAATAAGGTACATGGAAACAGAAAAAAAAGTTTATTTAATGTTAGTAATAGTCCGAATAAGCTGTTTAGGGAAAGAACAATTTTAAGGGTCAATTTTGGAAAAGTCTTCTATATTTTGTATTTTTTATGAACTCAAGAACATTTCTCACGATTAGATCGATGGATATTAATTAATTAATTATTTTATGTTTTGTTCGTTATGGTCTTAGAAGTTTCCAAGATTAATTATTTTGGGTAGATGGCGCTTTAAACTATTTATCGACTACTGGAATGGGAAAAAGACGTCTGCCGGGCCAACTAGATATATAGAGCTAGCTGTGCCCCGCGGTTATACCCTCGTATAATTTAAAAGAAATCGCTGATTGATGATTTATAATACTTCAGTATAGACAATATGTTTATCGGGTGGCTAGGGTTATGCGTCGAAACTCACAGGGCTCGTTAGTGCCTTTTTTTTATAACTGACTATAATGTTAGCCTTAGGGGCGGGCCCTGGAGCCTTTACGGCTTTTACAGCTTTACCGGGCTTGGGGGCGAGCGCTTAAGGCACTCAGCCACGAATCTCATTAGAGCCACTACACCTATAGTCATAGTCATAGACCCGAGCCGAGTGTTGAATTATTTTAATTATCTTCCAAACTATGCGTCTAAATATCATGCTATAAAGGCCAAAATTTATCTTCATAAAATTGTCTTCATTATGAAGTAACTTTCGTTCGTAAGGATTAATATACCATGCTTAATAATAATTCTCATAAGTCACTTTTCTATTTTCAATAAAACTTTGTAACAAAATACCTTATTGCGGCTTATATATAAGAGACAGACACATGGTATCGCGGACTTTTTTTAGATATTGTAATATTGTAGAACATTATATTTACGTATCACTAACCATTACGCCAGCGCACGCGTATAAATTAGTTAAGGTGCACTATTTCTTCCGACTTACTTAACAAAAATCAATATGTAAGGGTAGCTGAGAAGTATAGCCTAATACTAGGTAGCCTATACAATTCCTCGTGAATCTGGCTATCATATAAACGAAAGATTTTTTCGAGTCCGACTGGTAGTTTCAGAGATTAACGTGTTTAAACAAACAAACAAACGATGAAACAAAAAAATTTTCCACTTTATTATATTAAGCGTGTCTACTAAAGCATGACAGCAGCGACTGGCGATGAATTATTAATCTCTCGGTGTTTGTCATTGTATTTGGATTGTACCGTGTTTACCATCAGAAAAAGTTCCTTAATTTTTCCGTGGTACTCTAAGAAATCTTTAGAAGAAAAAAAATTAAAACATAAGGATATCGTATAAATTTCTGAATCCTATTGGGTTTTTATAGCAAACAACTTACCCTAATATACGCTCTGAATATTATGCAGCTTCAAACAAAATATGTGGATAAGCTGAAGGGCGCATTTTTGATCGTAGCCGGACCTCGCATTGGCACAAGAATATTTGGGTCAGTAAATATTGGGTTAAGTTCTCGGATGGGTCAGATATAATCCAAGATATATGTAAGCCTCATAGAATGATATATTGCATGTCTTTTTTATTCAAAATGATGGGTCACTCGCCCTTCCAATTTATAAAATATATATTAGGGTGGGCAAAAAAAAACGTTTTTTTATCTCACGTTTATTTAAAATGTTTTAAATATGCTCGACAAAAATTAATAAGAATTAAAAAAAAAGTGTTGCTCAAAAAAAACAAGATGATTAAAACTTTATTTTTGTGTATCTACATGTAATTATGGTCTACGGTTGAAATTATAAGTATTCTGAAACTTTTAAGTTGGTATCTCATTTTATATATGTAGGTCGCTCACGATTTTTGTCATTATTAACTTTACTCATTATCGAGTGAGCTATAAATATAAATATTCACAACTTTCTTCACATATAGTTGACATCTTAAAGAATATGAATATATCACAAGACATAAAGAAAAAACACAAATAGCATTATTACTGCTAAACTTATTGCCTTAATTATATATTCTTTTTTAAGTTTGTTTTAAATGAGATTGAGACACCCAGAGATTAGCGCGTTAAAAAAAAGAAACAAAAGACAAGCGGGTGGTATAAAATCAAAGAAGGCAAAGTAGGTCTGACCGATAACTTGGTAATTCAAATAAATCTAATAAACTTCAATTGTATCCATGGTGAATATTTTACTGTTACTTTCATCCAAAGCTAATAATAGTCAAATATTCGCCATAAATGCTTATGGATACAATTGAAATTTATCAGTTTTATTCGAAAATGTAAATTAAATTATTTCTAAATTCAGGAGACAAAGAAATATGGAAGCTGTTCATAAAATTAGAGTGTTTCCATCAGTGTTCGTCAGGGTGTGACGTGGCTCTCAGCGTAATCTATTTTGCCTCGGTAACCGGCTGATGTGGGGTAAATAATGTTTTTTGGATATTTATGACATACAATGTTCCTTGTTATGAGAGTGAATGTATAAAATTACATAATATTCCATTTTAGTTTATTAACATTTTAAGTTATAAACGTTATCATATATTGGATGTATTTCTGGCTTTCACTAATTGGCTTCCTCTAGACTTATATTAATGAACAAGTGTTGTACTCAAAATACTAGATCTGCAATGCAAAATTAAGTAAACGGAAAATGAAACTATTTTCTTAATTTTGTTCTTCATGATTGAGGGTCGTTAATAAACGTTCCTCGAGAGCCGAGACATATTGTTTCTAGATTTTTCGAGGATGCATCTCGTGAAAGTTGTGTGCGGGACGAAAATTGTCCCGTTTTATAGTATAGTTAAACTTTCAGACCAATGAAGAAGCGAACGGACGTGTTGTTTTACTCGAGTAAGATCACGCGCATTGCCATTATCTGCTATCGAAATTGGGTACAAAACTAATAATCTTTAAATTTAAAACATATTCAATAAGTCTTTGTAAATGTGAAGCTAATCAATTTTTTTATTGTATTTCTTGCCTTACTATAACTTTGAAAACTGAGTCTCGTTTTTTTAGCCATGTCCCGCATTATGATTGCAAATGTCCTGCGAATCCATGTACTATGGTCGGCAACGCTAGTCGTGGCCTCCTTGCACTTGGCCTGTCCATTTTTCGGAGTTTTTTCGCCATTTTCATTTATCTTTGCCTACTTGGAAATCATCGTCATCGCTTTCAAAGAGAATGAATGTATTATTTATATCGAAGAAAAATCTGTATTTTTACTAAAATAATTTATTAGTAACGAATATACCACATTATACCAGCAAGAGCTTTTATGACTTCACTTACAATATTGGGTCATTATTTTGATAGCCTGAAATTTCAGTGATGCGACATCTGTTACAGCAACAAATGAATAACGATACCACGGACCTCTTAAATTTTTTATCAATTCATTATATTGAAAGGCAAAGTCCATTGAGGGAATTAAATAAGTATTGCAACAGCGGCAAAGGATCGAACGATGTTCAATTTATAGATAACAATTTATGTTCGATATTCAATTCGACATACATTATTAAAATAATTTGATTCCACTGATTTTCTAATAATGGAATCTGTTTTGATATTATTTCTTTTGTTTAATAGTAATTTTATTATTTTTGCCCGCCTGATGACCTGATTTATTGAGTATACCAGAAGAAAATAAAATGTGTATGTATATTGTAGGGAAATAATTTAAAATATTTTTATTGTAAAACAAGGATTAATAAAGTACTGAGCAGACTAAAAAAAATTTAAGGGCACCGGAGCAAGCTTCGTTATATGACAAAACAATAAATATTTAAATGATTTAGGAGTTAATTATTAACTTGTATATGCCAGATTTTTTTCTTATTTCGTAATTCTATAGAACTATAACATCAAGCAAATGCAAGATTAAATAACGATAAAATCTCACTAATAACGGTACATTGAGTTATTTTACAAAATATAGAAAATGAGAACTATGTTGACACCCAATAGTTAATTTTACATGTGTGCTGTAAAAGTATCATCCTTATAAAATGTTCAAGGTTTATATACGAGTACTTAATACAGAAAAATGGTATTTCCAGTAGACGTAGACAGACTACTATTGACAAGGCAACCGTACTATTGACTAAGTACCGATAAAATCACAAACGGCAACATCCAATTGCTTAATAAGAGATTTTCTTTAATTTTTATAAATATGGTATTTTATTCAGGAATTCTTCTACTATAACTAATAATTGTAGTGAGCACTGTGAATAAAAATAATGTCTACGCCTTTTTCAGTGAAAGTGGATATTTTTGCTTTTGTATAACTCATTTATTGACTCGTAGTATTTACCAGGAAACCGTATTATTGACTAGCTACTATTGACCAGTATTATTTAGCTACTACTGACTAGTAACTATTGAATGGACGTCAACTAAAAGTAGTATATTAGTCATGATAATATATAAACGTGTAAATGGTAAATATGTATACTGATTTCCGGTAATAATGCGAATAATCCGGTAATAGACACAACTGTTATTAAAGGCCTTAAGCCTAGAAAGTCCCCCGGCCCCGACGGTATCAGGAATGAAGTACTTAAACTTCTTCCCGATCACCTCATAGCTCTTTTGGTCTGCATCTTCAATGTAGCCATAGCCCACTGCTATTTTCCAGCCGTCTGGAAAAAAGCTATAGTTATAGGTATTCACAAGCCCGGCAAAAAAGCTTCGCTTCCCGATAGCTATCGCCCGATCAGCCTTTTAAACACACTAGGAAAACTTTACGAGCGGCTCCTTCTGAACCGTCTCAAAACCGTTATAGATATTAAAAACCTATACCCTCCCGAACAGTTCGGTTTTCGCGCCCGACACTCGTGTACACATCAAGTGCACCGCCTCACGGAGCACATCACGAGCAACTTTGCCAAAAGTAGTATCGCCCCCGCCCGTACGCTTGCGGTCTTTTTCGACGTAGCTAAGGCCTTCGATAAGGTCTGGCATGCCGGACTAGTCCACAAGCTACATAAACTAGAAATCCCGGATAGGTTAGTTCACCTAGTTCATGATTTTCTACGCGACCGCACCTTTCACTACCGAGTGGAAGGAGTACTATCTACCGCCCACCCTATACGCTCAGGAGTCCCGCAAGGTTCCATTCTGGCGCCTTGCCTTTTCAATCTGTACGTCAGCGACCTCCCGAAGCCCCCCGGGGTCGAGGTAGGGCTCTACGCTGACGACACAGTCATATACGCGTCAAACAGACACAGAAAAAATCTCGCCTGCGCAGTCCAACGTGCCGTAACCACTCTCGGGGAGTGGTTTCGAACGTGGCGAATAGCTATTAATCCGGTAAAGAGCGCCGCGATTATGTTCGAACCGCATACATGTAAACTACCACGCACGGTAGGACCCCTCTCATTATTCGGTAGGAATATCCCTTGGGCCACCAAGACTAAATATCTAGGTGTCACCCTCGACTCGAAGCTTAACTTCAACGCACACGTTACTATAGTCCGGAATAGGGCCGTCTGGATCCTTTCCCGCTTGCGACCCTTGCTCAGTTCGGTAAGCAAAATGTCCTTAAGACATAAGCTTACACTATACAAGATGTGCGTCCGTCCGATCTTGACATATAGCTGCGCAGCGTTCGCACATATGTCCAAACATAACTTTGTCCGCATGCAAAGAGTCCAAAATCGGTTTCTCCGTCGCCTGCTTGACCCTCCAGCCTTCGTTAGGAACATGGACCTCCACAGGGACATGAGGCTTCCCTCGATAGAAGCCTATGTGAAATATCTCACCAGGAGATACTTCGATAGCGCTTCGAATCACCCCAACCCACTCGTAAAATCCACCGTGAACTACGTCTCAGACAACTCGATCCCCGTTGCCAAACGTTATAAACGCCGTCCGCGAAATCTCCTTGTCGATCCCGACGACGACATCGAGAAAGCTAATAATTACTACGCGTCCGCTCCCGCAACATATGCGTGCTCGCGCCCACGCCCGCGAAACCACCGTTCCCTCCGCAGGGGACGTACGGTTAACTTCGCTCCCGCACACCCGCCACGACCGCCCTCCTCTGCGGCAACTCAAGCCTAGGTCCGATCCATCGGCATGGAGCCCTTGAGACAAGCAGCCGCTCGCGCGATACAAGTGACTCTACAATCACTAGCTTTCACAGCCATACATGACACTGCATTATACATACATGCACAACACACATAGGTACATAGGTTCTGTAAGGGACCTTTTTTTTTTCTTTTTTGCCTAGTTAGAGTAGACAAAAATTTCAGACCACTAAATACACATACACATGTTCCTTCCCTCCTCCCAGGGGGCAGAAACATGTATATATGTATAGTTAGTTTAGTTCGAATTACGGATAGGGAATTAGTCAGATCGCGACCTAATTGCATACGCGCAACAGTCCGAGCCGAGGTCCGGCCACTTTGGCACCCTCGGATGTTGTTGCTTAGCTTTCGTGGCTGAGTGCCCTAAGCGCTCGCCCCCAAGCCCGGTAAAGCTGTAAAAGCCGTAAAGGCTCCAGGGCCCCTCAGGCTAACAGTGTAGTCAGTTCGAAAAAAAAAAAAAAAAAAAAAAAAAGTAATAGACACATACATTCACATGAACAAACTTGTCAGTACGGAAACCCACACGGAGTAAAGGATCAGTTTCTACTGAATCATTTATCCAGCAAGCGTTACAAATCCAGGGTTAGACGTGAATAATTATTATTCATCTACTCCGTTTCCTTGCATCGGGCGTATCTCTATCAATAAAGCCTTCATTGGCTTCCGAACAAGCCAGCCTGCCGCCAAATACTCCATCTTTAGGATTACCGTGCGACATACGATTTCTTGCGGCGTTTAAAATTTAGTTTCGCTGATCTTGACTACTTAATCTTGGTTTAAGAAAACTACACAATTTGTAAGTGGAGAAATTCATTGCAACATACAAGTAGGTAAAGATACTGCGACTAACAAACATTAATTAGTTATTTGTATTTATTAATATTGTATAAAGAAGATTTTAAAGATTTACAAGGAATATAATTTTATAATAAAGTTTTATTTGAAGAATATAGTATACTATGTAGAAATATATATGACTAGTAGTATAAAAAAGCGACAAAAAAGCAGGTGTCCTGAAATTCATCATCAGGGAATTAACAGTGTTTCGAGTTTTGACACCCGAAACCCTGCATGACACCTACGGTCAGCAGTCAGCCGAGCTATTATACCTTACTAGTTTAAAAAAATCGGTTTTATTTTTTTATGACGCAAATGACTGAAAGCCAAACATACGTAAAATAAAAGAAATCGTGAGACATTTTGTGTAAACGTTTTCATTAGTTCAGAATGAGCTTAATTAGTATTGAACATTCCGTGCAACCGCGCTATTTTACCGCTTACCGTAAATGTGTCTGTGTGTTACCATTAAACTACGTAGCCTGAGAATGGGAACTAGCGAGATGTGAGTATTAGAAGGGAATTCAACAATTGGAACTCAAAAAGACAATATATTTGACTACTCTTTTCAATTTCATACAATAGATCAGCAATCATAGTAGTAAATGGTATTAGAACAATATAATATTTATCATAATACCATTAAACTTTTTATTTTTTGTACTGCTAATTTGAGTTTTTACGAAGTGTAAGGCTGCGAACGTTCATACTTAACCTCAAGATCAGTATCTAAACAGTTTGAAAAAACACAAGTTATGACAGTTTCATAATATTATGCCGCTTTGTCCTGTGTGCTCTCTATGAGGTTATTAACATTGCCTCGGCAGGACTCTTCGCGATTATATTCGTGCGACAAAACTTGCTCTTCGGCCTACGGTAAAGTGAATTCACACATACGCGGACGTCACGCGATGATCTATTACGATGTTCTATCGCGATAAAAACAAAATGGAAGGACGACGTGATCGCTCTATATTTAATAGGGGCAAATAATTATTTGTTACATTTAGTTTGTTGTGCAGTTTCATAACACCGGCTACACCACGTAATTGCTTATAAATTCTAACATTTTCTCATTACTGCAATTGTCCATGCCTTATGGTAATTATTATATTCATATAAGCTAACCTACACGTTCACATCCACTACGCTTGACATCTGTGCGCCGACTGAAGTGTGGTCGCACGAGCGAAGTTTATCGGGATAAAATCCTTTGATCTGGGAGAGATTACCGACAGCGGAGCGAAGTTCCTTCGAAATGTCGAAGTATATGCGAAGGTTTGTCAACATGAATTGCGTAAAACGCGAATTTTCTGTTTATAACGATGAGTGCTGCCCAGATATAAAATCACTAACTATCACTTGTATTAATTTATATACACCATATGTATTATCTATTATCAGGTACTCATACTAAATAAATAAAAACTAAACTAAAACCTCTTGTACGTATTTAGGTTTTATTACCAAGTAAGCGGTACAACTATTGTAGAGGACGCACAACAATTGAAACTCGAGTGCGCTTTTAAATACGCGATACTCTATTCCGCAATATTTACTATGTATTTCAAATGTATACTAATATAATAAAATGAGAGTTTTTTCTTCGTTTGTTTGTTTAAACACGTTAATCTCTGCAACTAACAGTGGGATTCGAAAAATTATTTCTGTATATGATAGCCAGATTCACGAGGAATACTATAGGCTATCTAGCTATAATGCTAGCATTAGGCTACACCTCTCAGCTAGCCTTAAATATTGATTTTTGTTTAGTCGGAAGAAATAGAGTACCCTAACTGCTTTATCCGCGTGCGCTGGCGTAATGGTAAATACAATGTTCTACAAAAATAGTGCCCTTAGTACATCTAAAAAAAAGTCTGCGATACCATATGCCTATCTCTTATATATAAGCCACAATAAGGTACTTGTATTTTGTGACAAAGTTTTATTGTAAATCCGTAAATCCTTACGAACGAAGGTTACTTCATCATCGAGACAATTTTATGTAGATAAACTATGCCTTTATAGCATGTTAGTTGGACGAATAGTTTGGGAGGTAATGTAAAGGTAAAATAATTCAACACTCGGCTCTGGTGTATAACTAGATGTAGTGGCGCGACGAGCCGTGTGAGTTGTGACAGATAACCCTGGCCGCCCGATAAAAAATTGTCTATACTGAAGTATTATCAATCACCAATCAGCGATTTCTTTTAAATTATACGCGGGTGAAACCGCGGGGCACAGCTAGTAAAAAGATAACTGTCAAACCGCCATGTTACATTTCGCAACTTTAGTAAAAATGTACGATCGGAAAACAAAACATGTGCAAATTATGCTGTATATCACGTGACCGGCCATAAATTAGACTAACACAAAGGCTTCTATATTTATTAAAATTTAATTAATAATAAACATCTATCTTGTTAAAAAAAGAGGAATAACGTAATCACTTAAAATAAAATAAAAATTTATATTATTCGTTTTTGTTGCTGGCAGTACAAATATGAAAAGTAGCGAGTGAAGGAACACCAATTGTTACATAAATTGAACAGATATTTATATGATTTTATATTAGTATTTAATTAATTGCAACAAGAGGTTAAAACGAGAATTTCGAAATTTGAATTTTGAAAATTTGAAAATATGCTACTACATCGTTTCATTATAAAACTTTTCTTGTTAGGGGAAGAAATTTTACAGCCTGTCCCCAGTAATCCTTGGATTATGCGGTTTCAGTCGTCGAGGGCTGCGTTGGCCGCCTTGCTATCAATGAGCTGACTCAATCTCGCGTTGGATTATCCTGACTAAATAAACTCAATTTTTCGTGAAAAAATCTTACAAAATACGCAAAGGGATATATATAGATTTTGTACTTAATGATTAGAAACTAGAAGAAGTTTGTCCCACGTTCCCTAATATTTTTAATATCAAATGTTATATATATTTATTAGTAACATAGGTAGGAATGTCTTTATACCTTCTTATAAGTTATTTGTAGATTTTAAACCAATCAATAACAAAACACAGCTATTCACAAAAAGTAAAAATCAGGAATCTTATAATTGGTAACTAACAGGTAAATAACAGCTGGGCAAACACGGGACATTACCTAATTCTTAAACCCGCCTACGAAGGACGACGTTTTGGCGATTTAAAACGCCTGGAAGCTGTAACTTTGTATTTTTACGTCATCGTTAGGTGATAGTGTTAATGGTGAAATAAAAAGTCATATAAAAACACCGATGAAATAAGTTGAAAACGGATCGCCATTTTACCAGCCTAAATATGACTTTATTTGTTTTGTTTAAAATAAACTATGAAATATGTGAAAGTAATAAGCAAATAGGGAAGCCTCTTTTAAGTTTTAAAGGCAGTTAACATGCCTTACTATGTAGTTGAACTTTCACCAACAAAACTAACGACATTAACTAAATGTTATCAAAAACAACTTGACTGATGTTTGGCTATCACCCTCAAGATGAAAATCAGTCACCAAGCACCAATAGGTGTGTTCCGGTTGCAGCATTTGAGAGCCAGTCCTCCAATGGGCTTAGCATGTTACCATCATAAGCCACATCGTCGCCTAACATCATGTGAAAATGTGGCCAAACGCTATATATAACGTATTAAATAATAATAATAATGAACACTTCAAAAGTTATTTAACGCAAACTCATAATCTCAGTGGTTGATTTAAAGACTGTAGCTATTAGACTAAAGTGACTGTCCATACATTGTGGTTACTATGCAATTCTACAACATACTTCCTTTACAAGCAAAACAATGAAAATACAGTTTACTCGCAGATGCGATTTATTTATGTCGTCTGCGAGTTCTGCGAGGCCACAAACAAACACATTCGGGAGGTTCCGTCCGTGGAGAGTGAAGTGAAGCGATAAACTTTGTTGACAATGACTGATGCGCCGAATGGCCGATACGGTGCTCTAATATAAAATAAGGAAAGTTAAAGGAAAATCATGCTTTCAATCGGCCAACGATGCCCTTCTTCGTAACTCACTTGAAAACTTATAATTTACTTAAAATATTGATATTTTTATGTTTACATTTTGATACAAAATTATATTGATACTTGAACTAATTTAAAAGCAACGTAATAAATTAATATGGGACACAAATTCACACACAGCCATTTAATTCCAAACTAAGCAAAGGTTGTATTATGGTAACTAAACGACTGGTATACATACATGTATGGATATTTAACATTCAGATACACAACTGGCTGTGCCACAAGGTATTTCATTATGTTGGGATTAATATTGTTAAATCAATATTATATCAACTGATTTCTCTGTATAGTAATTTTTGTCTGGGATCAGTCACTGATAATCGTTTTATTAATATAATTAGCTGTGCCCGTGGCTCCGCGCGTATGGACCTATAGAATGCACGAGCGCACGAGTGAATCGTACTGCCCTCGTTTCCACCCAAGACGGTCGCCCGCTGGTTATTTCAAAAACAAAAATGCTTATTGTGGGTAATCCTTAGAAGATAGACATATGCTAGCGCCGTTCCCCGCTGTCGTGCTTTTTTACGTAGTACTTTATTGAAAATTGAAATAAATGATAATACTGCAAATGGCGATATTAATCTAATTATATAATTGATTAAATATTGACTAAATACATTTTCTGTTTGTCTATATAAATGAAGACTTAAGCGCTAACGTGCTGATGTCAAAGTATCTTATAAATTCTATAATTTCTATCCAATCTCCAAGAATTTCAGTAGGAAATACGGTCTTAAAAAAAAAACAAATTACCCTTTATAAGAACTCGAAGCAATCTATTATAAATGCATTTCATATCGTTAGCTCTATCCATTAGGTTTTTTGACCTAATGCGCACTTTTCAAATGTTCACTAAACTATTAAATCGCTGCATTAGTAGAATTGAGATATAAATTCTAACATTGTTTTTATGTTAATAGTTAGTAAGTAGTTTTAAAGGTTTTTGTTTATATATGTAATATTTATTATATTTTTTCACCAATTACAATTTTACAATCAGTTTAGTTAAAGGCACCCTAGTAAACCTCTGGGGTTTGTCTTATCATGCCATGGCCTGAGGTATTATTTAACGCGCTGTTTGTAATATAGATATGTTATGAGTGAAACATTTATTTGATATTTCATTGTTATTTTATGTACTTATATTATTATCGAGTTGCCGTAGTACTCTTTAAGTTTGTTTTTGATGTTTTTTTACTAATTATTTAATCTTTAACGTCTACTGGTATTTTATATATAGTATTAGGTATTAGTAAGCGTCTAGTTTATAATTTATCTGAGTGATAAATATTAATTTTGTAGATTTATTATTGGTATTATGACTTCGAAAAATGGAACTAATAGTAGAGAAATAATACAATATTTTTATCCTAAAATCAGCGGGATCCACTATCGACCACTCGTGCGTACTGCATATTAAAATAGAAATATAAAGAATAATAATAGTAGTATTGAATTGTGGAAGAGTAAATAGTACAAGCATTGTATCTTTTTAATCTTTAAAAATGTGTGTAGTCGTGCTGCGACTAAACACAACAAACATAATATATATTTTTATTAAATTCGACTTTTGCGATTCTGTATAATATTTTTATATACTGAGACGGAGGGTTTGACAGCATCGAATTACAAATATCCTCCATGGATTGCGTCATGGTAAAGTAAATTCTTAAAACTTTCATACTGAACACATTCCACCAAAATATGATGTATATCCTGACCACACCACATACCGTGCAATTAAGTGATGCTCCTTTAATATTAAATTTAAAAACTTATTTGATGGAATGTGTTTTAAGAATTGATTTTATAGTGCGCATTATGATATTATTTAAGAAAATAAGACTTAAGTCATTTATAAAAAAATATGTATGTACTTTATTTTCTTATAAATGTACTCGATCGTCTTTGATCAAAATGTACATTCTGAAAATTATGTTTTCATAAATAAATTTAACCCTTTTTTAAGTAATAAAATAAAACGTATTCAATGGTGAACACTGTTATAAATATGTTAGACAAAAACGTTATTATAAAACTAAAGTTTGATTTTAACTTCAAAAGCAGATTTAACGATTTTTAATAAAAGTATTTTTTTATTTATTAAAAAACAGCACAAAAAATATATTGTGTGAAACCCATGTTATTTATCAGTATATTAATTATTTTTGAACATAGAAACATCCTAACAGGTTTACTGATGAAGGAAAAGGTGTTCAAATATCATTAATACTTTCATATAAATATTTTTTACATTGGTATATACTTGAACTTGTACACCCTGAATGAGACATTGCTTCCGTGAATGAGATTTGTACCTGGAACAAAGTGAGAATTATTGAATAACACTGATAAAATGAATTTATAATCATACAATTAATATAATTTATCTATATCAGTACCTATATAAAATATTGTTTACTAGCTGTGCCACGCGGTGACACCCACGCATAATTTAAAAGAAATCGCTGATTGATGATTTGTAATACTTCAGTATAGGCAATATTTTTTTTATCGGGTGGCCTATAGATATAGACCCGAGCCGAGTGTTGAATTAATTTAATTTAACATTATTTCCCAAACTATTCGTCCAAATAACATGCTAAAAAGGGCAAAGCTTATCTACATAAAATTATCTTGATGATGAAGTAACTTTCGTTCGTAAGGATTAATATGCCATGCCTAATAATAATGCTCATAAATTCAATTTTCCATAAAACTTTGTCGCTAAATACCTTATTACGGTTTATGTACAAGAGATAGGTATATTGTATTGCAGATTTTTTTTAGATGTACTAAGGAGCAATATTTTTGTAGAACGTTATATTTACGTATCACTAACCATTACGCCAACGCACGCGAATAAAGCAGTTAGAGTGCGCTATTTATTCCGACTTACTATTTAACAAAAATTAATATTTAAGCTGCTGATAAGTGCTGATAAGTGTAGCCTAATACTAGATATCCTATACTATTCCCCGAGAGTCTGGCTATCATTACAAAAATATTTTTTCGAATCCGATACGTAGTTTCAGAGATTAACGTGTTTAAACAAACAAACAAACAATAAAACTTCCACTTTATTATATTACAAGCGATTGGAGCACACATTGGATTGAACTGCGATGATAAATCTTAACAAAATGATAATGAAAATAAATTTAACATACTTAAATGATGATTTCGATTTTAATGCAGTAATTATTATATACAGAAAATGAATGACTTAATTTCTATTGCATTTGCAACTAGGGTTTCTTGGTCAAGACTTCTCCAAGCGAGAATTCTCGGGAAATCTGGCCTTACTCGAGACAAGAAAAAAGTGTCCAGAAATCGAGAATTCTCATTGGAGAATAGATAAGTACGAATAGGTTAAGCATTTCCCATTTAGACAACGATTTATTTCTCTTATCCTATATTTGTAAGGCTATTAAGCTAATCTATTTTGAAGATTATACTATTTTTATGTACATCTAATTAAAAGATAGATATTCAAAATTGGTAGATTCTTTAGTTGATTGTAAAGTTAATTCCTGTTATATGTTGATTATATTATTTTTTATTTAATTATACAATTATTTATTAATTTTACTTACTCTCAGGACGTTCATACTACTTACTTTTGATTAAAAGAAAATTCAAGGATTTATGGAAATACTCAAAATGTAATATAGTTAGCATTGTTACAAAAACGTGTAAGATATAATAAAAACGTAATAATTATTATAATTTATTGATATTCATGATTTATAATAAGCGAAATTTTATTGTGAATTTAATCGAAAATTATATGAACTTTTAAAAGTTATAGAAATTTTCTCGAAAGTTCGAGTATTCCTGGGAGTTACTAGTCGAGAACGTTCGTGTCTCTGGAACGCTTATCTCTGGAACTAGCAGCTGTGAGATTTGAAAATTTTACATTACATTACATTTTATAGGTAATATATTTCATGAGGAAGGCTATATAAGTTCACGCTATAACCTAAAGGAAAGGAGCAGTACGAACGTCAAGCAATCTAGCAAGTACGGGAAATAAGAATAATGATAGGCTACACGAGAAGGTTGGTCGTTGGAGAACTGATCGAATAAATTAAAACGGGTGGAACTGTGGGGCACAGTCAATATAATATTAAATATTTTATATCTATTTTTATATAAACTGTAATAAAGTCTGTATTTATCTAATTCACATATGAAAATTTAGCGTTTACACGGTAAGACAATTATTTAAGTAGAATCATAAATTATTAATGTTTTAATTAACTCATAGATCAGCCAAAAGCAATATAATTAGTATAAATATATATATTTTTATAAATTATTATTGCCAGTATAATTTACTTCAATTATTGTAATTCGCATACGATATTAAGTATATTTAAACGATAAGAAGACACTAAAGTTTTTACCAATTTCCTCTAGTTGAAAGTAAACATAGCTAATTACTATTTGCACAATGCTCTAGTGAGTATCTAATATAATATGTAGGCAGAAATAACAAACTTAATTTTAATGTAGATAGTTAACACATTAGAACGGGCCCGAGGTCATTAAAGCAATCTTAACAACTAACTGTGGCAATAGCTGAACATTTCGACGGAATGAATTGCCATTTTGCAAGTTTCAAACGCAATTAGCAAGAGTATTTATAATATAAGAAGTCTAATTTCATATGAGATCTGTAACGCTTGAAAAGTACCGTTGCGAGTGCAATACAAATAAGTTACCAAAAGCTATAGTCGACAAACATGAAAAGAAAAATAGAAAGCAGATAAAAAAATTAATTAAGCAATACATTAAAATAACATTGTAGTTAAATTTAACTCCTTAACTATAAAATCTTTAAATTTAAGATTAAGAGTTACGATGAGTGTAATATTTTGTATTTATTCTTTTTTTTAAATAAACAGGTAATTTATTTATTTATTATTATTGAGTGAAAATTGCCTCATATGTTAGGTATGAAATTGTTAGAGTAAAGCTACTAAATTTATATTAAGACATCTGTATGTAGTACCTTGTATTTTTTTGGTGGTTCTATAATTAGTGTACTGATCAGATTTTTTTTCTGTCTGATAGTATGTTCGGATTTAAGTCAAAAACGGCTTGACCGATTTTTATGAAATTTGTATATAGGGAAACTTATGACATTCCTCAATTGATAGAATATATGAAATGTCAATAATATGAGTAAAAAAAAATTCTGGATGAAAATAATTACAGCGTAATAAACGCATGTGGAGGCGCAGGACAACGCTAGTTTTGTTTGAAAATGGTAGATCAACTGTCTTATTTAACGAAATTTATTCACCACATGCGAAGACGAATAGGAGACGAAGGTTCAATATGAAGATGGACAATGTTCTATATTCAGATACTATTTGTGCTTGCGATTTCGTCCGCGTAGAATGTTGTGTATGAAAATCAGCGATAAAAAACAGACTTGTAGGTGTACCTACTGAATTTAATCATCGGCGATTTAAGTGATATTCGTGCTTTTTGAATGTCACGGATACCTGAGACGCATCGTGGGAGCCTCACTCATTACTCACTAGTCAGTAACTCACGGTTAGCAGGCAGCCGCGCCTCACACTCTTCACTTTTAAGCGATCGATATTCTGCCATACGTCTACGCTTTTAATTCAACCTAATATGTCGATTCCTACAAGTTTCTGGGTCGCGTAAATGTTTTCTTAGTATCTCGTTCAGCATCAAGTCTTACTTGACGAAATTCCCCAGTCTCCTATGAACGAACGAAATTTACTTTTTTTAGAGCAATGGAATACTGAGAAAATTTCGTCCAATTTCTACAAAGCATTTTACCCAAATACAAATTAAAATACAATACAGTCCGCAGGTTATAACGTCAGTAGTTGAATCGCAAAATATATTGCTACGGTCCGTGTAAGAGAAAAATCGAAAAAAAACACCATTCTAGAAATCTCAAGAATCGTTCAGAATGTTCCCGAAATATCGTTTATTTATCATAGTGTAATCTTGTGTCGTGTAGTCGTTGGTTCAACAAGGTACACATAGAAAGTCTTATCGCTACAACTGTCAGCAATCAATGGGCTATAAATCAAACATTCCCTCGTTTAAAAGCGACTACGTAAGTTGTTTACAACATGTTAAGAGTTCAGGGACCTTCTAGAGATTTCGGGATCAAATCATTGGGATATAAGCGAGCCGTGTCGCGAGTCACGGCAGTTATAAATTCGAAATCGAAGTGGCAACAATAAGCGAAATAGAAGAAAAACTACCAGAGGAACATACAGGCTTATTCTATGAGTACATACTGCGAGTACATTGGGTGAGCGACTTATGAGTTTCTTTTGTTTTAATTTATATTTCTTTGAGTATGAATAAATTGTTTTCGTGAAACACTACGGCCTTTTATTACCCACGGGCGTAACAATATATAAAGCAACGAGTCAAAAGCCCTTTGAGAATAAAAATATTTTAATCATCGATCAATATAAAAATTTAAGGTTTTGCAATCTCACTTTATTTAATAATTTTATATTTATCAACCCTTAATATCCAATGAATAATGACGCATTATAATACTCGTATGTATATTTTAGTATAATCGTAAAAATCGCCAAACGACTTCTATTGTAGAATTTTAGAACCAAATAGAAAAACCAAACCAGTTTATTCCTCTTGAAAATTACTTGCACATATTTAAAGTTAATTTAGTATAATTTCACTTCTTTTCACTCTATATCTAAAATATATTACAGTATTACATATACATATTTTTGTATACGAGTATATGTTCATAAATTAAACGCAATTTATACACCATATAAATGTATCCTTAATGCTACTACAGATTATAAGCTACAATTATACCAAATTTCATTAAATTCGGTCCAGTAGTTTCTGCGTGATTGGCGTACAAACTAACAGACAGACAAAAATTTCTAAAACTGTCGTAATGTTTTTTGTCCATGATTCTAAACCACCCCGTAGTTTTTTTTCGACTCTATACTGTTATGTCATATTTAAGTATACATTTCAAACTACTAAAAACCAATTAAATATACTTTAAGAATCCTCAGTAGACGGTATCGTAGAATATGTTTTGAGTTTTTCCATTAAAGAAGACTTTAAATAATAAATTTAAACAAACTTGCTTAAACTTAAGTGAAATATGAAAGTTAATACTTTGAATAATGAAAATTTCAATTTAACGTCAAGTATATCAATCTAAAAAGTCATCTTCTCATTCGACGAAATCTTAATAGAATTAAGAATTCTTCGCATTTTGTAAAGTATAAGAAAGTTACATTCTAAGTTGGCAGTACGAGATAGAATTCATTAGTTTGAATATTTTATTTTGTAACGAATTATTCCTCTCTATCCGAGGACGGAAAGGGAAAGAACATACGTTCGCTCTGGCATTCCCGTTAAACTCGCTTGGCATTGCGTTTTGGCAATACTGGCAGACGGTCTGTTCCATTGTGAGTCGGCGCCAACAACCCGTAGATTTACCCCGTCCGTAATGGCGTCTTTCGTTTATTAATAGCTACGAATGTTGTGGTCGGGTAATATTTTCGGTGGTTAATGGACGATATACTGATTTTGATAAATTTGGAATAATTTTTACTTGTCCGTAAAAGCGTGAAGGTTTGCGAGGCAGTAATTTGAAGAAAAATTATAGCGCAATCGATCTAAATTATTCCCTTTTGTGGCTTAGCATTGATTTCTGTTTTCTTAAATATAACAATAGATTCTGTGAGTGTTCATATTTCTCAAATAAGTTTGTAAATATTATTAAAAAATAATATATTTATTTTTTATAGATAGGTATTTGTAATATTGAGCGAAGAGATTGATTTTAAATGGCGATTCACTGTTTTGTGTACAAATAAAAATTAATCAACTTCAAACATAATTTTGTCAAAATATTGTAATAATTTTCAGTTATCCGAAATTAGATATCGTGGTATTTAATTGTAGATTGCGAAAACACCTTTAACTCTTAGGAAGAGGCTCTTCCTTGGCAATTTTAAATAATTTTAAAACATTGTCTTAAATAATTTCCTGATAATTATAAACCTTTTCATATAGAAAAGATTAAAGATAACGATCTAATTTCGTCAGTTAACTACCTGGCCAATTAATCAACTTCTAAAACAGTCAAACCTACTGTTGAGGAATTAGCACAGCACTCGATCTCTAATTGGAATGTTAATATGTAAAATTAGATTATATTAACATAGTTTCATAATACTATTCCTATTAGACCAACTTGTTTTATTCAAGACAAAAATTCATGAATAAATTATTTACCGTTATCCTCACAGGAACTCTTTGTACTTTGGAATGCTAATAAAATAATATAATTTGGTAAAATGTGGGTCGAACGTAAATTACCTCAATAATATACAAATAAAGAAATAACTCTTAACTTATCAACGACGAGCC
The DNA here is from genome assembly GCA_947532125.1 of Saturnia pavonia. Taxonomy (NCBI): domain Eukaryota; kingdom Metazoa; phylum Arthropoda; class Insecta; order Lepidoptera; family Saturniidae; genus Saturnia; species Saturnia pavonia. The sequence goes on along the minus strand of OX383900.1, from coordinate 14,424,304 downwards.
ATCGTAAATTATTATTTCACATTTTATATGATGAGTTTGCAAGCAATGATGGCTCTGTGGTAGCGTACACGGTCATCACGTCCATCGACGTGACTTCAAATCCCTGCAATGAGGCAGAACTTTCGGTGAAGGAAAACATCGTGATGAAACCATAGCATGATGGTAGGGCTTTTTCTAAAGCACGCATGTTTTTTTAAATAGCTTGGTACATTGACTATACTATCCCTGATGGTAAGTAAGCACAGTACAATCCAATTACAACGGCGACCACCGAGGGATCGAAATCCAACTACTACCAAACAAATCAAATCCAACAACTACTAAACAAATAATACTACCAATAATTTTCATACATATATAAAAAAATCCATTTAGCTGGCGGGGCACTTGACTCTAATATAAAAATTAACACTTTAAATCTTAATATTTTGCAAACGTAAGCCTGAATCAAAAATGGTCTTCACACACACGCAATATACGTATCGTACGACGTACGAGTATCAAGCGACAATCCACACGATGGGATAGACGGGAAAAAATCATTCCCAATTTACGTCTAGGGGAGATATCCTAAACATTTTTTTTTTCTAGATATTATTTTACCACTTTGTCGGCGTGATTAATATGTATACCCATACCACATTACAGCTTATGAACATTACACATTACACCACATTACAGCATTACAGTTCTATGAATCTCTGAACTAAGCCGCGGACAGACAGACGGATATACTGAAACTATAAGGATTTTGACTTCGGAACCCAAAAAATAGGAGAAATTTAAATACATTAAAAAAATTGATCTTTTTTCATTTGCTTCTATATGACTAATATGTAGGTAGGTTATAAGAAGGGGTGAGACCAGAAGCATAGAATCTAAGATGAACTTTGATACTGTTAGTACCGTTGGGATTTGATGTATGATTATATAAACATGAAGGTCTACCGCAAGTTTGGACGATAATTTGATAATGTACATATATAATAATAGGTCTTTAGTTATGAAATTGCCGTTCTGCAATACTGGCCATATCAAATCAAAATAATTTTTGTTTGGCTAAGGATTCTAATTTCAAATTAATTTTATTTTAAAAACATGGAATTCTTTTTCCAGAAGTAGTCATTTGTTTATTGATTAGTGTTACATTTTCATCGCATTTTAATCTTTTTTGTCATCATGGATACGTTAAAAATTCGAGTAATTATGGAATATGAGTACCGTCGTGGCAGTAACGCGGCACGCAACATCAACGACGTTTACGGAGCTAACACTACCAACCAACGCACCACCTGTTATTGGTTTGCTCGCTTCCGTTCTGGGAATTTCGACCTGAAAAATGAACCTCGCGGTCGTCCGAAGACTTTGGTCGACAATGACGAATTAAAAGCGATTGTGGAAGCTGATGATACACAATCTACGGCTTAATTAGCAGCAGCTTTCGTCGTTAGCGTCAAAACAATATTGGTCCATTTGCGTCAAATTGGCAAGGTCAAAAAGCTTGACAAATGGGTGCCCCACGAACTCAATGATCGCCAGCGCGAAGTACGCGTCGAGACGTGCCTTGCACTGCTCAACAGACACACAAATGAAGGAATTTTGAACCGCATTGTTACCTGCGATGAAAAATGGATTCTGTTTGTTAACCGCAAGCGCTCAGCAAGTTGGTTGGATCCTGGTTCAGCACCTAAACAATGCCCTAAACGAAAACTTATCCCGAGAAAAGTGATGGTCACTGTTTGGTGGTCTAGCGCCGGTGTGATTCATCACAGCTTGTTAAAATACGGGGTGAGCATTACTGCAGATGTGTACTGTGAAGAACTAAACACAATGATGGAGAAGCTGGCACATCTCCAACCAGCATTGGTCAATCGCTCGTCTCCGCTGCTCCTGCACGACAACGCGCGACCTTATACTGCACAACAGACGGTCTCCAAGTTGCAAGAACTGGGATTGGAAGCTCTCCGTCATCCGCCCTACTCACCAGACCTTGCGCATACAGACTACTACTTTTTCCAGAATTTGGATAACTCCTTGGCGGGAAAAAAATTCAATACCCGAGAGGCAGTACAAAATGCCTTTGAAGAATTTGTTGCCTCCCGTCCAGCTGAATTCTTTAAGAAGGGCATCAATAAACTGCCACTGCGCTGGCAAAGATGCATTGATTGCATGGGTGATTACTTCGATTAATACAAATAAAAAATAAATGAAAAAACATCGTTTACATTTTTTCATACAAAACGGCAATTTCATAGGTAAAGACCTAATAATAAATTCTAAATTCAAAACACAACATAGTAAGTAGTATATCCCAGCATACCCAGCATAGTTGTATATGACAATTTTCATGTGTCTGGGTTAATGAAATCTACAACTCGAAAATACTTTGAAGTATTTCTGATAGTGAATGTCATATATAAATGGTAGTTTTATTTAATCCTTCACATCCGACATTCTTTAATTGAGTATTGAATTTTATTTTTAGTACAATTCTATTTACTCACTCACTCCTGACAAGTAGTTTCACATAATTGTCATTCTCTATTCTTTAGATTTTTCATAAGAATATTTCTCTATTTGCTTAGGTCTCGTTTCTTGTATTGATGTTAGGAACGGAGAGGAAACTTTGCAAGTTGTGTAGTTATCCGGAGCAAAGCACCTTAACCTATAATACGGTTCAACAGACTTGTTTAACATAATGTTCAAATAGTAGAGGTTTTCTTGGAACTAAGGAATCGTTTTCAATTTACAAGATTTTGAGATGGAAATTATAGAATTAAGACTATGAATTTACGATGTTAGCAATTTTAATAAGGCTATTAAGTAACTTATTGCATGGGAATTTGAGTTACTCTGCGGAAATCCATCGTAAACAATTTATCCGAAATTTCTTTGTTACTTCCGCCTGAAACAGATTAACAGCTATTACGTTTTTTTACGACAATAAACGTTTGTTAGTAATTATTAATAGATATGAAACTGAAACTGTTAAATTTCTAATTAAAAGAATAAAAACAAACAGAGAAATGTTAGTAACTTAAACGATAAAAGAGATGCGGTCGTAGAAAAGAAACTTCGGATAAATTATTTACAACAATTCTTTAGGGTCATTAGTTAGCCAGGTGACAAAGAGAAAATGCACTAACTTTGCTGCTAACATGCTGGTAGGGCATTACAAACTGGCTAGCTACCACCCTCAAGATTGAAAATCTGTCCCGGCAGTTGCAATGAGAGCTAGTCCTAAACTAGGCTTAGCTTTTAATTATCTAGGGCTATAACGTCTCTTAACATCAGCTGAGATTTTGGCCTATCCTGCAAACGTATGAAAATGAACCTTTAAATCCATAGTTCCTAGAGTCAAGTTCAAATTCTTCCGGCTTCGAAGAAGTAGTCGTTTAATAATGTGTATATTATAGTATATGTATATATGTAAATGTATATATATATATATATATGTTTATGTATCCTATAGTCGTTCCATAGGTTCTTATAGTATTTTTTTATCGTTATAGTTTTAGCGTTGTGGTCACAATCTCACCTGATCTTAAGTGACGATGTGGCCCTAGATGGTAACACGCTAAGCCGGAACACAGCTCTATTGGTGCTTGGCGACAGACTTTCAACTTGAGGGTAGCTAGCCAGGCGGGCATTAGAAATAGTCCTACCACCATGCAATGGTTTCATCACGACGTTTTCCTTCACCGAAAGCTCAGGCTCATTGCAGGGATTCGAACTCACGTCAGTCGACGCGATGTCCGTACACGCTACTACTATGTCATCTTCTTCTGCAATAAAGACTTATATATATTATTATGAAAAATTAATAAACATAATATAATTTTATTTTTATATAAAATAGTATTTTCCCTTTTCATTGAGCTAGCTTACAATTAAATATTTTTGTTAGAAATTTGGTAATCTCATAATTAATTTAATTTAGGTCTGTTCCTCTTAAAAAATTGCCCCTATTCTTCATGTAAATAATGTTTTAGGCAAGAAACTTCTTAATTGCTACAGAATCTAATTAGGTCCAAATAATTAAGAACCTTAATTTGTTGACGCCAAGAGTTACTCTAACATTTGAAGTTCAAATTCCACTTCATTCAAGCTTACTCATTTCCCGTTGGTCGTTTGTGATGTTTCAATTTACCCATTTTAATGTTCCTTTAAGTAAAAACAAAGCGATGTAATTTATTGTTCAAATTGTGTCAGTATATTGAGAATTATTATAGTCAAATTTTTCTTTTGATCTCTTTGCAACGTTATTTAGTAATATATAAGACTATAATTATTATATCTAATTATTTAAAAAGCTTATGAATTAATTGGTTGAAGTACTATACTTGATACAGGTATCTTACTTTACAAGAATAAATATGAAACCCGTCCTAAATTGAAACTGCAATCGCGTTTCATACTCCATAAGCCTAGTTTACATAGCTAAGGAAATCCGACTATATAACACAAATAATGTTTCGACTTATTTTTAAAAAAAAATTCTATGTTGTTATTTATTGAAAATAAGCTGTGCCACACGGTTTCACCCGAGTTAAATTATTTCTACCAACTCTCCACCGCGCCTACCGCCAACGCACTTGTGTAGCTTATCGTTGTTCTTAGTTCCCGTACTTGCTAGATTCCTTGACGTTCGTGGTTACTGCTCCGCTCCTTAGAATTATAGCGTGAAGGTATATGACCTGTAACATTACTCAATGATCAGGCTATAAAATTCAAAACGAATTTTTCAACACTGATTGGCAGTTCAGAGATATTAGCACGTTCAAACTAACAAAAAAAAACAATCTCTTAAGCTTTTTTAACAACTGTTTATTAATGATGACATGGTGGAAGATAGTAGATTCTATAAAAAGGGGACTACTTTTAAAGTACAGCTGCTGGAATGTATCAATAGATGCTTGACGATAAATATGGACTTAGAAACTGCTCTATTACAGTGCATTTAAAATACAAAAATATTTTAATCGAATCAAATAGTATTGACTTAGAAATGAGGCACATATAAAAGTCAAAGCAAACTGCGTTATACAACGAACCCATTTCCCCGCTTATACGCTATCTATTAAAACTACAGTCGAGTTCACATAGTATCATATATCTTCTATACATGTTATAAAACTCAACGTCTCTCTGTCTGTATGTTCGTTTATGTTTTTCCACGCGAAAATCACTTATCCGACTTCCATGTTTTTATTCTAATTCACAGCTATGTTATCTGGCCAGGTTATAGGATATATTTTGTGAAATAAAGTAGCATATAAAATACGCCTTGATGATAATGGTGAATCAATTCGAAAAAAGACACATTTGGGGCGCTTAAATAGTTTACACTGACCGTTTACATCATGAGAGATATAACAAATTAATGTTCTGCATAATTGTAAATCTTAAAAACGCCTACAAAAAGTCAGCGATAGCATATATTTATCCACCAAGGATCACCCACAATAAGCATATTTGTCTTTCGTATTTTGAGCGGGAGCTGTATGATTCGCGCGTGCGCTCGATCTACGGCATTCTATAGTCCACGCAAGCGGAGACGCGGGCATAGCTAGTATATAATATTTTTCAAAAGTGTTCTTTCCTGACATCGCCATATTATCTCCGTTAGCCCTTTATCAAAATGTATGACTCAAACATCATTTTAAATCTGCATATGTTCCCTCCGATATTGACGTAGACAAATAGTTCAAAATTAATGTTTTCGTTCAAAAAAGATTAAAAAACTTTTCATTAGGAATGCCATCTGTTGATGCTAATGATAAAATATTCGAGGCGCCATCTATTAACAATCTGTTTAACTAACATGACAGTTGTTAGATTGCTTACATTCACTGTTAAGATTTAAATATTACATCAGCTAGTTGAGTTATAATAATGAACCAAGTTGAGGCAACGTTATCTGAATAGGAACTGAAAGGGGAAGTTTTTCCAATGCAGAACAAACACATTAAAGGATTCACATCCACGTTCGCGGGCCGAAGTCTGAACGCGATAAACTTGGTGTGCTGACGTTGATTTATGTCTCCGTTTGTTTGTACCGGAGACATTCGGGCTCTAAGTCCCGGTTCATCCCGGAACACCGGTTGAGATAAGGCGCCTCTAATGCATACTACAAATTACTGGACGGAATTGCTGTTTACCCATACATAGGGGTCAGGTGAGGAACTAAATTGCCTTGAGATTCTGTTTTACCTTGCCTGTGATTATGCTGTGCATCATTACGATAAAGTCTTTATTGGGCAGTTTTAAGATTGTAATTTGATTGGCCTTAGAACTGTTCGCTGGTAAAGGTTGAAATTGTTGTTCAATATTATGTTTTATTAAGAACCATAATTGTTTTTTATATTATTAATCTGTTATACACTGAAAAGACAACTTACAGCTAATAAAAAATAGTTAAAAGAATAGAGAAAGAGGGATACATTTTCGCAGATATGAAACGCGGTTATGTAAATAGAAAAATCGGTGATGAAGAGGACCACAAAATATAATAACAAAATTTAAAAAAAACATAACGAATTACACAAAGAGCCTCTACTTAAATTAAATCTTAGAGAAGCTGATGCACTAGTGATAAATAAATCAACGCTATCAACTTGGGAATTGCTTGCTCGCTATGATTAGAAAGGCGTTCTGCCTATACTTAGAACTTATCATTCGTAGGTATATATAAATGTTTGTATATTGTGTAAGTAGATGTATGGAAAATTATTTTTTCATGTCAATGTATAGTTTTTAAATAGATTTAGACAATATAATTACATATTATTTAACGGTATCACAATATCACGGTGTCATAATTACTAACTTATAACTATATTAATGTAATCTATACATATTATAAAGCTCAACGTCTCTCTGTCTGTCCGTTTATGTTTTTTTACGCGAAAACCACTCATTTCATTTACATAGTTTTTCCTTTAATTCATAGCTATATTATCTGGTCTGGTTATAGGATATATTTTGATAGATAATGTAATATATGAAATAAACAGTGATGATAGTGGTGAATCAATTCGAAAAAAAAAACGCTTTTGGGACTTACGCTGAGTAAACCATAACAGATATATCAAAATAATGTTCTACATAATTGTAGGTCTTAAAAAGATCTACAAAAAAGTCAGCGATAGCATATGTCTATCTTCTAAGGATCATCCACAGTAAGCATTTTTGTCTTTAAAAAGACTGGCGGGCGATCGCCGTTGTTGGAAACGCGGGCAGTACAATTCGCGCGTCTACTCGACCAACGTCATTCTGTAGTCCATGCGAGCGGAGCCGCGGGTATAGCTAGTTACAGCCAGTATACAGCTCATAGTGTTTGATATACAGCTCATATTTTTTTCAAAGTTGCTTTTTAAAATTGAGTTTTATTACATATGATTATGGCCTTTAAACTGATCTCACTGAAGGAGGCCGTTCAACAGTATGCAGTGCACTTAAGCTTTAAAAATATGAATAGAGAAGTAAATTTTATTTTCCGTATCAATTCTCACTCTAATTAGTTGTAATAACTTGTTCAAAAAGAGATAGGTTTTAGCGTATTCAGTAAATTTAAATACATATTTACATTATTTACCAAACTGAGATCACTTGTGTTGATTTTCCAATGAATATGTTTCAAATATTTTTTTATTAACAACGGCCCGCTTTTCTTTTATTATGTAAAAGGCCAACATTACGGTTAAATAATTGTGTAGTGACTATATAGGTTATGTTAACCACAGTCGGCAATTAAAATGTTTGTTCAAATATTTTACATGCATTAAATTATTTCCATTTGCACACACTCGACAATTCAATTATTGACAATATTTCAATAACTCATTATTCCGCTAAAGCCGACAGGTATTCGAAATAATTTTCCATTTGTGTAAAAGCGTATGTTGTTCTGTGAACTGAACCGAACTGCGAACAGCGATATTACTGCAAACATAATTTATTTTTTAATATCCTTGCACTCATCTTAAAAAAAAAATTTTTTTTTTTGGTAACAGCAAATTTACTTTTAACTATTACGTACATAAACTGCTATTTATGGTACTCAAAATAATGTTTCGTGTAAATAACGATATAATTTTTATGCATCCAGTTAGTTTCTAGAAGTTTTGGCCAAAGAGATTTAATGTCAATTATTTTTGTGTATTTTATGTCAGTATACAGGTTGTAACATTGTGCTAGGTCAGTGAGGGGAAGTCTGAATCTAAAAGAGATAGAGGAATGTGTTCTAAATAACCATGACATCTATTCTAGAAAATTAGAAAATCTGCATTAATAGATTAAAAAAAAAAAAAAAACACACGAGTAGAGAATCGTACAGGGCTTCCTAGCAACATTTATTTTTACAACCTGCACTATCAATTATCGTGATAAAATAACGATAAAATTGTATTTTTTTAATGGTTCGGGTCGATTCGAAACACGTGTATTTACTAAAAATAATATATTAATGTAGTTTTTTGTTGTTATTTAGATCATATTTCTCTATCTCTTATAATTTCAGAGTTCTCCTCACTGACCCAGCTCATTGCTACACCTATATCTTATATTCTAATACTAATTATGAAAACAGTGTAAATAAAAAAAAGTACAAAAATTTTAAGGAAAAAGAGCGAGGTTTGTTTTTACCGATCGACGATGTAATCGCATTAAGTATATAGATTAGTGCGTTATAAACAATTTTAACCGCTCCATCGTATCGTGTAACATGGCCCACGCGATCTCATAAATTACTCGTGTACAAATGAATTTCTTGAAAAGGTCGTAGAAATTAGAAGTTTACGTGAGTGTCCGGTCACGCGAGCCCCTAAACCTTTTGTATATATTTACCCCTTGTATTATTTAAATGTAAGTTACGACGCTGACATAATTTATTGGCTGCCCAATCTTTGAGTAATAGGCCAAAGGCAAATTGAAAATACTTTGGAAAATAATAACCTCAATAATGCTGTCATTGTTCTAAGTTTTTGAAATAAATCGTTTTGATATGAAACATTTAATTGCGCGGTTAGGGAAAAAATTGGTTGTACATGCTGTCATACGTAATGAGGTAACTGCCAGATTTGTTTTAAGTGCCATCTATTTGCTCTCTGTTCTTACTACATTGTTAGCTGCAAACGTTTAATTTAATTTATTTATAACGCCATCTACATTCTCAATCTTCGCAAAATTTAAACTTTGTTTTAGTTAATTCTGATGAAAATTTGATGCTACCATTTTTTTTTTCCAATTTATATTTATAGACATGAAATTGGCTATTATTTTGAACGTAACTGATTTATTATTATTATTTTTGTTTAAGTGTATTTCCATAACAATCATAGTTTGACATTTTATATCTGCTAGGCGTCCGCGACAGTTATTTTTAGAATTTTTTTTATAATATTCAGGGTATTTATTGTATAATATCCATGAAAGCATCCTACACCTAGGCAGTTATATATATACATATTAGGTCTTTACCTATGAAATTGCCATTTTGTATGAAAAAATTTAAACGATGTTTTTTCATGTATTTTTAATTTGTATTAATCGAGTAATCACCCATACAATCAATGCATCTTTGCCAGCGCAGTGGCAGTTTATTGATGCCCTTCCTAAATAAATCAGCTGGACGGGAGGCAACAAATTCTTCAAAGGCATTTTGTACTGCCTCTCGGGTATTGAATTTTTTTCCCGCCAAGGAGTTATCCAAATTCTGGAAAAAGTAGTAGTCTGTAGGCGCAAGGTCTGGTGAGTAGGGCGGATGACGGAGAACTTCCAACCCCAGTTCTTGCAACTTGGAGACCGTCTGTTGTGCAGTATAAGGTCACGCGTTGTCGTGCAGGAGCAGCGGAGACGAGCGATTGACCAATGCTGGTTGGAGATGTGTCAGATTCTCCATCATTGTGTCAGCTTCTACATCATTGTGTTCAGTTCTTCACAGTACACATCTGCAGTAATGCTCACCCCGTTTGTTAAGAAGCTGTGATGAATCACACCGGCGCTAGACCACCAAACAGTGACCATCACTTTTCTAGGGGTAAGTTTTCGTTTAGGGCATTGTTTAGGTGCTGAACCAGGATCCAACCAACTTGCTGAGCGCTTGCGGTTATCAAACAGAATCCATTTTTCATCGCAGGTAAAAATGCGGTTCAAAATTCCTTCATTTGTGTGTCTGTTGAACAGTGCAAGACACGTCTCGACGCGTACTTCGCGCTGGCGATCATTGAGTTCGTGGGGCACCCATTTGTCAAGCTTTTTTACCTTGCCAATTTGACGTAAATGGACCAATATTGTTTTGACGCTAACGTTGAAAGCTGCTGCTAATTCAGCCGTAGATTGTGTATCATCAGCTTCCACAATCGCCTTTAATTCGTCATTGTCGACCAAAGTCTTCGGACGACCGCGAGGTTCATTTTTCAGGTCGAAATTCCCAGAACGGAAGCGAGCAAACCAATAACAGGTGGTGCGTTGGTTTGTAGTGTTAGCTCCGTAAACGTCGTTGATGTTGCGTGCCGCTTGTGCCGCGTTACTGCCACGACGGTACTCATATTCCATAATTACTCGAATTTTTAACGTATCCATGATGACAAAAAAGATTTAAATGCGATGAAAATGTAACACTAATCAATAAACAAATGACTACTTTTGGAAAAAGAATTCCATGTTTTTAAAATAAAATTAATTTGAAATTAGAATTCTTAGCCAAACAAAAATTATTTTGCTTTGAAATGGCCAGTACGAACGGCAATTTCATAGGTAAAGACCTATTATATATACTATATGTGTTTTTTTGCTGTTCGTTTCATGTTTGATCATCACTTTGAAGGTTCTAAAGATTACTCTTGTTGCTTGGTTGTTTTCTAGAAAAACTATCTTCTATGAAATTAATATACAATTTGAATATAGACGGTAAGCCTATTAGAGTTGCTTCTTATAGGTTTTGGTGTGGTATGTTTCACGAGATCTTTGTCATGATACTTAAAACTTATGGTTTAATATAAATATATACTAAATATATTTCACTGTTGAATATAAGTGAAATGAAAAATATGCGTATCGTACCGCCATTTTTTAACGTGCACTCGTTAATAAACTAACGACTGAACAGGAAAATCGAATAACAAAAGTTGGGGGATCAGCAAGCGCTTGGACATAAATCAGCATTACATTCGTTTTTTAAATAATCGAGTGATGAACCACTTCAGAGTGGTCGACCCGCACAGCGGCTTTATTAAAAATGCAAACGGACCGACCTCGTGATTCGTAAAGAAGAAGAACATTATATCTATTTTGTTTGAATTCAATAAAAAGCTAAATAATCATTGCTGATAAGAGTAATATTTTTTATTTATTTATAGAACAAGCTTACAGCCCGCCTGATAGTAAGCGGCTACTGTAGCCTATGGACGCTTGTAAGGTTTATTAGTAACTGTAAAGATTTTTGTAAACGCTGAGCGGACGAGTGTAGGTAGAAAAAGTGCCGTTATAGGTCCGAGGGGTCGGATATGATATGAATTCCAACGTTATACATCAAATTGCTTTCTAGTAAAAGGGTTTAGACACACGAACAGACAGACAGACCGAAAGACGGACAGAATACAAAGTGATCTTATAAGAATTCAGTTTTTTCATTATGAAGTAAGGAACCCTAAAAACAAGCAAATAATCTTTTGAGCATAATAATTTACATCTTTATAAAAAGGAATACAATACATTGAACCTTAGAACTGAAAGCTGAAGTAGGGATATGAGTTCTAAAAGACACTAATAAGTAATTATAAAGAAAATACAATATGAAACAATTCCAGAGCCTCTAGTACTGCGTTGAAGTTAAGTGGACAGACTTCGATAGGCGATTCCCAGTCGAATACTTCGTAATACTTTATATTATTGCATGAATAATTTATTACGGATTGTCACCCTCATGCTGCAAACTGAACACTGTTCACCGGTGTACGATCAAACAATTACACGTGCTACATATTTCTGATTGGCTCCCGGTAAGCCTTGTTACGTATTCGGGGTGCGTCTCACGTGTTTGTGAATAAAAAATGTTTCACTCAATATTCGAACGGACTGTACGAAATAATTGGTTCGCATCACGAAAATTATATAATTTTTATATCTTACAAATTAATGTTATATTACAAACTATTTACGGAACAGTTGTAAGGTTCTGATAAGCAGTCGTTGATACTTTTTTATAACCTGCCCATTGTATTAGTTTTTCTTTATATATGCTCGATATAAAATTTTAGACGAATAACCCTTCCAATAGATTTTTGCATGTAGATTGTTAAAATGGTTGTATATATTTAATGGTATCTATGAACGTTATCTAAATATCTTATTTAGAAGGAACGTCGGTTTCCTGATAGGTACCGTTATATATCGAACGTCACTCTTTATACTTTAGTGAAATCACTAGTTTCATTTTTAGGGTTCCGTGCTTCATAATAAAAAACGAAACCATTTTTTCCGGAACCGGAACGGAACGTTTATTGTCCGTCTCTAACCGTGTGCCTGTACTCTTTATCTTGAAAACAGCATAAGGTGTAAAGTTGAAATGAATATCATATACCTTACAAAAGTCTATGGACCCATTCTGCTGTAAAAAATCAAGGTCAAAGTTATAGGGTACCTCCCCGTGACCTACAGTCTTCAAATGTGGCATGAAGAGAGGTGTTTTAGCGCAAGTTAAAGAATAAATTCGAACATTATTATGCGACTGAGTTATATTAAGATTAATTTTTCCTTGCAAATGGCTTGTGGAAGCAGAAAGTTGAAGTTAATACTAAATACGAAAATCTATCCATGGCTGTTTGCTGAAAAAACATTTTTTTTAAATTCCTGATTACTGACCCATTATAAAAACCTACAGATTTGAATTTTGACACGAGGGGAGAGGAGAGGTCTTTTGTTATATGATACAGAGAGATCTAAGAGAGGTAGGGCACAGAGAAATTTCTTTGTAGATTTCTTTCTACTTGGAACAGTCTAACTGGTGGAATACCTCCGGCCTGCAGAAGATCGCAGCCAAATAACTTTGTGTTGTGTTCCTGCGGTGAGTAGGGTTTCCAGAGCTCGTTGGGGTAGTGGATTCAAGGTCGGCAACAAGCTAGTGATATCTATGCGTCCATAGGTCTACGGTTACCGCTTACTATCAGGCGAGCCATATGCTTGTTCGCCATCTTTGTAGTATAAATATATATATATATATATATATAGAATAAATCCAAAAAAAATATTATTCACATTCTGGCTGGAATTAATACGGGACAAAGTTATATTTGCTATTAATTTAATAACCTTATGAACAATTTATACAAGTGCTATGTTAGCGCACGCAAAATAAAAAAATGTCACATAAACACGCGCCGTCGCGCTTCATAAATATAAGAGAATGTATAATTAATATACAAACAATATGTATGCAAAACATATAATGATACGGAACCCTCAGGGATTTACTCGTTACGTGCCCAATTTCTTTTAATAATGTTTCCATTTAAACAGAATCAGGATCGAAAAAATACTTTCGGTATAAATAAAATATTCCATCGTTAAAAACAGACAATGCTATATGCATAATATATCTATATAATACCACTCATCATGAGATCTCCGAAACTATAGGTCCGATTGACTTGAAATTTAGTGTAGTTATTACTCCCTTCGCGATGTAGACGCTCATTAAGAACTGATTTTGGGAAATTTAACCTCTAAGGGTGAACAAAGGAGGTTGGAGGAAATGTATATGCGGTTCTAACATTATCTTATGACTGAAATTGTGTAAACCTTTAATAAAAATAATGAAAACCATGTGTACCAGCATTTACTAAAATTAATCAGTTAAGGGTGCATAAATAAGGGTTGAAAGTTTGTTTGGTACAAAGAATTTATGTTTAACTATCATTTACACACATAATATGTTTATTGACCTGAAATTTACTACGCACACTCTTAAACGTATAAAAATTCGCCACTTAAGGGTGTAAAATAAGGATTGAAACTTTGTACGGGTAATTTTTTTAAATTTTTGTTTTGATTATAATTATTAACCACATATCCTATTCAATTATGAAATCCAGCTTTTTAAAAAATATTGTTAGCCTTAGGGGCCCTGGAGTATGAAGTAAGTAGTCAGTAAGCCTTTGATTTTTTTTACTATTTTTTTATTCTATATAATAATTACATATTATTGTTATATGGTAACTGTAGTTATCTTAAACGTTGCCATTGTTTTAAATAATATCCGATACAACATGAGTTGCAATTTGATGAATAACAATTTCTATTGCATAATTTGGAATTAATATAATATAATAATAAATAATATAATGAACATTTGCATCAACTAATGAAGATGCTTTAACCTGTTTTGCCAACATATTTCACATACAGGTCTAAAGTAATGAGTTTTGGTTGATATTAAAACCAGGTCCTTAACCAACATGTCATTAATGAATATGTAGTTTTGTATGTACATCTATTTTTTCCAATTTTCCGTTAGACATCAATTATAAAGGACACAAACATGCTTTTAAAAAAATTTGGTCTGTCTATCTATTTGTATATCCGGATTTAACTCAAAAACGGCTTGACCGATTTTTATAAAATTTTGTACATGGAAAACTTATGTCATTCATTGGTCAAATAATAAGCTATAAGAATTTTCCATAAAACATTTAAAAAACATTAAAATAATCGAAAAAAAATACATTTTTATTAATTCTCAACCGACTTCGATTAAATTTTGTAGACGGGAAGCATACGGCATTCCATAATTGATGAGTCATAAGAATCATCAATAATACATTTAGGAATAGTAAAAAAAGTTCTCAAAAGATTTTGATGCTCGGTGAATCGCTAGTTATTTATATAATTATATATATGCAGTAAGTAATCAAGACGAGATAAAATAATATGTTTATATAAAGTCTAACATTGAGGAAGGAGAACAGTGGTAGAGATTAATAAGTTGTTTAATGTTGTTTCAATTTTTTATAAAGTTGAAATGAAAGTGGTGAGTTGAAGCAATCTTTTCATCCACAACTCGCGATATTAATCAAAGCTTTAGAAAGCTAATATTTAAAGTGACACTGGCTGGAAGGCTGGAAGTTTGTAAACAAAAACAGATTCACGAACGGACGCTTCGACGGAACCCAGAGAAAAACTTGTTCTGTTGACAGTGATGGATGCGGTTGGCAGTCGCGCCAACGTCGAACACTTTGTTGAAGGTAAAACGTGAACCTTACGTATATTACTGATTTGATTAAAAAAAATCTTTATACTTATAGCGTTTGTCAGTAATCTTACCTGATATTATCTGACTATGCAGCCTAAGATGGCAACACTTTAAGCCTAGTGCGAAGACTGGCTCTCAAGTGGGCATGCCCTACCACCAGGTTATGGTTTCATTATAATGTTTACCTTTACCGAAAGCTTAGGCTCATTGCAGGGATTTGAACTCACTCGGCGCGGTGTCCGTACACGCTACCACAGAGCCATCATTGCATCAAATCATATATCATCTTGATAGCTATTAATACAGTAAATACAAATAAATAAATTAGATTTAGATATAATATTAATGAACACGATGAATTTTACTTTATATTTCACTTACGTAATACTTATTGTTTGCTAACTGCTAATTGAAAATACTACAAACACAACTAATCTCTTTTTAAAGGATTTACTTAGCTTTATGCTTGCACCGAGTTACCTTATTTGTATTCTGTAAATAAGTATTACGAGGGTTTTAGCTAAGCTGACGCGTGAAATGGCATTAATCTATTATAAAAACAGACTCGGTACGTAATATATAACCCTATAAAATGCATGCTAACTAGTGAATGTATACCTTTTTCATTGAACAGATTTAATATAAGGACTTTTTAGTATTAAATTTGAAATAATATACACCAGTGCTATTCATTATTTTAAAAACAATAACTTATTACACAAGCAATTGATATTTAAGAAGTTTTTTTCGAACTGACTATACTGTTAGCCTTAGGGGCCCTGAAGCCTTTACGGCTTTTACAGCTTGCACAGCTTTTTACAGCTTTTACGGCTTGGGATTTAAAAAGATAATAATAATAATAAGTTCAATAACTGATTTATATTAACAGAATAATAAATTATTGTTAGATACAGTCAATTACCAATTTGATGAAGGAAGGATTCAGGAAAGTAAATTATCAGAGATTCACAGCTTGTTTCTAGTTATTCCAGCCACGCCTTAGAATATAGAGATAATACGGCAGGAGGGATAAAAATGGCTGGCAACCGCGATTCACTAATTAAAACGGACCATTTTTTATAAAATACATTTTGGTTTCCTGAATTCTAGTGTACATTGTAGTGTGCCATAAAAACTGCAATGAATTTTGTAATTGAATTGTAATGAATTTACGCTATATTCTATCGAAATGTGTCAATTTAATCGCAGAAATGAAATAAGTATGTTAAAATAATAATTTAAACTAATGAATCTGTAATAACGCAGAAAGTAGAGTTATGGAGTTCAATAGCAATATTGGGGCTAGATTCATTAAATATGGAGGTGAATATAGAATTATTAGAAAAACGAAAGTATAGATAGATTGCGTGAGGAATGAAATGTGTATAAACACACAAACGCATGCACATACACATGTGTATAACATGTGTGTGTGTACTGAGAAAACAGTTGATAGAGGAGAGTTGAAGTGAAAAACAAATTGTGCCCACCATACTTAAGTGGGATAAGGATAAGAAGAAAAAGAAGTGAATAGCATCCAGATTAGTATAATTAGTATAGTTATATCAAGAGATAACTTTGATCTAAGAAGAAAACATAAAGTCAAATAGTACAGTTATTTATACAACAAATATTAAACCTAAATTTAATGAATGCTTCACTTCTTAAACAGTTTATTTTATCAAGCTCGATGCTTTAGAATTTAAACGGACAGTACTATCAAAATAATCATAAGGCAGCTGCGATTGAAGAAAACAATCAGTTAACTCCCCCGCCTAACATTTACACAGAAATCGTCTGCTTACGAAAAGGGAGACCGGATTCAGTTTTGCCAATTGTTTCCTCGACTACAAAATTTATAATGCTATGTTTATCAGTTTAAACGTAGGCTGATTTTATTATTATTACTCAATTAAGTTTAGTTTGTTTTTCAAATACCAATAGTAATCTAAGGGAGTCAGTTTTTTTTAAAGTAATTTATGGATTTAGCGTTGGACTACATAACTCACGATATGTTAAGTAACGATGCGGCCTAAGATGGTTAACACGCTAAATTTAAAGAGAAACGTGTTTCAAGTGAAGCTGGTGGAATACAACTATAGGTGCTTGGCTACAGTTCAACTTGAGAGTGGTAGCCAGTAATGAGGATATTAGAAAACGCCTTTCCATCATGTTATTGTTTCATCACTATGTTTTCCTTTACCGAAAGCTCTGGCTTTATAGGATTCAAACCCATATCGATTGACGCGATATCTGAACTCTCTATCGTCTCTGTTATTGCTTATATTTTATAAAATATAATAGTTAAATAATACTGACTCTTAACAGAATTGAGGCAGACTAAAACGTTGATGATGGAAAGTGCATACCTTTTTTCCAAGGATATGATAATAATCGCAAGTTCTGGGAAGAATAGAAATAATAGAAAGTGATAAATAATGTTCACATGTGTAGTTCAGACTAAATAAAACATACACTCAAGTAAGTCTATACACATGTACAACTTAAACAGAAGTACATAAACTATGATAAACAATAAAAAAGTAACTATAACTCGTTAGTTTTAACAAGATTCTGTTAAAAGTTAAAAAGCTGGTGTATACTGAATTAAAAAGAATGTTGTTAGTAATAGACATTGCTTTTTAATATATCAAGTTGAACAACGTAATTAAATAGATAAACACTGGATTGTAGTTTTTTTTATACAGAGTGACTGGTAATTAATTGATAATCTTGAAATGGCATACAGTAGAAGTAATGGCGGTTCAGAAAAAACATACAAATCAAAATATCCTAAGATATGATTAAAAAAAATACTATCATGAAAAAAATGTGCCCATATTACATATTTTGTTATTTAGTCTATTTTTTTCCTTTTCTTACATGAATAGCAATAATTCACTATTTACATTAGATACAATAATGAATTATGCCATTATAAAATCTATTTGAAACCGACATTATTTTAAAATTATTGGTCCCTCATGTTTTCATACGTTTTTTTATACCTCAGATGTTTAAACCTTTCCAACATAAAAAATGTTTGCAAATTTTTCACTTAAAAATTAATTTCGTGTTTTTTTTATACAGTACAATAGCTAGGCATACTATTTACTGCCTATTTATTGGCATAGGTATCGTATAATAATAGAATAACAAAAGACCGATGGAATTCAGTGATTTGTGGTCGTAGCGAAAGAGAATATAAAATAAGGTAAAAATGAGTGGTCTTCTTCTTCTTACCCTTATCCCACTTAAGTAGGGTCGGCACAATAGGTTTTTTTCTTCCACTCTACTCTATTAAGTATCATCTCAGTATTCACCTCTTTTATACGCATATCATTCTTCACACAGTCCGTCCATACCTTCTTTGGTCTTCCTCTTCTTTATTCTTCTAGTTATATGACGAGAAGAACCGGCAAGAAACTCGATCGGACTTATCTTTTTTTTTAATTATTTTAGTAACTTATCTTATACATCACATTCTTTTATTTCAGTTATTCGTTACAAGTTTAACTTTTTCAGACTCACAGCAAATGTAAAAATACGTAATAAAAATCACTCTTAGTTGCATTTGGATGTGGCAGTCATCAGTTTGTTCCAGACGAAAGCAGAGAAATAAGAAAAATAAAACTATTCTTGATACAATCAAATGATTGATGATGGCTGTATTGCATTACTCATTTAGATGTTCAGTTATTCATGTTGTGTTACCAAGACTTCCTTTACCAATCTTTTATGGTAAATTTGATAAATACAAAAGTGTACTTGTAATGGTTATTCGATTTTAAATCAATTTCCCCTTTTGATATACAAGTAATTCTCTAGATTTACCACTATTCTAATTATTAATATGACATTATATATGTTTTATATATAACTAACAGGTATTTTCTAAGTTAAGAAACACCATTACATTGTTTAGTTTTGAAGTTGCAATCCACTAGTTTAGTATACTATATTATACAATGAATATTCAGTCATTTCCAGATAAGAAGCAAGCCCAGTAACTGAATCCAGCATTCATTAATTGCGTCTTAGGTCTTTTAAGCGAGATCGAGTTTTAATTGACTTGTTTTAGCTTTTACTCAAATGAATTACATTTTTTCGAATTACCATCCCGATGTAATAGGTTCGTTGAATGATACCGGTTTTTAATTAACTCTCTTTGATAAGGTTTTAAGCTTTTTACTTGAGTCAGCTATAAGGTTTTTATTAATAGTTATTAGTAACTGGTGAATGAGTTGGATTTTTTCTAACCACCATGGAGGGCAAACGCTTTTGTCATAGATTAACAAAATTATTAGACAAGCAATATTTTACCATCTTAAATCCATCCGTAATCTAAATTCAGTAGAGGATCTCTACTATCTACAAGTCTTAGAAACTTTCGTGTCATTTTAGAAATAATTTTGCTATAAACAATATGGTAGTTGATAAGTTCGGAATAATGTCATTATGGATGAGCTACAATGCTCTTAAATAGTTATAATATCATATTATTTCTTTTATAGATGAATAAATCTTAAAGCAACCTTATTTAAAGCACCTGAAGCAGTTTTATAATCACGTATAACGTGTTTTTGAAACCCAATACAAACTATAAACTACTGTGGTTAAGTCATAATTCGTATTGGGTTTCAAAACGCCTTGATGTCATGCAGATATCTTCTATCTATATGAATTCACAGTATAACAACAACAACTACAAAAACCCTACAACTATAAAAATAAAAGAAAAAACGAAATATAAACTACATTTTGTTTTGTAGCGTCTGATATAAATATAATTGATCTCTTTATATGTACATTCATAGCAAAATAGTAATCGCCCTTATGGTTAAGTTAGAACACAAAAAAGGAATTTGTAAACTTGTCATACAGCCACTTAACTCCTGTAGATAAGTATCATGTAAAAAAAAGTTATACAAATAGACATCTTTGGGTGACAGTCACTGAGCTGATACTAAAAGTTATGACCTCATAAAAGTAAGATTCATCTTTTCCAACGTTGTTTATCGAATGTTAGAGAAACCAAAGTTCGTAGTCATTTGCGTGCTCCACCTATTCCCCGGGTGTTCCATTCAACGTTTCACGTGAAATATATTTAAATGAAAGACGGAGCGATTACTTCGATTATACTCCACGTTTACAATACCCCTGGCGGAGCACGTTCCTATTGTGCTACCTCGTTGACAGACGTAAAACGGTGGTTGAAAAAATGTATATTTTTTAAGAAATTATTAAACATTCAGGTCGCATTTATTACAGAAGTATGCCGGTTATTTTGAATCATTCCAATAATATGTTTGGAGTGTTCTTATTTTTCTAAAAGAAGTATTTCAAATTCAATTGATGAAACATAGAAAATATGTGTTGAGTTAAGACCATAATTTTATTTTGAGTTTGGTAAATTTTTCCAAGTCCGAAGTCAAAAGGAACCCTTATGCGAGTCGAAACCCAACAATGAGCCGGAGCTTTCGGTGAAGGAAAACATCGTGAGTAAACCATAGCATGGTGGCAGGGCTTTTTCTAATGCCCGCCTGGCTATCTACCACCCTCAAGTTGAAAATCTGTCTTCAAGCACCAATAGGTGTGTTCCGGCAGCTGCACTTAAAAGCCAGTCTTCCACTAGGCTTAGCCTGTTGTCATCGTCAATTAAGGTGAAATTATGGCAACAACGCTAAAACTATAATGAAAAAAAAATTATATATATGATATTCGCTTCCTAGCTTCCTAGCTGGTCAGTCTTTGTACGATGAAAAAAAGGACAACAAGAAGAAAAAAACATAATGGACAAAAATAAGCAATAGTTATAAGAATAGCTAGTTTTATAAAACAAAGTAAATAAATAACAAAAACAACATTTGAAATTAGAAACTAAACTACCATAACACTAAATAAACCGGAATTATGCACATGATCGGAACATTGTGATGATTTCACTCATAAATTTTGCGGTAACCGACGCGACGCGTAAATGGTTGATTTATCGCACTTGCGCCGAGTTAATATTTCACGGTTTTGTGTAAAATGACATAAGAAAATTAATTTAAAACCTTAGAAATTTGTAGCTATTATATTACATTCAATTAAAATTAGTAATAATAAAAAAAATACATTAAAGTTCATTTTTGTTTTTAAGCTGAGGATAAACAGCTTTGTAACATTACGGCAACTCGAGATTGAGAGTCCAAAAAAGGATTATATTTTGTATCTGTACTGTAGGGATTAAATCCTTTTTAACATTGTAAAAAGGCGTGCATTGCATTATAGTATCTTTTTTATATCCCAATCTAAATCATGGTTTGCGATTTCATGCAAGTATTTTAATTTATTACGACGTTTAAGATTAAAATATTTGATTCAATTAGCTCTATCGTATAAAACACGAATTTTTGCACTTTTTTGTCTGAACATAAAATAATAAACTTATTTACCTATATAGGCAGTGCTATTTTAATCGGTTTAGTAGTAAATATAAAAAAAAACATTTATAAGAGACCCTGAACTGAGAATCTAATATTTTAAGAGCTTATATAAGAAATAAAAGAACTGGGAAGCTTTATTGCCCTATTTTTTTAATACATGTGTACATGTTTCACTATTATGAACTGAGTAAAGTTAGTAAAGGCATAGTATTAAGAAAACAATAAATAGAACCAAGTTGTGGATACAATGTGTTACATTTGAAAGTTTCTTGCATTTTCTTAAAGACTAGGCCGTGGCATGTAAAATTCTGATCTTTGTAGGATCGATGCAGATACGATATCTTTGCAAATACCAATTAAGTGATAACCAACAACTGTCATAATTCGTATTGGAATATGGACTATTGAGCTTTTGTATTTGAGAAACAAATTTTATTCATAATTAAAGTTTTAGTTTAGTTTCATGGTTTCCTCGTGTAAATAAATAGTAATTACAAATTAAAAAAAAAGCTGAATGTAAATCGTATAACTTCATAATATGTATAAATGTTTCTATGGTCGATTCGTTAGCATGCCATTTTTCTAAATTCATTTGCCTCACCTTATGAATAGGAGTTCCCCAAAAATCGTTAAGAAAAATGTTCGATATTGGTGTCTGAGGTCTCAAGTCTCTGTTTTCCTTAATGGCACTTATGTCGTCGAAGACGAAACCGCAGTATAAACAGTTGTGATAAACCAGGATGCAAGTTAGGACGATGATGGCGCCGAGCCCACGCCGAGGGGGTTCCGGCATTTCTTCAGGCACTTGGTTCTGACCCGTAGTACGTCTTCGAGTTCGACCTGTCCTTGTCCGCACCGCCGACACCACTCCCCCGAATCTACACACGCCACTTACACGGTCCATCGCGAATCACAACATCTTATATCATATTTTTAATAAACAAGAAACACTAATTTCTAAGCATACGTTTTTGATAAAAAAGGAAGAATACCTCGCGATCTATACAGATTTAGAAGCTAGTGAAAACACAATCACAAACTGAGCCGGGATATATTTCACTACATAAAACGCAAAGATTTAAATCAATTATACCCGAAATGTACAGTAACGAATACTAAAATTTTATTTATTTACTAATGTACAGGTTATTGTTTATCACATGTCACTGTTTTTTACGGAAATCATTGCATTTGACATTTATGTGAGTGCTTCGTACCGACGTGTACAGACACACCTGCTCACTGGGCAGACTGCCGACGACTGCCGATGTTCCACGAGCGAATGCCGCGTCAAGTCACGTGACCAGTCGTTTTACTGCGGGTCGTTTTCAAATAGCGCATGCGTTCGCCCCATGACTGTTAGCCGGTCAGTGGCGGCAAAATAATTCGTCAACACGTCCGTGCACGTAACTTACTCTTACATAAAAATCCGTGAATAAGTGAGGACATGTAAAGATGAGTTTAGATAGACTTGTTTAATATTTTTATCGATTACTCTCAATGCATACGTTCACTTCAAAGTGCAAAATTTGCAGCTAATAAGAACAAATAAGAGACGCGTTTTAAAAAAAAACATTATTTATTATACAAGAGTAAAATGTTATAAACATGACATAACCCAATTAGATTTTCCCGTATGTTATAGGCGCATGCCCGGAGTTAGATACGGGGCGGAAGGGGAGAGACAGGAGTAAATGTTGATGACGACATTGGTAGGGTTCGACGGAGTCTTGAGAACGCGCTCCATACAGCGGCCCCTAACACTGAATGTCTAGATAATAATATTGAATATCGAGTAATAGACAAATTGAACCGAGCTGATTGATACACCAGTGCCTCCGTTATTTATATTAATTTCTTCCGCATCAACTATATCCAATGATGAGATCTGATAAAAGGTTTTCTATGTAAATACCATTCGTTCTTTTTGAAAGCAAAGTTTATAAGTTTTGTGTCTTGAAAAATATTTGAATATTCTTTTGAAATATTCTGTGAAAACATTGACATTACGTAAACAAAGTTGTTATTTCGTCTAAGATAATTTTTGGAGCTTCTTTTTATGTCTAAATTTAATGAAAGACGGTGACAAGGTATTAAATCCAAAGACACTTTACCATGATACTGGATTTAAAAGACTTATTTAACAGATATAGTTGCTATAAGTAAGTAAAAAAATTACATTTTGTGTACATCGAAGTAGCTGTTTCGCCTTGTTAATAACATTGATACTCAAAGGTCAATCGTTAAAATAACATAACAAAAATATGTTTTCAATTTAGGGCCTGAAAATGTACTAATAAGCGTTAATACGAGTATATTTCCACCAGTTTGGAAAACGTTTTTTTTCTCATATAGGTTTGGCGTAGTGGTCACAATCTCACCTGGTGTTAAGTGACGATGAGGTCCAAGATGACAGCACGCTAAATCTAGTGGAAGACTAGCTACCAAGTGCAGCTGCCGGAACACATATTTAAACAAATAAAAACCTCTTCCGATTTATTTTATTACTATGGATTATGAAACTTAAAAGCAATTTATCAATATAAAATATTTAAGATCATTAAGAACACTAAACGTAGTCCTACAGTATAAATAAGTTTTCCAGCCTTTTTAAGTATTTCAGTGGATAACATTGATAAAATACTTCAAGCTATAACACCATCTAAAGGACTCATTATGTTTGTTCCCTTAAAGAAATATAAGTATCTACAAACAAGGTAGTAGAAAGTTACCTATATTTATAACGTCATTGAACAATGGACACTTACTGGTTTATCGGTCCGAGCGATTTTTTTGTTTCAATAACGATTCCCCGACGGCTTTTGTGGTATTCTTATGGGTTACTTGGAGAGCTTCATTAAATTGTGTTAATTATTGCCCTTAAGAATTCCCGAGGTTAAAGGACTCGGCAATGTTTCGAAGGTATTGTTATTTACCTCCTTAGAAACAACAAAACATTCATTATAAATGTTAACTGAAGTCACGATGAGATTAAATGTAGAGACATTCCAATTTGTTTACGTTAAAATGGAAATTAAATCGGAGTGCGAAGTTTAAATTAAATATAAAGTTTCCATTATCGTGGATTGATGGAAATTTGAACATTACTCCGAATACCTATTTAAATATTTGTGAGCCACTGGCCATTCATATCGTGTTGTTGCGCAGTATGTATTTAATTATTTATGTACCTACTTAAGCAAACAAGTAGTTATTTTCAAAACATATATAGCAGATTTTTGACGCGTGTAAATATACACTTTAATTTAAAAATTTAGTTTATTGGTTATTAGGGATAATGGTTTAAGAGTGATATGTAGAATCTATCGAAGTTATTAGTAGCACCATCCAGGCTCGATCCGAGGATGTCTACCGCCTGGTTGCAAGATAGAATTTGCTGCCCAGCCCTTATAGCGTGTAGACATAATGTTAATTGTAAAATATTTAACTTTCTCGATAAATAACATGCTTGCCACTTAAAAATAATGCTACACTTACTGTATTAAGAAGATACCTGGAATAGTCAGGTACAGGTGATATGAATTAAAAATAGTTTTTCTAATTTGACTGGTAATTTCAGAGGTTCGCGCTTTCAAACAAACTATTTCTATAGCTTTATAATATTATTTAGTGTTGATTATACAAACAACTTATGACAATTAATCATGTAGTCCACTTGGTTCAAATTGAACCCTACAACCTTTGATCAATGAACCAACTTTGAACTGCAGTCCTATGTGAAATCGGTCACAAGATATGTTCATTAGATATCTATGCTTTGAAAGAGGTAAATGAAACAACGAAAGTCCGATTGTGTATACATAAATCCCCATACTTCTATTCCTATCTCCTGAGAATTAAAGTAGAACGCGTCGTTTGCCAAACCATTTTGCCGACCGTAACCTTTCAGACAGAAAAATTACATTATTTTTAATAATGGAATATACACTAAGTGATAAGAAACGTCGACCCAGACTATCATATTTACTAAATCCGAAAGAATAAAATGAATTATTAATACAAATTATAGTAAAAAATAGAAGTATTTACAAATAGAGTTGTGCGGATTTCGTACAGAGTTTTAACCTTATTTCATGTACGAACTTTGTACGGATTTATTCTGTTGGATGTACAGATTTTTAGTCTCTGTCGTATAGCAACACTGGGACTGGCTCTCAAGTTCAGCTGCCAGAACACACCTATATAGGTACCTGACGACAGATTTTCAACTTGAAAGTTGTAGCCCTACACCATGAAAGCCCTGCTATGCAGCATGGTTTCATCACGCGGCTGATTTGCGTGGGGGTTGCTAGCCAGGCGGGCATTGTAAAACGCCCTACCCCATGCCGTGGTTTTATCACGATGTTTTCCTTCACTGTAAGCCCAGGCTCGTTGCAGGGATTCTAACTCACGACGATCGACGCGATGTCCCTAAACGCTAACACTGAACCATCGTTACTTCAGATTACTTATGAGTAATTAAAATGTATTTCACAAATTATTCGTGGATTGTTCGATAATATAATTTGTAAGTTCGATTTATTCGTACACCCCTATTTGTAACCAGGGCGAATCCATAAAGTGACTTATATAAGAAAATGTTCTCCGCGGGCAGAAAGAATAGCAAAATTTTTTTCTATATTAGAAAGGATAGTCAAAATTTTAAGTACTTATTGGCATAAAACTTTTATTATAAATATTAAATCATTTAATGCTTATATTACCACAGTTTCAATTTTATCAATGTTTTGCTTTAATATTGGAATTTAAATTACTTCGTGAACATTATTGAATTTGAGAGAGAATTTTGAGGGACTTAATAAAATTATAAGGGAATATATTGTTACGGGTAATAGGTAAAATACTCCTGGCTTAATTCCCTATCGTCCATAATGTCGTGGAAATAAGGTATGTTTAAAAAATAAGCACCTTTAAGTCTGATTTTAATAATCTATACTAATACGTGGGGAGCACAAAAAAAATCTAGAATGAATAAGAAAAAAATACTATGACTGATCAAAAAATCAATTTATTGTTTCTCAAAATATTCTACTCGAATACAACGGAAAGAGGCTTTTTTATAAACTTTTGGTGTTGAAAATCGTTGACCGCGTAAATAATTCTTGATTTTTGAACACAAGAAGAGGTTGCATGGTGCCAAGTCGGGACAGCGGTAGACGGACGACCATCACGATATTCGTCACTGAGATTGATACGACTACTTTGAACTACTGAAAACCGGCTATAAACAGTCGACTTGCATGGTGCTTCATGGACACTCTGCTGAGGCATCCAACTACACTTACAATCGTAGTTAATCATACTAAGAAAAATTTCACGATTTAAATCCATGGTGACGTCGACATGCAACATTAAAAATGTCGTCAAATTGTAAAAAAACTAATGACAAATAGATGGAACAAACTGCATTTTAAGCCAAAGAGTTCCATTATCAAATGTCGTAATTCGTTTTTAAATATTTTTAATATAAATGGCCAGTTCCAGTATTTTTATGTGCGCCCTATGTATAATAAAACTGAAGAGTTTATGTTGTTTGATTATACGCGATATCCTCTGGAACTCGTAGTCGGATTCAAAAAATTCATTTTGTATAAGATAGCCAGATTCAGGAGGAATAGTATAAGGTATAAGGTATCTGAGCGAGTATACGTCTCAGCGAGTTCAGAAAAATGATTTCAGTGTACTTCCATTTTGCTGAAATAGACAAACAAGTGAATTATAATTCCACATAAAATTAAGGAAAACAAAAATATAAAATGTTTTGAGGATTACGTGAGACTATTTAATTGTGGAGGTAACCAAAATTTGGACAATTAATTTCGGTCCCTTTTAAAAGAGGTGAACTTTTGGCGTCATAAAAGGGTAATGTTTTGTTAATGTCACAATGCTTCCGCCGTCGGCGAGGACCGGTCTAAATAAGTTCATCGGAGTTGTTAAATAGACACTTGTATAATCCAGATTACCTCTTACAGGTTGAATGTATTAAAGCAATGATGGCTCCGGGAACGGACACCGCGACAATCAACGTAAGTTCGAATCCCTTCAATGAAGTTGAGCTTTCGGTGAAGGAAAACATCGTGATAAAACAATGGCATGGGGTAGGGCGTTTTCCAATGCCCGCCTTGCTAGCAACCAACCACAAATTGAAAATCGGCCGCCAAACACCAATAGGTGTGTTCCGGCAGCTGCATTTGAGAGCCAGTCCCCCTCTATGCTTAGCATATTACCATCTTGGGCAACATCATCTCGTAACATCAGGTTAAATTGTATCATTTATGTAAAATGGCAGATAATACGTTAAGAGCTTAGAAAAAGGCTTGTGTATTGTAGATACCAGATCACATCAATTTGTATGTGACAATCGTTATTCCATAACTATTGTAGCTAGTCAGGTGACTATATTTTTTATTGCAATTGAATTTTCATAAATGAAAAGAATGCTTTAAATTATTAGAATAAGCAAATACAGATGGTTGGGTATTATCGTAAAGATATTTGAGATTTGATTACAGTTGGTCTAAGAAAAATGGTCTTAAGATTATGTTTTTTTATCGTTGTAGGTTCAACGTTGTGGCCACAATCTCACCTGATCTTAAGTGACGATATGGCCAAAGATGGTAAGGGAGGACTGGCTCTCAAGTGCAGCTGCCGGAAGGCACCTAATGGTGTTTGGTGACAGATTTTCATCTTGAGGGTGGTAGCTAGCCAGGCGGGCATTAGAAAAAACCCTACCACTGGGCTATGGTTTCATCATGATGTTTTCCTTCACCGAAAGCTCAGGCTCATTGATAATTTCAAGCGTAACGTGACGAGATATTTTGCCGCCCATGAATTTCGATCTCTCGGTGGTCGCCGTTGTATTTGGATTGTGTGCTTATCGTCAGAGACAGTACCTACCGTCAATGTGCCGAGCTACTATAAAAAAAGGGATTCGAACTCACGTCGATCGACGCGATGTCCATACACGCTACCACTGAGCCATCATTGCCTCATCATTATGCTTGGCTTTACAAATAAAACGGTACCCATATGAATGTAGATTTCATATTGTAGTTAAAATTACGTTAAGTTACAAGGTTAAAAAATTATAATCAATATTATCTTTATGAGATAAGTAATATAAAATATAGTAGCAACATGCTATTACCTTTTTCTTTTATTAATAGTTTAATGTATAATATTTAACATTATCCTCTAAGGGCTCCATAGTTAAGAAAATCTTGATTGGAATATTAATGTCATGACTTGATATTCCGTAGACGTCGTCGACTCAATTACTTAATAATTAGATTACAGGTATTCGAATTTTTGCAACATAACGTAACTACCTAAATAACTCATTTTAAGATTGTTGCTCTCTCTGAAAATATATATATTATCTATAGGTTTATTTTGTTATATCACTAATAAATAATTCCAAACTAAATAAATAAAAAACTAAATAAATAATTCAGGTAAGTTTTTCTGTTTTTATTCTTTACTCATTTATTTTGTTAAGAATTAGGTTATTCAGAATATTTTATTTAGTTTTTTTTTGTTCTTAGATGTGCGTGTTTTTGGTTGATTTACCGTTTATAACAAACGAAAAATCACTTACTTACAAGAAACAGATGTACCTAGCTTATAGATCAGTAATTCCATCTTTGTTTACCTAATATAGCACCATGTCTAATTTTGTGTTTGTATTTGTAAATATATTTCTTTTATAAATATTTTTAAATTTCTAATAAATATATTATTATATAATGCAAAATATACAAAATAAATAAATGTTGAATAAAAAAAATATTAACTCATCAATAGACTCAAAACGCTTCTTTGAAGTTTCTTTATCTATGTTAACACATGAGAATAAGTTTCTATTAGATAAAATAAATAAACATTGTAACATTACAACAATTAATAAAAATAATATAACAATGATAAAAGTTCTGCATCTTTGTGCAAGGGAAACCTTTTGTCAACAAATTATTAAGGGCATTCTGACAGGTTAACAAAATAGATTTAATATTAGGTCTTTACCTATGAAATTGCCGTTTTGTATGAAAAAATTTAAACGATGTTTTTTCTTGTATTTTTTATTTGTATTAATCGAAGTTATAACCCATGCAATCAATGCATCTTTGCCAGCGCAGTGGCAGTTTATTGATGCCCTTCTTAAAGAAATCAGCTGGACGGGAGGCAACAAATTCTTCAAAGGCATTTTGTACTGCCTCTCGGGCATTGAATTTTTTTCCCGCCAAGGAGTTATCCAAATTCTGGAAAAAGTAGTAGTCTGTAGGCGCAAGGTTTGGTGAGTAGGGCGGATGACGGAGAACTTCCAACCCCTGTTCTTGCAACTTGGAGACCGTCTGTTGTGCAGTATGAGGTCGCGCGTTGTCGTGCAGGAGCAGCGGAGACGAGCGATTGACCAATGCTGGTTGGAGATGTGCCAGCTTCTCCATCATTGTGTTCAGTTCTTCACAGTACACATATGCAGTAATGCTCATCCCGTTTGTTAAGAAGCTGTGATGAATCACACCGGCGCTAGACCACCAAACAGTGACCATCACTTTTCTAGGGGTAAGTTTTCCAACAAACTTGCTGAGCGCTTGCGGTTATCAAACAGAATCCATTTTTCATCGCAGGTAACAATGCGGTTCAAAATTCTTTCATTTGTGTGTCTGTTGAGCAGTGCAAGGCACGTCTCGACGCGTACTTCGCGCTGGCGATCATTGAGTTCGTGGGGCACCCATTTGTCAAGCTTTTTTACCTTGCCAATTTGACGCAAATGGACCAATATTGTTTTGACGCTAACGTCAAAAGCTGCTGCTAATTCAGCCGTAGATTGTGTATCATCAGCTTCCACAATCGCCTTTAATTCGTCATTGTCGACCAAAGTCTTCGGACGACCGCGAGGTTCATTTTTCAGGTCGAAATTCCCAGAACGGAAGCGAGCAAACCAATAACAGGTTGTGCGTTGGTTTGTAGTGTTAGCTCCGTAAACGTCGTTGATGTTGCGTGCCGCGTTACTGCCACGACGGTACTCATATTCCATAATTACTCGAATTTTTAACGTATCTATGATGACAAAAAAGATTGAAATGTGATGAAAATGTAACACTAATCAATAAACAAATGACTACTTCTGGAAAAATAATTCAATGTTTTTAAAATAAAATTAATTCGAAATTAGAATTCTTAGCCAAACAAAAATTATTTTGATTTGAAATGGCCAGTACTGCAGAACGGCAATTTCATAGGTAGCCCTATTATAAAAAATAATATTTCGCTGCGTTTTAATACAAGTACATTATTGTTTTCTAATGATTACAAATAGACTTTTTGATTCTTACAAAACAGTCTTTTCGATTCTATATATTTATTATCAAAGTAGATAAAAAAAGTGTAATCTACTTACATTCACCAGTAAGAAGTTATACTTCATTGGCACAAAAAAGAGTCCAAAAATGTAATCCCGCGTGTAAACTTGATGAAGTTAACCACTTTAATGTTAGCCAAATTTAATGTTATATAAATAAACATTACCTTAATTTGATAAAACTTTAAATTACTTTTACACAATAAAAAAATTTAAAGTCAATAAAATTAATTCACATTATACGTATTGTCATTGGTGGCTAACTTCATCATGTTATACTTCTGACACATGATAAACGCGTAGCTCTCAACTTTACCCTCTACTAAAAGTACCTATATAAATATAACTAAAAAAACATTGCAGTTTGTAATTAAGTATAATAATATACGAATATAAATACGAACGTAGAGGTTGGTAAGCGGGTAACTCTTATCTCGGCGAGAATGTAGAGATTTTTTCTCGTGTCCGCTGGGGCCGATCCAAAAAAATCTCGCCGTGTGATTGATGGAGAACCGACTATAAACGCTGAACAAACAGACTCTCATGTCTCTCGCAATGGCTCTCAGGTGGTGGACCTCGTTTTTTGTTTAAATCCTACTGGATGATATAATGAAGTCATTGGAAAAAGAAAATATAAAAGATTTTGCGTATTTCTGTTTTTTCTTATTAATATATGACAATATCTCGTAAATACCTACTCAACATATTACTATTAATGGAAATTCAATTCTTTCTTATCGTTTATAGGTTTTAGCGTTATGGCCACAACTTCACCTGGTGTTAAGTGACGATGTGGCTCAAGATGGTGATACACTAAGCTTGGTGGAGCGACTGGCTCTCAAGGGCAGTTGCCGGAACACACCTATAGGTGCTTGGCAATAGATTTTCAACTTGAGGGTGGTAGCTAGCCAGACAGGCATTAGAAAACACCCTACCACCATGCTATGGTTTCATCACGATGTTTTCCTTCACCAAAAGCTCAGGCTCTTGGCAAGGATTCGAATTCACGTCGATCGACACGGTATCCTTACAGGCTACCAATGCGATATCGTCCTTCATTGCTATATAAGTGTTGGAACATAGAGCCCTTCAGTGGGTGACGATAAATTAACACTCATGTTTCGTTAGTTTATAAATTAATTAGCTGTGCTCGCGGCTCCACTCGCGAGGACTACTACAAAGGTTTTTATTTGCGAAACCCTAATTAGTTTTTCTAAAATAAATGTAGCCTAAGTAATTCCCTATAAAATTAGCTATCTGCCAGTGAAAGTCCCGTCAAATCGATCCAACCGTTTCGGAGATAACCCGGAGACAAAAAAAAAATGGAATTTTTGTTATAAGTACCGTAAATACTTTCATATGCATTTAGTAAAAACCTGCTATTTTGATATTACAAACATACACTTTAATTTTATTATATGTATAGATAAGCCTTTATTGTTCAATGTTTGTTTATAATTCATTAATTTTTTATAACTTAGCGAGTGTAGCTAGCGTAAACATACATTTTTCTGAATCGAATAAATAAAACAATAATCGGAAGATTAAAGTTTCGCACCTACACCAAAAACAACGAATCAATAAGAAAAGAACTGCTATCACGCAGTGTTACTAATTTATATTCAAATTAGTATCGGTCAGTCATCTAAAAAATATATTAGACCGCGAACTATAAAGTATGTACAACAAATCGATATTCCATTTGCATCACCTTACGAGCACCGCAACATAACTTGATATTATCTTATGTATAATTCAAACGGCGATGTAATACATTTTATTTAACCCTGTAGCCTTCACTCTTTGGTATATTATACGGAAGGGCTTTTATTCACTCCGATCATGGTAGAAACAATAAAAGCGTCGATGCATCTAGCCCATGTAATGGGTGTTAACGTGCGCGCTACACTGGCTGAGTGCCTTAAACGCTCGCCCCCAAGCCCGGTGAAGCTGTAAAAGCCGTTCGAGGCTCCTGAGCCACTATGGCTAACAGTATAATCAGTTCGAAAAAAAAAAACGCTCAGACGCGGGGAATGCTGTGTGCTTGGAGAGGGGTTGGCGAGCGTGGGACAGAGATCTGCGCCGGCGCCGAGCTACTTGTTGGCCAAGGACCGCTGCACCACGCCGTATATTTTCTAAATAACCGTTATAATTTTAACCATATAAGCAATATAATTCTTCCAAATGTAAAACGGGTTTTAATTCTAAACTCGCAAGTGTCCGCGTAGACATTGGGCATCTATCTACAAAACAAATACTGTTTATGTTTTTTTAAAAATATGTGATAATTATATTCTATTAATATTAAGCACATAGTAGCAAAAGTTTTAAAAATGTTGGTCAAATACCACATTTACCCTAAGGGCTTTTATTCACACCGATGATGGTACAAACAATATTCTACAATATTATGATCTACAAGAGTTTAGTCACAGATATGTCTGTATATGTCATACAATAAAATGTATTTTTGAGGTCAGTTATTTTTTGATTATTGTTCCTGTAATGCTTTCTAAGGTAAGTAGCGAATAGGTTTTCGCACAATATTAACCTTAACTTCCATTAAACCAATATAATTTATTTATTAGCACGCTTATGTTAGCTTCACTTGTAACTAGCTAACAATGTAATAAAATCTTAGAAGTCAATTTTAACCCACTTTAATTGTCGTATCGAAATGAAACTTTGTATGTATATGTAGTTCGGCTGACAACACTATATATCCGGTATCTTGAAGATGAAAGAAGCTGATGATGTAGCCAGGAGGTGGATAATAGAACACATCAGTGGGTACTAGTAAAACACTCGAGTTCAGGTTCATAGGATTTGTTTTGACAAGTCCAATACATTGGGCTGGTGATTAGGTTCTGGTGATGGATAGTGGAACTCTTCAGTGGTTACTAGCAAACCCCTCGAGAAAAGGCTGATTGGGCTTGGTAACGAGATGTTATTATAAGACTAAAAAGTTTTATAATTTTAGTGCGTAGTTAAAAGTTTTTTAAACTATTTAAACTTATATGCTTATGAACATATATCAAAACACAACAGAATGAAACGTCATAGCCACTACTTTATTTATCATAAAAACTGTGCCGTAGTTGCTATACAAATCATCATTCAAAGTCGGCTATGGTTGACATTTTGTAAATCATTTTAAAAATGTAATTAGATACTTGCGTATTGGAAATCTGTATTGAATAGATTTAATATAAACTCCATATCTCGGATATTTAATTATCGGAATGAAATATGTATGTAAATGAATTTACATATTATAGATATTTAGACTGATACAGTACTGTACGCTACAATAGGTAAATTCTCAACCGCCATGAGAACTGTCTGGGTCGATAAGCAAATATCTAGCAAGTTTACCAAGACCTCTGAAATTGGGATCTAATGGTACGTGGAATAGAAATGACAGGGATCAAGTAAAATTAGCACGATGTAGCTATATGGGAGGCTATTTGCGTGAAAGAAAAGATGAAAGTTAGATGCGAAACACGGGTAAGTGGAGACGTTTGTTTAACTAGATACTGGAAGGTTTTGATGTGATGATTATTTTTATAGGCAAAATTTATAAATATGTGTAAGTGTAACGTTTTAGATAATTGTGTTGATGAATGGTATTGGCTTGTGGTTTTTCGAAGGACCAATGTTGAAGATTGCTTTCCCTTTTAGTGGTCAGCGTACCCGAGGTTAACAAAAGGTCTGCAACTACCAACGTAAATCCACGGCGGATGTACGCGGCCCTGCATAACTAGGAGTAGGGATTAAACACTGGACAAATTGTTAGAACTGGATTTGGTTTATAAAAAGACAAATGGATTCTTTTTATATGACTTGATCGGTATAAAAGCTGCTATTAATATAAGGAACCACGACGAATGATAATAACATAATAAAAACTTCATAATAAATAAATACAATAATATTTCTTATTTTCATTACCATTTTCTGAACTTTTATACGATACATACATGATTATGATATTATATGATACATGGAACTCAATTGTCAATACTTGCCGAGCGATATTAACTGCAAATATCTACTAATATTTCAGAATAAATCCTAATGACATTATAAGAAATTGGTTTCTGAAAATATGTTTACAATAGAAAAAAATCTTTCACTTTCTAATAAATGACTTCCTCCTACAGAACCTAGCAATATAACGTGAACAAGATAAAAAACAGATGCGCCA
Source organism: Saturnia pavonia (assembly GCA_947532125.1). Taxonomy (NCBI): domain Eukaryota; kingdom Metazoa; phylum Arthropoda; class Insecta; order Lepidoptera; family Saturniidae; genus Saturnia; species Saturnia pavonia. The sequence goes on along the minus strand of OX383900.1, from coordinate 14,389,034 downwards.
TAAAGTTCCAAGATAATATTTCTTAATAATCCTAATGTGATTCCAAAATTACTTCTTCATTCCACCACAGGAAGTTGTTCGGGCGAATATTTAATTTGATTAAAAGCTTTCGAGAAATTGTGACCGCTGTTGGTTTGATATTACCGGGTCGGTGATAAATCAAAACTTTACCATTAAAACAAACGTGAGTCTGGGACACATCGGGATCAACTATTTTAACTTAACTTCTTCAGCCGACTTTATTGTCTTGAAAGTTTTATGAACTTAACCAACCCTTGCTTTCACTCGTACGTAGCTTGTTATCCCTGTCTGTAGTGTGGCTTTTGTCACTTAAATACAAGTAAAGTTTTCTAAACTCGATAAAAAACTTTGAGTTTAATTCACCAAAGCTTTTGTTAATCCTCCCAAGGCATCAATTTCAGAATACATTAATTTGCCGTAGTCATAAATATGTCGTAATCTAGAACATAACATGATTAAATTTAAACGACTTGTAAAACCGTTCATGAAATAAGTGTTTCAAATTGCTTCGAGTTTGATGTATTTGCGTTGGTTCCTCAAGAGATAAATTTGTTCGAAAACTTGCTGAATGTGAAAAGTTTGAAGCTTACTTCAATCCATTACACGAGTGAAATATTTCTTTGTTTTCTGACTTCACTGTGGGCGGACAAGACCTTACAAATCACCGGTATATCGTTAGAGAAAACACTGTTTCGTACCTTCTAAACGTATTTCAGAAAACTCCTTTGAATTTCCTCAATTTAAATTTTATAATAAGTTTACGATTGATTTATGGAACCGAGATATTTTTAGAATAAATTTAATCTCATTTTGCATTGCTTGACTGTCAAAAATGAGACCAACCTAGTGGTTCAGTATATAAATGGTATCGATCAATCTTCGTTGTATTATAGAAGACGATATGTTTGAAACGTAATATCGGCTGGTTTTATTTAATATACCGTCCATCAATCATGGGCAGACGGTGTTTATCCTGGTACTGTGGTGACAGATCGTCGAGCAACATGTGATATGAGTCAGCTTTTGCCTCAATTGAATTTTTATTTACCGATATTAGACGAGATTCATCATTTTAAGGTAAAAAAGTCACGTTTAACGATACTGCGTTTTTAATAGTTTTTCAGCAAAGAAGTTAATTTTCTATTTATTTTATATAACTAAAGGGCGCAATCAAAGGAGCTCTGGCAACCCTACTTACCACAGAAACACAACAAAACCCAAGGTTATTTGACTGCGATCTTCTGTAGGTTGAAGGTATTCCATTAGTTCGATTGACCCAAGTAGAGAGAAATCTCCAAAGAAATTTCTCTGAAGCTAAATAAAATAACTTATTATTAATTGAATATAAAATTAAAGATATTTTACACATCACATTAGATGCATAACTAAAATAATATATTACTACAGAAATAGTCATATAAAAATATAAATAAATAGGCAATGCTATAAAATATTAATTAGTGAATATCCTCTCATTGATTTTGTATCTTCTTATAAGTAACACATGTATTTTATGTTAACCTAAAACAACACTTTATTTAACACTTATTTTCTAAATACACTTAAATAACAAAAAAAATGATTTATTTATTTAAGTACTAATATACTAATATTAATTTAATCTTGGAAGGAACCGAATGCCAAAATTCAGGTTACCCTATTTTGGTAGTTGGGGATATTTATATTCTTTCTTTTTGCTAAATATTTTTCTTGGTTTTCACTATATATATATATATATATTTTACATAATCTAAGTAACTATAAAACACATACAATTTGTTAAGAAGCATCAAAAAACTTGAGCAAAAAACCTGTGAGTTCTTGAGACGTATTTTTAACTTTCTAGACGAGAAATTTTACATTCGAAACTCGGTTCCATGAGTTACAAACAGCGTTATTTATGACTTTAAACGGCATGTATATATATATATATATAATATGGGTGTCCAGGTTTTGATTAAATGAAAAATTACAAATACTTACTCTTGTAACGATTTCTGTTTACCTACGTGATGACGAGAAAAAGTTAGCAATTGAAAATAAATTGAAATTAAATTTAATAAAATTTAAAAGTTACCTATATTTCAAAACTTGAATTAAAATAGGCGTTTCTCAAAGAATAATTAAAGTCATCATCATTTCAGTCGAAAGATGTCCATTGTTGGACATAAGCCTCCCCAAAGATCGCTACAACGACCGGTCCTGTGTTGTCCGCATGTCGTCGGTCCAACTTGTGGCGTCCTTCCACTTGCTACGATCATGACATACATCTTTCGCTTCTTCAACATCATTCATCAATCTTTTCATGCATGCTCGTCGGATTGGAGTACTCTTAACTTAACCTTTCTTCAGAACGTCCTCGATTTGATCGTGGAACGTTCATCTAGGCTTTCCTCTTCCAACGTTTCCATCCACGCTCATCTTGTAAATCTGTTTAGTAATTATTATTACATTCGTCCTCTCTATATGACCAAATTATCTAAGCATCCCTTTCTCAATCTGTGTCATTATATATTCGTTCACACCACAACGTCCTTTTACCACACTATTACTTATCCTGTCACTCAATTTCACTCGTAACATACTTCTAAGCGCTCTCATTTCTACTGCATTTATTCTACTTTCACTTACACTTTTTCCTAACATACCCAGCTTTCATTTCCGAACATGAGTGGCGAAACTAACACTGCTCTATGTACAGCCAGACGAGCTTGATAGAGATTTTCCCATTTCAACGCCCCATTGACCAAATTACCAGCATTAACTCTCCTTTCAATATCACTTCCACACTTTCTATTACTAGTAAACATCGACCTCAAATATACAAACTCATTCACTTGCTCCAGTTTGTCGCCACCAATCCAGATACCTACTTCTCTCATGCTGTCTTCCTTTTCAAACACCATAACTTTCGTCTTCTTTGCATTCACTTTCATTCTCTTTTCTCCAAAACTTCATTCATAATAGTCACCATCGCTTGTGAATCCTTAGCCGACGATGCAAATAATGCCTAATAGCTGATATGATATTGTTACGGTTTGAACAAAAACAAAAAAGAAAAAAAAAACACCTTTCTCACAATTTCAAGAAGCGTCCCTAAAGTAACTGAAAGATCGTGTATTTATCAAAGTGTAGTCGTGTTTCGTGTAGTCATAGAAAGTCAACGACACACACATAGAAAGTCTTATCGCTAAAACTATCAACTAACAATAAATTAAACGTTCAATGTTAAGAGTTCATGGACCTTCTAGAGATTTGGGGATCGAATCATTTAGATATATAAGGGAGCTGAGTTGCAAGACGCAGCAGTTATAATTTCGAAAGCCAAGTGGCAACAAGAAGCGCAATAAGAGAGAAACGTACAGTCTTAATCTGTTAGTTGTCAGTCTGTTGTTCAGCTTATTCTGTGAGAATATTCGACGGACAATTTATGCGTTTGTTTTGTTTTAGTTTTTTTTTCTTTTTATATTATTTTGTATGATCTGAGTACGAATAAATTACTTTCGTGTGAGACTAGGGCATTTCATTACCCACGGACGTAACAATATGAATAGCATGCCAGCACTAGCAAGGCTAGCTCCGTATAAACACTTTGCAAAGGGCGGTCACCACTGGACTGGACAGTAGCTTTAAGTGTGCTACTATGGCGGATGTTAGTGACCCAGTAAGACACAACTGTAGTAACCACCCAGCCTTAACCATTCGATATCCAACATTTTTATTAAATAAGTATTACTCGGTTTTATATCCGGCTTTAGTTAATGTTATATTCAACTTCGATATTAATATTATGGTGAAATATAACCGTGTCAAACTTTCAGGAAAGCAATTCCCGTCCCTTGTTCTTCATAGAGTTTGTATGGAAAACGGACAATTCGGCACGCCCACCCATCTCGGGACGTATTCACTTGAACTAGCCGGGGACCGAAACCAAACGGAAAAGTTTTGATTTAGTGCTTATAGCTGTTCTAGTCGGAGAGACCTCTTTAAAGTTTTAGTTGTGTAATAGAATAAAACTGTTGGAACAAAGCTCGTGTTCAAGCATTCATACTATATTCCATAATGTAGTAGAGAAATCTACGTACTTATTGGCAACGCTTGGATACATAAAATCTAATGTGATCCCATCGCATGAATATTCTAAACTTGGTTGAGCTGAGCAGGCGATTTAAGTTGCTCTGCGAATGTCTCAGAAGGTAATTTCACTCTGCATTTTTGCAATTCTGAATAGGTACTTTTTGTGGCTAACATGAAATTTGAAGAAAAAAGTATAAGTTAATAAGTAAAAGTTCATAAACTTGAAAAGAGTAAGTGCTTTAGGATCTGTTTTTTAACTGATAATTTAATGCCGAGTTTTTAATGTAGAAGAAAAAAAAGAGTTCTTTTTTACATATTTAAGTATAAATAAAATTTATAAAAATACGGCTATATTCCGATGTATCTCAAACAACAACATATAAATACAAGCTCACCCACTCGTAACCTCTAGATACGTTGGGGATAAATGAAACCTACGAAATAGTTGACAAAAAATATCCTATGTATGTATATAAATTCCATGAAATATTTGATTTCTATGTCAAAGTTCATCAGAATCCGTCCAGCCGTTTTAGCGTAATTGAAGTACAAACATTAACATACTTTTAAATATGGCAAGATGCATTTTCTTATTTATCTATATGCAGGTAATATAGGTGTTCAGAAAAAAGATATCTCTGTACAATTGTATAACAATATCAAGGTTACATGTAGGTAAAATTATTAGAGACTGTAACAAATAATACTCTGTATCATACAGTATAATTTTAATCGTTGCAGTTTTACCTATGGATCTTATAAAATATTTTTCAGTCAACGCTTACAGAGCCAAGGCGTTTTTTAATGTGTGTTTTTAAATAATACATAGATTTTTTTATTATTCTATTTTTACATAATCCCAAACTTAAAGAGATCTAAAACAAAGTCTCCAAAGTTAATTTGAATGACAATATGCAAAAAATTCTAAGTTAAACAATTCCAACAATGGAAGTTCCAAATACAACACAAACAATATAACCCCAGAAGGACAAAAACAATACGAATAAAGAATATCTTAATAAGACATCTACGTCTATGATGTTATGAGTTAAAAAGTCAGACGTACTTTATATTATCAACTTTTGTTTGGTATATAGGTGTAAGGGGAGTAAGAACAAATGGGATCGGCTTGAAAAATATGTAACAATAACGAAGTTGAAAGTAACATCGGACTGTTAGGCAGGCAGCGCGATCTTTGACGCGCTACTGTGAGTGTGTAATGAATAAAAAGTTTTCGCCGGAGTAAATGGATACGTTTCAAATGTCTTTGACTCGAAATATACTTTTGAAGTTTATTCTACTTTAGTTTTACTCTGTTTATTAAATGAAATATCTTTGTCCTTTGTGGCTCTTTCAATGAGATTTATTTTATCAAATGATTGCAATTCTTTTAAATGCTTTTCAGTATTTCTTAATATGATGTAAAATTAATATAGAAATAAGAGTTATATAAAAATATTAACGCTTTTCAGCGACTTCGTCTGCCTATTTTTCGTATTATGTCCTTCTACAGATCCCAGGTTACCTCTATGTCAATTTTATGGTGTTCAGTCGAACGATGTTTGAGTTTATCAATATGGTGAAAAGTGTATTCAAATTTTTTTTCGTTATAGGTTTGGCGTAGTGGTTACAACCCCACCTGATGTTAAGTGACGATGTGGCCCAAGATGATAACACGCTAAACCAAGTGGAGGACTGGCTTTCAAGTGCAGCTGCCGGAACACACCTATTCGTGTTTGCTGACAGATTTTCCACTTGATGGTAGCTAGCCAGGTGGGCATCAGAAAAAGCCCTACCACCATGCTATGGTTTCCTCACGATGTTTTCCTTCACCGAAAGCTCAGGCTCATTGCAGAGATTCGTACTCACGTCAATCGACTCGAAGTCGTACATGCTACCACTGAGCCATCATTGCTTCAAATATTTATATAATTATTAAAATATTGTTAGCATAAATAAATGGCTTTAATTATTTTTTAATTTCATTTATTGTTTGATATTTTAGTTGTACACCTACTCAAATCAATCTTCTCAAGTACATTATTGAATGTAACTTTAGAGAACCACAATCTAAAAATAAATATCAAAAACTATTGAGAGCGCAGCTCTTGGACGATATAAATACATATAGACATAGTTAACCTGGAAAGTTAATAAAATATGATCTAAATACAAAATTTCATTCAAATTGTTAGAGCCGTTTTTAAGAAACCAGCTACATATAAGAATATATATATATATATATATATATATATATATATATATATATTTGCGCAACTCAGATATTATTCATTACAAACTTACAAACATGACAACAGCCAAAATCGGAATCCGAGCAAATAACTAGAATATGGAATAGTTGTAATTACAATGACATCTCGATTTTATAACAACATTCCTTTGAACTCACTGAAATTGATATAATAACTCAACAAGTACATATAAATAACTATGATATATTCACAGGCACGATGCGTGAAAAAAATATCTGCATGTGGAATTTTTTACAAATATTTGACTAGTAAAGTTTCATAAAATTTTTGCTCCCAAGTTTATTGAAAACGTATGAAAGCCGCGAGTATTGGTTATTTCACTCTCGACTGCATGACGTCATACGATCACTCTCAAATTGTTTCCGGCTCAAACTACATTTCAGTATTATAATGATATAACTCTTACTGGGTAGTAGGAAAAGAAATAAATGTCCGACAGTATCGCAATCGCCACAAACTGGGTGTAACACCCGCTATAGTGGCACGCTCAGGCGGGTTGCGTTGCAGGATCAACCGGTGTAAATCCAGTAATGAAGCTACGTGGTAGAGATCTGTACCCAACTAGGTCGCGACTACTATGCACATGGTGATAAATCTGTCACAGTGACTTTTTTGAAGTGAAACTTCTTATGCGACTTCCAACGCGTTAAACGTTTAACGCACATTATCGGTCTCTCCTCTTTGTGTGAGCCAGAGCGAGAGAGCAATATATTACACACTGTTTAAATAAAATATAACATATCTTTTAAAATGATGTTTCACTTCTATCGTGTGTGAATCGCACACACACACCTTTTTTTTTGTTTGTCGCACTTAGAGATCTAACATTTTATATCCAGCTATTGAGAGGCTTCTGGACCGGCATGACAGCGGCGTCTGGCGGTGGATTGGTAATCTCTTGGTGGATGTCGTTGTTTTTTGATTGTACTGGGCTTACCATCAGATACAGTGACGTCACTTTACCATGCTATTATAAATACCATTAGGACAATGACGTCACTTCACCATGCTACTATAAAAACCATTAGACACAGTAACATCACTTTACATACGTTACATCACGTCAATGAACTATTATAATTCAGTTATTCACAATGATTTGCTTTACAACAATACAAATGTTAGTTTGTAATGAAATAAACCTGTCTTTAAATAAATCTTAGATTAAATGACTAAGCGAAGATTTACATCTCAAATTGCTATTCGGATTTTCGTGGATTTAGTTAGATAATGGCATTTGAAGCCGCATGGATATTTATAGTCTATATGAGAATGGTAGGGAAATAAATGTATACCTTAACATGTTAATGTTTTAGTGTATTTACTTCAGCATGTTATTAAGTATTCAAAACAAATAATTACATTTTAATTAGAAGCGTCCATAGGCTACGGTCACCGCTTACCAACAGGCGGGCCGTAAGATTGTTTGCCACCTTAGTTGTATAAAAAATATCTTTTAAATATTGTTATTCAGTGTAGAGTCCTGCGTTATGCCTATTTCTTAATAAATTAAATTCTACCATCACTGCATCTGCTTGAGTATTATTTGGTGGCTTACATCTTCCAGCTTCGACATACACGGTAGCGTGTCAGCCAAGTTCGGAAAATAAAATAGTGACACACCGACAAGTGTGTATATTTACATGAACTATTTCGAGCTACTTTTGATACCCTCATAAGTCTAAAACTATTCAACCTATATATACATTTGAATTTTTGTAAGTTTGACACTTAGTATGCAAAAATTCTTTAATTTTTATCACTGACTTAATCACACACTCATCGAAAACCAAGATCACTTCTAGGTACCTCAGAAACTTGCCAAGTTAGAAATCCTATATCAAAGAAAGGAAAATGTTGTTTGTAAATGAATTGAAGAACGTACATTCTTACAGCTATAATTAAAGCAACTGCTATGGTACTTGGCACCCGTTAGATCTCAGCTCTTTTATCGGTAACAACGACTACCCTAAACTTCGTTTCTACCGACCTTGGCCACTTTTTCACATTTATATTTTTGTTCGGATTTGTGTTCACTTGAAACAATTGTTTTTTATATAATTCTCTGGATGTAAACTTTACTTTATTAACGTTGAAATTTAAATTGAAGTTCCTTCTAATGTCAAAAAAAGTATAACAACTGTACGTCAGCGACCTCCCGAAGTCGAGGTAGGACTCTACGCTGACGACACAGTCATATACGCGTCAAACAGACACAGAAAAAATCTCGCCTGCGCAGTCCAACGTGCCGTAACCACTCTCGGGGAGTGGTTTCGAACGTGGCGAATAGCTATTAATCCGGTAAAGAGCGCCGCGAATATGTTCGAACCACATACATGTAAACTACCACGCACGGTAGGACCCCTCTCATTATCCGGTAGGAATATCCCTTGGGCCACCAAGACTAAATATCTGGGTGTAACCCTCGACTCGAAGCTTAACTTCAACGCACACGTTACTATAGTCCGGAATAGGGCCGTCTGGATCCTTTCCCGCTTGCGACCTTTGCTCAGTTCGGTAAGCAAAATGTCCTTAAGACATAAGCTTACACTGTACAAGATTTGCGTCCGCCTGATCTTGACATATAGCTGCACCGCGTTCGCACATATGTCCAAACATAACTTTGCCCACATGCAAAGAGTCCAAAATCGGTTTCTTCGTCGCCTGCTCGACCCTCCAGCATTCGTTAGGAACATGGACCTCCATAGGGACATGAGGCTTCCCTCGATAGAAGCCTATATGAAATATCTCACCAGGAGATACTTCGATAGCGCTTCGAATCATCCCAACCCGCTCGTAAAATCCACCGTGAACTACGTCCCAGACAACTCTATCTCTGTTGCCAAAAGTTATAAACGCCGTCCGCGAAATCTCTTTGTCGATCCCGGCGACGACATCGAGAAAGCTAACAAGTTTTACGCGTCCGCTCCTGCAACATATGCGTGCTCGCGCCCACGCCCGCGAAACTACCGTTCTCTCCGCAGGGGACGTACGGTTAACTTCGCTCCCGCACACCCGCCACGACCGCCCTCCTCTGCGGCAACTCAAGCCTAAGTCCGATCCATCGGTATGGAGCCCTTGAGCCAAGCAGCCGCTCGCGCGATACACTGACTCTACATTCACTAGCTTTCACAGCTACACATGACACTGCATTGTACACACATGCATAACACACAGGTACATAGGTTCTGTAAGGGACCTTTTTTTTCTTTTTTTGCCTACATAGTTTAGACAAAAAAAATCAGACCACTAAATACACATACACACGTTCCTTCCCTCCTCCCAGAGGGAAGAAACATGTATATACGTATAGTTAGTTTTGATCAAATGATAGGGAATTAGTCAGATCGCGACTTATTTGCATACGCGCAACAGTCCGAGCCGAGGTTCGGCCACTTTGGCACCCTCAGATGTTGTTGCAAAGCCTTCGCGGCTGAGTGCATTAAGCGCTCGCCCCCAAGCCCGGTAAAGCTGTAAAAACCGTAAAGGCTCTTGAGCCCCTAAGGCTAACAATAGAGTCAGTTAGAAAAAAAATTAAAATAATATTTATAAAATATGTTCAAATTATTTTAAAAGTATTTTTGTAAGCTTTCTACATTTTCTAGGACTGTACACGTGATTCTTCTTGAATTTTCTTTATCATGATCGTTCTTTACTAAGATTCTCTTTTTAAACATGTATCTTACATTTCTTTATATCGCTCAGAAAGATTTAGACATGTAATTATACGTTTTAACGAGATATTTATTATTGACACCTATTCGTAAAACGACCAACTTATAAAGCTGTATTTAACCAACAAGTTTTAACAATATTGTGAAGAAGATTTTCGCTGAAGAACTTTCCGTCTTTGAAAGCTACATTGTAACTACACTTCGTATTTATATTTCATCGGAAGTTTAACAATGTTCTTTATTTTGCAGTGAAATCATTTATTCAAAACACAGTTATATAAGTTGGTAATTTCTGAGGGCAAATTAAATCTACTGTTGATACATAATATTTTAAATATGTAATTTTGTATTGTGACTGACTAGAAGTAAGTAATTAAATTCTAAACTTATATTACATTACTTTAGTTTATATTCATTGTAACACGTTTTTATTAACTCGCTTTCTGTTCTTATCAATAAAAATTATGCAATATAATTTTTACTAACATCCCGGTGAGGTAAATTATTGAAATATAATTATAGCTCAGAACTGGATAATAGTGCAATATTAATTCGCTTTGTTGTATGTTTGTTTGTCTGGTAAACTAAATTTTCTCATGTCTCTGTCAAAATTTAATCAAGATGTTTAAAAATGGTTATCGATTTTCACACAGACACAATAAAAAAGGAGTTTTTTTTTTAAACTATGAGTGCTATTTTTTAAACGGATTAAATAGTTTAAAAATAAATAATAGAAGCGTGGGGCGCGATAGATAATATAGTGGGGAGGAGTTATACCTACTCATTACTGATAAAACTCGCACAACAGCTGTAAATACCTATAATTTGCAGTGCAATAAAACTATTAGTGACTTACATGATCTAATCACGCATCAACTATGTACTACGTATTCCTAACGTTTTCTGTTATTATTAACAGGCTTCAAAAAAAGGCCCCCCCTTCTCAATTCGAATGTATATATATATTTAAGAAGTTCAGCCATAACTTCTTTGTTTATGAACTGATTTAGGTGATTCTTTTTTCGTTGGAATACAAGGTGGTCTGATTTAATTTCATTGGCATTGGGCATTACAATTATTTTATACTATTTAGTCCACTTTATAAACGTGGTATATAGAAAATATACTATTGTCTACTTGGAATTATTATTATATTTTCATAGTTATAGTTACTTGGAAAAAGGGACGTTGTGTAGGTATTATGTGATTTATTATATGATAGTTTAGTTTACTGTTGATATCAAAAACATTTTTACGTGTGTGATATTGTGGGTAAGAGCTAGTAAAATATATTAGAAATATGGCTTTTAGAACTAATCAATATGAGCGCGCGTATCGCTAGCGAGCTCAGAGGGGTTATGATAGGTGATATTACTATTTCAGTTGACATAACTGCTTCCTGTCGCAGCTCGAACAGTTTTATTACTATTCAGATAGGCATACCTACGAACCTCACAAAATATATGAAATACACATAACGTCAGGTTATTTGATGTAGCTTTGAAAGTAATTTGTTTGCCGTATGTATATTTGCTTTATGTGATCGGTTTTCGTGGTTGTATTTTAGGGGTTAAACGCGTCACATACGATTAAGGTACTATAATATTTTATATTACGATATCGTATGACACAATATATTTTTTTAATAACAAGATTTATTATTTGGTTTACGATAGATTATACTGAAATAATATTTTTAGTTAGCTATAAGTCTTCTAAATAATAAAATGAATTTATTACATGAATGTAAAATATTAAATTGAAGATTATTTTTTGTATTTTCATTGTATGATGTTAACCTAACTCTAAACATTTTTTCAATTCTTCATAATGAATAAGAACATAATATAATCTGTTAACAAAAATATTATCAAAGGCCTTGTTGTTGTTTGTTATCGTTAAGTTTCACAAACAGTAAATTGTTTACTGTTATTATGTTTGCCCAGACTGAAAACAATAATTCCACTCAATTTGCACAGTCCCTGAATAGTAGTAAATAGGTACCTACTTCATTTTGTTATCTTGAATAATAAAATTGATAGTTACTAATAGTTGATTGTTTAATATATTCCCTTTTAGATTATATATTGTTAGATACCATAAATATTTTTGATTAGTTATTTTTTTACTTAAGTACTTATTTAGTGATATGAATTGTTTTCGACAATCAAATAAATAAAAGATATGTAGGTAAATAATATAACAACTAGTTATATTTATATTATATGTATTACGAGCTATAAACAAAAAAGTAAATGCCGTTTTTTAAATCTTAATTTGTTAATGACAATTGCTATTTTTTATGTGCTCATATATCCTCGAGAGACATTTTTCTAAATGTCATTCCGTATCGAATGAGCTATCGCTTATATTTTTAGGAGATTTATCTCGAGTAAAAATAATTTGATAAACTTTACTTCAAATTAAAAATCTAGCATGTTCTGAAATGTATTTTTCTCGTTTCTATAATTATGAAAGACAAAATGTATCATTATCTATGGGAGACAAGTTTGTACTCTGTACCACGAAACAAAATGTTTATAGTTTTATGCTGTTCAAGTAATTTATTAAATTCCAAAATAATTTAACTTTGGAATAAATTGAAATTTAATGTAATCCACATCTAATCATAATCTAATCTAATCAAAATTTCATTGTTATAAATCAAATTGACACGTTTGATTACACTCTAGTTAATTAAATCTCATCGGTGTTTGAATACATCGTAAAGTAAGCAGGTTAAGGGCCCGTCGAACAATTTAATAACATTAAAATGGCCGATGAAAATATTCGTACCCTTGCATTTAATTAAGCCGCGGGACCTTTTGTTTAACCCTTAATATTGGAACACAAACCTTAAGTGTATGTTATTGTTTTCTCTGAAATATATTGGAAAACAATAAGTAGCTTTAAGCCTCATTCCCTAGGATTTGCACATTCACAAACAGATATAAACGATTCAACATACCTAAAAACATAGAGTTATTACGCTAAAAGTGATAGTTTCAGACAACTTGCCGCTCAAAGTTGAAACCAAAACTAAATAAATGTGTGCGTAAACGACACGTAATTACACTTACCAACACTAACACAAACACACGAATGATCTTGCAAGTGATTGAAATTTTCCCTAAAAGTGGGGAAATTAAAGTAATAAGTAATAAAGCACAGATTAAGTAATAAAGGTAATAAATGATATTGTTAATTAATGGTATTGTCAACCTATTATTACTTTACTATATTTATGGTGTTCGCGATCACTACCACCCCGCTTTATCACTGCTTTATATATACATACATATATACACCGGCTGATCCCGGAGCGCAATAAATCAAAACAAAGTGTTTTAATTCTACGCCTAAGAAGTGATAACTAACCAGAGGTAAGTGCAACTGAGTTCTTCTACAACAATTAAGCCAACGACACGTGGATAGAAAAATTTTCTAATCGTTATTTTGTTCCAGTAATCTGCACAAATAGCTCTAACAAATTGGCGGCTCCCGTGTTAAAAATGCCCAGGGAGTTTTTGTAGTAAATTAAAATGCATGTTGGTTTTTTTTTTTGATCTGACTATACTGTTAGCCATAAGGGCTCAGGAGCCTCGAACAGCTTTTACAGCTTCACCGGACTTGGGGGCGAGCGCTTAAGGCACTTAGCCACGAATAAATGCATGTTGCTAGTTCATCCATCCATTTCACTTGTGCCCACCAACCAAATTACATCACGTAAAAAGCCGCTAAAATTACATAATATAGGGTCGTTTTATAAATTAAAATAATAACTACGACATGACAGATCAAGAACCCCAAACTCCAGAAAGACCTTTATGTAGTTTTAGCATTTAGGTCAAAAAGGTTATAAGGACGCGTGAAAGACGTTGAAATATTTTAATTATTCAAACAGAGGTTGTCATGATCATTGTGAAGCACCCTAAAGGATGTTGAAACAGACGGTCTAATGGATTTATTCGTGATGCCTAAAAGGGAACCCTTCCCGGGGTATCTATGTATCGTAGAATGTTGCTATTCAATGTTGGTACTTGTGAATACTATTGTATGATATACCAGAGCAATCGTAAATTAATTTCAGTATTTTTTTTTTCATTGAACTTGGCTATTTTTCATGTTAATTATTTTGAAAAAAAGTTATGTGTTTCTTTGATAATATTACATATTCATATCATGTGTGTAACTACTCGGAAAATTATTTAAGAAGCACATTTATAAACTTTAACGATTTTTTGAAATGATATACGAATTACAAAATATTTTTGTGTAAGTAATAAAACTCTAAACTATAAAAGAACTAAAGTTCTTAAATCTATGTATATTATAAAATTCAACGTCTCTCTGTCTGTCTGTCCGTTTATGTTCTTTTCACGCGATAACCAGTTATCTGATGTACGTGGATTTTTTTTATTCATAGCTATATAGGATATATTTTGTTACATATAGGTAGTTACGTACGAAATAAGCATAAGCAGCATATATTCAGTATTAATATTATTGTTATTGTAAAATATTATAGCAGTTGCTAGTTGAGCTTGTCACCTCAGAAGTAAATTTAATTCATTCAAATGATATGAGCAGTCATTCCAAATACAATCTTGATTTAAATTACGAGAGCCAGACTCGGTTCATATCTAGTCTCGTCTCGAAAATATATTGAGTAATGGCTGCCTAATACGGCGCGGGAACGAAGCGGAGATTGAGCGAGAATGTAATTATACTCTGTGAGCTCGAGGCGCTCCTTAAATATTTGGAAATCAAGAGCTGGTTTGTCTCTAACTACATTTTACTAACAGAATATCTATATTTTTGAAATTCTCTCGGTCTATCTCTGGACTTATATGTCTAGGCTTTAAGAGTGATTTATGAAATTATGGAGTAATACTTCTTTTGGCGCGTTTAGTAGAGGGTAAAATTAAGAGCTGCGCGCGCATCATGTGATATAAGTGCGATATAATGAAGTTAGTCATGAAAAAGTTAGTAAAGTCTGTTATTATCATTGATGGCTAACTTCATCACATATTTGGCAAACGCAGGATAAATATTTGGAGTTATTTTTGTCTTGTTACGCCAAAGAAATACAATTTTTATTATACCATGATGGTGATAAACAAGCATGTGGTCCGCCTGATGGTAAGCATCCCCTTCAAAACCTATTTACTCGATTTTTGAAGAACCCCATACTGTAGTCAGTCCCTTGGGAAAACCTCAGCAGGAGGCTCATTCCACAACTGGAGCGTTCGTGGAAGGAAATTCCTCTGAAGCCAGACTGTCGAACACAACCCATTAAACAAACGGTAGGTAGGTAGGTACGTGCGTACATAAGTACACACAATTTTTTTGACAGTGTTGTAGCACTGACACCATGTGTTTATGAGCGTAGTCCCGTTGTCCGTGCCAGAGTCAGTCGTCCACATCGACTACAAATACGTCGAAGGTTTCATAACGTAGAATTAACTAATTTTATACCATAAATTAAATTAATAGGCAACGTATAACTAAATTTAATTGTTTAACTTATAGGTTACTGATAGATTTCTTACATAGGTAAGGTAGGAATATTTTATGAAATGTTTTCATAGCGGTGCTGTCTAAACAATTCCCTCAATTTTCGTGTAACAATTTTAGAATAATAGAGTGCTACAAATTTTGTGTACTCCGAGTGTACCTTGTGCGCTTGACAATTGTTTCGGAAGAATTTAATTGTACGTCACCAGCACAAGGGAAAAGCTTTATTTTGGAAATAATAGGGAAGTCTCTGTCCTGTCGCGCGCTTCAGAAGGTTTCGTTTTATATTAAACCTTTACACTGAATTTTAGAATGCTATTAGTCCCATTTATCCATATATTTATATAATTTGTTTATGTTTATAACAATTATAGGTTTGTAACATTTTTTTATAGATTTTGATCAGAGTTTTAAAACGTTTAATAGCTTTTTTCGATGTATGAGTGGTTATTAAGAGTATATAAAAGAACTAGAAAATTTATTTCAGAAGACAGTAAGAAGGACAATATTGACAAAACTAAAACGTCTATACGCAGAGGTTGAAAAAGACGATTGCCTATCAATTCTTGTTACCAAGCCCGGACGTCTCGCCCCTCTAGTCTCGCGTGGGTTTCGTCCCTGTTAAGGTCAGCTTTTATCTTCTGGGTAGTTGTAAAATAAAAAATAAAAAATATTATATGAATTATGCGTCACAATAAGTATTTGTTATATTAGTGTATGTTAGTTATATTTTAAATAATTATTTACTGCAATGAAATTTTATGGTGTATGGTTGATTAATTTTCATGGTTTCTGTAATTTAACTAACTTCTTTGGATCCATAGTGATATTTTGAACGAGTTAGTTTCTTTTGTTTAATTTTATCCAATTAATAATTCACCATAGATTTTTTACAATCGCTTATTCTAATAAAAATATACATCTTGTATATACCTACATTATATGCATAATGTAGATGTTTTTATTTACAGATATTAATGATTTTCTGCCGATTTCGAGATTCCGCTATCCTCCACTTCGCTTCATCTCTATATTTGGTTGTACTGTTTCGCTAAGTCCTTTGCTTCTCTCTGATTAATTAAGGACGGTTTTATTTGTAGTCAATAAAGCCGAATTGATCGTACAAATATGTGGCTCAATCAATAGTACCTTCTGCTGGTATATTTTTTTATAGTAACATAGTGACCGCACTGGGATTGATTAAGAAACATCGGCAACCACCGAGATGGGTAATCCTCGCTGTCATGCCGTCTTGTAATCCTCTTAGCAACTGGATATGTACTGGCTTATCCCGAAACGTGTCAAACTAAAAGAGTCACTGACTGGCTTATCATATGGTAGTGCATGTGCGGGTCGCGAGACAGTCCGGTATAGATCCTTACAACCCCGCGTGAGTATTGGATTTAATATAAACCGTCTACCTGCCTGCAGCGTGTCACTATACTAAATGTTACACCTGTGCGGTAGTCGCAATCAATTAGGACACAATTATCGTAACGCAGTATTTTTTAATGGGTAATTAGCAGCGTTAAGAAAGAATTTATGCATTTGTAAATAAAAAATTGAACGTTTTATCTAAATCTACTGATAAGTCAATAACTCTATATCCGTACTTGTTGTTGTTTTGAAGATTTAGTAGACAATGAACCCGTATATTGGATAATTTCCTCGCGTGTAATTGCTTTAATATCCACAGGAACATTGCGCACATATGCTAATCGAAACTGCATCGTTGTAAATACACTGTTCCGTAGGTTTCCATTTGATTCGAAATGCAATTAAAATCGCATGTGCTCTGGAAACCGATGGAAGGTAATTGCGACTTTGATCACCTTTGCGTTATAGGAATTATATATTTATAATTAATACGGTTGATTTAATGTGTTAGAGTTTTGATATATTATAATATATAGCAGATTAAAAATTGCCAGTAAATTTTCATATGGACGATGATGGATACGTGAAAATATATAAATAAATCTTAGCGTCTCCTTGATAAGAACTCTTAATCCAAAGATTTAATTATAAACTTAAAAAGACTGCTGTTTATAATACACCTATCACATTTTAAATCAGACCATTAAGTATAAAATAATATAAATTAATAAATCTCTATTTCTATCTATAGTTACTTAGTTTTTTTTCCAAATTTCCTGATAGACAGATAGAAAATCTTATATAAAGGACACTAATAATGAAAAAACATAAAAAAATGTCGATTTGCTCAAAAACGGTTTGACCAATTTTTATGAAATTTTGTACAAGAGGTGCTTATATCATTGCTTAAATGATAGGTGTCATGATGTCTAATTTATATTAAAGCAATCGTAAAATGTTTTTTTTTTAAGATTTTTTATCTATTCTCATTGTTTTTGATAAAATTTCTATATTTTATATTTTTAATAAAAGGGAAGCATATATCACTCCATAATATATAGGTTATAAGAATTGTCAATAATATGAAAATTATTGTGTGGTTTTATGAAACTTTTTTTCGGTTTGTAAGCGTTGAACTAAAAATTTTTGGAAAATTATTTGATTTAGTGTATTAAAATTGCGTTTTTAATCTTAACTTAATTATTGAAAAATGGGAATAATAATGGGAATTCAATAGTAGACAAAATATTCAATTATAAAATTTAATTTCAATTTGCGTATTAGAGAACGTATCATATATCATGTAGATGATAGGCTCATATTAAAAACTAAGATGAATATTTATTTAAATCATTGAATCGTTGTCAACTTCAATTATTCTATCAATTATTCTATCCTCGAGTCTCACAGTTTCCTACTCCACGGCCAGCTGTAATGCGACATGCGAAAGATGAACGAAAATTGGGGCGATAGAGTAAAAGTTTCACATTAATAAAAATAAAACTACGAGATGAAAATAATTAATGAGTAACAAACGCGTGAGGAGCTGCAGGGCGCCCCTAGTTAAATCATAAAATAACAAAAACCGTTTGGCGCATACATTGGTTTAGGGAGCTTTATATCTATTTCGAGGTTGGCGTGTGATTGGGGAGTTTAACTCGTCGACTGACTTGATTAAGCATAAACTCATACTGCAAAATTAAACTGGAAGTCACTGCTACATTGTCTCATGCACGAGCTTGTTACTAAACTCGTTAGAAACGTGTCAATTGGATTTATAGTTGCCCCATTTAACTATTATCGAACTGATATTATGACTGTTCAACAGTGAATGAAACGGATATATTTTATTGACTGGTCCACTATACGAGTATATATATATATATATACCTTTTTTCTTTCGCCACTTATTACATATACTACTTTAAATTATTATTTATATTTACTTTTTACAAATAATAACAAATTATGTTATTTCATGTACGTTCATGATCAGAAGCACTGAAACTAAAATAGTAGGTATAAAAAAAAACAATTTTCACCAGTTTCGGTTTTTCTTACGATTAATTTTCTTTGATAACATATACAGCGGAAATCAATAATTAATCTATGATATGATATGATAATTATTTTTGATGATGGCTCAGTGTTAGCATGTACGGACATCGCGTCGATAATCGTGAGTTCGAGAATCTCTGCAATGAGCCTAAGCTTTCGGTGAAGGAAAACATCGTAATGAAGCCATAGTAATTTTTGAGGTTAGAAAAACACTTTTTATGGTTCCTTACGATGGATCCTCAAGATGGATGGATGATGGAAGATGTTACTAAGCGGCCCAACTTTTTTGTCAATCAATATTCTTATTTTAATCTTTACTCAAAAAGTATATTTACAAGGATTGTGAACCGCTTATCGCTGTTGAATACATTAAAAAAATATTTTTCTTTTTTATTTCATATTGCAATAAAACCGTGTTTTTTAATCTATAGTTTTAATTTATTTCTAGAATTTAAGTGTTTTCTTAATGAACAAATATACCTCACGCATATAGTTGACCCTTTTCAGTTTTAACTTAATATAACAAGTGCATTAGATATTCAGCACTCAACATATAAAACTATATGTACTAGGAAGTGTAAATTTTTTTGGAACAAATATAAATTATATGTATACAGGTACAAACAAAGAATTTAGATGGGACTTTAATCAAACAGCTAATTCTTTATTGAAGCGGTTCGGTTGAATTGAGATTTACTGGCAGCGCCTTTCAAGCTAACGAAGTTCTATTGGTTCTGTCGCACTTCCGAGGGTTTAATGTGTACTATAAATAGCAATTTATGTTAACGTTGAGTCAATAATGTTCCTCTTTATCACTATTTCTCCGTTCAGTCGATACTTCTGCAGTCTTCGTTGCAATTCAAAGAGCTATTCATATATTTCTCTATTAACAGACCAATATAGCTGATTGGTTGGTCTTTATCGATTTACCTGCCTTTTTTTCACTTTCAACAATATAATAAACGTGTAAATATCATTTATAAGTATGTATTCATTAACATCAATATTTATTTGTCCACCAACATTGCCCGTTTGCAAAGAGTCCAAAATCGGTACCTCCGCCACCTTCTCGATCCTCCAGCATTCGTTCGGAACGATGCCCTCCATAGAGATATGGGGCTTCTCTCTATAGAGTCTTATGTGAAATATCTCTCTAGGAGATATTACGATAGTGCGTCAAACCACCCGAACCCATTAGTAGTAGCCGCATAAGCCCTGATACCGAGAGGTATAAACGCTGACCGCTGAATACCTTTATCGACCCTGATAACGATATCGAGAAAGCCAACGAGTACTACGCGTCCGTCTCCGTAATCTAGCGTGCTCGTGACAACGCCCGTGAGACCACTGTTCCCTCTGCAGAGGACTAATGGTTAACTTCGCTCCTGCACACCCGCCACGTCCGAGAGCCCTCTCCTGCGGCAACTCAAGCCTAGGTCGGATCCTCCGACACTGCACTCACTAGTTATCAACATACACTCGTTATACTGCATTGGTACACACATTCACACCACTCAGGTACATAGGTTCTGTAAGGGACCAATTTTTTTCTTTTTTTGGCTAGTTTGACACATGTTACTTCCCTCTTTCCAGGGGGAATTAGTCACATCGCGACTTATTTGCATACGTGGCAACAGTCCACGCTGAGGTTCGGCCACTTTGGCACCCTTGAATATCGTTGCCTTGCTTTCGCGGCTGAGTGCTTTAAGCGCCCGGGTGAAGTTTTTAAAGCCGTTTTGGCTCCAGGGCCCTTATGTATAAAAGTGTAGTCAGTTCGAAAAAAAAAACATCAATGTTTTTCCAGAGGTTGCTATTAAATTTCTTTTCTTAATAATTTAATAATGTAGCATTTTTTTCCAGTATTTTATGATATTTATTAATTTTAGTAGAAAATTCAAAGACAGAGTTGTTATTTTAAAAATACTGTAAAATAAATAATTTGATTACGAACTTAAACAAATATTTGGGAGTGTTTAAGTATTTTGTAAATTTTTATACATTTATGAGCTAACATTTGCCAATATTCTTACCTTATGTAAGTGATCATGGACGGACCTGATGATGAGACCAAGTGTAGCGTGTAGAATATACTACTACATCGTTGGCGACAAATTGTTCCACTTGAGAGAAGTAACTAACCAAGCGAGGACTATAAAAACGCCCTATTACTAAGAGAAAACTTGCAAAGGTGCAAAACTTAACGCACAGGATGGTGCTAAATACAGATATAGAAACTTTATGCGTATTTATTCCCGTGAAAAAAAACATCATTGTTACCAATGTTCAACGATATTAGGAATTAACAAACATTTAATGTTCTGCTTTTTTTTTAAGATTTCTAAAAGAATTCATTCCATTTCTTCTAGTTTATCAACTATTAACTTTATAATAAAATAGAATATAATGATATGATGATGTTTAATAGGAAATGCGGGCAATGTATAATCCATACAAACGATTTCTATGTTATCCCTAGGCACCATACAATCTATATCTTGTTTCAAAATTATGACATTATCTAAAAAATTTAAAAAAAAGTTTATATTGCCCAGTTATACCGTTGTTATCAGACATTCCAGCAAACAAATTAACAAAAGTCTTTCGTATATTTTTCTTAAAAAAAAAAGACTAAATCGGTCCAGTTATGGAGGACAAAATAGGGGAATACGAAGTTATCTTTTATTTACTTTATATAGGTTCAAGCTGCAGTTATCTCTCTCGCACTCTATTCAGCCTTCCGGACATACTGCACCTGCAATAAATTTTTGTTAAAATTTGTTCTTCAAATACATCACCGACCGCGTTTAACGCGCGTAACGTCAATGGATACTAGTTGCTCGACTTTTACCTTGTCCTAAAATTATACCATGGTTGCTTACTTATGTGCGTTAAGAATAATAATTCTGATGAGCTACTTTTAAACCAAGTAAATTCGTAGAACATTGTTTAATAGTTTTCATATTTTGGAAGATAATAAAAGAACATAGAATTGCATAATTTTAAACTAAACTTAATTGCTCCCCGAAGATTCTTTCCAATTTTTTTAACGTTGTAATATTCGACTTTGGTGTGCAAAGAAAAATTAATTTGTAAGTGTTGCTTTAAAGAACTAATTAATACAAGCACACTCTAAATACGAGAATGTTGACAATATTAAAGTTAACTGTTACGGAATATACAAATTAATATTAATATCTTTAATGGAAATCAAAGGTCGTGAACTTGTTTGACAAAGTTTCAAAGAAGGCGTTGAAAGCTTGGACACCTGAGAAGTACGACAGCTGCGAAAGATACGAAGTAAATGTTGACGTCTTTGAATTTTATCAAACTTTCACAGTCTACATTAATTATTTGATATGCTAATCTCTACTGTAATTTTGAAGATTATTAACGAAAACAACCTTCTGACAACTGATATTTTAAGATATTCGCTATAATATGTATGAACTGCGCTGTAATTATTTTCCTGTGGTAATTTTATTTTTACAAATCTTAAAGCTTATCAATTAAAGAATGAGATTCTTTCCGTGAAAAGGAAAACATCATTGTTACCAATGTTCAACGATATTAGGAATTAACAAACATTTAATGTTCTGAATATTTTTAAGATTGCTAAAAGAATTCTTTCCATTTCTTATACTCTATCAATTATGAAATTACATATGCTACCTGTCGATTACATTTCATCAAAATAGGTTGAGAATTAATAAAAGTACATTTTTTGAATTATTGTTTTTATATTTTTAAAATTGCTATAATACGTGCTATAGGTATATTGCAACCTATCAAACCATTTTAATTTGACCCCCATATACAATCAGACAGAAAAAAAAACATTTTCGTGATCAGTGTTCTTTAGAGTAGATGTCTATCGGAAAATTATGGAAAAAAGTACATCTACAGATTTACTAATTTCGAAGAAAGATTAAAATCTTTCCTGAACTTACACTTAGGTCTGTACAATGCAAATAGACTTATACATACAAATTAAACAAGCACTGACTTTCATGGACGATAATTTAGAGGAAGTGTAGTTGTATATGAAACTTTTTTCAAAGCAACATAAAAGCTAAGATACACATCAATTGTATCATTGGCATAGTTGTCATCTTCAAAATGCATATTTATTTAATTTACTTTTCTGACCGCCCCATATCGTTTGTTGTAAATTTTTATAACGGCTTGTATAACCAAGTTGTAACATTTAACGACTAAAGTATATTTGAAAACCTAGAAATAGTCGTAAGCTCACCAAATTATGAATAAACTCATGTTTTATTGAAAGTATACGCTAATATGTTATATTTGTTTTTTGCTTAAGGTCTTTATAAAATCTTCTAATTTCTCATATTACATAACACGTGGATTTCAGTTTAACATTATTGAGATTCGATTAAATCACTTATAAGTACGGATCCAATACTATTAGTAGAATCTTTGGCCACATACCCGTAGTTTCACGCCTTATTCGATTGAGTTAATTGATGCTCACTTATGGAACTACCGAGCGATTCCCAAGCGATTTGCTCACTTTGGTATTTGATGGTTATTTATTTGTGTGCCATGTGTTAATATATAGGCGAGCTATAAACTACATTGATCATGAATATGTAAACGCTTGGGAGATGTGAAACATCTAAATTTAACAATATTTTTATAAATATTTAAAAAAAAAACACGTATAATTTATAGAGTTATCATTATATCATAAGGAACCATATTGATACACTAATACAGTGTGTATAGTAAATAAAGAAACGTTGAGTAAAAATCTTAAGAGGGGAGCGCTGAGTCGGTAAGAGCCGACCAGACACGACGCTGGCCGAATGGAACGTATCGACGTCCCATCACAACGCTTTTACTTCAGTCCAAAATTGCCATTAGATAATTCACATCAGAACTCCATTACAAATTATTAAAAAATATTTTAAATTGACTTAATGACCTTAAATTATTATTATCTCTCATAAATATTTAACTATACTTGAAACATATTTGATGAAATTGACTTATTCTTTTTCAAAAGAGATTTATTAATACGCAAATGTTTATGGATTTTTAGGAAAAAGGTTTCATATTGTGATAATAAAAAAATCTAATTTCGCTTTTTAATGACATTGTAAAGGGTCTTCATTGGAAGCAGAGATCTCTTAATGGCTCGAGTATGCCAATCAGTCAGTAGTATTTACATAGTAGGCCACTTGGCAAGCATTAGATCATTCAATACCGGATATTGCTACAGCGTTGCGGCTAGACGCTGAGCATTCGATCCCCGTAGCTAATTGGATGAGGCATTCGGTTTTATATAGTCAATTCAACCCGCTTCATAAGAGGGGAGGCAGTAAATCGTGGAGTCTAAATTGAAGTAGGCAGCCACTCAGAGCTTGAAGGTTTTGCCGGATTTTACTAAAGATTTTATTTGAATCTCAATGTAATTCTATTAGTTTGAGATGTATTTGTGTAAGTGAATAAAAACACCACATACTTTTTTCAGTAATGTGGCTGAATTTAGTGTCTATTGTAATAATGCCTATTACTTTCATTTGAATAGATTTTATTAAACTGTGAAATTGATAGCAGTTTGTCATTACAAGCTTTAATTTAATCGGCATTTTTAGTATGGGTTAATTCTTGCAACTGAATTTTAAAACAGTTATACCCAATCGATTTAGTTGTAATTTTGCGTATACGTTTTGTTTGGATGCATGGTTAGGTTAGTGAAGTCATTCTAAATGATATGGGTAATAAATAAAAGGGTTGCTGAGAAGAATACGAAAATAAAAAAGTTTTTTTAAATTAATAATTATTATTAACTTTTTTAAATCTTCATAGTTTTAGCGTTGCATTACAATCTCATCTGATGTTAAATTACTTTGGGGCCTAAGATGGTAAACAACTGGCCTGACTGGCGACAGATTTTCAACTTGAGGGTGATTAGCGTTAGCTAGGCGGGCTACCACTATAATATGGTTTCATAACGATGCTCTCAACTAAAATTTAGATTCATTGTAGAATTTCAACTTACGTCGTTCGACGTGGTATCCGAAAACGCTACGATAGTGTTATTATCGCTTCGGAATTCAATATTGATGCAACCTTTTTGTTATTATAGGATATATAGCGACCAGATGATATTATGCTCTACTTAAATCCACCGAATATTATAATTTTGTGTGAAAGTAAACCGCATTTATTTTTATCAACAAACAATAATACACCACTTATACATTTCTAGAAGGTTGGCCTCATTGCCTTGTTGTGGGGTACTGCGAGTTATTATAGGCCAGCCCTTTGATCACGAGACACGTCTAACAGATGACTCGCGAGTACCTGCTAATACTGCGTGGACTCGAACCCCACGGTACCAGAGTTACGACTCAAAACGGCACAAATATGTATCCTCCAACAAGGACAGCATATTTTTAATTTGCATAGTTTTTAGTAATTTCATGGTTAGCTGATATTCTCAGATTAAAATCTTTAAGCTCCTATTAATAAGTATTCGTAGCTATAGTTGAGAACATCATCACCTATCATATCTGACCGCTTAATCACATGATATTGTTATCAAACGTTAACGTATAGCAATATACAAAGTCGAAACCCTTACAAGCAATCTTTTATAACTACTGAAAAGATAATTACTTTAAAATAGAGTTAAAGAGATAAAACGATAATCTGCTTAACCGATGTGCAAATTTTAATGAAAACCTTTCCCGAAGGTTGAAATAATTTACTGAATTTGCAAATTCGTTCGTAATATGAATCCGATTAGACAGAATAAAATCTACAGATCAATTTGCGTCCGAGTTTCAGTTGAAATGTATTCATAAACTTTTTGATCCTCGTTCCAATTTTTTCTGTCCGATAATGTTTAAAAAGTTTTGTAATTGCTTTTTTGAATTTAGATTTTTTGTTGTGACTATTGCGGTTATTGTGAATATTGTTATGTTTTAACAGTTTCTCATCTATTTTAATAGAAATTTCCTTGTATTTTAGAAAAAAAAAATTTATTATGGAACATTCAATTTTTGAGTTGAATTACGTTCTTTGATCCATTTGTGTTAAGCTATTTTTATAAAGTTTTTTTTATACTTTCTAGGGTGACCTATATATATATATATATATATATATATATGACCTATAATATATATATGACCATAATCTTACCTGATATTAAGTGACGATTTGGCACAAGTTCATGACACGCTAAGCCTATTGGGGAAATTTTCTCTCAAGTGCAGCTGCCGAAATACACCTATAGGTGTTTGGCGAAAGAATTTTAGCATTGAGAATAGTAGCTAGCCAGGCACGCATTAAAAATGCTCGACTACCATACTACGATTTTATCACGATGTTCACCGAAAGTTCAAGCTTATTGCTGGGATTCGAACTCACGTCAATCTACGCGGTGTCCGTACAAGCTACCACTGAACACTTTTTTATATTCAAGAAAAAATGAAAACTATGTAATTATCTACAGTATAATTTTTATTGCCTATGTGCAAAATAAATTAAAAAAATGTGCCTTCTGAAATTCATGCAAAAATTTTATGTTTGCAACAATTGCTCAACTCAACACCTGCTCGCCACTTGACGGTTAATAGTTTGGTGTTAAAATATCATTTTGAGTATGAAGATATTCTGCTGTTTTTTTTTGTTAATATATAGATTAATTTATCATGATGTAACAACGTCGGTTTCTGGTTAGGCAAATATCAGTGGCCATTTGTAACAAAGTTGCCGGGTAACAAACAATTAGACGAAGTTAGGCACAGGGGCTCCGGGCACGGATCTGTTTGCTCTCACTCGATGTTTGTTGACTATAAACATTCTTCACCGGATATTAGCCCTTATACGGATGTGTGGAAAAATTTACTTCGTACGATTTTTGTTAGTTCTTTGTTGCTTCTGTTTTTATTTCACTGTATTAACATTTTGTATGTAACAGAATTGTCCACATATCGCCACAGGACTTGAGTCTCAGGATATATTTTAGTGCATGGAGATATGCGCAGTACATAGATGCAGTCCCTCGTCCATACGTTAATGGAACGGCGAAACTACTACGATCAGAAAAAAGTTGGATGCATTGTACAACCAAGTCACCTACTGGTTATGTATGTGTTTAAGAAGATCAATGTCGGCAAGTGTGACTATACCGTTATTCGAAGTTGGTAGTGTGCTGATCAAATAATAATTGCTTATTATTTATTTTGCATAGAAGCACTACAAAGTGATGGTATTGTGCCTAATGGTAACCATACTACAACCCAACAACAACGGCGACCACCGGGAGATCAAAATCCATCGACGCTTCCATCACGTTACGCTTGAAGGATCCGATGTCATAAGAAGTAGGGAACACATTGGCCGGGAGGTCGTTCCACGGTTTCACCCCAGATCCTGATCGCTGATCCCAGAACGCATTTTATAGTGGCATATGTTACACCTGAGTATGGAGGTGGGTATACAGTCCGACACATTTTTACTATCAAGTAATTTTTAAACATTAGTAGCGTACGGAACGCTGTATGAAATATATTATGTATCTGGTTTTTCGGAAACCTCTTTAACGCTTAGGAAGAAGTATTGTATTTAGATAATGTTTTATTTTCAAAATTTACAAAGGTGTTTTTTTTGTAAGACCTCTAGCATAGTTCTGTTGATCATATATTTATTGTAAACAATTGTACAATATGCTATTTCTAACCACTATATAGCTTTTTGTGTATCATTAATAGCAGAAAAGAAATATCTTTACTAAATAAACAAGGTTCCCCAAGTCCGTCAGTCAGTATTTACATTAGAAACAGTGTCGTAAATGTGTTTGCCACAGGAACAAATAATGAAAGTTCATAATGTATCTGTAGATTTTTTGCTTTTCGTAAATCAGTATTTGTATTTTTATTTACCACTAATCCGTGCTTTATTTTTATTTATTAACACAAAAAAACTGTTTATTAGAATTTTTAGTTATTGGCAATTTGTTAAGACCATTAAAATACGTCTTAAAATATATTAGCAAAAAGTTATATTTTATTTGCAAAGAGTATAAAATTGAGAGATTTTGTATCCACACAAACTAAAGTATCTAATTTAAATCGAATAGCCAATTTATATTAAAGAAACTTTGAAATCTTCTAGAGTAGGTACTCAAAAGTTTCATTATTACTTGAAAAGTAAATTCAGACAAACTGTTTCATATTTCTACAGAAGCTAAATTATTAATCATTTTCGAATATTGTACTAGGTATAAGGTTTGTAATGATGATAGTTTGAATATCGGATAAGATATAAAAATAAATCAAGATCACACAATGTGACTGACTTGATACGGGCAAAGTTCATATTTATGAACCGTGATTTCTTAAAATAAATTGCAAGGATAATTTTATTACGTCATCTATTATACAATGTATGATAAACATTAAGTACACTATCGTGCGGAAGTTGAATGGTTTCCCAGCTAACCGGCTCCCAGCTCCTATGACATTGGATCCTTCAAACGAGGCGTGAAGAGATATTTCAGAATGCGACATCGAAATTGACGAAGTCCGATGAAATCAGTGTCACAGAATGTCACCGTTGTTTCTGGACTGTACATTTGGTTACATGTTAATGGTACATCAATTAAGTACTGTACAGTCATTTACAAAAGTTATTACTTTTACAGTCAGACATTTAAAAAAAAAACTGCCTTGTCAACTTGGCACTTAAACAGTTGTTATAACACATTTTAGGTACCTTTTTATATGACACATAATTTTATTTTCTAATAAATACACGTATATGTTTATATGTCGGTTTAAAATACTACAGGAGTAAAATATTAAAAAAGAAATTAATAAAAATGTCAATTTATTTAAACAAAAAGAAAGTTACATCACTATTATAGCTATATAGTCTAAAACGCTCTTAGAATACTTAATACGGTGGCATCAATAAAATTGGTAAAAACAATATTTTTGTGTAATAAAAATTATTATAAAAACTAAACTTATTTATTAAACGATATAAATATAATTTTATGTCACATAACATTATTTAGTTTTTGTATATTGTTGTTTCTTCTTCTTCCTTCTTTACTGCTTGAATCAGGACCAAAGACATAACGGCATTCACCACCTAAATAATTACTTTGAATTAAATTTCGCCTTTATATCGAAAATAAAATATTTTTATCTTAAACAAACTTTCGTAAAGTACTGTTTCCACTTTACTCCGATATTTACGTAATAAGGGGATAATTTATTGAATCTTATAACTTCTACTCCTTCAATATTTTTGCTGCGACTTTTAAATTAATTTAAGATTATTTTTAATGTTTAAGTAAATTTTTCATCGGAGACTAGTTCACAAATTTATAAAAAAGAAACATTTAAATGTATTTTTGAATTTTTAATCATCACCATTCAATTTGTATACTAAAAAAAAGTAAATTAAAAACGGCAGGCGTCATGGAAAGCATGGCAGATGTAAAACGTCTTAATCATATTTAATACCAAATACGACTAAATAAAAATTGAAATTAGAAGATAGATGTAATAAAATAAAATATCAATGTTAATTAAGTATTTTATGATTATGAAATTATTTACAAAGGAAATATGATTTAAATGTATTATAAGTTTAATTTTACTGATACTCACTTATAATCTATAGTGTTAGCATAAGAAAACACATTGATAAACTAACACACACGTAAAGTAAAGACAAGCATTCAGTATAAACTTGAAGAAAGGAGCGCTAAGTACGAAAAATCCAGCCAGATATAAAACTAGCCGAATTGCACGTGGCTACGTCCTATCGGAACATTTTTACACCCATCCAAACCTGATATTACGAGTAGATGTTTCGCATCAATAAATTTGTTCATTAATCTGAAGCGAAGTTGTGTAAGACATTAAGGTATTCCGTGTTTAAAAAAAAGAATCGATGAAAGCGCACTTTGCCTAATTATATTGTAAAAAACTTACAGCAGCCATGCAAGAAGCGAGCACAATTCCAGCCAGCCATGCGGTTTTGCCTTCTAAATACCAGGTGAGTTCGTCTATGCATCCGTGGAAATAGGCGTTACCAGTGACAGAGTCACGGCACTCTGCTGGCAAAGGTTTGTTCAAGTTGATGTAGTCCATAGGACCGTCGGCACCACAACAACCAATCTGTATAATTTTATTAATTCCTTATTAATTTTTAAAAGCTAACGTATTAAGGAAATTTTAATATTTTAGGCAAAAATTAATTAGGAGCTGTGTGGTTTTGTGAGAAAATAAAATTTAATATAATACGTACGATATACGGCAATTCAACATTTAAAAAAAACCTGTTTAATTTTAGCTTAATTAGTTCACTCTTCTTCATGCATCTATAATAAAATAGCTTTTGCTTTGAACTCATTTTCCAGTGAATAATAATTTTCAAAGAAAACTGGTGAAGTAAGGTTAAATTATTTTAACGGCTCCAATCATTATGAAGTACTTTAAATATACCAAAAAGCCTAGTGATTAATTATGAAGGAGTTATTATGCATTAGCCACGCTCTTATGCATGTTTACGTTCAAACGTTTTCACATTAAAGCCTGGTTACCGTTCAGCGAAAGTTTATGATTGAAGCTATGTTCAATCAGGCTCGCAACGCGGCACGCGAGCTCATTTGATTAGCGTAGAGCAGTTCTGCCGGCACTAAACTAGAAACATTCTCGTGCGGACTTGCGTCATCTGTCCATTGCAAATGCGTTTCGGTGTTTGCTTCGTTAGCAGATGTCTTTTTGTACTTGTAGTTTGACGATGCAAAAATCAAAATTGACATTCAATCAGACGTAACTGTTACAATGAAAAATGTAAAGCATTTTGAGCTTCTGTCGAGTGTGTCAGTTTTAGTTTTTTGAATAGATTATTAAAACGTTATGTAACATATTTTACTTGCGGGAATAGCAATCATAAATCTTATAATGTAAATAAAGATTCTATATTACATAATAAATATTATAAACACAAGAAATGTGGGATATATATATGACTTATGCCATTTAATAAATGAAATTTAAATCTTATGTTTATGTTTGTAATTGTCTTTGGTGTTGAACGGTGATATGAAAGAGATAATGCTCTGAACGAACAAATTATGAGTTAATTAAAGATATTATATGAGGAAAAATAGGTTTCAACTTTATACTTGAATTCGTTTTAGAAAAAAAAGTATCTTGATACACGGATAGACAGACAGACAGGCGGCCAAATAAAGTAATCCTATATTTTTTTATATTATGAGGTACGAATTCCTAAAAAGAGTGTGGTGTTTGAGAAAGTGAACGGGAGGTTTTGTGAAGACGCATTGAGAATAAACGGAAAAATAGTACTGTGTTCCGCCACGATTTATGAATTATAAGTAGACATACTTCCTCGTAACCTAAAAAAAATTAAACTCACTTGGTAGGTGGTATTCTCTGAAAAATTAAGGCGTTCAATTCATTTTTTTAATTAAAACTTATTAATATGTCATCATACATCAGTCATAATGTTATTTTAAGTCTTTTAACTCTATTCTTCCTAATAAAATACTGAAACCCATTATCAGCTTAGCATTTGTATACATTGAACTGGTATATTAATTTAAACTTTGTACTTGTGTAATAATATCTGTTACAATATATAATTTTAACTCACTCCCTCCTGAACCATTCTTAAGATTTCCCTGGAGCCTTCGTGTTGCGGGTTGTTTATGAGCCGCACTATGACATCTTTGATGAGCGGCTGGATACTGGAGTCGTAAGTGGAGAAATCGAGAACAACGCAAGCACCGATCAGACCGAAGACGAAAACACCGATTTGTGTAGCTATGTACTGTAAAATTACAATTGAAATTTACATTAAGCAACATTGGAATTATAGGCTTGATCTCGGTCTAATTTCATAAAAAGTGAAGAAGAGTACAAAGATGTAGCGAATTTGCGAACCAAGTAGAATAGTAGAACACAGTGATGGTAGGTCTTGTTATTGAGTTGAATATCATTGAACCTCCACATAGATTGTTGTGTAACGAGTTGTCTCTTACTGTCAGTTATTTGTCTCGGTGTTAAATATAAATTTTATTATGGTATAAAGTCGCAAACAGGCAAGTAGTTTGTCTGATATTAATTAGTATGTATGTAAATTAGCTGTATGGTTACTGGTGTAGCGGACACCCCGCCATCTAGCGAACCTATGGGCCAACTTGGAGGGTGACGTTTGGCAGCACAGTTTTTGAGCAATTTTTTTGTAGTTGCATAACTGATCGCCGACCGCTGGGTGCGCGCAATTACTAGTGTATCGAATTTTGGAATTTTCTACTATTAAAAACCATCGCCATTTTGGAACGCATAATAATATAACTAAACCCACAACGACACAGTCATATATAGCCGAAATAACTTAAATTTATCGTGTGATTGAATACGGTTAGCCACCCAGAAGAAGGCTGCAGCCAGAAGCACATCGGTAAGCAAATTAAAAATTTGCCTGTTGGCTTTGATGTTGGATGAGCCCTCAAATCTTTCACATAGACGAAGATGGTTGTGGCCACTATCTTACCTGGTCTTAAGTGACGATGTGGCCCAAGATGGTAACATGCTAAGCCTAGAGGAGGACTAGCTCTCAAGTGCAGCTGCCGGAATACATCTATTGGTGCTTGGCGACAGATTTTCAACTTGAAGGGAAATTAAAACATAGTAGTACGAAGCAAATTAATTGTGAATCTTCAGCATATTAATACGCATTTTTAAACGAAATTTCATTCTTATTTTACTTTCAATATATATCCTTTCCATA
Source organism: Saturnia pavonia (assembly GCA_947532125.1). NCBI lineage: Eukaryota > Metazoa > Arthropoda > Insecta > Lepidoptera > Saturniidae > Saturnia > Saturnia pavonia. The sequence goes on along the minus strand of OX383900.1, from coordinate 14,356,228 downwards.
ATCATTAATAATATTAGGTATAAGATTTCGTTAAAACCTAAATGGCACACAGATTATGACTACATATGAAAAGGACTATATATGCTTAGTATTAAAAAAAACCCATCGTCACCTGTGTGTTTATTTGTTCCATCCACCATTGCTAACATTATATAGTAGGTTTTTTGCTATATTTTGAATAAACGAAACTACAATCTATAAAGATTTGTTTTCAAAGTATAGCAAAGATGCTTCTACTATATGATGTTACCGTTGGTGAAATGAACAAATAAGTACTGAGGCAACGCTGTATAATTTTACTTACCGCATATAAAAGCATAACATTCTCCATCAGCGCAGAACCGCAGCCGAGGAACGCGATGACCATAATACCGAGAGACGCGATAAGAATGATGTAGATACCAATGAAATACTTCTGTAGTTCAAGTATTCGCATCCATTCGTTGAAGCCGGGCTCCAAACATATCCACAAGCATAGTGCAAATATGGATACGCCGAACAACTGAAATGGTATGCAAAAATAGTGATGTTATTATATGACCAACTGTGTTAAATGGACAATTAAGCTTATATTGGATTGGGTCATGTTATTATGTACCATCTGTGCCCCTCAGTTTCACTCGTGTTAAATTTACTCGACCAATTCTACTCCGCGCTGCCGTAACCGCACCGTGTAGCTTGTCGTTTTCCTCACTTGCCGTACTTGACAGATTGATTGAAGTTCATGATTACTCTGCTCCTCCCTTTAAGGTGGTAAAGTGAAGTTATATAACCTATAACCATCTTCAATAAAAATGATATAAAATGCTTAAAGTTTTATCAAATCTAACTAGTAGTTCCAGACATTATTACCCTTCACAGTCTACGTATACACCCGTAAAGAATATGACTCTTTCTTTATAATATTTATACTACTATAGATATTAGTATACATTGGCTAGCATATAACCACGAATGCACCTGATATTAAGTGGCGATGTGATCTAAGTTGGTGCTACTCTATGTCTAGACACTATAGCGACTGGTTTTCAAATTCAGCTAGTGGATAATACTAGTAAGCGGTAATTTTTTTGATAATATTTATTTTATTATAGCACTGCAAATTGCTAATACTGTGCTTGAAGGTAAATAGTCGTCGCTATTATGCCGTCTTGAAAACGAGAAACCCAAAGAGAGACACTGTGACCGGTTTAATATCACGTGCGTGGTGGTGGCGACCCAGTCGTGTACAGATTCCTACCACCCCACTTGATTACTGGATATACATTGTCTGATCCCAGGTCGCAACATGTCTAAGCGTACCACTATGTCGGTTGTTATTACTAGTGTATGGTGGTTGTGTTCCAATCGGACGTTATTACCGTCTCTTATCACGTTAAATCGCATAAAACATTACATGATATTAACTTATTTATTTCAATGTTACTCGTTAACTTGTAAAGCCTACTTAGCTGTGATAGTTTTCTGTGAATTATGTAGGTGGGTTTTATTTCCATTGCGATCGCATTTGGTCAAACGGACAAGCATTGACGATCCATTAATAACTAAATTAATAATTGATAACATTCGAAGTTTCATGTGTGGGTAGCGTACTGTAGTAATAAAAAATATCGTGTTACTAAACGGTTAAAATCTATTTACATTTGACAATCATAATAAAATGATTAATTATTGCAAGGACGAATAATAAAAAAGGGAAAAAATTTTGCACTGGTAGTTAATAATTTACCTGTACTAATCGACAAAATACAATTTCAGAGAAGTTGTTTTTGTTTTGTCGATGCCATAGTTTTTTTTTTGCATAAAATCATGCAATGCTGTAGTATATTACAAGTTAATATGAAGTTATGAAATTTATAGAATAATACTGTCAATTTACTGAGACGGTAAGAAATATTATAGTGTAAATATAACAATAATAAAATAATTATTATCTTTACTATGAAAGCTTATTTATCAAAATATTATTTACCTTTCTAATAATTAGTCAAGTGTACGATAATAATTAGTCCAGTGTGCGTATAGCATTTAAATCCATTTAAAACATCACATTAAGCCCAAACTAGCAACAAAATAGAAGCATTCGCTATATAATAAGCTTAACAATCTCCTTAATACGGTGTGTCGTCAAGTTTTATTTGGCAGCCGAATGACTTAGCGATGAATTTCTTATAATGGTCTTGTTTTTGTCTCTCAGACAGCTCGAGATTAAGCAGGGCTATTGTGTAAGGGACATGGACATTTACTGCACACATACATTTGTACTCGTATACCGGACGGCTGTTTACTTAATTTCTTGTTGAATAGAATATTGCACTATAAAGGTTGATATTGGACTGGTATCTATGAGGATGTCGGAAACTTTACTCATAAACGGTATTCATATAGAATATTTTGTAGACATTAGGTGTTTTGATGATACATCTAATACCTTCGTAGCTGTATTGTAAGTCAGTGGCGATATTGATGTAGATAGCATCAAGTGGGTTCTAGACTGTGTCATTTAATTCATACTTATAATAAAACCGCAGAGTCGAATTTTGTACATAAAAGATATTTGAGAAGAATAGTACAGGGAAGCTTAAAAATATGGACAGAAAATACTCCGACAGATTATTCGATTATTTTGTACTCTCATCATGCAGAAACCCCAGGACCGAATTTGTTTGTAGTAACATTTAGGATATATTTTTAGACGTTGGGCACTTAAACGTGGACTTTTGTATAGTGTATAAATTGCGTTTATGTGCAAAATATACAGTGAAAAGAAAATTTCTATACTAACTAAACAGTAAATATTCGAATTTTTACAAAAGATATTTACATAGATGCTGAAAAGGGAAGATATGGGTCGTTATGCTCTGTGTTAGGAATCACAAGTTAAATCTCAACTTCAATACACATACATACATATCAGTGTTTTTCTAATAACTCTTTTTCGTGTACAAATTTGAAAACGGACAGAGTCCACTGGCATAGCTACTATTTAATAAGTTAACTTCAATTATTGTCTCATATAACAAGCACATGTGTTTATGTAGTACGTATCACCCATTGCTTTTTCAGTGCAAAATACTAATACATAGCTTATCTCTGTAAAAATTTTAAATAGTTTATACGAATTTAAACTATTCTCTTCACTCCTACATCAAAGAATAAGTATTGCTTTAGAAGCTGAACAACCCATAGAGCAAGCGGCTTTCAGAAAAGGCTTCTCGACGATAGACCAAATCCATACGTTAGAACTATTAATGGAAAAATATCAAGAAAAACATAGAGCTCTATATATTGCTTACATAGACTACAAAAAAACCTTTCATACTGTGTCACATTCAAGCATCTGGCAAACGCTGAAGGACCAAGGAGTACAAAATACATACATACAGATAATCAAAAACATATACATCAATAATACAGGCAGAGTAAAACTGGAAAAAATCGGTCCATACTTCCCCATCCAGAGAGGAGTGAGGCAAGGCGACCCCTTATCTCCGAAATTATTTATTGCAATCCTGGAATCAATAATGAGGAAACTGGATTGGAAATACTATGGCTTAAACATCAACGGTAATTACCTAAGCCACCTCCGTTTCGCTGATGATCTTGTGCTATTATCAGAAACAGGTACACAGTTACAACAAATGATTCACTCACTGAACGAAGTTAGTAAAGAAGTCGGTTTAGAAATGAATTTGACAAAAACAATGACGAACAGCACAGAAATAAAAATGTCGGTCAACAATGAAGTACTTACTTACACGGACAAATACATCTACCTTGGTAAACAAATTGGCTTTGATAGAAAGAATAACGAAGCGGAGGTAGAACGTCGAATACAAAACACGTGGAACAAATACTGGAGCATGAAAGAAATATTTAAAAGTAATATGGCAGTTAAGATAAAAACTAGAATAATGAATGCATGTCCTTGCCCTGTCTCACTTATGCTTGTCAGACCTGGAAATACACTAGGAGAGTCAAGAAAAAAAATATTTCTTGCCAACGTGGCTTGGAACGTAGTATGCTGAATATTAATAAAAGACAAAAAATTAGGCATACAAAAATAAGAAAGATATCAAAAGCCACTGATGCCCTAAATCATACCCTAAAGTTGAAATGGAAGTAGGCTGGACATGTAGCACGACTCGAAGATGGGAAGTGGACCAAAAAGATCACCTTTTGGAACGGCCCAATAGGGAAACGCTACCGAGGAAGACCTTACGCGAGATGGCAAGACGACATCACAAGGACAGTGGGTTTTGTGGTGGGCACATATTGCTCAAGACAGAGACACATGGGTTTCTTTGGAGGAGGCCTTTACCCGAGGAGGGGTTCTTGCAAAACAAGACCACTAGTAATAAGTTAGTTATTAGACGTAAAGTAGTTATTAGTAAAAATTAGTATAAATATATAATAGAATTAAGTTATGTAATCATTTTTGCAAGAAATAAAAGGCTTTTTATTTTATTTTATTATACGAATTTAAAATACAGTTAGCGAATTTTATAATAAAATTACAGGTTTAAGTCCATCGTCCATCAAATTGTAGTTTTCTCGGAAAAATTAAAAAATGTAGTGTTGATCGAGAAAAAGGAGTCTTGGTAGAAATTTTTTGTAACAAATAAAAATAATTAAGTTTTTTTGTCAACAATGCTACAAAATAGTTTAATCATCATTAATAACCATATATATTTAGGTTCTGTGACAGCGAACCATTTCGTAAATTACAATCTCGTATAAACAATATGTAATACAGTAAGTTTAACACATTACTGTCGTGTTTCCTCAAATTATGTTATTTTGCTGTAAGACTTTTAGCAAATTATTTGTTATAACAGCCTTGTTTTTGTCTCTCAGATAGTTATAGATAAAGCCGCGCTATTGTGTAAGGGATATTTACTAGACACATACATTTGTATACAGGATTGTTGTTTGCTTTGTGTCTTGTTGACTTAGACAATGGAGGCTTGAGATGAGTTGTGATGTCGTCTAGGATCGATTGGAATCGGTAGCGAACACAGGGTTTCTATGGCGTAACTTGATTGTAAAATTTATACATGTGTTATTGTTCAAATCTTTTTTCATCTAAATACTGGTTAAGAGGTTTTTCTCCTATGAAAATTAGTGTCAGTCACAGTCCATCTACGTCGGAGGTACAAAAAACATAGCAGTTTACACATACATTTAAAGCTTGTAGGTCTGATCACGTAATGTCCAAAAATAGCACACTTCCCCTTCTTTAAACAATATCGTACGGTTCAAGGCCATTCTAGTGATTTCGACCCTCGTTTTATTTGAGTATATAAGCGAAGCGTGTTCTAAACGAGGACACCCAAGCACGGTGAAGCTGTCAAAGCCTTAACGATTATGGGCCCATAAGGCTAATAACAGTCAGTTCGAAGAAAAAAAGGAGGCAGGACAGTTCTGTTCTGGACAACCAAGGTAAAACAACCAGTGATAAAAGAAGGCCAGACCAGCAAGAGGACCATAGAGTAATAAAAAATAGAAAATATGAGTACGAGTAGAGTGTAGTCAACATCTGAATTGTGAGTTTATTTAAATTTTATTTCACTGAGTAGGAACAAATGGTTTAGGTAAAATGTAACGGCTTGTAACGGTTTTGAAATATTTTAAGATAAACTAAAATCTAAATGGTAAATATTGAGTAATAAGTCAATTGAATTCGCTAAAACACATTTGCGTAAGAAAAAGAACGCCTGATACATATTTACCTCTAAGAAACTAAGAAAATCTTTTCAGTCAACAAATGTGGACAGAGTGTAGAAAATGTAATGTGTAAAGACAAACGTAAATGGATAGAACTAGGTCATACCCACGCATCATTATACTTTGTGTGTGCAAAAAGCTATGTCGAGACAACAATACTGTTCGCAATCCATTAGGATCTGGCCAAATGAGCCGGAAACTTGAATCGTACGTTTGTTGGTAGAAATATCATATGATAAGGTCGTTTCAAGATTTGATTGATCATTAAGTAATAATATTTCTATTATTGAGGCATCTTGTTTTATGTAGTAATAAATAAGGTTTATAAATTCATTTCAAAGTTCTACACATATTGATTTCACGATTTATATATATATATACTATATAGTATTATATTAGTACATCGAAATAGAATACAAAATGTTATGTAATGTATAAATTGTGAGATCTAATTGCATTTGCATATTTGCGCATAATGCCTATACGTTTTCGCTAGATATATTTATAAAAAAATAAGCAGATTCCCAATCGAAATTCAAAATAAAAAATCTTTAACTAGACTCCAGCCTGTACATAAATAGGATATAAAATTTGACAGTATACTAAAAAAGAATTGTTTGCGATTTAATTTTAGGGAAAAAGGGGAAAAGAGAAAGGTTATTTTTTTTATAAGTCTCTTGTCAGTGCTGAAATTAGAGAGATGAAATCTGATATGTAGTTTTTCGGTGTAAAGTACACAATTAAGCCTTAAAGGAAGGAAGATAGGTAAAGTGATAACATTACCAATCGCTATCGCAAACACAGAAATCTACGCAGTTATAAAAAAATAGGTTATAAAGCAGCCAAAAATAAAACTGGTAATCCGAAAATCATTTTTAAACCATTACTTTAATAAGGACGTCAAGAGTCATTATTTCAAAACACGTTTACTATGAACGTTGATATTGCAGAAAAAGCTTATAATACATCTCAAAATAATATTTTCCTACAAAGTAGCTGTAATACTGTAATATTGTACAGAATGTTTAATTAAAGAAATGAAAATGTTCATTAAAAGGAGTCAATGTAAACTCAGAAGGTTTTAATCATAGTTTTAATTATTCTCAGCCATGCAGCAGATTAATACTTTTCGGTATTACAGAAGGTAATTAGTCTCATGACTGCCTATTTAGAACTAAGTACTTCGAAACATGATGCCATGTAGAGCACTTAGGTACGTAAATATGATGTTATTAAAATTGCTTGAGAGTATGTAGTTTACTCAGATATTTTCAAAGGTAACATAATTCAGTCATAAACCGGTTTAAACGGCTAATTTTTTCAGTTAAAGTTTAAGTTAAGGATAACGTTAAAAATAAAAGTTAGGTAGGACTGTTAATTAAATTATATTTTTTGTTATTCCATGAGTATTATGTATTATAGAGATTTTAAAATTACGTCGTTAAACATATGTATTTTTAAAAGAAAAATGGTAATAGTTATTTATGATATTAGTTCGGTAAGTTGGTTTTTACATACGAGTAGACGAATGTAAGCCCGAGACCAAGTCACGAGTTTTTTCAACACATTTGCGAGAAAACAGTACAATAGGTAATGACACAAACTTTTTCATTTGATTATTTTAATAATAAATAAGAAATTACATAGATAAGTTACTCACTACTCTTGATTATTAATAGTAAAATTTGAACTTTCATTGAAATTATGTGAAATTTGCTGCTTTGGAAGCTTAAATGATTGAATGTCCTGACATTATTAATTTCACACGTATTATGTTTTATAAATATCAATTGGAAAGTCGCAACAATAGTCGTTTCTAATATGGAAATTGCGCGGATTTGCAAATGGCGTCACGTGCGCTTGGTGAAAATTAGAACTATATCTTTCATCTCATTTTCTCCTTAGTATTAAAGTGAGACAAATGTATTGATCAAAAGCGCTTCCAAGCAGGTTCAATCGTTCAACTTATTTATTATTCTCGTAATGTGAAACTCCTTGAATTATTATATTTTTTATAGAAATAAAAAAACCGCAAAGGATACGCACGGCGCTATATATTGGTGTATGCGGTAAAAGAGGTACTTAGGTGAGGATACCTATTTTACCGCACATTCCGTTGTATGGTGCGTAATTTTTAACTTTCGAACAATGTATACAGGCTTCGTAAATACATTTTTTAGGCAAATGTATTGAAAATATCATTTTAAATTTAAAATCCATGCTTAATTGATCCGTTACGATTATCAGTTTTTCACTGATAAGGAGACCAGATGAAGGATTTAGGTTTCACGCTTAGGAGTTTCGCGTTCCAGGAGCAGCCAGTGTATATCCACTAACCAAGCGGGGTGATAGGGATCTATCTATACCCGACTGGGTTGAGTTCGTGGCTGAGTGCCGTAAGTGATCGTCCCCAAGTCCATGTGTATGGTGATCGCAACCCAGTTTTTTTTTTTAATGGACTATTCTGTTTTCCATAAGGGCCCAGAAGCCTCAAACAGCTTCACGGGGCTCGGGGGCGAGCGCTTAAGGCAGTCAGCCAAGAAAGCTTTGCAACAAGATCCGAGGGTGCCAAAGTGGTCGAACCTCGGCTCGGACTGTTGCAGCGATTGCAAATAAGTCTCGATCTGGCTAATTCCCTATCATTCGATCTAAAGTAACTATATATATATATATATATATATATATATATACACATGTTTCTTCACCCTGGGCTCCTGCTTGGCTAAAGGGCTCCATACCGATTGACGGATCTAGGCTTGATTTGCCGCAGAGGAGGGCGGTCGTGGCGGGTAAAAAAACGCAATGTAAAATATCTGTAGTAGTTAGGGAAAAAATATTTAATACTATTAAAATAAACTGATAAATGCAGGCGGTAAAATAAACATAAATCTCAAATTAATGGCATGAAGTATAGCTCTAGGATACACATTCTATATCTGTGGTTTAAAGCTTGTAAAATGGTTTTATAAACTGCACTAAACCATTTCGTTCGACATTCGGACGCGATTGAATCGTACTATTGTCCTAGAAATGGCATTACGACTTTTTTAATGTTTAAAGTTAGAACATGAACCAAAAATATTTTAGATTCGAAATATAACGTGGGACAATAATAAGATTTCAAATACAATGATTGCATTGGATATTAGAAAAGTTTTAGTTCGGCTAATAGCGCAGCCGACGCGCCCGTGCTGCCGTGTAGTTGTTCCACGTCCCGTACTTGGCTACAAATTGCCAGATTGATTACATAGTTTCCGCTCCGCTCCTTAGGGTCTTAGCGTGAAGTTATATACGTCATGAATCTGGCTGTCAAATACAAAAATAATTTTACGAATCCCACAAGTAGTTCCAGAGATTAGTGCGTTTAAAAAAACGAACAATTAAATAAAAAACTCTTCAGCTTTATCCATATTATAGGAGGTATAAATAAATCAGTCCGAAATCATACAGTTTTTGTAAAGGGAATCGTCCACGCAGGATTAATGTTGGATTGCTTACTAAATGTTATTTTGAGATAGAATATCGTCGGTGATAGCAAAACGCTAACTGATTTTACAGGAGAGAGATAAAACTTTTTTTACGATTTGCTTGGTGCGTGACATGCATATCGTAGTGTTATATCGCTAGTAAAATCTATATATTTTTAATAACATGATTCCTGATTGTGGATTTAATATTAAAATAACTAGAAATATAACATGTTGCAATGAATAATATTAGGGCAGACTCTTTTGGCATAGAACATATTGCAATATCACCGACGATATTACTATACGACGACGACAGACGATACATAGTAGTATCTATTGAGTCAATTTTCATTCCATATTTATGTTTTGGTACCTAAGTAGTTATTGCATTTTTTGTTCTAGAATATGTTCGAATCAAAGTTGTTTGACATACTAAATAACTTAGGCATTTCCCTTACATTTAGGAGTGATATACGTTTATCAGGTGGTTAAACATTCTTAAGAGGATTTCAGAGACGTTATTAGAGGTATTAAAAAAATAATACTAAAATATTTTGATTTTCATTTAAATTCTTAGCAAGCGTAGTGGACCTTGAATGCTAGCAGAGTGACAACCTGTGAAAGCTACTGGAAGCGACTGGAGATATAAAGCCGGAGGTCAAATACAGTAGCGAACCTTGGGCGATGATTATGTCTAGGGGTGAATTGTTGTAGGTTAACTATATTGATAAACAATATTATCTGCTTTTATATGACTTTTTCTGACAATCCTGTTTATTTAGCTAAAGCTCTGAAGCTTTATTGTAAATTACAATGATTATGATTGTACATCCAAAGAAGACAAGTTTTTTACTTTCCTTACGTTAGTTTTCAGAATTTTCTTAAAATGAATGTTATTGAATAAGTAATTAAGTAAATAACAATTTAAAACTATGACAAATCTGATTATATAATTATCAATCCTAACTAAAATTTATATATAGTAACAAATTAATCTAAGAGTTATATTGGGGCAGACTGAGGCACTAGGCAGTTTGCCCAAAATGCTATCATGTATTATGACAATGCTGATGTTTTGAGCATGGTAGAATTTTTGGTCTTGCGTGGACACGAATAAACTCCTTCCAATGTCTTTGTACAAAGCATGTACACTTTACCCTCTATTTCGACTCCAAATGTCTAAAATATATATAAATTATGTAAAAAGTACTTGAGCCGTTTGGGGGCTTCCGCTAAAGCAGTTGTGTTTGCCAGCTTTCACAGTAGTAACAGAAAAATGGGTCGGAGCCAAAGTATCCACACATCAATACATAAATAAATATTCAACGAGAACCTATATACCTTAAATAGTTAGTAAAATTCTTAAAACTTACTGACGGACAACGCATATCTTAAACCGATGTGTATGCAGGCATGCATTTTGCACAGGAGTTCCTTATTGTATAAAGTAGGTGAGCTAAGAAAATACATTCGAAAATTCATCCCCTAAGAAGGTTAAATTCCTGAAATGTTGACGATAGGAAATCCCAACGGACAAACGGCTTGTTCGTAAATAATTTTTCAGTTTCATGTAAATTTTGTAATATTTAGAGTTTTATCACGAGTACCTATTCTTTGTCAAATCATACGACAAAGATACGTTCATAACATATTATATACATAATGTATTCGCGACAGTGTATCGTGCCCGCGTAACTACGTTTTTCTCTTTGGCAGCAAAGAGACACAATTTTTTGAGACGTTAAAAATTTATAGCATCGTAAAAACTCAGTGAGAGCTCGTTTGCCTCTGCCAGGGCGGCACCTAGGTACGAATATGACATTGTATATCTAGGTAATGTGCAAAACATTACTTGTTCTGTACTGTAGTATTATTTTTAATGTTTACTTAAGGAATTTTATTTATCATATTGATGCGTAAAATGATAGGAATATTATTTTATTATTTTTTTTTATATTTGTTCTGTTGGAGCCAATGTTACTGAATAGAGCAATAAGTGATTTCCCTTTAATGCAAAAAGTAATCATTCCCGCTTCATTTCACGATTTTATAAATTCAGTCTATAAGTAAATAATACTTATGTAACAATAATATATTTGCAATAATGCTCCTAGCATTACACAATTCTTATAAGACAACGATGATTTGCCGTCCAATGTATATAAAATCGTTGACCAACTGTATATGATAGAACAAGGCAGCCCGATTCATTTTGGAGGTGGACTATAATTTCAATTTCATTCAAGCAGGCCATCTATTGCAGTTAAAGCCATGAAGTCATATTAAATTTAAACATATGTAAATAGAAGATGTTTCAAATAAATAAAACTTTAACTAAAACGTGGATTAATTAAAGCAGCGTGGCAGCAATAAAGGGTATTGAAATTGGCAGGCAAGTTTAAATCCTTTGGAGGGCCACTTTCTGGCCCGCGGACCTCGGGTTGGTGAACGGAATTGCAGAACATGGTCTATCGAGTGACTATTAAATAATCAGTGTACATATACACGCACACACACGTACATACACACGCACACTTTTTAACCTTCCATTTTAATACGAGTATATGTAGTTTATGTCATTAGATACGTACAAATATTTATTAGCGTTTTAAACTTTTGTCTACTTATTAAATTTTTATAATTTGAATTCGTAGTTAAAATTATATCATTCGTACTTAACACGAGACTATTATTTTCTGGATGCTTACAGCCTAATACTTGTCGGTCAGTTAAATTTAACAATAGTATTTATTGGATAAACTAGGCAGTAATACAAGAAACAAAAATTTTTTCGTAGCATAATCTTAATCATTATTTCACTGCAACAAAATCTGCGAGCCTTTTGTTTGGTTTTACAAAAATGACTATTATTTTGGTCTGCGTTCCAGTTTCCCGCTTCAACAGCCGTCAGTCCCGTCTCCTGTTGTATCTCAGGAGACACCTGCAAAGCTGGAATAATAAAGAGTTTTACAACGCTTCAAAATGGGACTTTTTCTCGCAATTCAACCGCAACGTGCACTTAAGGGATTTGAATATCTTATATGGTGGCTTTATCTATCTCACGCAATTCCCGGCCGAATGAATTCGTGCCGTTTTTTAAGTTCTTAAACAATTCCCCGAACGTTTTGACGTGTTGCGTTGAGCGGATCAACTTTATGTCTTTAACGGAAGAATTGGCAAAGTTACGTCTTAAAAAATAGAAATTGTTTTCGATAGTAAACTTTTTTATGGACAATATAATGGCAGCTTTCTGACATTTCTTCTAAGTCATCAATCAGATAAGATTTGTCAATATTTGACATATCAGTAACTTCTCAAGAGTGTTATATTGCAAATTAAAAATATACGAGTATTACAAAGCGTTGCAAACTTAGTATATAGATGTCCATTGATGTACAATAACTTCATCCCGACAGAAGGCACAAGTTTAATCACCACGTCAGCTTCAAACATAGTGATTACAATCACCAAGAAATCTATAACTTCTTAATACACGCTGTTACTACGAGAACATTTTTTTAGCGTTCAGGTTTCACTCATACAATCCTTTCATTTACCGCTAGTCAGTCAGTATAAGTGCTACTAAATAAATTCATGAGGATGCTGAAAAAAATCATTGGTTTTTGACGAGGCTTTAACCTAGGGTATTCGATTCATAATATGCTACGACCGAAGGAACTTCTACTCTATATAATAATAATTTTATTAAAAAAAATTAATGTTGGAAAAATATACTTCATGTATATACATGTATATGTCACGTACATATACTTTCATTCTTTAATATACACAAACAATAATTTGATAATGACTATATTAAGAAGAGTAATAAAGTTTAAAAAATCGATTATTTGTTTAATAATAAGTATCATAAAAAATATATAAATTACATTATCTGATCAATTTAATGGTCATAAATACATGTTTCTTTGTGAAGTACTCTAGAAGGGTCTCTCAATATGATATAACCAAATCAAAATATTTAGTTTTTAATTGGTACCGAAACAGCCGAGTCGAGAACGTTTTCAGTTCTATTCTCGATAGCGCAAATTCATTTTTGGAAGAGGTTTTTGAACAACATTCTAAACTTTTATTACATATTTTATTTATGAAAATTTTTGATTATATTTTCTTATTTTTTAAATTATACTTTATTAGATGCATTATGAAAAAATGATGAGAGTGAATATTTAGATACGCGCACACGTTTAAACACTCAACACTATGAATTTAATAGCTAAACTTCTTGTTTTATTGCGTAGATAGTCACACGCGGTGCTATATATCTCATTTTTACTGTAGAATCAAAACAAATATTGATTTATAGCATAGCATTATACATACGTATATTATACGTATATTAAAGAATTATTAGAGTGAAAATGCATACTAATATTATTCACATCAATGATTATTATGTTTTTTCGTACAGTCATGCATATTCACAAAAGATAATCTTTCGAATATCTAATATAAATAAATTACATTTCTAAAATTCAAATAAACTCTCTGATTTAGCGGAAAAAATATTATGTGAGAACATTTTCGTGTAGCGGAAAAATATATTTGATATCTAGCAAAGCGTGTAATTATTAAAAAAGTGCAACAGCGAACTTTGAAACTTTTAATGCGGTTAAAAGTGAGTTGGAAACGTTTTAGGAACCAGATTACACCTCAAATTTCACAAGCAATTTGTTGGCTTGAATGTCTTTTTTGAGGATTTTGTTTTAATTCCGATATCTTTTTTAAGTTCACCTTCATCGTTTACGTATATTTAGGAAAGAACAGGGTAGGACATTATTTTGCAAATTGAGGTTCCACTTCATCGGCCACCACTCTCCTTGACAATAGCCCTGGATACGCCAAAGATCACGATCGTGTATAAGAGGAATATACTCAGCTTTATCTGACGCAAACATTTCTTCTGTTTTGTCTTTTCGAATATAAAAAATATCTGGAGATTTCCATTATATCTTCATCTAACATAACATTGAAATGGTAGCAAAATATTAAAATAATGTGGTTGTGTAATACGAGCCTGTAATTGTCCCACTACAGAATAAAGCGTTATAACCATTAACTTACCAGCAAACAAGATTTTGGCAATTCCAAACGCAAAGAAAACGATAGTTTTGTGTTTTTTCAATGTATCGTGTTATCGTAAAAACCTTGAGGACTAAATTTCTCAAGTAACCAGGCTTTCGCACAAAGTATTGCAAATAATGAGATTTTTTTACCTATTTTTTCAATAAGCGTTATCCATATTATAATACTGTAAATACTATGGATGATTATAAGTTCTCACACCCTAACAACAAACCAGTGCTTGCCTCGATGCGGTTAACTGAAATCTGAAACTCGACGCCAAGTTAAATTGTTGTGGATTCGTTTGATTGAGCCCTTAGTTAAGTGTTCGCTTAACCAGAACTTTGTTTCATTACGAAACTTCTTATATCTGTTATCTTTCTAACAGTTCTTTTTATATGTTCAGTAATTTTATATCTATATAATTACTTTCAGACTCCATTATTTATATTTATGAGATAAGTAGAGGGAATGTTCTTGATGAGTATGTTTTTATTACATTATAATATAAATAAAAACATATATATATATATGTACCAATCCAAATGAAAATTATAAAGGTTTATCTTTTTTTAAATTAGATTTGATTTTAAAGAAGTACAATATTATTTTTAACATGAATGGTCATATGAAGCAGCATCTTGTTTGGTGTTAAACACCTTTGTCCGAGTGCATTGCGAGGATCGTGCACGTAATGAAAAACCGGACATTTTGACTCGTTTTATTAGCATATATACACATATATATATATGTATCCTGTATTTTATTTGAGCAGTCTATTATAACAAGCTCTTAAAAGAAATATATTTCAATATTTTATAACCGAAACACGATCAGAACTTCACAGCATATACAATATTATCTATCTTTAATATTATAAACTTCAAGAGATTGTTTGTTTATTTGAACGCGCTTATCTCAGTAACTACGTGACAGATTTGAAAAAATACTATTTTATTTTATAGCATGCTTTTTGAGGAACGCTATAGGCTATATAACTTCACACTACAACAATAAGGAGCAAAGCAGTAACCATAAATCTCAAGCAATTTGTGAATCTTTAGCCAAATACGGGAAGTGAGAAGGCAATACGGGAGCGTTGGCGGCGCGGCGGGATTTGGTCGAATAAATTGAACACGGGTGAAACCGTGAGGCACAACTAGTTTGAATATAAAAAATGTAATACAATTAATTGTATCTTTAATTAACATAAACAAACTGACTAATTAAATAAATATTATACCTAAAAGCAAAAGATCTCATCCATTTATCCGATGTTTTAATTAATATTGCTCCTTCGTTTCATAAGAGGAAGACTGCTATTGTATAGAGCTACATAAATTGAAGTAATTTAATATATAAGAAGCTGTCTAAATTAATCAATTCAATAGAATACGAGTTTGCTTTACGATGTTCCCTCTTTCTTATACTCCTATAATAAATATTTTCGTTAAAAATTCATGTTCTGAGATCTAATAGTTTTAAAAGCGCAATTATTATAAACGCTTATGTAGTTGGTTTTTCTGAAACGGTTTATTTAAATAATGTTTCTATTCCAAGTTTACCTAGATAGGTGTTTTTTTTTTCTTGGAAGACACCGAGCTAAGCAGAACAATTTTTCTTATTGTACTACTAAGACAGCTCAGTAGCGTTGTTATTTGTCAAATTCATTTTGCTGTATTAAGTTTAAATATAACTAGCGTTGTCCCGAAAATCTACATGGGTTGATTACGCTGTAACGGGTTTCGACACCTATATGGAATGACGTATTATACTTCTTTCAAAATTTCATCAAAATCGTTTGTGAATTAATAAACAGAAACTTTTTGGATATTTTTTTAAGATTTCTGAAAGTACAGAGTAAATCATACAGCCCAGCAACTGAGAAAAGACATATATTTCTCTTGTAATTTTTTCACAGATAGATAGATATAGATCAAGATCAAGAAATTTGAAAAAAGAAATACATATACAAATAGTAACTACAGATTTATTACTATAGGTTAGAAAAAGGGACAAAAGTTTACAAAGCCTAGGGTCATGAAAATTGAAAACAAGATCCATCCGTCTTGGCACAAATCCAAAAGTCAATTATCGATACGAAACCGTTATGTAACTTCGGCAATTATTTTTCATTTGGCGCGAGAACACCTTAACGAGTGTTCAGAACTACTCAGGTGCGGTTTGAATGACACTTGAAGCTCGTAGCTCAGCATTTTTGGCGCAGACTCCCGCTCTCCGCCACGGTTCTCCAATTTATAGTGAACGGCTTGGGTGATTAACGTCCAAAGTGCTGCCAGTTGTTATTTCAAATGCTGGTAGTTTGTTTCTTGTAATGACGTTAAATTTTATTTTCTAAAACGGGTAACCTCTGGTTCGCAATGATAATTATTCACGGAGATAGTGACGGTTGAAATATATGTTCTTCGGCATAAGTTTTTATTTAGTAAAATATCAATGCATATAATGCGAGTAATTTGTATAATTATTCTAATGAAAAATTTTAGTTTTCCATTCATTTCTATGTAATACTATTAAGTGAACATTTCTTGAACTTAGCTGAACATGTAAATGGTTTGTAGGAAACGGCTCGTAACAATTTCGATGAAATATTGTATTTAGATAATTTTTTTACTTTCGTAGTTCATTTAAATAGGTGTGTTTTTTATTTTATTTAGAATGCAACGGGCTATGCTTCGTCACAGAGATATTACTGTTATTATATGGTTTGCGATGAAATATGATTGCTTTTTTTAATAACGATGCTACAGACTAACTAAAGGAAATTTACAATATGTCAAATAAAGAAATTGATTTTAATTTAAAAAAAGAATGAAAACATGTGTTGAATAAAATTTATTTATATTAAAATTTGAAATCGTTGCTTATATATTTTAATAAACAGAGTTAGCTGAAATACCTCTAGCAAATATTTCTTGATTTAATTAATTAACTAAACTTAATAACCGTTCCGAGGGCCGGCAAGTTGCGGGTTGCAAACTTGCAACTCTGCGATTTACTGCCAACGCCATGTGCTTCTAATGTCTGTTACTTGCCGTCGACTTTACTCGTCAGATAATTTATATTGCTCACAATAACCTAAGAAAGACCGAAGTAAATAGGTTCTATACACGACAATCTACCGACGAATGTTTCCACAAACCGCTTTCCGGCTCATTAATATTCGTTGATACCTTTATGTTTGTAAGTTTAGAAGATTACTTTACGTAATTTTCTTACAATCATCATTAATCTTCTTTAAAGTTTTAACAACAGTAATTTATAGTACTATTTGCGTTAATTCAAAGTATTTCATTGTTAACAACGACGTATTTTAACGCATACTGTGGTGGACTATATTGAGTAATTCAATAATACTGTTTGTTACCTTTAATTGCCAACAGCTTTTTATACCTTGTTGTGTTTCTGATTCAGTCTTTTAAAAATAAATATACACATAATAAACGACAAAATAAACAAACCTAAGTTTACATACGCTTGCTTCAATTGAAAATCAAAACTGCAATACAGTATATAGGTATTGTTGGTTTTATTATAGTTACTAGCTTTGACAACTTTGTCAATAACAAACCATTCAGAAAAAGAATAATTATATACAAACCTATATTATAAACCCCAGTAATAATATAACAATATTACCTTCTACAAAAGTCTATTGCTGTTATAAATTTACCATATATATACCATATTTATATAAACTATTTTGTTATTCCATTGGTGTCCACAAATTTACATATAGAGAGATGTTTGTATTATCAATATATGGTATTGAAGAAACTTTGTAATTTAAAGAAAGAATTGAAAGAAAGAAATAAATTGCAAAATAATCATATCAGATAAAATAATTTGAAATAGGAAGTCAAAACGGAAGCGAATTTTTTTTTCGTAATGCCGAATACCGTGTAGTTTTAATTTAATTTATGACTCATTGCATGATTGTAGTGTACTTGGAAAACAGGACAAGCTGTTTATCTGTTGGACGCTGATAACACGTTCTTTGTACTAGAATCATTTATTTGAGGTTATTACTATACATATAATATGAAAGTATTGTATAAAATAGATAAAGGTAGGTACAACAGTTTATAATTTAGTTGGTACATACATACATATAATGGTACATACTTTGATTGATTAAATGTATAATTTAATAATATTTTTAATCTGTTTACTTTTTCCATACAAAACGCTAATTTTATATGTAAGGATCTATTAGTAAAATTGGGGTTAAAACATTGTTAAATATAAACAACAAGCTGTCGCCTGCGACTTTTTAATGTGAAAATGCTTTTTATATTCCACAGGAATTACGTGTCTTATCAGGATTAATTGTGGGATATATCATTTCCTTAATATTTATTTTTTAATTGCTTAATCCCTACAGGGCAATGTAATAAATAATATTTACCCTAGATCCTTTTAAAAATATATTAGAAACAGCTAGCTCTCCACCTTTTGCATTTTGATGGTACTATGTCAACAACCTTCACGCGAGTACCAACAACGATTGTACAAAGTTTTAACTCAATCGGATGAACGATGCATGAACGCATACAATGCTATACATTATTATATATAAGAAAAAAGTTATTATTTTAACGAATAAGAATATCAAGAGCTTAGTAGACCTTCGTCTATTTTACCTGACAAACAAAGAAAGTTTTATACTAGTCTGAGGATGCTTCATGAAAAGATGAAATAAGTGCTATGCAAAATAATAATATTATAAGTATATTTTTTTGGGTAAAAGAATTAATTCCATGTAAGGTATAGTTCCTACCGTAATAATCGTTTGAGTCATACATAGATATTTGAACCTTGAATGATGAGTATATGATATAAGCCAATAAGCATTTTAAATTCTTTTGCAATAAAATACTGTAATGTTCGAAATTCGAAGGTTCAATAAAATATGTACGATGATTAATATATAACCAAAAGAAAATAAATGTCTTATATTTATTTTATGTATGTATATTAAATGAACTTCATCACTATAAAATAATACAAAGTTCTAAACAGATGTAACAGATTTCTATCAAATTAGTGATTTTTAAACTTAAACTTTATAGAGATAAACCTTCTCTTTTTATTTTAAATTTTTTGCTCATTTGACTTACATCAAGTAAAACCCATTATTGTACCCCTAAGAACTATACTAATTTGATATATTTGGAAAAGGATATGAGAAATCCATGATACAGAGTAAAATTATCAGTTAAATAGAACCACGATGAACGCTAATTTTCAGGTTAGAAGTATTTAAAAACATGTGTCACTAAGTAATTTTTATCTTATTAAAGATATTTAATATTATATGATCTCCGATTTGAAATGTAAAAAAATATATATACTATGTACGTTGCTTTTTGGATTAACCCTTCAAGATAAAATGGAAACTTATTCATCCAGCAAATTTCAAATATAGCAAACGAATTGCGTTGAACAATGAAATTTATAAAATACATGTAGGAAATATTTTGAAATATTACATTACAAAAAACGAAACAGTTTGTGACCGAACATTCAGTGAACAAATGTTATACAGCATAACTAATAGAAATGACAATCGAGTGTTCCGTACAACTCAAACAAAACTCACAGGCAATGACGAATAGTTGAAATGATTTCGTTTTACAGAATACTCACCCACAGTACTACGTTGAAGCAAAACAACGTGTATTTGATACAATAGATTTGGGATTCGAGTTTCCCGACCGCGGGGCCCTTTCCACCAGCCATTTCACTTCACTTTGAAACAAACAATATTTGAAAACGAATAGGGGTTGACCATTCACGGTCTCGATCGAACTGTGACTAGTTATCGGGTAGATAAGAGATATACATAGCTAGGTTATCAGCTATGTTTGCTAAGATAAAAACGTATGAAAAGATAATACGGTTTGAATTGCCACACCTGTACGCATTGTCGACGTGCTTGCTAATTGTAAAGGGCCTAATGAGTTGACCCAAATATATCATCACATTTTTGTATTCTGAACGATTTTGGTTATTTTGGTTTCTTTTCCTTTTCTGTTATCGTTTCTTTTCCTTTATTAGATAAATATATTGATTATTATATAGTCTATACTAACATTATAAAGTTCAAGAGTTTAATTTTTTGTTTGAATGCGCTAATATCTGGAATCAAATAGATTGCAAACGATTCAAAAAATATTATTGAATTTTTTAACCTTTTTATTGAGGAAGGAGCTATATAACTTCATGCTACCACCCCAAGGAGCGGAGCAGTAGCCATAAACGTTAAGCAAATGGGAAGCTGTAGGCAAGTACGGGTAGTGAGACCAACGATAGGGTACAAGAAGTTTTCGGCGACGTTGTAGAGAGTTGGTTAGTTAAATTTAACACGGGTGGAAACCGTGGGGCACATCTATTACTATATATTGTTCGCAATATATACTTGGTCATAAGTGTCATAAGGTCCACTTTAATAATGTTATTTGATGCATCGATCTATAAATATAGATATTTTTCAACATCAACATTTTTTTGCTACGCCTATTACAGAAAACCACAATATTTGTGGACATTCCAGCTGATCGACCATTTTTAGTGGTCAACTACCAGATAAATAAAATATGCGTATGTGTATATACAATGAGCCCAGAATACCAAAAAAAAGGTGTGTGTGCGATTCACACATGATAGAAGTGAAACTTCATTTTAAAAGATATTTTATATTTTATTTAAACAATGTGCAGTATACATACACACCGACATTTGCTCTCTCGCTCTGGCTCACACAAAGAGGAGAGACCGATAATATATTGCTCTCTCGCTCTGGCTCACACAAAGAGGAGAGACTGATAATATATTGCTCTCTCGCTCTGACTCACACAAAAAGGAGAGACCGATAATGTGCGTTGGCGATAATGTTGGAAGTCGCATAAGAAGTTTCACTTCAATATAAAAATATACCATTGTCTAAAGTGACATTTACATTTATTGAGGATGTGTTCTATTACTGTAGACGCTGCAATAGACAGCGTTTTTTTAATACCTATGGCTAAGAAAACGAATTTTGCTTTCATTCAATGTTGGATATTGTGACAGTTTCTAGATACTTCATCCCTATGAGTGTATAGATGAATTTAAGTTAACTCGATCGATTCATTCGATATATTGGATAAAAATATAAATAGTTACATTAAATATTTCATTTACATTACATATCATGGAATACTGATCGATATACATATACTCGGTTATCTCTACTTGGCACTTTTCTATTTCTACATTCCGTATTTCTTATATTTATGAATTACTATCCCTGTCACTCTATTCAGTGCCTGCATAAGAAACTGCTTGGTCATCAAAAGCAGTGTGCAAACGACGCGCGTATGATGTACACAGTATTGTCATCTCGCTAACGATCAGCGAAGACCCTCCTTTTCACGGATCCTTTATAAAAGTGTATGTGTGCATTGAAGGGTGCGTGAGTATCGGCACGCAATATGCGGTATACAGATCAGCTAATGACATTCGTCATCGTGAACTCACAGTACAGTTCACTTTTTAATCCATATCATGAGCCACACTATTAGTGTACTTTGAAGTTAATTGAAACCAATAGATGGGTTAAAAGTCACAGAATAAATAATTATATATACAATTAACAACATAAATTTTTATTTAATTGTTTTATTCTCATACATCGTTTTAATATAAGGTAAATATTATCTCCGTCAAGTTCATTGGCTTCTTAGTCGGTTAATTAAATTTCATCTTGGCAATGATAATCTTATCAGGATTGCTGAAGTAAAAACTCAACATGGGGTTGTTATGCGCCACATCTCTAAATTTTGTAGGTTTCCTATGCCTGACTATCCAATGCGTTTTTATTATCCCCTATGTGGGCAGATCGTGATACCGAGGTTCGCGGTTGGGTGTGGCATTTTGAGACGGTCAACAAGTTGAAAACGATAACAGACCGAGCGCGGACGACGCAGTATTTTTTGGTGTAATTTTTAAATTTTTGGCAGGTTTATACAGGGTCAAACATTATATTCGATATGTCTGTCTGTCAGTCTGGCGGTGCATAAAAAGGTTTTTATTAATACTCAATTGATTTTGATAACATTTTCTACACGATAAGTACAAATATTTTTTTATGGATAGACTATTAGAATTGTTTATAATAATTTAAGAAATTATAAAATACGAGTTAAGATAAGAAAATTTACTGCGTAACAAACGTATGCGAAGCTAATTTATAATATAAAATTACAATTTCCAAAGATTTGTGTGTCTAACTGATAAAATTATTTAACATGAGTATTGTATTAAATATAACATTGTAATAATTCAAAAGCTTATTCGTATTCTTCCTGGGTACACACCCAATTTGAATATCCATATTGTATCCTCATTCGCTGGAATCATTGTGATTCTTTTCCCAGGCAGTAATTTTGTAAGGGTAACCGACCACGTTTATATATCAAGTCCACCGATATGGGATTCGACCGAGACGTGTTCGAAATCCGATAAACGGATTCAAACTATATACGAAATGGATGCCCGCGGTATAAGCTGTAAACATAAATAAGGAAGACGTACGACGTTTTAGAAAACCCCCACGCATATACCGTTAGCTATAAATCTTGCTTTTGCAATGGTATAAATTTTACCAGCCACGAATGTTTAGTTTGTGTAAAAAATCTTAAAATAGTAGAACACTAAACGCAACGTTGTTATTTAATGGTTGGAAAGCTATGATTTGAATCTACTGCATACAAATATTATAATACTAACAGTGCCCCATGGTTACACCCGTGTTAAATTTTTATCGAACAACTCTCCACGGGGCGGCGCTGTCAATGTAGCTAACTTATAGTTGTTCTCACATTCTGTATGTGCCTACAGCTTGCTAGAATGCTTGACGTTCGTAGTTGCTACTCCGCTCCTTAGGGTCGTAGCTTGAAGTTATCCTGAAGTTATATAACTTATCTTTCTCAATAAATAGGCTATAATACATAACAAATAATAATAAAAAAGCTAATCTAAATCTTACGGCCAATTGTGTGTCAGAGAACGTATCTTTGGTGCGATGACTTTGGTTCTTCTGCGAATCTTCTCCGAATTCTGGTTTGAACATTCAGAGAAACTACGAGTAGCACTCTTCACTGTCCTTCGAATTACCTTGAGCTTTCTTATGTGGCCTATCGCTAGTTATGAGCCATTCACAGCAACACAGACTGCTAACAGACTTTCACCTAGAAACACTTCGATATCTTGCACGAGAGGATGTTACGTAGCTTCTGTAATGCTGGCCAGCCGCCTTGGTTTTTTTTTATCGCTATAGGTTTGGCGTTGTGGCCACAATCTCACCTGGTCTTAAATGACGATGTGGCCCAAGATGGTAGCACGCAAAGCCTAGTGGAAGACTGGCGACAGACCTTCAACTTGAGGGTGGTAGCTAGCAAGGTGGGTATTAGAAAACCACCCTACCATCAACCTATGGTTTCATAACTCGAAAAGCTCGCATAAACGAATGCTCAGCCTCATTGTAGGAATTCGAACTCACGTCGATCGACGCGATGTCCGTACACACTACCACTGAACCATCATTGCTTGAAAATTCGACAATTGAATACTTTCTCGAAGTTGGACCTACCCATTTGGATAATTAGGTTAGTAAAATTCGCTGTGTAGTAAGATATGACAATTGTCTTCAAATGAATTGCGACCACCATTCACCAGGTGTAACAAGCTCCTTAGGGACAAGCTTAGATGTGTCGCGTTCATGGATCAACTGATGTATAGTTAATAATCAAGCGAGGTGGTGGGCATTTGTACCTGATTGGATCGTGACACCTATGCACATGATGATATACCCGTCACAGTCAGTATATATCCAGGTGTCGAGCGACTTGCATGCTTGACAACGACTGGGATGGGTTGCCAATCTCTCGGTGGTCGCCGTTGTTTCAGGATTGTACTGTACTTACCATTATGTACAGTGACGTCAATTTGCCGCGCTACTATATATATAAGAAAGTAAGTAAAAATTGATAGTACATTGACCGTACCGCGTCTGGCGCGACGTGCTCCCGTCCCGCTTTCTGTTTGACTTCTAAAACGATCATTTGTAGAATAGAACAACGTGTAAGCGTCATGGCCGCGCCATGCTCGCACCCCGTCCCGCCGTGCACTTGTTGTATTCCCACCGGGCGCGACGGTGACGTGACGCGACGGCTCTGTGTGACCTCTTCTATACTTACTTGTTGGTGCATTACAACTGCTCACGTCGCGCCAACGTTGCGCGCTGCGCCGTTCCGCCCGCTGTTTGACCAAACCTTCATAAAGGTTTATAACCTTTTAAAGGCCAGACGCGACGCCAGCGTTGTATTTAATTACAAAAATGGACGTCTGACTTGACATTTGGTTTCAAAACGCTCGAGAAATCATGCCGAGTGCGACGGGTCGACCAGCGCGACGCTAACGGGATCGTCACGCCTTCTTTGTGACATCCACGTCGCGTCGCCCTCTCGCCCCAACCACTGTTTAACCGAACCTTTAACTTTATCAGTGTAGTAACTAATTCATATCTCAAATATATTTCTTAAATAACACGTACTTATTTTGATATTAATAATAATTGATTTTCATTCAATGTAACCATTAATAATTAGCTTATAGTGTACTCTTATGTAATGGACCCTTGTTGCCTTATAAATAAATTTATTATTATTAAAGAAAAGTTACTCAGACGGAGCTAAATCTGTGTGTTTATATACTTACACAAGCGGGCACCCGCGGCTCCTCACGCGTTTGTTACGAAGTAGTTATTTTTGAAGTGAAACTTCTTATGCGACTTCCAAGCGTTAAATGTTAAACGTTAAACGTTTAACGCACATTATCGGTCTCTCCTCTTTGTGTGAGCCAGAGCGAGAGAGTAAATGTCGGTTTGTATGTATATTGCACACTGTTTAAATAAAATAGGAAATGTCTTTTAAAATGAAGTTTCACTTCTATCGTGTGTGAATCGCACACACACCTTTATATCCCGTAATTTTACTATTACTTATATTATTGACAATTCATGTGTCAAAATCGGTTAAGAAATAATTAAAAACAATTTATATTTAGAATTTCTAAAAATAGTATTGAAAATTCTTATAACTTATCAATTGACCAAAATTTCATAAGAATCGCTCAAGCAAAGTTACGAACCTTATTTTACACGTTTTAAGTGTTTTTTTTTTATAAATGCTGATACATATTTTATTGTTTTTATTAAAAGGTCTAAGTACAAAATTTCAAGTCAAAAGACAATGTTTGCAACGCATACAGCAAGGGGGTTCCTTTTCCACCCTTAGAGGTTGAATTTCCCAAAATCCTTTCTTAGTGAGCGTCTAGATAGCGAAAGGAATAAGTAACTATGCTAAATTTCAAGTAAAAGGACATATAGTTTCGGAGATCTCGTGATGAGTGTTATTTCGCTTTTATATATATCGATTATTTTATATGTAGAAGTTTAAATATTACTAAATAAACAAAAATATCTTTAAATACTATTATTTCACTCACTGAAAAAAATTGTATCTTGTAAATTAATGTACAGATTTTATAAGACGGGAGACTATTGTATTCGTTACCTCTTATCTCTATAAAGTGAATACAACTTTCAAAAGGTTACAAGTTGAAGTTCATCGGAAACAAAAGTTACAATCTGATGCTTTTAAACTTGCTCATCAGTTTTCTCAGCAGTTTTCTTTGCTAAAAAGATGGAAATTGAATGTATTCTCTGTTGTCTAGGCAAATTGTAATGGTTTATTGGTATTGTAAGATTTATTACATTTACACGAGTATTACAGATTAAGAATAAAGATTTGGAAATTTAAGTGTTAAAAAATATAAGCTCTCTGCCTTCAATATAAAGTTTCTTGAGTTTTTATTAATATCAGACGGTGGTAATGAAAAGTAATAATAGATCAATGTTAATAAACTTTGTTTTTTAACTTTTTAAAGTACATCTGCTAATATTAAATCAAATATTGCTTTATCTTTAGTTATAAAATATAGGTATGAAATTTCATACTGACGCACGCACGCACGATGGCATACATAAATACACGTTTAATCGAAAATTTTGATTTAGATGAGTAGACCCAAGATATATTTTTTTTATTTTTTTTATCGTTATAGGTTTTGGCGTATTGGCCACAATCTCACCTGATGTTAAGTGACGATGTGGCCCAAGATGGTAACACGCTAAACCTAGTGGAAGACTGGCTCTCAAGTGCAGCTGTCGGAACACAGCTATTGGTGTTATTTAAAATCATTATTTTATAAAGGTTAATTGACTTTATAGGAATATTATGTATAAAAAATTACGTACATTAATATACAGTTATTTTTTATACAATGATAAAAAAATCTTATACGACAAAATATAATATTTTCTGTATCTTGTTATGTCTTTTGCTTAATGCTTATTTATCAATCAATTTTATATTGTGTTCTCCTCTAATATTATACAAGATAAAAAGTCTATTCTATTTATACAATACATAAGGTCATGTTATATTGAACAAGTAAATCCTAAGGTCTTAAATTTTGAAACATAAGTTTATATAGTTAAAATGATATATTATTATCTATTAAAATAATAATATAAAGATAATGTTAGTTATTCAAACAATCAATTTTAGTAGTTGTTTATTTTAGTAACTTAATTATTTTTCCTATCTCCAGAGTAGTATATAAAATTTTTCATAAGCAATGTTTCGTTCATAATATAAATAAATATATTATTTAATAGTTCCCACAACGCGATCGCTTTCAATACTGACTGACACACAGTCACGGTGCACTCTCACTTGAAATTAATCTGCAAGAAGCCATTGCGGTGACTATTTACAAAGCGTTCCCGGAGCGTATTTCCCCTTGGCTCTTCATTCTCCCCGCGAAACATCACAGGGCTGTCTACATTACAATCGTTTATTAAATACCACAGATAATTTTTATATTTAGTTAGTTATATTTAGTTATTTTTTTAAATTTAGGTTAATGTGTAACAGATTTCTTTTATTTACTAACAATAGAAAAGATAGTGTATATTAAAATTTATTATAAAATCTAGACGGATGCAAGCAACGTTATTGGACCGTAAACAACTCCGAGGGGTTTGACGCTAAAATGGCGGCTTATAGAGCCAATATTACAAATCTAGTTTAAGACATGTTGTTTTGTCCTTACAATCTCAAAAACGAAAGGTCATTAACTAAGTAATCTGCTTTGTAATTTATATTTTTCATATGTACTTATATTTTTTATACATCGTATAAATTGGTTAACTGTTAAATATAAACGGCTATAAAAATTATACATAGAAAGAAATGCGTGATAATTACGGGAGAAAGCTTTGTAGAACAATAAATTTGTAGCACAAAGGAAATGAAACCATTCGACTTGCTCGAGAAAATTACGATAACTAAATTTCAAATGTCATGCAGAGGATAAAAAAGACATTTTTATATTAAATTCTGAAATCAGATTAATGTGTCCTACATAATAGTCCTCTCGATGTATTGTACCGTTGTAAGTTATTTATAACAATATTTTATGAGATTAGTTTTATAAAAAATGTTTGTTACTAAAGACTGAAAAAATGTGCTGTTCTGTCTAAATGAATTCAGAAAGAATTATAAAAAAAAACTATTTAAGGATAGGCCATGATAATTAATGCCAAAAGAAGATCGCAGCACTTTGTGTTGTAGTCCTGCGGTGTGCAGGTAGGGTTTTCAGAGCTCTTTGAGAAAGGGGGTCCAAGGTCGACAACGCGCTAGTGTTACAAGCATCTATAGGCCGTAGCCACTTATAATCAGGCGCTTGTTTTTCACATTAGTTGTATAAAAAATGTATTTTAATTAATAGTAGGATTAATGTAGGAAGTAAGCACTATCAATGGCAAATTCTGCAAAAACATTTTTTTAATGTTTTTAAGCAATATCACTAAATAGCATAATGTGCATTATCATTAAAATCGAATTATTAACTATCATTTCAGTATTCAAACCTTTTATACAGATACCTTTCTTAGCATAATCTATCCATACCTTCTTCGGTCTCGCGTCTGTAATGTGTGTATTAGTTTGTGTGTGCGAGAGAGTATATGTAGATTATTATATATCAATGAGTAAGCTGTATGTGTATACAGACACATATCTTAAGTATAAAATTAGTTACATGTGCCTAGGCACAAATAAAGTAAATATGTTGCTGCATGTTAGCTTTATGAAGTTCTTCAGTTTTTATATAGGTAGTTTAGATCGCAAAGCTAGGCTTTAAATTACTATTTATTACATACTTTATAAATGATAATATCAAGAACCCAGAACAAGATAATACCGTGATGTAAGAACAGTCCAATGAGGTTTAACTTGACCAATACGGCCATGTTTTCTATTTGTGTAACATGCCTCAAATCAGTTCTGTGAGGCTTAAAAGGGACCTAATATTATTTAAGAAGTCAACCCTAAGCATATTTTCAACGAAACTCGTAGACATGAGTAAATAATTTTCCTGATTACCGTGCAACATCTTGCAAACCGTGGGGAGAGTTGTCGTCTTGCACTCTACAAAAATATTAAAACCCCCAGCTCTCACCGCCCGTAGTACGTCTCGGCAATTGGAATCGTCTAGAATGTATGTACTCGACGAGTAAATTGATTTCTCTTTACCTATTTCGAGTGATGTAGTTTAACGAGAATCGAGGTGAGTTCGCGCGACAAGGTCTTCAACCTTTTTTGCACATAAAATTATTATATTTTCCTTGGAATTTATTAAACCAATATAGTGAAAATATAATAAATAAAAAAAATATATATATATATAAAGGGAATGTTATTGGCTCGTAAACAATAATGGAACTAAATATTATCTCTTTTACGTCTGTTCAATGTTACTGATTTCGAATGTTTGATGCGACGATAGCTCAGCCTTAATGTGTTCAGAAACCGCATCTATCAATGAGCCTTTAATTTCGTTGAAGAAAAACATACCATGGTGTCAGGTCTTTTTAATGCCTGCCTGGCTAGCTACCACCTAAAAGCTGAAAATCTACCGTCAAGCACACGAAAGTGTGTTCTGGCAACTGCACTTAAGATTCAGTTTCCTTCTGGATTTATTTTGTTAAAATCATATTGTCTACGTGTAATTATCAAATGGTACCAAATGGTAAAAAACTATAAAGTAAAAAAATAATTTACTGGTAAGAAGTTAGATTTTTTTTAACATTGAATTTCAATCCAAATACAAGAAGAGTAAATTCCTTTACTAAGATTTAAAAATAATAAAGATATTCTCATTTAGTACATGGTTTCAATAGTGAATTGAGATGTGGCATGAAATTCACTTGTGACTGTGTTGTTATAGTATAAATTGTAAGAAAAATTTCAAGTAAAGAATGGAAAAATATGTTTTGTCTATCAAGCAAATAGAATTACAAAAAAAAATAGTCGATTGTCAACTACATTATTGTGGACCATACTTATCGTGATCAATTTTTGGGTTGTATAAAAAATTTACGAATATTAATAATTATCCAGTTATTATTTTAAAAATATTACCTCAACGTAAATACTGGATTAGTTACTGAATCACAGCATGAACTCCTTTTTAGAATTAATTCAAATAAACAAAATATTGAAATAAATCCTTTACAAAGCATTGTTTACTCATTGTTTGAAGCAATGATGGCTCAGTGGTAGTGTGTGCGGAGATCGCGTCAATAGACGTGAGTTGAACGTTGACGTAAATGAACCTGAGCTTTCGGTAAAGGAAAACATCGTGATGAAACCATAGCACTGTGGTAGAGATTTTTCTAATGCCCGCATTGCAAGCATGGATGGTATCCTCAAGTTGAAAATCTGTCGCCAAACACCAATAAGTATGTTCTGGCAACTGCACTTGAGAGCCAGTCTCCCAGTAGGCTTATATAATCTTGGGCCACATCGTCACTTAGGATCAGATAAGATTGTCGCCATAACGCTAAACCTATAGCGATAAAAAAGGCTTAACTTATATAATTTAATATATAAACATTATACAAAACAGAATAATTATGAACTTAAAATACAGTGTAACGATATTGCATTTACGGCCAGTTTGAAAGATAATGTATATGCTAGACCAGAGGTGCTCAAGCAGTCCATCGCGAGAGCTATCCAAATCGATCGCGGGAATTCCCGAAAAGAATATAACTACTTACCTTACCTTCAAATTCTAATGTGTAGTAATAATACTTAAGTGTATTTACATCTTAAAAGTACTGTTTCGAAAGTACTTATTTGTGCAAATCAGAATTTTCTGAATTAAAAATAATAAAATTTAAACATCAACATGTGCTAACTAACAAAATTCGTCAACGTTGCTTGCGGTTGGCACTCAGTAATTACGAGCCGTCCTATGAAAATTGTGATTCGTGAGTTCGTACCTTTATTGGTATAATTTTTTTTTTAATGTAGTACAAGCCATTTACTAATATTTTTTTTCATAGTAGTAGATTTGCAGACGATCATTTGCCGCCCATTTTTTTTTGTGATAGACCGTCAACATTTTCTAGCCTATGTTTGAGCACCCCTGTGCTAGACTGTACGAGTGCAGGTAGGGGGAACACAATTAAATTGTGTAGGTTGGGAACGTTCCTCGACGAAACGTAATAAACGACTCACCCCCGACCAAATATTTAGAGACTAAACTGCGGACACTTCAGCTGTATAGTTTTTTACTGACAGTATTTTCGAAATATTTCTTTTAAATTACAATCTAGTGACAGTCGGAGTAATTAATAAAATTATGTACTTATCATTCTAAAATAAGAAATTATATTTCTAATCGGATAAAAATCCTGTTATTATAACGTTGTATACGTTGTTTTTATTTGTAGGGTTCCAAAGTCATCATCATCATTATTTCAGCCGAAAGACGTCCACAGCAGAACATAGTCCTCTCCCAAAGATCGCCACAACGACCGGTCCTGTGCTGCCCGCATCCAGCGGCTTCCCGCAATCTTTACCAGGTCGTCGGTCCACCTTGTGGCGTTTCTGCCTACTTTGCGTCTTCCAGTACGTGACCACCACTCGAGAACTCTTTGGTCCCAGCGGCCATCCGTTCTACGAGTTACGTCCACTGTCACTTAAGACGTGAGACGTGGTTGCTAACTATGGGCCTCATAAGAAAGCTCAAGGTCACCCAAAGGGCAATGGAGAGGACTATGCTCGGAGTTTCTCTGCGTGATCGAATCAGAAATGAGGAGATCCGCAGGAGAACCAAATTGACCGGCATAGCCCGAAGAATGGATGTTAGTAGATGATAGTATTTTAATTTAATCAAATTGAAATAATTTTTATTTATACAACGTTAATTATTTTTACACAAAAAATCGAACAAAATGTCAAATGAATTCACATAATTATCATTGTTGGTTAACTTGATCATATTATTGACACACGTGATAAATAATTTGGAAGTCGTTTTGGTTTTTTTACTCCAAAGAAGTATAACACACACACATGTGCGTACAATAAGTAAACACAAATTGTTCTACATATTTAAAGAATTTTCAATTTTTAATCTAACATCTCATAGAATGTTGTGTATTATTTGGTTT
Organism: Saturnia pavonia; assembly: GCA_947532125.1. NCBI lineage: Eukaryota > Metazoa > Arthropoda > Insecta > Lepidoptera > Saturniidae > Saturnia > Saturnia pavonia. Next base: position 14,324,290 of record OX383900.1, on the reverse strand, counting down.
ATTTGGCCCGAGCGCTTGGACTCCATGATGTTTTCCATTTATTTCTTTCAACGTATGCCAACCCGTGACGCGTGGTTGACCGCAGAATAGTAAACGTTTTAGCACTCCTCACTCCACACTCCGTCCGCGTCGCGGTTCACTCCTGATTCCATTAACACAACAATTTCTCTATTCTCATATTATAGTGAGGTATGTTTTGGTATAATCTATTTATGTCGGTACACGGTACAGTTTAGAAGCTTTTAAAATCTAGTTTTTACAAGTTGTATTTAAGATTATTGAATTAATTTGTTTTACATATAATTATGTTGACATCTTGTATATATCAAAATAAGCTATGCTCCACGGTTTCGCCCGTGTTAAATGTAATCGACATACTCTTCACGTCGCACTGCCAACGCGCTCATGTAGGCCTATCGATATATCACTTCCAGTACTTGCGTACAGCTTTCCGGATTGTTTGACGTTCATAGTTACTGCTTCGTTCCTTAGGGTCGTAGCGTGAAGCCTGTAGTATTCCTCATGAATTTAGCTATCATATACAAATAATTTTTCGAATCCCACTGATAATTCCAGAGATTAGCTCGTTTAAACAAACAAATAATTAAACCAACAACTCTTCAACTTTATTATATTATAATAGTATAGAAATGTATACACACAAACATTGAATTATTATTTTGTTACTGATTGATGCCGATTAAGTGGGAAATGCTTTTCATAACATTGTTATTCCTGTTTTACTAGGATAATTTCAGTTTGTTCTCAGTAGCAGTAATGAATTTAATGCATTAAATACACCCAAAAAGTCACTTACTACTTATTCTGTGGTAGTGACTCGCTGACATCCATTTGTTCATCCAGTTTTCTATTTTTGAATAGGTTGGACTTTGTTTAATATAAGCGTACATCAAATCTTTAATGAGCACATTATAAGGGCTTCGCTTAATTAGGAAACAAACAGGAAAAGTGTGAAAATTGTCACCCAAGTATCTATATAATATATATTCATATACAAAAATATCATATAATCCCTTTAATTCTGTAAATACTAAATAGTAACATTGTTAATACAATTAATTATACCTTTAGTTCTTATAAAGTTAACTCACTGTATGTTTGTTCAATGGTTCATTAATACAGTCGTATATTGTCATGAGACAGCTGTAATGCGATCGTGCACATAGACCGCATTATGCTCGCGTATTGTAGGAAGTTCGACGTATATACTAACGAATTCGTATTTAATTATTTTGTAGTCAAATTAAAAATCTACTATGAAATATTTATTATAGTGTTCGAAGCAATGATGACTCAGTGGTAGCATGTACAGAAATCATATTTATCGACGTAAGTTCGAATCCCTGCAATGAGCCTGAGCTTTCGGCGAAGGAAAACATTGTGATTTAACCATACCATTTTGTTAGTATTTTCTAACGCCCTCCTGGCTAGCTCAAGTTGATAATTTGTTTCGGCAGCTGAACTTAATAGCTAGTTCTCCACTAAGCTTAGCGTATCATCTTGGCCCACATCGCCATTTAACGTCAGGTGATATAAGGACGTACGGTTAACTTCGCTCCCGCACACCCGCCTCTGCGGCAAATCAAGCTTAGGTCCGATCCATCGGCATGGAGCCCTTGAGTCAAGCAGCCGCTCGCGCGATACAGTGACTCTACATTCACTAGCTTTCACAGCCATACATGACAGTGCATTATACACACATGCACAACACACAGGTACATAGGTTCTGTAAGGGAGCTTTTTTTTCTTTTTTTGCCTAGTTAGATTCGACAAAAATTTTCAGACCACTAAATACACATACACATGTTCCTTCCCTCCTCCCAGGGGCAGAAACATGTTTATATGTATAGTTAGTTTAGATCGAATGATAGGGATTTAGTCAGATCGCGACTTAATTGCATACGCGCAACAGTCCGAGCCGAGGTTCGGCCACTTTGGCACCCTCGGATGTTGTTGCTTAGCTTTCGTGGCTGGAGTGCCCTAAGCGCTCGCCCCCAAGCCCGGTAAAGCTGTAAAAGCCGTAAAGGCTCCAGGGCACTTGAGGCTAACAGTATAGCCAGTTCGAAAAAAAAAAAAAACAGGTGATATTGTCACCAAACGCTAAAATTTTGATATAGTTTTGTCAGTGATTCTTTAATTAAATAACAATGTACACGACATTATTACTCAATTAAGAGTCGTTGAAACTCTTCAAGGTAGAACAGCCACACCTATTTCTGCAAAGTATCATTATTCGCGCTCGTGTTTCGCTTCGAATAGCGTGTTTGACAACACGTACGTACCTATTGGCGTACGAGGCCTTCAAATCAGTTCTCAGGAGTACCTATTAGATGGGCCTTGGTTGTGATACTATTTGAGTTTTGTTATAAATAGCCGTGGGCTTAAAATCAGATGTGGTCAAAGACTATTTCTCACTTTGTAACATAAAATTCATAATCACGTTTTTACTTTATCATCATCTTCGGCCACGTCGTCATTTAAAACAATATAAAATAGGGTATTTGAAAAAAAAAGAATATGGATTTTTTAATGTATTTTAAAGCTTTATCATAATCATGATAATAGTCAATTGGAAAAACTCCTAAAACATGTTTTTTTTACTAATAATAAACAATTGAAAATTGTAATATTTTAAAAAGAAGCATTGACGTCATAATGTTAAAGGAATTTCATCGATTAAGAGTCAAAACACTGTATCAGCTGTGTGCTACAATCAGTAGAAAATAACATTATGACGTCACACGCGCTCGGGTTTGTTCGGAAGCTGTCGGCGTGTCTTCGGTACTAAATTCAAAAATTAATTTTTATTTTGAAATATATTTTGAAAAATTGCCAAAAAAAAATTAGTTTTGTTATAAAACTTATAAATGATCTTTCCATTTATCACAAAAAAATATTTTCAAAAACCAAATTATAAAGGTATATAAATAAATTATTTATACATTTTGACTGAGTCCAGTTATAAATATCATAAGAAAGAAACTAAATCAAGTAATACGTGAACAAAATCGGTAAAATCTTATAATAGTAGCCTGCTTAGGTGTATTTGTATTTACATCCCTACAAGGAATTGGGAAGGTGTTAAAGAAACTCCGAGGTTACACGTAGCGAGTCCGCACGATCGAACCCTATACATTTTACATTAGTTATACGAAACAAATCCTCGATTCGAGGCCGAGTGCGGACTCAACATGTAAGCTTACAGTATTTGAAATTGTACTTTGATTGCTCATGTTTCTTTACTCACGTATTTCGATTGCCAAATTATACTTTGTACACATTTATTATTTTCAACTAAATCTTTCTTATCATATAGGTTTTAGAATAAAATATATATTTTTTATTGAAGTTATAGGTATTTCTTTGGGCGCGTTATGAAAAAATGAGAGCGTTTTTTTATCGTTATAGGTTTAGCTTGGCGACCACAAACTCACCTGATCTTAAGTGATGATGTGGCCCAAGATGGTAACACGCTAAACCTAGTGAAAGGACGGGTTTTTAAGTGCAGGCTGCCGGACCACACCTATTTCTGCTTGGCGACAAGTTTTCAACTTGAGGGACCACCGCGGGCATTAGAAAAAACCCTACCAACATGCTATAGTTTCATCAAGATGTTTTCCTTCACTGACAGCTCAGACTCATTGCAGGGATTCGAACTCACGTCTATCGACGCGATATCCTTACACGCTGCCACTGAACCATCATTGATTTTTACATTGCGTGCGCACATTGTAACAAGAAGCCTACAATATGAAGTTAATTGCTTGTTTTATTCTGGTGAGGATAGTCACACCCGACGTCGTGCGTGACATGACATCGTTTGTGACTATTTAAAAAATATAACTTCCAATGCGTGTATGGAATAACAAACATACCCTTTTTATTTTATTTGGTTCTTATGAGTTTTTTATGAGAAAAAATACGAACAAGCATACAGTCCATTTGATTTTAAGTTGTTACTATCCAGTGACTATCTTTAACCAACTTCAAATAGAACCTTAAATGATAGGTTACTATCACTACTTTTGAGTGCCGAGTTGGTACACCTCGTAAGCCAACTAGCACCTGACCTTAAGTGTTCACTGCGTCTTATAGCCCATAAGGAACATTAGAAAGTGTGGTGGTTTAACCTTTAACCAAATTTTCTTTATGCAGGCCGGCATGACAGCGGCGACCGCCGATGGACTTAGATCTCTTGATGGTTGAAGTTGTATTTAGATTATACTATGCTTGCCATCAGCGAAAGTACAGATAATGTGCCGTAAAAAAGGTTTAACCTTGCATAGGTTTTTCGGATGGAGAAATGCCACGATGCCCCAGTTCCACACAAATTCGCAATAGACACCTTTTTTGCAATCCTTTTATTACCCATCAGTTCTATGTAGATATCTAAATCATATAAGCATATACTTTAACATAACATTTAAAATTAATATATTAAAGAATAATCCTCAACGTTTATAAGTAAAAGCAGAAAACTTAAAAGTACTTAGTGGTAATTAAAAACGGAGCTTAGCATAAAGTATGGCAATTGCTCAATGTCCGTTGGTCGACTTTTAAGAATTTATTTCGCTCCTAAAAACTTCACATTTGTAACAGTTAATTACTCTGATTTTTCTTTTCGTTCTACAAATACAAACTTTTGATATTTCAAACTGACTACAAAGTTTGAGTTGGTTTACTCTGGTACTAATGTTTGAAGCTATGTTGGCTCTGCGGTAGCGGTAACTTACCGTGTTGATCGACGTGTTGATAGGACTAAATATTACAATGAGCCTGAGCTTTCGGGGAAGGAAAATCTAGTGGCACTATCATAGTGGCGTTTTCAAATGCTTGCTATGAACTACAACTCTCAAATTCAAAATCTGTCGAAAAGTAATTATTGGTAAGTTCCAGCAGCTGCACTTAATAGTCCCATTTCAGACGTAATAAATTCGGAAATTGAAAATAATTTAAAACATTGTACACACAAATGTAGTTTTTGGATTTGCCTATAGCTCCTATAAATATGTCCGATACTAGAAGCGACATTTGTCCATGAAAATAAAATGGTCGCTAACTTGAAACAACCTAACATATGCTTGAATTAAATAAAAACCACAGAAAAAAAAACCTATAAAGTGTGCCATCGACACATCTGCTGGAAAAGAAACCGGTGAATTGGATACTTTGTACAAGTTATATTTTAATTCAAATGGAAAATAAACTATCGAATCAAATAGTAGTAAATAAAATTATGATCAAGGTAATTTACACACCTATTGAAATTTCAGCAATTTCTTAGTTTTATAGAATACAGATTTTATCCAATTTGTTTTATAACTTTTATAAAAAATGTACAAATCGAAAGTTTATTTTAGAATTTTCTGGTAATAAACTGGAAGTAAAAAATTGTGATCTCGAAAAAGTGATCTCGAACCATGTAGGTACAGTGCAGGATTTCGTACTTGCCCGTCACAATATGCAAACTTAGAAAAGGGCTATAAGTAATTTTCAATTGAATTTGTACGAAATTACTTCTTCAAGTCAGGGGACGTACGGTTAACTTCGTTCCCGCACACCCGCCACGACCGCCCTCCTCTGCGGCAACTCAAGCCTAGGTCCGATCCATCGGCATGGAGCCCTTGAGCCAAGCAGCCGCTCGCGCGATACAAGTGACTGTACAATCACTAGCTTTCACAGCCATACATGACACTGCATTATACACACATGCACAACACACATAGGTACATAGGTTCTGTAAGGGACCTTTTTTTTCTTTTTTTGCCTAGTTAGAGTAGACAAAAATTTCAGACCACTAAATACACATACACATGTTCCTTCCCTCCTCCCAGGGGGCAGAAACATGTATATATGTATAGTTAGTTTAGATCGAATTACGGATAGGGAATCAGTCAGATCGCGACTTAATTGCATACGCGCAACAGTCCGAGCCGAGGTCCGGCCACTTTGGCACCCTCGGATGTTGTTGCTTAGCTTTCGTGGCTGAGTGCCCTAAGCGCTCGCCCCCAAGCCCGGTAAAGCTGTAAAAGCCGTAAAGGCTCCAGGGCCCCTCAGGCTAACAGTGTAGTCAGTTCGAAAAAAAAAAAAAAAAAAAAAAAACTTCTTCAAGTACCTACATTTTATAAGTTGGTCGGTTATTACTCGTTAATTTGTAAAGCCTAATTAGCTCTGATTGTTTTCCTTTTAATTTCATTGTATATAATACTCTTGTGAATTTTTCACATATCCAAAACACCTATTTAGGTAACAAGGAGGGGGGGGGGTGGACACTTGAATCTAGCAAATATTAGCATTTTAAAGCTTAATATTTCACAAACTAATCACTGATTGGTTTTCACACACCCACCGTTTTTTTTGAATGACTTATCCAACAAATCAAGAGGCTATTTTTTATTATTCCTCATAGGTTTTAGCTTTTGGCCATAACCTTACCTAATATTAAGTAATAATGTAACCCAGGATGGGAACATGCTAAACCTAGTGGCCCACTCAAATTAGAAAATGCCCTAACCATCATACTACGGTTTCATCACCTGCTTTCCTTCAGCGCAAGCTCAGGCTCATTACAGGGATTTGAACCTCCGTCGGTCGACGCGTTGTCCATACACGTTACGATCATAGCTTCAACCGAAACCCTTGTATTCTGTATTATTCTAAATTTCTTGGGATCCTAGATGCCAAATTACAAACACGTCTTGATAGCCGTAAGTTTTTCATTAATATTCTACACGTATTCAAATCTGATTTGACTGTCGTTATCTCAATTCATGGATTCTGATCACGTACCCTGCCATCTCTCTTTGCAAGCCGCAGCACGGATCCGCGAGACACCAAAACTCGTGATTGCCTATATTATGAACATTAAACACCTTGATATGATTTCAAAGGCTTGTTTTTGAGTCATTTGCGATGATTGTTGTTGAATACGGTAAATTAGAGCGCCGGTAACTGGATTCAAAGTTTGCCTCACTGATGTGAATTTTGAATAATTCGTGTTGTTTAGGTACACTGTAATTTATTATTTCTCTGAAACTAGGTGTTTGCATAGTTTTGCTAAACAATCATGGTAGACTTTTTACACATTTTAACAATACTTATTAATAACGCTTTTAATCCCTTATGGTGGATAACATTATTAATGTAGTAATTTACATTACTAACTTACAATAACTCTTTTTTTTCAATATAAGATCGAAGAGTTTTCGAATGGCAACCACGCACCGGAAGATGCAGCTTGTGAAGACTCGCCACAAGGTGGACCGACGACTTGGTGAAGGTTGCCGGAACTCGCTAGATACGAATAGTGCATGACTGGTTGTAATGGCCATTTTTGGGGCCCAGCAGTGGACGTCTTTTGTCCCACGAACGAAATAATGATAAAATAAGTTTTTTTCTTCGAAAATATTCCTTAATTTATAAAGTAACTCTTCCGATATGTACATCACTTTTCATTATTAATATAAATTGTTGTAATGTTTTCACAATTTGTGTTATTATTTACTTCAGAATCAAGAGAATAACAACACTCATACAAAAATGATTTGTAAGAAAGACAACATCAAAGCTTCAAACTTGAAATAAATATGTATTTTACTAACGAGAAACGTTATAAACTACCTAGGGAGAGAGCAAACTAGTTGAGATAAATAAAATTAATATCAGTCTAGGGACTGTATTTGACAGAAACAAAATTGTTGGAAACGCCTCATTTGGTAGCTAAACATTTGCGAAATATCGAGAAGTTCACACACAAGAAGGTCGTTCGTGTGGCTGTCTTAAGGTTAATTAGTAATAATAGTGTGCCTTTAATTTTGTACTTCAATTAGTAAACATGACACAAGGTAACCTATTAGAAAGATTAATTTTCATTCATAAAGAAAATTTTGCTATCTACATTAATGATATTAGTTCTCTGTGTTATACTAATAATAGTGAGCCGTCAAACGTTATTCTGCCCGAAGACAGCGCCACCTATCGAATTCTAATATATCTATAAACCATTGTCTTGATAAAATATATATTATATGAATAATTATGAGCTAATTATACACTGAAACTACCAGTCAACATCGAATAAATATGCTTTCTTTCTTCCAGTCACATTTCAAAAAATCCTTATGTATTATAACCTTCTTATTAAAGATGATTATAATTAGCAAGTACAGGACGTGAGAACAACTATACAAAGAATGCATTGGCAGCGTTACGGTGGAGAATTCGGCAAATAAATTTAACACGATTGAAACAGTGAGGCATAGCAAAATGCCTAAGAACACTTTCGTATGCAATATGAATAAATATTGTCCTAGTGCCAGCTGTAAACTCTGTCACAATGACTCGTTAGTGCCTAGCATTTTTGGATCACACCAACACTTGCTTGGATATAATTTTATTACTTGAAAATAGCAGCTAATCAGGCAAATATTACAATACGCTTTAGGATCTTGAGATGTTTTTTTTTGTCACATAATTTCGAATCCCATACTGAATTGTTTTATATTAGCTTTGAGGATTTAATAATAATTATATACGGTTTTGTATAATGGAGTTTGAATAAATGTACCAATAGCTGTTGTTCACGGAGAAGCTATGGAAGTTAATTTGTCTAACCAAAGTACTATTATAAACGACAACGACATAGTTCATAAAGAACTTTCAGCGAGCACTAGTAAGTAATATATATTAATAAAGGAAATCTTAGGCCCCGAAGGGCTTGCCCATAAAAACGCGTATAAGTTTACTGAGAAAATTGAAAATCGATGCTCTTTTACAGCGAAATATAAGCAGAAAAATTACTTTGAATGGGACTATTAAAAAAGCCTGTTAGGAAATGTTCGGTTACAGGTAATAAATCCAGGTCATCATTAAACGGCATTTCTAATAGAGTTTGCTAGCGATGCGGACCCGTATGTTAATTCTATGGTTTAAACTAATGTTTTAAACCAATATAAAACAACCACTTATACAGGGAATTTAATGAAGAGAAATTATTACATTCTTATAATAACTCGTCTTTAATCAATTTTATAACTTTATGGCCATTGTTCGACCTCATTTCTAATATTAGCGTTCAAGTGTATTATTTCTGAGCTATAATATTTACCATTTGATGAATTTATACTAAGACCTAATGATATAATAGATTGATGAAATATAATTTTCTGGTATCAAATGCTTTGATCCCAATGTCTTTGAAGGGTCCTTTGAGGTCCATACCCAAAGAGGTCCCTATTAACACTCGATTAATTATCGACAATTTGTATATTTCGTAAATGTATAGACTAAGCTTAATGTAATGGGTACTTAAAGTAATTAGGCATCGATCTTTGCGCGCTCTAATCGAGTTATCAAGGAGTTGTGACTTCAGAGTACCTCCTATTCGATTTCATCGCGACTAGAGTTAAAGATTTCGTGGAACATGTTCTCGAACATTCTGTATTTTTCTGGAAGTTTCCAGAAGTTTCATCTGTTTGGAAGCTGTCATGTTGTTGGAGCTACCTATGTATATTCAGTTAGGTTTACAATTCATATATTATGTAAAATGTCTTCATATTGACTTACCATTTTAATTCTTTTCATTTTGCTTGGGAGAAACGCGAATATGGAGTCACGTGATGCGATATGCTAAATATCAGATATATTCTCACCCACACTTCAGCCATATTACGATTTAAATGTCTTGTATTGTATGGTAAAATTAAAAAGTTCGCACTTTCTTTTTTCTCCTGTTTTTTTTTTGCTAGTGTTATAAAAGAAACCGCTGACTTAAAATATCTTTTCGACACCTAATTTTATTTTTACTCTTATTACAAAATACTCATATAGCTTATGAATTGAGAAATTACATATACTTTCCGTGTAAAAAATTTCAGTTCAATTCAGTTGAATAAAAAAACAGTTGAGATTTAATTTAAAAAAAAAACTACAACTTTTAAAAGTATCATTATCAATTCTTAAAGCATTTCAAATGAGTATGATTAGTTTAATAAGCTTCCCGTGTACAAAATTTCATAAAAAAGGGTAATTATTATTAAACATACAAACAGACAGAACTAATCCTAATGTCATATTAGTGACAGTTATCAGTGATTAGTTTATCATATATCTATGAGAAAATTCGGAAAAATATACGCGCGGCCAAAAGTACAGGTTTATTAATATAGATATATTTATCTTCTCTTAATTTCCTATAATGGAACGTCTATAGATAAAGTTATTTATGATACAGACATGTCTGCTTAATAACGATTGCATGGCAAAGTTTCCAAGTTGAATTTATCATAGATACTGCAGTTAGCCGAAATAATTGGCAAGGGAGGCGATACGGCTCCCGATCGCGACATAGCCTTGGGCTATAATATTTTACAACGTTCTAAATCGAATAGCATTATCATAAGACCGAACTCCCCTGAGCTTTAGCCGCGTACAACATAATGCTATGCATGATTTTGGTCGTTTTAGATAAGTTTAAAGCACATAACTACAGCGACGTTTTTAATAAAAATGCATGATATTGAAATAATTTTAAAAACTGTATATATATATAACGCAAAGCTAACGTTATCTATTACTATGGTCTTTTAATTTGTTTTCATTTTATTTTAACCTTTATAAAAACCAAGGTAAAAGAAAAACTTTTACTTTAAATCTTCTTAGGTTGTTGATATTTGAAGATTTTTAGGTTAAACAGAGTGACTTCAAATAAGTGGCATTATTTTCAAAGGATTCAGTACTAAATTCTCATTTCAGATAGTAATGTAATATATATGTATATATTTAAAAGCGAAATACCACTCATCACAAGATCTCCGAAACGAAAGGTCTATTGACTTGGATTTTAGCATAGTTACTTCTTTCGGCTCGCTGCGATTTTGGGAAATTCAATCTCTAAGGGTATAAAATTGGGATTGAAAGTTTATATGGGATGGTAGAAAAGACGTTGCCTTTTTTTATTTGACCTTCAATGTTGTACTTAGACTCTTTAATAAAAATAATAAAATACGTATATCAGCATTTATCAAAATCCATCAGTGAAGGGCGTACATATAGGGGTTGAAAGTTTGGTGATAAGAATTTTTGTTTAACTATTTAAATATACTCAAAGATAACCTTACCGATTCTTATAATTTTTTGTACACGGGAAGCTTAAGTCTCTGGTTAATTGATAGTCTATAAGAATTTTCAATAATACTTTAAAATGGAAAAAAAAAATTTTTTTAATTAATAATGACCGTTTTTGATGAAATTTCGTACACGGGAAGCATACGTCATTTCAAAATTCATAGTCTATAAGAAATGTCAATAATATGTTCTAAAATGATATAAAAAAATTAAATATTTTTTATTGTAAGCTAATTTTTATGAAATTTTGTTCTCGGGAGATATATGTCATTCCATAAATTGATAGGCTGTAAGAACCGTCATTATACATTTAGAAATCATAAAAATATAATGTTATAATTAATTTACATCCGATTTCGAAGAAAAATGTACACGGGACGCCATTCTCAATTGATAGGCAATATGAATTCTCAATAAAATGCGAAAATAAAATTACGGAATGACTAAATTACTGCGTAACAAACGCGTGCGGAGCCGCGGACACAGCTAGTATTTATAAGCAATTTCGGTAATCTTTATGTTTATTTCAAATAAAGTGTATTAGTAACTTCAGACATTGTATGTTAAGAGTAATAAAGTTACTGTTACGTATTCACCGTACCTAACAGAAAATTATCTGTTATTGTGACAACACTAGACATAATCTTTTTTTTTTTTTTTGCAACATCAAATGATTTGTGGTTGGCGGCCTTGCCGCGCTGTGATTGGTTCCCGCGCTCGCGTGGACGCCACGCTGCTATAGGCGCGAAGACGGTAAGAAGAAAATAAAATTATAATGCGTCGGCCGGCTGCTTCATGAGCTCCGAGTTGTCCGAGTAATGTTGAACAATTAAGTGTGTGGTGTAAACCCTGTCCAAATAAGTGCCTCCATAGTGATAACAATACTCAAGCCAACCAGTACCTGTGGAAGTTCCCGTACCGAGGTTTGGAACCGACGCATTCAATACCTCACCAAGTGGTGGAGCGCGCCCTCACCAAAGAATCATGGGGTCATCATCGCGTGGGCTGCAGGTACGTCGCCACATATTCCTCGATACAGTTACTAAGTAATTATATTGGTATATATTTCAATTTAAATATTTTTATCACTTTTCCACATTTATTTAAAATCAATATTTAATCATAGTAAAATATGTTAAGTACAAAGATGGCAAAAGTATTAATATGATTGAACGTTTATTTACATTAATCGCAATAGACAAGTGTTATTCGCTCTGAATAAATCTGATATCAGCACGAGGGCTTCGCGGCGTAAAGAGCGAACGTTGGACGTTAAACATGAAATATTCCTTGCGGTATATGTATTTGTATGCGTGTCGCGAGGCGTAAGCGCTCGTTTATCAATACGCCCTTTGGATCTCAGCTGACGGCGTACGAAAACATCTGACAAATAACATAGTACGTTTGCGGGGATGAAATAAATCCGTGACTAATACCCATATTCTATTAAATACTAGACGTGCCCTACGCTTTCCCCCGTATTAAATGTATTCGACTATCTTGTCTTCTCGTCGTCAACACACCCGTGTAAGACTATCGTTGTTATCACTACCCGTATTTCTCTACAGCTTTTCAGATTACTAGACATTCATGGTTACTGCTTCATTTAAAAAAGTCTTAGCGTATATAACCTTACTCAATAAATCATTAAATATTATTAAGGAAAGTCGCTGTCCATGTCTGTCCTCATCATCATTTCTGTTTCTCCGCTTGCTCCATTTAAATCACGCGACGGATTTTTATACGGTTTCCACTATAACTTAGATATTTTTTTCGGTTTCTTCGGAAAATTAATATGTACAATACATTTTAATTAAGTTTTTGTACAGGTAGTATAGAAAATTCAATGTTTTGTAATCAAGTCGTAAAAAAATGTGTTTTTCGGGCGCTTACATAGCTTACACTTGCTAAAACATAAGCTTGCAGATCCTACAAAATATTGAGCTAAAATATTGTAGTTCTTCAAAAAACCCCGAGAAAAGTCCGCGTTGGCATATGCCATCTCCTAGCGTTGAATTACGGTAACCATTTTTATATTTAAAATATTAATTAAAAATATTAGGTTATTTGCGAACCTATTCTCTCAAATTCAGTATTAATCCTTATCCAGATAAATATACCAGTTACCTAAGGCATTTAATTTAGATTAAAATTGTCCTGTACATTCTACCCTATTAATAGCGTGTCTTTTTGTTTACCAAAATTACTACATTATAAATTACATACTCACAAAATTCGCACTCTTTCTTTATAATATTAAAGTATAAACTGCTGATGAAGCTATGTTTAAATTTGGAATAAACATTTCTGATTGAAAACGACTTGGCGTTGTCTGTAAGCGTATTTAACCAGAACTACGTTCTCATACAAATGTACTCTGTGACTACGTTTTTCATGTTATTCATATTTATCCTCAATCCCCGTTTAAATGTAATTAATAATTAAGAGCGTGAGTCGTTACTCAATTGGTTATTTTTAAACGTGATGTTTTTATTTAAAAGATTTATGTATTTTTTTATATAGGTATTATAATCGTGATCGAACTGGTGCGTTTAATAAAATTATACTCTTATAATCAGCTTCCACTTTTAAATTTTTAATACATATTAATATTTTCATGCGGTTAAAGTTTATTTCCAATGACAAGTTTTATTTTTATAGGTTTTTGGCGTAGTGGCCACAATCTCACTGTATGTTAAATGATGATGTGGCCCAAGATGATATCACGCTAAGCCTAGTGGAAGAATGACTCTCAAGTGCAGCAGCCAAAACACACCTATTTGTGCTTGGCGACAGTTTTTATGCTGTAGTTAAGCAAAATATTTTTATAATTACTTTAAAAAAAATCGCTATGTTCGGCCAGATGTGTGTTTGAAGACGGATGTCTTCAAGAGTATGTTCTGGTGAAAATTTAAAGGTGGTTTCTAAAAGATAAACAGAAAGATAACAGCAAAGGTATTATTAACTTGGCAACCATGAATCATATAACGCAAGTTTTACTGTCGAAAAAGTATTAAAGGATGGATCATTTCGTGAGTGACAGTGATTTTTAAAAGTGACTTTCTTTCTGAATATTTATCAAAAAAATTAATGTTTGTGAACAAATACTTTTATAGTTTAAAAAAAACTACTAAAAAATTATTGATATACCAGATCGAATTTCTTGTCGGCTTTCTCGATGACTGGATTACCTTCCTAGCAGTAGTGTCTTCCTTGGTAGTGTTATATTGTTCATTACCTCAGTACCTTCTTAGGGCCTAAATTGAATGAAGTAATTTTGATTTGATTTTATTTAAATTTCTATATAAATCAAATCATTGAGGTTTGCCTTTGTGCGTGTATCACTCAAAAATTACTGCATAGATTTTGATAAATTTTTCCTGCTTCTCATTAGGCATTCTATAGGTTTTGATAATTTTATATATTGTCTATAACATATACAATCGTAGTTTAAAGCAAATATTGTTGTCCGATTTCCTGCGTAATCGTTTATACATCGTAATAATACGAAACCGGTACGAACCGGTATTATATATATCGTAAAAAAAGTTATCCCTAAGCAACTCCGACTTTATTGTTGATGCAAAACATGATTTTGCCACGTTCTACAAAATCAGTCAACAACGAACTTGGAATTGTTGAGATGCGAATCCTTAGACCCTCGTCGCTCACCTGATTGCGGAATGTGAATGTTCCCACGGTATTATATACTTAAATTTAAGAGGAATAAAGCGGATTATTCCGTGGATCGAAAACGGCACAAACGGTAACAGAGACGTAAATAGCTGAAACGGTTTTGAATAGTTTATTGTGCTTTATTTTGCAGGTAGTTTTATTATTTACAAACTTTCCGACTGAAGGCTTACAAGTATTACTCTTAAATCAGTATTTTTATAGAAATTCCAAACATATTTTCAAATATTCTTTTTAGTAAAATACAAAGTACAAATATTGGAAGTTCAAATATTATTTCTAATTTTACGCAAACGGTAGCCTTGTTATTATTAATAATAAAAAATTGTGTGTAATTATATATGCACAAACAAAGTTATTCTTCTTTAAGGTAACAAAACAAATCCAAAGTTCTCTCTCGCGTGACGTGAGTTCGAATCCCTGCAATGAGCCTGAGCTTTCGGTAAAGGAAAACATCGTGATATAACTTGGTAACTGGTGTATAGTGGTTAGAGCATTTTCTACTGCCCACCTGGGTAGCTACCACCTCAAGTTTAATATCTGTCGCAAAACACCTATTCCGTCTGCACTTAAGAGCCAGTCCTCCCAATAGGCTTAGCGTGATCTTGGACCATATCGTCACTTAATGTCACATGAGATTGTGGTAAAATGCTTGAACTAAACGCTTTCATATTTAAAAAAATAAAAGAACTGCGAAGCAAAATACCCCTACCTAACGATGAGTTCAAGCAATTATGGCTCAGTGGTAATGTGTATGGACCTCGTCTCGATCGACGTAGAGGACGTAAGGGTATTTTTCTTAATTTGTATTAAATAAAAGACAGCTAATATTAAAACAAAAAAGTTTAGAAAACTCAAAATACGCACTATAAATTATAAAACTTTTAGTCTTATAATAACATCCCTTACTAAGCAATCTACTTGACTTATCAAAACGAATCATATGAGCCTAAACTCGAGGGGCTTACTAGTAGCCACTAATGTGTTCCAGTATCCACCTCCAGGCTCCACTCCATCATCAGATCAGCTACAAGATACCAAATTATAGTGTTTTCATCTGAACTACATATACGTACAAAGTTTTATTTCGATACGACAATTACAGGTAGGTTATCATTGACTTTGAAGATGTCATTACATTGTTTTTTAGTTAGTTACAAGTGAAGCTAATAATATAAGCGTGTTAAAATGATGGAAGTAATTTTCCTCAGATATTTTAGATGTAACTCTCAATACAGCTCGCAGAAATTGAATTTGAGCAGCAGTTGAGCCTGACCGGAAATTGTTTTATGAGCGTTTATTAAATGGGACTACTAGTTTATTAAGGTTATATTTATTGAGTTTCATGCTAATTATAAACCTATTAATTTATAATGATCTTTAGCCACTTGAAATTTGCCTTTATTATACTATATTACTATAATAAGTATAGGAAAAAGCATAATATAAACATATATATATATACTATTATTTACTTTTTAAGGACCATGAAAATATTTTACACCGTTTCCTAAATTAAATGTTGAAGTTTATTGTATGATATAAGTTATTTACATTTCAGACATGATATATTTTGGACTTGCTTTATCCAACTAGTGGTGTCCGATCGATAAACAATTTTCAGCCGTAACCGTAACCGAAATGTATATAGTTATTTGAAAATTTAGCTTTTAATTGATCATTGTTATTGTTCTTGAACATCTATCCAATAAAATTTAATCGCAATTTTTAATTTTCCTTTAAGTATTATTATTTAATTACTAATATTATTTATTACTTTTCTCAATTATTATTATCATATTTTTATTAAGACAATCATATCATACATTTATTTGTGAACAAATTTATTTACTATTCAAAAGTAGTATGTTGTAGGAGGACGAAACTATTACTCGTATATAGATGGAAGTAGCAAAGAAATTTCGGTTAAATTATTTACGATGGATTTCCGCAAAGTAGCCCCTTCGTCAATCACTATCGCGTATATAATCTATATACCAAAACGTTTCTGAAAAATGATTATTATATATTTAAAATGATATTTTGAAATGTTTTTTTTTTATTCTATCAATGAATTTGCAATTAATATTTGTTTTAATAGAAGATGATAAAATATTTAATACGTACTTTTTTGAAAATTTCATTATCACTATACAGTGACTACAGGTCTAAATAATATTGAGTTAAAAAATGAAATTTTATACATAAACACAATTTTGCTTCTCTCTGGAACTTTGAAAGTAGGATTAATTTGGTAAAATTCTGAGAGTTGGCAACCCTAGAAATGTGAAAGTTTAAAATGTTATACTACGAAGTATCTACCTCACGTACGTTATCGGATTAGCTAGGCGCCTTTTAGGCCACAGCTGTTAAGCCCCACGCCAAAATTACGGGTGTCCTTTTACTTGATAGCTTATTTGCCCCGTCCTGCTTATTTCTTTAATAAATATATTATTTATACTATATATAAATTATATTATTGCTTATATATTTAGCTTATTTGCTGTTTAATAATTTTTGAAATGAAAAGGTGTTTTGATGTAATTTTTCACAGATTTTCAAAGTTTTTGCAATATAAATGTTGTATAAAAACCTCTCGTTACATATTTTAAGTTCAATAAATTTACGGTAAATATGTATGTAGTAGGATGAATAACTTTTTAAAATCTATATATTATCTAAGAATTCAGCATCCACATATTTGTGTCCGCAAAATTTGAAAAGTAGTCGATGGATTAACTTGAGTTTTTTACACAACCTTGTATTTCTATAAAAGAGTGTTGTTAATATACTTTTTACCCCGAAGATTCCACGGGAATGGGAAATTACAAGCGATTCATTAAGTTTAAATTAAAACAATTATGATAGTCTTATTTACTTTCCTAATAATTAATAGCATACTGAGCCACAACGAAGCGCGGTCGAGTTTATCTAGTAGCTAGCGGGCTCCCACGGCTTCGCATGCGTTTGTTACGCAGTAGTAATTATTATCCCGTAATTTTACTTTTATTCATATTACTGACATTTCATATAGCCTACCAATTAAGAAATGCCATATACTTTCAGAGTACAAAATTTCATACTTTTAATTTTATTATTTATACTTTAATTACTTATATTTACTTTTATTATTTTACAATTATTATATTTTATTATTATTAAAATGGCAACGGTTATCATGGCAACGCTTTCCATATCAAAAAACTTTCAAACTCTGATTATGCACCCTTTACTGATTAATTTTGATAGCTGTTACACGTGTGTTTCAGTATTTTTATTAAAAGGTCTATGTACAAACTTTCAACCCCATTTTTTCACCCTTAGAGATTGAATTTCCCAATATCCGTTCGTAATGAGCGTCTACATCGTGAAAGGAGTAACTATGCTAAATGTTTCGCTTTTATACGAGTATATATAGATTGCTTTTTTTCACTAAATTCTGATTCAGAATATAGAAATAATCATTCTATACAATATATACAAATATTCCTAAGATATTTTTCGCTTCTCTGAATGAATTCAAACCACATATTTACATATTTAAAATTCGTTATTTTTTTATAAAGATCAAATGCTAAAACAGCATTTACATGTTTTTAAAGATACGATTTCGTATTTCACTGAAGCAAACCGAAACTTGTATATATTTATACGTCATCAAAACTTCAAAGAAATTGTTTTTTTTTTTCGTTCGTCGCTATCGACATTCAAGAAATTAAAATTAATGATCAACAACAAACCATATCTACCTACCTTGTGTTATCTAAAGAAAATATACCATATTAAGTAAGTTATTATAC
Organism: Saturnia pavonia; assembly: GCA_947532125.1. Lineage (NCBI taxonomy): Eukaryota > Metazoa > Arthropoda > Insecta > Lepidoptera > Saturniidae > Saturnia > Saturnia pavonia. Next base: position 14,305,652 of record OX383900.1, on the reverse strand, counting down.
ACCATATATATACTCCAAAGGATTTTACTTAGTGAGCAGACTGGTTTCCACAACTAGACCTCTGGTAGATAATTTTTTGCATGACAGGTGGGTTTTGCTATTCTAGACACCCTATATCCTCTGGGAAAGCCTAAATATCGTTTATGCACAGGCCTCTCTGGACGTCCAGTTTAATGGATGGATCTTAAGAGACTACGTATATGTATTTTGAAGTTTATTTTGATAATAAAAGATACATATTAATCAACACTTTTATACATTTCTACCGCGTCTTATTTTTTCTGTGTAATTATGTACATGGTTGTGAGGATTCCTTCAGTTACCTGCATATCAACTTCCATCAAGCAGCTGTACTTGATTCGTATTTTTATATACCACGGCGGTCGCAAATAAACGTGCACGTCGATTTCTATTATTTGGTCATTGTAACATTTTCGACCAAATTTTTTAGCGTTTGACCACAAACGCGACTAATGCTATGTGACAAAATCGTGCGTAAAATGGTAGCATGCTAAGCCTAGAATGGGACTGACACTCAGTACATCTGCTGGAATATACCTATACTCGAGAGTGGTTGCTAGCCAGGCGAACGTTAGAAAATGGCCTACCGTCATGTCACAATTCGAACCAACCTAAAAGGTAAGATGACTTTGTAGTAAAATACTAAGGTCTAAGTCTATCAAAAAGTATTAATTCTAACTTAAATACCAAATAAATAGTTCTTTAAGTAAAATTAATTATGTAGCTTTAGAATAAATATTTTAATTTGTGTGCCTTTGTCTATTAGACCTAAATTTCTCTTTTGTTTATGACAAACTTATGAATTCTAGGCTGGTTAAATTTGTATAAGCCTTTAGAAGATGGCCTCGACCGATATGGCCCACCCACAGTGTCTAGATGAATACTTTATTTAGTACTGCCCGGTTAAGGTTGTCTGAAGCATTTCTTAAAATATCTGTGTAGCAGTTCACAAGTGACAGAAGAGAAACATTCAGAAAAAAAACAAAAGTATGTTCATTAAAAATTCTTTTTAAATACCCTCAATCAGCAGGATTCGAACTATCGCATACTCGTGCGAACTGCGTATGAAGTCTGGTCGTCTCACACCACTAGGTCAATCCGACGACGATCACAATCATGGAAATCAGGACGCATTAACCGTGCAGAATGTAAATGTATTCTATCTCTAAATCCTATAGAGGTGTATGTTTGTCTCTTTTTACTGTCGCTTTTTCGTTTCATCGAGTTTTAAATCACAAAAGTTCTAAAGAAGTTTTCACTTTAAAAAAAAAAACTAAATACATCGTAAAGACTGGAATTATGATCTTGAACTTGGTCTTTAAATGATACATATATATTGCTTTAACACTTTATATAACCGCAAATATTGGCCCAGCAGTGAACTGGCAGCGTAACGTCGCAAGACAACTTTAGAAGTAGAATGTCCCGTAATATTATTAAGGTTCTCAGAAGCTTCTCAGAAGGTTCTCACGTTCCGACACGAAGCAAACAAATGACTGAATTGATGACTGAATTCAGAAAAAAACAAAAGAGAATCGAAGGTTTTTTTTCTTTATTAATATTACAAATATATATCTGAGCTATGCCTGTCAGTATTTTTTTTCTTACCAACGAGTATGTCGTTCTCACTACTTTTTGATCACTCCTAGTAAATAAAATGATTGAGGTTTACCGTTGTGCGCGCATCACGCAAAATTACTGGAAAGATTTGATCATGATTTTTTATTTTACTCCTTGGATATATAAATATCACGATATCTTAATTAAATGATAATTTATTAAAGATTTAAGAAACTACGATTATTATACGTACTACGCGTTTTTCTGTCGTCCACGCGACCGGCGCTGCGTGCACAGCTAGTCTTATATATAATTGGGAATTAGTGCTTCGTATTATAGCAATTTAATAGAAGTACCCTTTTGTACTTTGGTAATAATTATATTAACCGATATTTCGACTACAATTTCGGGAAAATGTCTGAGAGGCGCTACCCACGTCTATCTATCAGAAACTATCTGCTTAGAGTCTACCCGTCTGTGTGTGCTGTCTCAACCGATTCCGTTAATTTTGTCCGTCACGTGGTTAATCCTAAGGTTGGACGTTTTGGTTTTTGCTAATGTAATTGTTATTAAATGTATGTTACTTTATTGAGTTTTTTTATATTATAGTTTATAATTTTATATTAAAGTGTATAGTTTTATTTATATATTTATTATTATAATAGAAATCAGCTATGGTTTCCTAACGATGTTTTCCTTCACCGAAAGCTCAGGCTCATTGCAGGGATTCGAACTCACGTCAATCAACGCGAAGTCCTACACACTACCACTGAGCCATCATTGCTTCAACTAGTATATATCAAGTTTCGGAAAGGCAAGCAGGCTGGCATGACAACGGCGATTGTAGATGGATTGCCGGTCTCTCAGTGGTGTTTGTTTAAAAGAGATAATAATTGTTATTTTATTTTATTTTAATAAAAGTGTGGATCATAAGTTATAATCGTGTATACAAAATAGGTAATATATTTTTAGTCACATTTATCAAGTCATACCCAGCCCGGCCTTACAACAAGTTTAGATGCCAACTAACTCGCCGACTTTTGCGAGCAGCAAAGTTAATTGGTAGTGTTTACGTTAATCTAATTATTCTAAAATAATTTATCTCTTATTCAATAATATAACGTTATATTTTCTATCTAAAAATACTTAGTTATAATACCCACGTCAGAAATAATCGAAGTCCGTTCTGTAATTAAATAACGAACTCAAGGATTTCAATGGAAATTGTGCGGTGTAATCTTGTAGAAGTTGATTGAATGCTCTCGATTTGGATTGCCTTTCCTTGAGATGACATAATATAAACGATAATATTAAATTGAAGATGATATTGTTACAAGCTACCTCAATACTTTATTGGGTTTTTTTAATGATATTAAAAACGTTATCAAATTATGTATGTAAACATTTTTTGGTTACTACTAGTAAGTTCTTTTTATGAATTTTGTTTCAAATGGGATGAAAAGTGTAGGGGTAGGGGATTTGTATAGTAAAAAAAACCACTCTGTACTTTAAAAATATTATATTACGTTATTATATCGATATTCAATATGAATAACATTGTGACTCATTTGGCCTTAGTTTTCAGATTAACTGTTTAAAAATTCAATTAGTGATTTATTATTTTGCTACATGATTCAAATGTAAATTGGATGATATTTATTTTTAAAGCTCTTTCGACTCAATATTTGTGAATTGAACTAATTAAGTAAGGATGATTATACAAGATATATATTTTTAAATTTTACAATGATAATTTTAGTCGAAAAAAAGGATCTATTAGTATAAAAAAAGGTGGTAATATATAAATATGTGTAATTTTTTCTGTATTTTCTTATATATATATAGTTGTATTTTATTGCAATTAAAGTTACAATGATATTCATGCTCGATATAGTGTTAGTGATTTCGACTTCGCAACTAATTTCATAATACAGGAAGAAAAAAATATATGTTTGTGTACAATGGTAGAATAGCAACCAAGAAATAAAAACCATTTAGATGAATAAAACATCAATGTGCTTAATATTGATAACTAGTTCTTTAATACATTTCATAGTCACCTAAAGAACAATATTTAGTGAAGAAATTGTTTATAGTTTAATTTAAGAACACTTTAAAGCAATGCGCTATGGCAGATTATAATTTTCCTCGTAATAGCATTTAAGAGGACGTTAAAAACAATTAAAGATTATGTCTACATATAGAGGACTAAATATTTGAAAAAGTGAGTTCTGAAGTATAATTTACTGATATAGTAAGTAAATTAAAATATAAATTTTATAAAAGTTGTAGTACAAAAGGAAAGGTAAAATATTGAGACCAAGACGCTTTAAAGACTATAAGGTAAAACCACCAGTAATTGACACTGCACCAATAGTTGACACTCTGACGAAGAAAATTAAATATTTGATACTAAATTGATTTGAAGTCTTGAGTTTGTTAACCGACTTTTGTAACTGACTGTACCTATATGTATTTATAACATTAATAATATATCAGTAATCAGTGATTTTGGCCATCTCGATCTTTGGCTTCCTTTTTTTCTTAATATTTAATTTTCTTCGTCAGAGTGTCAACTATTGGTGCAGTGTCAATTACTGGTGGTTTTACCTTATATATTTATCTGATTTAGTTTCAGATACATCCCCATAATACGTGCTGCATAAAATATTTTACTCAGATTTTAAAGTGGCTTAATATATATTCAAATTTTAATAAGACTATTGTACAGACGTATGTGTATGCTGACGTTCTGTCTTCTTCTCTTTATAAGTTAATACAGAAATAACTTAATATTATTATATTAATTCATATGCTATACTGACATGCTGATTTTTATTTTTTATTATCATTGTCAGTGGTTGTAGCTACTAAAGCAATATAGTATTTCTAAGTCAGAACAGTTTTAACTCCAGCTAAGCTGCTTAGGTTAGATAAGGTTTTTTTATTAATTAAACATAGAATTATTTGAAACCTCAATAAGCTTTCGCTAATATAAACTTTCATTAAACACAATTTATCGCTACAGGTAAGCAAAACTACTCACAGTCGTAACATCTGTTCGAAATGAGAACCCTCTAAAACAAAACACAAAACCGCAAATCCATTCGCAACGGATACAATTCCGGAAATAATTCTGAAAACACGATCCGGAGATTTGGTCCGATATTCGAGGTAAAGTCAACGCCGCGGTGAGAGATTTGTGTTCGGAAATGGATTGAAGTCGCCCATTGTTGCCGAAACCGGTGACTAGGAACTAAAACTCGTACCGATGTCGCGCTGTCTGCGGATCTGGCGGTATTTGCGATGATGCCTTGAAGCTAAGCTCACAGTGATAAACAACCAATCAGAATAACTTCCGTTTTCTTTTGGTCTTTAAATATATTGTTTTGTGTTAAATATATTCTTGGCATTTTCGCCAATTAATCATTCAAAATAGGGATAGTATTCACTCGGTAAGCTAGAATTCTTAGGCATTTTCTCTGTGCGGTTGATCATAGATAAATGTTAATACACGATAAAGTTGATATACATACGAATATGTATATATATTGACTCTAGTTTTTACATCTATATCAACAAAAATGGCTTACACATATTTCTTGATATATACTACAAGATATAATGATAAGTACATTTACGACCGCGAAGAATAAGGTCAAAGACTATAGTTAAAAGGATTAATTATTTGTTTTAAAACCTTCCCGTTTTCTAATAAAATAAAAACCACTAAGAGCTATTTTTTAGATCTAATTCTTATAAAATTATTTGCCCATCAAGCAATATTGTTGAGAAGCTTGACATTGACTTCGTCTAATTTAATAAATGGTACTCGTATTTCCATATTTTGATCATTTTTGTGGCTTCTTGTAAAAGCACATCAAATGAGAACTCAAAAAACAAACCGAATTAAAAAGATGTCCAAGCACGAATGCACCTTTATGGATTCTTTTGAAAGTAAAATTGAAAAGCGAATCAGATATAAAGTCGAAATATCAAAGATTTTCAATGCATTTTTATAATACATCAATACATCGGTATCCTCTTTTACATATGAAATTTGTTAGGATACGAGATAATTTTACAGAATTAAAGCGATTTTTCCTGGAACGGATAACATATTATTATGATCGCTTTTGGTATAGATTAATGAGGTTATTTGATTGATACCAACGAATGCCCATGTTAACCGAATTTTGGCTACGAAACTAGCGATATCTATTTTTTTTTAAATTTAATAATCTGTTTAGCTTTATAGATTATTCTCAAAGCAAATACATTTTATATTATAAACATTAGATCCAATAAATGCTGTAGAATTATAAAGAAATTTATAGGCATTTATTATAATTTTTATTTAATTACCTAATAATCGTACACAGTCAAGTAAAAAGATAAGACTTTTCTTTTTGGAGAGCGTCTTTTTGGTGGAGTTATCTGTTGATGAGCTATAAAATTCTAAAGTTTAAAAGAATATTTTCGCCATATTGTTTATATTGGAAAAGGAAAATTGCGATAATGCATTTTTTATTCTTAATGTTAAGGACTCAAATTTATTTTTAGTCATTTTAGCTTAACAATAGCTTCGAAGTATTTTTTTGAAAAAGAAATTAAAATTTGTTATACCTATTAAATAAAAAAAAACATATAAGTAAATATATCATCAATATTATGAAATAATCTATAACGGATAAGTCAACACCAGCCCCTGTTGAATGTGTGGGCAATTTTCATGAAGATGTCTCCGCAGACAGCGGGGCAAGCTCTCCCTAGTTATTTGTTTTACCTCTCGACTTTTATACTAGAAATAAATTCAGTTCTTTATGCGTTGGGTTCTGTTGTCACCTACACGTTTTTACGAGCTAGGCAATATTGAGGTCGAGCTTGTCATGTTATAAATATTTTCGTATGAATACAAACAAATTAGGAAGTTAGTCAATTAAAAAAAACGGTCTTTGTTATAATTTTTTGAATGATTTGTTTAGTTATTTTAATGTAGGTACAAGTGTTATTATGTACCTATGTATAGTTTAAATCCCTAAATATTTTGATATTATTTTTCTAGGTTAATAATGTGAAGTTGTTCTAACATACTTACCTATATTAATAAATCTGTATTTATTCTTAACCAAATATGATGAAACTTTGTACACGGGAAGTATAAGTCACTCCATAATTGATGGGCTATAATAATTATTAATAATACGTCTAGGAAATTTAATTAAAAGTTCTCAACTGATTTAGATAAAATTTTGTAGACGGGAAGTATATGCCATTTTTCAATTAATAGATTATATGAATTGTCAGTAATATTAATAAAACTAAGATTATGGGAGGAAAACAATTACTGCGTAATAAACGGGCAAACTTTTGGTATAAAATATATCTTTAAAAAATAATAAAATACAGAACAGCACAAATAAAATCGTTTTGCATGAAGCAAACACTTCATGCACGTGCCGATGATTATATTTTGTGTTTATATCATAATCTTCGGACAGAGAAGATATTGAAGCGATAAAGAATGATTAAAAATCGAGATACTTGAACTACTAGTTTATTTCAATTTCAAATTGTGACGAGTCTAATAATTCTTTATGGAGAAAAGAAATACAAATTTCAATTTAGAGCCATATGGACGACCATATACGTATTTTTCCATTACATTTTGCTTTAACCTATAGTAATAGTAATTTTAAAATATAATTTATAAATTAAGTAGTGGTTCTACCTTGTAACATAACCCGTAAAGTTATTGTCATAGCTAAAATAACAAAGTCGCAAATCTAATTTAACACTAGGAAATTTTTGTTACTTTAATTAAACTTTACAAAATAACATTAAAGGTAAAAATTTGTTTGTAATATATTTAAAATAGATAAATAAATGCAAAAGTAATTTATTCTTCCAGTAGGTTTGCGATAACACGCAAATACACGTGACCAAGACGGATTGCAATTGAACTGATCATATTTAATTTCTCACCCTCGCGGCCTCGTTCGTATACAAACACAATGCTGTGGAATAAAATAAAGAAAATGGAATGATTGTATAGTATTAAATTTTTTATGCATCATAGATTTTATTATTTACGTTGGAGAACTCATTAATATAAGAATTCAATGATAAACGAATACACTCAAAAGTAATTACTTAGACAAGAAGATTTTGTTCACAAATGCCTTAAGAATAAAATTTTTAGTGTTACAAAAAATACATTTAAAGGCATTTAACCAGTAGGTATCTTTATATCTGTTTTTTGACTTCTATAAATCTGAATATTGTAAGTTATGTATTTAAATTTAATTTTTGTATATTTACGTTTAAACTTTTAACATATTTTTTATGACTTAAGTTAGAAAATAAATAAATAAAGGTTACTTAGTTAAATGAAAAATTACTGAGTTAAAATAAAACTTCTATATTAATGGCATGTGTGCATTTAACTTTATTACAAAAAAGAGTGTTTTAGAAACTTTTAACTTATGTAGTCGTTACATAAAATAACTGAATGTACGTTCAAGGGTAGCTTTACCATTTGTAGGTTTCTAGTATTAATAATAATAATGCCAGCCTGTATGTGTTCCACTGATGGCTAACCGCCTCTTGACGAGGGAAAGCATAGGCATCAAACCGCTTTAGCTTCGCAGGAATATCGCCTCTCTGAGCGTGTTCTACCGTCTGTATCACGGTGAGTGTTCTGAAGAGCTGTTCAATCGAATTCCCTCACCTCCTTTCCACAACAAAACCAGACGCGCTGGGCTTCGGAGTCACAGTTTTACGGTAACATCCATCTCGGCACGAACCAAAAAATTCTCTATGATATCTTTGTCGTACCGTGAAACTATGGAACCATCTCCCGGCCAATGTGTTCCCTTCTTCTTATGACCTCGGTTCCTTCAAGCGTAACGTGAAGAGATATTTATGAAGGCCGGTATGACAGGGCGACCACCGATGGATTTCGATCGCTCGGTGGTCGCCGTTGTATTTGGATTATACTGTTCTTACCACCAGGGAAGGTACCGTCAATGATCGGTGCTATTAAAAAAATAATAAAAAAATATCACCTTTGTTCGTACTAGAAGAACATTACTCAAAGGTTCAGTTTTTCTCACTATGTTTTTCTTCACCGTCAGCCTATATTATTAAAAAAATCAAATTAATAAATGTATACGTATTCCGAAAAATCCGTTAATAAATACCGAAGCTCGAACCTAACCTGCGAATATCGAATCATCATTCTGCAGGTCTAAGCTATTCAACCACCACCACTGTTAGACTAGCTAATATTAATTAATATTAAATCATAAAAATATACAGTGATAATCAATCGTAATACTCTTAATTTTCTTACTTGTCGTGCCCCACAGTTGCACCCGTGTTAAATATATTCGACCGACTGGGTATCCACCGTGCCGTCGCCCCGCGCCGCGCCGGTCAACGCACCCGTGTAGACTATTGTTGTTCTCTGGTCCTGTAGGTACTTGGCTTTCCAGATTGCTTGACGTTCATTGTTACCACTTGGCTTCTTAGAGTCGTAACGCGAAGTTACCTTCCATAATTAAATAAAATAAAAAACAAATCTGAATGGTAATTTCAGATAGTTCGTCCAAACGACCAAACAAAAAAAAAACGTGTGCCAGCTGCACACGTGTCAGAAGGGAAACCTTCAGAAAAAAATATATTTAAATATTATTTTTAAATAGCCTTAATCAGCGGGATGCGAACTATTGATCACTCGTGCTTAAGATGTCTAGTCGTCTCACACCACTAGGCCAATTCGACGACAACCACAGTCATGAAAATCAGGACTTGCATTAACCGTGCATAATGTAAATGTATTCTATCTCATTCTCTCGTAGGCTAAATCCCATAGATGTATATGGTTGTCTCTTTTTACTGTCGCTTTTTCGTTTCATCGAGTTTCAAATCAAAACGGTGCTAAAGAAATTTTCACTTCAAAAACAATGTTAAGGCTTGCCATGTTTCCTTTACTCACACCTCTGCCAATGCCGCCATCTGTTGTTTTTAACAATAAAAAACTAACATATTGCGCCGCGTGCGGTGGCGCTAGTTATCACCTGTGTAATACGAGTTCGCGAGTGGCCTGCTGTGCTCCGGGCAAATAAATTAAGAAACCTCATCTATACTATTCATGTGGCCCCATATTATCATCTAAAGTGTTTAATTAAGTGATTGTACTGTGCGGAACATTAAAACAACAGTCGGATACTGCAACTTAATTAAAGGATCGAGGCGACGTATGACAAAGGCGAGGTAAGGTTTATACCTAACTTTTCCTACCCGTTCCTCCCAAGTGCAAGTTGTCCAGGGTTTGAAGTTTAACATAATACCTAAATACATTGGTCTAGGGCTTACGGTCCATCAAGGCGATCGTTCAAGTCACGCTAAACAATCTCCTGAGCTTTATAATATTAGTATAAGTAGAATCATACATACATAGCTTCAAACATTTGTTAAATACCTCCATAAAGTTTTTTTAATGAAATTCGAGATAGAATGAGAGAACTTTACATTGTATTTAAGTTATAAAAGGAAAATATTTAATCCAGTTACAAAGAATGTTTCTGACATTTCAATTACAGTTTATCTTAAACTTGCCTCTATCGCAAGTGAACTGTCAACAGACGCGACGCCAAGTTGCACCAGTATCGAGTATGTTCTAATTTAAAAATTATTAAATAGAATTATTTTAAATATATATCATATGTCGGCGCATCATTGCAGTGTCAATTACACTTTATTAGAGATTCGCACGGTGTTATTATTGTCCTAGTGTTATTACTATTGACTAGCTACCAGCTTTTTGACTTTACTATTGACTAGACGGCGAATATTCTCACTTGAATCATCGATCCTTTCACATCTCTACAGATATTACGTAAGCATAAGAGAATATTTTGCTTTGTGCTTGCGTCCTGATGACGGCCACTACTTCATTCATCGATAAATGACGATATCGAGAAACATGCTGTATCTCTGACATAATATAAAATACGTATTTTTTATACGAATTATATGGATTGAGTAATCCTTCAATGAGCCTGAACTTTCGGTGAAGGGAAGCATCTTGATGAAACCATAGCGCGATGTTGGGGAATAGGTATTTTAATAGTCGTTATGTACTACTTTCAATTTGAATATCTGTAAGCACCTTATGGCGGGCCTCGATATGGTAATAATGTAAATTGTGCCCTTATATTTTGTTTTGCACTTTCATATTTGGGAGGATTTGCCATAATCGCCACGCTTGGCAGGCGGGTTGGCGATCGCAGTATGGTCGTAGATATATACTCGAAGGACGCTGCTGCCCGTTCTTCGGATAATCCTTTAGTCGCCTTTTACGACACCCACAGGATGAGATGGGGTGGTGCTATTCTAAGCCGGCACACACACGGTAGCCGGCACACACACGGTAGCGGGAAGCCGCTGGATGCCGGCAGCACAGGACCGGTCGTTGTGGCGATCTTTGGGAGAGCCCTATGTCCAGCAGTGCAGCAGATGATGATGATGATATTTTGTTTTGATAGAGAAATCGCAGAATGTCTGTGATTATATTTCTAATGATTCTGTTTTTCTAACTCTCATTTTTATCAGGATTAACAAAATTTTTTGTTATAAACAATGATGGCCATTGCGCTCATCGACTTAGGTTCGAATCTAATTTTTTGAAAGAATATATCGTGATGAAACCATAGCATGGTGGTAGCATATTCTAATGTCCGCCTGGGCTAGCTTCCATCCCGAAGTTAAAAATCTGTTGCCAAGTACCTATAGGTGCGTTCCGGCAACTGTACTTAAAAGCCAGTCACTCTATTGTTAGCAGCGTGTGAGCTCTTGAGTCAAGCAGCCGCTCGCGCGATACAGTGACACTGCATTCACTAGCTATCAACATACAATCATTACACTGCATACTACACGCTTGCACGCCACTTAGGTACATAGGTTCTGGAAAGGACCTTTTCTTTAGCTTGACAGATTACTTAATACCTGTCAAAAATAGTCATTTTCACATTTGAAAGCACATATGAATGTGAACAGTTGTTTCCTATGAGAAAAACGAATTAATCAAAGTATGTAAACAGGATTGATTGGTGATGACTTTTGAAAAAAAAATGTGGTTGTATATTAATTGTGTTGATCCTAACATTGATTACCTTGGTTCTCAAGTTTAAGCTAAAGTTTATCGTTAAAATTATTAATGCGGTTCATACTATTTTATTATTGCATTTTATATATAATAGAAAACGGTATAATAGAAACGATTTTTTTTTTAAATTAGGTACCTATTTTCTACGATCACCGACTTCGTTAAGTCGTTTCCTATACCTGCTCTATATAATGGATATTAGTGGATATTCACAGATCGAATCCAAAACGTTATCACTAAAATTCACTTTTCAGACACTACTTATTTATAATTTATAAATTACTAAAGTACATCTTAAGGCTTATTCTACACAGTATAATGAAATCGTTGTAAAGTGAAAAGGTTAATTCTACTCCCTGAGTAGCTTAAAAGATATTTTGTAAAAATTATGCGTACGTTCCCCTAGGTACATTAATGTTTGACAATATTTAGGCTTACGTACCCATGTTCCTTGAATTCACTAATTGAAGTCCCTTTATATTGTTTATGCATGAACTTTGAGATTTACACGTCAACCCGCATTAAAAGGGTTGATAGTATGTAGTATAAAATAGTATTTTTATTCAATAATTATTGTTTAAAGACCGTGGAATTATGATCTTGACTTGGACGATATACTATACTAAAATATTAAATAAACAGCTTATTGGTTTATACTTTACATAACGACCACAAATAATGACCAAACACCCTAGCAGAGTAATACAGAAAGAATACAGAACTAAAATGCCACAGCAAGAATCACTCAGCTTCTTACGCTTTATAGAAGAACTGCCACCGTACCATGAGCGATCCTATGATGTCACATGTGCAATACCACGTGACGTACGATAGAGTCAAAGAGAGTCAGTTGAGAGTCTTCTAATGTGTGGTGTTACAAATCAGCAATAATTTATACTAATTTTGTTCTAGAAAAATCATTTTATTATGACGAATGTTTATAATATTTATTAATAATATGTTACTCTTTATATGTTTAGCGTTATGGCCACAATATCACTGGATGCTAAGTGAATGTAGGAACTGGCAATAGGTGTTTGGTGGCAGATATTCAACTTGACGATGCTAGCTAGCTAGCGGGCATTAAAAAATATCCTACCAACACGCTATGATTTCTTCACGATGTTTTCCTTCACTGAAAACTCAGGCTTATTGTAAGTATTCGAACTCATGTCGATCGACGCGTTATCTGTAAACGATACATGCTACCACTGAGCCTTCATTGCTTCAAGTTTATGTCTAATCAAGGAATAATAATATACTTTGAAAATGAGATGGATGAAAGCTGATCACATGTGACAGAGATGCGAACATTAGGATAGATTTGTGGTGTAACTAGAATGGATTAGATTAGGAATGAGTACATAAGAACTTTAAGTTTTGCTAATTGTGGGTGATTCAATAATAAATAAATAGTATTCATTATATATTTAGGTATTTCTAAGTCTAACAATCTTATTATAAAACAAATAGTTCATTAAAAATCTCATAGGAGACATCACAGAAGCATGGGAACACAAACAATGGCTACAAAGAAAGGAATTTTATTTGTTTTTGTGTATTCGTTATCTAATCCCACTCTTTGTTCGGCGGTATCCAGCGAGAGCCTCTGGCAAATTTGGTTTGCTTTATTAGCTTTTGGAATTAGGACGAAAAATAAGAGCTGATTGTGTAGTCCTTTTTAAAATTGGGTTCTCTGTTATAACAGTAAAATATTATGATCCAAAAATGGACGGAAAAATACTGATATTAAACGAAGCTCTGAGCTTATATAAGGAAGGCTATTATTATGTTTATATTAAACATTAATAATCAATTGTCCTGAATCTGTATATTTCTTGTTATTTTTGGTTTATTTCTTTAGGCTCATGATTACTTTAATTATTAAGTTGTTAAACTGATCTGTACTATAAAGTTAGCAGTATTGTATGGAAGGTAAATGTACGGGCTAGTGAACGAATATGATTTATTTGGCCATACGAAACGGCGTGGTAAATTTAGAGTTCAATTCAGGTATATTCTGTCAAGGAAAGTATTAAGGACTATATATGTGTTATATACTAGCTGGTTTATTTATCGTTTTTTATTATTTTCCAATAGTCTTATATCTTGATCACAGTGACACCTATCCCGATTTTGTCCTCAAAACTCTTCTAGGACAATATATAAAACTTACATATATCTATCGTTCGTATGATGCTCTGATCTAATGTTGATCATAAAAAAATCCAAATGAAAAAAGCAATTTAATTTCTTCCAAAATGTTATAACTTTTTAAATGTTTTTTCCCTAAAAATGTCATTTAGACTATTACTAACATTAAAAAAGAATTATCCAAATCGGTCCAGCCGTTCTCAAGTGATGCGCTTACTAATCAACAGCATTTAAGTTTTATATACTCGTATGTAGATCAACCCTTAAATTATGGTTATTTCCTTAGCAGATATACAAAATATACTTAAGCTCGAAATTTACCAGCTGAATATTGCTATTAAATAAACATACACTTCCAGGAATCGTAAATCGTTTCATAGAACAACCTATGTTATATGTCCAAGAATAAGAACCATTTTAGCAAAGCTTTAATTCACACTAACCTCACCAATGAAAGCAATAGATCAGCAAAATTATTATTTTATTATTTAAAAAATCTCTATTTAATTTTAAACACTAATAAAATCACTTCTAAAGATCATTATTATTTTTTATAGTCCCACGGTAAAGTGACCGCACTTAATCTAAAATCAACGAATATCACCAAGAGATCAGCAATTCATCGCCGGCTGTTGATATCATGCAAGCCTTTGGGTATCTGGATATATCGGTGTTACCATGGGGTATGGTGGTGAATTTGTGTAATATAAAATTTAATGTCTTTTGAAATAAATAACATTAATAATTCCTTTTGTATTGTTAATGGATCGTTAGATTGATTGATTTATATTCATGTAAGCTGTTACTTATTTAATACGAAATTGAACGATTTATAAAAGATAAGCATCGCACTTTCCTGCGATTGACACCCGGGTGGGAGGCAATGCGAACCGTAGCGAGAACCGTAGACATATCGACCTTGTCAAACACAGCGAAACTGTAATTATATGGAGCATTACCATTGCTCCAGAAAATAATATTACTATTGTGAACAAAGCTAAACTAAAACTTTTATTATCTGGGACTGAACAAAAAAAAACTAATGAGATCTGATTTGTTCTTGATGAAATAACTTTATCCTTTTTAGCAATTGTAATTGTTGTTAGTAAGACCTGGCAAACTTGATGAACTCAAATGTATAATACATTCTATACCTAGTGTAATACACCTTATAATATTAACTGAGACTTGGATAAAATCAGATCTAGAGGCAGAAAGCTTAATGTTACACAATTATAATCACTATTACAATTATCGAACCAGAGGAAGAGGCGGAGGAGTTTCAATCTATATTCACAACAGCTTAAAACATCAACCTATTGAAAGTTTATGTAAAAATAATAACCATTACTTATGGATTCATATAAATAAATTTAATTTAAATATCGGAGCAATCTATAAACCAGAGAGAACCAATGACAACGACTTTATAGAAACTTACTCCCAGCAGCTCCTTAAATGGAAACGGGTAATTGTATCTGGAGACTTCAACTACAACTTGTTAAAAAATAAGTCTACAACTACTAACTACAAAAGAATGCTGCAGGAAAATGGAATAAACATATTGAATAAAATTGATACTAAGCATTGCACCAGGGAGACTAATGCTAAAGCAATTTTAGATCATGTGTGTTCCAATATAAAAAATAATTATTTTCACTTAGCGATAGTGGATTCTGCGATGTCTGACCATAAACATATATACTTAGAGATTCAAAAATGCGTACCTGAAAAGAAGAAAAAGATTACATACAAAGCAATTGACTATGAAAAACTATATAACAATGTTGAAAGTAATATATCTAACATAACTGACAATAAGTACGATATACTTGAGTCAAAACTGGTGGAAGCTATCGAACATAGTAAAACCCTCAAAATAATTCTAAATCCACCTAAGAAAGATTGGATAAATAAAGACATAATTGCTGCCATAGATAAGAGAAATTAACTGTGGAGAACACATACAAAGATGACACAAAATAAAACCTTAGATGTAGAAATAATAAAACTAAGAAGTGAAGTTCGGAAAAAAATTCAAGATGAAAAAACCAAATATGATTATAAAGAATTTAAAAACTGTACTAAAACACTTTTTAAAATGTGGAGACTCATAAATTCTTTAGGAGCTAACAAAATAAAAACTAACAATGTTCCACCCAAGATTGAAACACATGAAGGCTGTTTTACAAAAATTGTTGATATTTGTAACTGCTTTAACTCTTTCTTTGCTAATATAGGTTCGATTTTAGCTAAACAAATCCCTCAGATATATCATAACAATGACGATTATATTCAACTATATAATAATCAAGTTAAATTGAAGGCCAGTGAATTAATTAAATTTACTCCCACCACTATGGATGAAGTAAGTAAAATAATTGATAGACTAAACGTAAACACTAGCACTGGCCTAGATGGTATTTCTTGTAAATCTATAAAATGTCTTAAAAATCTATTACTTGATAAATTAACATTTTCAATTAATGAATGTATCGATTACGGTTATTTTCCTGATTCCCTGAAACTGGCAAAAGTCAGTCCAATTTTCAAGTCTGGAAAAACGTCCGATCCAAGCAATTATCGTCCAATTTAAGTACTTCCAGTCATTTCTAAAATCTTTGAAAAAGTAATTTTTAATCAACTAAATGAGTATCTAAGCTCAATTAACTTTATTTATGATAAGCAATATGGTTTCCGTTCTAAATCAAGTACCCTCTCAGCTTGCATAGACTTAATTACTAACATTAAAAATAATATAGATAAGAAACAAATAGCTCTGGGAATATTCATTGATCTCAAGAAAGCGTTTGATACGATAAGCCATAAGCTCCTTCTTCAAAAGTTACAAGCTATTGGTGTTAAGGGAACTGCTTATAGTCTAATACAATCATATCTTTCTGAAAGAAAACAGGTTGTTAAAATTGGAGAAAGTAATAGTAATTTTAAATCAATAACCTTCGGCGTTCCGCAAGGATCCATACTGGGGCCTTTGTTGTTTCTTATCTATATTAACGATATAAAGGACTTGGGTTTGGCCGGTGAGGTAACGCTGTATGCTGACGACACTTGTCTATTTTATTTTGGAAATGACGTTCATAAAATGTTAAAAGAAGCTCAAGATGACCTAAATATATTATATACTTGGTTTCAATGCAACCTACTAACTATTAATATATCAAAAATAAAATACATGATTTTTCGAGCTAAGAACAAGAAAATAAATAATATCATATCATTACATATCAACAAAGAATCAGTTACTGAAGTAGAATCTGAAAAATATCTCGGTCTTACTCTTGACAGTCAACTCACTTGGAAACCACACATTGCCAAAGTCCAGTCAAAACTATCGGCCTTTCTCGGTATTCTCCGACGTACAGCGCACTGCTTTCCTAAACCAGTTCGATACACCATATATAACTCTCTTGTTAAATCTCGCTTGAGTTATCTTATAGAATTATGGGGTTCAGCTGCACAATGCAACTTGAAACAATTGGAAGTAACCCAAAACAAAATCATAAAAGTACTTTTCCGTTTTAATTATTCAACTCCCACTTCTATTATATATAATAAAACTAAACTAATGTCTCTCATGCAAATGTATAAATATAATACTTGTATAATAATAAGAAAGATTTTGAACAAAAGCATTCACTCAAAAATAAACTTTACTAAACAAGGCCAATATCAGAAGAAGTCAATGAGAAATGCCAATAATATTTCTTTACAAGCTCCACGGACTAACTATGGTATTAAGAATATTGTTTACGAAGGCGCTAAAATATACAATAAATTACCTAACAGTATTAAAGACATTCAAACATTTTCACTATATAAAAAGAATCTGAAAAATTATATCACAAATAACAATTAAATACACATTTAAAACAGCTCCACCTAATACACGATTAAATAAAATATGATAGCAACTAATTAATATAATATTAATTTTTATATTGTAATTAACACCTATGAAGCTACCGACGGTTGCTAGTGCATAAATAAGTTAACAGTTTCGCTAAATATATTTCACAGCATTAATATAAACTTCCATGTTAGAAATTATGATAGCAACTAATTCCTAACGCTCCAATATGTAATAGAATCCGCCTTCCATAGCTACACTCTATGTTGAATATATTAAAACTACCTACTCAAAAATGTAATGTAATAATGTAAATGGTTAAGTTGAATATTTGAACTTTAGCTTTAAGCTTGTCTCTTAAGCGAATTGTATAGATTGTATAAACATAGAATTGTAATAGATTGAATAATTTTAATAGAATCCGCCTTCCCAAACTATAACTATACTTTCTATTGAATTAATTCAAACTACCTACTTAAAAATGTAATCTAATGTACACTGGTTAAGTTGAAATTTTGAATTTTTTATCTATAAGTTTCTCTGTAAAGCGAATTGTATATATATTCTTAGAGAAATAAAAATATCTTAAACCATAATATAACTATGAAAAAAGAGCACCTACACCTTCACACTAACGCAATCTATACCAGATACTCGTGCTACCCTAGAACGAGACGGTCGCTATGACAACGCATATTAACAACAAGAATCATCTAGTACATTGCAACGCCATATCCTTAGAGTTGCAGCGTGAAGTTATATAATATGCTAGCTGTGTCCACTGCTCCGCTCCCGCGGACTACAAAATGCCGTAAGTAGAGCGCACGCGCGAATCGTGCTGCCCCCGCTCAATAGACGGAAGACAAAAATACTTATTGTGGATGATTCTTAGAAGAAAGATATATGCTATCCCTGATTTTTTGTAGGTCTTTTCAAGATTTACAATTATGTAGAACATGAATCTAATAGATATATTAGATACTCGTATGGTTTACTCAGCGTAAGCGATTTAAGCGCCCCAATTGTGTTTTTTTTTCCGAATTGATTCACCATTATCGTCACTGCTTATATCGTATGTTTTTTTTATCGTTATAGGTTTAGCGTTGTGGCCATAATCTCACCTGATCTGAAGTGACGATGTGGACCAAGATGGTAGCACGCTAAGCCTAACGGAAGACTGGCTCTCAAGTGTAGCTGCCGGAACGCACCTATTGGTAGTTGGTGATAGATTTTCAACTTCAGGGTGGTGGTAGCTAGCCATTCGGGCAATAGAAAAAGCCCTACCACTATGCTATAGATCCATCACGATGTTTTCCTTCACCAAAAGCCCAAGCTCATTGCAGGGTTTCGAACTCACGTCGATCGATGCTATGTCCGTACATTCTACTACTGAAACAATATATCCCAGACCAGACCAGCCCAGATAACAAAGCTATGAATTAAAATAAAAAACCATGTAAATCTCATAAGTAGTTTTCGCGTGAAAAAAAAGTTGAGTTTTTTAATATGTATAGATAACCTTCCTCAAGAAATAGGTTTTAAGAAGCTAAAAGCTATTTTAATGGTTGGTAAATCCAGAGTTTAGCGTGTTTAAAAACAAAACAAAAGACAATATCTTAAGCTTTATAATATTAATACTATAGATTCAAAACTTTCATCGGATAATATTGTAAGTAATACAAATTTATTACCTAAATAATTAGCAAACTGCAGTGCGATAACTCGATGCCGGTACAGAACAAAATTTGCTATTAATCAGGAAACTTTAAATTTCGGGCAACCACGAGAACTGTTTACCGAGATCGGAGAGCTTAACCGGGTTCCACTGAGCCCATTTACTTTAATTGAATCCCCGAAGACGGCTATTGTTAAGCGAAGTAATTGCATTTTAACTACCATTATGCAATAATAGCAAAACCTACATATACCTATTTAAATAGTATTATCTAACTACAGTAGTAATGTATTTTTTTTTTTCGGTTCACTCAATTCGCGGTACTCAATTTTATTTGAACGTTTAACGTTTTATGTTATATATTGACAAAAATATTACACTGATTTTTGGAAGATATACATTTTGCGCGTTTAGTGGAGGGTAAAATTATGAGTTGCGCGCGCATCATGTGACGTTAGTTAGACGTGATGAAGTTAGCCATTTATTATTATGCGAAATAATTTTGCTAACTTTGTTAATAATTTAACATTATGTAAATAAACATTTGTTTTTTCATACAACGCAGGTGGCAAATAAGCACATGACAGATTTTCAACTTGATGGTGGTAGCTAGTCAGGCGGGCATTAGAAAAAGCGTTACCACCATGCTATGGTTTCCTCACGATGTTTTCTTTCACCGAAAGCTCAGGCTCATTGCAGGGATTCGAACTCACGTCAATCGACGCGAAGTCGTACAAGCTACCACTGAGCCATCATTGCTTTAAGGTATTCCACCAGTCGGGCTGACCCAAGTATAGAGAAACCTCAAAAGAAATTTGTCTGTGCCTTACCTCTCTTTGAACCCACCCTTCCCCAACTCTGGAAACCCTACTCACCGAAGGAACACAACTCTAGGTCATTTAACTGAAACTTAATTAAAAAAAAATACACTTAAAAAAGATGGTTGTTCATCATATTGTTGGCCACTAGGATAACATTTTAGGAGTTATTTTTGTTTTGAATACCATAGAAGCTTTACTCATTACGTGCGTACATAAGTACACACAAATTTTTATATACGTAATATACATAATAAGTTAAAATCCATTTAGGAGGTATATTAACTTTAATAACAATTTTGAACGAAGTAAATTGGTCGGTAAAATGAATTCAAAATTTTATCTAAAATATTATAATTTCATAAGTACCATTTTGTATGAAAATATGTACTTAGTAGATAGAGATCACTTTTTAAATTGATCTGATAAAATTTCCTCCCAAAAAATATTAAAATCTGTAGATTATTATCCAATTAAATTTATCTGGGGAAGTTTGTGGCATCTTCCCTTGAAACTGTCATACCGTGAAATGAGTAGGTACGCATTTTCAATAAAAATATGAAATGATCCGTTATGATTGACCGATTGCCGTTATATATACTGTAAGATAAGTTAATAAGTATATTCACTTATTTATATTAATAAATTTGTAGCTCTGTATGACTATTTGTTTTATATTTCTCGATTGACATCTTCGTCTGTCTGTTCGTATGTCAGGACTTAACTCAATAACGGCTTAACCAATTTTTATAAAGCGCTTCACGAGATGCTTGTATCGTTATGGCAGCTCGCCGTACAATTTGCCGTGTGACGCATTATAGCAACTCGCCGTGGTGGCCATTGAAACGAAGACCTCCATGAAGATGTAGAACTTCCTTCTAACCATCGTTTCCTCCGCAGTTAATTTTTCTCCTGAATATCCGCCAAGTTCACCCTCTCCTGCGGCAAATCAAGCCCATGTCCGAGTGACACTGCATTCACTAGCTACTACACACATGACACAGTACTTCAACATGCACACCACTCAAGTACATAGGTAGACCAAATTGCGTAGGTATATATATATAGTAAGATCGAAATTTCTACGAATAGGGAATTGGTCAGATCGCGACTTATTGGTATTTACGGCAACAGCCCAAGCCGAGGCTCGGCCACAGCCCAAGCCGAGGCTCGGCCACAGCCCAAGCCGAGGCTCGGCCACAGCCCAAGCTGAGGCTTGGCCACTTTGGCATTTTTGAGCTTGTTGTCTCGCTTTCGCGGACTACAGATGCTGCGAAGATTCGTTTGGCTAAGTATTGTGTAGGATGCGAGGACGCTCGCATCAGAACGGCTTTTTTTTTCAATAAATCGTCGAACAGTTTACATCATCCATTCTTAGTCCGTGAATTATACTCGTCATCTAAAACTAGTCATTGTATAATATGAATCGATATTATTTATCGAATAACATAATAAACAGTTTTCATTATGTTTATTATATCGTTTTGCCGATATCACCAACAAATACATTTCTTACAATAGGTAATTTCATTAATGGCCACAAATAACATTCAATGTTGAAATTTATTGCGCGTAAATGTTTTACGTACACTTTTTATAGTACCTTTCAAGAAAATAACAGGCATTTGAAGATAAAGCGCTTTTTTCCTATATTTTTCCGTCTCAATAAGGCGAACGTATTCTATAGGCCCAGTAAATGGGATGGGTGTAAAAAGCCTTTCCAATCTGGGCCTCCAAAAAGAATAGAATAAACAATAGTACATTCGAGAAACTTTTCTTATTATTTAAGAGGCCTGAATGTTTAATGCATGAAGTACGATTTATGCGACTACTGAATAAACTGAACGGTATAATTTCGATTATTGCGTTTGTGCACTCAAGTTTATTTGGATTCGGATGTACGTTCATAAATTTGAGAACACCGTCTCGTGAAATGCTTGAGTTAGCAAAACTTTTATATATAAAATACAAGTCACACACAGAGATAAAGTTTTATGAGGTTTTTAGTGGTCTTCCGGGCAAACGAAAAACCTTTAAATATGCATGAACTTTAAAAAGGATTTAGATTTTTTATAAATCTTGCGTTTGGTTATTATATAACTTAATGCTAGGTTAGGTGATGATGTGGCCCAAGATGCACGCTAAGCTGGGGGGGGGGGGGAGAGAACTGGCTCTAAAGTGCTGCTACCGATATAGGTGCTTGGCGACAGATTTTCAACTTGACAGTGCTAGCTAGCCAGACAGGCATAAGAAATTGCCCTACCATTATGCTATGTATTAAGCACGATGTTTTGATTGACACGGTGTCCGTATACGCTACCACTGAGTCATCATTTACTTACGTGTTCCTGAAATAACATTTTTCTTAATATAAGCAATAAAACTTACGGTATTCATATGAGTTTTAATGTAAATCGAAAGAATCCGATGCAAAAGAGACTCACTGTGACAATTGTGATTTATCACAATAGGATTTATATTGACTGTGCATAGTGGTCGTAATCCAGTCGAACACAATTCATTGTCATTGTCCTACCACCAGCAATTGATCAAATGATATTTAAACGAAGAAAAAATAACACTCTCTCATGCTTATTACAATGCAGTCGTTTTATGAATAACTAGCTGTGTCCGCGGCTCCACTCGCGTGGACTACAGAATGTCGTCAGTCGAGTGCACGCATGAATGTACTGTCTTCGCTCCCACTTTTTACGGTTTCGAAGTCAATAAGGAACCCTTATCGTTTCGCTTTGTACCTCTGTCTGTCCGCGGCTTAGCTCAGAGATTATTAGTACTAGAAAGCAGTAATTTGGTATGGGTATACATATAGATCACGCAGAAAAAGTGGTAAAATAAAATAAAATGAAAAATGTTTAGGGTACCTCCCCTCCCCCTCCTCCTCTCACCTCCTCTCCTCCTCAACCTCCCACGTACAGTCGGAATGATTTTTTTTCTCCTCTATCCCTTCGTGTGGGTTGTCGTTGGCAAAAATATTAAGCTTTCAAGTACTAATTTTTGTTAGAGTCAAGTCCCACCATCCCTGTCAGCTAAATGGTTCTTTTTGGATATGTGAAAAAAATCATGGTAGTAGTATATTGTATAATGAAGTTAAAATAAAAACTATCAGAAGTAGGCTTTACAAGTTGACGAGTAATAGTTAATCAACTTATAAAATGTACTTGGAGAAGTAATTTCGTACAAATTCCATTGAAAAATACTTAAAACCCCCTAACACTTAATATTGTGACGGGCAACTATGGAACCCTACACTGCGCTTGTGGGGACTCGCACTTGGCTATGTTTTAAAAACAAAAATGTTTTATGTGGGCTATCCTTAGAAGATAGACATATGCCATGGCAGACTTTTTTGTAAGTCTTTCTAAAATCAATCAATAGAACATCAATTTGATATATATGTTATGGTTTACTCAGTGTAAGTCGTTTGAGTGCCTTTTTCCCGAATTGAATAACCGTTATCGTCACTGCTTATTTCGTATGTAACTTTATCTAACAAAATATATCCTATAACATGACCAGATAATATAGCTATGAATTAAAACGACCATGTAAATTGGATAAGTGGTTTTCGCGTGAAAAGAACATAACGGACAGACATACAGACAGAGACGTTGAGTTTTATAATATGTATAGGTGAAGATACATAGTATTCTATTGCGAGGTTTATTCATACAACAGTATTTTGTATAGGGTAATAAATTAAGCTTGTTATTGGTGTATAACAAACGCGCGGGTCGCTTGCTAGAAGTCGCCAACTAATAATATATCACGTGCCGACCGCGATAACACTGTCCAAAGGGATTTATGTTTGCCGATTACCAAACGATATTAATACATTAAGGTGAATTGGGTCACTGTTCTTGATATGGATGATTAGGTGACACAGCTTACTCCTTATGTTCTTTGTATTTGAAACTTACATTACATAAACATGGATTGCAATTCGGCTGTTTCTGTTGAAAACTCATCCTGATCTATTCAATGAAACCAGTTTCTGCTAATTGCAATTTATTCGTAAATCAAACTATTTTTTTTATTATAACATAAGTTATAATAAACTTATTTTTTTAATATCTTTCATAGGTTTAGCGTTTTTATGAATTTATGGTAAATAATGTTTCAAAAATGAATCATTCCACACATTAGTCTGTTTTAGTTACGTTATTGAACTTGCTAATAACAAATCTCATATTTTTGAAGAGGAACTTTTTAGTTGTTTTTAAAATAACCTCTCAATTTAATGGGTGTCACAACAAAGTAACAAGTATACATACATATACATAAATGACGCCTCTTTTCTAACGGGGTAAGCAGAGAACACGTCCTTCCACTTGCTACAATCCTGACATACATCTTTCGCTTCCTCAACATTCATAAATCTTTTCATGCATGCTCGTCGGTTTAGAGTACTCTTGACCTGACCTTTCTTCAGAACGTCCCCGGTTTAATCGTGGAATGTTCGTTCACACTCATCTTATAAATCTGTCTAGTCATTCTTCTTTCGTTCATCCTCTCTACATGCCCAAACGATCTAAGCATCCCCTTTTCAATCCGTGTCACTTTATCCTCTTTTACACCACAACTTTGTCTTACTTACACTATTTCTTATCCTGTAACTCAATTTCACTCGTAACATACGAGTACTTCTTTGCACTCTCATTTCTACTGCATTTATTCTACTTTCATGTTTTTTCTGCCATACCCAGCTTTCACTTCCGTACATGAGTGTTGGAACTAACATCTGCCAGACGAGCTTTTCTAGAAATTTTCTGACTGTTCATAAAGGTGTGTAACGCCCCATGCACCAAGTTACCAGCATTAACTCTCCTTTCAATATCACTTTCATACTTTCCATAACTAGTAAACATCGATCTCAAATATACAAATTCATTTACTTGCCCTAGTTTGTCGCCACCAATCCGGATACATACTTTTGTCACGTTCTCTTCCTTTTTAAACACTATAACTTTAGTCTTCTTTGCGTTTACTTTCATTCCCTTTCTTTCCAAAGCTTCGTCACCATCGCTTGTAAATCTTTAGCCGACGATGCAAGTAATACCTAATCATCGGCATAAAGAATATATTTGACGAGTAACTCATTCATTCTCAGTCCACAATCACTCTCTTTCAAATCTGTCAGACAATTATCCATGAATAGGTTGAACAGCCATGGAGACGCTAGACATCCCTGTCTAACACACTATTCTGACACAAGCGCTGGAATCTTTATAGAGGTATTTAAATGCTTGTGTCAGATTACTGCTCACCCCATGTAAAGATAATGCTGACCACAACTCATTCCTCGCCACTTTGTCATAGGCCTTTTCGAAGTATAATTCTGATAAATCAGAATATTTTCATTTTATATTAATAGGGTAAAGTGACGACACTGTACCTGGTTAATCCAAAAACAACGGCGTCCACCGAAAGATTAAACGTCGGTGGTCGCTGTCACGCAAGCCTGTAAGCCTCTATAACAACAAACTAAAAAAGGGTCGCTGTAAATAGTTTACCACCATGTGCATAATGGTCGTGACCGAGTCGCATACAGATACCATCTACCACCTCGCTTGATTACTCATAGGACATTCAAAGTATAGACTGTTATATAACCAAATTGCAGAGGACTTATAGTAGGTACATTACTTACTGCATTAGTAATCACCTTAATTTGAAAATATTTTTATCCTTTTTATACCTCACATATTTATAATGTGCAAGTAAGCAATAAATATCAATAAACATTGTAAATCTATGTTGGCTTACAACATTTATTAAATAAATACTAATGAGTTCCGTTGTCATTCAGTGTATCCGGTGTGAATTATAATATTGTAAAGCGGAAGTTGCTTCGGCACACCATCTGTGCGTGTTTTGATAAATAGGAATTATAATATAAAGCATTTTTGAGTCATGTTAAGGGTTGAAACCGTCGCGCCGGCACTGTAGCCTGGTCGGATCACAGGACAACCGGGGATCGAATCCCGCCCAAAAAATAGTCCAGAAAGCCGCGGAAGGCAGCCTAATGGCCCTGGCCAACGAAGCGACTCAACGCGACGCCGCGAGAGGGCGTAGGACCAAGAAAATGTCGCTATAAGACATCGTCACGAAGGGAATAACTCCCTTAGTTACCTCCGCGATGCACTCAGCGGCAAAGATATGCCGGTGCAGAACATCTTCGCCATCAGCAAGTTCCTGGACGCCAGTGAATCGGGCAAAGATGCCAAGGTAGCCTTCCTCGGAAGTTTGCTTAACCTTCTCCAATCGATGGCACCAACTCAAACAGAAGGCCTTTTAGCTAAACTGCTAAGCACCTAAGCACCGTTCCGTATTCACGGGACGCGTTGATATCCACTGAAAAGGGTCCCTGTCACAGTTTTCCCGCCGCCTCCTAGGAGGAGGGTGAGATAACCAGTCAATGAAGGATCAGTATCGTACAAGCAATAATAGTGTAAAGAGTTTACGAGGTTTCTCTTATACCAAATCTCCCACATAATTCTGCTTATATAATAAAGTAAAAATTTTAAAGGCATAAATAAAAAAAAATAAGTTTGTGTACATCGCCTTTATTTGACCCTTTTAGTGTTATTGAATGTTCTTCATTCTGTTTTGTGATAAACTAACAACCGATATGGTGCCATATAAAAGTTAACAACTTCATAAATTTTTATAATGCTCTATCAATAAGAGTGTGTAGCTAAAGGATAAATATTTTTATGAGCGATTTTATTACGCGTACGACCTGTGTTGACGATCTACCAATACCATAAAGATAGGTAGAATTGTCATTAGTTTTTCAACAGTAAACCGCGGTTTTAGGTATATTGATCGTAATGTATGATGTAAAGGGTAAATTTATGGAAAATCCGACGTCACTAAGCTCGCTTTGTGATCGGTAGAAAATTGTGATACATAACTTTGCAAGCTTACTGAAACCATTGGTTTGAATAAAAAAAAATGCTTATATAATGTTTTCCAAAGGTATTCTCTTAAAAGAATGAACTTTATGGTCACGTATATGATAATTTATCTAAATAAATAATATTTAAACGTAAATAAAAATACTTTTTTAAAAATAGTTTTTTATTAATTGCCACAACCATTGTCCAAAATCAATTGTTCATTTTTGAAAAAATCACATCACAGATTTTATATTGCATAGGTCTAAATACAAATGAAAATCTAAATTAATGGAGTAAAATATACTATTGAGTTATATATAATACTAGCTGTGTCCGCGGCTCTGCTTGCGTAGCGAACTAAAAAGGCTTATTATTTTTATTTGCGCGGAAAACTAATTATTTTAACCTAAGTAAGTCCTTATAATATCAGCTATCTGCCAGTGAAAGTCCCGTCAAAATCGGTCCAACCGTTTCGGAGATATCTCTGAATAAACAGACTGACAGACAACATTATTAAAAATTGTTTTTTTTTTGTTGTAGTTACCGTATATGCATTTATTAAAAAGGTATTATTTTGAAATTACAAACAGACAATTCAATTTTTAATATATGTTCCACATAATTGTATTAACTGTTAGTTTATAAACAATCTAGTCAGGACTGTGAACTGTTGGGTAGATTGTGAACAGACACAAATAATTTTGTATTTTTTGTTATGTCTATTAAAATAAGCAAAATCATGATAGTAGAACTAGAAAAATGTGATTTTTTAACGGTTAATTTGTTTCTGGTACTCGTCCGCCGCTTATAAGCAATTTATGAAAACCACTTTATTAATGTCTACGTAATCATGGTAGTGGAAACAAAAAGGTACATGGGAGTACCTTTTTAGAAATGGGTTTTCTGTTAGCAATCAGAGGCGTTGTTACGGAAATATTCTTAGGCTCGTTAAGACAATGTAAAGACGTCATTTAAGAGACCACTCGGAAGAAAAAAAATCTTTTTACGGATAGAACAGGTGTCGTTGTGAAGTGCTTACTTGAATTTATAAAAAAGTAAAACACTTTTAGTAAAAGAGAAAGCTTAAATATTTGTTCACGTACTTCTCTTACACAGTACACTGGCTTACATTTAAATTCCCTAATCTATTTATAAGTAGCATGTTTTCAGTGGAGGGAAGATATATACTTATATTTTTTAATACCATTTTTCTATTGAATTTTAAATATTAGTTTAATTTGGTTAAATATTTACCATATTTAAATTTCTTTGTTTATAAATGTACAAAAAAAACGCGGAATTAATGCTAAAAAGTGCTTTATACCACTCTTCCAGAAATGCACGAGAAATATGAATGTATGGTGTCCATTCTACTGTGTAAAAAATTATTTCGAAATGATTGTTCAGAATGATGCAAATAAAATAATGAGAATTTTTTAGCTCTTTAGATTAAAAGATGAATTTGATCGCATCGATTGATCGCAATTTTTCATATCCCATGTAAGTTACACGGGGAAATCTTTGATTATATATACATGTATATAATCAAAGCGGGAAATATATATTTTTTAACTTGGGAAATTTATAGTTCATCAATTCACAAAAAATACTATTCCGTATTCAAGTAGGAAATTAAACGCTCTAAAAAAAGGTCTTTTAATTTTCACGACAAATTAACTACTTCAAAAGTTATTTAAGATCATCAATTTTAATTAATAATCAACTTTGATATCTTCTCACTTTTCCTGTGAAACTATATATATAACTTGAACAAAATGTTATCGGATCTTTTTGTAGATTATTGTATAATTTTCAAATTTTCTCCTATAAAGTTTTCGAAATTTCGTTACTCCGTTAGTTATCTATACATATAGTAAAATTGAAGTGTCCGTTTGTAATGACAAAATAACAGATTTGTACTAAATGCATATGAAAGTATACACGATACCTATAACAAAAAACCCATTTTTTTTAATTTTTGTTTGTCTGTCTGTCTGTTTGTTCCGGTTAATCTGCGAAACGATTTGACCGATTTTGACGGGACTTACACTGGCAGATAGCTGATGATATAGGGCATAACTCAGGCTACTTTGATTTTAGAAAAATAATTAGGGTTCCGTACAAAAAATAAAAAACCTTTTTTAGTAGTCCACACGAACGAAGCCGCGGGTACAGCTAGCATAATATATATATCGTTAAATATATTTTGATATTTGGTGTCTTCAATGATATCAAAGATCAATAAGGGCCAGAACGGTAAATTAGTAGTTTTTGTTTTGGTTTTGAAATATAAGTGACACTTTGATATTTGTCATTTCTTTCCTTTTTAGCGTACCAAAGAAGCGTTTCTTATAGGATGGCTACAGATATATATTGTGTTGCAAGAACTTAAATAAAGGAGCACTAATCAACAGCTTCGATATTCATATTAAGCCGCGTTGAGGACGTATACTATCTGATCTGATATTTTTTATTTATCATCCTTGGTTGAAGTGTTTTACTAGAATGAAATTTTATTAAGAGCATATATTTATTTCTTCATTAAACATACTTATTCTCCTATTCCTTTTAGAAAGGTTATTTGTTATTTTGTTATTTAATTGGTTATTTTACATCATCATTTTTTTTTTCAGCCGAAAGACGTCCACTGCTGGACATAGGCCTCTCCCAAAGATCGCCACAACGACCGGTCTTGTGCTGCCCGCATCCAGCGGCTTCCCGCAACCTTTACCAGGTCGTCGGACCACCTTGTGGCGGGTCTGCCCCACTATTTTACATGCGAAAGTTAAAAGTTTTTATCGTCGCCTCTCCGATGTTTAATATACAATCGTATAGGGTTTCGTCATGAAGACATACGTCTTATTTTAGAATTCAGTGGCAAAAAGGAATGTTTCGATAAATAAGCAACGTTTTCTTCATCTCTGTCAACAATCTCTTGATCGCAAAGACAATGCTCAACTTTATTGTAGGTATAAACTTTTTTCTTTGTCCGGCATTTATTTTTGCATTCATAGTTCCTGACGATTGTTGTTCATTATCATAAAGTTTACTTGTAATACATGATAAATTATTTCAATATTCTGATGAACCTTAGCTTGGCTATCGTAGGTGCGACCCTCCAGGTGGTCTGCGGGACGCGGGAGGGGAACAATACAACAAGCTAGTCTGTTGCCCGCCCCCGGCAACAATAGACGTTAGTTGTACGGGCTTACGCAGTTTTATTTTTGAGACATGACATTATTTTACCACGATGAAACTTTGGACGCTGTGTTTTAAAAAACTAAACAGTAATTCAAAAGAACCTAATACTTCAACGCTTATTTAGATAATTATATTATCAATATATATTATTAAATTTAAAGAAGTTTCACTTGAACTGCGTGTAAAGGTTATACGCCCTTTTTTTCTCAATATAGTAGCTTTTTAATTAGCATTTTAATAAAGACAACAATATTATGTATATTAAATAAATGTTTTATCATTAGATATCTGCCCCAGTTGCAATAACATGCATAAACTATTGAACTTAAGATATATGGCTTTAAGTCAATACAGCATGCTTGCTGTCCCACGTCCCGCAAACCATAAGGAGGGTCGCGCTTACAGCGGTCGGCCTATAGCTGACCCGTGCGAATATTTTGCACATTATACGAGTAGGTTGTAAACAATCTAGCAGTGATCATGTTAGTTAAACAGATTGTTAATAGATGGCGCCTCCTACATGTTAAGAGGCGTTCAAGTATTACGTAACGCAATTTTTGAAGATTTTTGACCATCCCTCCCCCATGTAACGCACCGTATCATTTTTCAGTACCCCCCTCCCCCTCCTTAAACGTTACGTAACACCTAAGTGTCCATTTTTACCTAAAAGTAATAATTATGTTGCCTAAAGTACCGACACAAACATAGATGAAAAGGGTTGCGAACTTGGGAAATTTCAATGCCTAGTTTTTTATTTAAATAAAAATAAAACAATGTTATGTAACGCGTTGTTCGAACGGGGCTCGGGAGGGAACGCCCCCTTAATTATATACATATTATAATTATATTTTTTAAACATTAATTTTAAACAATTTGCCTATATTTCGTCAATAGCGATAAATAAGCTTTAAAATGATAGTCAAATAATTAATTTTGATGAAGAATTAAAGCAGATTACCACAAAAACATCTTTGACCAATATAATTTATAGATATAGTTTTGTAATATAAATTTAGTTCTTAATATATTACATTAAAATATTGCTACTACGAGTATAATAATAAAACTGTAGCTAATTTTCTGCTAGGCTTTATGGAAATAATTTCCAGATGGTGCACAGTAAACTGTGATACGGGTCACCCAGCTCGAAATTAGATGACACAATTTTCTCATTAAGTGTATTATTTTATTAAGCCGAATATATTTGGGTCCGTCGCACAATTTACTATGACGTATTTATGGGTGGTTGACGTATAGGGAGTGTCGTAGGAAAACGTTTAATAGATTATTGTCACGCAATGGTTTCTAGTTCCATCCTGGTAATGGTTTACTTATAATAGGTTTGAACTATATATAGTGGTTATATCTTATTGTTGTTTTGCATTGTACTACTGTGTATAAAATAATTTATTCAAAATGAGATGGGTGGTAATGTATTTGAACACCGCTCTACGGGATCCGAGTTAGAATCATACACTAAACATGTCTGATAAAAGAAAATGGTTAAACATAACATCCCTTTGTGTTCATTTCAGCGTTGGGTATATATGTATTAAATAAGAAAAATCATAATACTAGTAGTTAGAAAATGTGAATTTTCAATGGTTAATTTGTTTCTGGCAAACGCTTTGCTCGCTCGGCTCGTGCGTTATCATCGCAGTTTCAACATAACTAAACCAAACAAGTTAGTTTATAAACCTACGAAAATGTAAGCGTTAAACAGCAAATTTCAGTGTTCATTTACAATCTATCGACAGTTTACAATCTCACTAGATTGATTATAAATTAACTGTGCGTACAATTATATATAATATTTCATCATATAAACTTAACTTGTAAATTATATTGGGTCTATTGCGGTGTTCCGGTATTTTCTCTTCGAAGTCTGGACCAACATGTTACTGCTTTCGAACTACGACCACATCCTTATTTTCATATGATATTTTTCTGTAGTTTAAGATCGTCCTGCACAACGTTTGCCATTTTGAAATAGCGACATAAAATTATACAAGCAAATTGGATCCAATATCCATCTCATTTAATGCAGATAAAGGCACGTAAACCGCCGTTCGATATTCGTCTAGTCTAGACCGACAATATCCTGCCCAATGAGCTCTCATCTTTATTCTATGACGCGAAGGCACCTTCATTTTGCGAATTATTTATACAAACCTTATCCCGAGGTTATCCCAGTTTTCGTATAGCTGATGAATGACTTTCATATCCTATTTAAATAAGGCTCCCTTATTGGGAGTTAACCGTGATTCGGTAGTTTCCTTTACGCATCAAACCTATGGAGGAAGTAAATCATGGTTATATTACGTGTAACATTTTTCTTTGAATGTGTATTTTATTTATTCTTCAATTATAATAATACTAGTAACCTGCCCCGGCTTCGCACGGATAGCAGAGTAACACATATATATATATATATATATATATAACTCTCTCTATTGGTATTTTCAACAATCATAGTCATATTTCAGCCAATTTATACAAAACCGTAATGAATTATACATCTAAACCTTCCTCATGAATCACTCCGTCCATTGATGAAAAACCGTATGAAAATCCATTCGATAGTTTTTGTGTTTATCGCGTTCAGACAGACAGACAGACGCGTCGGAGGTCGTGACTTATAATATGTATAGACTAGTCAAGTGCCCCATGGAATTTATCATCGGTAACATTTTAGGAATTCTTTTGGTTTTAACCCAGTTAAGAGATACATTTTTTAAAATCCTTTCTCAGTGCTCATCTACATTACATAAAGAAATGCTGTGCAAAATCTCTTTTTTTTAGATCCAACGGTGTAACGCCTAAATTACGCATCCGATTATTATCAAAATGAATGGGCTATTTTATTTTTTCTGCTACCGTCTATTGGTATGTCAAATGAAAGAGGACATTATTATGAGCTCATAGATATGAATATAGTACAATATTAAATATAAATAAAATATACCAAGCGACAGAAGTAAGAATTTTATAGTTTTCGTAATCGGGATAAAAATTTTTTCTTCTTTTTTTAAACCAGACTTAAAACACTATTGGATAGACAACCCTTGGTTTTTGTTTCTGTTTCGTTATAGAAGTACGTTCATAGAAACATTTTTTTCAAATACTGATGAACAACATGGCGGTCGTTTCTATACATTTTACATCGCAGAAGAGACTCAGCTTTTGTATCTACAATGCTTCATTAGAATTCATACTCTATTTAAAAATTTATTTATAGTTAAAAAAATAAATAAAAATAAAGTAGAAGAGAAAATGGAACGTTATGCGTTTTTTTTTTGTTTTTTTTTTTTTTGTTTTTGGGACTTTTATTCTACAGAATATATCAGTCCCATTGTACCCCATCCTTTATATCCTCACATCAAGAGAGTCACTGATGAGTTAGCACTACAAGGTCATACAGCATCTTGGCACCATCTGAATAAGGTTCTGCCAAAATGCTGTGAAAAACACCTATATCTTGACAGTTTAAATTCATGCTATTCACCAGCGACTCCCTTTCGATCTTGTTCTTGGCAAGATCGTTTATTTAAGCTCAAATACGCACGTCGTCTGAACTTATTATACGTATTTTCTTTGACAAATATTATAGTAAATAAATATAGTAAAAACAAATAACAGAAACTAAATAGGTATAAAACAGTTACACAAATTAAAACACTTTCTAAAAACACCACGTCAAGTCTGTATTAGGTAAAATATTTTTACCTACAAGAGGCTTGGTATGGGAACATCTGCATGTTTTAGTCTATGATTGTATATGGCATAGCATTTAAATAAGTAAATACATTATCTATTGAGTTATTCCGATATTATTACCAATTTATTCATTTGAATAACAAATAAATTTACTTAATTGACTACTGAATTGGTATTTACGTCCAGGTTCACGCTTTGGTTCGGATTTCCCAATTATCGTATGACTAGATGTACCCGCGGTTTCATCCGCGTACAATTTAAAAGAAATCGCTGATTGATGATTTATAATACTTCATTATAGACAATACTTTTATCGGAGGGCAGTGTTATGCGTCACTACTCACATAGCTCGTTCGTACCAATACATCTATAGTCATAGGCCCGAGCCGAGTGTTGAGTTATTTTAAATTTACATTATCTTCCAAACTATTCGTCCAAATAGCATGCTATAAAGGGCAAAGTTTATCCACATAAAATTGTCTTGATTATGAAGTAACTTTCGTTCGTAAGTATTAATATGCCATGTCAAATAATAATGATCATAAATAACTTTTCAATTTTCAATAAAAAAAAAACACAAAATACCTTATTGTGACTTATGTATAATAGATAGATATACGATATTCCGGATTTTTTTTAAGATTTAAAAATGACAAGTTCACAAATTTACTGCACAGCCTCAGAGCTATAGTTCTAATATTTTTGTGGAGTGAAGGGTTGGCAATATGACAATCTTTAGGAATCCTTGGAGTTACTAAATTTGAAAATGAAGAAGTTCAGTGTATATTTGAACAATGGGCTGCAGATATTATTTAACATCATATGACTTATGAACATGTGTTGATCGGACAAAAAATACAGACATATTAATAAAATTATAAATATGGGTTACTCTGAGTTATGGTTAAATCCTATTAAGTCAATCAAATATGTTGTTTTGGTGAAAACTCTTACTGTCTTATACGATATTCTCTGTTTGTACACTTCGATAACACAAAATTTTGTGATGCCAATAGAAGCCAATTTCACACAGGAACTGAGTAGATTTACATAGAAATGAAATGAAATTTTCTAAGGTATTGAAGGGAGCCTATCTTCAGTGGCAGCATTACGTGAATGCCCGGGTGAGTATTGTTTGAAAGGAATGCCTTCTGTAAATTGACTTTTGTTCTCACAGTGTGGATATTGTGGTCTGAACTGGTGCAATGAATTCAAAAATTACTAATCTTCATTTATAACAATAGATGTGCTTAGTAGACAAATTATTTTAAAATGTATAATGTTTTTCTCGTTTTCGTCTGCACCGTTACAATATTTACGAGTTAAGGTTGTTAGCGACGCAGAATGTCAACATCGCATAGCTTAAATAATATGTTATAAGTTAGTTAAGAACTATTCGAAATAAATTTAAAAGTATAGACTAATCAATTTATTAAGAAAGAATATAACTCGTCTTATTATTATTTGTGATGTAATAAGCTATGTTTGTATTTCTATTCGTTACGTAAATAAGCTATGTTCGCATTTGTATGATAAGGTTTTCGTAGTACTAACTACGCGTAGGTTAAACATTTCAGGATTTGCTTTAATTTAATGTGTAATTTAATGTATAATGTAAGAAATATTCATGTTCATTAATATTATTTCATAGAATTATCAAGATTGAGTCGCCATATTTATATCAAGATCACAAATAGTAGTTGAAGAATGTTTGACTATAAGCGCAAGGTGACCAATCACAGTAAAGAGAGAAAACGCGTGTTATGTAAAATTGTTAGAAAGAGACAAGTAGATAAATAAGGCTTCCTTTTCTAGCAGTCTTTAAAATTGTAAAAAATTAGATTATTTTGGGTAGTTTGCACATAATTAATGTAAAATAAGTTAAGATATAAGTTTGAACACATGTTTAGATAAGAAAATATGTATACCTATTAGAATCTTATAAGATTATTGTCAAATCAATAAGAATGTTTGTACATAAGAATTTCTAGGAATGAATGTAATACCTAAAATTAGAATGAGAGAAAGATATGGTTAGATAGCGACGTCACTTTCTTCAGAAAACATATAAATATAGTGACGGGTTCCATACTCGTCAGATCGCTCTCAGATCGCTCAGATCGCTCAGATCGCTCAGATCGCTCAGATCGCTCAGATCGCTCAGATCGCTCAGATCGCTCAGATCGTTCAGATCGCTCAGATCGCTCAGATCGCTATAGGTAGACGTCAATCAACATCAAGATACCTCAAGACTCCTCAAGACTGAAGAAACCCTTCAAGAAGACACTTTAGTGTTAAGGGAAAAATTATTGTAAATAAGTGCTGCATCATTTTGAATATAGTGGACTTGAATTCGGCAACGTGTTTAATTACCCGCCAGCGCCCAGTTCACCGTGAGTCAGGACGAGAAGAACGCAAGCGTGTCTCTTTCCGTACATTCCGTTTGTTTCCCCTTCTTTACGCCCGGTAGGTTTGGGTGTAAGCAGGGACGGAGGTGTGCGGGAAGAGAGCTCATTTGGTTTGCAAAGCTGTAAAAGCCGTAAAGGCTCCAGGGCCCCTAACGCTAACAGTAGTCAGTTCGAAAAAAAAACGAGTTAAGGTTTTACTGACTGTGTGGGAATATTTATATGGAAAAAAGTTATGTATAGCGCAACTTTTTTTGCATTATGTGTACAGTTTAGGTTGATAAGTTAGGTTAGTCTACCTATTAATGGTAAATTAGTCATTTTACATGGCATTGTTAGAATTGGAAAATTCATACTTTACTAAAACTTCAAAATGCCGCTGACATAGTAAATAATAATAATAAATCGTAATTTTACTCAAGTTAAAAGTATATTACGTTTATATTATAAATTGATTCAAATAAAATGTCAAAGTAATAACAAAAAAGGAATATAAAATTATAAATGCAATTTTACCCAAAAAATCGGATCATTAAAGTAATATAACAGATTACATTGACGTGGCAATTCGTTATTAATTTGAAATTTAAATCTGAATAACAATATACCATTCAATGAATCACGCTATTTTCATTAAAACTACTAAGTTTTGCCAATACATCTCGAAAACAACAGCAAATACATATTCATCTAATCGTAAATCATAGACTCGGATGATACGGAAAACTCACTTATTCCCCTTATTTCCACGTTTTTATGTCGAAACTTCTAGGGTGTAAAGAATGGTTTATTTATACATGTATTCATAGAGAAGCTTCATATTTTTTGTATGAAAATACAAAACTTGATATGTATTTGCGAGAAAGTATTTTGAATTTTCTTTATTGCCATTTCATCAGAGCGTAATACGACTCCTATCTTAGAGGATTTGAATTATGACTATTTCAATATTCTGGAATAAGAATTATAAACAAAATTACATAAGTAAATATTTTGTGAATGATAACTTCTAAACAAATAACAATATACCATACTTACCTACTACTCCTATCAATTGCAAGCAACCACCAAAATATATTACCCGGTCCCTAGAGGATTTTTATAGTAAAGAAATCAATTAATCTAAAAAATAGATTTGTAAATAGGTAATAATCTTATATTTCAATTACATATTCATGTGCCGTAAGGCACATAACTTCCCCCCTTAAAAAAACCTCTGCATTTAGGACGATTACAAATGTTTCTTCCATTCGATAGCATGCACGATTACGATCAAGAAATATAATTATATTGCAAAACGTACAACAGGTTTGACGATGCGTCTTGATCTTGTTGCTATCGGTTCATTGTTTGTTTTCGTTAATTCCATATTAGGCGTCTTTGCGTTGTCCGGCGTCGAGTGTAAACGCCGGTTTGAGGCAATCTACACTAATGGAATAATTTTTATTTTATTTATTACTTTAAAATGGACCTTTGGAAGTTATTATCAACGGTTTTGTATCTTTGTCATAACGCACGTATTACATAGCTACAACTCTTATATATAATATGCGTGGATAAAATTTTCATCTTAGCTTGAGTTCCGTCGAGGCAAATTGGCTAAATTATTAGATATCCGTTTCCGTAATGAAAGAATATTCTGGGTTATTTGATGATTTCTACAAACTTTGCTGCGCTGATTTACGTGTTATTTCGTAAGCTTAGCCCAATAATGCAGACGGCAATTCCGAAAATCTAGGTTTTATAGTATTTCCTCTACAAATAAGAGCTATCTTGAGTGTACTATGCCATTTTTCTATCAATCTATTTGATTTTGGATGATAGATATAGGTTCCACTCATTGACTCATCTCTTTGTGATATATCTATTTATTACAAGCTACAATATTACACTGTCTAAAATATATTGTTTACATAGGTTTATCTTATATTACAACTAGCTGTGCCTGTGATTTTGTTCGCTTGGATATTATACCATGCGTGTCTACCTTTGAATTTCATTTAATACTTAGATCCATACAGGTTTCTGAGGCTCGTAATTTATTCTTAGTATCTCGTTCAGCAGCCAGTCTGACCTTACAGTAATCCTCAGTTTCCTGCGAAAGAAAGGCTCTCACTCTTTTTTAGAGCAATGGAGTGCTTTACAAAGCAATACAACCCGAAAGTTAAAGTCAGTAGTTCAATCGCAAAATTTAATTTAAATCCAATACGTGACGTAATGAATCAAGGGCTATTTGAGAATACCCAAGCAAAATTATTTTAGATATTAACCGATATTACCCAAAAAACATAAGAAATTAGTAGTTCAATTTAAAAATGTAAGGTCTTACAATTCTTTAGAAAAAGCTAAGCTTATATTTATTAGTCGTTAATATTCAGTGAATTTAATAATAATTTTAATAGCTCAAAAAACACGAAATAACGACATCTATCGATATTCGACTTTATAACGACATAGACCAAACTGTTAAATAACAGAGACAATCTTAATAATTCTTAAAACTGTACATAAAGAATAATCCACTGCCTTAAATTATTAATACACACGCTTATTGAAAATATTCTAAAATATGACAATAAAAACAATTCAAATGATATACCTATACCTATATAATAATATAAACAATAAACCTAACAGGAAAAATATTTTATAATTATATTGTTTATTACCAACCTTGCAATGTCGCAGAATATTTAAAACCACTAAAACAATACGTATAGCGCCATCTATGAATAATTTTGAAAAATACATACGGGTGTGTCTATTTTTATTGAAAATTACGTGAAGATAAAATAATTTGGATTAATTTCTTATAATTTCACTCAATATTTAAAATAGATTACAGTATTACATATACATAATCCTTTTTGTATATAAATAAATTAAACGTAATTTATGGACCATAAAACTGCCAATACCTACGTGTAAAAATGTACCTATCCTAAATATTAGTACAGACTATAAACTACAATCATATCGAATTTCACCAAATTGTCTAGAAGTTTCTGCGTGATTGCCGTTACAAACTACGAAAAAATGTTTTCTGTCCTTGATTTTAAACCCCTGTGGTATTTTTTCTCAAATGTCTTTAATGCACAGATTTTGATTTTTTACTGATTTATTATAGGTATCTATTACGTAGCTATGTGACGTACGACACAAGCTTTTCCTGTAGTTGTTAGTCAACGTATTTCTAATACAACTTTTGTTTAATTTCACCTAATGCTTCCTTTCCCGGCAATGAGATAAGCGAAGGTGCGGTGTTTGGTTATAGATAAAACCCTAGGTACAAATACCAATATCTTTATAAGTTAGTGAATGACATATAATGAGCTACCATGCTTTTTAAACAAACCAGATATTTATGTACTGTCTTTTGACGTAAAAACGAGGAATATGAGCCAATAAATTAAAGTGTATAAGTATGTCACAGGATAAATATACAAACCGTTAGTTTATAAGCAATCTAGCGAGATAGTAAACTGTCGGTAGATTGTGAACACTAATAAATTTGAATTTTTGAGCTTATGTCTATAAAAAAACCCAGCATACATAAAACAGTACTAATTTTTATTTTAAAAGGCTTACTATGAATAAAATGTATTCCACGTAGATACACAATCAATGGTACTTACTCAAGATATAATAGTTAACCGTAATTATTATGGCAACCGTTCGACCAAGAAAGCCAAGTGGGCTCCAGTTAATTGGATTGCTTTCATTGATTGTTTGTTATTGTAAGGTCAAAGTACTTTTCCATTTCGTACAAAAAAAGTGTTGCCTTATATTGTGTATTATTTAATTATTTTTTTATATTACCACAGCTTTTTTATATTGTTGTCGAATGGAACGCGACCACCACGCACCAGGTGTAATAACCGACAGTGCCGTCACTTTTCCGTGCAGCAATAAAAAATATTATATAAAAGAGTCGATGAATTTTATAAACTTTGTAACGTTCTGTCTCATCAATTTACTCACAATAAATTGTCATGATTATCCTTCCGTAAAAAAATTAGAACCGTGAAACATAAACATGTAAATATGAGACTAGTTTAGAACCCCCGGCGCAGTTCGGTCGTCGCTCCGAACATAAACAGTCATCAGCCGACAGCTCACTCCGGCTTCGGTGAAATTCTTTGATCTTGTTTAGGGTAAATCTTTTCGATTTATATGTTAATTTATAAATTTGAATCTTCTGCGGCTCAACATTTTGGGTTGTTACTCGTTAATCCGAGTTGTTGTGTACAAAGACTAAAATATTACATATTTTTGTGTACAATTGAATTCATTATATTTTCTCTTTTTAAATCCTTGCTGTGAGATCCAACACTATAGGACCTATACAGTGTACAGTATGTAATTATGTGAACACAAGTGATAATTTTAAATAAACAACATTTATTGGATATATATATATCAATGACGAAAAAAAAAAACTAATACAATTCAAATTGTTTAGTATGAAACATGTCCTCCTTAGCTTTAATAACTTCTTGAACACGTTTTGGCATGAAATCAACAAGGTTTTTACAACTTTCGGTTATTTGCTGGTCCTGAAACCATGTCTAGATTACAGCCTCAATCAGTTTTGTTTTTGTTGTGCAATCTATTTTACGAAATTTAACTTTTACGATAGCCCACAAGTTTTCAATGGGATTAAGATCAGGTGAGTTTCCCGGCCATTCAAGGTATGGTATACTTTTGTCCTTGAAGTATTTCTACATCACCTTGGATACGTTACAAGGAGCGGAGTCTTGTTGAAAAACTGCTTGATCGTTGGCATGAACTTTTCTTAGTTAAGCTTACAACCTCTGGTGTAACAAGTCTCTGTATTTTTGCGTGTTCATCATGCCTTCGATCAACACAAGGGATCCCGTACCTTTATAAGAAAAGCAGCCCGAGAAATTCTTCTTCAACGGATGTTTAACTGTTTGGTAAATATTTTCTGACGTTTTTCTTTGGCACTTTTTCTTACGTAAAGAGATCGCTGCCCTTGTACAAAAAAATGGCTTTCATCTAAAAACAACACTTCCTCCAATCTTCGACAGTCCAGGTTGTACAATTTTTCGCCCAATCATTTAGTTTTTGCATCATGGCAGGAGTCAATAACTGTTTCCTTTGAGGTCTGACTATTTTTCTTCCACCTTTTATTAGACGTTTTCGTACAGTGGAGTCATGAATATTAACTCCAGCGTTGTGCTAAGTCTTGCTGAAGTTATTGGCTTATTTCCTAGTTTAATTTACTTTCCCTCATTAAAAAAGCTTCATCCCGTGCTTTCTTTTCCTTCTACATTTCCCTTTTCTGTTTACCTTAATGATCCCAGTGTTTTTTTTAATCAATATATTATTACAGCTCCTAAACTCACATTACACTTCTTGGCAATATATCTTTGATTCATTAATGTATGTTCTCTCAAGGTAACAATTTTAGTGCACTTTTTAGGAGTAATATCATTCTTTAAAAATGCGTGGGAAAAAAGGCTTGATTCAGCTTACTTCATCAAAAACAAAATAGTTCTAAAAATGACCAAAATACAACGCGTCTGTAGCGTGCTACGTCTTAGTACTCACTGACTGTCAGAATTGTTAATCAAAATGGCCGCTATATTGAAATAAACGGGTTGACAACTGCAAAAACTGTAAAAATTTGAAAATTTTCATCTGTTCATATTCATCCGCACACTACTATATCATGATTAATCGTAGTTTATCATTTCATATTAATGATCCTGTAGTTCTGTCACAAGCGTTTCGTTTTTTCAAATTTCCCGTTGTACTTGAATAGGTGAAATGTCAAAGACTATAAAAATGTTTTTTTTTTTTTTTATATAATAGCTCGACACATTGACTGTACTGTACCTGATGGTAAGCACACTACAATCCAAACACAACGACGACCACCAAGAGATCGTAATCCATCGGTGGTCGCCGCTGTCATGCCGGCCTGCTTAAATATCTCTTCACGTTACGCTTGAAGGACCCGATGTCATAAGAAGGAGGGAACACACCGGCTGGGAGACCGTTCCACAGCTTCAACTGATTTTGATGTAATTTTGTAGACGGGGAGTATAAATGTTGTTTGAACTATAAGAATCGTCAATAATATGATTAAAAAAAAATTAATCGAAACTAACTACCGTGTCGTAAACGTATGTGGAGCTGTGAGGCACAACTAGTCTTATATATAATTACTTGCTTTTGCTTAATTACAATTTCTATATAATGAAATTTAAATCATAAACAATTGTTTTTTTTTCAAATATTTTATCCAATCTGTTTAAATTTTAGCAATAAGTTATCCATATATTCTTAGCATTTAAATGTCACGTGTATTGTGCCTTTGATTAATATGATTATATTGTATCTCTATATTAGAATTTTTATCTTTTCTGTAATTATTCTGTTCGTTGCAAAGCTATTTAAAAAAGAAAGAAATATTATTGAAAATTTTACTAATAACTAACTATAAACTAAAAGAAAACCAAAATTCTAAATGTTAACTATAAACCATTTATTTAATTAAAAGTTTTCATAGCAGACTAGCAGTGCGTCCTCGGCTTCGCAAGCGTTTATTACGCAGCAATTATTATCGTCCTGTAATTTTATTTTGACACATGTTAATGATAATTTTTCTAGTCTATCAAATTAGGAATAACATGTAATTCCCGTTTACAATTATCATCAAAGATGCTGGTATTTATGTTTTCATTTTCTAAATGTATTATTGAAAATTCTTATAACCTATTATTTTAGCAATGACATAAGCATCCCGTGTACAAAAATTCCACAAAATAGGCTGAGAATTTTTCATTATATTCTAAATACAATATATATTTAGTAAATCTTTTTTTTACTATTTTTAAAACTATTATTAACAATTCTTCTTGCTTATCAACTATCCAATGACTTATACTTCCTTTGTACAAAAAATCATAGGAATCGGTCAAGCCGTTTTTTAGTTAAATACCGACATAGAAACTGACAGACAAAAAATTTTTAAAGGAATATTCGTGACCAGCGTCCTTCATATAGTATGTCAATCGGAAAATATGATAAAATATACATGTACAGATAGATTTAATACAATATAGAATACAGATGTAATAATATCTTAGATAAATTAAAACAATAAAATTGTTACACGTAAAATGTTTGGCAATGGCCAAACAAATGCACCTGAATATTTGTAATAATCATTATTATATTTAAAAAATATACACAATTAAATTTTCTTGAAAGGTGAATGTATGCAAATGAATGTTATGCCTTACAAGAAGCATATAGAATTTCTTCGTCACAGCGCAAATTTTATCGACGACTCGTAATTTTCTTTGATCCCTCATCTATATTCAATGATCCAAGGGCCGTAACGCTTCGTAAGCGAATTCATTATATATTTTCGCTCTACTCTATGTATCATACAGATACCTTGGATCTAATTTATTTTATAGCTGAACGTATTTTTTTTTCACATGACAGATCCATAATTGGGTCTGAACTTCGCTTCCTTTGGTATAATTGGATTATTTCTACTGACTTTTATTATGATGAGAAATGTTTTTCTGTGGTATACGGTATAATTTTTTGAGCTAATTCTAACGAAACAAAATTTATGATCAGGTTTTTTATAAAAATAATATTGGCCCAAGATTTACAATCTATACTAATAATAACTAATCTATACTTATATAATAACGCTCAAGTATTTTTTGGTTGTTTGTTTATTTAAACGTGCTAATCTCTGGAAATACTAATCGGATTTGAAAAATTCTTTTTGCATATGATAGCTAGATTCATAAAAAATAATATAGTTTCTATAACTTCACGCTAAGGCCCTAAGGAGCGGAGCAGTAACTATGAACGTCAAGCAATCTGACAAGATATAGGCAAGTACGGGTGCGATTGGCGGCGGCGCTGTAGAGAGTTGTTCGAAAGAAAAAATACGGGTGAAAATGTTTCAAGTTTCTTTCTTTTTCTTTTTATTTAATGGCAAGTTATAGTGTTCATCCACAATTC
This sequence comes from Saturnia pavonia, assembly GCA_947532125.1. NCBI lineage: Eukaryota > Metazoa > Arthropoda > Insecta > Lepidoptera > Saturniidae > Saturnia > Saturnia pavonia. The sequence goes on along the minus strand of OX383900.1, from coordinate 14,261,123 downwards.
TACCAACAGCACGTGAATAGAATATATTTTCACTTATTCTTGTAATCTTGAAAGATAGCTCTAAGAAGATGTCGGCTCTCTTGTTAAAACTGTCCAGCGAGTTTTTATGGTAACTTAAAACACATTTTCGTAGTTATTATTTATAATCCGCTTCACTTGTATACAATAACCAAAATACATCAATCAACATTTCATAATATAGGAGGAAAAATAGCATAAGTTTATGAATTAAAATTAATGCCGCTGCATGACAGATCAAGGTCTCGCAAAAACTCCCTATTTTGAAAATACTCGTATTAATACTTCCTGCAATGATGGCTCAGTGATAGCGTGTACGACTTCGTGTCGATTGACGTCAGTTCGAATCCTTGCAATGAGCCCGAGCTTTCGGTGAAGGAAAATATCATGAGAAAACCATAGCATGGTGGTAGGGCTTTTTCTATTGTCCGCCTGGCTAGCTACCACCCTTAAGTTGAAAATCAGTCGCCAAACACCAATCGGTGTGTTCCGACAGCTGCACTTGAAAGCCAGTCCCCCATACCAGGCTTAGCCTGTTACCATTTTAAGCCACATCGCTAAACATATAAAAATAAAGATAAATTAAGAAGTTTCGGCGATAGCTAAAATTAAAATACTTTGGAAGATTTCAATTTATATTTGCACAATTCGAACGACACAGTTCCGTTGTTAACTTAATTTTGCCGTAAATTGACTAAGGTATCATATCCTTTATCAATATATTTTAAAATGTAGTTGAAAAATCATAAAAGTATGACCGACTCAGTCTGTAATTTTTATGGTTCGATACTACGAAACATCTTACTCACCTAATTTTTTTGCAAGTTTGATATGTTAACAAATTTACACCAAATGTTTTGTTTAATTATCGATATTTCAGTGCGCAAAAGCAAAAATTTGAAAAAAAAAATATACACGAGCCTGTAACTTTGTTGTTATTGATGATATAAAAAATTGGCATTTTTATAGAATAATAAAAGTACTACAAATTTGCCCTTTAACATTTTTGTCTAACTGTTACAGTTTAGCTAAAAAATGCAAAGAACCGGAAATTGGAATTACAAAGCTATATGACAAAGCAAATATTGAAGATAGAAATTCGACTCCATAGAATTTTTTGTACCAAATTTTAATAATAAACAAGGTCAATTCATTCGTATTTTTATAAAATAATTTCATCACAGTTTGCAGGACAAAAAAACTAATAAAAAAACATGTTTCCCATGTTATATAAACGGAAAAACTTTAAGTTCCATGGAGGACCTCTTAGAATTGAAATTTTGAGCTCCGTTTTTAACAGGAGATTTTTTGGGACATCTTCTAAGATATTTTGGACTGAAAGCAAAAAAAAAATCGCTGTTTTTTGGCACACTATAATGTATATACATATTATAAAACTCAACGTCTCTCTGTCTGTTCGTTTATGTTCTTTTCACGCAAAAAGCACTTATCCGATTTACATATTTTTTTATTTTAATCCATAGTCCTATGTCATCTGTCCTGGTTATAGGATATATTTTGTAAGATAAAGTATACTAAGTATACTAAATAAGCAGTGACGATAATGGTGAATCGATTCGGAAAAAGAAGCATTTGTGGCTTAAATGTTTTACGCTAAGTAAGCCATACGAGATATGTCAAATTAGTGTTCTACATAATTTTAGATCTTGTAAAGACTTATAAAAAAGTCAGGAATAGCATATATGTATCTTCTAAGGATCACTCACATTAAGCATTTTTGTCTTCCGTCTTTTGAGCGGGGATAACACAATTCGCGCGTGCGTTCGACCGACGGCATTTTATAGTCTACGCGAGTGAAGCCGGCAGGCACAGCTAGTAAATAATAATTGTTATTTTTATGACTCTAAAGGTAAATAAGCTTTGCCAATAAATTCACAAGAGCAATAAACCTCTAACGTAAAGATCTGTATATCAAAGAATGTGACATTACCCAATTTTATGTTCACAAAAAAAACTTCACATCGTTCGCTGAACCGTTTTTTGTGAAAACAAGGGGGCAATAAAGGGTCTTATTGTTATCCTTTGAATTTATATCCAGATATTATCGTTATCATAAATTTCTGTACGTACAGTTTTCTCCAATTCGGCTGCCTAAAAAAGTGACCGAGGGATAACCCTACCACTATATACGACTTACTGATAAAACGAATACACCTCCCGATATGAACCGGTTTGATTTTATCTTAATTTACTTTACTCTTGTACATTCGGGAGGCTTGAATAAGTTAATACATTTAAAGGTTAAACGGAGTACAAATAAAACAAATAAAAAGCACTTATTCGCAGTTTGGCGGGCCCAGCATCTGTTTTCTAATTGAGACATTAACTGTGGGATCGTTGGAACGGGTCTCTTTAATACCGAACATACATAACTGATGGGAGGCGAAATGTACGGCATTACAAGACCGGCGCCCACCGGACTAAATGATGGCCATTGCTCGCAATCGTCGCTCGGGAAAACTCTCGGATAATTGACACGAATGTTACGAAATGACCACCTAAAATACGAGCTTCTGTTTTCTTATACATTCTATAATGAATTTTGCTTCATGTTTCAATTGAATTAAAGTAAATAAGTTTTAAAAAATGGTGTGTGTGCGATTCACACACGATAGAAGTGAAACTTCATTTTAAAAGATATTAATATTATATTTTATTTAACATATGTTACATAAGACTTCTTACAAAAAAGGTGTAATACGCAGCCGCATACAGTGTACAGTAGTATTAGCTAACGTACTTTTCACATAAACTAACACACGTTAAATGGTGAAATACAAGCAAGTATTAAACAGTGTGCAATATACATACACACACATTTGCTCTCTCGCTCTGGCTCACACAAAGAGGAGAGACCGATAATGTGCTTTCATACCCCCTCCATGGTAGTATTAAACGTTTAACGCAACCTTGTTGGAAGTCGCATAAGAAGTTTCACTTCAATAACTAAAAAAAAAACGCTTTATCCACGCATTAAAAATTATAAAATTTTTTAGTCTTATTTTAACATCTCGTTACCAAGCCCACAATCTATTTGACTTGTTAAAACGAATCATATGAGTCCAAACTCGAGGGATTTACTAGTAGCCACTGAAGTGTTCCACTATCCACCTCCTGGCTCCATCATCAGATCAGCTCCAAGATACCAAATTATAATGTTGTCATCCAAACTACATATACATACAAAGTTTCTTTTTGATACGACAATTAGAAGTAGGTGAAAATTGACTTCCAAGATTTTATTACAATGTTTGTTAGTTGGTTACAAGTGAAGCTACTCGTAATATAAGCGTGTTAAAAATGTGTTAAATTTATAATGTAAAACTGCATCATACAAATGGTTATATTATTTTTTAAATCTTTTTACAGTATTATCTTTTACATTACAATATACAATCCAATACAATACTATACAATACCGAAGCAATAACAGCGAATATTTGTTTACGTTGCATAGTCGACGGGCGTCTTTGTTATCACAAGGAATGGATGAATTCGCGACAGCTATGACAGTTTATGCTACAATAACAGCAAATCCAGTGTTTTATATTTTGTTGTTTAAGAGAGGCAGGGCACAGAGAAATTTCTTTGGAGATTTCTCTATACTTGGGGCAACCGACTGGTGGAATATCTCCACCCTACAGAAGATAGCAGCCAAATGACCTAGTGTTGTGTTTCTTCGGTGAGTAGGGTTTCCAGAGCTTGGGAAAAGGTGGGTTCAAAGAGAGGTAGGGCACAGAGAAATTTCTTTGGAGATTTATCTCTACTTGGGGCAGCCCGACTGGTGGAATACCTCCTCCCTACAGAAGATCGCAGCCAAAAGACCTAGTGTTGTGTTTCTGCGGTGAGTAGGGTTTCCAGAGCTCCTTGGGGAAGGGTAGATTCAAAGAGAGGTAGGGCACAGAGATATTTCTTTAGGGATTTCTCTCTACTTAGAGCAGCCCGACTGGTGGAATACCTCCACCCTACAGAAGATCGCAGCCAAATGACCTAGTGTTGTGTTTCTGCGGAGAGTAGGGTTTCCAGAGCTCCTTGGGGTAGGGGGGTTCAAGGTCGGCAACGCGCTAGTGATACCTATGATATTGCAGGCGTTGCGCTTACCATCAGGCGGGCCGTATGCCTGTTTGCTACCTATATGTATAAAAAAATGTCCAAGCTTAGCGACGTATGTTTATATAGGAATAGCTATGCCCCGCTGTTTCACCCGTGTTTAAATTAGTCGGCCATTTCTCTACCGTTACGCCGCTAACGTACTCGTGTAACCTATAAATTGTTCTCTCTTCCCATACTTGCCTATAGTTTGCCAGATTGCTCGACGTTCATGATTATTATTTTGCTCCTTAAAATTGCAGCATGAATTTATCCAGCTTATGACCTTCCTCAATAAATAGGCCATAAAATAATCGAATTTCAGTGGTAGTTCCGGAGATTAGTGCGTTCAAACAAAAAAAAAAAAAACGATCTCTTGAACTTTATAATACCAGTAGTACCAGTAATAGATTGGATTTGAGTTTGTATTTATCATAACTTATTGAATTTTTGTTCCGTCTGCTCCATAATTTACAACATATTGGGTTCACAAAACACTAATAGGTTCTGTTGTTTCATAATTGTGGTTAATTACCTCTATTAACATGAAGGAATGACAGTTGGCTAAAATATTTATTGCTGGTTAAAAGAGATTACTAGTTATATTACGAAGTATTATTTATTAAGTCCAATGTTATGAAAGTAAGTACACCAAAAAGTTATATTTTTAGTTATCTTATTACGATGTACACTACAGATTCAATTACAGTTGAAATCTGTTTGTACTGTAGCGCTGTCTTTGCTTGCGATTGGAATAATAATGGGATTTGCGAATAGTCTCACAAAATACGCTGTGATAAGCACGAAGTCTGAGTTTTACATTGTTTTGTTAAATGAAATTGCCAGTTCAGTGAACTTGATATAAACTATTTTATTTCAAGACTTGACTGTACGGGTGAATAACCCAAACATACTAGTATTTGCGTGAGAAAGGGGAAACTTTGGATGAAATTTTACTATTCTATCTTTATCATTTTCGATTAAGCGATGGTTGGATATATGGATAATGTCGACCTTCAGTAAATTTTATTAATATATACAAAAGGCAAGTTTTGTAAAAAAAAATTTTTTTTTATATTTATAGGTTTGGTGTAGTGGTCACAATCTTACTTGATCTTAAGTGACGATGTGGCCCAAGATGATAACACGCTAAACCTAGTGGAAGACTGGCTCTCAAGTGCAGCTGCCGGAACACATCTATTGGTGCTTGGCGACAGATTTTCATCTTAAGGGTGGTAACTAGCCAGGCGGGAATAAGAAAATGCGCTACCACCAGGTACAATCCATGGGAGGAATATCTTGGTTTTTATCCAATAATACTCTATAATAAATAATTTATACATATAATAAAATTGAAGTATCTATTTATAATGTCAAAATTACAGCTTTTTACTAAATGCATATGAAAGTATAAATAGTACTTAGAACAAAAAAACTATTATTAAAATTTTTGTCTGCCTGTCTGTTTTTTTTTCTGTTTGTTCCGGGTAATCTCCGATACGGTTAGACCGATTTTGACGGGACTTTCACTGGCAGATAGCTGATGTTATAAGGAGTAACTAATAAATATCAACGCCCGATCAACGCCAACAGACTACAGTCCACGCAAGCAAAACCGCGGGCACAGCTAGTAAATAATAAATCCAGCCTATAAGTATCTCACTGGTAAGCAATGAGACTCCTTATCTTGGGGAAAGGCATGGGCTCAATCACCACTCCAGCTAACGACGTATTGACAATTTCAAACAACGAGAAATCAACAGTTCTATATTTTTTCCATATACAGCGGCAATAAGAACATTTCTCAAGCGGTCAGGTTTCATTACGATATTTTACTTGCCGTCATCCGATAGTGTTACCAATTTGAGTTAGTAAATCCACGCAAAGTCTGAAAAGTTTGTTGGATAATACTTGTAAAATAATATTCCGCCGGTTTAAAGCACTCGAGGTAAAGCATAATTTTAATTATAGTTTTGAGAGCTATCATAACAGTAATAAGTACTATCAATTTTTCTATAGGGTGAGGTCCCTAGAACCTTTTTTCGTTTGATAAAGTGAACTGTGGTCGCACGAACTCTGTACCTTTTTGCCGTGAACTAGACCGTTTCAAATGTTTTTGCTCCACACTCAAGCAGCAGTGCGAAAGTGATTTATCATAAGGCAACATGCTGCGGTGAGACGAAAAATAAAAGTAATTCCTTTTGTATTTTACCGAGGGCCGGTCGCCTGGAGACATATTTGCCAAACGCGTGAATAATGTCTGTTGCTTTGATGTAACCTGTACAGGATTTCGTGTTTTTATATCGCTGACAATAGACAAGATTTCACTGAGTAAAGTTCCTTAATCAGAATTGCTAAAGGATCAAAGGAAATTTGTCTTCACTGACTATGCTGAATATATTTTTATAACAAAACATTTTTTACTCAAACTAATTCAAATTTTCAAATAGGTAAATATCCCGTTCGGTTGACCCATTTCAAGAAAACTGTTATCCAAAATATATTTCTTTCACGGGTAAAATATTTTAAAAACATCACACAAATTTTCTTTAACTTAATATTGCCATGTTTGTGGTTCGTTGGAAATATTTCGATAACATCTTAAGTGGGTATATTAAGTGTAAGTATCTGTTACTTTTATGGCCGAAAAAATAATATTTTGAACGCAATAATATTCTTTCTTTATATCTTCAGTGTCCATGAAAAAGACATAACATTGCGTTGAATTTATTGTAGCAAGCGAGGACCCAGATGCCTTTCCTCATAAAATACTACGAGTGGTTCTGTTGGTAGCAACGGTATACTTAAAGATAATCACAATTTACGGAGGGCCCTTTCGCGAAATTTGGGAAACACTTTCTCTCAAGCGGGACGTGCGAGCAATTACTGTGCCTTAATGATGTAAGTACCTGCACCGAGGTTTTTCATTTTAATGGTTTGTTGAGAAATTTAATATTCGTTTTTTTTTGTTCGATACCAATAGGTAGAAGGTCTGGTCTGCCTGCCAAGTGCTGTCAATCTCCGATGTACTAATAATCGCTTTAACATTTTGGAATATGCCATGTACTGCTGCTCTAGCTTTACCTAGGTTCCTAGAACTAGGGGCACTAATTCTGGTGTGCCCCGGGCAACGTCAGTCTTTATGACTGGCGGCTAATACCAGACCGACAGCGTCCCATTCCTGTATCCCTATGCATATCAGAAGAGACAGGGGATGGGGCAAGAGTGGGCTCGCTTCGGCTGGCCCACTTCGGACAGGACTCGTCTTTAACGACGGAGGAAGAAAACCTTCTTAAAATTGCGAGAATACAACCTCATTAAGACCACCTCCTTAAATATCACATGTTGACAACGGCGGTGGAGAAAACCACCTAAAAATCTAGGACGGACAATGGAAGACTACCTCGTTAAATAATTATCAGAGAGCCGCGGAAGAGCACCTAGTTAAAAAATCACTGTCGGAATTTACGGAAGGCCTGGAACTCTCTCGAGAGTTCAAGGACGTTAGAGGAGGAAACCTCTACAAAAAAACCAACGCCGGACTGGTGGGGAGGGAGTACATTCATGTGCGTTCATGCGCCTCCTTCCCCTGCTATATCAACGACGGCAAAGGAGAAAACCTCGTTAAACAATCATAGCTGAATTAGTAACCTCCTTCCCTCGCCATGTGCCAAACCACCTATGGCAGAGGCAGAGGAGAAAACCTCTATAAAAAACCAAACGCCAGATGGGCGGGGGAGGGGTCGCATTCATTCGTCTCCTTCCCCTGCCAGGCCAAACCTAACTAAACCGAATTAAAATCTAAACAAAATTACATATTTAACTTTATCGTTTGTAATATTTAAAATTGTATATAGACATGAAAATTAATTTATTAAAAATCTACACTTGTTTTTAGTAAATTACAGATTAACTAATAATTTAACGTTATTAGTACGTTTAAACTTTCATCACACAAAAGGCGCGTAAAACTGACATTAATGCCATCCATGGCAGTCAACTTATTAATAACATTAGCACGTGTCAGTCACCTACTTGCAAAATAAATGTGTCTTTTTAGTACGTCAATCCTTAAATATTTATTGCTATTTATAAAAATTTATAAAATTCTTAATTTTATGTACTTTTAAAACGTTCTTCATTCTTAAATTTAATTTTGTATGAATACATAATTGCTTAATGCATTTGCATAATTAGATAGTAAAATGTTTAGGTAATTTGATTAAATTTATTTTATATTTTCGTAAGCATGTACAATATCAGATTAGAAAGTATTTACAGTATAAATATATTGTTCTTAATTTATTGCAATTGAAAACGTAAGAGAAACAAAAGATTTCCTACAATATATTGTGGTGTAGATATCACAGCTTTGTTTTGTTCGTCGGACGAGAACGTGGGCTGGTTAGTTTTTGTAGCCAATGAGAGAGGTAAGATTTGTTTTCTTTTAACAAAAAGATGTTATTTTCTCTCACGCCATTGTAGACATGATAATAGTTGATTATTTTATAGATAGAGTTTTCAACAAATACATTTATAGATTTATTCTTAACTAGCTATACCCGTGGCTCTGCGCGATTTTATTACGGAGTAATTATATTCGTGTAGGTATATTTTTGATTTCTAAAAGAGTTATCGATGATTCTTATAGCTTTTTTGAGTTAAATCCAGACACACCTACAAATAAGAAGATATTATTTTTAAAAGTCATATTCGTCCTTTATAATAAACGGAAGTACAGGTTGATTAATATAGATAAATTTTCCTATAAAAGATAGTAGTCAACTTTTTTCATTGAATATATATTTAAAAGCCCAATATTGACTACATCTCGTGATAAAAACAATTACAATTTTAGTAATAAACAGATATATCCAAAATAAAATAAAAATCTCGCTTAAATACACAACAGCCGGTGCTTTATTAAATGCAATACGATAAAAAAACTTATTTATATAACCAATTTCTCAGGACGCGTATCGTTCGATTTTATTAATAAGGTCACGAAAGTTGCTTACGTTGATACTGGCAACCGATATTGGATCTTATTATATGGTTTTCTTAGTAATCACCTAAATTAAGACTTCCAATCGTTATTACGGTAGTTGTCGTGGTACTGGCCTACAAATATGAGGGCATACAATATAAGTGGAATTTTGAAATGAAACTTTTTCAGACGAGAACAGAGTTAAATTCCAAAATCGAATACTAGAGCAACGTTTCATATGCAACGTTTCAGCAATACATCGTTTCTGAAGTAAAAGAAAAGAGAATAGGTACTTGACAGAAGAGAGAAGAAGAAAGGACAATGTTTATACTAAGAGAGATAAATGAGCACGATCGAATAAGAAAAGTACCATAAGTACACCGAGTACACGCACGGGTAAAATGAAGCAATAGAGACGAGTAATGTATAATTAATTATAAAGCAGAGTAGTCATTGATTTTTTTAGACAACTTCGATGGTAAACTAGCTTGCAGGCCCCGCCAGATAGTAATCTATCACCATATCCTATGAATGTTTGTAACAACAATGGTATCACTAGGGAACCCCCTAGTGATACCATTGACCTTAAACCGCCCTTCCCAAGAAGCTCTGGGAACCCTAATCACCACAGGAACACAACACAAGGTTATATGGCTGCGATCTTCAATCGGGATATCCCAAATAGAGACAAATCTCTAAAGAGATTTCTCTGTGCCCTACATCTCTTAAAATCTCTATTTTTACCTTTTTTAAACATTAAACAATTATTTTACAGTTAATAACATTTTTGATCGCTAAAAACGTTTCATTTCTGACACGTATACCACAAGTTACAGGTGCTCTATTTTTTTTGGTTCCGAACCTGATAAAGAAAATTAACGGAATTCTTATAGGATCACTTTTCTGTCAGTCTATTTGCCCGTGTGTCAAGAACCTTTTTCTCTAAGACAACTTAAGGTATAAAGTAGAAATTAAAGCCCCGTATTGCTGTAAAATTTAAGTATCTAGGTTACCGCATTACATAGATATGGCAATTAATAGTTAAATACGCTCCCTGATCGAATATCAAAACCTATAGTGTATTTTCCAGAGACCTAGAATCTTTAAATTTGGCAAGAAGATAGATATTGCACTAGTTAAGGAATACATGGGAAAATAATAAATATTCCGTGAAGAACTATTGAGCAATTAATTTATATTAGGTATTTTTTTCTAAAACGGCGTGTGGTATGTTGAAATTAATATTGAAGACTAAGATCTATAACCTCATACCGGTATTAAAAAAGAAAAAAAATTCTATTTTAACGCAATAAAGACATACAGCCCTTCATATTGAATCACTGAATGATTATCAAAACTTATAGAATACCTATAAAAGTAAATTTGGCAGGATGGGTGGAGGAAGATAAATTAAGGAATAAATCCAAAAACAATAAATACTTTGAAGAATTATTGAGCCACAAATGTATATTGCGGTTTGTCTTTCTTGAAAACGGATTGAGGTATAAAGTTGAAATTAATACCTAGTATATAAGTATATGGCATCATACTGTTGAAAAAAATACTTTTCTAGTTCCACACGGTAAATCGATTATCTGTAGTCTTCAAATTAACTACGAAGGAAAGTCTTTTAGCATAAGGTGAACAAGAAATCCGAAAATAATATATTTCAAATCTGTCACGTCACACGAGTTATTACCCCAGGGAGTTATATTACCGTTGTTTTTTTCTTCTCAAGAATTATAATAATATCAAATAATAAGCTTTATGGTTTCATACTGTAGTGAAAAAAAAAATAGGTTAACACAATAAGTAAATGTGGGCCTCCAAACTAAAAACTGGCTGATTATCATAACCTATAGGATTCTTCCAATATGCATATAATGTTAGCCATAGAATATTGGTCATAACGCGCGTACAAGATCAACAGCAGTCAGGAGCAGCACTGTCCTCGGTGTATCGTTATTAGCGACGATCACACGACTTGTGGGCATCATCAGGATTCGATGAAAGAACATTGCAAAAGTGTACTTTCGCAGTCACGGAACAACTGTAAAAATGTGGACGGTCTGCCAATCCAAGTGAGATGTGTTTTATTTGGGGCTATCCCCAGCAGCCCCCAACCTCCTTTATAGCCACACCGAACCTCGCCTTGTCTTCATAGGTACTCAATAAATAAATAATGTACGTAAATAAAACAGGAGAATATTTAATTTCTGCTTGCAAAAAATTAAAAATCTTAGGTATTATAGGTAAATGTTATGTTGTATTTATAGTCAATAAATAACATAAACAACTTACCTAAGTACACATAGGGATCTAAAAAGTTCTCTATAGCTCCACTTTACTACAGGAGCACATAAACTTATTCTTATCACACAATTTGTCGGACATCATAAAAATGTTAATATCAAACATTCTTACAACATCAACGAAAAACAGAGTAGAAAGTCCGCTCGTAAAATTACAGAGCGTCGCGTCGGATGCCCGCGTTCAATACCCTCTAAAGAAGTATTACTCGTATTATGAGGGGTCGCAAAGTGAGGACGGCGATATTGGCAGCCCTTACCTAGCACCGTAAGAAGGTGAGGAAAATTCACATAAAACCTAAGGAGGCAGGTGCATTCCATTTCTAGGGTACCAAAATGTTCGCGTATTTCACACGCCACGCGTCATTGCTGATCCTTACAGTATATACAAGTTGGTGTTACAAGAAAAAAAGGCAAGTATAATAATAAAAACCTTATGGCGCGCCTCGAGATGCGAATAATGCAAATAGTACGATCATATATTGTTTTGATGGAGAAATCGCTGAATGTATGCGGTAACAAATACTATTTTTTTAAGTGTACTTTTTGTCGATATTCATCGCGATCTATATTATTTGAACAATATGTCGACGGAGCGACAATTTCTTCTTCTTCTTTTCCTAACTTGGCAACCGCTCTTCTATATTGAAGACCATTACTAACATTATCGAATGTATATAGTTTCCAGTGTTATCGACGATTTGTGTATCCTACTAACAAGATGGTGGCTCCCTTGTAAGAACTTTCTAGGGAGTTTTTGTGGCATCTCAGAATTCATGATCCATGTTATTATTTTCAATTCACTTCACTTGTACACAATAACCAAACTTTATTATGCATAACGGCACCTGTACTACACAATATATGGTGAAATAACACAAATTTATGAATAAAAAATAAAAACCACTACATGACAGTTTGAGATCTCGCCTAAAACTCCGCGACAATTTCTTTTCAATCATAACGGTCGTCGACCTTGGGTCGGTTATAACATTTGGTTCAACCTATTTGTATTGTAAAAAGGAACAAAATTAAACAAGGAAAAATTATAGGACACGGAAAATTCGACAACGAAGGTATTTAAAAATTCACAGAAACCGTACCAGATAAAAATATTGAATTATTTATCGATTTTTTATTTCGCGCATGCGATACTGACTATGCACAAACCTGTGGACGTACTGCAAGCGCTTGCTTCTTTGATTTGTACATGAAAAACCGACTTAGCTCAGATCGGTGGCAAGCCAAACGAAACCTTCCTAACTCCAGCCAAATGCCCTATCCGATATAACGTTTGAATTTTGATGCTTGTTAAGATTTGGCAAGCGTGTGGATCCGGCTTAAGGCTTTAAGTTCGAATCCTACAAAGATCGCAAATATTTTGGTAAAGGAAAACATAGTGAGGAACCCATGGCATGGGGTATTTTCTAATGCCCGCCTGACTAGCTACTACCTTCAAATTGGAAATCTATCGCCAAGCTCTTATAGGTGCCTTTTTGCAAGTGATTGCTACTTTACAAGAAAGTACTAGGCACATGGTCTATAGTCCCGTTCTCCCGCGTTAAATTTAATTATACATATCTGTTGCATACCTACACATGATGCGTATTAGCTTACAGCTTGCTAGATTGGTTGACATGAATTATGCTCACTGCTCTCTTCCTTAGGGCCTATAGTAATATAATATAAATAAACATATCCAATATATATGTCGCAGCTAAGAGCCAACTAGCTTAAACAGCCTTTCAATTAAGAGCTTAATCGTTTTACTAAACGGTCTGCATCTTTGATGGACTTTTCAGCTATTCAATCAAATAGCTTAATCAAGACTTGAATATCAATCTTCAAATTTTATCAGTATCTAGTTGTGCCCGCGGCCCCGCTCACGTGGACTACTAAAAAGGCTTATTATTTTATTTTCACGGCACCCGAATTATTTTTCTAAAATTAAAGTAGCTTAAGTTACTCCTTATAACATCAGCTATATGCCAGTGAGAGTTCCGTTAAAATAAGTCAAACCATTTCGAACATTAGCAGGAATAAACGGTCATTTTTTTATAGGTACCATATATACTTTCCAAACCAATATTGTTAATGAGTCATTTTCATCTATAAAAATATAATTGGTTAATAACAACAACAGCGCCACCTATCAGATTGCAGAATAGCTATGAATGTCCTGCAGAAGTGTTAAATGATCACTAACGGACACACCTACTTTTTTTCTTAGTTTCGTTCATTCCTGTAGATTCTGTTAATGGTGTGCTGGAAATTCGACAGTTATTTATTATTTTTTAGTTTGTACGTTATTAAGGTTCTCTTTCAAAGAGTATATCAATATGGAAATCAAACAAAATACACAGTTCGAAACTCTTTCAGTTAGGCTGTCAGTAATTATTTGTTAAAACATTATAAAACTATTTCGCGACAATCTCTACTCAGGACGACTGTTTAACTACTGACTATTTATTATGTCTTTGATATTGGCAGTATAAACGTAAACAATGAATGTTTTATTTTATTTTATTTAATATATCATGTGTTATATCAATAAATTTATAGCTTTATGCACTCCTTCTCCACATAATCTTTAACTATTCCATTACTCAGACTCCTCCGTGCGCGCAATATGCTTAAAAAGGGGTACAAAGTTTTCTCTTCATGTATTAATAAATAGATTGTATAGGTATTTGAAATTTATATTTATTACTTATTTTAGACTTTACTTAAGTGACATCTATGAGTTATTTAGTAGGATATTTGAAACCACACAAACTAAAATTAGTAACACTCCCTCTCTGCCTATCTCGAAAGTTACATGCCATGATGGAACACACATCTTTTCCATTTCTCGACTAAAAATCAGAAAATTCACGCGAGAGGAATAAAAAGGCAAATTCAATGGAGTGACACTTTTAAAAACGTCGACAGTTGATTTTAGAAAAGCCTTTGTTTCTGTTAACCATACCGGTCTGTCCCCTCGTTGATTTAAGTACACAATGGATTCCCCCTTACGGCTCGACAGTGTTTCGATAGCTTAGAAAATGTTCACAATAAAAATCTACAAGAGAACGAAAATTTTAACGGAAATAAAAGATATCGTTTGTTTCTGACATCTATTGTTCGTTGTCTCTGTCCAATGTATTTTGGCAACATTGAGGAAAAAATCAAATGTATTCAACAACATCAATTTATATTTATGAAATATGCTATGATCTTAAATTAAACAAAAATAATAAAAAAAAACATAGTATTGAAAGATCGCGAATCTTTTTTCAGTTTGAGATTTTTTTTTGCTGTTGTTGCGGTGTTTAAATCGGTACTTTCATGCTTTTAGGACATGTTAGTATTTCACAAAAGAATAATAATTTGAATAATACGTTTGAGACATCTAATTAAAATGTTATTATATTGGGCCACGTCGTCACTTAATATTAAGTGAGATTGCTGCCAAACACTAAAATCTATAAATAATAAAAAAATCGTTACGGTTGTATTACTTACTACATGGGAATAAACTATCAAGGTAGAGGAGCATATATCTTAAGCATGCTTAAAAATATGCATTCGTTGTATCGTGGTATATAGATAGGGGCTTTGAATATAAAGATCAATTTTTGAATCACGCAAAATCATTTTCAAGTATAATTTTGTCTTGATTTTGTATAATACTAGTTGTGCCCGCGGTTAGCGTGGACTACAGAGTGCCGTCGGTAGACCGCACGCGCAAACCGTGCTGCCCTACTCAAAAGACGGAAGAAAAAAATGCTTATTGTGGGTGATTCTTCGAAGATAGATATATTTTATTGCGGACTCTTTTGTAGTTTGTAGTTTCTACAATTACTTACAACATTAATTTGATATATCTCGTATTGTTTACTCAGCGTAAGCCATTAAGCGGCCCAAATGAGTTTTTTTTTTCGAATTGATTCACCATTATCGTCAATGCTTATTTGTTATGTTACTTTATCTTTCAAAATATATCCTATAATTTGGCCAGATAATATGACTATGAAACCAAATAAAAAATATATAAATCGGATAAGTGATTTTTGCGTGAAAAGAACGTAAACGGACGAACAGACAGAGATACATTGAGTGATGTAATATGTATAGAATATATAGAAAAAGATTATTTTTACTACATACAAAGCAATTAATTTAGTATACCTGTCTAAGAATCAAATTATTTGATTTATATGAAAATTTGAAGGCTCGATTACTTGTTGGAAGCAACAAAATTTCTATTCTGTATGTTACGACCTGGAAAATTAGTCTGCTACGTGCCCAACAATAATCAGATCGTAACAGTATGATGTGAATACGCTTAGTTAAGTGGAAATATCTACTAAGCAGACAAATCACGTTACTGGTTTAATGTTATCACTATAACTATGTCAGATACTATCAGTATAGGAAGATGAATGGTAAATTCGATGAAAAAAGTAATTATTTATGTGTTAATTCAAATGATTGTTTTAAGCCATCATCAAGCCGACTTTCACGCAACTACTTCCCTATCTACAAGTACAATTTACAACATGAAATGTGGCTTTACCCCGGGTAATTATAAGTTTATTCATGCAATGCCCTCATTTGGTGTGCGGCTTAGTAAATACGAGTACATAATTTCTAAACACCAAAATAATGTTTAACAATGACGTGAAACTATGTGAAATGTAAACACGTTGTGTTTATTATTTTATTGTTCACGGGAGATTGGCTATTACGGTAAAATTTTGCTTGTGAATTAATTACTTTGTGATCGTTTCTAGCGACGACTTCGGTTTCAGGTGTAACATACTAAAATAGAAAATAAATATATCACAGTATTTATAACAACGCGGTCTTCGTGATATAATATACTAGATAAATTTTAAAATGCTTTTCCACTAACAAAAGAACGTGTTTCGGTATTAGGAATAATCTATGAAAAATAATTAAGACATAAATATTCCCAAAAAAAACTTCATACAATTACCTTCCAATAGTGCAAAAATAATTTAAAGTTGTATAAATAAACATTATTATAATTTGATATGATGTAAACATTATTTTAATTTCATTAAAGATATCATTAATGAACTTACATTAATATTATTGATGGCTAACGTCATCATGTCGTAATTCTATTACATGATACGTGCGCAGTTCTCAATTTACCCTCCACTAAACACGCCAAACAAGAATAACTTCACAAAGAAACAGGATAACAGTCAAACTTTTTCAGCAAGTATACATTAGCCACTTCATTTACAAATTCTATGTAAAGAAGTACATTTGTGTGTTGTCACGCGAGCTGGTGAATATTTAAATAAAGAGTGTCATAAATTGTATGTTTTATTCGTTGGGAATGTTTAATTATTTCGGTTGCGGCATATTTTAATTCCTGATGCCGATAACATTGAGTTCACCCAATGTAACAGCGCTTTTGTTTGGCTTCGTAGTTACGTGCGGTTTCCTACTTAAATGTCTAAGTGAAAAATTGCACGCTACAGTTAAAAGGTTAAAAGGGAGTGACCATTTATCCTTTCTGAATCGTTATTTTAAACTGGTTGTAACTTTAAAAATGTTTTACGTTTAACGTTATTTATTATTCGTTTGGACGTTGTTTTTTTTAATTCGTTTACTTTCATGATACTTTAATTTTTTTATAGTTATAAGTTTTGGCGTAGTGGTCACAATCTCACCTGATGTTAAGTGACGATGTGGCCCAAGATGATAACACGCTAAACCTAGTGGAAGACTGGCTCTCAAGTGCAGCTGCCGGAACACACCTATTGATGTTTGGCGACAGATTTTCAACTTGAGGGTGGTAGCTAGCCTGGCGGGCATTAGAAAATGCCCTACATCCATCCATGCTATGGGTGAAATTCCTCACGATGATTTCCTTCACCGAAATCTCAGGCTCATTGCAAGGATTCGAACTCACGTCAATCGACGCAAAGTCTACACACTACCACTGAGCCATCATTGCTTCAAAATGAATTCAATTTGAATTTATGTCTGAAATATGAACTTCAAAGTATTTGTTTTTCTTTCTTCATAACTTGTTTTCTCTGTATTAGGTTTTCTAGCAGCTGTATAATATGTCTATTGCTAAAAATTGAATGTAATATGCTAAAAGTACAAACTTTAAGTAAATACAATATGAATTAAGCATAAATTACTCTCAAGATAAAAAAAAAACTAAAGCTATTTATAGCCATAAGTACTTAAGTATCATTCTTTCACCAGAGAAGCAGTGATACATTAACGCTATTTAGGCAAAGTGTCTAATATGAATATCCGTTGTTAAACTCACGTTTTTATTTAATTTACACGTTCTAGGAATGACTGAATTAATTTCAAGAACTGTCTTTTAATTTAAAATCTAGATTTAATTTACAAATTATAATAAATCCAATTTTGGGCTATTATAATTTATAATGAGTTTTGTTTTACGACATAAACAACTTGTACTAAAAAAAAAACAAACCTTTATAAGTAAATAGCGGTCGGAAGGTAATTAATTCTATTTTAACATTATTAGCCTGAATTTTACAAAACGAAGTTGATACAAGATACATTTTAAATTGGCGTTAAACCTTTTATGAATCTTAGCTATCCGTTACTAAGATTTTAACAACAATTTAGCAAGGGGAGAGCACTTGAATACATTTATTATTTATTCGACAAGCGTTTCCAGATTATTTCCTCCGTTCGAATTTCTTCCATGATTTCCAATAGCATTCAGTGTAACCGACAAGTCGTTCTATCGTTATGCCCCGCCATTAAGGAACCTATTATTATGAAAATGACTCACATTGAAAATGAATATATGGACTAATGATAATAATTCACTTACTGAAATTACCTTTAAAATACATGTTAATAATATTTATACATTATTATTTATCAAATTTATGATCTATAATTTAAGGGTAAAAATATGTTTACCGTAATTTGCTGAGTGTACCATCAATCGATAACCCCGCTTTAATTTATGTCGTTCAAATAAACAAAGGGACAGGGAGTGAAGTGAGGAGTTCCTTGAAATTTTCGACAGGGGGCAGTTGAATTTTATGGACGGGACAGATGAAAACGTCACTGCGACGGTCTCAACGGTATAACATTTGGATTTATTCAGTCGTGAAATTAAACAAGCCCCGAAGCCCCCTCTATCACAATTTATGTTCGCACTAGATTGTAAAGGGCCTAAGGCGGAGATACCTCGGATTGTACCCTTGTTAATTGGGCCAGTCATAGTTGGAGACGTATTCTGTTCCTGATTTAACTAGTTAGATAAGAGTCAAGGAGTGTCAGTCACGCTATGTTCGTGTCATGTACAATAAATAAGATAAGGGGCGTTTGTTTTTTTATTGACTTGTCAAGAACTTTTAGCTCAAGGTTTCAAGGAAATTCACTTTTTTACTTTAACTACTCGTACTTCACGTGACAAACGGATCAAGATGCCTGGAAATTAGTTTATAAATTTCTCCTAATACGATCAGCTCTTAAAAATTATAATTGATGTAATTTTAGGTAATTGATTGATGTAAGGCGACATATTAGCTTAAATTTTTAGCTCTACGCTACGTGTAGTATTTTCCCTCATATTCTTGGGAATGTTAGGCTCGTGGTCGCTTTTACTTTACGCTTAAGCGACTTAAGTAGTGTACGGCAGTTAAACGTGTCGCGAATAACAAGAAAGTTCATACCATTTAAGTGCTGGATGGTACAAACCAACTGGGTTACGACCACCATGCATATGGTGAAAATCCCGTCAAAGACATAGTGCGTCATAACGTAAGGCGTATACGCATCCTATTTCAGGATCACCCAGTATATCCAGCTACCGACAGACCTGCCGGCCAGCATGACAGTGACGACCACAGATGAACTACCAATCTCCAGATGGTCGCCGTTATTAATGGGTGTATTGTGCCATTGGATTGCATTGTACCATCAGAAACAAAGCCATCCAACACTTTGACTGCTACTAAATAAAAAAAAGTTTTCGAAATGAAGACGCTGAGATTCCTCGAGGGCTCGATAAAATCCTCAAGAAATATGTACAAGGAAGCAGATTACATAAGTTATTTGGCATTGTATAACAAAGATTGCGAGATATAAGAAAGTCCTGAATATGATGTCAAAATGGAAGTGAAAATCACAAAAGGCTAACTCCATCACCATGTGTAACATATAGCCAGGAAGAGAGAGAAGTACAGTATATAAACTATAGCAGCGAATAGTAGCAGCGAATGCAGCGGCATTAAACTAACTGTCGGCTTTCAGATATTAATCTCGAAATGGATATTTCGCAGTAATACTCAATAACAGGTTTTTCGTTTTCTGTATGGTGATTGCAACACAGTCGGGAACTTCCCCTTCCACCTTGTTAATGTTCATTACTCTCTCTACAGACATCTAAAATATACCCGAAAACCATTCGAGCTCCATAAAAACTAAGTATCAATAGATATGGATGTTTATTGCGTACGTTACTTCGCTAACAAGGGTTCATTCAGACACAATATTTTTGTAGCCCACAAATAGAAGTTATCTATAGTCTCGTATTTTATGAGGTTTTTGAAATATAATACGACATAAATAATTTTATGGTGATTTAGTGAGATAAAAAAAAAATTGGCTACTGGTCTTTTAAAATTATTTATGAAAGAATTAAAGTATACTAGTGGTCGCCCAGTGGTCGAAATTCGGCCATAATTAATTGAAATTATAAATTTGAATATTATCAAGGTTCTATTGTCAAAGACTATACTTCTATAATCACAGATTTTACCAAGGCTACACTGTTAATTTGCCTATTTTTTTTTTTCAAACAAAGTATATGAAACTTATATTTTAAAAAATCCAAAAAGTTATTAAAGTAAATAATACCTTTTTTTATTGAAACAAAAAACCATGTGATAAAGAAAATGCTATCCATTGAACTTGACATACATATTTCGATAATTTAATTAATGATACAAAACTTCTTTGTATGCGATGTTTAAACCAGCAATAACAAATATATCAATTTACCTATATGATAATGCTACATAACTTTCTTTTTATATTGAGATTCTATATTAGATTTATATATTGAGCGAGCAGTATTTAGCGAATAGACTATCGAAGACACCAGGATTTTCCTTGATATCTTTCTTCATTACACAATTATAAATCTTGTGGGCGTAATCTAGGTTAAGTGCAAGCATTGCAGAGATGTACACGGTCCGAGAATCCAAGTGAGCATGATGTCTGTTTATTTGGGGTTGCCCCCAGTGGCCTCCAACGTCTCCTATAGCCACCCCATGCCTCGCATATCCGATGTGACCTAGTAATTGATCTTGAACGTCCTCACGATCCGACAAGCTCCAGCCAGAATGATCTTCTATTCGGGTTCCGGCTTAATAGGTCGTAGGTAGCCTTGAACAATCTTAAGATCCATATTTGGATATCTTCACAATGAGAGGGCTCTAGCTAGAACCATCCTTCAAGCCCGTCGTTGACTGACTGCACAGTGCGCGGCATCTCTACTTTCTTTATATTTATTTTATATACGCCGTATTTTGAATTCCTGTTATGAACTGTTAAATCGTTGCTAAGAGACACGATTTCTTTTTTAAATAGCGACATAGACACGATTATTTGACATATATATATTGTAATAACAAATGAATTTATTATGGTTATGTTTGACATTCAGTAAAACTATAGGTAAATAATATTAAAGACAAATAATATTTAATCTATTCTCAATTTGACCATAGACTTTAACAATAAACAAAAGAGTACATATGTATGTATATGCGTGTGTGTGTGTCAAATACATGGTAGTGTGTGTAATGTTTTTTTATTGATTTTATGAATTTTTTATGCATAATTTTAAATAAACATTAGCATTCTGCACTCCTTCTCTATATAAACTATAAGTGTGGAAAATTTCATACTCCTCCGTCCGCGAAATTTTCGTTAAAAGGAGTACAAAATTTTTGCTTCACGTATTAATATATAGATATTATTAAAAATTTCGAATTGTGAATAGTCAAATATTAAATAAAAACAAATAAGCAAACATTTCTTTATTCGTTAATTCGATATAAAATATAAAATTATTTTGAGTTAAACATTATCTTAACATTGAAATGAAATAGACATTCATGTTGTTTAGGAAATAGATATTAATAGGACATGTATCTACCACTTACCCGCACCTGAAGATCCTCTTCCTCGGAGTAGCCCGGCTGCGCTGGTGGCTTAAGTCGCTGAAGTAAGGCATGATCTTGAATAAGGCATGGCCGGCATGACAGCGGCGACCGCCAATGGATTTTGATCTCTTGGTGGTCGCCATTATGTTTGGATTGTAGTGTGCTTACCATCAGGTACAGTGCAGTCAATGTGCCGAGCTATTATGAACAAAAAAAACCTTAATTCGTTACTGGCACTAGGTTTTGTTAACGTTTTGGATAGTTTTGTCAGTGGACAGATACATTCCATTTGAATAAAATAATAACTAACGAATAATAATAACTTATATAGAAAGTGGTTTGTGCTAACATAAAATACGGAAAACAGTAATTCGATTATCAATCAAATTATTTAAAAAAAACCTTTGATTTCACAAATTCTTTCGGATAAGATTGTTAACAAAAATGTTGTAAAAAATATTACTGCCGAATAAAAGTATATTTACTTAAAATCTTTGTTTATATACACGTATATAATCATAGCTTACAATGTTATTCGTTATTGCTTAGAGTCGTATTACAGAAGCTGCAAAATTGTCACGTTTTCTGTTACAAACGTCGTGTTGCCGTTGAAACGGCGGGTAATGTGCGACGCCATTAAAAGCCCATAAATACACAATCGTCTCTATAAATGTCACTGCTTCGTAGTTTGTTGTTGTGAATAAAATGGACGTTGCAATCTACAATGTTTTATTTTATTGCTTCATGTTGCTTCATTACAAGTTTAGAGAATAGTGAGTTGGTTTGATATTTGAAATATGTATTATTCATACCGCGGTTTATGTTGATGTTTATGTGTCAATATACTATTAGTTAATAAAGATACAGTGCGTGTAAATATCAAAAAAAAATAATTAGGGTGATGATTTTTTTTCTTGTCTATCCCATCCCATAGTAGGAGGTGTTGTTAGATAGCTCATTCAAAAATATTGTGGGTGTTTGATAGCTATTTTTCGATTCAGGGCCCCGTTTCCAAAATATTAAGCTTTATAATGCTGAGTTTTGTTAGTCATGTGTGTCCCTTTTTTTTTCGAAACCGAGATAATTCTGTTGGCTATATATGTACGATTAAAATAATTGGAATATTTATTAATAAAATACTAATAACTGTTATTATTACAAAAACACTAGCGGACCCCACTGACCTTGTCCTGTCTGAACGTTGGCTTGCCTAAAAATAAAAAAAAACCTAGAACTTGGCTACTGCGTCATCTACCGGGTTCAGTTGTGAATCTAAAGCATCCAGACACCAACGCAAACACACAAAAAAAATCATCAAAATCGATCCAGCCGTTTATAAGGAGTTCAGTAACATACACACTTCCAGAAAGAATTATATATATATAAAGATATAATAATAAATATAAACAAAGTTGATGGATTTGATTGTTTTTATTTCTGCCCGATAAAAGTCTGAGTTACTCTCGCAAGTCGCGCCTAAAGTCGTTATACTTCCAAAAGGGAATCGAACTTTCAAAGCGATGTGTATTAGTCTTTTTTTTATACTCTTATGTCTTTTTCTGGCTCATTACATTATTGTAACAGCGGTCAAATGTTGTTTAGGTTTTATAATTTAAATGTTACAAAAAAAAATAGTTTTTAATTCGCTGCGTTGCAAGGCAGACTTTATTTATTAGTACATTTATATTAATAGTAAAAAAGAAAGTCGCTGTCCGCATCTGTCTTCATCATTGCTGTTTCTCCGCTTACTTCTTCTAAACTTCGCAACGGATTATAATATGGTTTTCACTCTCATTAAGATTTTTTATCAAAATCTTAATTTAAAATATGTATTAGGTTATTTGCGAAGCTATTTTCTCCAATTCATCATGTATTCTTATCCAGATAAGTATATTAGTCGCCTTGGGCATGTAATGTAGATTAAAATTGTCCTGTACATTATACCTTTTAAATGAATATCGTAGAAGATATCAAAGATTCAATATTACGCGCAACCAAAAAAATCACTCGCACCGAAACGGATGTCCGGCACGCTGCATGCCTGTCGTCACCCTCTCTGCGGCCTACCTATGAATAGCTCGTCGCAACTCGCGAGCTAAGCGTACTTTTCGTAACAATAAACTATCAATCGATCGAACATGATTTTTAACAATATACATCATGTTATATAGTAAATTGCCCCCGTGCGAAGCCGGAGCGGGTCGCTAATATATTATACTAGTTATGCCCGCGGCTTCGTTCGCATGGACTACAGAATGCTGTCGATCGAGCGCACGTGCGAATGGTGCTGCCACAAAAATGTTTATTGTGGGCGATCCTTATAAAATAGACATAAGCTATCACAAACTTTTTGTAGGTCTTTTTAAGATGTACAATTACGTAGTACACTAATTTGATATATCTCTTATGGTTTACTCAGCATAAGCCATTTAAGCGCCTCAAAAGCGTATTTTTTCCGAATTAATTCACCATTATCGTCACTGCTTATATAATATGTTACTTTATCTAATAAAATATATCCTATGACCTGGTCAGATAACATATTTATGAATTAAAGGAAAACCATGTAAATCTTATTAGTTATCATCGCGTGAAAAAGTTTTTTTTTTTCGAACTGACTATACTGTTAGCCTTAGGAGCCTGGAGCCTTTACTGCTTTTACAGCTTTACCGGGCTTGAAAAGAAGATAAACGAACAGACATACAGCGACGTCAACAGAGTTCAATCAACCCAATTATTATTATAGCATATAATCATTAGAAAATAACCCAACATAAACGGTTTACTGAAATCCAACACATTTTAAGTAGGTTATAAATGTTAAATTTTAGTTGCGAGCGACGACCGACCAAACGTAATAATCGTAAAGTATAAAATTAAACTTGTGTGCTCCACGGAAGGTATAATATGGTATAGATGTTATGACCTAAGGCAAACTGCCAAGAGTTTTCACTGGAAATTTTAAAATTAAGCCATATTTTTATATAATGTTTATTCAAATTAGTTTAGTTAAGTTCATTTGATAACTTTAGCTAAATTTTGGTATTATGATTACAACTATAGCAGTTGTTTATTTTTATATTTTTTACCAGCTTTTTATATTTGTCTATACATATATATATAGATTTTTACTAACAATTAATGTATTGATAATCAATTATTTCCTAGTAAGGGATGTAAGTGAGAACTCCGAGTGACCATAGCGAAAAAAAAGTTAATTCGTGTGTTCCGCAGCTTACGTAATTTGCTAGCTCGACGACCTAAAATGAACTCATTCTGCCAAATGTTTGTCGTAATCACAAAAATACCCCGTTATATGTGTATTGGAAATAAACTATGTATCTATAGTTTTATCTCAACTACGATAGTGCTAATGAATCTTGATTAACAGATTGTTAATTTATGTTTTACTAACATTAGCTACGGCTTCATCTATGTCACGACTGACTACATCATTTAGAAAGTGCTAATGCAATTTGCATATTAAATTCAATATCAAAATCATTGTCTGATGACCTGTCTAATAAATCGAATATTAAACTTCTGTTACTCATATTGAATCACCTGTAAATAGAATTCTGACAAAAAATATGCGTGATACCTAAGCAGACTGTATTTGAAATGATTTATATATATTAACGTATCTTGACCGTCTGTGATACCTTAAGATACTATAATATTATATATTAAGATATCGTACAAAACTTGATATAGTATCTTAGTCGCGTGTGACGCGGTATAGTCAATTGGATTGTATACAGATGTTGTGGATATGTCTCTGTAAGTATATTTAGTGTGTGATAGACGTAAGAAAGACGTCGTCAAAAATTGTTTTATTGCGGCGCTAGACATTATAAACTTTCAAGTATGCGGCACAGTATACATACAAAAGCCCTAATATAATTTACTATGGGCTCGTATAGTTATAACGATGTTATTATATAGACGTGGCTATTCAGAATTTTATAAACGCGAACTGAATTTTATATGCGGGTAGATCACAACATCGGGGTTTGCGGCTGTCATTTTTTGAAAACTAGAACGAGCCGAGCGCTATTTCGTAGTGTTTTCTTACGTATTTTTCTAATCCTTGTCTAATATATAATACGTAAGTTAAAACATTATTTATGATAGGTATTTGTAGTGTGTGTGTCAATATGGCGGTGTACAACAGTATTTGCAGCGACCAAGGTGAGTAGTTTTTTTCCATGATTATATAGAAACCAGGTTATCCCAGTTGCTTTTGTTGGAGATTCACAGAATTAGTATTAAAGAGAGTTAAATCGCTAAGGTATTTTATTACTAGCTGTGCACCACGGTTTCACTCGTGATAAATTTATTCAACCAATTCTCCACGGCGGTGTTGCCAACGTGTATGTTATCCTTTATCCTTGTTCTCTATTTCCGTACTCGCCTACAGCTTACCAGATTGCTTGTTGCTCATAGTTACTGCTCTGCTCTTTAGGGTCATAGGTTAAGTTCGTTAAGCCTATTATAACCTTCGTTAATTAATAGGCTAAATATATTTATTGAAGTAAAACTTCTTTATGCGCGAATAGGAGGTAACTGGATGACAATCAACGGACGATGGTGGCCGTCTGGATAATTGTGACCATTTAAAGTTTTACTTCAATCGCGTTTGACGGTTACACGGTTTATTTTTTTTAAATATTAATATTTATTAATTAAATTAATAATAAAAAAAAACAATATGTATCTTGAGCTTTATAATATAAAGTACCTATAGATAATACTTTTCTTTTAACTACGCTAAAGAGTATTCAGAGGTATTCAAAGCGGGAGCATTAACTGCTCAACCTTTTAAAATTTAACGATCCGTTTAAAATAAAGACTCAGAAAGGATAAATGGGTTACTTTCATTGAATCTTTTAGTCGAGGCGCGAAATTTTTCACTCGGAGAATACAAAAGTGTCGTTTTATATTTTAAACCGAGCGTTATCTAAATCAATACTAAAATGAGCCACAATCTACCCAATTAAAAGTTTACGAGGAACGAAACATTTAAAATATTCAAAGCGGTACTTACGCAAGTAGTTATTGAATAATTCAGACCAGTGGTATATCAATCGGCTGACAAGATTTCTTCTTAGGGCATATAATATAATACCTCCATCCTACAGAAGATCGTAGCTAAAAAACTTTCTGTATGAATAACCATGGAGAAGGAGGGTTCAAGTTTGGCAACGCGTTGCTGACGCCTATGGTGTTACAAGTGTCCATATGCTACGATAACCGCTTACTAATAAGCAGGCCGTACGCATGCTTGCCACATTAGTTATAGAAAAATATGTATACAAGTATATAAAATATAAATATGTATTTCCTTCTTTTTTTTCTAACTTGGCAACTGGTCTTCTTTATTGAAAACCATTACTGCCATTATTGAGTCAATATAGTTTCCAGTGTTATGACGATGTCAATATCCTAACAAGATGGTGGCTCCCTTGTTAGAACTTTCTAGGGAGTATTTGTGGTATCTCAGAATACTTGATCCATGTTACAATTTCCAGTCCACTTCACTTGTGCACAATAACCAAGCTTTATTATGCAAAATACCACTTGTACTACACAGTAAAGGGCCAAATAAAACATATTTATGAATAAAAAACAAAAACCACTACATGAAAGTTTGAGATCCCGGCAAAAACTGTAGTCAATTTAATTTTTAAATATCTGGGCGACCGAGCTATGCTCGGTGTCTTCAAAAAAATGTCATTAGCGTGATCTCTTGGGATTTGTTGCAGTCAGACAAATGTAACTTGTATTATCATATTTACTTTTATTATTCCTGTTAATAGCTAATTTTTTTCTGTTTAAGTGGCAATATTGGGAATAACCAAACGCCACCATTCCTTATTTTTCTTCCAATAAAAAAAGTTTATGTTTAAGTTGATTATCGATGAAGTTGATTATTGAAAACAAGAACTCATTTTCATTTTCTGAAAATGAACCCTAGCTAGATCGATTTATCGCCCCCGTAACCTCCTGTATACTAATTTTCGTGAAAATCGTTGGAGCCGTTCCCGAGATCCAGATTATATATATATATATATATATAAGAATTGCTCGTTTAAAGATATAAGATAAGATTACTTTTTTATAGTTTATCCGCTTTACAGGATCAGCCAGCGTATGTACAGCTGCCTGAAGGCTTACAGGGCGATTAAAGCGACAACTGGCGATTAATTGCCCATCTCTTGGTGATGGTCGTTGTTATTGGACTGTACTGTGCCTAACGTCAGACATAGTGCCATTCTAAAATTAAATAAAACATTGGTCTAATTATTAATTCGGAAACCTCTCTCGGGACCATTATTCAGTATAGGTTTTGTTTTATTGCTTTTCGTATATTTCAGTTAAAACAAGACTCGAATATACCTTATTGAATAGACATGACGATCTGGTTTTTCTCTTTGTTCTTTACAAAAAACCCACTCAAAATAAGATACTTATATAACAAAACTTTTAGTTTGTAATATTTATACCGTCGTGAAAATACTTTACAAGTTCTTCAACATAAAGTGGTAAAGCTAAGTGATGTTAGATATTTCTCTTTTACATTTTCTCTTAAATAAAAAAGGATTTGAAAGCCTTAAAAAACAGTTATATGAACGTAATCTTAAGTAGAAACCTGTAGACACATTTAATATGTAAATAAAATAAAGTAGGTATTAACTGTAAACACACATATGAATGTTGTCTAGTCTTTGTTCTTGATTACATTTGTAATAGAAAATGCCTTTTAGCTGTACTATATTTATATTACGAGTATTTAGCTCAATAGATTGTTTATTTGAACGCGCTAATCTCTGAAAGTACCAGTCAGATTTGAAAAATTCTTTTTGATTATTATACTCTATTTATTGAGGAAGGTTATAGGTTATATAACTTCACACTATGACTCTAAGGAGCGTAGCAATTACCATACAAAGTGTAGGTCAGAAAGTGCCCTAAGTGGGAACGAAGTAATAGTAAGGACGAACCGCGTGGCTCGCTGCAGGGGACCGAGGCAGAGTTGGCTTGCCGACGAAAACAGAAAAAATAGACACGACGTTCTACGGGATAAAGCTAGTATTATATAAATCATATATCTCTAGTAGTATATATTTAGGATATCATAAAGTAAATAGAAAAAGCCATTACATGCACAACTTGTTACTGTCATCGATTTATGTTCATTATCTTGACGCAATTCTAAAGAATTCTAAATAACATTCGCCTAATGACGTATTGTCACGTTGTAGAATATCCTATTAATATTATTACCATAAATAAACAATAAATAAATAACAGTCCAACCTTTTAAAATTAATTAATATAACATTGAATCATATGAGAGCACAAGTTAACAATTTGTTACTCATTTGTCTAACTTGGCTGTATAAAGGGTATTTATTACCTTGGCCTCTTTTTTGGTCAGTGGGAAAGAAAATCTTAGTCTTGAAACAGATGTTTGTCATTCCGTTTTGACTTTTTTCTCATAGTAAATACGATCTTTTTTATTTATATTCGGGCGAGGTGGCCAATTAACCCATGGACGAATTCTATTCGTGCAAAGACTTCATTTCCTCCTCTTCATATTAAATAGTACTAGGAAAAGAAAAATGTTGAGAACCCTGTTCAAGTGTTTAACAGTTTCTTTTCTATTCTAAAACAAATAATGAATTTAAAAATTAATTACTCTGTATTTTAACCGTTTCGTTATTCACAGGTGAAATTTAATAGGTTGGGAATGTTCAGTTTTATTATACAGCTAAAAATTTCCTAATATATATGTAAATATTTCACAACATTAATTCATGTTCATAAGTAATATTAAAAATGAAAACGGAATCCTAATAAACGAATTGGAAAGTCCATTACAGTGTTTAATTAGAAAAAAATTAAAACCATAAAGAACACGAATCGAAATTTCAAAGTAACGTCAATGAACCTGCTCTGCGTTGAATAATAGAGCTTTTTGCAGAACGGAACCCGGAGACGACGTGATTAAAGAGCTCGAGTCATGTAAGCCGCGAAGCCACACCTCGGAACGCGCCCGCGGAAAATTAATAAACCGAATTACTCTTCTTTACCGACCCATAAATTACATTGATGTTGACTGGTAACTGTTACAGAAGCCATAAAAGGCAGGTTTTATTAGAATACAAGTAAAATTTTTACATTCAGTTATCGCTTTACGTATTAATAAATACGGTATAGGTATAAATAATTCGGATTTGTTAAAGCTCTTTACGTCACTTTTAACAACTTAAATAAGGTTACTAACCGACCGCTGTAAGCGCGACCCTCTTGATGGTTTGCGGGACGCGAGGCGTTGGGTGTGCACGGATATACACGGTATTGAGATGATACTTTATATCTTAAGACCAATAGTTTATGCATGTTATGGCAACTGGTACAGATATCTAATGATAAATAATATATTTAATACCTATAGAATTGTTGTCCAGTGCCAGGGCCACCAGTGTAGCCTGTCTTTGCTGTCGCTTTCCATATTTGCCTAAATCTTTCCAGGTTACTTGACGTTCATGTTTACTGCTCCGCTCATTAAAGTCATAGCGTAAAGCTATGTAGCCTACAAAGTTTCTCAATAAATAGGCTAAAAAAGCAAAAAAAAACACTGGTAGTTCCAGAGATTACCACCTTCAAACAAACAATCTTTTGAGTTTTATATTTTTTAGCACAGATAGGATTATATTTTCAACGACAAATATAAATTTCATAAGCACACAAAGTGGGATACTGTAGAACAATATGGAACAATAGTACACTGGTACCTACAATAGTACATTAGTAAGGAATTAGTGCTTGACTGTTATATGCAGAGTATATATATATATATATATATATATTATATATATATATATATATATATATATATGCATAGTTTTCTCCATATTCAGTTATGGAGCGGAGACCTGGACACTGAAAAAGACCGACAGAGACCGAATAGACGCCTTTGAAATGTGGTGCTGGAGAAAAATGCTACAGATTCCATGGACCGCCTTTCGCACCAACGTGTCTATTCTGAGAGAGCTTAATGTCAAAACTAGACTTTCCACTGTAGGGTGCTGGAATTGCTCGTAAAGAGGGTCACAATCTTGAACAGCTGATGGTGACAGGCAAGGTAGATGGCAAACGTCCCAGAGAACGTAATCCCACTAGACGGTCGGACCAAATACGATCTTCTCTGAACATCAACTTCCACAATGCCCTTCATTAAGCTAAGGATCGCAGCAGATGGAGGGAAATCGTACGGGAGAAACTGATGCAGCGGGGGAGTCACGACCCTCAGTAATGAGGAAAACGACGCGAGGAGGAGGAGTGCTTGACCACATATGTATTTCCATGTGATGTCTGGAAGTCACTCCACTAAAAATTATAATGAATTACTTTAAGCGAAATTTGTAAAGTTAAAAAAATAAAAATTGATAAATGCGGTCGAGTTTCTTACTGGCTTTTTCAAACCTGTAGTGGATTTGAGTTTTGACGTTGATAGGTGCCTTTTAAGGGCCTAAATGAGTTAAAGTATTTTTGGTTTTGAGATTAATCAATATACCTACATCTAGTTAACCGGAGTAGTTTCCAATAATCTCTACATGTAATTGGATA
This sequence comes from Saturnia pavonia, assembly GCA_947532125.1. Lineage (NCBI taxonomy): Eukaryota > Metazoa > Arthropoda > Insecta > Lepidoptera > Saturniidae > Saturnia > Saturnia pavonia. The sequence goes on along the minus strand of OX383900.1, from coordinate 14,229,864 downwards.
TACTCGTATAATTGCGTACTGGCTGTCATATTTGTGAGCCGGCGTGACGTTGACTAATATCGATTTCAAGCCTGAAAACTCGCCATATGGTACATTATACAGTAACGAATATTATAATTATTGTAGGTATATCAATTAGTTTTTATATATCTACTAATATATTGGCTGACGGTGACGAAATTACATCGTGAGAAAACCATAACATATGTGAATTGTAACCGTAGTACTATTACCGAACTTGGAACTTACCTACCGGGAAAATTCAAATCTATCTTTTCCTCGTCTTTTGAAATCATCAATACTTCGTGGATTGGTGTGATGATGATTAGAGTTTTTTTCATATGAAAGACATTTTGCCCGAAAACATATATAATTCAGTATTATTATTCTCGCGGCAGTCCTTGTTGGTAGGTGTATTTATTGTACTTCTAACTGCTGTGCATTTTGCAATGCTGTGTTATTGACAAAGAAGATTCTGCAAACTGATATTTTAGCGTTATATTATTACTTACAACTATATTATCTTATTATTATTATTTATGTTCGTTGTCGACTTAAATTATTATTTATTCTTTTTGGCCGAATGTTTACTTGAAACGCACTGTAGAAACCAGTGGTTACCTGCTTACTCATACTAATTCAACCGTATTTTGTAAAATAAAATACATTTTAATAATAATGTAACCTTTAAAAAAAATGTGTATTCCGTGATCAACTATAATTAAAATTGTTTTAGTAATGGGGCTTGTGCAGCCACCATTAAAACTGACGCATAGAGCTAAGCGATTAATTAATTCGATAGTTTAGTTATGAAACTGAAATATTATGGCACTATTTAATCGCGTGCTGCAAGTTTTATGATAATAATAAAAACATGAAAACTTTACATACATATCTATTTTTCTTTTTATTTAAATCGAGTTGTCAAGTGTCATTAATTCAATTTGTAATGAATTTCACAATTAAAATTACAATTTGAAATAACTCCTATATGAGTCGTATAGGATCAAAAATGGCAAACTATTTCTGACCGATAACGTACTCAAGAAAAGCTAATACTTTTTAGTTGTAGTGTTTAATTACGTATTAGTATTTTAGGCCACATCGTCTCTTCACATCATATGAGATTGTGGTCAAACGTTAAGATATACTGGATTTACCGGATGCTTCCAAAATGCTGTATGTAGCTTAAGTTCTGTTTTTATTAAGTCTTGTTCCCGATATGTATAGTTTTATTTATATGTTTATTTTTGTTTTAGTAGCTAGTTGGTAAATAGTAAGTATAAGTTATGATAGGAATGGCATATCCTTGGCGATAAAGAGCCTAAATATAATTAAGACTATAAAAAAGGACGAACCATTATATCGATGATTGTATCAGATTTAAAAACCCGAGGAACAGGTACCTGCCAAAGATTATTTCAAGTTGTAGTAAGGTTTATAGCTTGAATTAAATAAAGTATTTTTATTTTGATTATGTAACGATTGTTTATATTCATTTATGTGATAGTTATTACGTATATGAATAAAATATTCATTTAAGTCGCTACTGCTTGGTAGGAAACCCAAGCGTATTTACATAATTAAAAAAAAAAAAACAATAATCAAAATAAAGGTGGCAGTGTTGTTGGGATGAAGTGAAATGCTATGCAAAAATAGGGAAAATGAACTCAGTTCCGTGAGTATGCACTCCATTTACCAATATTCTAGTTTCGCTCTTTCATTTCGCGCGAATACCTGTGTTATGAACGCAGAATAATTAGTTTTTACAGGAAACTGGATCTGGGTTTAATTAGTTTTCAATCGACTGGTTTACGTATGTTTGTGCTTTAATAATAATAATAATAAAACATTTTATTTCAGTTTTTACAACCATATTAGTGTTAGTATTAGTGTTAGTATACAAATTCTTAATCTAGTGTTAGTGTTATTAGTAACTTAATTTTATTATTAATTAACAACTTAATTTTCTTATTAATTAATAACATACACGCCTTGTCGTACATGTAATATAGCCCAATGGACACGAAAAGGACTATCCAACCTGCTAGCTAGTACACCCATAATGCTGTTAGGACTACCCCAGATCCGCTTCAGCATCGAAGCAGATCGCTGACGCATGATGGCGTAAAAGTCATCAACTCTGGTTTCAGCGAACATAGCCGACGCGCTACAGAAACGTGGCAATCCCAAAAACATCCTGAGTGTATTATTATACTGTACGTGGAGAGCGTTGTAGGCCTTCTGCGTATACCTAAACCACAAACTGCACGTGTAAAACGTTTGGCAGTATGCTCTAAACAGTGTTAGTTTTACTGGCGTCGTGCACCGCGCAAATCTACGGGCAAGCATGTTGCATCGGGCCGCCAACGCTCTGCGCTCCCTGTCTATGTCTTGGTCATCCATAAGCCGATCCGTAATCACGTGTCCGAGATACTTGAACTGAGTCACAATGCGTAACGCAGTACCCTGTAATATTACGTTAGGAATAAATAGAGGTGTTTTATCCCTGACCTTAAACAACATTAATTTACTCTTTGTAGCATTGTACCTCAAGCCGTGAGAATTAGCATACCGCTCACAGATGTTTAATAGCTTCCTTAGACCGCCGATTGACGGACTGAGCAGAACCATGTCATCAGCGTAACTTAAGTTATTGATCATTTTACCATCAACAGAACAACCAACCTGAGTGCTGCTCAGCTCACCAATCAGCTGGTTCACATATAAGTTAAATAAACTAGGTGAGGTAAGGCCCCCTTGCCTAACACCACAGTTTAACCCATATGACACTGATCTCGCTTCTGCCCACCTAACATAATTCAGTTGGTTAGAATACCAGTATTTAAATATGTTCACAATCTCTACAGGTAGTTCAGTCTCTTTCGACAATTTTTGCCACAGAACATCGTAAGAGACTAGATCGAATGCCTTAGACAAGTCAAGAAAACAAGCATACACAGGTGTTTGCCTACTGGTGTAGTAATGGACAGTTTGCTTTAAGCATAGAATTGCGCTCTCAGTAGACAAACCAGCTCTAAACCCAAATTGTGCATCTTGTAACTTAATATGACTTTCAAGCTGCCTTCCAAGCAGACTATCCAGTACCTTACCGATCACTGTCGCAAGCGAGATTGGCCTGTAATTATCCTTATCAGAAGGATCTCCCGTCTTATTTTTAATTATCGGTACAACTACCGTGGTCATGAGGTCCTCCGGCAAGTATGAGTGACCTATACAGAAATTAAATAGCATGCTGAGCACTCTATGTAAATGCACACCTGCAAACCTTAAGTGCTCAACACTCAAACTGTCATGCCCCGGGGACTTACCGCGCTTCATTGTTTTTATAACATATTTAACATCTTTTGATGAAAAAGTGACGTGTGGACCACCCTCACACAAGCTCAAAGCCTCCCCTGGTAACCTACTTATAAACGGTGGTTCAACTTTAAATGTATCCTTGAACATATTGGCGATCTCACTATTATGTGTTAAACCATCTACGCTAGCCGGCAAGTGCGGCTTAGTGTTTAAGGAATTTGTTTGTTTCCAGAACACACCGAACTGTTTTTCTTTATGATAGAAAGCAATAATGTCCATTTTAATTTGATCTTCATTCTCTTGACACCATTTAAGCTTGTTTTTAAACTTTTGTCTTGTCAGTTTCATGTTATCATAGATAGGACCCGACTGAGGTTTACCATACCACAACCACAATTTAAAACCAGACCTTGCCGCACTATGATAATCTTTTACATGTTTGTTCCAACCCATAATACGACCTGTTTTTCTCTTAAAAGTAGTATTTTTATGACTAGAAACAGCCGCCTCCTGTAATATACATGTAATCTTCTTATACATATTATTAATTATTAATTTGTGATTAATATTTTTACATATCTTACCGCAACACTCACTTAATTCACTAGGAAAGTCGATATCACGTAAAGCTTTATTACATAATTCTGTATAGGTCACTGTTTGTTCGGAATTTCTTATACCCCATCTTATTTTATTATTATTATATCTTAAATTCTCATGACTGTACTTAGGTACTAACACATCAAAATTACAAATTATTTCTAGTGGAAAGTGGTCCGACCATGATACCTCATTAATTATATTTATTTCGCAAACGGAATGTTTAGCAATCTCTGTTACCAAACAGTGATCCAGCCATCTAACACTGCCATGGGCATCACTCAGATAAGTATATGTATCCGAGTTTACACCTAGCCTATCAATATCGGCACATGTCCATTGATGGACAGTACAAAACTCTAATAATTCATTAAAAAATAACTCACCCGGATGCGCGTTGAAGTCTCCTAGTACGAACACACTTTCCACGGAATTACATTCAACAATAGCATTAATTTCAGCCAAACAGTCCGTATATTCGCATAAATTATTAAAATTGTTTACGGGCATGTAAACAGAGAAAAATAATATCACCCGACCTTTAATGACAACCTTAATTGCCGCTAATCTTACATTGTTACATTTTATCACAGAAACATTGTCAAAAACACTTGATCTCCACATCAGCGCTACTCCACCGTATGGTCGACCGTATAATATTTGTGACGTGTCCACCGCTGAAACACCTATAGCACTGAACTCTGGATGTATGCTGCTTAGAAAAGATAAATCATGCGAAAGTAACCAGGTTTCCTGTAATGCAATGACGTCTGCCGATGTACATAATTCTCTAATATAGTCAGCCGACCTCCTAACAGATTTACAGTTAAAACTTATTAGTTTACACTTTCTATTTATATATTTTTTATCAGAAATAATCATTTTTGTGTCTTAGAGTTACCAGAGTCTTTAGTCCTTTTTGTTTTAAATACAATGTATCTTCTGAAAAAGATTCCATCTGGCCACAAATTGTCGTCATCAAACAAGGTTAATTTCTGTTTCGGTATAAATATTTTATATGAATCGTATTCCTTAATATTTTTCATTTCAATTTCAATTTTTAAGCTTCTATTATTTACGAAAATAATATTTTTGTCTTTCTGATAGCATCCGTTGGCTAATCTTTATTATTGATTCATTAAGAAATAATATTTTGCGGATTAATTGGTGCGGATTTAATAGAATATGGTTACACAGAAATCTGTAAAGGTCAGAGCAATATGATCAGGAGTAATCTGAAGACATACGAGAAAATATAAAAGTATTTAGCATTGAGTGACGTTGAGTGATCATGTGCCTGAAAATGGTAATACAATATGCCTAGACTGACTAAACCTCAAGTAAAGCTTATGAAAATCCTATAGGTGTTTGGTGATAAAAATATATAAGGAGGTAGCTAGCCAGGAGAGCACAACACTACTACAAAACACCTTACCAACGTGATATGATTTGGTCATAATGTGTTTATGGGCGCACCTGTTTCTATATCCGGCATACTCATATCACCACCTATCGACAAAATGTAGAACTTCAGAAATAATCAATGAAGACTATACCTATTTATAATACAATAAATTGCCTTAACCATATTCTTGGCCATATCTTAATTTTCTAAAACATTTAATTCTAAGTTAATTAATTATTTTTTCAACACATTTGCTCAATAAATGCATTTAAGTATCCTGTATATATTGATCGAAATTTAAAAATTACACACGATACAACGGCAACGGATAGCACACATGGGGTAAAATAGGTACTCTCACCTAAGTACAGGTGTTTTACCGCATGCTCCGTTGTATAGCGCCGTGCGTATTCTTCACAGTTTCTTTTAATTTTCATAAAAAAAATATAAGAGTTCCATCGAGAAGTTTCACATTAGAATAAATAATCTGAATGATGGAACCTCCTTGGAAGCGCTTTGATTAATATATTTGTCTCACTTTAATACTAAAGAGAAAATGAGACGAAAGATGTAATTCTAATTTTCACCAAGCACACGTGACGCCATTTTCGTATTAGAAACGTCAAAAATTGTTGCGATCTTTCGACTGATATTTATAACATAATACGTGTGAAATTAATAATGTTAGTCAATCAGTTAAGTATCTAAAGCGGTAAATTTCACTGATTTCAAATAATTATTAAATTTTACTAATATTTTCCAAGGCCTATCTCTATAATTTCTTATTTGCTATTAAAAATAATCGAATGAAAAAGTTTGTTACATTGCCTATTGTACTGTTTTCTCGCAAATGTGTGGACAAACATTGTATCACACGCATGTGGAAGTTGGTTTTTACAAACTCGTGCCTATGGTCAACCCTCGACTTGTTCTCGGGCTTACATTCGTCTACTCGTTTGTAAAAACCAACTTACCATACTAGTATCATAAATCTTATTATGAAATTAAAATGTTTAATATGACTAGATGGCGCCATCAATAATATTTCCTTATTCTTACAAATTACAATCAAAATAACAATCGTATAACTATTATACACGAAAATCCATTTTATTGAAACTTAAAATAAACAGATACCTAATATAGAGGCAAGACCGAAAGAATCGCCCCGAGAATCCACTATTTGTTTCCGTTTTCAATACGAATAAAACAATATCGCTATATTGAACAGTGAACAAACTGAATCGTACTGCAATTCAATACACTAGTTCTTTTATTGAATATTTACTTAGTGACAAGCGCTTGTGGTTCTGTGATCCAACCGCGAACATAAATGTGGAAAATTTACCAGATATATTGCTGTAGGCTGTTTTATTCAATCCAGTTTAAATATATTTCAATTGCGATATTTAACTATTTGCATTAACGGGTTGTACTGGTAAATACTAGTAAAGTATCGAATTGAAAATATCAGTGAAAGCAAAGGGTTAATAGACTTTGTACGAGTATGTTAAATTATTTTAAATCGAAAACCTACTTAACAAATTTCATTAAAATTCAACATTCTGTAATTTTATTTTATGATACTTTTATCATTAAAATATATTATAAAACAAATATTTATTACTGAACGTTTTATTTAAATTTATTTTCATCGATAAGCTACTTGTCAATATTGCTGTTAAAAATCAACATTCTGATATACTATTATATGATTGTTTTAGCCTTCGAATATACTTAAAAATCTCGTATTTAATAGATATTTGTCTTATTATTTCGGTTACTTATAAGTTCAATAACTCTCTAATCCGCAAAGCAAGTGTTCACGCTGGTGTGTTTAAGTTTGCTTGGAAACATAAACCGTCAAATGAGGCTTGCCATTTGAGTTCTAAAGATCAGCAATTTCTGTTAAAGTTGTGGTGTGTTTTGAGATTGGTTAAAGTTATTTGTAAGCCCTCGCCACTTAACATTAAGTGAACTGTTTGCTTGAGTACTTCCTTATCACAAAAGAGTATTATTATGCAATTAACTACCCAAAAAAAATAATTAGACGACATTGTCGTTTATAGCCGGTACAAAATGAAGCACTATAAATGACCCAATAAACGAAAACAAAAAAGTCATTGCATTATAGTTAATAAGAAAACCGTATGTTTAGTTATATCATCATCATCAAGACTGCCACTGCTTTTTATATATAAAATAATTCTCGACGCTTGGCCTCAGTCACGCCTGATGGAAAGTGAAGACGAGGCCGAAGATGGTACGCGATCGCTCAGTAAAAACTAATTCATTGGACATAGGTCTTCCCCAAAGATCGTCACAACGATCGGTCTTGCGCTGTTTGTTCCCGCAACCTTTCACTAGGTCATTGGTCCATCTTATGAAGAGTCTACGCAAGAGTCGTCTTAAGTTACGCTGTCGCCATTCGAGAACTCTTTGTCTTCATCTGCCATCCGTTCTACGAGTTACATGCCCCGCCCTTATAAACATAAATAAGATAAAATAGAAGTTTAAGTTTTGAATAAAATTCATAGTGATATAATTAAATACAATTGTGAATTTTTAAAACACAAACAATTTCAAACAACGGTTGCTAATTATGAAAGGCTATGGAGTTGCGTGTTCGTGGACTCGCCGTAATTATGCTAATCTTATTAGTCAGTCCACTTCGCCTTCTGCAGTTTTATGTTTATGCACAGGCTGTGCACTGGTTGTGCCTTTATTTACGCTATTTGCGTGTTGGCTAAGTAACATTTAAGTACCATTATACAGAATATAAACTTTTGAATACGGAATAAGAAAGAAATTTAAAACAATTCAATTTTTGGCGGATACGGAAACTGCACTAATATTTAATAATAATATACAATTAATTTGAACACACTAGCTGCCTCATCAGTGGATTTATCCCCTAATATCTTATTGAAAATTCCAATGTCTAGTCTATTCAAACGGACATTACAACATTTGGAAAATAACTAAAAATATAGAATAGCTTAATGGTTAATAAAATATCTCTGAGTTCAGTTCAGACATGGAGGTTAATAAATCAGAGTCCCTTAGCGACTAGTATCAGCAGAGCAAAAGAAACAATTTTTCAATCGGTGAACTTTTACGTTCGTCGAGTAAGCGTGGATTTACAGCGAAAACCCCGCCTTTCTAACTTAGGAAATTTCACTTAAGAAACAAAAGTACTCTAATAAAAGAAGAACAATCATAAAAAGGGAGATGTAAGAAGGCGCTTCTGTAAACTCTACTAAACACAACAAAATGGCGAACGAGGGAGTGCACCTACGCGGCGCGACGCCGTGTACAGTGCGGTACGCGAAATTTGAATCTAATTATGTATATTTTTAGTCTCTAAAATATGAAGTTATTATTATAATATTCTTTATAACTAATATGACACTTTTTACAATATTTTCCAAACATAAAACCGTACAATTTCAGTAACTTATTATAATCATAATAATTGTATCAGTGAAAACAAAACATAATCTTTTTTAAAACCGTTAACTTATACTATTTTAAATTTAGACTACATAATGCATGGGCAATAATAATTATAAATATCCAGTGAATACATAAAATATAGTAGGTATGTATTTTTAATTTGATAATCTAATGAAGCAACATTTTTATTCAAATAAGACAACTTGCTTTACCTAGTGCTGCGATCGACGTTGGCTCGTGATAGCTTTGGCTAACTTTGGATAAGTTCATTCCATCTAACCCCAATATTTCATTCCGTGGTACTCACCCCGTACTGATTACACGGTAAAATGCGCGAGCACCTTTCATATTAACGTCGGTAATACTTTTTACTGTAACCGAATGTACTTTTTACGTCATTTTTACGGCGCACCGCGTACTTATGAATATTTCGTGGGATCCTTGTACTTTAAAGATTTTTTTATTTTACCGTCTCGTTAAACCCAAGTAAAAGATTAAATGGAGTAAATGTGTTTTCATCCGTTTAGCTTTTTATAAAAGTTATATATAAAAAGTTATATCATTTTATTTATAAGTAGCTGTGGCCGCAGCTACGCTCACAACTACAGAACTCCGTCGATCGGACACACGCACGAATCGTGCTCGTCTTTCCAAATAATTTTTATTTGTGTGGAACCCTAATTAATTATTTGTCTAAAATAAAAGTAGCCCAAGTTAATCATTATAACATCAGCGAGAATGTACCGTCAAAATCGGCCCAACCGTTTCGGAGATTACCCGAAACAAAAAAGTGATAGGCAAAAATTTGTTATAATTACATTAAGTACGTACTTTACGTACGTATATACTTTCATACGCATTTAGTAAAAAACTGTTATTTTGACATTACAAACAGACACTTCAGTTTTATTTATTAGTATAGATTATTATCAAACAGTGAAAATATTTAGCATATTATAAGAATTAAACAACATAACTTAGAGCTATCGTTTTAGTTAAACAGATTATTAATAGATGTCACTTTGAATACATTTTATTTTATAATTAGAATGAAAATGTCTCAGAATTCGAAATATGAGAGAAAGTAAGTAAATAAGTAGGAAAGTAATCTCAGACTCTAAAACTTCTTTCACTAATAGGAAGCTACATTATTCCCGAGTGATATAGGCAATGTTTTGTTATTATTAATATTCATATTGAAATTTACGTGAACAAAGTCGCGGGCGATACCTAGTATTAGATATAGTTATGTATATAGAATTTTGATACACAATTAGCTGGCTCCACCGACGGTATTATGCCTTTTAAAGTAAGTCAATAACTGGACTACAGCACCAGTCAGTCGCGTTCAGGGCGAGCATAAAAGCCTTCTCCATAAATAAAATACAAAAAAACTCAGACCTACCGACTTGATCGGTAAAATGGTGTTACAGTTTAAGTCTCATTTATACTAATATCTATTTTTAGGGTTCCGAAGTCAAAATGAAACCTTTATAGTTTTGCCATGTCCGTCTGTCTGTCCGGGGCTTAGCTCAGAGACTCTTACTACTAGAAAGCTAGCTCACGCAGATAAAGTGGTAAAGTAAAACCATGGAAAAAAATATTTAGATTACACGTCTACACGTAAAGTAGGGATGATTTTTTATCTCATTTATCCTATGGTGTGGATAAGTCATTCACAAATATTGCAGGTGTGCCAAAACTATTTTTCGATTCAGGGATCCGTTTACGAAATATTAATCTTAAAGTGCTAACTTTTGTTAGAGTCAAGTGTATCCAACCCTGCCAGTTAAATAATTGTTCTTGGATATGTGAAAAAATCCGTGATAGTAGTATAATATATTATGAAGTTAAAAGGAAAACTATCAGAGGTAAGTAAGTAGGCTATATAAGGTAACGATTAATAGTAAATCAACTTATTAAAATATATTTGGAGAAGTAATTTCGTACAATCGATACACACTTGGCAATTTTTCTTATAAATATGGATTTATAAATAATTGATTGTATAATATTTATGTGTTTTTATATCGACATATAAAGGTTTATTAATTTGTATGTAATGCTTGAGTGTATTTTCTTATCCACCAGCAAATTTATATCAATTGTCGATATCTTCTAAAGATTTGCCTGGATGAAATCAGACTAACTGACAAGCCCAATTGTACATTAATAATGCTTCGTAAGTATGTATATTTTTCTATGGCTTGAAACACAGTCTTATTATTATCCTATTATATGTGCATATTTATATATTATATTATCAATATGAGAGTTTGCCAAAAACTGCTAATCGGATTTGGATAAAATTTAGCACATAGATTATTTATGACCTGGACTAACACATAGGATAATTTTTATCCCAGTATTTCTCTCTCTGGATTCAATTCTGAAACCCTTGTAGACGAAATCGCGGGCAGAAGCTAGTTATTTTATAAGTCAATTGTATGCTTGGTACGCAGACAGAAATATGTTGAATGTTTGTATAAATATCTACGTCTTACTAAATGAGATGTAAACAAAACTGAAAAAATATTTTAATACTGTATGTTTTCACTTCTGTTCTTGATAAAATCTATTATATTTATTAATGTAAAATCACCATTCCTTATCATTAACGAATGTACTTCGCTACAAAAATGTTACAATACGATTAATTAACAGTTATTTATTAACACTGTGTTTATTTTCCTACGTACGTATTATATACTTACAAAATCTTATTAAAATGTTATTTGGGAAAAATGATAGATTAAACTTTACTTTTGACTTTAGATATAGATAACATTCAATATATTTTATTGTGATTTTTTTATCATTAACCAAAAATACACAATATTCTTATGTGTGTTTAAATTTATTTTTATGATATGAAGTAGCAAATTGACACGCGTTTCACCTTATGTGAAATGGTCGTTGCTAACGATAGTGTTATTATGCAGTCAACATCACAACACTGCGGCAAGTCACAATAGATTGCTTCTCACGAAAACTGAGTTAAAAGTGCAACCGTGCGGTTTGTCAACTAAACCTTGCCGCCAGGAACACAACAACGCGGATACTACTGCTTTGCGACTGAACCGGTGTGGAAGATCACTTTAAGCCAGCTTTTACCACACACTTATTAATCTAATACTTGAATAATTATAAAACTCAAAAGATTGGTTTTGATTTGTTTGTAAGCGCTAATCTTTTGAACTACCAGTCATATTAGATATTTTATTAAATTTTATAACGCGCCTTTAATTTAAAAGAAATCACTGATTGATGATTTATAATACTTCAGTATAGACAATATTTTTATCGGGCGGCCAGGGTTATGCGTCACAACTCACACGGCTCGATCGCGCCACTACACCTATAGTCATAGACCCGAGCCGAGAATTGAATTATTTTAATTTTACATTATCTGCCAAACTATTCGTCCAAATAACATGCTATAAAGGGCAAAATTTATCTACATAAAATTGTCTTATTAATGAAGTAACTTTCGTTCGTAAGGATCAATATGCCATAACTAATAATAATGCTCATAAATCACTTTTCAATTTTCAATAAGACTGTCACAAAATACCTTATTGTAGCTTATGTATAGCAGATAGGTATATGGTATGGCGGATTTTTTTTTACTTACTAACGAATAATATTTTTGTAGAACATTGTATTTACGTGTCACCAACCATTACGCCAGCGTACGTGGTTAAAGCAGTTAGGGTGTACTATTTATTCCGACTTACTTGACAAAAATATATATTTAAACCTAGCTGAGAAGCTTAGCCTAATTCTAGACAGCCTATACCATTCCTCGTAAACCTGGCTATCATATACAACAATATTTTTTCGAATACGACTAGTAGTTTCAGAGATTAGCGTGTTTAAACAAAGAAGCAAAAAAAACTCTTATTATATAAATATATTAGTATAGATTTATTGAGGAAGATTATAGGCTATATAACTTCACGCTTCAACTTTAAGGAGCGAGCAGTAACAACGAAAGTCAAGCAATCTGCCAAGTTGTTGGCAAGTTCGGGAAGTAAGAACAACAATAAATTATACACGGGTATGTAGTTGGCGACACGGTGGAAATTTGATTGAATAAATTTGGGGCAAAAAAAAAAAAACCGTGGGGCACAGCTAGTGGGCGTATATATGTATCATTTTTGTAATTGGTTTTTCGGAAATGGCTATAACTGTTTTAGTTTGCAAGTTTGCTAAATAAGTTTTTATTTTCAATACAACTGGCCTTGCTCTGCCTCCCTATTTTACGTGTATAATACTACGGGTATTAACTACCTTAATGATATAGTATTAAAAGTATATATAGCTGGGTTAGATAAGATGCGGATGTAAGCCATCTGATGAAGAATTTCAAAAATTATAGGTTAAACGTATTGTTACAAAAATACCTTTATAGAAATTATTCCACGCACGGTCGTACGATCCCGGAGCACTCGCTGTCAGAGCAATCCTCTTATTTCATTTGTCATAGTGACGCGAAACGTCCGTCGACGTAGCTGCGCGACAATGCGCGATCTGTCAGCTAGTTTGGAAAGTGCGAACACAACGTATCAAAGGTTCTTACATTTATTAAATTTGACGTTTTTAACAATTAGGACATGATATGGTATTGTCTTTTTTTCACCAAAAGTTCGGTGTTAAATAGAGAAGCGTATAATTTCATATATATATCTCAAGTGGATATATGTCTCATTTCACTCTGGAGTCGATTTAGAGGAATTATAAAAATTCCACGCACGCTGTTCTGAAAGCACCTTGTGTCAACACAATCTTGTTGTTTTATTCATCAACGTTATACACTTTTTTGATTGACCGCCATCTATCATTTCAATACGGTTGCCCAAAAGTCTCTGTCAGAGTTGATACTACTTTGTAGTTCATTATTTACATCAGTATGTAAAATAATATAATAATTTCAATAAAATCAACCCTGACTTTATAGAATAATGATAAAACTAATATACACATCAATTTCCTTTCGTAAGATTTTTAATGGTTTGAAATAGAAAACATGCACGTAGTCCATCTGACATTAGACATAGCCAATAGTTATTACCTAAAAGATATAACATTCCTAACTAAAGACAGTTAGTTCTAATCGTGAGGACTGAATTAGAATCATTTTACTGAATTAGAAGTGGCGGTAGGATATCTGCTGTAGAACCTTGCACAAAATTAATGGGCAAATTATGACATTTTAAAAATAACATTAGTAGTTCTAATTATTATAATAGTGGATCGTATTAGTTAGGAAATTATACTCAGAAAGATTAGTCTGGAAGAGTGTAGTAAAATCAGTATAATTCTTCAGTTCGTGGAGCGAATGAGTGATGAAAGAATGACAAAAAAGAACAAAGAACAAATACAGATCAAATATAAAAGTCACTGACTGTATGAATAGTAAGAAACACTGGGAAGGTGAATCACACATAAGGACTTTAATGAATCTGAAGGAAGTGGAAGACATATGCAAAGATTGTGAAAAGTTGTGCTTCGCTTACCGTAGGAGAGAAATGGCATGACAATAGATGAATAGAATAATAATAATACATTTCAATATCTCCGTGTATACGAGAACTCGTTACCGTTACCGCCTGTATAATAAACACAAAAAAATGGTTGTCTAAAATGATCATATTTTTTTCTTTATACATGTAACATGAATCGTTTTCCCTCTTTATTTATTAAAATTACTATACTATGCAATGTTGGTGAATATGCAGCGTCGAGTTTCCAATTATCCAGCGATAATCATTTCACCTTACCTTTCGTAACAAGCGAAATGATCCTCTTTCGCGCCTAAATTACAAATTATTCGTTAATTAGATGCACGGGTCGGTAATGAAATTTTATATATAAAATCTAAATTTAAACTTGTGCATATTGTTTTCACTTTTGGTTAGATGTTTTGTCATTTAAGTTATTAATTTACTGGTGTCAAGTTACAAGTCTCCTTTCACTGGAAATTTTGCCTCACATGGCAGTGCGTGGCGTTAATATTATAAAAATGCAATTTATCACGTCCATCATCCAATATTTGTTAATGAATACTGTACTTTGTACCTCGAAATTTTATTCTTCTTACCGTTGATCCACCTAAGTAGGGTCGGCACAACATATTCTACTCTTCAATTCTCCTCTATTAGCTGTTATCTCAGTATTTACACCTTTTATACACGTCTTTTCTCACATAATTCAGCTATCTATCTTTATTCGTCGACCTTCATACTTAACACACTTCAAGTTAGAGTTATATTATTTTCATCCCTCCTCATGACATACCCATAGGACCGTTAACCTATTAGTCATCAACATCTCTGTCAGTAGTGCTATTTCCATACTTCCTCTGATATATACTAATTCCTAATATTATCCATTTTATTTACACCACACATCCATCTTAACATTCGCATCTCTGCCACGTGTAATCTTCTTTTAATGTCGATTTCGTTGCCCAGAACTCACATCTATACATTTATTTCAACAGGTCTTATCACTTTCTGTCTTCAAAGACTAAATACTTACATACTTTGCATAAATAGAAAAATACATTTACAAATATTCATAATCATATATACTTTATTCAATGCTTCATAAAAATATTTAAAATTAGTAGAAAATTGGAAATCATATTTTTTGATACACGGATTTAAATTTAGATATACGGTAAAATAATAGGCATAACTACCTATTAAATAGTATTTATAATAAAAATCAGTTGAATGTAGGGAGCTAAATATACATTTTCTATACAATAACTATATATGAATTATAATATATGAAATATTTAGTAGTAATTACCTAATATTTTATTTATAATAAAGTCTTGATTGAATTTTAGACTTAGTTACGCAGTATTTATATGCCTATAAAAAAAATACATTTTCCCATTAAATAGTGAGACTAAAACACGAAGTGATTTACGAATCATTATTTATTTGTAACACGAGACAGGGGGCGCTGGGTTAGGGGCACCAATTAACGCCTGTATTAACGTGGGCTCAGAAGCGGTATAATTTGAACTCGGCTCGTCCCGTAGCAGAACGGTGGAGAGGCGAGTGTCGAGATTTACTTAAACCCCCTGTAGAATAGGTACAGTCAAATTAAATTGTATTTTCTCTGTGATTATTTATGAAATACATTTCATTTATGTCGAAATATAATAACAATATACATATTTATGTAAATGTGTGTAAATTTATGATAAATGTGAGACAGTGGCTCTGTTTTGGTTTGAAATCAGTCAATAAATTAAGCGCAGCCAGGATTTTGGCATCCGCATGATTACCACGCTCTTACTACCAGTACCTTGTTGGGGGAGGGGCAGCTGTCCCCCCCTGCCATACCTGGTTACACCCGTGGTTGTCTCCGTTGTTACAAAGGACTAGGGAGTTCATGTGGCAACCCAAAATACATGTTTCTAGTAATAATTTATAATCCATTTCACTTGTACACATCTAATAAATTACTACCAATACATCTAAGGTCGCAAACAAGCATACGGCACACCTGATGGTAAGCGGCTACGTAACCTTTAACCCCGTAACTCAGAGAGTCCTCGAAACCCTACTCATCACAGGAACACAACACTAGGTTATTTGGCTGTGATCTTTTGTAGGCTGGAGGTATTCCACCAGTTGGAAGCAATCTCAAAAGATATTTTTCTGTGCCCTACCTCTCTTTGAACTGCCCCCTTCCCCAAGGAGCTCTAGAAATCCTACTCACCGCAGGAATAGAACACAAGGTTATTTTGCTGCTATCTTCTGCAGGATGGAGGTATTCCATCAGTCGGTTTGCCCCAAGGTAGAGAGAAATCTCCAAAGAAATTTATCTGTGTCCTACCTCTCTTAAAAAGATAGGAATATAAAAATATAATATAAAATAAGATTATATAGTTATAAGAGGAGGGATCAAAAATTAGTGAGAAGGAGATAGAATATAATGACTATTGATAACTTAATAATTTATTTTTCTACATAGTTTCCGAGTCTCTCTACACACCGAGTCCAGCACTTTTCCAAGGCTTCAATCCCTTTTACAAAAAAAGTTTTGTCTTGGTCCTGCAAAAAGCCACGGCATCCATCACCTCGTTATCGTCTTCGTACCTGTTTCCCCTTAAGTATTTTTTCAATTTGGGGAACAGATAAAAATCGCTAGCCGCCAGATCTGGTGAATAAGTGGGGGTGGTCAACCAATTCGAAGCCAGCTTGCTGAATGGCAGCCATCGCAACTGCCGACCTGTGCGCGGGTGCGTTGTCGTGATGAAACAGCACGCCCCTTTCGAAGTTTCCCTCTCCTTTTCTCTTTGATGGTATCCTCAACTTGGGAATTAAAGCTGCGTAACATTGGCCTGTAATAGTGGTTCCACGCTCCAGGTAATCAATCAACAATATCCCTTCTGAGTCCCAAAATATTGAGGCCATAACCTGGCCAGCCGATGCCACGACACGAAACTTCTTCGGGGTCGGTGATGATGGCCGTTTCCATTACGAAGATTGCTGTTTTGTATCGGGATCAAAATGATGGACCCATGTTTCGTCCATTGTTACGAAACAAGACAAAAAGTTTTCAGAATCTTCTTGAAACTTGTCCAACAATATTTTCGAAATGTCAAGTCGATGTTGTTTCTGACTGTCGGTTAAAATTCTCGGCACCCATCTTGCGGAGACTTTTCTCATATTCAAAGATTGTTTCAATATGGATTGAATACTTCCATATGAAATGCCCGTTGCTTGAATTAAGTATCGGATGGTAACTCTTCGATCGGTCAATACAATTTTCTCGACTTTCGCAACATTTTCTTGAGTGACTGACGTCGATGGACGGCCGCAACTATGTTCGTCTTCCGTGCTCATTCTCCCTACTCGAAATTGAGAAGCCCATCTTGTGACAGTGGAATACGGCGTAGCAGACTCTCCTAATGTTGCCTCCAAATCGCAAAGAATCTCTTACATCGTTAACTTTTTTATTAGGTAGTTAGGTTTGTTAGGTATTTAATAACGGCTCGCACTTCGTTTTTCTCCATTTTCGAGAATACGTTCCGACACGAAGCAAACAAATGACTACATTCGGAAAAAAACAAATGAGAATTACAAAAATGTATCTGAGCTATGCCTGCCAGCATTTATTTATTTTCTTACCAAGGAGTATATCGTTCTCACTACTTTTTGATCCGTCCTAGTATAACAATATAACTTTAAGAATTAAAATAAAAACACCGGCTTAAATGCGGCTTCTACACTCTCGGCTATCAACAAGATCTACTTGTATCATATATAAATTCCTTTAAAGAAACACTTCATACGTACTGAATTATGCAATAATGAAATTCAGATTCAGTCTCTCTCTTTTTTATCATTAATAGCTCCAGTCTGTTATTACATTATGTACACTTTTTTTTCGAACTGACTATACTATTGGCCAGGAGGCCTTAACAGCTTCACCGGGCTTGTATTATGTGCACATTTTTTTTTATTGACTATAATGTTGGTCAGGATGCCTTGACAGTTTCACCGGGCTTGCTATTATGTGCCTAATTATTTTTCTAAAATCTAACTTACACTAAGTTATGCCCTGTAACATCAGCTAATTGCCAGTGAAAGTTTCGCCAAAATCAGTCCAACCGTTTCGGAGATTACCAGGAACAAACAAACCGACAGACAAAAAAAATAAAAATGGGTTTTTTGTTATAGGTAACGTGTGTATACTTTCATATGCATTTAGTAAAAATCTGTTATTTTGACATTACAACAGACACTTCAATTTTATTATATGTATAGATAATTTCCCTGATGATATATATTATATATCATTGTGTAACTTTTAAAATATAAAAGTTAATAACGTGTAATATTCGCCCTGTAGGCACTGCCTTTACTAAATAAATAAATTATATGAGTCAAGAGGAACAACCCCAACACCAAACATCAAACATCGAAGCTCTTATTATCGGAAGATAATTACATTGCAAATCTCTCAAACACCTCGTAAAAGTTAAAACGCTTTAATGAAAATGTCAAACAAATTAATTCACGCATTGTTTGTAATTTCATTAAGAGTACGTATCATGTAAAGCAGTAATTCCGTTAAATAATTGTTGCCGTACATACAGTTCGTTCGCGTTTATTAAAGGCCATAGATTTCGCGGGCCGCTCGGGCGAAATTACACGAACATTATCCTTAAATTATTACCGCTAATATGTCGGTGAACACTCCCCGCTCTTCGTTGGATGTGCCTCCGACACTGAATTTTAGTGAAGTCTTACAACCTCCCCTTTTGAGTACACTAAATGAGATTTACGTATTCCACTGCGCAGTATTGTAATTAATGTTTCTGTCTAAAGGTTTAATACTAATTAAAAACTGTTAATAACAAATAATGATTATTTCATAGCTTATGTAAGCAAAAATCTTTAACGGAAGTATGAACATCCTAAATGTTCTAGTTTTGTTTTATAGATGCACGACAAAGTTTTGGTATTTTAAGCACAGTACAATCAAAAAACAACGGTGACCACTTAGAGATCGGTAATCCATCGACGGTCTGTAAGCCTTACGGCAGCTGGATTTCCACTGGCAGATCCCGAAACGTAATAAAGTAAAAGAGATTCACGGTAACGGATTTATTATCATGTGTGTGTTGGTCGCAACCTAGTCGAGTACAAATGACTATCACTCCGTTTGATTACTGGATATACACTGGCAGACTATGGTGAGACTAATGGTAAGATAAATGGTGATGGTAAGACTATGGTGGCTGTTACACCTGGGTAGGGTTGTGGTCATCCAACCGAAAACAATTGTCGTGCTCGTGTCCTACCACACAGCAAACTGTTGGTAATTTATATTTCTCTTGTGAGACTAATGGTAAGGTAAATGGTGGTGGTAAGACTATGGTGGCTGTTATACCTGGGTAGGGTTGTCGTCATCCAACCGAAAACAATTGTCGTGCTCGTGACCTACCACACAGCAAACCGTTGGTAATTTATATTTCTCTTGTGAAACTAATGGTAAGGTAAATGGTGATGGTAAGACTATGGTGGCTGTTACACCTGGGTAGGGTTGTCGTCTTCCAACCGAAAACAATTGTCGTGCTCGTGACCTACCACATAGCAAACCGTTGGTAATTTATATTTCTCTTGTGAGACTAATGGTGATGGTAAGACTATGGTGGCTGTTACACCTAGGTAGGGTTGTCGTCATCCAGCCGAAAACAATTTTCGCGCTCGTGTCCTACCACACAGCAAACCGTTGGTAATTTATATTTATCTTGAAATCTAAAGTGAATAAATAGTTATATTATTAGTAGATATACTATTGCTTGTTCGATCTCCATTTTCGCAGAGGTGTGACTAAGGTTAATAAAATTAAAAAAAGCCATGGATTTTTTAATTTTTTTGTTTATTCCGTTATATTTTTAGTAAATTACTTATATTTACTATTCAAAAAGTTGAAATAGTGATGAAAAGCAGAATGATGAAAATTATTTTTATTTACGCATATAAATGATTTTATAATTTATGAGTTTTTTGTACGAATTGACCTTTTTAATTTTGGTCAAATTATTCATATACAAGCTGATTAGTTACTTAATATATATGTATATATATATATTTATATAATAAAATTTAAGTTTCTTTTTTAATGTCAAAATAACAGGTTTTTACTAAATGCATATGAAAATATACACGATTCATATAACATATTACTTAATTTTAAAATTCTTGTACGTCTGTCTCTCTGTCTATTTGTTTTGGGTAATCTCTGAAACGGTTGGAGCGAATTTGACGGGACTTGCACTGCCAGATAGCCGATGTTATAAGGCATAACTTAGGCTACTTTTATTTTAGAAAAATAATTAGGGTACCGCACAAAAAATAAGAAACCTATTGTCACTTAACATCAGGTGGGATTGTGGCCAATACACCAAACCTATAACGAAAAAAAAAAGAAAAAAGTGACTCCATATTTATATTTAATATTCTGAGTAACAAGCTTAATCTCGTATTAATGAGGGGTATCGTCAAATGAAACTCTTTCGCGATTCCCTCATCGGTGAAGTAAAGTTGAAAGTGCTGATTCCTGTAGCGGCGGTTGCGGTCACAACTCTCTAGAGCTGGGTGTAACATGTCGAAGCTTTGTCATGTTTAAACGAAGCACTACATGGGTCTTTGTTTCAATGCAATGTTTTTTATCATTTTTTGCTCAACTTAGTAGATAGTACATTGAAAATATACAGAAATATAAATAACTAGCCATACCCCACAGCTCCGACTAATTTATTACGCAATAAATTGTTCCGTCTTGTAATTTTATTTTAACTCAATCATATTATGCAACTTAAATTAAGGAACGACAAATACTTCCCGTGTACAAAATTTCATAAAAACCGTTTTTGAAGTGTTTTTTTTACGATTTCTAATAGAATTCAATTCTTTTAGCCAATTTTTATAGCCTATTAATTGAGAGATGAGACAAGCTTCCCTTGTGAAAAATTTCATAAAAACCGATCAAACTGTTTTGAGTAAAATTTTGTCGTAGAAACAGACATACAGAGAAAAAAAAATCATGTCATATTAGTGATTAGTGTCTTTTGTAATCTATGTCTATCAGGAAATTTAGAAAAAATGACATGTGCAGACAGTATTAGGTACAGATACATTAATACAGTTAAAAAAATATTACTTCACTTTTTCATTCCTCATCAATATATCAATAAAAATATATGATGTATAATTAGCACAGAAATATTAAACCTATAAATAATTACAATTTATTAGTAAAAAAGTTCATTATTTACGAAGCCCTCGAGAAACTGCTTTAGTTTAGCTTTGTAAAGATAGAACAGTAATTAAAAACATATTAACAAAGCGAGGCAGGATATCGCGTTGGAGAGCGACACCTGCGATCCATTTGTTGTCCGGTTATTATTACATTTTGGATTACAAAGTACTTAAGGCAACATTGACCATCTCGAACTTTGAAATGACCAGCAATCAGTAATCATTATTTTTTACTCGTTTCGTGATTATAACAATTAGATAGACTTACAAAAGGATTCAAAAAGGGAAACAAAAGTTATTTAAAGTAATGATTTACAAATATCAGGATAAATTGTTTCAATTTTATTTACACTTTTTGTTAATTCTATCTCTAACTTCCTAAATTAAAAATCGCGATATAATAAGTGATATAGTCATAAGAGATATATATAGAGAATGTTAATAAGTGTTTACGGTACATATCTTTGAAGAGTGTTTATGTTCCCGAACCAAAAATTTAAATCACTACCCAGTAAACACGTTACCTTACTTTGACTTCACACACAAGGCATACGTTGGCCACAAAGTTTTTATGTATACATGCCATAAAGCTGATATGATTAGTGTTTTCGAAGTTATGTCATACTTTATGATATTGATATAAAATAATACTGATGTAATATAAGATTTTAATGTGATGTCAGGGTAATTATTTTTATGTTACGTTCATCTGATGTAATATTAATATCATACTGTTACGTAAAATCAGAGCAATTTTTTTATTAATTGCTATAAGTAACAAAAGTAACTAGTTTATTCACCTTCGAAGTACCTCCAGTATTAAGTGGAAGGTACTTTCACACTAGAATGACAATCGAGAAATTCTATTGTGAAAAAGTGAGTTTTGTTCATACTTACTTGAGCATATTAGTTATTAGCATCTTACTCCAGTAGTAACTTGAAAAATTCAGTTGGTATAAATATATAATATTGACGTTATAAACCCTTTACCGGCAATATTTTTATCAAAATTATGTCAGTGGTAAATAATTTCCAACACCATTCTTATATTAAACGGATGTCAAATATACGTCACAGTTATATTGTGCTTGTTAACTCAGAATATTACATAAAAATTGTGAAATAATTAGTCATATTTAACTCATTACTGAGTTATTTCGTACATAACGGATGACGTTGTGACATAAATGTGTTCACTGGGTAAGCCCTGAGACTGCACAAATTACAAATGAATTCTAGCGGCACTCACTTTCGTTTCTTGAATGTAATATACTTAATAACAGGTACTTACAAAAATATGACAAAAGTAAATAAGGACTTCGTTCATCTATTCACTTCAACGTTCTCGTTTGTACGTGATCGTACGTAATTAACCTAATTAGGCTTTAATTATCGCATGAAGTCGGCACATTAACCCAGTGTTAAAATACAGTTCGTAAAATACAGACGCAGATAGGAGTGTGTAGGTTTAGAGATACAAATGAAACACTGATGTATGTCTTGATGTCATTTCTGTTTTGTCCTTAAAATACCTGCTCGAAGTTAAATACTAAACTATATAATTTTTAAATGCAAAAGATGTAACAAATAACAATAATAAAGTTAAGAAATTTAAGTAAAAAATATGACATTAAATATAAATGATAGCATGCATATTGGAATATTAATTTGAAAAGATTTTTTCGGTAAAAATAATCATACCATTGTTAACAATGTATAAAACACAATCTATTAGTACACTTTTTTCATGTTCTATATTTAGCCTATTTTTTCTCACACCAATTCCAAGCCCGGTGAAGCTGTAAAAGCCGTAAAGGCTCCTGGAGCTTATAGGGTCCCGGGACCCTAAGGATAATAATAGTACGGTCAGTTCGAAAAAAAAACACACAAATAAGAAATACTTAGGATAAAATCAGGGTTGTGGTTTAATTGTAATGGATGTTCTATTTTTCATAAGGATGCGATAGATAAATGCGCAAACTTTTTATAAAAAGTCAGAATGTTTATTTAATTCTCCTATTAATAAAGTTAATTTACTTAATTATAATTTTAGCCAGTAACCTCTATGTAACTATTTTGATTTTTAATGATGCGAAGACATAATAGAGAACGATAAGGGCAACATAAGGTAACAATGAATGGCTGATGGACTTAAATGGACTCGGCAAATACAAAGGTATCGACAATAACAGAACTGTACCTTTGTCGAAGTACAGCAAATTGTTATAAACGATATACTTGCGTACCGAATGAAGCTGCCGAAAATTCGGTCTTATTGCGTCGGCTGGCTCAATTAAAGTGATGTAAGTTGCGCAATAAAGACCAATTTCGTTGATTTATCGAATCATTCATTATAAGCTTTACTTACAGGTTAATTGTAGTTGTAATGTTATTTGTAATTTGTAATGTTAATTGTAGTATGTTGAAGAACTGGATGTTAAACTACCGTTTTACTGCTGTTAATATAATAAGAAAAGGGTACCTTATTGTTTAATCACTATGCGAAAAGTTTCATGTAACTTTTATAGTATTAGGTGCTAGATGTTCCTCACGGTTTTCCGTGTTAAATTTATTTAATCAACTCTATCGCGTCGACGCCAATGCACAGCCTGTCATATAGCCTGTCGTCCTTTCACTTCCCCTACATGCCTACAGCTAGCCAGTTTGCTTGACATTCAAGTTTACTTCTCCAATCCTTGGGATTGTAGCGTGAAGTTATACAATCTGTAATCTTTTTTAATAAATAAGCTTTAAAAGGAAAATTAACTTTCAAAGCTGACTTGTAGTTTCAAAGATTAGCGCATTCAAACAAAAAAAAACTATTGAGCTTTATAATGCTAGTATATAAATATTACGTATTACGTAAATATTACGTAATTAGGTGTTATTAAAGTTTTACTTTATTTTTGTAATAAGTATGCAGAAAAAATAGTTACATTACGATACATACAAAATCTACGTAACCATTGAAAGAAGAGGATTTATCGATATTTCTTGAAAGTAATTGATTTAAATGTTACAAAATATTATGTAAAAGTTAAATACATATAAATAAGAATCTTTGAGTTAAGAGCCTACGAAATAAGTCATAAAACGTCCGTCCTTACATTTGACTGTAGCCAAATCACATATTATTATATAACTTGATAATCTGACAATATATTAAAAAAAATATTATAAAAAAATTGACATTACCAAATACATCGTTATTAATTATAATGTAATTAATTGCTAACAGATATTGTAATATTGTATTTCGCTTCTTTTTTAATAATGTTATACATTGATTTCTAGTAAATAGGTTATTATTACCACTTCTTTATATAAATCGAATACGGTGTGCCTGATAAAATGTAAATAATGTTTGTGGAAACTTAATTGGTATGAGTTTGTTTGTATATAATATAATAATTATAAGTAAAATAATCTGTATGCTTGCCGAAGATAAATAAATAAATAAAATTTAAGCGCTTTGTGATACCGGAAGCAAAACCTAAACGTGCGTTTAGATATTACTTCAATGAGATTTTAATTAATTAATCAATAATGAGTATCAGTTCAAATTAATTTTTACCTAAATTGAAGGGTTACAACTCAAAAGAAATTGCTTCAATTGAGGCCTCGTTCAAATTAATCAGCTTTCGTATAACAGCGCAACTTAATTTTCAAGCCAAACTGAGGAAATTGAAGACGCTCTCAACGCCGAAATATTAAAATGGAGAATCTTGTTTGATTAAAATTGAATCTTTGTACTGTTATTATAAAACATCGCTCTTATATCGCAAGTAAAGTGTTCATATAATTTTAACGGACCTGCTCGCACTAAAGCAAAGGTATTCGCATAAAAAGTTTTGATTCGAGACGACCAAACGGGACACACTTAACTAAACTTTATAGACGAGAAAAGGAGAAAAATATTAAAAGAGTGAATTACACACCGTCCATTCAGCATATTCTCTTGAGTATGGTCACAAATAAACTTTAGTAGCTCTAAAACTTCCGTCCCAACTAAATAAGTACGTATTCAAGGAAAATTATGATTTGTTGGTCCCCATAGAATGGAGCTGAATAAATTTTATTAAATCCGGGAACAGTTTACGATCCAACTACGTCAGCGTCCCATTTACAGTGGTAGGGACAACGTTGGGTTTTTAATATAATAAATCACTGCTTACATTTTAGCTTCGCCGGTTTGAAGAATACTGATTATCCTCCCTTCTCATTTACTTTCCTCTGAAGATTACCAAGGTAAAGATCCCTTAGTAATTGGTCCATACTTTCAAAGAACTTTTGAAAACTTTGTCGGTGTTTGCAAAAGGTACAATATTTTTTTATATAAACAATTTACTGAGACATCAAGAGGCTGTTACTTAAATAATCTCAAGCTAAGTGAGAGTAAATTAGGCTTTGAAGCCGATTTATCCTTGTTCAGTATTTTTGTTTTATGTTAATTGTGAAATATCCTATGTGAATAAGTTTCAAATTATATTAGATTATGTAAATATAGTTCTGAATTAATATCTAAGGTATTAGTTAATTTTAGTAGCAATTTGTATAATAAAAGAAAAATGTCGAACAAATCTTAACTATTATTATGTATACAAACAAGATAAATTAATTGTATCGTACATTATTACCATTACAGTTTACCAGTTTAGGAATTTTTATTTATAAATTCATCTAAGATTTATACCTATATTAATTTGTGTAATTTAAATTTTATTTCCGTTAAAGTTTACTAAAATATACTAAAGTGTTTTAAACTGTACTAAAATGTACTAACGATATAAACTATTTTACTTATTCTACCAACAAAACAGTGTCGCCATAACATGTTTTCTTCCTCCACTCTCCCCTATAAACTGACATCTCATATTTTAAAGACATATCATTCCTCACATTCCTTTCTCTACTATATATCCGTCCACCTTCATACTTAACACTCTTCTAATTTTATGACTTTTTTATATTTTAAAATAGTTTTTTCATTTCTTGAAATATAACCGTTCCCTTTAGAGTTTTTGGCCGGATCTTGAACTGCCATGTTGTGGTTTTTATTTTCATTCATTAGCTTAGGTTCTTTAAAACAATATTGTGTAATATTGATGTCATTTTGCGTGATATAGTTTGGTTATTGTGCATTCGTTAGGTGGTTTATAAGTATGAACTAAAAACATGAATTTTGAGATGTCACAAAAATTCCCTAGATAGTTGTAACAAGGGAGCCACCATCTTGTTAGACCAACTTTGAATGTTAAAAAATACTACGAAGACTTAAATACATTGACACTGGCAAGTACTTTTTGCGGCGCCAAATAAAGAAGAAGAAGAACCGTTGCCTTAAACAACGACACAGCAACTAAATTTTTATTAAAAAAATAATCCGATACTTTGTATTTCTATGAAATAATAAAGCTCGAGACAAATCTCGCTGCGTAGGTGCGGAAGCGAAATATTTTCATTTTGTTTCACTTGCGTTGTTAACGTTGGCTTGTTCTTATATTTCCGCAGGAAAGTACAGAGGTACGCGCTCTAATGAAACTCACAAATGTTTGTGTTACGCCACAAAATTAATTCTTGGAATATTTTCAGAGGATTCGTCTTATTTACTGGGGTTTTTACGAATATCATGTTTGTCATATGTACGAGTAGGAACTCTCATACGAGTATTTATATATATTTTTATGATTAATCTATACATATAATAAATTGAAGTATCTATTTGTAATGTCAAAATAACAGGTTTTCTCTTAATGCATATGAAAGTATACACGAAACGTATAACAAAAAACCCATTTTTTAATTTTTGTCTATCTGTTTGTTCCGGGTAATCTCCGAAACGGTTAGGCCGATATTGACGGGGCTTTTATTGGCAGATAGCTGATGTTATAAAGAATAACTTAGACTACTTTTATTTTAGAAAAATAATTATGGTTCTGTACAATTGTAATTGTTTCTTATATATGTCATTCATACGAGTCATTTCGATTTATATATTTTTGGTTCTGCTCGAATACTTCTGATGCAAATACAATGAAAAGGGTTTCACTACGTCTAAAAGTATTGATTACATAAAAATCTGTACTAGATTCTAATATGATATCATCGAGACTTTATAAAGCTTTTTCTTCGATTTTACCTTCAACAAGAACTTTTAGAAACAATGACACATTTTATGAAACTCGAATATTACAGAAAAAATAGAAGCCATTGTAATATGTAGGTATACAAAAATAGTTGTTCAATATTCTATTCGATATTTTGTCATGGAATCCGAAATATTCCCCCAACGTCACGAATGTCAGGGCGGTAGCGCCCAGCCGGCGCCTGATTTGGGCGCACCGCAATTTGCTTCCAAAAACTCATTCCTACGTATTTTTGCAGCATTATTTTTAAATTACCAACACCGGCTTGATGGCGATTTTATTTCCTGCCGTCGTTGTAGGAAATAAGAAAAACAAGACACTACGGAATGGGAATCTGTGTTGAGCATTTTTATGTGTATTTTTAATTCGCGTACCGCTACGACTACGCTGTTGAAGTTTAGTTACCGAAAAAGGATGCTGACGGTCAGTTAAAAATTCACCTATTGCGGTTTAAATAATGTTCAGCTTTACGAGTTGTACTACTTATAAAGTTCTTGATAAAAGTCGTTTGCCGTAATTGACACCGAGGGTTCATATTGACACGGAATTCTTGCGAAACTAACTCTCTGCAGTTTCCTAGATAACTTTAACTGCCTGTCTTTTGAAAAAAACATCACGAACGAGACAAACAAGCTACGTTTTGAATTTAAATACAAGTAAGGAATAAAAAATAAGAATACAATTTACAATCTATACTAATGTAATAAAGCGGAAGAGGTTTTTATTTGTTTGTTTGTTTAAACACGCTAATCTCTAGAACTACCAGTTGGATTCAAAAAAATATTATTAGATAGCCAGATTCACGTGGAATAGTATAGGCTATCTAGCATTAGGCTAAACCTCTCAGATAGCCGTAAATATTGATTTTTGTTAAGTAAGTCGGAAGTAACATCACAGTCGAACTGATTTATCCCGCGTGCGCTGTCGTAATTAGTGATACGTGAACACCCTGTTCTACAAAAATATTTCTCCTTAGTACATCTCAAATTAAAGTCTGCAATACCGTATGTCTATCTCTTATACATACGCCACAATAAGGTATTATGTGATTTTTTATTTATTGAAAATGTATATGTGTTATATGAGCATTATTATTAGGCATGGCATATTAATCCTTACTAACGAAACTTACTTCATCATCAAGAAAATTTTATGTAGATAATCTTTGCCCTTTATAGCATTTTATTTGGACGAATACTTTGGGAGATAATTTAAAATTAAAATAATTCAACACTCGGATCAGATCTATGTCTACGATAGGTGTATTGGTGAGAACGAGCCGTGTGAGTTGTGACGCATAACCGTGTTTGCCCGATAAAAATATTGTTTATACTGTTTTATAATAAATCATTAAACATCAATTTCTATTTAAATTATACGCGGGTGTAACCTTGGTGCACAGCTAGTATAATATAAAAGTTACTTTACCAATTATAAAAAAAAAGAATTTGGCAGTAAGATTTATATTAACTCAGATTTTTTTTTATTGTGTAGCACGGTATAGTGACGGCTCTTTGCCTAATAGTAAACAACAATACAAAAACAACGGCGATCACCGAGAGATCGGTAATCCATCAACTGTCGTTTGCAAGCCTCTCTTTAGCTGGATGGACTGATCCCAAAACCACCATCACCATGGTTTATCATTATGCGTATGGTAGTTGCCACCCAGTCGTGTATAAATCCCTACCACCCCACTTGATTATTGGATATACACTGGCTGATTTCGGAACATTACATGCCTAACCATACCACTATAGTGGGCATTAGGTACGTCTAGTATGGTGGTCATGATCCAGTCGTACATAACTGTCGTGTCTTATGACCCAGCGAGATTACAAACAAAAGCACTTTAGCACCGTTGTGATTTGAAACTCGATGAAACGAAAAAGCAGCAGTAAAAAGAGACAACCATGTACGTCTATTAGGATTTAGCCTACGAGAGAATGAGATAGAATACATTTACATTATGCACGGTTAATGCAAGTTCTGATTTCCATGATTGTGATCATCGTCGGATTGACCTACTGGTATGAGACGACCAGACTTTATACGCATTACGCACGAGTGGTCGACGGTTCGAATCCCGCTGATTTAAGAAATTAAAATAATAATATTTAAAGAACATTTTTTTCTTGTCACTTCTGACACTTGTGAACTGCACACTTTTTTTATACCATGATACTTATACTTCGGGGAAAACCTCAGTACTCCTCCTCTGAAACCGGACTGTCCGCGACCATTTAGGTTCCAAGGTGTGAGGATGAACTCCCTGCCGATAGCGAGCGGTGCAATGGTGAAAGATAGCCTTTAGCATCGAGTCGAACAATTTCTCGGAACACAACTCATTATACGAACTGTAGAACACGTAAAAGGAGACGAGACTCCTCAGACTTAAAGGTTCGATACCGCTTGTGAGCTTGGGATCGTCAATAAAAATATTTAACAAAATTTATTTATCAACAGTTTCCATATCTTTTAAGTGAAAGAAATGCTACAAGTCAAAGACACGTATGAGCAATAAAGTAAAATGCATGTTTTTATGTTACGTTATGAGCTCTCGACTTTTATAATAAATCCTTTTCAACGAGAACGCTCAACTCACGAAGTATTTTAATTATTTTCAACAACGTCGTAGCTTTTAATAAAATTGAATTAATCTGTTGCAAATCGGAGTTAGGACAAGTAATTTAGTTATTCGCAAATTATTTGTGTCAAGTTAACAGCACAAATATTATTAACGTTGTGTCTCATTTAATCAAAAATTTTGGAACAATAGATTGTTTTGAAGTAAAACTTTTTTAGGCGCGACCTAGGAGGTAACTGGACGACAATGCAATGGAAGTACGGTGGTGACCGTCAGGATGGTGATGACCTTCGGGATGGTGGTGACCGTCGGGATGGTGGTGACCATCGGGGCGGTGGTGAGCGTCGGGGTGGTGAAGACCGTCAGAGTGGTGGTGACCGTTGGCACGGTGGTGGCAGCAGAAATAGTATATAAGTAGTCTAATAAACAAGTTCTAAAACGGTCTTGAAATCTATGGACTGCTATGAAAAAAATCTCATATGATGTATTTATTTTTAACTTAATCGCTATCTCTTATAACGCCTAAAAGTGTTACTTCAATCGCGTGTGACGGTTACACGGTTTTAAATTGTTATTATTTTTTTGTTTCTTTGTTTCAAGGTACTAATCTCTGGAGCTAGTCAGATTAAAAAAGATCTTTTTAACACGCTTATATTAGCTTCACTTCT
The DNA here is from genome assembly GCA_947532125.1 of Saturnia pavonia. Classification (NCBI taxonomy): domain Eukaryota; kingdom Metazoa; phylum Arthropoda; class Insecta; order Lepidoptera; family Saturniidae; genus Saturnia; species Saturnia pavonia. The sequence continues at coordinate 14,198,878 of OX383900.1, read as the reverse complement.
AACTAACTAGCAAACCCTGTAATAAAATCTTAGAAGTAAGTTTTAACCTACTTCTAATTGTCGTATCGAAATTAAACTTTGTAATTATATGTAGTTCGGATGACAACACTATAATTTGGTATCTTGAAGCTGACATGATGTTGGAGCCAGGAGATAGATAGTGGAACTCTTCAGTGGTTACTAGCAAACCCCTCGAGTTTAGGATCATATGATTTGTTTTGACAATTCAAATAGATTGGGTTTGGTAACGAGATGTTATTATAAGACTTAAAAGTTTTATAAATTTTAGTGCGTAGTTAAAGTGTGTTTTTAGTTTTTTAACTATTTAAACTTATTGCTTTTTAGCTTATTTATTGAGGAAAGTTATAGGCTACATAACTTCACGCTAAAACTCTAAATACCGAAGCAGTAATCATGAATGTCAAGCAATGTGGTAAGCTGTAGGCAATTACGGGAAGAGAAAACAACGATAAGCTACACGGGTGCAATGGGGCGTGATGAAGAGTCGGTTAAATAAATTTAACACGGGTGAAACCGTGGGTCACAGCTAGTGTAATATAATTTTAGCCTTCATTATAACTCCATTGGGTAGGAGGACGGAATTACTCATGGCTGACTGCAAATGAAAAGATCGTTATCGCAGTTCTATTACGGAGGCTGATGAGTAAGCGTTCACTTATATTGCGAAGAATTATGAAATGGTCCTACATTTTCTGCTCTTCGTGCGATATACACTTATTTTTATGAAAATTAGACTATATTGCGCCGTCTGTATATCTATATCTGCCGTCTATATCTGTGTCGTATACAATTGGCGTTTTTTATATAAAAAAACAGTTTGTTTAATTTTTAGATTGTAAGGAGTATCTACCTTCACCTTTATATCACTTACGGATATTCTCTAGGCTTAAATTTCGTTGTTTTGGAAGTAAAGTGTGTCAAACACATGTACATATATATATATACTTTTATTTCTTTATATTTTTAGTCATTGACAACAATCTCACTTGATGTGGCCCAAGATGACAACAAGAAAAGCCTAGTGGAAGGACTGGCTCTCAAGTAAAGCTGCCGAAACATACCTTTAGAAAATACCGTACCACCATGCTTTGATTTCATCACGATTTATTCCTTTACCGAAAGCTCAGGCACAATGTAGGGATACGATCGATGCGATATCCATACACGATACCGCTAAACCATCATTGGTTCAAAATGGCCAGAAAGTGTTCTTCGCTGTTAGTTGTCACCAAGATATATAATAACCATATGTATATTACAAAACTATAAATTAATTAATCAAATAAAAAATAATATTTTCGTACCCATTCCCAAGTAAAATTATACAAGTATACTAGGTTAGATTTTACATAATATTATCAAAACTAATCTCATTTTAATAACTTTATAAGTAAATTACATCCCATTTAAAGAGTACACCGTATTTAAATTAATATAACTTTTAGTTATACAAAAGACCGATAGTGAAGCTGAGCTGAAACTTTATGCTGTTCGCTCAGTAAACGGAACATCGAAGTACCTAGTTAAAGTTCATAATTTTTTGTTGTATTAGATTAAACCATAATAAAAAAGTTGAGACGTTTGAGGTCTCAGCAAGATTAACTGTGCACACCGAGGAACTATTATTTATTCTATACGAAAAACCCCTGGCTGTTTTTACAAGTCTCACCGTAAAAAGGACGATGAAAGTTATGAGGGTTGGGGAAAGTCTCGTAAATAGCAAAGGGAGAATGGGGATAAAGGAATAATATATCAATACGAATCTTTAATATTCGCGCGCCAGTACCGTAAATCAAAACGAATGAAACCGGGTCATAAATCAGATGGATTTTTTTGCGTATTTTTGCGTTTGTAAATTACTGTATATTAAAATGTCATAAATGTTTTCATCTCCGATATTTTTTGGGGACATTTATCGTTTTATTTTGTGTTATTAGATGCTTTTATTTTATTTTTATTAGAATACTTAGAGGAAACGCGTGAAAGTTTATCGTAACAAAAAAAAAACTTCAAAAATTTTGTGCCAAAAACATGACGAAGTTAGCCATAAGTCATAATAATTGAAATTCATTATACTGTTTTTTATAATATTATTTATTATAATATAGTAAAATAATTTTCAACACATTTGCTCAAAAAATGCATTTACGAAGCTTGTATACCTTGTTCGAAAGTTAAAAAGTACGCACCATACAACGAAGCGTGTGGTATAATTTTTACCGCACGCTCCGATGTATAACGCCGTGCGGTAACATTTTTATCGCATACTACGTAGTAGTATAGCACGGTGCGTATCCTTCACGTTTTTTTTTTTTAATTTGCATCAAAAAATATGTGAATTCCATCAAGGAATTTCACATTACGTGAATAAATAAGCTGAATGATCGAACCTTGGAAGCGCTTTTCATAAATATATTTGTCTCACTTTAATTTTAAAAAGAAAATGAGCCGATAGATGTAGTTCTAGTTTTCACCACGCGAACGTGACCATTTGCAATTTCGCGCCATTTTCATATTAGAAACGTCAAAGATTGTTGCGACTTTCCATCTGATATTTATAAACAAAATAATAATATGAGTTCAAGCGAGGAATCCGATATTAATATGGAATCTACTCCACCGGATATCTTGAATGAGTCGGAAATTGCAGATAAAATTTCCAAGAGTAGTTACATATCTGTACAATTTCTTTTTTGCTATTAAAAATAATGTATTGAAAAAGTTTGCTTCATTATCTATTAGTTCTACTGTTTTCTCGCAAATGTATTGAAAAACTTAGTGTGACACGCGTGCGGAATTGGTTTTTACAAACTCGTGACTATGATCCAACTTACCGCATTAGTATCATAAATAACTATTAACGGTTTATATCTAAACATTCTTTTAACTCACAATATTATCGTGGATGGCTAACTTCATCATTTCACACTTGCGTCACGTGATGTGCGTGCAGCTCTCAATTTGACCCTCTACGAAACTCGCTAACAGAATTGTATCTGCAAAAACACAACATACCGTTAAAAATCTCGATAATTAGCCCACTATACATCATAGATCTTTGTGGTCAAATATTGAACGATTCACCCGTAACTATTAGAACCAAAAACGTTTGGGTGGCTCCCTATTCCCCATTCAACGTTCACGCAACTGTCACATTTACATCGAAATGAGCTATTCAGGTAACTTCCAAACTCGTAATTTCAACGAATGCAACCATTTGCTTAAAATAGCGATACAAAATAACACTAAAGGACTTCAGTTGCCGTACGAGACGAGTGAAAATGCGACTTTTATTCATTCAACACCGCAGGGGGATTTTTAAATCGAATTTCTACGTTGGGAGATTTCGATCGTTGGAAATTCAAGAATTTAAATATTTCATGTCGCACCAAAGATCGGATATTTTTGATTCTATTTCTTACCTCATTCACGATCACAATGAACCGTTCAACAAACTTAACATATTTTATTTCTAAAATTTTCCATTTTTAAGCTTCCGAGGTCAACAAGGCACCCTTGTAGTTTCGCCATGACCGTTAATCTGTCTGTCCGCGGCTTACCTCAGATATTCTCATTACCAGAAAAAATATGGCATAAACGAGTTTTAATTCTCACAAAGTTAATATATAAATTATGGGTTTCAGTATTTGATATTTGTGTTCCTTATATACAGAGATGCATATGCATATTTTCAACTTTTGCACACCTAATGAATAAATTATTATAATACTTAGAAATGTTCGATAACCTAAATTCCTGTTCTACCATAGGCTCCTCCAAGAAAATTAGGGTACCTTCCCTACACGTAAAGTGGGATGTCTGTTTTTCTCTCCTATCCCATAGTACGGGGTGTTGCGGTATTGCGGGTGTGTGAAAACCATTTTTCGTTTCAGGGATTTGTTTGCGTGATATAAAGCTTTAAATACCGCTAGCATAATAATATGGTAAAAGGACGCAAAGCTAAGTAGATTTTACACGCTAATGAGTACCTTGTAAAATGCACTTGGAAACGTAATTCCATTGGAAATTACTTAAAGCCCCCTTCTCAGTCTGCATAATATTTTGACGACTTGACTTTGGAACCCTACACTGCACGGTATAGCCCGACACTCACTTGGCAATTTTTTTAAGTAAATCTTCTTTGGTCATGAATTAAGAGTAAGATGAACGCAGATATTTTTTCAGTCGAAAATAACTTTCAGTAAAAATTGATAGTCAAATTTGTTGCTATTTATACTATGCAAGTTATAAAAATAATGGTTTTATTTAAAAAAGTTTTATTAACAAAAAAAATCTTCTTTGACCAGGTAATTATGATTATACTAAAAAAATGTTATAATCTTTTGTTAAAGGTGTTCAGAGAACTCTAAACTCAATGAATTAATACCTCGGTAGTAATCCCAGATGCTCACCGATGCTCGTTTATTTATGCACATACACACAAAGACCTCAATTTTCTCTAAAAACTCAATCGCATAAGAGTCGCTGAGGACATGCTAGAACGAGTCAATTCTGACCCAACATTCATGAAACGCATTTTTACTGTTGACGAGACGTTGGTTTACGAGTTTGACATGCAACTTCCGACTGAACCGAAACCGAAAAATATACGCCAAAGTCAAAGTCATGATAACTGTTTTCTTTGACTATAGCAGTGTTGTGCAGTAATGAGTAGCAACCACCTTATTCACCAGATATGGTTCCAGCCGACTTCTTTCTTTTTCCTAAACTCAAATTACCACTTGGTGGCACCCGTTTTTATTCGGTAGACGACATAAAGGAGAATTCGCGACGAGAACTAAACTCAATTCCGGAAAAGCGTTTAAAAAATGTTTTGATGATTGGATTCTTCATTAGCGTAAGTGTATCGTTTCTGAAGGAGCATACTTTGAAGGCGATAAAATAAATTTGGATGAATAACTAACATTTTGTGTATTATTGATCTTCTCCCGGTACTTTTTTGACAGAGTAGTAGGTTATATTTATTAATATTTTATTTTGTAATTAACGTGGATGAAGACCCGGCCGGTTGCAAGTGTTGATATAAGTAAGGATGAACATCAGCTATTAAGGTTAATTATATAAATTTTAAAATCAACGGGCAAGGTGTCTTAAAAATTATATAAAAATAAAATATCTGTATTCGGAATAGAAACATATAATTAAAAAAAAACATCTTGCTAGCTGACTTCACCGAATTGAGTTGCGAAATTAACCAGAAACCTAAAACCTAGAGTTTATATAAAACTATTGATTTACCCTGTAGTATTTAAAGATCGCTATTACGATGACGCTTGTTTATTATCGATATTAGTATATAAATAATATAAAATTATAAATAGATATTAGTATCGATTTTAATATCTATACTAATTACTTATAATAAAAAATAAAGAGTCAATATTGTACATTAAAGATATTTAAGAAAAAATAGTACGGAGGGTTTATTTTAAGAATTCTAAGGATTCTAAGAATCATGGACTGACACAATTTCATCAGTTTTAGAATTTTTGGTGTTTATCTGTCTGTAAGCTTGTACGCCAATCACGCAGAAACTACTCGACCGAATTTGATGAACTTTGGTATGACTGTAGTTTATAGTCTGTACATACATTTAGGATGCATTTTAATACGTATATTATGTTCTATAATTGCGTTTACTAACGTTTACTAACCTAACCTAACCATGCATTGTCACTCAAAGTTAACGTGTATTCTAAATTTCAGGTCAATCGGTTTTGGGATAAATAACTGTTTTAAAATTCAGTTGCAAAATTTGACCAATTTAAAAAAAGCAAGTTAAATAAAAGCCTTGTAATAAAAAGTTCCTTGTGGACTTTTAATTTTTGGACTATTGGCCTTTCACTATCTTAGAAGTCAATATTTGACTTGTTTCATAAAGTTATAACTAATGTTTTATATGTTTACTACATATTTTTGAAAGTATATATTTAGTTTGTAGTGTTTATACCCAATTAAGAGATGTGCGTGCATCATATGACAGAAAAGTGAAACGATGAAGTTATCTATCATAGAAAATAATGTAAATTAATTAATTTTACACATTTATAGCCAACCTTATAAAGACCAGAGTTTAACTGAGGCCAGTCATTAACAGGTTTATACTCCTGAGGACTTAGATTGAATGCCTCATGTGCCAGTGAGTGTTGCAAAACAAGACCCTTTGAACCGTAACACAGCAGGGTGAGCACTGCGTATGCGGCAGAAATATGACATGGCAGTGGTGCTTTCACAGTCAAACCTTTTCACGGTTTCCACCCCACTTTGAAGCATTCATGATATGACGATAGCATTTCAATTAGAAAACAATCACATTGCTATAGTAAGCAAAAAATATCTGGACTGTGATTAGAAAAGAATAAGTGTCTATATAAATTGAACATCAGACAATGTATTCCATTGGAGTTTTACTGAGCGAATTATTAACGCTGCCTTAATTCATCGCCGTAGAATTGTCGATCAAGCCTTCGCTTTCCGCTCAATACCTTACTTCGATTTCCCAATAAATTTCGTCCAATCACATTGAGAGCCCGGTTTATTTCACCAAGCTAAGAATAAATTTCCACTTCGAATATTAGAGAAGTTTCATGAAGTTTCACAATAGTCCCTTCGAACTCTCTTCCAAATACCGTTATTCAAATTTTACTTTTGATAAGAAATTGTATAAATATCTGAATCAGGAATTGTTGCTAGCTTTAATGGTGGCAATAAAGGGACTTGTTTGTGAAACATTTTTACTTTAGGCAAAAAAGTTTTGGTTCACAGACAAATATCTTTAGTTGCTGAATCGGAGGCAAATGTGAAAGATTTGTTTAAGAACTTTACGCTGAAGGATAGTGAATAATCATAAGATCAATAACTCTAAATAAATGTTGAAGATTATTTTAGTAATTACTAAGTAAATCCTTAGACTTTTTGTTATTGGTCACTACTTAATACAATTAATTGTTCATCTTTGAATATGTTATTTCAAACCAGTTTGTTAGACTCTTTTGTAATATTTGTTTCTTAGAATTACAAAAGTCTCCGATATTAAAAATATATTTATACTTAAAATTTTGTAGGTACAATAGCTATCATCAAAACAAAAAAGGAAGAAATAGATAACAAAGATTTATAGCGAATACTTTTTTCATTATTAGACTAAATGTCTATATAGACTCTGCTAACACTTTGAAAGCTAAATCGTGACGGTGAAAATGTCTATGTTCCGATGTTTATTACTCGATCACGTAAAACGGCTAAACGGATATGGATGAAATTTGGTACACGGTTTCAAACCTGGATTAACTTATAGGGTACTTTTTAGACCGGTTAAGACCCAATTCTGAAGTTCACGCAGACAAAGTCGCGAGCAGAAGCTAGTTTAGAATATTTTATTATGCTGTAATCTGCTACACTTTGAAAGGTATAAATATTGAAAACCACATTATGATATAGAATAATCTTTCGATCATATTTCCAACTTACATGTTAGCTGATACTCGTATCTATAAAATGCCAGTAAAATTAGTCACAAAAACACGGGAGCTACAATACTTTCATAAAAGAATATTGGGCGATAGAATTTACATTATCTGGTAAAGTATTTTTTTAAAGAGCGTCTCCCATGGCCCCCTACCGCACATATTATATTTATAAATTGGAAAAGAAAAGGGTCAAAACTCGTAAAAGCTATTGTTAATAGTTTTGTATCATTGGGTACAAACTGGGATAGTGTGAACTGAAAAGGAAAATTTAATAAATGGTGTTACGATTAACTCGACTATTGGTTCTACAGCTTTTTTGTTTATAGTAGCTCGGTAAATTGACGGTACTATCCCTGATGGTAAGCACAGTACAATCCAAACACAATGGCGACCACCGAGAGATCGATTTCCATCGGCGGACACCGCTGTCACGCCGGCTTACATGATGATAAATATAAAAAAGGCAATATAATGAATCATAAAAAAACGTTTTTTTTTTCAAAAGATTTGAATCCAAGTTTTTAATTTTATATAGAAGCATAGATAAATCTGCTCATTAAAAAACAAAGTAATTTTAAAACCTTTCTTTTTGCCGAATTTGAATTTGCCGAAACTACATCGCGATTGACATCGCTTTAATCTCTGCCTGTATTTTTTCGAAACCATTTGTCCATTTTGTATTAAATTTATATTGTTAAAATATTGGCTCATTAGACGTTGAAAACGTTACCTCCGGCTCCATCTTCATGAAAATTTGGTTTGATCTGCCGTTTATGGAGATTCGCAGAGCAATCAGAGCAATAACCTTTAATAAGCAGTGTAACTACCTACAAATCTTAGCAACAACAAAAAATGTTGCTTGCACAAATGGAGTTCTATTACTGACAGGATTTAATTTGATGAAAATAATGTATAATTATAGAGTGTTAAATTATTTAAAAAAATATAAAAGTCTGTCTGTCTCTCTGAACGCGATAAACTCAATAACTACCGAACGGATTTTCATACGGTTTTCATCAATGGACGGAATGATTCATGAGAAAGGTTTAAGTGTATAATTATTAACGTTTTGTGTATATTGGCTAAAATATGACGATGATTGTTGAAAATGTCGGAAAATAAATATGCCAAACTGGAGACTTACTGACGGGCGCCGCGTCAAACAATAGAGTTATGTGTATTATACAGTTACCCGTGCAACGCCGGGGCGAGTTGCTAATCAAATTATAATTTTACTTCTTGGTGAGTAGACTCAAGTTAATAATAGCAAGAATATCACCTTCGTACCATGCACCTATCGATCGTCACTCGAAATGACAATCTTTTGTTGAACATATTGATAACTTTGTTTTGTAGTTGAAGGTTCTCGCCCGCGCCCGTCCCGGTTCCTTGGTCTTCTTCTGTCCAATATGAGCAAAAATCAATTTCGCCCGTTCGCGGCTGAATGCGCCCTTTGTGCGACAGTGAAAGGTTATCGATGTTCGTTTTCACGGATCACTAGGACAGCGGAGCGAACTCATAGGGGGGATGATGGCGAATGATATTGTTCGGCAACAAGGCTAACTGGCTATTTACTAATGGGAATCCGCGATTATTGTACGTACGTCCCTTGGAGGAAACGGCGAGACTTTATGTCTACATCGCTAAGTAATGTGTCCATTTCCGTGGCCCATAATGCTTTCATCGATCACATGTATTGATTAAGACTATATGTTTTTGTAGTTTCACAATAAACTTACATACACTCACTTACTTAATAAGCACTTACTACAAATATATATGACTTAATTAAGGTAACACAAGATAAAATATTTTTAAAATAAATTGTTATTATTTACGAACGTATAAAAAAGCACATAATAAGAAATATTTTGACGCCATCAACACCAACTATGTTGGAGTTCTTTTAAGCAAGAAAAAATTTTTTTTTTACCTATGCTTAGTTAATAAAAAGAAGTTATACTTATTTGGAGTAACAACATGAGGTAGTTGGCCATCAATGTCAATAATATAAATTCATGTTACTGACTCAATATTTTTTATTGTGTAAAAAAAATAATTCATGTTGTTCTATTTGTTATATTTTTATATTATGTAACTTCATCATGTCGTACTTACGGTGCGCATTTCTACCCTCTAGTAAATTAGTCAAAATAAGTATATGTAACTTAAAAAAATAAATAATAAATAGTATATGATTTATAACTTACTTGCATTAATTTATTCAAAATATTAATTGATCACATAATTATATATAATATTTTTTTTACTAATTATATCTGTTTTTATTCCAGTTAAATTGAACATCCAAATGATTGATTATTTAAATAAATGGTTACCAAAAATAAAACCAATCAAGAAATTTCACTCGAATCACAATTCACATGGCTGTTATAATGAGAAGAAATAAACAGAGTAATAATTCTTTTAAATGTCATAGGGCACATGTGGTGGCATACATTCGAGATATGAAAGGTCCGTAAAGGGAATTCTTTGTGCGCCGTCCGACTAAAAGGGTATGAATTAGTTTTCCGAATTTCATAATATTATTGAGGTACGAGTAGTTAAGAGTCGTGGGCGGCACAGAGGCTTTTTCAAAAACATATACAAGTGTTTCTTATAAAGCTTCACTACAGAATCAATAAATGGTCTTACAATCTTCTTATGTATGGTTGTTTATAACTATATAACAAAAATATGTCGCAGTTCGTCTAGTCTAAACAATAGCAGTCTTATTACAAAAAAGATAACCACGCGTTGAACACATGTTTAAAAAATTTTGTATTACAAAACAGTGTTTTGGCGTTGTTTAAAGATAACCACGCTTTAAACGCGTCTAAAATTTAAACACAAAGGAAGCGTTGTCTAACGCTTGTTTAAACTGACAATTCTTATTTTATTGTAGTTGTATTTGTTGGCGGTATAATATATTTGGTTATAAATTATGGATATCATAGATTTTCTGGATTTTATTGATTTCGAATATGTCAATTAATTGAACAGTTTATGTTTGTTATTCACAAGTAAATCGTGTTCCTGTTATGCCATTCTAAGCGTATAATGACTTTGTATTTAAAATAAATATAGGTTTAGCCAAGCTTTTGCCTGAATAATAGTAGAATTAGTTAAACCTGGCTGGCTACCAACCCCAAGTTGAAAATCTGTCGCTAAGCACCAATAGGTGTGTTCCGGCATCTGCATTGGAGAGCCAGTTTTCCACTAGGTTTAGCGTGTTGTCATCTTCACATCGTCACTTAACATCAGGTGAGATTGTAATAAAAAAAACATGAGTTCATGAGAAACATGTAGTTCTCGTGGGTTTCTTTAGCACAGAATAATAACACTTTGTCTATAGAGCCAGAAAAATACAAGTAGCATGTGCGCTACAGTGTTGGGTTCGTCAAGAGGTTATATTTTAAACTGACGTGAGTTCTTATGTATTATTTCATCAATTTTTTTTAACTTTGATTTCCCTTAATATATCAATAAATAATAAAACTATTTCGTAATAATTTCATGTATTGCGATTTGACGACAAATAATAATGCAATAATGTGATGTAGGTGTACGCACGAACTCAGATTTCACTTTACGAACTTTGTCGTATATTAAATTTATATGTTTCGTATTTTAACAATTATACTCGCTTAGTAGAAAATATCAAAAAAATAATAATTAATATCTTCTTTACAATATCATTATTTTTTATGATGATGATCTAAACAAAAATATAATTGTTAAAACAAACTACTTGCAGAATATCTGAATACAATGGATCGCTTTTGAATGGCGAGATCGTATTGAGTGAATGTTATTCAGAGTTGCTTGCATAAAAATTTTAAACCAGATGTTTAGCTAGACATCGGTTAGACAAGCTTTTGTAATAAAGCATTTTAAACTCACGTTCAACACGGTTTTAAATCTTAGACACTGTTTAGTAAAACTCATGTTCAACACGAGTTTATTTTTGTTTTTGTAATAAGACCGTATGTGGTTATAAATATGTAAGATTTTGTGGGATTACCAGTACGCATGTGCGACCTGCGCGTTTTTATGGTTATTTATGTATCCTTGTATATCTATATCTATATTAATTTATACCCTTAGTTAATATTATAAATGCGAAAGTGGGTTTATTTGTTTGTTACTCAATCACGCAAAAAGGGCTAAATGGATTTAGATGAAATTTGGCAAACAGGCAGTTTATAACCCGGATTAAGACACAGAATACTTATTATACTGGTAAAGGCTCAATTCTGAAGTCCACACAGACGAAGTCGTGGGCACATCTAGTATATTATAAAACTCAACGTCTCCCTGTCTGTCTGTCCGTTTATGTTCTTTTCACGCGAAAACCACATATTCGATTTACATTAATTTATTTTAATTCATAGCTATGTTATCTGGTCATGTTATAGGATATATTTTGTAAGATAAAGTAACATACGAAATAATCAGTGACGATAATGGTGAATCAATTCGGAAAAAAATACGCATTTGGGGCGCTTAAATGGTTTACGCTAAGTAAACCAAACGAGATATATCAAATTAATGGTGTACATAATTATAGATCTTAAAAAGACCTTCAAAATAGTGAGCAATAGCATATGTCTATCATCTAAGGATCACCCATAATAAGTACTTTTTTTGAGCGATGGCAGCACGATTCGCGCGTGCGCTCAACCGACGGCATTCTGCAGTCCACGCGAGTGGAGTGGCGGGCTAAGCTAGTTTTAAATAATTGTTGTATCAACTATTTTATACGTTAATGTATAAAACCGTGTTTAAATAAATTCTATTATTAATATATACTATTCAATTCAAATAAATTTTAATTCAAAGACGAGTAAAGTTGCATGCAATTTATTTTTGTTTTTACTTTTTACGAATGCTGTTTTATTATAGGTTATATAATATTAATTGGATATGTTTATATTTTCAAGGTTATAAAGCTGTTTGCAAAGTAATTATGTAAAACTAATTAAATAATAGCCTTAGAAAATTATAATATTTCTAAGAATATTTTACGATAATTAATTATGTAATTATTATATTAGCCATTTATTATTTCAGAAGTACTACATTTTATCGATAGAGGGCGAAATGGTCAGGCCAGAATTAGTAACGGGCGCGCCTATATGTATCATTAGTCTCATAATAAATCAGTATTCAAATATAATTAACCAAGTAATATACCTGTACTATATTGAACATCTATAGTAGTAAAGATAAACGTAAGGATACGAATCATTGTAGAATATTTATAAAAATATTAAAAGAACCATAACAAACAAATTTACAAATTGAGCATGAAATGAGAAATCCCACGAGAAATTCGTCGCACCTTCGTTCTCCGAACGTTTAGGACGAGCGGTAAAGAGGTTACTACTAAGCAAATTGTATTCATCGTGGCGGAATCACCGTGCCAAGTTTTCGCAAATATCTCGGCGAAAATTTCTCACACGTCAAACCACTGTTGATAAAAAGGAAATGGAAAAGCCTTCTTCGAGACGGTTCACGTCTTAAATAAACTGACTAAATAAAGTATGTGTTTAATAAGAACTTAAATAAATGGAGATTAATTGAAATTATAATATTGTATTATAAACCAATTTTAACTTTTTCTTTTAAAAAAATAGAAGTGCTCCATGATTTCACACGTGTTAAATTTATTTGACCATCTATTCACCTCGCCGGCGCGGCGCCGCCGCCATCGTATTCGTTTAGTCGTTGTTTTCACATCCCGTACTTGCCCTATAACTTGCCAGATTACTGTGACTTGCTACAGCGTAAAGTTATATAGTCTGTAACCTTTCTCAATAAATAAACTATAAATGCATAAAAATTTTTTGAAATCTGAGTTGTTGTTTCAGTGATTAGCGCGATCATACAAACAAACAAAAAAACTATCTCTTGAGCTGTATAATGTTAGTATAGATAAAATACATAAATTAATGATTATTTGCCGCGCTGCTTCAACTAGATACCGTTGGCGTACTATAAAAAGCGGCAATCAGAACTACGCCGAATCGGCGTACTCGAGTCGGTGTTATACAGACAATCATCATGTTGACAAGCTTTATTTCACACACTACACACTACGATATTATTTAGCCTTATTCTAGAAGCTATTGTTTGTTGGTAGCGCGGTATCTAATTGAAGCGCAGCGGAGACCAATCATTAATCTATGATTTTTATCTGAGTAAGTACACGTAAGTATAATAAATATATAACTAATTTTTGAAAAAAAAAATACGATGTCATTAGATGAATATATTAAAATATTCTACTATTTTATTGCGAATTGTATTTAATGTTGAATTTCATAAATGTTAGCAGCACCATTTTTTGCTAGAATCAAGAATTTTGCAAGCGAGCGCCGGTGCATCCCGTTTTAATCAAAGTTGCAATAACGCAACCTTTTATTTGTATCTTACGTTAGTTATGAGTTTCATAAGAGAAAATATCCTTCAAAGGTAATTGTATATTGTGCTTGTTCCGTTGGTTCAAATTAGATTCGAGAGATAAAATGTGGCTTTTTACAATTTTCAAAAGGTGAGTTTCTATCTATATTTAAGTTTTACTAAAACGTATTGGTACAATACTAATGTTCCCTCGCGTTTGTTCCGCTGTATTTTTTCGTCTTGTAATTGTTACTCTTTATGTCTTTAAATTTGCTTCCATAGTGGGGGGCAATTCAAGTCATTTTTGAGTTAAACCCAGACAGAGAAAACCTTTTTGAAAGACCGAACTACAGCTTTATTAATAGGTATAGATTAAAATTAGTTTGTCACTATTTCAAAATGCAACAATACCCAATACATTAACTACCCGTGTAGCTTCATATCATTATTTGTTTTTACCCAGTTAAATTAACTCAGGAAAAGAAACAATTTATCATGAATGGCATAAATGTATGGGTGTAAATTCAAAACAAATATCACACAATCTAAAACTAAAATAGTCATAAATCTATTATTTATTCTCTAAAAGAAATACATAACAGCATTATAAAACTTTACAATACAAAAGCCTTTGAAACCCGAGTTTATATTTTTAAACCGAGCTCCGTGGAAATATTCGATTTATCATATTCAAGATGTACGAGTACGTCACATGAACTAGGTTACTACACGTTGTATGAATAATAGTGCACTTTATATGACAGTAGGGGATTTCCTTAAATATTCGTGTGAATAGCATTCTGGCCCGTCTTTACGAAAGCGGGCTTTGTCCACCGCCGGTCGGACTATGAAAGCGCTCAAGGGCTGAATTCTCAAATGTATTTGACAAGGGTGCTGAAACAACTAATTAAATTCGTGGGTTATTAAATTTGTGTTGTGCCATATAAGGATAATGGCATGTGTATGTTATAAATGAATAGCTCATTTGATATTATTTTTTACCGTCTTTTAATCAGACAGAGTAAATTGACAATCACTAATTTCAAACTTGAAAATAATTTTGCCACAATAATTATGCTACCATTTATTTAAAGTTCAGATTATTTGATTCGTAAGGTTTTGAATATAGAATTGATGGGTTTTATTTAATAATGGAAATAATTTTTATTATTCCGCTATGTAATATACACGATAATTTACGATTATCATTATATAATTTAGAAAACTATAAAATGTACATATGACAAACTACTTACAAAGAAAACCTACAAAAAATGAAAACTTTGGTTGGCCCATAACAAACATGATTTTTTTTATAATATTAGGCCTTCACTTTTGAAGGGTGTAGTTTTTCTGAATAAAAACAATAGATATAATATTTCGTACGGTTTTACGATTAGTTCGGATTGCTAGACATTATTGTCTAAAAACGATTTAACTAGCAACTCATGACGTCATTTTATTCCACGGCATTAATAAATAGACTTTATTTAATCAACTAAATTTCCAGTTTCCGCAAATTACGTGCTTATGAAACAAATATAAAAAAAATGAAGTGTCTGTCTGTGATTTCGAAATGAAGGTTCCTCTTCATAGGTTCATATAGTTATTTGCGTGTAACCAAAACCAAAACACACGTTTAAAAAATATTTGCCTGCCTGTCTGTTTATTTGTTCGGTCTAATTTCCAAAACGACTGAACCTATTTTGAGGAGTAATTAATTTACAGGTAGAGGACTTTCATAGAGTAATCTACGCTTCATATCAAAACGTTTATAATCGATATACGAAAAATCGTAGTAGCTACGTAGTGATGGTTGAATACATCAAATCAAGACAAAGCTCTTACTGGATGGTAGCTTGATGTCCAAGTAGTAATAAAAATTACCCAATATTATACTTTTTCTTATAGGAGCTAAGTAATAAAGATGACCGTCATATTAACTCTCTTTTGGATTGTCGCGTTTCTGAATCAACTAGTGAATATTCAGGCACCGAGATGGTTACTGGTCGGTATGACAATGACAGCCAGCGATATTACTGATCTCTCAGCACAATGCCGTAATTTGCAATGCTACTATTAAAAATACTTATTGTCATGAGGACAACGGTATCTTTGTACATTTGCCTTTTTTCTAAGACATAAAAAAGTTTATTACGAAGTTGTATATATTGGACCTTAGGGTTTACCGATTATTTCTTCTGTTGCACATAAATATTTAAAACATATTTTCTTACCGGTTAGAGCTTTGTTTAAACTTTCAATTTTACTAAAAATCAATTTTTATTTATTAAAATCTATTCCTACACAACTATCGTCTATGATTAAGTAAGCTTAGCTTTATCGATTTTACTCTCAATTCCACACATACTCGGTCCGTTGCACCTTTTAGAGTGCAATAAAAATAATCTTCTTTGTTCAGTAGTCCACGTGAATACACAGGATGATAACAAAAGCGGCTCCTACACAACAGCTCTTGTTGTTCCGAACGCGAACTGATACATTTAGTGAGTTCAAATATGAGTATATATTTTATCTATAGTCTCTAATATATTTTGTAATTTAGTCACACAAATAGAAACACATTTTTAGGATTATACATGAATAATAATTATCACACAATTGTTGTTAAAGGGTTGGGTTATTAATATTGACTAGTGGTCGCCCAGCAATTCTTTATTTTTCGAACGCTTTTGAGGTTCTTTTGTTAAAGACTAGCAACACTGTAATCATACAAGATTCACAGCTTGAAATTCATTCAGGTAAACTGTCAGCATTTAATTATTATCCGTTGGCAATATAGTTTAAAATTCCTTGGCAACAATCTCTACTCTGTGCGACTGTTTGTCGACAGACTATTTATTATGTTTTTGACATTGGCAGTACGAACGTAAACAATAGATGTTTAATTTAATGCAGTGTGTTTCTATAACATATTATATATAAATTTTAGCTTTCTACACTCTTTGTTCTTATAAACTTTAACTTTGCCAAACATCACAGACCTCTGTACGCCCAGTATGCTTAAAAAGGGTATAAAGTTTTATCTTAAAACAACTCTAATAGGTATTTGTACGATTCAGAACACGTTGCGAATTCAATAGAAAATTTACATGGTTGTAAGTCTATATAACTAAAATAATAAATTTATCTTCTTCAAACGGCGAGGAGCTTCGATTCTTGAGAGTTTGAGCTCAAAATGTTAAAGGAACATGGATAGTGGACTGTTGTCATTGAGGCCCAAGCCCGGTAAAGCTGTAAAAGCCGTAAAGGCTCCAGGGCCCCTAAGGCTAACAGTATAGTCAGTTCGAAAAAAAAAAGCCAGTGAGGCATATTTTGTTACGCCGAAAACGATAAATATTTAAAAGAGGTACTTAGGGCACTAAGAAATTTCTTTGAAGATTTCTTTCTACTTGGGGCAGTCCGACTGGTGGAATACCTCCACCCTACAGAAGATCTCAGCCAAATTAACTTTGAGTTGTGTTCCTGCGGTGAGTAGAATTTCTGGAGCTCTTTGGGGGAGGGGGTCCAAGGTCGACAACGCGCTAGTAATACATATGATATCACAAGCGTTCATAGGCTACGGTAATCGCTTACCGTCAAGTGGGCCGTATGCTTGTTGGCCACCTTAGTTGTATAAAAAAACTCCTATCAGTTTATATAAGCAATTTTTTAAAAGTTGAATATTGCTTTTATTTTCTGTCTATTATTGATAACTTTCTATGACTTCAATGTTGTATGAGTTGTATGAGAGAGAAAGACTTACTTGACATTCAAGTTGATGACTCTGATCATCGTGCATTAGGTTTTTTATAGTGAGGATCCAAATTACCTTAAATAAATATACAAATACATAATATTCATTCCTTGACAGAAGACTTATGAGAGAGAAAGACAAGGAAGAGACGAGAGAGAGGGAATCGACAGTCTGGCAGGGTAATCAGTAAAACGCGATTTGTAGTCAAAGAATAATGATGTACTCCACGCAAGCGGAACTCAGGCACAGCTAGTATGTACACAAATTCATATAATTAATTTATTGATTACAGTTTCGATACTAGAATTGTTACATGAGCAATTAGTAAAACGTTTTGTACAAATGAACTCACGTCGCTAACTCCTACTGCGAGTAATTAATAACTCGTTCGATGCCGGTAGTAGTGTAGGATCAATTTATTGATAACAAGGTCAAAGGTAGTAAATTGCTAAAATTGTTTTAATGGATTAAAAAAGAACCGGATCAACTAGTTAGTGTTTGTTGATCGTTTTCATTTGTTTACTTGTTTGTGTTATATTTCTAAGCGTTATATGCTTTTTTTGAATAATCCCGTATTTGAATTGTCTATTTCACACGCATCTGAATTTCAACATTATGTTAAGAGTTCAGGGACCTTCTAGAGATTTCGTGATCGTCTCATTTGGGTATAAAAGCGAGTCTTATTGTGCGTCACGGCAGTTCTAATTTCGAAAGCGAAGTGGAAACAGTAAGCGAAATAAAAGAAGAACTACAAGAGGAACATACATACAGGAATATTCTGTAAGTACATTCGGTGAGCGATTTGTGAGTTTGTTTTGTTTTGTTTTAATTTGTATTTCTTTGAGTACGAATAAATTGTTTTCGTGAAATACTACGGCATTTTACTACCCACGGGCGTAATACCATGCATTTCTAAGCTCAAGAGATTATTTGTTTGTTTGTTAGAACGTGCGAAAACGAGGAAAATTATAGGCCACATAACTTTATACTGCGACCCTAAGAATCGGAGCAGTAATCATGAACTTCAAGCAATGTACCATTATTATTATTCATTACCATTAATAATTACGTCTTCAAATTAACAATCAGTCGCCAAGCACTTATAGGTACATAATGTTCCACTTTTTTTTTATAACCACGATGGTGACAAACAAGCATACGACCCGCCTGATGGTGAGCGGTCACTGCAGCCTATTGACTCTTGCAATACCAGAAGTATCACATGCGCGTTGCCGACCCTTGAAGAACTTAAGAATCCCATACTGTAGTCCAACCTCAGCTGGGAGCTCCTTCCATATCCGGAGCGTTCGCGGAAGAAAACTCCTCTGAAAGCGGACTGTCCACGACCATTTAGGTTCCAAGGTGTGAGGATGAACTCCCTACCGATGACGAGCGGTGCGATGATGAATACTTCGGTTAAGGACCAGTTTCATTAGGCTGCGCATTCTTTTGTTTAGGTCACATTATCACTTAACTCAAACTAGAAAATGATGTTGACCGATTGCAAATGATTTGTAGATAGAAATTTTGAAATATTTATTTGAAATCGATAAGGAATTAAAATCACGCAATTTTTTTTTATATACTCGTAGTAACGTGTGGCGTACGTGATTAAAAATAAAACGCTAAAAATTTTTATTTATATCAACTTCAATTTAAATACAATTTCTTCTATGAAACCTTAAAATATAAGAAAATATTCCAATAAAGATCTTATTGATCTTTCTTGAAATTATTGGCAGTAACAAAAGCCTCAAGATTGGGGCTTGTATATACTCGTATATAAATTTCTTAATCTGAAATGAAATAGTTTTCCTTTACAAATAAAGCTCACTTGCCTCACGGTTTCACCCGCATTAAATTTAATCGACCAACTTTCCACCGTGCCGCCTATAGTCGTTCCACTTCCGTACTTGCCTACAGGCTGCCAGATTGCTTGACCTTCATAGTTACTGCTTCGCTCATCAAAGTTGTAGCGTGACGTTATACAGCCTATAACTTTCCTTAATAAATGGTTTATAAAATGTATAAGGAACGTTTCAAATCTGACTGTTAGTTCCCAAGTTTAACACGTTCAAACAAACAAACAAACAAACAACTTGAGCTTTATAATATACTTAAAAATAAGAACGGTCTTATATTCGATGTTAGGATAATAATTAAATTAATAATTGCAATGTCGGTGTTATGTATGCCACCCTGCCCCTTGTTAGCACAGATCCGGCATCGCCGCAGTTCACTAATCCCTTTATCTGAGGCACCCGGCGATTGTTATTTTGATTATGGCGTTTTAATTTTTAGACGTAATATAAAACCTTTTCCTTGTAACCTACAAAAGGTCAAGGACCTTTAAAGGTTCGCCGAATATTCCATGAACATTGAAATATTATAATTTGCTGTTCATTTGCCCTTTGTTCTTTATATCATAAATATTACAGGGAGGGTATAATTAAAACGCCAAACAAAAAGTGGAAATGGGAGTATATTTAGGGTTTTGTTTTTTATTATTTCAGGGATGAAACAGGAAAATATTTTATAAATCGATATAAAAATGTAGCTTCGTGTTACAGATAAATATAGTAAAAATTGTTAGGTGGTAGGATAAGACAAAGTGTGTCCAACTATGTCGTGACCACCGTACGCCAAGTAGGCGTAACACTTACCATAGAGCAGGCTTAGGCTTGTCACATTCCGGGATTAGTCGGTGTATATCCAGTAAGCTAGGGGGCTGGATGTATCTGTACCCAACAGGGTCGCGACTACCATGTAAATGGTGTTAAACCCATCACAGTCTCTTTTGATTTGCGAGGTTTCGGGATTTTAAATCCGATGTATATATTAAGAGAGATAAGGCACAGATAATTTTATTGGAGATTTCTCACTACTTGGCGCAGACCGACTCTTGGATTACCTCCACCCCACAGAAGATCACCGTCAAATGACCTAGTGTTGTGTTCCAGCGGTGAGTAGGATTTCCAGAGCTTTTTGGAGTCAGGGGGTTCAAGGTCGGCAACGCCCTAGTATACCTATGTTATTATAAGGGTCTATAAGCTACGGTAGCCGTGTACCATCAGGCGGGCCGTAAGCTTGTTTGCCACCTTTGTAGTATAAAAAAACAACTAACAAGAGGTTTTCAGGTCGGCATAACTGCGGTGATCGTCGATAGATTTCCTATCTCACGGTGATCGCCCTATTTTTTTGGATTGTACCTACTGTTTTTACCATCAAGCACAATGCTAATGCTACTTTGCCTTGATACTATAAAAGCATACAGATATGAACAGATAGACAATAAATATCTAATTTGTAATATTTAGAAAAGCGTCCATGCGTCTCCAGACTTATAATTATTTTCTTTTCTCATATATACACCTTATAAATCTCAACGTCTCTCTGCCCGTTTATGTTCTTTTCACGTGAAAACCACTAATCCCTAATCCGATTTAAACGGTTTTTATTTTAATTTATAGCTATTTTATTTGGCTAGATTATAGAAATTATTTGGTTATATAAAGTAACATACGAAATAAGCAGTGACGATAATGGTGAATCAAATCGGTAAAAAGACGCATTTCGAGTGTTGCAATAGCTTACGCTGAATAAACCATACGAGATAAGTCAAATTAATGTTCTACATAATTGTAGATCTTAAAAGACCTACAAAAAATTTAGCAATAGCATATATCTACATCCTAACCATCAACCACAATAAGCAATGTTTGTATTCCGTTTGCGCATGCGCTCGGCTGACGGCATTCTCTAGTCCACACAAGCGGAGCCGTGGACACAGCTGGTACGTTATATTTTTCTTTGGTGCGTCAAAGTTCATTGTAAACTAAACTAGTTATAAAAAATGATTTCACGAATAGATCCGATGCAAATAAACATAGTTCACCAGAAGAATTTCAAATCAACTCTTCTGGATCATGTCGATAGAAAACGTAGTTAGTGAATCCAGATGTAATTTCGTGTCTGGGAGTAGACGTCCGACTAAACTCCGTATCGACGTCAGAACGGGCGTCCCTGATCCCCGGAACGGGGAATAAATCTAGATTTATAACGTTGAAAGAGTTTCATTTTTATTGCTCGACTACGAATGTTCGATAAACTATGTCTGATTGTGCCGAATGGAACTGTAAACTTGTATTCAATAAAATAAAACCTATGTAAAACGTTCTGTGAATATAGTTCTCTTTGTGACATTTTGCCTATTGATTTCTCAGGGAAAACATGCAATACTTACAGCCCTATTGATTTTTAATGGCAAGTATAACAGCAACACACTAAAAGGTATTCTTATCGGCATGAGGGAGGATGGTTTTATGCAGTTATATCATTAACTACCCGTGTGCCCGATGGGATATAACATCAACTACATTTTTTTTATTTTACATTAATAGGAAACCTTACTGCTAAAAATAATCGAATAGAAGGCCAATTATAAGTTTTCACAAATAGAAACAAAAAAGAAAGAGAGTCAGCAACGATGAGAAACACAAAAATTAACACAAAATAATACTTAAAACCTAATGAAAAAGTTTCTGCATAAACTGCGCCTTAAGGAAGATACACTTGTATTAAATAGGTCAATAATCTAAAGAATTAAATTCTTTGCACGCCCAAATAAGAAATGAATTTTATTTATAGGCATGTTGTCCTTACAAATTGAACATATAAAGGTTTAGATTTTCTTAACGTAATATTTGTAGATACACACAACTCATTTTTCGATAGGAATTCCGGACAGTCTATAATTACATTGGATATAACACTTAAATCAGTTAGATCGGTTATTTTACGTCGATCACAGATTGGAATAAAATATCACAGACAATATATTAAAGTAAACAAATACACCTCAAAATCACATTGAAACATGTTACTTTTCTTTATAATTTATTGAGGTACATGTAATAATAATATACTTCTTAGCTTGCAACGATACAAAGGAAAAGTTGCAAAGTAAACAATTTCATGTCGTTCAGAAGTAAGATGCAATCCCCAGTTTCCTCTAAATATGCAACGTTGTTTAACATTATGTATTCACAGCTCCCTCGAGACACATGTCTGTTAATGGTCAGCAGTACGCTCTTAGATTAAGAATCAAAATTAAAATAGAAGGGTCTTCTTTCGGCAGAGAGTATTTTTAGTACATACTTTTTTATATAATATAGTATATCTATAATTAAAGTATAATATTACTACACAGAAACATAAAAATTACCCAGTTTCATCCGTGTTAAATTTATTCGACAAACTTTCCACTGCGCGGCGTCGCCATCAACACGCCCGTGTAGCCATATCGTTGTTCCACTTTCCGTACTCGCCTACAGCTTGCCAGATTGCTTGATGTTCATAGTTACTGCTCCGTTCCTTAGAGTCATAGTATAAATATATATAGCATGTACTATTTCCCACAAACCTGGCTATCGAATACAAAAGGAATTTTTCGAATCCGACTCGTATTTCCTAAGATAAGCGTTTTTAAACAAACAAACTCTTAATCTTAATTATAATAGTTTAGATAAGGAAGATAACAAAATTTAGCTGAAATCTCCAGAACCTTATTGATGCTAAATAATCTCGAATATTCTTTGTTAAAGTTTCTTGTAATCATAAAAACAATTCTGACGACAGTTTTGAATATAGATATACCGTAGTAATGCCCTTCATTATCCTGGTCGGTGTCGATCGAACACCATTTTGAATAGGGTTCTGTCTGGTGTGTTATGATGTTATTATTGTTTTGTTGGCATTTTGCCCAAGCTTTGTTGAGTATGTGAATAATTAACATGTCTCGCGAAGAAATATCAATTATTTACTGGCTTTTCTGTCATTCGCGTAATTTTACCAACGTTAAGGGAAAAAAACAATGAACATATTATGTTTTATCTCTCTGTATCTACAATGTATCTATTCTACTCCATTGTTAATCTATGACTGTACAAGTAAATAGTGGCATTTTACTGCACGGTAATTCACATAGGGTTCTCAACGTTGATACCGTTTCATTATACCGTCGCGTCGGGTAAGCGGACGCTTTTCGGTACAAACATCGCAACCTATTTTGAAATAATTGTGTACTTTAGAGAAATCGGAAAACAATTTAGCTACACAGACAACGTCTGAGTTTGTAAGTTTATACAAGTTTGTTCACGTTACAAGAAAAAAATGTGCGTGTCATCTCTGACGCGCGACTGGAGTTTACTCTTTAAGACTGATTGGCTTGCAATATATTATACAATAGGCAAAGTTTAATTATTAATTACTTATACAAGTAAGTTCTCTATGAATAATGCATAAATACACACACATAAATACACACGCGTTGTGCGGAGGGGCAACATAACGACTTCAATACATTCGATTTTGCTCCCCATCTAATTTACGTACTACGGGGCTGATGAAAATTGATTCTTAAGAAGTAAACTTAAAAAATGAATGTTGAATAGTTTCTACTAGTAATTCATAATAAATTAAATGATAAAGGAAGTAAGCAACTTGAATTTAATAAATTAATTTTAAAGCAGTTATATATATTATTTTGTTTTAAATATAGTAAAAGTGACGGCACTATATGTTAAGTACAGCACACTACAATCTAAGCACAACGGTGACCACCGACAGATCGGCAATTCATTGACGGTCGCCGCTGTTAACAGCTTCCAAGCTTTTCGACAGCTGAATATACACTGGCTGAAACGCACTAAAAGAAAAAAGTCACAGTGAATGACTTTCATCATGTGTATGGTGGCGGGTCTGTACATATCACTAACACCCCTTAAATCCTATATCTAATAATCACATATGAAAGTTTTCTTGATCGGTAATATTAATGGTAAATATCCGAGTACTGTTTTTTAATTTAAGGCTCCTTATGCGAAATATAATATTTACTCTCTGTAATAACATTACAATGTAATTAGTATATTAGCGTTCTTCAGTTCTCACACCTTAAGGCAATTGCTTTCTTCACACGCTGGCAGTTTGAATTATTGCAAGTATTAATCTATACTAATATTAAAAAGCTCAATAACTTCAAGCTAAGATTTTAAGGAGCCGCGAGCAGTAACCATGGCTTTGGCGCCAGTGCGGTGGAGAGTTGGTCGAATTAATTTAACACGGGCGAAATGCTGGGGCACAGCTAGTGACCAAGTAAATTTTAATAAAACCAATCGAAGTTTTGTAACCTTAGTCAAGCTAATTAAGTTTTCAGGCAACTTCTGCCCTAACTCCAATGCAATAGAAGTCGGATCAAGAATTTTCCAAATTATTATCACACGTAATTTCAAACGGGTACTCGATGAAGGGTATCTTTGTCGGGCGATCCTTACACGACTACACATAAATGAGAGATACCTGTGAACTATTACGATGTGAGTTTCATGGACCGTCTGCGCCTCGATTATGTTCGGGCGTGAACTTACATGGACTGATCTACAGTGCCATCGAACCGGCACATTGTTGAAAACGATGGGCTTACGAGTAGGGAGCTGTTAATATATGTACATGAGTTGAAGCTATATTTACATTACATACCTTTATGCGAGCGATTTTACAGTAGTAATACCCGCAGTGATTCATTACAATTTATTGTTTTTGATGACGTGGTCGCAACTGTGGGCCTCATAAAAAAGCTCAAGGTCACTCAAAATGGTAATGGAGAGGGCTATGCTTGGAGTTTCTTTGCGTGATCGAATCAGAAATGAGGACATCCGCAGGAGAACCAAAGTCACCGATATAGCCTAAAGAATAGCTAGACTTAAGTGGCAGTGTGTGGGCCACGTAACTCGTAGAACGGATGGCCGATGGGTCCAAAGAGTTTTCGATTGGCGGCCACATACCGGAAGATACAACGTGGGCAGACTACCGCGGTGGTTGAGATCTCAGTGCCACCTATCGAGTGCAAGGTTACATCAAATATTCTTAATAAAAAATATTTCGATTTACCAACTTTCGTGGTACTAGGTCAAATAGCTTTAGAGTTTATTAGTGTCAACATGCCAACATCTAGTAATATATAATTGAGGTAGCGGTGGCTTGACTATAGTGCCACCTATTGGATCATTAGTCCCAGAACCATCGTCTCAATCAAAATCAAAAATATTTTATCCAATTTAGGCCCTAAGAAGGCACTTATAAATGTCAAGTACCGGTCCGGAAAACATCCCAGCCGTTGAGAAGAACCGGCAAGCAACTCAATGGGGTATGTTAACAAAAAAATGTATTTGAATATGAGCTCAATCGGTCAAGTCGTTCAGTAGTTACACCAACACAAGTTTTATATTTAAAAAAAATGTATTGAATGGTGAATCCGAGAACTGGGTTCCATTAAATTTCTCAGAATATATGTACTTATATATATATATATATATGTGTATATAATTTATAAATGTGTTATAAACTATGCGTAATCACAGTGTGTACCAAACAATAGGAAGAATATTAAAATATTCATGTAGATAGATATAGATTAATTACTTAATATTTACAAATATTAAGATATGATAATAATAATATTTTATCGCTTTCGTTGTGATAACAGCTTTACTTAAAGACTTTCGAGTTGAATACTCAATATGCTATTTAGGAAAAAGGGGTTTATCGGTGATGGGAAATTCGATAATACCAACACGCAGCTTTGTGAGTTCTATTCATAATGGAAAGATGGGGTATAAGGGTGTTTGTATATTGAATTTGGTAGACGTGCACTATAATATAGTTACAGGTATAATGATATTTTGCATTGGGATTATACGATAAAAGTATGAGGGTATTATATATTTTGTAATATTTTGCATAATATATAAGTATATTAGTATATATAGTATCACAATACTATTATTTCCCTGCGGCTCTACGCGCGTTTTTATGCAGTAAATGTATTCGTCTCGTAATATTTTTTTATCATATTATCAACAATTGTTATAGCCTATCTATTGAGGAATTGCATAAGTCTCCCTTGTACAAAATTTTATCAAAATTCAGTTTGGCCGTTTTTGAATAAATCCGAATACGAACAGACAACTGATTATTTATTTTATTATATAAATATTTTAATAGGGTTTATAAAAATATCATTAGGATTTGATTATAATACCAACCAATTAAATATGTACCTAATTAATCTAAAGTTGTAATCAGATATGTCTGAAGCTTAAGGCTAACTTTGTTGTGAGTTATTGGTCTAATACACTCTTATTTCATCTTAAGTAAACAAATAAAACAATTAATTTTCATCAATGTATTTACCAGCTATATTTTATAATAATTTGGAGTATATTTTTTAAAGTATTTATCGGTTTTTTACAAGTTTAGTCTTTTACTCGTCGATTACTAATAATCAATTTGACAATCCTATAAAAATCTCATCTTGTTTATTATCTAGAATTGGAAAGTGTTCATTATATATTAATAGTTAGTCCCAAAATAAACATGGTTGAGACTTACCCGCGAAAATATTTCTGGAATACGGTCAATATTTTTTACAACATATAACAAAATATAGGTGTTGTATATTTTAATGTTGTATAACAGAGTCGAAGTAGCTAGTTATGCAGCATGTACCCTCTCTTATTACGAAGTATTAGTCGGTACATATGTAGAAGACGCTGATGTTACATATTTACTCGTATGTTGTGACTACGATTGGCGATAACCACCTCTTGTTTAGACTAGACGAATTGCGACATATTTTTGTTATAAAGTTATAAAAGACCACCTAGTGCTTACTATATAAAAGATTATGTCTAAGAGGATTGTAAGACCATTTATTGATTCTGTAGTAAAGCTTAATAAAAACAGTTGTATGTATTTTAATTTTAAAAATCTTGACGCCTCCCATAACACTTAACTAGCTAGTAAAAGTTTGTTACGCAATATTTATTGACAAATGGTCTAACCTATTTCATAGAAAGTTCTTTAGGTACTATATTTGAACTGTTTAATTTAGCATTTAAAATTATAGTTTTGAAATTACATTTGTTCGTGTAGTTTTATTTA
This sequence comes from Saturnia pavonia, assembly GCA_947532125.1. Classification (NCBI taxonomy): domain Eukaryota; kingdom Metazoa; phylum Arthropoda; class Insecta; order Lepidoptera; family Saturniidae; genus Saturnia; species Saturnia pavonia. Next base: position 14,171,203 of record OX383900.1, on the reverse strand, counting down.
ATATTTTAAGTTATGCATTTTCTGTGTTTTTACTTTCTATATATTTCTTAGAGGTGTTTTATCCTGGGAATGCCATATCACCGTTAATTCGTCATCAAAATTAATGCTTATGTTAATAATGTGATTAATTATTATGTTATTGTCGACAAATAGTTTAAAATTCTCGTTTTCGTTATTAAGATGATTATCAAATGAAAAGCGTACTTTGATTAGGATTACCATCTATTTATAAATCATCATTTGAAAATCTATTCAACTTACATGCAGGAGTCGCCATCTATTAATAATCTTTTTAACTAAAATGACAGTTGTTAGTGTGTTTATCTACACTAATATAATAAAGCTGAAGAGATATTTTTTGTTTGTTTGTTGAAACGCGCTAATCTCTGAAACTACCGGTCGGATTCAATAAATACTTTTTGTGTACGATAGCCAGATTTGTGAGAAATAGTATAGGCTATATAACTATATGCTACCACCCTATGAATTGGAGCAGTAGCTATGAACGTCAACGTCAATCTGGCAAGCTAGAGGCAAGTACAAGAAGTGGAACGACTATAGGCTGCACGGATGCTCTGTTTGTCTAATAAATTTAACACATATGAAACCGTGGGGCATATCTAGTATTCTATAATGTGCAAAATATTCGCACAGGTTAGCTAGTATATACTTTTAACTTACGTAATTTAATGCATGTTGTTGTTGACTTTAATTAGTAATTATATTCAATAATTAATAATTTTATCGCCAAGAATGGCATTAATGCCAATTTTACGCACATTTTGCATGACGTTGCGAACTGAAAACTTAATACTGCTATGTCAAATTGTCGATAATTATATCTTATTGTGTTACTGTCATCAATCTCAAATAAATAAACTGTCATAGTATGTAGTTGAAATAGGTATATAGTTCGATTTTTTTTCTCTAATTATTGATTAATATCTAGGCATAACTATTTCTCAGTCAATCATTCAGACAGGTATTTAGAGAGCACTCGTTATAAACATAACAATGCCGACCTCGCATTTAAAATAGATCGCGCCTTTATTAGATAAGTGCTTAATGCCAAATTACGAGGATACTTCACCCTTCACCGAAAGGTGACCTTTACAAATATAATAATAAGCTATTGTGAATTTGTATTCGCAAAGAATTCATATTGCAATAATGATTTTTTAATCGATTTTTTTTAATTACATTAATATAATATTAATTACTTTTTTATTTCGTATTTGATGATTTTTAATAACTATATATAATATAAGAAATGTTGTTAATTAAAATTCAAATATGTATAAATGATTTACAATGTCACACAATATGCGCGTAAAATTTAGCATGAATGCCATCCATGGAGTCAAGTTATTTAATAGTGACATTATTCCGACGTGGCAGGTGACATACTTATCATACTGGGTAATTATACGTCCCGTAGCTTATGCGAGCAATTACTTACACACCGTCGTGATGGACGTACAGATTAGGTGCAAACCAATATCAAATAATCCGGCCGACGTACTGCCATAATCAATTATAATGAACAAGTATCGATCTGTCCTTTAAAATGTGCTAGCAATATATTACTCTAAGAAATTATATAAGCTTGATTTAATTTATAACTCTAAGTCACAATACATGATATATATTTAAAGAAAGTAGCAAATTAATAAAAACGTTTTAAATTAAGTAAATCAAAAACATGTATAATTTAAAATATACAAAAAAAAATTGTCTTCTATTTTGTGTATAGAGTTGATCTTGTACTGGGAAGTAGCTGGAAAATAACACGCTGAATTTAAATTATTACGATGTTAGTTTAGCTTTTATTATCTGTACATCTGGTACATTCTCGACAGTCTGTAACCTAAGCTTATTTATAATTCTTGATATTTCTTGATTGCAGCTTTATATAGTATATTTATGTCAACCAACGAACAAAGATAGTATTTAATTTAGTTGCAGAATTAGCCTTTTGGAAAGTACTAAAATAAACTTTAGAAGAAGAAGAATGGCCTTAGAATATCGGTTAAAGTGAATAATACAAACCCGCAAAAGATAAAGTCAAACGATTTATGCGTCCTAAAGTTTCTGAATAGGTACGAAGGGGAACTAAAGTTCTGTAATCTGTATTCAAATTTGTTACCTCAAAACTTACGAGGCGAGATTGATCGTTGCTGATTGTACTTAGCGCTATCAAGGATCGACCTTATAGACATGCGAAATGTTTCTAGCGACGCTGTCGGATGTTATTAATCCATTAACAGTGAGAAACTTTTATATGGCTATTATGGGAGTATAGGTACTATTAAATTGGTCTCATTAAATGAACATTCAGTCTAGCATGTAGATAACTCCGTGAACCACTATTGAAATAAATATTACAGAATATTTTACATCTTAAGAAGAGTTTTAGGCGGTGCAAAAATATGAATTAAGATTTGAGGATTTTAACCAGTTTCTATAAATTTCTTTCATCAACAACACATGCGTAAATAAATGTGCCTTTATGCCTAGCAACAACGTAGTGTTTTTGGAACGAAGATCCTTATGTGGCGTTGCGGAGAGGCAAAACGTTACGTAACGTTAAAGAAAAGCGTAAGTGTTTTATGTATAGTCTATGTATGATGGCTATACAGTGTCTAATGTATAGTCTAGAACATAATTAGGCTTAATTATTATTATTCATGTAAATAGCTGTTTCCTTGTTTATGATTATTACATATTTTTAGAAATCATTGTAAATAAAATAAAGGTGTTAAGATAATTTTGTAAAGTAGTTTTTTTATTTTTATTGATAAAAAAATCATAATAAAATATATATACCCGATTAATTATTTTCTTTATACCTCGAATAGAACTTGAAATTAATATTTTATAATAAGGAACTTCATACCTATCTGATGTCCCACGACACCACTCGTTTTTTATTTAAAAAATTGTTTTGATCATTAATTTAGAACTTTAGTACATACTTATATTGACAGTTTTCGGATACTATCAAATATTCCGTTTCTTCTTTTATCGTATTTCAAATTTATCAATACAGTCGCCAGGTTTCAAATTTAAATTGCCAAAAAAACTAGTCTTTGTCATTGGGTTAATTTGTAAAAGTATACATTTCATACAATTTTTATATTTAGTATAGGAATAATATTGATTGATCTTTCATCTGTCTTACAATATATATATATATACAATGTTTTGTGAATTTTTTTCCGCATTGGTTTTAGTATAAGAAAAATATAATATAACTATCGTATGCCCGCGGCTCCGCCCGCGTGAACTACAAAAAATTTTGTTATCGGGATAAAAAGTATCCTATGTGTCCTAAGTGTCCTATATATAGGATAAGATATAATACACAGGCACTTCTAAAGTAAAAAGTTAATTGAAAGAGAAAAAATGAATACTATTTTAACGTATATGTCTGAAATTATAACGGATATTATTCGAGGTTTGTTGTTGTCTAGATGTTTTCGTAGTAATTCCATTTCCCTTGAAATTGTAATATACATTGTATTACCTTCGGGTTATTATCCTGATGTTATGATCATAAACAACAAGTAATGAACAGTATTGTTTCATATACACACGAAATACAAACACGACACGACATAATTCGTGATATACGATAAAGAGGAACACAATATAATTGAATTAACTTAAAACTCTAGGTCCTCTTAATTGTCCTTTTAAAATAGACTAAAGTTGAGTTTATAATGTTAAGCTGTGTTTTTAAAATGAATTAGAAGTTTTTACTTAATCTTAATTAGATATATTCGATTATTTATTTAATTTGTAATAATTTTGGACTTACGGCGCAATGATAGCGTGTACGGACATCGCGTCGATCGACGTGAGTTTGAATCTCTGCAATGAGCCTGAGCTTTCGGTGAAAAAAAACATCGTGATGAAACCATAGCATGATGGTGGGGCATTTTCCTCAAGTTGATATCTAACACCAACACCATAAATGCAATGTTATTGATAGTACATATAATTTTGTATTTTTTCATTGGAGATAAATAAATTACCGTCATCAAAAATTCAGTGAAGCGGTTTCCACAAGATTGGCGGGTGTAAAAATAACACCAGCCTGAAAACATATCCACTAGGTATAAGCTCTCTTATCAACAGAAGGCATGGATTTAATCAATATTAGCAAGCTGAAGTGGCAGTGGGCCGGCCATATCTCGCGAAGAACCGACAACCGCTGGGGTAAACAAGTTCTTGAGTGGAGTTGAGTGGAGAGCGCGACTCGGCAAACGTAGTGTAGGACGGCCTCCGGTCAGATGGGATGACAATCTGCAAAAGACTGCAGGCAGATGCTGGATGCGGCAAGCTTAAGACAGGGCGCTATGGCGCTCATTAGGAGTCCTATGTCCAGCAGTGGACTACTATAGGTTGATTATTATTATACTATAGTATATATAATTCTTTGATTTACTCGTTACAGTATATATTTATATCTAGATTATAGATAGGTGTATCTAGATTGAATTCAATAAGTTAACATATTCAAATTAAATATTCTTCTTCTCCCAACAACAATTAAGTAGAGTCAGTAGAACATTTTTTCCTTCTCTACTCCTCCACTCCCGTCTACTCTTCCAATTACAACAACTACTTACTCATTCTTTTCCCGCGAGAACCACTTGTCCGATGTGCATTGTTTTTAATATAATTTATAATTTATGTTATCTGGCCAGGTATCTAATAGGATATACTTTGTTACATAAAGTAACGTACAAAATAAGCAGTGACGATATAAGTAATGATGTATCAATACGGAAAATGTACACTTTTGAGGCGCTTAAATGGTTTACTAAACGATACATATTAAATTAATATAATACATAATTGTAGATCTTAAACAGAACAAACAAAAAAGCCTAAAAAAATGTATTTTTTTACGATCACCTACAATAAGCATTTTTGTCTTTAAACGAAAGAGACGGGAGACCGCCGTAGGTGGTGGGTGGGGTGTGGTAGCGGAGCCAGCACGATTCGTGCGTGTGCTCGACTGACGGCATTCTATAGTCCCCGAGAGCAGAGCCGGGGGTACAGCTAGTATAATTATATGACTTACATCTCTCCTCATGACATAATTAAATTTAAATAAAAAACGAATTTTGTATAGTTATTCGAATTTTATTGAAATGCCTTTAAATACAAAATACTGTCATTAGTACTATCCTAATTAATATGTTTATCCCGAAACGGATATAACGTGGCATAAATACAATTTACAAATATACGGCTAGGGAAATAATTGGTGTCGGACAATATTTTAATAGTTTCACATAGCTCTTTGTTAAAGTTCACCCAGCTTACAATACTTAATTGGACTCATATGTAACTGTTCTCTGTTAAACCGCCGTCGGTTCCAACTTTCAAGCTCTGCTGCAGGATTGTTATGTTGTCCGGGGCCTTTGACAAAAACATCACCCGCCGAACACACTGCCGACATTGTTAAGTGAAATAAACATTCTAACTTTAATAGCTTTTATGTATTATAGAGCGAGCAGCGTTGTTTTCAATGCATATGAAACTTCTATTTCAGCGTTTTGAAAATGAACGAAATATATTTGGTATACCACTTTATTGTTCTATGCTGTTTTTGTTATATTTGCCTTATGAAACCATAACATGACTATCGTGATTAACCATTATATAACCATCTTGATAAAACCATAGCATACTGGTAGGGCTTTTTCCAATGCCTAAAAGTTTTTTTTATCGTTACCGGTCGGCACGATTTTTGGGTCTGGCTTCTGCATGTGCAATTTTAGTTTCTCCTATGTTACAAATAAAGGAAGAAATATTTTTTTCTGATCAAAGTTTGCTTTGAAGAAACTACATAGAATTTTCCTAATTTTCAAGAAAAATGACTGATTTTTCATAATATATATTTTTACAATTTTTTTTTAATTACGATTAACAATTTTTTTGCTGAATTTCAAAGCCTTTTAAATCCAATAATTGTGATAAACAATAGCATATAAACGTAAAATAATAAAAAAAACAAGTTCAAAAATGAATATTCTTAGTTGTTCTCTTATGTTTGTATGGGCTTTCTCGTATTAAACCCCAAATTTAAACTCCCATCTCCCATCATAACGACACTCAAAGTCCATCACATCTTGGTGAAAAGGTTCTCCTTGCTCCTCTTAGTAGGCACACATATTGTCTTTAAATTGATCCAGTTGAGAATGTAGCATATGAAGTTTATGGGACATTCTGCAGCCTATAATTTTAAAGCTTTCAAGCATAGTTTCAATCAACTCTTCATAATTAGGAGCTCTGTGGTTACCAAGAAAACCATTAATTACTCCTTAAGGACTCTCCCAGGCTTGTTTTTCATGAGCATTAAGAAATTTTGTGAAATCAACCGTGCTCATTATTTGTTTTATTTGTGGTCCAACGAAAATACTCTCTTTTACTTTAGCTTCACATAATTTGGGAAAAAATCTCTTTAAATATTCAAAGCTACAAAATTTGGATCCAGACCTTTCACAAATTGCTTCATTAGGTCAAATTTTATATGAAACAGCGGCATCAATATAATCTTAGGCTCTAAAATTGGTTCCGACTTGTTATTATGTTTTCCTAGTTCTCAAGTATTTTTGCCATTAACACAGGCAAAATGAGGTACCCATTTTTTATTTTGATTCCGGATTTTGAAGTTAAAATAGGCTCCACAAGCTTCGCAAAGCTTCAAATTCTTTGCCAAAGCATTTTTTTTTTACTTTAATAAATTCACCGCAAATAAAACAATGAATCAACATCCTGTTTCCATTGTCTTGATGCCATTTTCTAACTTGGTAATACACAAGGGCGATTTTCACAGCTGTGGTAGACAAGTAAAGGCAACTACTGTGCCCTTTACAAATAATATGGAATACCCGATAGCTATCGGGTTGATCAAAGTGGGCCTACTTTGGCTAACTATGGGCCTCATAAGAAAGCTCAAAGTCACTCAAAGGGCAATGGAGAGGGCTATGCTCGGAGTTTCTCTGCGTGATCGAATCAGAAATGAGGAGATCCGCAGGAGAACCAAAGTCACCGACATAGCCCGAAGAATAGCTACACTTAAGTGGCAGTAGGCGGGCCATGTGGCTCGTAGAACGGATGGCCGATGGTGTCAAAGAGTTCTCGAGTGGCGGCCACGTACCGGAAGACGCAGCGTGGGCAGACCCGCCACAAGGTGGTCCGACGACCAGGTAAAGGTTGCGGGAAGCCGCTGGATGCGGGCAGCACAGGACCGGTCGTTGTGGCGATCTTTGGGCTGAAATGATGATGATGATGATCAAAGTGCTACCATCTGTTGCTTATAAAAAAACTAAAAATTACTCATCGACGTAAATCCGAGAAAAGCAAACTTTAAAGGCTGAAAATAGTAATTTAAGTGATTTTTGATGTCTAGAATCAGAAATCAAGCGTTAGAACAGGAACCTAAAAGAATATTTTTTTTGTCGACTTTTTTAGCAATATAAGATAAAGGAAAATCAAAATTATTTTAAGAGAGCTATAATTTATATTAAAACTTGAACATATTTTTTTATACAATCTATTTATTTGCAAATCGGTTAGTTACCTATTCACCGCTTTCAGGTATCATAATCTACAGTAGCGGTACGCTATGATGGCCGTTTTGAAAAATTACAATAGTGAAGTAAAATGTCAATTAATTTTCAAAAACAATATAAACAAATACGAGCATTGACGCGAGTTTGCCCGAGGTAGTAGTTGTTCTGGCCAGGGATCCTATATGTGACGATAGCAGATGTTTTTTTTTAAATTTCGAATTTTCAGAAACATACATGCCGTGTTTTCTGGTAAATAACAACGCTATTCATTCTGGATACAATGGATTCTGTCAAATAGTGCGTTTTTTTTTTGTTAGTAGTATTAGACCATAATACACATAGATAAATTTTGAGCATAATAATAAGAACATAAATTTTGTTTCATTGTTTTCTAAAATTATAAATTCTATTTTCATGACTATTCACTATTGATAATAAAGAACAGCAATTTGCTCCTTCAAATGTAGTTATTAATTTATATGTAACTTCATGAGCGAACAAACGTAAAACGGCCATCATAGATTGCCACTATTTTAATAAAGCGATGTTAACATCTGTCTTAATGTAGATTAATTATAAAACTATTTTAAGGAGAGCTTGAATATAATAAGAAAAGCTAATATGAATTCGGTTCGGGATTTTAGATTAGGGATTAGTAGTTCATCTTGAAACACGAAAAAGTATTTGCCATATAAAATTATGTCACACGAACATTGCCTAAATCATATTTTTTTTATTAATGATTTAAGATTAGATACTTATCTATTTCCGTGATACCTTCGATCTTATGTCATGTCATGTTGCAATTCGATCGACATGATTAATGAACGCCCACTCAATAATCACTCATTTCCAAGGAAATAAGTGCCCCTTATGCTCCGGCTTGTCTTTCAATTAGTTCACTTACAATTACTGACCTATCAATTATCAAACAAATGCTGAACGAGACAGCTAAATTATGCACATGAATATGACCGAGACACGGAACACATAAAAAAGTTAACACATAAATCTCATGCGAGTTCTAAATAACAATAAGCATAGTCGGAAACCAAAAGTTTTCAATAAAATACGACGGTTGTTTGAAACACAAATTGTTCGACGGTGTTTGCTAAATCCGCGTATGATTTCAAATTAACAATAATCATGTTTATTCGATATCGGATTTTGGTGTCGGTAATGTTGATTTACAGTAAATGTGTTTAGATAATTTTGTATAGTTACACCGAAAGTTTTAAATTAATTAATGTACGTATTAATTATAGTTGTGATGAACTTTTATGACAGACCCATAATTAAAAATGGGTTGAATTCGTGTTTGGTTCAGAATAGTGGCCATGCCACGCCGTGACTTCACGTTTAGTTAAAAACTAAATTAGGTACTTGACAAATTTTTAAGATATATCTTTTACCGAAGTGTAACAAATTTATTCAGTAATTATCCCATGTATCGACAAAGTAAGCTAATAAGCTATAAACGTTTGTAAGACAGAGAGCTAAAATTTATGAGTTACACCAAAGTAAAAATAATTTATTCGAACTAAAATTGCTTTATTAGCTGCAACCACTAGTAATGATGGTAGTTAATTTCTGAAATTGAAAATATAAATATCATATCGGCAATGGAAAAGTTAATTGACTAACGTGCATATGACAATCTTTACACGTTAGTCAATTAGCATTTCCATCGTCGATATAATAGCAAGTTATGGAAAAGAGGACAGGGTTAACTTGTCTCACGTAGACTCGTCGCTTTCGCCTCCGCAGAGACTCAAGCTTAAGTCCGATCCTCAAGAAAGGAGCTCATTGCATCCATGATACTGTGGCCCCAGCATTTACTAATCCAACATACATCAAACTGTATTTCAGTCATACTCACCTATATGTCCTACCATATACACATATATCACAGAGATTCTATAAGAGAACATTTTTCTTATTTTTTATTTAGCTACAAACAATCGTCCGATGAACTAAATCCATAAACGCATGTTATACTATATTAACTAAACCGGGGCCACGCTTCGCTTTGGCTCAGTCTGAGGGAAGTAAATAAAAGTATTGTAGTGAACATATTTCCCGTTCCCGTGGAAACTTCGGAATAAAATTTATATAAAACACTTTTATATATGGTAGGGGAGCCCACGGTGATAAATAGGGATTTACTCGACGTCATAGAAACCTATTGGGTTGCAAAGCTTACATGATAAGAAGAAACAAATGAAGAAACAAACGAACGAATATGAATGAATATTTATATTTGTAGATATTATTTATAGTTAGTTAGATACAAAGGATAGTTAGATTCAATTCGTGGAATTGCACGCACGGCTAACGGTCAAGTCCGAGATTCGATTACTATGGCACCTTACGCTAGTTACCATTTCGGCTGAGTGCATTCTGCGCTCACCGCAAAGCCCGGTGCAGCTGTAAAGACCCTTGACACCATAAACTTCAGTTAAATTTAATAAAAAGCTATGCATAATGTTCAGATATTAAAAGCAAGATATTTATACGCACAATTGCTAGAGTAAGTAGCAGTGGGTGCGGCAAATTGCTCGTAGAATGGATGACCGATGGAACCGAAGAGTTCTGGAGTGTCGCCCATGCACCAAAATACGCGCGTGGGTAGACCCGCTGGATCGACGACTCCGCAGGATGGGAGCAGCGCAGGACCGGTCATTGTGGCGATCTTTGGGGGAGGCCCATGTCTAGCAGTGGACATCTTTCAGCTGAATGAACGGATAAATATTTGCCTTTAGATATTGGATATGCAGATATATGTACGATATAATTTAAGCGGCTTAACGTAAAATAATGTCACTCTTATCATTAAAATATATCTAGAACTTTCGCAGTTTCGTTGGCTCTATCATTGTTGCTTGTTTTGTGGCCATATCGTAATTCTTAGGCGCGCTCATGACTACCCTGAGATTGATGTTGCAAAACCTACACCACTGTCATGCATCACATTCACTGTGAACGTGAAATAATTATTTTGCGAGCCCACGTCAACGATGCTCACTTTTCAAAATTTATGTTCCTCTGTATGAGGTTTACGTAGAATTATTTAAACTTCTTATATTCTTCATATTCAATATATCAGTTATGTTATTGCTAACAAGTTTATTAAGACCGGTTTAAATTAAACTAACTTAATAGAAACAGAGAAATAATTGTGCAAACGTATCTGGTCTTCAGAACATAAATTTCATTGTATCTGATAAGATAATATTAAGAATGCTTAAAAGACTTAAGATTTTAAACGTTAACAAATAATTAATTGTAAAATATTGTTTTTCAATAGCGGGGAACATAAGCTATAAAATAATGTTTGAATCGTTATTTTTTATGAAGAATTAAGACACATAGGGCGTTACCACAAAAAAAAAAACCTTTAAAAATAATATATAAGTAGAGATTATCTCAGTGAAAATGCATTAATGGCATGTTTTGTCATCATTTCATGAATGTCATTATGGCTCATTATACACATAAATATCAATAGTAATAGATGACTTTAAAAGCGAATTTTTGCAATTAACTCGCACCAGTTAATCTACCCATTCATAAAAAGTTATTAGAAGTTCTTAATTCTCATTGTTCTCTTAACGTGTAAAAGTAGTTCGCGCGAACTTAATACGACTATAGCAAAGCATAGCTGCAGGGAAGTCGCTAGAAGACTGAGTTTGTAATTAGTTCTCGTTTAAAGATACGTCTATGTGTTTCGGTTTGAACGACATTAGTAAGTTGTGATCATTGTTATTAAAAGCTTCTTATTATAAAAAGAAAGAACGCACGTAATTAACTTATTATTTGCGGTAGTAGTTAAATTTCTTTGGCGGTATATAAATCAAATATTAATCTATAAGCACACCATGTCTTTTTTAATACTTTATTCGTCTTTGTTATTTGAATTCGCGTGTGCATGTAATTGTCTTATTTTTTTTACGATTTTCTATCACTCTGTATATAGCATAGTTCTTTTCTTTTTCTGACTCTAACAAAGTATCTATAATCCGTAATTTTTTGCGTCTGAAACGTTGTGTTTAAAAACGTTGCAGTAAAGTTCGACTTTGGAATTTTATTTTCATTGCGCCCGAAAAGAATTAATTTAAAAGTAATTTATATTATTCAAACAAATAACTTTCATCATTTTCAAAGTTAAAAAAAATGACATCTAAGCTGTGATGTATTTTATTGGACTTGTAGTTTGGAATCTGATCCCTTGTCGCGGATTTACCAGTGACTATTTGAAGTAAAGTTGATGTTTGTTATATGTTTATAGCTTTTGAATACGGAATTGCGGATTTGGTATAATACATAAGGTCCTGTCAGTGAAGCCCAAAATTCTAATTGAGGGTTACAAAGACAAAAAAAGAACAAAATTAATTAAATTAGATTAAATTAAATTAGAAATTCCTCAAAAATATCAATCTAAATTGTTATAATCAATACGTTGCAGTTTAAAAACTAATAACACTTCAGACAGGTTATGAATAATAAATAAAAAAAGCATGAAATTGGTATGAATATTGAATACGTTAAAAGTTTCGCGCTAAAGCATGTTAAAAATGTATGTACATAAAACAAGTGGGCAAATTTAGTTTAATTAAAAAAATGACGCATGACATATTAAAATAGGCTTTTAGTATAAAATGTATTTTTCCTATGTTTATTACAGATATAAGTAGAAGGATTATCATTTTGATAAAATCTTAAAAAGCACCCCACGCTTTTTTTTACTTATTACTTTGACTTTGCTTTGATTTTCATACCTATATTATGCAAATACTAACTTATTTATTTTTTAGTTAAACTCAAATTGTTCATTATGCCTACATGTATAATGTTCGTGGCTAGCATTGTATTACTAAAAATGGCAAATCAAGCGGTGGCGGCGCGGCGGCGGCGCGGTGGCGGCGAGGCAATGACGCGGCTGCGGAGTGGTGGCAGCGCGTTAGCGGCGCCATCTACACAAGCCCTAAGAGTGGTAGTACCAATGCAAGATAGATTGCGGAAGCACCATCGCCACATTTATTTTTGCCAAAAATCAGTAGCGCTCACGCTGCTGTGTTCCGGTTCGAATAATGAAACTGGCAATATGCACTGGTCCATGAAAGGTGTTCCAATTCCGTAAACTCGTTGACCGTCTCTTGTTCTTTTTGCGGTTGGTTTTAAATAGCCATAGTCTGTAGTATCCTCTTAAAATTAACTGGAGATCATATCTATTTGCTAAGTCAACCAATAAAAATATCGTGTCTTTATCTTATACCGCCTTAAAAATATTTCTATATCAGCTCTAAGTCTAACCATAAATTTATAGAAAGAAATAAATAACGGATCTTATACCTTGAAATCTTACCTTTTTATTTATCACTGTCTACTAATTGCAACATTCAAGGCCTATAATAATTATGAAATTTTATGGTAACACAGAGGCTATTCTAAAAAAATACGAAAATTTTTAGTAAACTGATATTGATCAGTGGCTGCCGTTGTCATAACTAATATAAGAGTAGACATTTTTGATTTTATCGGGCTTGATTGAGCGTTTTTGTTTTAAATTAAATTAGGGTGGGTACATAACGATAATAAAAAGTAGAAAATAGGTTATCCACAAACTGTGCCTTTTATATTACCTTTATAAATTTATTAATGAGTATTTGGTAATGGTAGATTTGCTATTTAGTTCAGCAGAAGATTTACCATTCAATTGTAAAGTCACTTGTTGCGATCGCTTGTGGCAGAATGATAACATGATTCCAACTTTTCAAAGGAGCTTCCATACGCAAATGCTTCGAATGTGAAATGATCTCCATTTTGTGATTTTTACATAGGACGACATTATTTATTTAATGTATATATTATTATTATGTATTTTTTCTGGAAAGAGGAGTGATCAAGTTTTTATATGGTCGGTAATACGCATAGTGTTGCAAGCGTCCATAGGCTGCGGTGACCGGAAGTTGGACTATTATGGATTATTAAAAATCTATATATAAAAAAAAACAGTTATTTGGGTGGCATAATACAAGCTAGATTTAAAATGATTAGTACGTGTGGGTTTGTCCCATCTAAATTTGTCGCCAATTACTTATCAGGTCTAACGTGGTGTGTTTGGAAGCCAGTCTATTTCCAGTCTTAACACATTACTATCTTTTTAATGTAGCATTATTTAACATCACGTCTGGTTTTTTTTTAAAGTTTATTTTATAGTGCAAGAAAAGATAACTCATTTACAGTCTGAACGTTTTTCCTCCTCACAACTTTGTATAGCGAACCGGAAATGTAAATATATCATTTATCAAAGAAATCTATATAATATACTATAACAAAGCGGAAGAGTTTTTTGTTTGTTTGTTTATTTAATTAAACACGCAAATCTCTGGACCTACCAGTTGGATTCGAAAAAATATTTTTTTATATGATAGCCAGATTCACATGGAATATGGTACATGGTAAATGGTACAGGCATTAGGCTACACTTCCCTAATAGCATTAAATATTGATTTTTGTTAAGTAAGTCGGAAGTAACATTGCCCCCGAACTGCTTCATCTCCGTGCGCTGACGTTGATACGTAAATACAATGCTCTGCAAAAATATTTCTTCTTAGTGCATCTTAAAAACAGTCTGCAATACCGTATGTCTATCTCATATACAAAAGCCACAATACGTTTTTTTTTATTGAAAATTGATTTATGTGATTTATGAGCATTAGTATTAGGCATGGCATATTAATTATTACGAATGAAACTTACTTCATCATCAAGATTATTTTTGCCCTTTATAGTATGCCATTTGGATGAATAGTTTGGGATATAATGTAGAATTAAAATTATTCAACAATCAGCTCGGGTCTATGTCCATAGGTGTAGTGGGGCGAACGAGCCGTGTGAGTTCTGACGCATAACCCTGGCTGCCCGACAAAAATGTTGTCTATATTGTTGTATTATAAATCATCAATCAGCGATATCTTTTAAATTATACATGGGTAAAATCGCGGGGCACAGTTAGTATAGAGAAAATGTTTGATGAGAGCCCCTTCAATGTATTCAATAATAAAATCATAGATTAACATCATGCTTGGTCAACAGACGCGGATGTTTTATCGTGTATCCGTACGCTTCAGCGAGCAAACGCAGCCTTGTCACGTCCAATTAGCGTAACTGAAGCCATTATAATTAATATTTTGTAACAAATAAGTTGTTACTAGGCTCAGTTTTGTATATGTCGGTTAAGCAGCATGATAACATGCATGCTACCTAATATAATGTCGAAGTACACAGTTGAAAAAATTTACATTATTTAAAAATGTTTATATTAAGGTAGGGAATAGTCCATAATTCCCATTATATTATATATCAGTTGATCAATATTGAATTGAAAGACACTATTTCAACGCTTAGTAATAATTTTAGAATCATTTATCACAAGATAACAGCCAATTATGTATATTCAATGAACGATGATGTCACAATTTCTGCACGGCGTTTCCAATCACGTGATTCGCAGACAAAAAAGATAATAAATGGAAGGAAAAATTAAATAAATAAGCAATTGTTTTTTTTTTCTAGATTTGTATTGTTGTAGACTTTTTTTATCATTAGACTAATATTATAACATAATTAATTTTGATTTTTAAACATACTGTCAACTCACGCCGGGCAGAAATCACATTTAGGTCTTAAAACACACACATTTATTCACATTTAGTCGATTTATAAATCGTAAACATTATTTGTTAATTTGAATAAATTACACAACATACAATTAAACCAAAAATATGATTCATCCAATAATTATGATAAATAGCATACACATGTTTACATAATGAGCGATTTGATCACATAAGTTACGCAAATAGCTGAACAATTTCTAATAATGTTGTGACAGGTACCTATTACTCTGAATCACTTTCAACCGTAATTCATAAGTCTCAATTCATATACAATTAAGCTTTTTATTTTTATTTTATAATTATTTAATATTTATGTTATATTTATTTTATGTATATAAAAATCTTGTGTGTGTATGTTAGTGATTCTATAACTTATAAACAACTTGACCGATTGTGCTCATATTTACATTAACATATTTGTTTTATCTAGACGATGGTTTATAGACATATTAAGTCCAGATAATTCGCGCCATAGCGCCCATATTGACCATAGTCAAGTCATGAACCGCGTCTACCGGGAAAGACAGTTGAATTTTTTTTTTTAATTTAGATGTTTCACATCTGCCAGGCGTCCGATTACGCTTAAATTTTTTGCCGTGTGAGTTGTGATGCATAACCCTGGCCGCCCGATAAAAATATGGTCTATAGTGAAATAATTTAAATCATCAATCAGCGATTTATTTTAAATTATACGCGAGCGAAACCGTGGGGCACAGCTAGAAGTTAAATAGATCCTTAATTATAATATATGAATATATAAACTAATGTGCTTGATTACAGAATTATTTAATCTTCTATCTATAAATTAACGATCATATTAACGCGACATTGTCGTTAATAGTTTTATCAATAATGCTTGTCATATTATTTGTGTGGCAAAAAATATCACTGTAACTTTATGAATTAAATTTAAAGGACTATAATCGTGACTAAACGTGCAAGATTTTGCTGTATGGTAGGACACGATTGTGTCCGACTGGGTTGTGACCACCATAAACATACACCAGTAGCACGCTTAGGTGTGTCACATACAAGAATTAAACTGTGTATATCTAGTAAACAAGCGGGGTAGTAGTGATCAAGCGGGGTAGTAGTGATCTTATCCTAGGGTCACGACCACCATACACATGGTGATTAAACCCGTTACAGTGATCTCTTTTGGTTTGTTACTTTTCACAGGATCATCCAATGTATATCAATTTGCCAAGAGGCTTGTTGGTCGGCATAACAGCAACGTACTACTGTATTAGACCGGATACCTACATTATCCAATAAGTTGATATTCAATGAGTTTATATTTTGATCAACAAATCATTATGAACATTTCAGCCGAAAGACGTCCACTGTTGGACATAAACCTCCCCCAAAGATCGCCACAACGACCGGTCCTGTGCTGTCCGCATCCAGCGGCTTCCCGCAACCTTTACCAGGTCGTCGGACCACCTAGTGGCGGGTCTGCCCACGTTGCGTCTTCCAATACGTGGCCCACACTCGAGAACTCTTTGACACCATCGGCTATCCGTTCTACGAGCTACGTGGCTCGCCCAAACAAAGTTATTGTTTGTACACTCAATAATGACAGTAACAGTCTTAATAGCGTGGATTAATTTCGAAGTTAGGAAATAGACAAAAAAACAATATTCACTTTATGACTAAAATTTAACGGAACTCCTACGCGATCTGTTATAGTGCTCTAAAAATTGAACTTCTAAACTCTTCTCTATTTACTATTTACGACTACGATATTACGATTTTATATACGACTTGACTACGCAAAAAATCTCTTACTATTATTAACCGTACTTTAAGTTTTACGTCGATGTCTCGTAAAGATTATTATTTCGCCTTGCATACAATAGACAAAATCGTATGGTTCGATATTGAAAAGACATGAATACGCGTGGGTCTCATTGTGTGTCTGTCACTAACGCATGTTTGATAAAGCAGGAAACTGCATTCACTGTATTGTCAGCTACACTTACGCAATAGAGACTTCACGTTCTACGACTATACGAAACAAACACATTCGAAATCATATTTTGATAATTATTTATATTGTTTATGAGAGTTTTGCGTTTTTTGAATTGTTTATTTATACAATTTTTAAATTATTTTTATACAATAAAGTAAATAAAAGTCAGTAAAATTAATTTATATTATGGAATTATTTTTGTTTTGTTACAGCAAAATAGCATAATTTCTTACATGCGTACATAAGGGTACATATTTAGGGTTCCTTAGTCGACAAGGAACCCTTATACTTGCGCCATATCCGTCCGTCTGTCTGTTTGCGGCTTAGCAAAGAGAATCTTAGTACTAGAAAGCTGTAATTTAACTTGGGTATACATATAAATCACGCTGATAAATTGGTAATATAAAATCTTGAAAAAAGATGAAGTACTGGTAAAAAAATCTCGTCTATAACATAATGTTGTTGAACAGGTCGTTAAAAAATATTGTATTTTATAGTACCTTAGGAAAATTACATATTACATGATAGTTAGTACCTGATAGAAAGTACGATGTAGTCTAGAAGCAACAGCGACAGATATTTTGTTAAAATTATAAAAAAAAAGAGTTAAGATCACGATAAAACAAATAAATAGTTCCACATTACAACATATACATTATTGGGCAATATCATTACAAAAAAGTAATAAAAAAAAAACAATCGAATCACCACATCCGAACAATTCCAACAGTTAAATCTATTTTATATATTTTTAGATTTCGCAGTACGTAATCATCTATGGGATACTTACATAATCAATGGAGTATCAATGTGCATCATTTTTATATAGATATAAAGAGTTTAGAACATTTTGATGATGCATAAGAAACAAAGCCGAATCTTAAACGTCATAATTGGTTCGTACGAGATAATCTATACTATAATAACTAATAATCTGTTTGTTTAAACGCGTTAATCTTTGAAAATACCAGTTGGAGTCTAAAAAATAACATTTGTATATGATAGCCAGATTCATGAGGAATAGTATAGGCTATATAACTTCACGCTACGACCCTAAGAAGCGGAGCAGTAACTATGAACGTTAAGCAATCAGACAAGCTATAAGCAATTCCGTTAAGTGCCGTGTTGTGAAGAGTTTGTGGAATAAACTTAACTCGGATAAAACCATGGGGCACAGTTAGTAAATTATAATTATGGATGTCAACATAATTATTCTAGGTTCAATTATGTGTATTTAACTGTTTTAATGAATTTAAAGATGGTATCTAGAGGTATTTGCAGTGTCGATAAAAAAATCGTTAAATATCTAAACATCATTATTTTCTGTCTTTTAAAGCAACCTTATTTAGGTCATGATTCATGGTTAATTGTTTATAAATAAATATCCTTAGAAGATTTATTTATTTAAACTGCATACCTTTTCAACATCTAGTGTTAATTAGCTACGTTAAATGTCTTCAGAAATTCTTTATCCTATAATTATGATCATAGGTTCTTTATTGCCTTGTTAAAGAATCTAATATATTGTTACTTTATTCATTTATGCATAAAATCTAGTTCTGTAATTGAACTCACAAGATAGGTTTACCGAACTTACGACTTTATACGGATATTCCTCATTTCAAAAAATAAAAATGACGTATGTCTCATGCTCAGTAGAAAAAGTTGTTGTAGAACTTAATTTCAAATTATTTCTGGTAATTAACAATTTAATCATATAAAGTAATTCGTTTTTATTATTAAAAGTTTTTAACTTATTTAGATTGTACTTGAAAATAATATCTAATGTAGTAATTGTATTAACTATACTTTTATATAAAATATTTATCCTTGTTCAGCGTTAATTTCCTCAAGTTACGTAATACATTAATTTGGCGAAAATATTTTCGTAAAAATAACTTCAAAATTAACTGAAAATGTAACCGTTATTTACAATGAAAATTATGAATTCGCCTTTGTATTTATATAAAAGACATTTCATATTCAATAAATTAATTAATTTGTTAACACAATCTTTTGATATTTCTGATAAATGATCCCAATACTATAACTTTGGATATGTCAAAAGCCACACTCAGATTTTCGATATCAATTTTGATAAAGCGAACTATCCGTTGAAATTAATAAACATGTCTTGTCACCCTACATTCTACAAACAAAGATAATAAACTTAATAGAAGTTACTTGCATTTATTCAAATGTACATGTTACTCGAATCTAGAATCATCCAGGCATTTCAATTTATAGGTACGCGTAATCAAAACCGAAGTACGTACGAAAATGTGAAGTTCGTTTTCAGTTGTTTTGGTACAGATCTTAACATGCAAGTATTTCACATCAAACTAAAGCAAACTTTTGCATTAACGTAATTAATAAATTGTAAGAGCAGTTGGTTATTGACAACTGGCTGTGAATTTGAATGTAGTGGTTCTGTATATGTATATCGGATGCCAATGTACAGTGGCAGCTTAACATCTTTCCATGTAAACTATTTTAATTTCAAACATACCCTTTTTAGTGATGCTATGTTGTTGTAAATGTTTAGGCTACATTAAGTTATCCTCTACTTAATCAGGTTTTTGTGATACGGTAATTATTATAACTTGCTTGACTTAATACAAATAATTTATTGACAAATATGACCATACGATATGGGATTATGGCATTGATGTTCGAGATACTGAGTAAATACCAACAAATACATTGAGAATTTTAGCATATTGATTTGGTTATTTATGTAAAACGTAGTGGACAGTACCTATAACATCTTTAGACGCCGAGGATTTTTTTAAATTAAATAAAATACTAGCTTCTGCCTGCGACTTCGTCTACGTGGACTTCAGAATCAGTTCTACAAAGTACTGGAAAATATGTCATTTTGTGTTAAGGCACAGGTTATAAACTATCTGTATGTGAAATTTAATCCAAATCCGTTCAGCCGTTTTTGCATTATTGAGTTATTAACATCCAGTAGGATTGAACTTGAGACACAGATAAATTTTATGATAAAATTGAATAGTAATGTGAAAATGGCTATCTCATGAAAATAATTTGCAATAATGTTTTGTATAAGAAAGTTAATTCGTTACGACTAAATTTAATTTAATTCGTAATTCGTAACGATTAAATTCGTTCAGTTTTTAGATACTTACTAAAAACTTCGGGTTAAAATCAAAAATAGTTTATTCAATTTAGGCCCTTAGAAGGCACTTATGAACGTCGAACACTACTACCGTTTCGGAAAACATCCTAGTCATCGAGAAGAACTGGCAACAAACAAGTTCGGGCTTATCTTAAAAAAAACAACTGTTTAAATAATATTTACAGTTAATAATCATCAGTTAATAATTTAGTGAATGCACAGATACAGATGTTATTAAAACATCTTTATGGAGTTACAACAGGTTGTAAGCTACTTTTCTTATAATTAATTTTAATAAAAGGAACTGAACCGTTGCTTATATTCATTCAATAATAAAAATATATTCAGCAAATAGGTACTCGTATGTATGGTGTGATTTTTGTTTTATATGTTTGTAATATAATAAATATGATTCATACTGCTATATATGACGGTATCCGATTCATAACTATAGGTGCATAAACAACAATGAAAAAAAAAGTTTTACCAGATGCTCTGTCCGCGTCATAGATTGGTTTGCAATCGAAACAGTGGCTTGGAACGAGCAACGAGCTTGGAAGAGATTTTTAATTTAAGGAACGCAGGTGCTAAGAAGTTAAATCTTAAAATACCGTACCACTGTTATATAGATTCATCACAATGTTTTTTATTATTCAAGGTTTTTGTAAAATTCGAAGCTACAACGATCGACGCGGTATGCGAGAAAACAAGATCACTGACCCATTCTCACTTCAAAAGATTTTCCATACCTATTCATCCATTCAACCAAAAACCGAACTCTTTTGAACAAAGTCCTCCTCCAAAGAACGCCACTCAAGAACTCTTCGGTCCCGTCGGTCATCAGTCGGTTCTACGAGCAATGTGTCCCGCCACTTAAATCTAGTAGTAATTCGGAGGGCTATGTCAGTAATATTCATTCTTCTAAATTTCTTTTTAGCTAACATTATTTCTTGGCTTATTACAAAAACACACATATTTAATTTCGTAGTATTCTAAGCCTTTATCTAAAGCTAACTCTGTAAGAATTCGTTTGTTATTTATGATAAACAAGCTTTTAACCATTTTGTTGTTCTTTTGCATAAACACAGCCCTATACAGTTCCCATTTCAAAAGCGCCTTTAACTGATCTTTGAGAATCTACATGCTTACTATTAGTATATACTAACTGTACCTGCAACTTCGTCCGCACGGTATTTCATAAATGAAAAACAACAAAAAAGAGATATGTAAATGTACTAAAATTCAACATCGGCGATTTAATCGTGTGACTCTCAAAAAACAGCGTGACACTCACGGTTAGCAGTCAGCCGTGCCCCAAGCCCTTCACTACTTTCGATCGATAGATATTATGCCATACGTCAGGTTTCTAGGGCACGCAATTTTTCCAGTTTTCTGTTTCCTGTGAACGAACGGCTCTCACTCTTTTTACAACAATGGAATACTGAGAATATCCCATTCACATTCTACTAGGCATCTCACTCAAATACAAAGTACATTGCAATACAACCCGAAAGTTGAAGTGAGTAGTTCAATCGCAACATTTTGATTTAAATCCAAAAAGTAATGCAATCAATCAAAACCCTTTAAGGATACCAAAGTAAAATCATTTTATATATTAATCGATATTATCTAGAAGACATAAGGGCTAAGTAGTTCAATATAAAAATTTTATGTATTTCAACCCTTTAGCAAAAGCTAATTTTATTTAATAATGTTATTTTTATTTACCGTTAATACCCAGTGAATTGACGCATTATAGTATGTATGTTTAGTATAATTCTATAAAAATCTCAATAGCGCAAAAAACACCAAACAACGACATCTATCGTAGAAATTTGGAATGATATAGATCGAACTGTAAAATGAAGAATTAAAATAGTCATACTTAATAATTTTACAAATTTAAGAAAAGTCCACTAAAGCTAGTCTTGTTAACTTTGTCGTCAATAATACCAGCCTTTAATATATTATTAATACATGCACTTACATAAAATATACTTAAGTGTGACAATAAAAATCAAGCTAAATTCAATATCGCTTTAATGCGGGATAAACTTAACATAAGAATTATTTCCTAATTGTATAGTGTTATTGTTCTTCCTTGCAATGTCTTAGAATATTTAAAACTAATAAACCTATCTGTATAGCGCCATCTATAGTTAATCCTGGAAAATAAATATATACGTATTTGTATATTTTTACTGAAAATTACGGGAAGATAACATAATTTGAATTAATTTTGTATAATTTCCGTATATATTTAAAATATATTACAATATTACATACACAAACATTCTTTTTTATATGTAAACAACTTAAATGCAAGTTTTACACCATACAAATATCCATATGTAAAAAAAACTTTTTCTCGAACTAACTATACTGTTAGTCTTAAGGGCCTTGGAGCCATTAGAGGCTTTGACAGCTTCATCGCACTTGGGGACGCGCGCGGAAGACACTCAGCTGTGAAAGCGAGGCAACAAGCGCAAGGGTATCAAAGTGGCCGAACTTTGGCTTGGACTGTTATCGTACATGCAGACTATAAACTACAATCATACCAAATTTCATCAAATTTGGTCCAGTAGTTTCTGCGTGACTGGCGTTCAAATTAACAGGCAGACAAAAGCTATAAAAATTGTAGAAATGTTTTCTGTCCATGGTTCTAAGCCTAGTAGTAGTAGTAGCCTAGGAGCTGTTAGTATTTTTTCTCAAGTATATCTAATATACAGATTTCGACTCTTTAATGTTTTATTATTAGTATCTATAGATAAATAATAATTCATTTACGTGGGCGCATTATAACTGGTCTCCTTGAATTGTCGACAGCAAATATATTCACGCAGCAACTTACCGCCCAAGGCAGGAAATTGTTCAATATATTCACAATAATTGCTCAATAGATTCTAAAACTCATATTAATACTTCGAAACCAATCATTAAAATATAATTTTGATAATTACAAGGCACGTGGTATTAATAAAGTTTTTAGATACTTTGAATTGAACGTTTATTACTAACTATACATCAATCATGTTTTATGCGTACCGAGGCCTTTTGTTCCTCAATCAATGGGACACGTTGAATTATGTCAAACGCACCTTTCTGATCGCTTATTGTATTATTGAGGCGTATAAAGCAGCGATAGGGCATTGGTGAATTAATAATGTATTCGAGAGAATTTGTATTCCAAATTGAGTACTAGGGTTCTACTAGGGTTTCAATTTAAAAATTCTAAGTCTTTAAAAGACATGTATCATTTAAAACATTATGTACACAGAATAAATAACTATGTTATTTAAAAGAATAATTTAATCAAATATCTCTAAGCTATCAATTCTATCGTAAACAAAATAATCGTTTTTTTTTTTAAATTACAATAAAATTAACGACATGAATATGGAAATATTTATAATTGGAATCGTAATGACTATACATTTTATTATTCTCTTTAATTGGAATATCCTTAAAAGAAAAGACCTTATATGAGTTTTAAAAAAATTATGTTTTTTTAATTGTTTTTGTTAAAACAATTATGTTTCCTATACTTAACATTAAAAAAGAAAACTTGTACACAGTACGTACATTGATAAATTGCATTAAGTAAAATACAATAATCACACTTAAGCATAAATTGCAACTCTTATTCAATCAAATTCGATCAAAAAATACAAAATTTGCTCAATCCAAGATCGTTTGGTTTATATGAGTGATCTTGATTTATTTTATTTGTAAACAAATTAATTATAAAGAAGATACATACGAATATTTACTCACCATGTATATATATATATATATATGTGTTAAGACTGTCTAACACTGATATTTCAGTGCGACTGTATTATGATATCTCCCTATTTTTAACACACACTCATGCTTCCCTTATCCCCTATTCCCCTATGCTACACAAAGCACGAGGTTGTGAAGTACTTCAAGCGTCTATTTCCCTGTACCCTTACATTCAATTCAACTTGTAACTGCAGTCGTTAGTCATATACCCCAGCTTGGGGAAGATAAGAGGACATTTTCTCGTATGCACTTATAAGTAATACTAGACGATATTTACGTACGGATAGAGCGTTGCCGTAGCTATGAATACAAAAGAAGTAGCAAAAAGAATAATCGAAGCAGTCTAAGAATGGAGAAGAAAGAAGTAGTGAAACGGGCTCTGTTCACGCTAGCTCCAAATGAATTCATATTTAAATCTGACAAATGTTTTTTTTTTTATAGTTGTAGGTTTGGCGTAGTGGCCTGATGTTAAGTGACGATGTGGCCCAAGATGATAATACGCTAAGCCTAGTGGAAGACAAGCTCTCAAGTGCAGCTGCCGGAACACACCTATTGGTGCTTGGCGACAGATTTTCAACTTGAGGGAAGTAGCTAGCCAGGCGGACATCAGAAAATGCCCTACCACCATGCTATGGTTTCCTCACGATGTTTTAACCGAAAGCTCCGGCTTATTTCAGGGATTCAAACTCACGTCAGTCGACGCCAAGTCATGCACGCTACCCCTGAGCCATTATTGCTTCAAGTCCAGACATACAAACAAATAGACTGACAGACAAACATTTTTTCAATGTTATATTCGTGATCAGTGTCCTTTATAATAGAGCTGTACCGCACGGTTTAACCCGTGTTTAATTTAATTGATAAACTCTTCATTGCTCTCGCGTTCGTATACCTTATCGTTTGTCTCATTTCTCCTACTTGCATAAACCTTTACATATTGCTTGACGTTTATACTTGTTACGAGTTATAGCGTGAAGTTATATAGCCTGTCACCTTCCTTATAAATACATAAGATTTTTTTTTAATCTGACTAGTAGTTCCAAAGATTAACTCGTTCAAACAAACAAACAATCTCTTGAGCTTATGATAATATTATATTAGATAACTATCACGAAATTGAAAAAAATATTACATGTAAAGACAGAGATATATATTTATTAATAGAGAAAGAGAAAGCGCAAACACGTCGTAGCGTCTTTTGTCTTTTAATATATGTTTTCTTATCGGAGATAGTGACTAGACGTAAGATATATAAAGATGTGTCTTTTAGAATAATATCCAAAAAAAATAAACCCGGTGAAGCTATAAAAGCCGTAAGGCTCCAGGGCTAACAGGCTCTAAGGCTAACAGTAAAGTCAGATGGAAAAAAAAAGATATTTCTAGTCCGTAAGCTTACGATGGCTATTATTAGAACCGGCCGTAAGATAACTCGGATTTAACTGTCACCGAAATGGATAGTATAGGTGATCGTTTTTCAGACTTTCACGTGTATCTAAGACGGCTTAAGCAGCAACGTGAACACGTTTATTTTCAGGTAAGAGAGATTGACTTTTCACTGTGTTAATATAGGTTACCATTCCAGTTGACTTACGGGTACTTTAACCAAATTATATTTCAGGACAAAAACTCTGCCACAAATTCGAAGAGCCAAAGAAGGGCTGGCGTAGGTTAGTGCGCTCGCGTGGTAGAGTAATATCACAAAAAACATCGATATTGATTTCTATGTGAATATCGGTAATAAACATCCCATCCTTATTGTCCTTTTTACAACAAAACCTGGGCTTCCGAATCACAGTTTTACAGTAACCTCCAACTCGCAAGAACTGAATGTTCTGTCTCTTATCTTTACCGCACCGTAAAACTGTTAACAATATATTCCCCTCATAATATCGGTTCCTTCAATGGTAATGTGAAGAGATGTTTGCAGGCATGACAGCTGCGACCGCCGCGATGATGGGTTGCCGATTATGAATGCTACATCTTTTTTGATGGCTTATAACGTTTATATTTTACTTACCTTCGAACTTCAGACAAATATGGAATCATAAATGTTCGACGTTTTAATCATAATATCAACTCATCGAATTACTCGGGAATCTATCAAAAAAAGGAGTTTCGAAAATATTGATGAATATCGTTCATCCCTAGCGTGGGGCGCGGATTTCACTATGCAGAATTTTAAGGGCAATACTCGCACTAACATTATTCTACTAAAGAGTAAGAGAGATAGATATGGTAAGATATCTCTATAATAACTCTACATTTTTATTTCTAACTAGCAAGCACAGCCAAGTCCGATCGCTACAGGATTACCCGCCCAGTTAATATGAAAATTGTCTAAAAATTTCAACAAAATCGCTCCAACCGTTTTAGAGACCATAGGAAACATACATACAAACATCCATTTTTATAGATATAGATAAATAATGTTTATATATAAATTTGTCACATAGTTGTCTGAAATAATATTTAAATCATAGGTTTAAATCCTGTAAGTAAGCAAAACGTATTTATGTCAAATGATGTATTTTATGATTATATTGTTTTTTTAGCGTTTTATTAATTACAATGTTGATATTATGTAACTTATTTTTTGTTTATTCTTTTAAATTATCTACTTGTATTTTAAGGTAGGACAATTTAAATTCATATTTAAATTATTATATAATTATGCAATGTCAACTTATACACAAAATAAGCAAGTACAGAAAGACGGCTCCGGCCAATATTATTATAATTTTTGATAAGCCCATAAATAAATCTATAAATCCATTTCGGTTTAATGTATTAAATACAATAAAGTAAAGTAAGAAAATACAGAACAATTTCGATAACATCGATTCGGAACCTAGTGTCACAGACAAAACTATAATAATTATATGGGACAGTCGAGACTGGCGTTCGTCCGACTTGATCCGAGATCCTGGACGTACGCGTTTATATGTGCGTACATTGTTATCGTTGGCTATCTGCACCTATCTATTTTGTGACTGATATTAAGAAGCTGGTAAAATTATATCCTAAACCAATGTGGAAATACCCTTGCTTGTTAGACATTTACGACTACATGTACGCTCAATGAGATTTATATGGTGTGAATGCAGTCGGCGTGTGTTTGACTTCGAGCCTGAGTTATGTTTATAATGCCATTAGATTGTCCTCTGTTTATGTAGGCAAGTGCTCAAGTGACATATATACTACTGCCGATGCGCCGTTGTGTAATTTATGAAAATCCCACATTAAGATACTTGGGATGAGTTCCTTTTATCTCATATATTGGAATAATATATACAATAGTGGTTGCTTATTCCAACTTTGAATTTCAAGTTTTATTTAAATTTTTTTAAACTTTAGAAATGTTCAAAGTCAGCTGAAAAGTGTTGAAAACTATAAGTATAGTATTTGAGAAAAAGTATTCATCTATATATTCTATATCTATGTTAATATTATAAAGAGTTAAAGTTTGTATGTTTGTAGGAGGTAACCTCTGGCTGGAACTACTGTTCAAAACAAACGAAGTAGCTGGCGGTTGTTATTGTTATATATTTTATTCAAAATGTACATAAATCGATAAGTTGAACTCGAATCTTTATCACAGTTACAGGGTAGCGCGCATCATGGCACGAACAAAGGAGTTCGCTAAAACTACCTTTGCCTTGCCGTGCAGATGTGAAGTAGTCTTCCAACCAACGCGTTCCCTTCTTCCTATGATATTAGGTCGTTCAAACGAGGAGAGAAGATGCAATAGGCCGGCATAACATCGACGACTACCGATGAAATTTTACCATCAGGTAAGTACAGTCATTTTTCCGAACTGGTATAAAAAAATCAAAATATCCTAACAATCATCATGAACACTTATATTTCAATAACTTCAGTAGTAACTAGTAGTTATTTCAATAACAAAAAAATATCCTATTTATAATAACAAATATCTATCAAATTCAGTTCTAAATAATTTATAACTCACAGTACCTACTCTTTTTTATTATCACAGATTAATAGTTATGTCTTTGCATTAGCGCAAAATTGACGATTAACCTCTTGACTACTCGTATATGTACCTACAATTACATATTATTTCATAGGAATTCATAATGTTTACGGAAGGGTATTTTGTAGGAAATAAGCATAAGTACCACGACTAATTGTTCAGTCTATTGTTCCATTGTTTGCCTAATACTTGCATACAAAGTTATATGTTAGTTAAACTTAATATACACAACATCATGACAGGAACTTAGGAAGGCGTCAATCAAAAAGTTTTTACCGCCGTTTAATATATTTGCATTAACAGATTGTATCTTAAAGCATAGAATTGGATCACGTTGTGTGTAATGAATGACTTAATTCCGAAAGATTGTCGTGACTGCACAGGACATTTCGGTAAAGGCTAATTATGCTATGTCATTCGTGTCGTGAGAAACACGACAATTCATATATTAATAGTTTTGGACTGACCATAAGTATATTTTTATTTGTTTTACCGAACAAATCTATTTTTATATAGTATCTCGGCAAATTGACTATAAACATTCAGTTTTAAATTTAAATAAACTTGATGTGAAAAAAAACGTATCTTATAAACTTATAATTTGAAGCGTAACTTTTATTCAAAAAATAATAGAAAAACAATAAGTAAGTGTAAATGAAGACTACCATAATTAACATTTATTGTGTTGATCAGACTACACGTTGAAATTATTTGGTGACACGTTCACTGATGAGGCGGCTAGTCTGTTCGAATCACTTGTCTTATTATTAAACTGGCTCTGCCTCATGGTTTCACCCATTTTCAAATTATTCGACAAACTCTCCCGTGTAGCCCAATCGTTGTTCATCTTCCCGTACTTGCCTACAGCTTGCCAGATTGCTTAACGTTCATATTTACTGCTTAGCTCATTAGGGTCGTAGCGTGAAGTTATATAGCCTATACTATTTCTCATGAATCTGGCTATCACATAAAAAAAGAATCCAACTAGCAATTTCAAAGATTAGCGCGTTTAAACAAACAAACAAAAAACTCTTCAGCTTTGTTATATTAGTATACTCGTACATATGCTACGATTCGAGGATACTAGGTTCATACTACGTAGGGATAACATATCCGAATTGCATAAAAGTCTTAAAAAATATTTAAAAGCGTGTAACCGTCACACGCGATTGACGTAAAACTTAAATGGTCATCATTATGTCAACGGTCACCATCATACCAACGGCCACCACCATCCCGAAGGTCACCACTATAGCGAAGGACACCACCGGACTTCCGTTGCATTGCCGTCCAGTTACCTCCTAGTCGCGCCTAAAGAATTTTCACTTCAAAAGCTAACATTTATTTACTTAATAAAATTTATTACTTACTACTCAAGTACTTCCGATGTTTTAAGCCTAGCTAGGATATAAAATCTGTATGACATAATCACAAAATCATTTTAATACAAATGGATGAATATATACATTTATGAGTCTTACATTTAAAATAAACAGTCGTGTTGGTAATTCATTTTAATAGCATTTACCCGTATCAGTTAACATTTAGACAAAATACGGGAAAATATGCCGAAGGTAAATGTCATCAAAACTTAAGGTCGCACTGAGCTCACCATTTGTGAATTAATTGCATGTTTGAAGATTGTTGGTAATAGATACTTAATATCTCTCATATATTTTTATATAAGAAATAATATACAATTCCTAAAATAATATATTTTGTATTTTTATTTACCTTATTGTATAATAATTCCAGTACAATCGAAGGATTTTAAGTTAAAAAACATTATATACTAGCCTTGTAGGGATGCACGAAAAAATGTAAGCAAGTGTGTGCAAGTCTACATGTACGTAGAACAAGTAAAACAAGATTAACTTTAGACAATACATGCTATTTTTAAGCCCGTGGGTAATGAAATGCCGTCATAATTAACGTAAATAATTTATTTCGTACTTAGTCAAACAAAATCCAAACAAACTCATTATACAATTCTTTACTATAATGTGGACGTACTTACAGTATCTCCCTCTATGGTCCTTTTACAGATTTCTTCCTTTTAATCGCTTGTTGTTTCCACTTCGTTGTCTAAAACAGAACTGTCTTGGCTCTTTTTTCGACCTGGCTACTCTGCTCGCCGTAAGGGCCCTAAAGCCTCAAAAGGCTTTGACAGTTTCATCGGGTTTGGGGACGAGCGCTGAAAACCGCGAAAGCAAGGCAACAACCGTGCAAGGGTACCAAAGTGGCTGAATCTCGATATGGGCTATCGCCGAACATGTAAAACATTTGCGATTTAACTAATTCGCTATCCGTAAAAAAATCGATCTAACTAATCATACGTTATATACGTATAGGAAGAAACAAATATGCGTATAAGCATTTAGCAATCTGACAATTTGGGTCTAAGACTAACCAGCCCGTGTCTTGGCTCGGAACATAGCTCGCTTATATATCACAATAAAGAAGGGTCGAAATAACTAGAAATACTTCGAAATTTACGTCATTGTTTAGAAGGGAAAATGTTTTATTTTTAGACTATTGTTTGTCGGATTACGCAATCGAAGCGATAAGTTTTGAATGTGTTACCTACGAATAGATACACGATATTTATACGTTTATACATTTTAGACGATTCTAGAATTTCTGTTTCAATGGAGAAAGGAAGTTTACATAATATTTTTAATCTCATACACGAAACAATAACTACAAGTGTATTGTCACGCTATATTTTTTATTAAGTAAGCAAGAATAAGGAATACGTAAGTGAAAACAAAGGTTTAATTATTTTTAACTGGGCTTAAGTATCGAGAAAGTACTTATAAACTTCAAATAATACATTCATGTAATAGACCCATGCTGATCGACGAAAAATCTAAAATCTAAAATAAGCATAGCATCATCGCTTCAGAACATCACATGTACAAGTTAAAAAAAACACTGCAGGCGTCACACAATTTCTGTCATACAGTTTACATATGCCAATAAAGCGCTGATTCGTTTATTACGAATACTTTGAGAACGTAGGCGTGTAGCAGCAGCAAATCACGATATAATTTTATTCTATTCACGTCTCAATCAGTCCGAGTCATGGCTAAAAGTTCACGGTTGGCATTCTCGTCTCATTAGCTTGTTCCTGGCACGTGGGCGTCGCACATAGCGCGTCATTGAAGCGATTACCTGTAATAAATTATTTAAAATTTACGCACTGATGATGTACAGTTAGACAATAGTCTAATAGCTTTATAATTGACGAATCGATTTATGTTGACTTAACTGTACCCCTCAGTTTCATTGCTGTTAACTTTATTCAACCAATTCTTCACCTCGCTACCGTTATGAAGAATCGTTCGTTATCGTTGTGAAGTTATATAGCATATAACCTTTCTTAATAAATAGGCTACAAAAATGCGAAAAAAATCTGAAATCTATCTGATAGTCTCAAAGATTAGCGCGTTCAAATATACAAACAATCTCTTCAGTTTCATAACACGAGTTGTGAGTACAGGATTGTTAGTTTTAAATATTCTATACAGCTGACAAGAATATGAAAATTTATTATGCAATATTATTCTCTGTTATATGAAACATTGACAATAAATAAAGCATTAATTCTTTAAAAAAAAATTTACTTATTTTAAATTTAAAAGATTTAAAAAAACATATATTATATTAATGATTATGTGAATTGTCGTGAAGTTGCGGTTATATTTATTCTGCAAGGGTTTGGTTGACGATCATATCTAGAATTTTTGGTTCGAATATTAGGTACTAAAAAGCACGCAGACAAAATGACTGGCAAACGCCAGTTATATTAAATTACGTAACAAAATAAATAACCGAATACTTAATTACGTTATTTCGTATGAGTAAAGTGTTCATAACTTCGCGAATAGGAAATTATTCATTGCATTTACATAACGGATCGGTGTGAAAGTTTGGTAATTGTTACATAATTTACAAAGTTAATTAATGTTCCCTTTGGTTCAATAATGCTTCAGTGAGATTATGTCACTTCTGACGTCCATGCAAAATTTTAAAGAATATTTCATTATAGTCGATTATTTTAATATTTACTTTCAATATAATTAAATTTTATTCTTTTTTACTATGATACTTAACAGGTATTTTACTTATGTAATTAAATTCACAGCTTTGACTTTTTATAATATAAGCTGTATCGATGAGCAGCATTCAGCCAGTTATGATTTTTTATTATTTAAATTATACTATATAAGTAATTATTAACATAGGTTAACAATTAACAATTAACAACATTATAGTGTTGTCATCCGAACTACATATACATACAAAGTTTCATTTCGATACGACAATTAGAAGTAGGTTAAAATTGACTTCTAAGGTTTTATTACATAGTTAGTTACAAGTAAATAAAAAAAAATACGTTTTTGTTGATTCTTTATAGGCTTAGCGTGTGGCCACAACCTCACCTAATGTTAAGTGACGATGTGACCCAAGATGGTAACACGCAAAGTAGTGGGAGGACTGGCTCTAAGTGCAGCTATCGGTAGATACCTATAGGTGCTTAGCGACAGATTTTCAAATTAAGATTGGTAGCTAACCAGGCAGACGTTAGGAAATCACCATTGTAAGGTTTCCATGTTTTCCTTCATTGACAGCTCAGGCATGTTGCAGGGATTTGAACTAACGTCGATCGACGCTATCAGTCCACGCTACTATCACTAAGACATCATTGCTTCAGAATTTCAAAAGTAGAGTGAAGGTTCTTTGACGCTTTTTTTTGTATTAAATAAACTAACACGGTTGCCATGTTTAGAACTAATAGTGTTAAGGTTGACTTTAGACTGGTAGCCACTTAACAATGCTTAACCTTGATATGACATGCTTCTGTCACATCTAAAATGAGACTGACATTTGTCAGCAACTCAAATTGATTTTTTCTCACCTGCCGTCATCTTCCTGCATGCGATGACACGGCACATACAGTTGTCAACAATCTGTTATTGTCCCGTCACGATTCACACCTCCACGAACAAATAAAGTTGTAGGAAGTTGTATGTGGGGTTGGGCTAACATTGTTATGTTAAACCGGATTTTGGTCAACTTGCTCTTAACAATAGAATATGTAAAATGTTACGTTTAAACTAAAATGAATATTCAACAACTAGTCATTGACAAAACATTATTTTCTAAATATTACTATTAAATAAATTTATGAACTTATTCGTGTCATATTATTATTAATTTCTGAACATAGAAACTTATCTCTAGACTCAGAGCCTTGCTAAAAATATTTATCTAGGTAACTTGGAATGTAAAACATTATTTAAACACATAATTTCATCTAAATTGTCAGAGCCGTTTCCGAGTAACCAATTACATAATTATTTACAAGAATTGCTCTCTTCATAACATTAGATAATCTTTAATACCGTAAGAACAGCCGATTTTTTATAAATATATCGTTGCATTTTTTTACTTAAGTTTTATTAATAGCTACGTCTAATCCCATGAAAGCGTACAAAATACAGATAAAAAGTCAAATAAGAATTTTAGTAAACGTAAAGTTAAGAAACATAGGTAAATGATGAACAATCGTGATGTTACTTGAAATATTAGTGTCAATACTGGAACAGGAATAATTTGCTTTATTGAAACCATATCATACTTGTGTCAATATTCAACTCTCCTTTAAAAACTCGATTATATAAATGTTAAATAATAGTCTAAAATTTCCGACTTATGCAGCGATAACTCTTTAATTTGAAATAAATATTTACCCATGTCACCAAGTAAATTGAATATTAATGACATCTAAATAAATAAATAGGAAAAATTCTAAATGACCTTTTATTGTATAATGAATAGCCTGTTTAAAGTAAAATCTAAAGGAAGTTTCTAAATGTGATAACATTTTTTATATTTCCAATTCATTCTTTTTAACATAGTAGTGTTAATGATATGTTTTAACCTTCTATAGAGAACCAGTACATATACGTTTTAGGACTGAATAATAAATATAAATATTTCCTCTAGACCGTCATTTCTATCAATATACATCGATGAGTAATTAAGAAAAAAACATTTTAGAGATTCCGCATGACGTAAAATAAATAGCGAGTGACTATTTACTGAGCTAAGATTTTTTATATTGACACATAAAATAAGTTGGGGCATCTTAACAATAAAAAGATAATTAAACAACTAAGGCGATTTCCGCCAAGGTGGTGGCCTATGGATTGCGA
This sequence comes from Saturnia pavonia, assembly GCA_947532125.1. Classification (NCBI taxonomy): domain Eukaryota; kingdom Metazoa; phylum Arthropoda; class Insecta; order Lepidoptera; family Saturniidae; genus Saturnia; species Saturnia pavonia. The sequence continues at coordinate 14,136,814 of OX383900.1, read as the reverse complement.
TCTCTCGGTGGTCGCCGTTGTATTTGGATTGTACTATGCTTACCATCAGCGACAGTACAATCAAAGTGCCAAGCTATTATAAAAAAAGAACATAGTAAACTATTTTCCCGTTAAAAAAACTATTCCAGATACAACATAAATTCGAAATATAGTTTACTTTTTTCACAGAGGTACGTACATACTTAGGAACTTTTTTTTTTTGCAAGTGCTGAAATGTAGTACGATATTTCGTATACGAACATCATTCGTTTTGAAGTTAGATATATGAAAATGTAGGTTTTTAGTTACAAATAAATATATCTTTCTTAGATTTAAAAACCCTCTTAGTTTCGCGCCTACAAAGTCGCTTGTACAAGTTAGTATATTAATTAGTATTTTATTTTTATAGATACAATAAAGAATATTTAGTGTATTTCAAAGACAACATAAACTTGACAATTTAGTATAATATTTTAACACAATAATAAATCACTGGAAGGTCGGCAATATTTACTAAAATATAAACAATGCTTAAAATCCAATGTTGTAATCACGTAGGCGCAACAATGCTCAAAATTTACAAAATCTAACGAGTCACGTTGATAATCGAGATGGAATGTTGAGATAAATTTATTCGGTTCAATGATAATACATAGCAGAGGAGAGCAAGTTGGAATTGCTCATTCGAAATAAATCCCTAATACGATAGGTATTAAATTTGAATAATCCGATTGTAATCTCGGTATAATCGTTACGTTCATGATATAGAGGGACTAGAAGTGTCAATATTTAAATGGATACAAAACACGTACAGCTATACAGGACTTCACATCATTAATTACATAAGTACTTTGTGAATAATGGATATTTTTGTTAAAATTATTTACATTCAATTTTTTTCCGAGTTAAATGATATAGAGAATTTCGGTATATTTCCAATATGAATAAATATATTTTAAATTTTAATTTAGGAGGTACATATATGTATTTTTTAAAGAATAGGTGCTAAAATATTCTTAAATAGTTTATATCAAAGCGTGTTATATAATTATAAAATGAATGTTATAAAAAATTGTTGCAAAGTGTATTGGTATTAAGTTATAGAACTTATTTAAGTTCTATAAACCTGTGCTATTTCTTTCTAAACTTACTAAAACGCTATATTTACCAAGGTTTCATAAAATTAAAATATAAAAAGTATTTTATCCACTTTAGATTTCAGACTAGAGATTTTATCCACCTACGAAGGCACTTGTGAACGTCAAAACACTACTAACGGTCAGAAATTACACCCTTATAATTTTAAAAGGGTGGCTTACATATAAAATTCACTATGTATTTAAAAATAATATCATATATGTAATAGAGACTTTATTATTAGTATTAATTGATTACTTATTAAATGCTATTAAAATATAATAAGCAATTAAAAAAAAACAAATATCAAATGCCGTTTCTAGTGAATATATATCAATTAATCTGTATAAATATTGTTGTTAATGCAATGGATACCAGGGTTAAGGTTTCGTGACCTTGAGCTTGACTCGTGACTGTGTTGGTTTTATTTGATTTGACACGAAGAATTAAGAGTACCAGTTTGATAGCTGTCAATTGACCTAATCATGAGATAACTTTGATTAGACTAGTTTTTTGTAATGATAAAATAATTTCTTCATGTTATAATTCATTGTTTATGTTATTACCTATTTTTTACTTTGTAAATGACAGGTGTAGAAAAATTCAAGATTATCGTAATTATCCTTGTCGTAATGAACGGGTTCGATTCTATCAAATTTTGTACGCGATTATCGATTATTGATTTACTATATGCCCAATTAAAATTAAAGCAACCATCGATATGTAATGAATCAGACATTCTAGTATGGGAAAATATTCTCATATACAGTACTGCGAATGGACATTTGATGAGTGATACTTAAACTCAATCACGGAAATCTCTTTTATCTCACATTAATATAAAAAGTAATAATAATAATAAGTTTATTTAATTATAGTAAACTACAAAAATAAATATTTTTATAACAGGATTTTATGTAAATTAGAGGGCGCCATATTGAATTTAGTATGACGTCACATAACCAGCGGACGATTACGACGCTTCTAACGATATCTCATTTGTCAAATTATGATAGGTAATTTAGAAGATATGCAGGAATAGACGAACATACATACATACACAATCTGCTGAAATCATAATTCCTCTTTTGGCTTTGGAAAATCTGTATAGAATCGAAATTAATGAATACAAAAAAATAAATTCAAAAGGAGATGTTATGTGAGTCTGTGAGTGAAATTAATATTGGGGTATAGACTCTTGGTTATAAAGAGAAATATGATACCTTTTTAAAGAAATTAAAGTGTTTAAAGAAAATAACTTATAGCTTTAACAGTAATATCACATGAGCGATGCCACGCATACAGGGTAGTTTAAGTACATACAACGCGCTAGTTTGGTTGCTGAATAAAACAAAGTTAATTGTTCGTTCACATCAGAGATTCGTAGATTAATCTCCTTTGTCTGTCGAGACAATGTAATTCCAGTAATTCTTCGCGTGTAGCCAAGTGAGCCGTCTTAATCTACTAGGACTAAGTCTGACCCACTAGTGATTTAGAATAGATAAGGTGTGTTGTCTTTGTACCTTACAAAGACAGAAAATCTAGACCAAGATAGTAAATGAATTATATAAGTAAAGGTCAATTAATGTAAAAATGTTTGTTACTTTTGCTCATATACATTGAATACTGATGCTTTTATTTACATAGTATTCAAAGCAACCAAAGACGTTTAGCTTGACATTGTTAGATATTAATCTAGACCCTATTATTATCTTATTCATATTCTAAAGACTGAACGAAATGAATCAAACTTAATTGGAGAATATCTAAGCCACAGTAAATGCCTGGCAGAAAAAAAGACAATGAACACAGAATACCGGTAAAAAATGTTTGTGCTAAGGAACACTCAAAGCTTAAAATGTTATCATATAAAATACCTAAGGGTACCTACCAATTAATCAAAAGATAAATAAAAAATATATCTAAAATACATTTTATCTCTTTAAAAACGGCTATAATTTATCCCAAACAGAAATGTATAACTGATAAACCGTTCGCGGCCTTCTGATAGATAAGAAAAACCAAAAATTGTATTTGTAATATTCTGAAATGGTATGCCAGAATGATTTTTTTCGACGATAAAAGAAGCCAATTAATGGTGGACTATACGTTCTCATAATTCCACGATAAAAGATAACATGGAGAATTATTATGTTATGCGTACACTTAAATCTTATATAAAAGTAAAGATAAAAATAAATATAAAAAAGTAAATATAAAAAAGATATCCCGATATCATAGGAAGAAGCGCAAAGATTGAATGGAAGACCGTTCTACATCCGCATGGTTACCACGTGCTTACTAACGGGTGGGGGGGGGGGGAGTACTGAAATACCTGGCCACGTCCATATACATTAAATACTACTAAGGTGGCTAACAAGCATATCTCCGGCTACCGTAGCCTATGGAGGCTTGTAATACCATAAGTATCACTAGCGAGTTGCCGACCTTCAACCCTTACGAGGTTTGCAAACCTTACTCACCGCAGGAACACAACACAAAGTTATTTGGCTGCGATCTCCTATAGGGTGGAGGAATTCCACCAGTCGTGCTGCCCCAAGTAGAGAGAAATCTCAAAAGAAAATTTATCTGTGCCCTATCTTAACATTGAAGAAAAGGACGATTCTATAATAAAAAATATATGACTTACTAAGAATATTAATCACACTCACGTCTTGGTTTTGTCGGATGAAGACTCATCTGAAATTCTAAATGTACATGAAATCTAGTTCGCGCTTATTAAAACTTGAAAACAAGAACGTAATGCGTTGAACGTAGTCAGGAAATCCGGAATCGCAGACGTGATAATAATTCCCCTGTTTTAAACGAGTTTTCGTGCAAGAAAACACGTGCAAAGTGCGCTCGTAAGATCTCCGAGGCGAAGAGTGCACTACACTCGGAAATTTCTCACATTTCCAACCTAAACATGAGATCCTAAAGACATTCTAGAGATTATATCCACACATCTGGCCCTTTTATTAAACGACTTTCAAAAGAAAACAAACACGACGCTCTATCCTTTGTGGTTAACCGTTGTAGCGTAGGTTGCGTGTCTCTTTTGTATACGTTTTTTTATTTTTTACGTCTCTATATCGTATTAAACCCAAGAGAAGAGAATATGTTCTAAACTTACAATGATTTGAAGCTCAAATTTTTGGCTAAGCACCTTATATCTGACTTGTATTATACCGTTTTATTATGCATAGGGATGATCGTAATAATAATGTTGAATGAATAATAATAGGTACACATGAAATGTTAGCTGTTGCACGTGGTGCAGTGGTCGAAGTCGAGAGGTCGCAAGTTCGATCCCTACCCATGACTGACTTTTTTGTCATGAGCACAATAAAATTGTCAGTTTTATGTCTAGGTGTTAAATACCTATATATGTCTTTATTCTAAATATATCAGCCGTTTAATTACCATAATACAAGCTTTTTATCATTGACTAGCTGTTACTGCGGTTTCACTCACGCGGACTGCAGAATTATTGTTTATGAAATTATCGCGTTTCTTTTTAAAAGAACCCGTAAAACAAAAAATCTATCCGGTAGTTATTGCATGATACGTGCACAACGGCTCAATCATTTTATTTATAAAGATAGATAGATCAATTTGATTTGTATATGTTTGTAGGTGGTAATCTCCGGAACAGCTGATTCGATTCTGAAAATTATTTCGTTATTAGCAATAGCAAGCAACATTACTTCTGTTGCATTTTTTTTTAATTTCTATTAAATAGTTTAATATTGTAATGAACAGGAACATAAATTAAGATTAATTAATGTTATCCACGTCATATATTTGCCGTAGTGTGAAGCTGTGGATCTGCTTCCGGCTACTGTGTTCCCACTTTTCTACAACATGGAGTCCTTCAAGTTTAACGTAAAATACATTTGAGCAAGCCGGCATGCCAGCGCCAACCGGTGATGGATTGAAGATCTCTAGGTGGTTGCCTATGTAGATTGCACTGTGCTTACCCTGAGGAACGGAGCCGTCACACAAAAAAAAACGGAGTCGACGGTGCTTGTTAATAAATAATATTTTCAATCCAGACAACGTCTTATATCTGATAAATGTTTCCACAATAATATTTATTATTAACACGTTCATAATTGTTACCTTCCTTCCTTAAAATAACTGTATATTAAAAACGCATTTCCTTGATTAGATATAGTAATTATAAAGTTCAATTAGTCGGTATCTCAAGCTCGTTAAGTCTCGCGTACGCCTCTTTTGCACAAATATTTATTTCTCATGTTTTTAATATTAAGAGTAAAAATTCCTCGAGAACATAAATATCAAATCGCAATAATAAATAACCGGGCTATTAAGATAAAATGCAGTCGAATTCGCTTCGGTAAATAAAATGAACTTTTATGACCTGTTATATTGATTTTAATCGATAGATGTGTGCTTTTAAATCTACGAAATACCTTATAGCAATCGTTAAGAGTATTTTCCTACAGTAACACGGCAAAGTGACGACACTATGTCTGATTGTGAGACAAGTATAACCAAAAAACAAACAGTAACGACACAGAGAGATCGTGAATTTATCGCAAGTTGGCCTGCGTAATGCGTAAATGTTTCCAATAAACCGATTTCATAAGAATGTTTAACCACACCGATAAAATAATTGAAATTATCAGGTAACTAGCTGTATCTTACTGTTTCATCTGTGTTTTTATTCGGAAAACTCTCCACGTCGCCGTTGGTAAGGCGCCCGTTTATCCCTATCGTTGTTCCACTGCCGGTGCTTGCCTACAGTTTGCCAGATTGCTTGACTTTTATAGTTACTGTCCCACTCTTTAAAGTTGTAGCGTAAAGATATTTAGCTTATACTATTTCTCATGAATCTGGCTATCATATACTTTTTTTTTATCCGACTGGTAGTTCCAGAGATTAGCGCGTTTAAACAAGTGTATATAGATATCGATGCTTATTTTTACTAACACACGTTATTGTTCTTAAGCATGTATTCACTTCCATATATAATTTTATTCTTACCGTTCTAAGATCAAGGTGTGTAATATTTTCCAATGTAATAATAATTACTTGCTGTATTTCGCCTTCACGCTTATTATCTTGTAATAAATATCATTTTATAGTTACAATTATCGGAATTTTAAGAATCTGTTTAATAGCTATACGATTTTACACGTATATTGGCCCGTTTATAAACAGCATAATGTCGTAAGCTTAGCATCAGAGAAATATTATAACATCTTTACACTATTATTCCTTGTACGATACTGTCCTTTAACATGATTCAATAACGCTTTATATTAGTATTCCTTTTTATCAAAGCTATGCATAGATGGCGCTGGCGCGCCGATGCAACTTCCGCTTTACAATATTATAATTCAGACCGGATACACTGACTGATATCGGAAGTCAATAGTATTTATTTAATAAGTCTTGTAAGCCAACACATTAAATGTTTTTATGTCCCATTCTAACTGAATTGCTAAATACCAATTTTTACAGTTCTATCTTCAAAAATGACAGATTTTTGTAAAAACTTTCATCCCCTTTTCAACACCTTAGGGGTTGAATTTCCAAAAATCCTTCCTTAGTGCTCACCTACAGCGTAAAAGGAACCCACATGAAAATGTTCACTGTCCTAGCTCCAGTAGTTTGGGCTGTGCGTTGATATGTCAGCCAGTCAGTCAGTTATCCTTTTATATATATAGATTTATAGCGCACAGTTATAGATTATATAACTTCACGCTACAATCTTAAGGAGCTGAGCAGTAACCATGAACGTCAAGCAATCTGGCAAGCTCTACACTACTACGGTAAGTATTAAAAACGATAAGCTACACGCGTGCATTGACGGCAGTGCGGTGGAGAGTTGGATAAATTATTTTAACACAGGTGAAACCGTGACGCAAAGCTACTTATATTATATTAAAAACTACGTATTACCTATTCTTTAAATCAAAAAGACCTTAATGAATAATTTAAAATCGACATAAACTCGTTAGAGCCTTCAAGATTAATTACTTTTAATTTTATGCCTTGACAGGTGACATCATCAAGTCGTAACTTTATTATAAAAGTTGATGAGCCATCGCTAAGACTTTAACTACCCAAACTCATTTATTATACGTTTTTTTTTTAATTTTCATTAGATATGAATCAATTTTGTTTTGAAACATTTAATTACTATTGTAAACAAAAGTGATAGATTCGTTTCAAATTAATCATTTTGTGTAAAATTTCTATGCCAGTGGCATGGTACCTAAATTGATGTAGGCCTATGTTGTAAATTGAGGTAGGTAGTTGTATTTTTGGCAAGTAGAACAATTTGTCAATGAAATAATTATAAATCACAATACAGAGTCTAGACTTAAACTGCTATTAAACATTAATTGATTAACTCCAATAGGGTTGGCAGATTATAGATACTTGTGGTAAAAGTTATAACTATAAATTTAATATTTAATTAATGTATTTCACTAAAATATAACCAGTTTACGCTCCCAAATCACGTAAATCGCTAAATATTGACTTCGAAATAGCAAATTCATATTATGTACCAGTCATTATGTAGTTACCATACTTTATGCATAATATAATTTGCCATTTTGAAGCCAATATTTAGCGATTTCTGCTATCGTTTTGCTCATACGAAATATAGTTACATGTATTATTATGTTGTCCATTCCACATCTAGTTCCTTTGCGTGGGAGCATTTTGAAGAGAGGTAACACACAGAGAGTTTTTCTCTCTACTTGGAGCATCCTGACTGGTTTAACACTCCACCTTACAGAAGATCGCAGCCAAATAATCTTGTGTTGTGTTCCTCCGGAGAGTAGGGCTTGCAGAGTTCTACATGACAGCCATTCTTATTTAGCAATATCATAACATACTGCCAACATTAAATATAGTTCAATAAAACATCGGTTTATATTAATTTGAATTTATCTACTAAGGAAACTGAGCAATGAATATAAAAAGTTTTTAATGAGAAAAACTTAAAACTGGACAACAAAAGAGTGTGAATTTAGTGCATGAGGATAATCTCCAGAACCAATGTACTTATCTAATGATGAAGGTTATATGTTATATAACTTCACGCTACGATTCTAAGGAGCGCAGCAGTAGTTATGAACGTCAAGCAATCTGGAAATAAGGGAACTGAAGAAACGATTGGGTACGAATGCGTTGGCGGCATACTTAGCTGAATAAATTTTACACGAATGAAACCGTAGAGCACAGCTAATGTTGTATATTAATTTATCTGTAGATATTAATTTGTAAAATAAACATCAACACCCTGATATGAAAAGTCATGAAACCATAAAATTAAAGTTTCTTAACATTAATCAGTTTGATGTAACTAACATGAATTCGGTGTTCATTATATGTATTTAATTATTTGTTAAAGGCACGACTTTTGTTAATGGCTATGTCAAAACCGAGAACATAAATCTTAGTACAGCAATTTAAAAAAATTCGACTACTGACATACATTGGGGAAGGGCATTATAATTTTATTATAAGAATGTAATGACATAATTTACTTCGTGACTTGCTCTGACTTTAGTTGCGTTTCTTTGTCCATAAGTGGCCGAGTTTAGTAAGCGGTTTATTCATGTGGGTTTACATATATCTAACGTGGTTAATTTTAGTTGTAATTATTTAATGAAATACAATTGAATAATCAACTACAAAAATTTGTTTTAAGCTTTAACTGAACTGTATATTATTTATTTTTATTTTTTTACAATAAAACTATGTGCACACAATACATTCTTTGTATTTGATAATGTAGTTATTTCTTATACATTATCTATTCAAGTTTATGAGGATTTGGGTAGAGTCCAGACGCTGCAACATTATGTCAAGGTTACCATGCTGTTCTAATTTTATTGAAATAACAGAATACCAAATTTGAACTGTGTTGAACATGCTTACATCCATTCATCAACTAGAAAAGAGTGGCTAATCTTAAAAACGGCTGAACTAATTTTCTTGTATAAGCTAAGAACATTCTCGATCAACACACCTTTAAAAGAAAAGAAAAAACTAAATCAAAATGATTCAGCCGCTTGGGAGCTACATGGCCACAGATAGACACAGTTACTCATGTTAAAGTTATAACCCCTCTTTTTAATATTTAATTTTCCGAAGTCAACTAGAAACCTTATAGTTTCGCTATGTCCGACTGTCTGTCCGCGGCTTAGCTGAGAGATTCTTAGTACTAGAAAGCTGTAATTTGATATGGGTAGGTATACATATTGATCACGCAGACAAACTGATAAAATAAAATCTTGAAAAAAAATTGTTTAGGATACCTACCTACACATAAAATGGTCATATTTTTTTTTCTCGTCTATCGCATCGTAAGATAGGTCGTTTAAAAATGTTGCGGGTGTGTGAAAACCATTTTTCGATTAAGATGTGTGAGAAATGTTACCTAAGCATTAAAGTGCTATGTTTTGTTAGAGTCAAGTGTCCCCCCCCTCCTGCCAGCTAAATGGTTGTTTTTGGATATGTAAAAAAATTTACGGTAGTATCAGAAACTGTAAAACTATGAGAGGTAAGTAGGCTTTACAAGTTAACGAATTATTCAATCAACTTATAAAATGTACCTACTTGGAGAAGTAATTACGTACAAATTCCATTGAATTTCAATACTTAAAGACCCCTCTCTAAGTTTTCATATTATGCCGAGCAACTACGGAATCCTACACTGTGCGTAACACGACACGCACTTGGCATTTTTTTATTTATCATACTTATGCCAACTCACTAACAATAGCTATGAAAATAAAATAAATATGAAAATGTTTATTATTGTATTATAGCCTGCCAGAGCGACGTTAAGTGGAAAACCCAGTAAAAAACTATGAACCACTCAGTCGCTTGTACTACTTGTTCACTAATGGTACATTTCTTGTACACGATACACTAGAACCGTGCTTAACACGCTACGCGTTGCATTATGTATTAAAACTAAGTTAAAATTGCAATACGTCAACGGTCAATAACCGAATGTACCCCTTGCATTTAATAGGACGGTTAATTTATTCATTCACGAGTCGGAAGCTTCGCCGGGGCTTTCGATCCATCATCTTGACGTCTCCTGACCAGGTTCTGAAGTTACTTAATAAAAAATGAGTGAGGTTCATGGTAAATGTATTTGAAGTTTATATACAAATGGTGCGGTTTTATGCCACAGTGGTTTGGCAAGAGTACCATAGCTCCACAGAAAGTGATTACAACCAATAATAACATAAATATACAAAAACCACTGATACTACCCACACAATATTATTTATGTTCCTTTTTTATAAAAATCTTTTCCGTATTAGGTACTGAGAGTTTTATTTCTTAGTAAGTTGTGACAAAATATTTATAATTTCCTGTATACACTATGAAAATATATATCACTAAAATATAAAGTTTCTTTCATGTTTTACGATATAAAGCATATTCCCGCTTGCAAGCGTCGTTTTTTTTCAATTATAAAATTGTGTCACTGTACAAATTTTACATTCGCCGTATCATCACATGTAGTATCTATAGTATAATAGTAGACGTAGTAATGTAGTGTAGTAGCCGCAGTAGTGTAGTTAAACATAGTAGTGTAATGTAGTTAGACGTAGTACTATAGTGTAGTGGACGTAGTACTGTAGTGTAGTAGACGTAATAGTGTCGTTTCCGTGAAAATTAGTAAGAAATTCCAACCCAACTGGATCTCGACTACAAGAAATATGGTGAAACATCTATCACGATTACTCTTTTCTTTATATGTTTTATTTTAAAATTATTTTTTTTTTTAATAAAATTAATTAAAACATTGTATTTGTTTCTATATTCGCTGCTTTCGTCATGTGAACCGAGAATGGTTTGTCAGTTTTCCGGCTTAAATAATTAATTACAACAATTCCCGGCTTTCAGATCCTCTTAACTGGATAAGAGAAAGGCAGAATCAACTGATTATATCATCCAGACATGAGCAAAATGAGTTTATTAAATGAAACCTCGAAGTAAGGAATTAAAAATAATTATGTTACTAAGCTTTCACGCTTTATAATTACAAGCGGATTTATATACAATGTTTTGTGTGAAAGCAGTTTTAAATAAATTAGAGTCGGTCAAATAATAAAAGATGGTATTTCATCTATCTTCTATAAATATTTTAAAACTCAACGTCTATCTGTCTGTCTGTCCGTTTATGTTCTATTCACGCGAGAACCAATTATTCGATTTACATGGTTTTTTCTTTAATTCATAGATACGTTATCTGGTCAGGTTATAGGAGATATTTTGTTAAATAAAATATTATACGAAATAAGCAGTGACGATAATGGTGAACTAATTCGGAAAAATAACGCTTTTTGGGCTTACGCTTTGCAAACCATAAGAGATGTATCAAAATAATCTACATAATTATAGATTTTAAAAAACCTACAAAAAAGTCAGTGATAGCGTATGTCTATCTCATAAGGATCGCCCACACTAAGCATTTTTGTCTTTAAAATAACTGGCGAGTGATCGCCGTGTGTGGTTGCGGAGGCAGCACAATCGCGCTTGTGCTTAACCGACGGCACTCTGTAGTCCACGCGAGCAAGCTGTGGGCACAGCTAATAGTAAATAAAATAAAACACAAAACAAGCCGATGGCCGATATTTTTATAGTAGCATTGCATTAACATTGCATTGACGACACTTTGCCAGACGACCAGTACAGTACAATCAAAATGACAATGGAGAGACGGGCATTGCATCGCCGGTCATCACTATAATACTGGCATGCAAGCCACTTGACATCTGGCCATACACTGGCTGATTCCGAAGCGCGACAAACCCAAAGAGAGCCACTGCGCCGGTTTATCATTATGTACATTGTGTTCCCGAGCCAGGCGGGTACATCTGTACCCTGTGGTAGGGTATCTACCCTACCACCTCGTTTTAGGTATACACTGGCTGACACCGGAAGCGACACACCTAAACGTGTCATTATACTAGGAGTTACACCTAGTATATGGTGGTCAGGATCCAATCGGACACAGTTGCCGTGTTCTACCACCCAGAAAATCTAATCGTAAGTGGTTACTATCCCCTATTAATGATTGCAACTCGTTACGTTACCGACCTTGCAAAATAGAAACAAGAAAGAAAGAAAGATTTATTTATTTGTACCAAAGACATTTGACAACCATAGACAATCTAAAAATACCTTTACATCTACCTACTAAGAAGTAAAAGTCAAATGCCATTTGTTACAAAACGGCTCCAGCTCAGCATATTTTTGGTTGTAAACAACCAGCGCTGGTCTTCTGTTGGAGCCGTCCGGTGACGTCACAGGATGGACATACTTACGTAAAGAACAAAAAAAAAATGTGAGACATACGACGTAGAACATATAGCAAACCACAGTATTTTCAAACGAATCAAGGAGTTGAGGTTTAAACAAAAATAAATAAATAATAATGATAATATAAGGAAACCATTAGAAAGTATACAGGGTAAGTAAGTAAGTTATAAATTTTAATGAGAGAGAAACATTAATAATTAGAAAAACTTATTTAGGTAGCATTTATTAAAAAAAAAAAAACAAATATTATTTACTCTCTTTTTAAATAATTTTGAAGCAAGGATGGCTAAGTGCACCAACACGGAATTCGTTGACGTGAGTTCGAATACCTACAATGAGCCTGAACTATCGATGATCCATGAAGGAAACCATAGCATGCTGGCACGCCATTTTCTAATTCCCAGCTGGATAGCTACCACCTACATGTTCACAAATCTGTCGCCAAAAACCTATAGATGTATTCCGGTAGCAGCTCTTGATAACCATTTCCCCCACTACGCTTAACATTTGCTTAACCATTTTAGGCCACATCGTTACTTAATATCAGGAGAAATTGTGGGCAAAGGCTAAAACATAAAAAGAATATATGAAAACTCATATCACAAACACGAAAAGCGTGTCTATTGCTATTTTACACTTTAAAAATAGGTGCGTGTCAGCTCCGACGCGCGACAATAATTTATTTTTAATAACGATTATTTTGGAATAAACACCAACAATAAAAACATGTTTGCATTTCACACGTGGTAGAAGTGAAAACTAAACTAATAGGAAATACTGTATAATGTATGTGTATACTGTATAATAATGTCATTCTTTCGCAGGCTAAATCCTAAGGATGTATGTGTTTTGTCTTTTTAGTATCGCTTTTTCGTTTCATCGAGTTTCAAATCACAACGGTACTAAAGAAGTTTTCACTTCAAAAATAGCCATTCATCTCTTTAACGTGTTGCCTTCTAATTAACATACTGAGTGCTATATAATAATCGATTCTTAAGGAGTAACAACATGTTGACAGAGTTTTGGTGGGATGTCAAACTGTCATATAGTGGTTTTAATTTTTTATTCATAAATTTGTGTTATTTGACCCTATATTGTGTAATATAGGTGGCGTTTTGCATAATAAAGCTTGGTTATTGTGCACAAGTGAAGTGGATTGGAAATAATAACATGGATCATGAATTATAAGATAGCACAAAAACTCCCTAGAAAGCTCTAACAAGGGGCTCCCTTGTTAGTATCTTGACATAGTCATAAGACTGGAAACTATATACACTTGATAAGGGTAGTAATGGTCTTCAATAAAGAAGACCAGTTGTCAAGTTAGAAAAAAGAAAAAGAAGAAGAACCTGTTCATAGTAAACGTAACGACTTCACTTTTTGTTAACACTCTATTTTACTCTCCATCTAAATTACATACAGCGGGCGAAATATGAAAAGTGATTCTTAAGAAGTAAACTCCAAAAACAAATAAAATATTTCACACAACATTATATACTTAATGTAATCTACAAATTAAATATTAAAAATGGTATGTTCGATATTATTTCCTAAAATTCACAGTTATTCTTGGAAAACGTTGCGTGCGTTTATAACAATGTGACAGTGGCTACGGAGGTCATTAATTACAGCATAGCCCCACCCTGCCTTACAAAACCTTAATTTAAATAACGATGAATGCTACACGGAACTGCGGAATGTGACATACTCCAAGGAATATTGTTTGGTTTCTAATATTTAAATGTAACATTAGAATACAAATTCCATTTAGGAATTGCAAATGATCGTCAATGTGGATTAAAGTAGTGGCGTAGTTTATAAACAGTTATCAAGCGTTATTCACAATATAACATTTAATAAGAATAAAAAATAGCCTATAGAACTAACTGAACTACGACATTTACTAATAGAAATGGATACCATATTGACTAATTAAAAACAACACAAACAAAACATAAACATTAATAGCTCCAAAAAGACTAGTCAATAAACCGATTACTCTTAATAATACGCACGTCGAATAAGTTAAGACATTCAGGCAGCATAATTACGATTGACTCTAGGTGTACGCCTGATATCATAGCCTGAATGGCAATGTTAAAGAAAACTTTTAATGAGAAGAAACATTTATTTGAAGCGAGAACATCAAAACGTGTTAAACAGAAATTAATTAGAATGTATGAATGGAGTAGATATAGCATTTTTTTTTCGGTGTGAATCGTGGAGATGACAATGAGGTATGGGGTATGATAAGAAACATTCGAAATAAAAGGAAATCGAATTAAACATAGTACAAGTGAGTAAGATATTACTAAGAATCATTGAAAATAGGAGGGGAAGACTGGTGGGGCATTAAATTCGAAACGACGATCTATTAAAAACTATAATAAAAGGATAAAATTGAAGGAAAGAGAAAGAGAGGAAGAATACCGTGAAGAACGTACATTTAGCAAATGAAGGAAAAAATAAGTGTCGTGTCGTATCAAGATGTCAAGAAGAAGGCAGATTGTGGGGAGAGCTGGAGATTGCTCCACTGACAAGAGCAGCACAGTTCTTAAATTATATAAATATATATAACACTTAGGAATAACGTTGCTTCCTATTAGTGAATTTCCAAAATCAGATCAGTACTTCCGGAGATGATCTCCTACAATAATACTAACAAATTATATTTCTTAATAGTAGTGGTATAGATATATTTATTACAAATTTGTTTCAAAGTTAAAAGTCCTATATCTAAATATTAACCCGCGCCTGTTTACATGTTTCTTATCGGAATAAGATGAGGTTTCAGGCGTTGAATAATTAATGTCTTCCTCCGGCCGAAATTACTGTTTAAAGAAAATTCAAACTTAACAGACTTCAAACATTATTACAAACAAAATTTTAGTTATTATGATTCATTATTAGATAGTGAGAAACATGAAGACATTCATGAAATCATTAAATTCATGATAATCTATAATAATAATAAGTAATAGTTGATGCTAGTGCGGTGAATTGGTTTTTTACAAACTAGTACACGAATGTTGTACAAACCAATTCCGCACGAGTGTCATACAACGTTTTTCAACACATTTGCGACAAAACAGTACAATAGGTAATGAAGCAAACTTTTTTTTTTATAATAACTCGACAGATTGACTGTACTGTTCCTGATGGTAAGCACAATACAATACTAACACAACGGCGACCACCGAGAGATCGAAATCCAACGGCGGTCACTACTGTCATGCCGACCCGCACAAATATCTCTTAACGTTACGCTTGAAAAATTTTTTAATAGCAAATAAAAAAAAATATATATACAGATAGTTCACTACTCTTCGAAATTTTACCTGCAATTTTCGCCACATTCAAGATATCAGGTAGTGAAGATTCCATATTAATATCGAATTCCTCGCTTGAACTCATATTATTATTTTGTTTATAAATATATCAGTCGGAAAGTCGCAACAACCTTTGACGTTTCTAATATGAAAATAGCGCGAATTTGCAAATGGCGTCACGTTCGCGTGGTGAAAATTAGAACTAAATATTTCGTCTCATTTTCTCTATAGTATTAAAGTGAGGCAAATTTATTGATCATAAGTTTTTCCAAGTTTCAATCATTCATCTTATTTATTCTCGTAATGTGAAACTCCTTGGTGGGGTTCTTATATATTCGCTAAAAATTTTACCGCACGGCGATAAACAACGAAGCGTGTGGCAAAGATTTTGCTTACCGTTGAAACAAGTTTTTATTTAAATCTATTTTTTAAGGCTTCTATTAATCAGTGTTAGTATAAAATTATATTAATCTAAAATAGGAAAGCTAATATATTTTTAGTTAAGCTTCTATCTATGTACAGAGCGAGAGTCGCGTCCGGTCGGCGACAATAACCAGCGCAGATACCATTTCCGACAGGTTACGGATATGTAGTGGCTGGCCGAGGTTGTACTGACAATACCAGGTTCACATAACCTGCGACAAATAGAACACGTGTTTCTGTATTGCTGACAGTATCTGTGGCACATTCAACTACATCGTATGAATCTTAGTGTTTCTTTTAGATATATGTATGTACGCAAGAATTAAAAAAATATATTAAAGAAAATGCCATGTGGCCAACTACCCCTGTATTGAAATTATGTGCATACCCAATATATTTAATAAACGTCTATTTTAAACAGACGCGCAATTATCTGTATTATGTATAGCGGATCAACTGCTTTGTTACCATAATTTATGAAAGCTTAGTTTGGAATTAAATGACTAAGTGTAAAATTGTCTCCCCATGTTTATGTTTTTATAAAAAAATGTATTATTTATTTATTTAACTCAACATGTAAAGTTTCTTAATTATAGAAAAAATATTATTTAATTTAAAAAAATCTGATGTCCCTTATTTCCCATTGGATAATACATAATGAGATCGTTAATTATTTTTTGTTAGCATTATTATTATTATCAGTTAGAGTTATAAAATAATCTCGAATGAATCTATTTTATGATATTTATTTTCGTACACTGGCGAGCTCAAACAAGTGTTCGTCTATCAGTAAGTAGACGAAGGAGTCTTGCAGCGGACTATATTTGTGTCAAATGTCAAACGCAAGAAATTGCGGTCACAAGTCACTGTGTAACCGCAGTGTGCTTGTGACACTGACTGACCCTAAGCAGGCTTACTGATTTCTAATGCAAGTTCTAGTTCTATCTGAAATTTATGTATCTAATCTATATATATACACATCCATACATATTATAAAACTCACCGTCTCTCTGTCCGTTTATGTTCTTTTTACACAAAAACCACTAATTCGATTAACATGGTTTGATTTATAGATAGGCTATCTGGTCAGGTTATAGGATATATTTTGTTACGCTGAGTACGCCATAAGATATATATCAATTTAATGTAATAAATAATAGTAGACCTAGTAGAGAAATACAAGAAGACCTAAAAACTTCAGATCACACACACACAGGATCACTCATAATAAGCATTTTTGTGCAAACACAATTCACGCTTGCGCTCGATCGAGCGGAGCCGCGGGCACAGCTAGAAGTATTTAAAAATAGATGTTGGTGTAGATGAGATTGATGAACATCAACACCGTTTGACCAATCACCATGAAAGTTGGTAGATCTAAGTATTTTATTATGAAGATTTTTAATACTATCTCTGAACACGATAGGTAGCGTTGTGGTCGAGTTACTGAATACTAGATACAGCAGGCTAACGTCTGCGAGGCTATTTAGTACAAGTATATATTTATTATCTATATTCTATTGAATATATTGACCAGCGTGCCAAAAAGTCTTGGCGAGGGCTTGGCGATAGATTTTCAAGTTATTTGCCAGACGGGCATGAAAAAAAAGCTCTGCCACTATGCTATGGGGTCATCACGATGTTTTCCTTTACCGAAAGCTCAGGCTCATTGCAGATATTCGAACTCAAGTCCATCGACACGATATCCATATATGCTACCACTTAATTTAACGTGAATTAATGAATATACTTCATATTACTTTAAGTAAAGCATATAATGTTATTGTTTTGAGTTAAAAACCTATCTATATTTTCAATGACTTTATGAAAAAACTGTTGCACTATTTAAGTGGTGGATTATCAGGGCGGCGGCGACAATTAAGACACTTTATATCAATACGAACTAATATAATAACACCAAAACACATTAGAGCGGGTAGAATACGAATGCATATAAAAATGCTACCCGCCGGTATTTATACAATTATCTTGACCTATTTTCATTCAAAGTGTACAAAAAACTCTTCTCACTAAGAACTTGTGAAGTAAATGCTCCAACACACGATACCGGCGGCACAGCCGCGGCCGGCGGGTATGCCGCAGGATTCGGCAATAAGCAACACACATCATTTCAGTTGTAACAGTTGCCGGCACTGCCCGGCGGCTAGTTATTTGCTGCAGGCCCGCCGGGTTAGACAACCAACGCCAGCATAGTATGTAGCCTTAAGACAACATAAAATTTTGAAAAACATGTTTGATAATTTTTGTGTTTAGAAAACATAATCCGTTATATACACTATTTATATTAACACATAGAATATACTTAGGTTTTTATATTAAATAACTAGTCACTGTGTCGGCCGGTCAGCCTTTAAGATCGCAAAAGGTCACACTCTAATAATACCTTAACCCTGCTCCCGTCTAGAACAAAGACAAGTTTATCTCAGTGATGAGATTAACCCAGACTTAGTACGAGTAAGTTCCCTTTGACCGTCAGATAAGGAATTACCCGCGGATAAGAACCACAAATCGGATCCGAATAATCTTGGACCCATCCATTAAGTGATAGACAAGATAAATTATCAATTTCATCATTTAAATATACATTAAATTCAAGGTTAATCGATATTTGTCTAAATGGTATCTAGTAATATATTAATAGTACTATTTTTAAAATGATAAGTTTGTTTATTTGTAGGAGTTAATCTCTGAAACTACTTATCCGGTTCTAAAAACTGTTTAACTATACAGGAAGCTATATTGCACCTGAGTGTTATAAGCCATTGTTTATTCTTATTAAATTTTGTATTGTAGCTAACGTGATCAAAGTCTCGGATGATTGCTAGTCTCTTATATAAAGAAATTATCTTAATATGTTACCTTTTTAAACATTTAGATAATGACTTAAGCCTAAACCTGTACCAAGCGTGAATACGTTGATAATTCAACTTGCATTAAATGTCAAAATTGGAATCTGAGTTGCATAATTTTTTTGGTGCATTAATGAGTAAGTCAACAGGCTTACTTATTTTTGATACACCGTACTTGTCATTTTTTTTAAAGTAAGATTTATCATACAAATATAAACATCAAAATTACCACCCTGAAAAGTATGTATTTACGACTTGTCGATGTATCACGGAATATGTCTAGTGTACTTATCATTTTATGTTTTCAAGCTTTTCATAATTCCAGCAGTGTTTCAAAGACCTATCTATTATAAAGGTCTACGTAAATAACTACTACATTACAAACTCATGACAGAATTTGACGTATCATTTCTAAATGCCTAATACAAAATATTTTTTTAATAAATTGGCTCCCGGTAATAGTATATGCCAATTTGACGTACATTTTTGTGACGTCCGTGAGCCAATGGGTTAAAGTAGAAACAGATCAAGGCCATTATGAATTTATTCGAACGTCGCAATAGACAGTGTTTACGTTGCTTTTAATATATTAATCCAACTATATCCAAATTTGAAGTCCACACAGACCAAATTGCGAGTAGAAGCTTATTTAATAATCACATATGCTGTCTTTTTAACCACAAAAATAAACGAAATTAAGAAAATAGTTGGACATTCTATAGCTTACATATTTTTTACGTCACCCCTGACCTTCTATTAACAGTTCAACGATTATTTTGTGAAGTGAAAGGTTAACCCTCAAGGGACTGCTATGATAAGCAAACGTAAATTGCTCAATAACTCGCGCTGTAGTCGTCGAAAATAAGATATGCAAATAAGGTTACATTGCATGTGACCGTCGTTTTGGCAATAAGGGGTATTATTACGAAGTGCCACTGTCAATTACTTCGCTTAACCCGTCTGGAATACTGTTTTATATTAATAAAATCAGCTAGGCTCAAAGTGTGTAGAGAGAGTTATGACGGAAATAATGAGAAAATTATATTTTTATGTAGCTCTGTCATTGAAAGTTCGAAATCGAGTTTTATAACCAAAGAGGCAATACGTTAATAATGTATAGAAACCTTTGCTAAAAAGTTTTGTCAAGTGCGTGTCGGGCCACGTACTGTGTAGGGTTTCGCAGTTGCCCGTCACAATATGCATACTTAGACTTTCAATTGCCCCCAAGCCCGGTAAAGCTGTAAAAGCCATAAAGGCTCCAGGGCGCCTAAGGCTGACAATACTGTCAGTTTGAAAAAAAAAAAACTTTCAATGGACTTTGTACGAAATTACTTCTCCGAGTATTTTATATGTGGATTGACTATTACTCGTTAACTTGTAAAGCCTAATTACCTCTGATAGTATTCTTTTTTACTTAATTATATATCCTACTACCAAGAATTGTTTCACATATCCAAAAACAACTATTTAGTTAGCTGAGGGGGGCAGGGTACACTTGACTCTAAAAAATTTAGCATTTTAAAGCTTAATATTTCGCCAACGGATCCCTGAATCGAAAAATAGTTTTCACAGACATGTAATATTTTTGAACGATATATCCAACGACACTCTCTGAGCTAAGCCGCGGACAAACATAAGAACATAGCGAAACTATAAGGGTTCCTTGTTATCTTCGGAACCCTAAAAATGTAGTGGTTCTAGTCAAAAGCAATATTAACTTTAATTAGAATAGCGTCTACCTTGCGAATATTTTTAGTAGACAGAAAATATAATTCCAAATAAATAATTTAGTAAATAAATAAAGTATTTCATGGAAAAAAGTCTGTCACATAATAAAATAGCAAGAAAAAAACATAAATAGGTCGTGTATTAAAGTAGGTAGTTGAAATTAATTATTTTTTGTCGTCGCGAATAATTATGATATCCAGTGGGGTAGTTTTAAGATTTGTCGTTGCCACTCGCACACAATCGCACTGGAGTCTCGTCGAAGCACAGTCGCGCCCGCACGGTGAAAAACTCGCTCGTTTGGGATATTCCATAAACAGACACACGCTCCAGGATCGAGTACTGTTGAGCCAGGGTACGTGAAGGTGCATATATATACATCAAGAACTTGTCAGCGCCGACCGGGAAGAATCATAGAACGCAGAAACGGTGAGTTGGCATATGACATTTTAAACATTATACTTTCGCTGGATACTCTCGCATTGTCGTAATTCGGTATTAGTTTCTCATCACAGATCGTTCACATATTCGCGTGGGAACGACCAGGGACAAAGAAACTCTTGGGGCAGCCCGACTGGTGAAATACCTCCACAAGTCAGCGATAGGATATCTTGTAAGGACCCCCACAATAAGAATTATTGTCTCCCGTCTTTTGAGCGGAGGCAGCACGATTCGCGCGTACTCTCAACCGACGGCATTCTGTGGTACACGCGAGCGGATATGCAGACACATCTAGTATATTATAAATATGAAAGTACGTGTGTTTGAATGTTTGTCTTCTTCTTTTTATTTAATGGCAATTGTGTTCATCCACAGTTCTGCCAGCGCGCGTCACGTGAATAAAATATTTTTATTGTATTTACACTTAATACTTCATACATAGTTCTAGCGAGGTAGTGGCTCCCTTGTTAAAATTACAACTATGCAGGAAATTTTTGTGGCAACTTAAAAAACATGTTCTTAGTTATTAAAAACCATCGGTTATTACCTTGTTTCGTGTTCCTACGGTGAGTAGTATTTCCATAGCTCCTTGGGGAGGAGAAGGTTCAAGATCGGCAACGCGCTAGTGACACCTTGAGTTTACAAACATCCATAGGCTGCCATAACCGCTTACCATCAGACGAGCTGTACACTTGTCTGCCACCTTAGTTGTATTAAAAATCCAAAGGTATAAAACTATGCTCACAGCTTGAGCAGTATATTGTAATGATTGTTTTGTATATTGTAATTATTATTATGTAGTGATTGTAATATGCTGAATATATAGGTTATTAAAAAAAATGTGACGTACATAGCCACTACTGTAAATTCAATTCATAAAGGCAGTATACAACCACAAGAATAGAACAATATGTATCCATTAGGAGTATGCAATAATGTAGCGGTTGGAGAGATCGTGCGCTTGTAAATCCACTGACTATTCCGCTTGACGGTATAGTCTATTAAAACCGATTTGGTTTCATTGCGGTTCTTTCAATAGAAAGCATAGGTTTCACACAAGTTCACATTTGCGTTTAATAACTTGACTCCCATGGATGGCATTAATGCCAATTTTACGCAAATTTTGTGTGACGTTGAGAGCCAAAGGGTTTAAAATAAATATTATATTTCCGCTGACCTAAGGTTGTGGGAACATTTATATTAATGGTTTGTCCGGTAACCGGTTCGAGACAATCAGACAGGACTTAATGTCTGCTTGATTGGATCAGACTACACGCTGGAATGTATAATAAGATGTTGGGGGTATGTAGGAGCCAGCTAGTCTGTTCAAATCAATTTCATCTTATTATGAAATTGTGTATATACTATGGTAATGCTTATACGATTGAGCAGTAATATGCAAATTGCATAAAAAAAGAAATATAACGAAAAGAAATATAAAACCTAAAACCTACATGGTTTTTTAAATAAGTTAAAATTCTAACTGTATTTGTGCAATGAAAGTGGCTAATTAAGCTAGTCGGGGTGCGCGATTCACGTTATTTGCGATCGTCAAACACATCGTGAAAAATACGTCATTGTGTCATGCATTGCACACTTCCGACATAGTAGCTGCTTTGTAGGCCTGCATAACAAAAATAATTGTCAAAGACCCTTATCTCTTGGTATTCGCCGCTGCTCTTTAACAATAATTTACTACTCTTACATAAAAGTAAGGAAAAAGCTTGCTATAAGCTCAGTAAACTTCCTTACTTAGTAGAACTGGTGACAATCTCAATTATAATAATGATTCCAATACACTAATCGTTAAATTGGCGCATTATTTATATTATTTTTAGCACACATACACGTACTAGTAAATAACAGTCTAGGTAAAGTCACAATTATGTAACTACCTTAATTTCTTATACACACTTGGACTCGACTCAGGTTTTCTGAGCATGTTTTCAGGATATTTGCTAAGTACAGCAATTTAAGGTAAATTAAATTAATAATACTAGCTGACCCTGTGCGAATATTTAGCACATTATAGAATGAATATAAACAATCTAAAAACTGTAATTTTAGTTACACATATTTTTAATAGATGGCATCTTAATATATTTTCATCAGCATCAACAGATAGCGGTCTAAATGAAAAAGGATTTTAATCATGTTTTAATCGATTTCGCAGGGTTCTGAAGTCATCAAGGATCTCTTATAGTTTCGCTATGGCCGTCTGTCAGTCCGCGGCTTAACACAGAGATTTTAATACTAGAAAACAGTAGCTTAGTATTGGCATACATATTAATGACACCGACAAAGTGATAAGATAAAATCTTAAAAAACATTTTTGGGTACCTCCCCTACACGTAAAGTAGGGCGTTTTTTTCTCTCGTCTATCCCTTCGTATGGGTTGTCATTGGATTGGTTGTTTGAAAATATTGTGGGTGCGTGAAAACCAATTTTCGATTCAGGTACGCTCTGCCTAAATATTAAACTTTAAAGTGTTAATTTTTGCTAGAGTCAAATGTTACCCCTCTCCTGTCTGCTAAATAGTTGTTTTTGACATGTGAAAAAATTCACGGTAGTAGAATATATAATGAAGTTAAAAGAAAAACATTCAGAGGTAAGTTGGCTTTACAAGTTAACGAGTAATAGTCAATCAACTTATAAACAGTCACTGGAGAAGTAGTTTCGTGCAAATTTCATTGAAAATGACTTAAAGCACCTTCTCTAAGTCTGTATATTTCGTTCATCGTCGGGTAACTACGAAACCCTACAATGCGCGTGGCCCGACAGACACATTGTAGATTTTTTTTATTTTTCTATAAGTATTTGTCTATATTTCGTCAATATCGGGGAAAATAAGCTTTGCGCATAAGCTAAAGTTTAAATAATTATTTTTTATGAAGATTTAACGTATATATGGTGTTGTCAGGAAAACACATTTGAGAAAGAATATATATATAATGATTTTCACATCAGGAACATTATCAGGGTTACCACTCTGTGATTTGGCATCAAATACGACATAGTTAAGCTCAACGTAGTATGTACGTAACCCACATTAGTTACGTCCCACTAGCGTATCCCGTGACGTTACACTGTAATTAGACAGGTTAATTAACTTCATACCTACAGCTGAATGCATTTGGTACGTGAATGCGGTCAGCAAAATAGCTTTATGCCTGTCATGTACGTGAAAATTAAATTAAATTTCCTTATACACCTTTATATGGCCATTTGGCTTTTGGTATCATGATCGATTTAATGATAATTTTATTTCAGTTACTGAATATTAATATAACAAAATAATGAAGGGTTCTGGGAGCTTAAAATATATGGTAGATGATCTTGCCATGAAGGTAGCGTGAAATTAATAACAATATATTCTGTGACTTCAAGAATTAAATACAAACATTAAATATAATTTCATAGTTGGCCACATAAGGTTCAAATTTATAAAGTCCATAAAATATTGATAAGTTTCATATTTTAATCAATGACAGTTAAATATTACTTATACGATACGAATATTAAAAGGTGTATATAAACAGACCTGATACTGAACATCTGATTCGTATCACTATTGATTTTACTATATGATAACTTACTCATACAAAACAAACCGACATACTTAAGTACATCAATAAGTTTCGTAGAAGAAATTAAAATAATATTTCAT
This sequence comes from Saturnia pavonia, assembly GCA_947532125.1. NCBI lineage: Eukaryota > Metazoa > Arthropoda > Insecta > Lepidoptera > Saturniidae > Saturnia > Saturnia pavonia. Next base: position 14,111,909 of record OX383900.1, on the reverse strand, counting down.
ATTTAAAATGATCACAAAATCACAAAGTATTAATGAGAATAATACCGAAATAAGAATTTATAGTATAAAAAGCTTCTCGAAATCCAATATTCAATATTGAGTATTAATTAAAAACAGCTCGCCACCTCACTCGAAATCTAAATAATTTGGATAACAGAAAGTTATTAGACATTTTCTAAATTGATCAGGTGTACTCTATACCACTCTTTAGAATTAGAGTTCAAATCCTCTACAATAAGGTCAAACTTTTAATTAAAAGGCGTTCTCTAAATTTGTTTATTTGGTTTGCTACCACTCTGAAGTAAAAAATATATTATCAAATACTTTTATCCATATCTTACAGCAATGATTCGTAACAAGCTTTTGCTTATGTTAGACTTATTAAGTTACCATCTTCGACTATAGCATCACTTATAGCCAAGTCGCTAGACTGTAAAGAAATAACAATATTAAATTCTCCATTTTTAATGATCTGAAGTTTTTTTTAATACAAATTGATTACCTAATCAGGATTGCTTAAACTTTGCCTTGTCCAAATAATACATTCTCAAAGATTACTCGCTCCAGTTAACTCTGTCGTCTATGTAACTTTATATTATTTAGAATAACCACTTTACCTTGCTCTACTCCGTCCCCGGCTAGATATACGTAAATGGGTTGTGAGGAAGAAATGAATGGACTTAAGGGGATCACAGTTTGATGGTTTAGTTGGTAGCTTTGTTTAGATTACTAATACGCTTTGCAAACATGCTTCGTGATCCGCTTACACACGCCATGAGTGTGATTCTACTTGCGTGTAATTATTGTGTACTATATTTATCGTTTTATCTTTTAAAATGTTACGTTTTAACGGCCCCGCAAAATTTAATCTTTTAGTCAATCATTCTTTAATACTGCTGCTTGTTAATACAATTCCCTGCTTAAACTTTAATATTATACGATTTTTATCGTATTATTTATTAATGTATGCAGTCTCATATCTATGAAATACGTCTAGCCGTGAGTCAATTTAATAAAAGTAGACAAAAATATAGCATGTATCTATCCAAACAAAACCATAACTAATATTCAGAAACAAAATAACAGTTATCGAAACAACTGAAACTGAAAATACTATGTCCAGTCGCTAAGAAAACAATTATGGTGACATAAAACCCGCTTTGACTGAATATTAATGCAATAAATCTTCATGGAGTTTAGACGCGAGAAAATATAAATAACATAATGTTGTTTTGACATCTTGCAAAAGCTTATTCCACTGTCGCAGCTGTCCTGAGATATTAAAATGTATGCTAACTTAACTCTCTAATGACCAAGAGATTTAAATCTAAAGGAGAAATGTTTTCATACCACCGCTCGACGTAAATAAGAAAAGTTTATCTCTTTTATTCTTATTTCAAACTTATTTCGTGTATGAAATGTAATCGAATTTGTAAAGAAAACAAAGTGTGATTTGAATGCAAATGTTGTTTTTATAGTAAAAGTTTTCGTAACATTCATGAATTAAACAATGACGATAACCATTTGTTGAAGTAATAAGGTTACAGATATGTTTATATAAGTACTTCCATAGACAAGTTCTGGATTTGCCCTTCCTGCACAAAGTTCTCAGTGGTAATATCGATAGCCCTCAGATACTGGAGAAGTTTGCTTTAAGGGTCCTTCATAGATATCCTAGACATCCTGCCGCTTTGCTGCAGGTACCTTTCGCAAGGCCTAATATTTCGAATCACTCCATTGTAAGCAGGGTATGTAGATCTTGCAAAGCTCTTAGTACCAGTATTGATATATTTAATGATTCACATTCGGTATTCAGGAATCATATAGCAAGATTGTTAAGAGACAATAAAGTACATGCAAAAATTTTACCTTATGGCTTATTAATGACGATTTATGTTTTGTTTTTACTTCTTGTATATTGTCATTTTGTGTTTTATATATTATTATTATTATTTTTTAAACATTTTTTATGTACAGTTTACATTGATGTTTTTCTTATTACATATATTTGTTACTATATAGACATTAGACATAATTTTTTGGATTTTTTGTATTGATTTCATATATTTTTGTCTACAGAGTGCATGTTGTGATTGCCTTAAAAGGCCAAGTGTATTTTCTTTTTCAAAATGTTTTTATTCTGTAATTGCATTTAATACTCTGACCACAGGCGGTCCAAATAAAATGAATAAATAAATAAATACTCAAAATATAAGAAAGGCTAACGGAATATAACGCACCAACTAAGTATACAGAAATATTGTATTCGAGTTGTGACAAATGGAAGTTAATCCACAAATAGCTTATATTGAGCTCCTGCCAAGAATTTTATAGAAGGTACACAATTTTTCAATTCGGATGTTGCCACTTCATATCTTGATGTACGTTAAATGGAATGGTCCACAACTCACCACCTAGTATTTTATGTTTGTTTGCCTTTAAAATACTGCGAAGCAATTTTATGAAACTAAAATCGTTCTTTGTTTAAAAAGAACATCGAATGTATTTTTACTGGATTTAATATCCTCAAATTTGTTCTTGGGTTCTATTGTGTTTTTAGGAGGTTACTTTTAACTAGTTATGAGTAAAAATGTTCTTAATTATTGGTTTTTATCGTTATAGATTTGGCGTAGTGGCCACACGCTAAACCTAGTAAAAGACTGGCTCTCAATTGCAGCTTCAGGAACACACCTATTGGTGCCTTGCGACAGATTTTCAATTTGAAGGTGGTAGCAGCCAGGCGGGCATTAGAAAGAGCACTACCAACATGCTATGGTTTCCTCACGATGTTCCTTCATCGAAAGCTCAGGATCATTGTAGGGAATCGAACAAACGTCATCGACCTGAAGTCGTACACGCTACCACAGAGCCATCATTCCTTCAAAATGAGAACAATGTTGTGAACAGTAATTTCAAATTTTGAACTGAATTTATTAATACGGATCGGTACTGTTTTTCAGATTACGGCTGACCTAAAAGCAACTGTAAGTCATATTAAAAATTTCAAGTTTTATAATTTCTAATGATAGTAAGTTTCTATATCGTTTCATTTAATATTTAAATTTAGATTATTAATAATAAAAATAAAATACGTGATAAAAATTGTGCATTAAAGGAGCACGAGCAAATATTACGATATTTACAAAATTACTACATCGTAGTACCCACAGATTTGAGAAAAAGGCAGATGGAGCCTGAAAGAATACGAAAATTTACCTAACCATTTCAGTATTACTATTCAATTTTGTCAATTTTGAAAAAAAACGTCATGCAATGTCAGCACCCCGTGTGTTTTAATGTTATATAAAAAGTATACCGTCTTTTGTGTAATTATACAGTAAAACAAAAAAGGAAGATAGAGTATCGTTTCATAGTTAATAAAGCAGATTCTGATATAATTTTCCGTATTTTTGTTAATGATTACAAAACTACAACAGTGGTCACTAGGTTACAATGAAATATTTTCCTGGAAGTTATAATAAAATATATGTATGTAGCGTTGTAAGATCATTTTATTTACAACCCATCATGAAACTAAAGGTAGGATAATATTTAACACGTAATAGTTTGTTTGTTTTACAACGACCTACAAAAACGTTATGGTTACAAAGTGAAAATTATAGAGAACTCTGGGCAATTTAGTGTACCAGTCAAAAAACTCAAATTCAAGATAGTCACCAAAAATTTACTTACGACATCGATACCATTAGGCATAGAGGTATGGTAAATTACAACAAAAGTAAATAATTAAAGAAAAAATAAATGATAAGGAAAATAAAGATGGCAGATATAAGTTTAGTTGAAAATTGGTATGTAAAGGTCTTTGGGGTTCTTCATAAAAACTTAGGTTATGTACTGGCAACATTATTCACACGGTCGTACGTGATGTTATCTGATTGCCAAGGACACAAAGCTAAATGCATACAATGTCCCGCTTTTGTTGTTCGTAAGACTCCATTTGCCTTTTTCTCAAATCTGTGGTAGTAGCCATAGTAATTTGACCTGTGGAATATCAATCGATGTTCGCAGGTTAGAACCCCGGCGTGTACCAATGATTTTTTTTGGAATTCGCATATATTTACTAATTTAAATTTGTAACACTATCGGCTGACAAAAAAAGGAAAACATCGTTAGGAAACCTGAACGTTTGAGAATTGGGTATTTGAAAAAAAAAAACGATTATTTTATGTATTTTAAAGCTTCATCATAATTATGATAATAGTCAATTGGAAAAACTCTTCAAACATATTTTTTTATTAATAATGAACAATTAAAAATTGTTATATTTTAAAAAGGATCACATGACTACGAACGCGCCGCGATCGATCGTCAGGTTTGTGACGTCATAATGTTAAAGGATCATCGATTAAGTTCAGTTAAGTATCAGTTGTGTGCTACAATGAGCAGAAATTAACACTGTGACGTCACACGCGCTCGGATTTATTCGGGAACGATCGGCGCGTTTTCGGTACTGAATTCAAAAATTTGTTTTTATTTTGAAATAACTTTTGAAATATTGGGGAAAAAAAATAGTTTATTATAAAACTTATATATTACCTTTCCAATTAATACAAAAAAAAATTGAAGAAGTCAATTGTAGTTACAACGGTATGTGGAAAAATATAAAAAAATTCTCGGCGTTTGAAATCACCAATATGTCGTGGACTAGCGTGGTGCTTGAAGACACAGTCTTCCCTTGTCTCATTGTCCTGCTGTGGAACATTTACAGGCTCGTATTAATAAAATTTCTGTACTCTCTAAAATTTATTATATAGGGTAACTTAATGACTAGAAGTTACACAAAAATCATGCTAACTATTATATAGCAATAGTTTTAAAATTTTATTTTAAATAATAACATGCTTTTCAATGTATCAATAAAACCATAAAATAATTTATCACTTCAACACTTACATATTTATCTACGTCTGCTTTAAAAATTTTAGAAGGCTCTTTTATTTATCGTCTGTTGATTTCAACATAGCTTTGACAACTCTTCAGTGAGACGACAGCGAGGGAAATTTCTTTTATAGCGGCAAATTAAATATTAACAGGGAGAAAATGTCAACATTCATGGAATAATATTTTTCAGTGTCGTTTGCAATGGTAGCGGAAAGGGAAGCGATGCAAATTAATTTGCTTGAAAAACACATATACTGTGAAGATGGTATACGAAACGCAATTTACTGTATCGTTAGAATTTAAGAAGAAATTGGAATGGAGTGTTTGTTTACTGGAACTCATATTTACTCGTAGTCATATAAGTAGATAGGTTTTTTTATAAACGTTAACCAAAACATATGTATTGCATTCGATATAAGCATACAATATAACAACATTTTTTAAATACAACTTCGCTGGTAAACAAGCTTAACAAACAAGCTGGTTCGCTTCACAGATTTGAGAAAAGGGCAGATGGAGTCTGTTTGAACATGAAAATGTTGGCAACAATTTTAATACTAGTATTCAATTGTGTCAATTTTGAAAGGAAATGTCATGCAATGTCTGCACCTCGTGTCTTTTATATTCTTCTTTCTTCTTTTTTTCCCTAACTTGGCAACCGGTCCTTTTTATCGAAGATAATTACTGCCATTATCGAGTGAATATAGTTTCCAGTGTTATAACGATTTCAGGGTCCTAACAAAATGATGGGTCACTTGTTAGAACTTCCTAGGGAGTTTTGTGGCATCTCAGATTTCATGATCTATTATTTCTAATCCACTTCACTTGTACACAATAACTAAGGTTTATTATGCAAAACGCCACCTGTATTACACAATACAGGATCAAATAACTCAAATTTATGAATAAAATACAAAAATCACTACCTAACTTACCTACCATACCTTACCATACCTTACCTTTTAATATAATATAAAAAATATGCCGCCTTGTATGTAATTATATAGTAAAAAAATACATGTCGTAAATAAAAAAGGGAGACAGAGTATCGTTCCATGGGTAATAAAGCATATTTTGTATTATTTTCCATGTTATTTATTAATGATTACAAAATACAATTTTAATATAATTTATATAGTTCGATTCGGTCTGAAGAATTCGTTAGTTCGAATGTGTTTACCATCCTTTATAGTAGATATAAAATTTTCCAATTCGAATGTTGGCACTCCTTAGGCGGTATTACTTTTTAGAGCAAGTCACAAATCAAATTTCCTGACATTCGGGTGAACTCAGCCGTGTTGCTCGTTCCCGACTATTTCCCCGTGGGAGACACAACTACGAGTCAACTTGCTCCAACTATTGTACTTATATTACGCTTTTGAAAGAACGATTGTTTTTGACGGAAAATGTGAACTCTTATGAATTGTACAATTAACAACATAATAGAATTTTTAGTGATAGACGAGAGATAGTAAATATAAATGTAATTAATAGAAATATAGAATTAACGGTCAAATATATTAATGTTTAAAATAAATAAAAACGGATTTGAATTTGGATCATATTAATTTTTCAATTAAATTTTTTATGAACTGACCGTAGACTTAAAAATATAATGTCGGTCCCTCTCGAAGATGGTGATGTTTCCTAGGATCTTTATTTAATAAAAAACGTGATGTATTATATTACTTAAAACATTGTATGCCTATTAAACAAAATTTAGTATAACTTCAGTCGTTCTTTCTATCTCTCGTTTAGAAATATTAAAATAACGTGTTTTTTAAACGTATATACTCGTATTTCCCAATACCAACATGTAACTTTTATTATAAGTACTTTTAGAACAAAAGAATTCGTGGTCATATGGTTTGGGAGCAATAGAGGGCAGAGATTTTCATTCACTGCTTTTGTTTCTCCAGTTATCAATCTTTCGCTTAGTTTATCTAGTAATTTCAATATGTAATAAAAAACATATATTAGTATTAAAATATATGTTTTTGGTTTATCGATAAGAGAGAGACGTTAATTGACCCGCTCGCTCAAATAAACATCGCACGAAAAATATGCAGGTCTGATGATGTGCCATCCTGCTACCCTGACATTATAAGTGTGCTTCTATATGTGATATCTATTGTATGTATTGACATAGACAAGAACTATTTAACATTTGGATAAGACTTCGCATAAATCTTGCAGGATTATTAACTTTGCGCTGTTGATATTTGACGTAGATCCAGAAATACATAATATTTTTAGTGAAGTGTATCAAATTTGAAGTGATTTTTGACGGTAGTATTAAATCAGAATTTTATTGCTTTACTTTCCTAAATATTATGAACAGTTATCCCGTACGTACGTAGTTGTATTATACCTCGTTTTGTCATACCGTCGTGAATATTCCATTAACGTCAGCCGCGGGCCTCGATCCCTTGAGCAAGGAAATGCACTCCAAACTAACCGCACATGACGACCTGATCTCATCCCCTTCGCTTTACCGCAAAATAGCCTTACGAGCTAACGTTGTTAGATGCGATGAACTTAGCCGTCTAGAAAACCGTCTGATCTATCATGACGTTCGAAAAACTGTATATAAGCAATTCGTTTATTTTCTTCTTCTTCTATATATGTTAAAAAACTCAACGTGTCTCTGTCTGTCTATCCGTTTTTGTTCTGTTCACGTGAAAACCACTAATCCGATTTACATGGTTTTTCCCATAGCTATGTTATCTGGTCAGGTTATAGGATATATATTTTATTACATTAAGTAACATACGAAATAAACAGAGACGATAATGATGTATCGATTCGAAAAAGAGACACTTTTAGGATGATAAATAGTTTACGCTGAATAAACCATAAGATATATACGAAACTAATGTTCTACACATTGTATATCTTAAAAAGACCTACAAGAAAGTTAGTAATACCAAATATCTATCTTCTAAGGACCACCCACAATAAGCATTTTTGTCTTTCGTCTTTTGAGCAGGGGCAGCACGATTCACATGCGCCCGACAGACGGCTTTTTTTTCGAACTGACTATACTGTTAGCCTTAGGGGCTGTAGCTTTTACCGCTTTTACAGCTTTACCGGGCTTAGACCTCGACCGACGGCATTCTGTAGTCCACGCAAGCGGAGCCACGGGCACAGCGAGTTAGTTACTTATAAATTGAGAAATAACAGTAAATACAGTAAAAGCTCCTTATTCATGATAATTTAACCGAAATATCTTAGCTACTTCCGCATGTAATAGATTGACAGAAGAATAAACAAATGTGCAAATGAAAGCATTAAACAATTGGTAATAATAGTTAAGAAAATAATAATACTAATTAAACATGAAGTTTTATAAACAACTAGCTGTATCCGTGGCTACGCTCGCTTGGACAACAGAATTATTTAATAAAGATGACGTGATATTTTTTTAAGAACTAATTATCTAAGGAGTAAAACAACAAAAAATCGATCAAAATCTATCCAGTAGTTTTTGCGTGGTGATATATATATATTTATAGATAATAATAAAAATAGGAATAATATTTAAAAATAATAATAACTAGTTATGCAGTCTGAACATTTCCTTACTAAGACATATATACGGTACATACATATGATGCATATATACTGTACATATATACTTTACATATATACGATACATACATATTGTACATAGATACATAGAAAATGCTGACGTTACATATTTACTCGTATGTTATGACTACGATTGGTGATACCACCTGTTGTTTAGACTAAATGAATTGCGACATGTTTACCCTCTCTTATTACGCCGTTCTAACTGGTACATAAGTGAAAATGCTGATCATTGTAAAATTAATCAGGATGTTTAGACTACACTTAGTGATAAGCACCTGATATTTTCTCTAGAAATATTGCGACGTATTTTTGTCATTCAATTATAAACAACACCTGGTGTTTACAGTTTAGAACATTATATATAAGACCATTATTAAACCATGTATTCATTCTGTAGACTCATTCTGTAATAAGTATTCATTCTGTAATAAAGTCTCTTAAGAATCACTTGGAAGTAATTTTTAAAAAACCCTCGACGCCGACCACGACACTTAACTGGCGCAGCCGGGTAGGATACTCATCGAAAAGCTGTGTTCGAGTCTTACAAATCGGTCTCGCTCGCGGTCTGAGTATCTGCGAACCAAAGAAATAAGTTATTGTCTGGGCTTCGATCTTCGAGGGATCCTGTCCAAGTACGAGAGCAGCTTTACGGCAAGGCATGGGATTGAGCAGACTGTAAGTGACCATTTTTACAATCCTTGTCTCGTCCTTGCTATTTTCCGTGGTTGTTTTTGTTGGACATTTCCAAGTTAATCCAATAATTTTCGAACAAAAATAGTCGAAAGTTATTTGACTTCTGCATAAGAATTGGCAGGCTTAGTAATAAGAAAAATAATTTTGAATATTTTTTTATGAATTATATTGCGAATTATATTTCATTTAAATTGATTGAGATTTTTTTTAAATACTTTATTATATTGTGAATTATATCTTATTTGATTGATAATTTTTTTTTAAAGAATTATATTGTGAATTTATTACAATTGATTGATACTTTTTTTAGAATTGTACTGTGAATAATATTTTATTTTAATTGATTGTCATTTTTTAAATCGTTTTATTATATTGTGAATAATGTTTTATTTCATTGGTATTTTTTTAATTATATTGTGAATTGAATGAATTTATATTAATTGATTGATACTTTTTTTTGTAAGAATTTGTAATGTGATTATTTTTTTATTTTAAATGATAGTTATAATATAATTATTTTTTTTAAAGAATTGTGTTATATTTGTGAATGGTGTTTTTATTTTTATTCAGTGAAATAATAAAAGTTTATAATGCTGCGAAACGGTGAATTAACGGTTAAGTTAATACCAAAAGAAATTTTAGCTTTGATTCCTAAGTTTGATGGGGATCAGAACATTTTAAATTTATTTATTAAGAAATCTGAATATATTTTACGAAATTTTAATGGGCCAAATAATGCTATGCAGACCACGTATGTATTTCACTGTATTACTAGCAGATTATGTGGAAAGGCAGCAGCTTTAATTAGCGAAAGAGAAGATATTACGACATGGGACCAATTAAAAGCTGTTTTTATTCAACATTTTGGTGACCCTAGATCGGAAGAGTGTGTGGCTATTGAATTGGAAAATTTAAAAATTAAACCAGGTGAAAGTTACATTGACTTTTGTAACCGCATCCAACAAACACGCAGCACCCTCTTCTCCAAGGTAAATTTACTTACAGATGAAGGCGTTAAAGCTGCCAAAATGATTATTTACAATAATATGTGTCTAAATGTATTTTTGTATAATCTACCGGAAGATTTAATTAGAATTGTGCGGCTCAGAAATTGTACTGTTTTAGAAAACGCACTTAGTGTGGCTATGGAAGAGGTCAACTTTCAATATCAATACAACGCTAAAAATAAAAATAAATTTAATACGAAACCAGCTCCGCAGCCCTTCACACCAAATTTTACAAACAATTCAAATAATTTTAAATTTCAACCTTCATTTTCATCTAATGAATTTAATTCCGGTCAATCAGAAATTCGTCAAAATATTAATTTCGGATTTCCATATCAGACCCAAAACAATTTTAGACCTGGCATTAATAATTTTAAATTTGGTATACCAAACCAAGGTGTACAATTTAGACCGAACGTACCGAATTTTCAGACACAACAAGGCTTTAGATCGAATCTAGGCAATACCAATTTTAAATTTGGTATTCCTGATCAACAAGGACTAAATCCCCAATTTAATAATGCCCAATTACGACATAATTACAATATGCCAAATCAACAATTTAAATTTGGCATACCACCACATACTCAACCCCAGCGTATTTTACCCCACTTTCAGCAAAGTAATATTACAATGCACACAGTCAGCCCTATTAGGAAAAATATGATCGAGTCTCAAGAATTTAATGACCCTGTGTTATCCCAACACCAATACTATCAACCTGATTATGACGAATATGAAAGTCTAATATTAAGGACAGAAAATACAGAAATTCCAAGAATATTCCCCAGTTCACCATGGGAAATAACTTCAGAACCCCACACTGAAACTCATGTTAATGTGCCTACGAACCTACTTAACGGTGATGAAATGATCAATTCTAATGATTTATGTAGACAAAATAATACAGATATTCACGTTTCACGTATAGATTTAAATGCACTAACCAGTGATAACAACGATGTATCCTTAAAGGTTAATGTAGATGACATTGAACGAACCGATAGTCCAATATTAAATTCAGACTCATCAGAAACTTTGACTATCCCTTCAGACTCTGATAATACTCTAACTAACCCGATTTGTTCTCCTATATCTAGTACTATAACTGCCTGTTCATTACCTGAAATGATACACTCTACCGAAAACATTGATACAAATGTTATTCCTATTATTGAAGAATCCATAAACGACGAAAGCGAACAGCATGGTACCATACTTGCTTATCATAAAGGCAAACCTAGTCACCGTGAAATTATCGAAACTCCCATTAAATTAAAGAGAACAAAATATCATAAATACCTTACAGATAAAATAATTAAAAGCAAAGAAAACATTAAAACAAAACGTGGTTGCGAATCATTATTTAACACTATATTTTTAAAAGGAGTTAACACTAGGCAAAACAATGACAAACCGCGTTATCAAAAAGCACCAGTGCCTCGCGATATTGACAGAAATACCTGTCCCATTAAACTCAAACGTGCCTATTAAGGACATACAGAAACAACCTTAGCAGGTACATCCTTGGGCTTCTGAATCTGACAATCAGGATTCAAGTCCTACAAGTCCTTGTGAAGCAAGGTCAAGTTAGTGTAAGTTATGATAAGTGAATAATAATTAAGATTTTACATTTATGTTTGATACGTGAGGATTTAGAATTTAATATTAACCAGATATGTAAACTTCAATCAATATTTAAAAAAAATGTACTTTGTTAATAAAACACCAAACTTTCATCTTATTAATGTTAACTTTAAACCTATTATGTAATGAACATTAACATTGAGTAATTAGGGCAACTATCACCATCGCTTAGAATTAGACGTGGGCTTCTGAATCCTCTTGGATCTATCATTAAACTTATCACTGATAATTTAGATTATAATTACATTATAAGATATGAAAATATTGATTCTTAACAATGATAACACTTAAAAAGATAATGAACTTCACTAAGAACAATTTCATTCAAATTGACAAAAAACTTTGGGAAATAAGAAAATTAGTAAACCAAACTAATATTGATATAACAAACTACACATAATTTTATTCATATTTATAATTTATTCTTTTATAATTTTCAATTACTTTACATTCGGTTGAATGAAATTGAAACTTCTCTGGCATTTAGTAAACTGAAAATATTACACCAGTCTCTTATAAATACAAATGAATTGTTGGAATTGTTAAAAAGATAAAAAAAAATCATACAAACTTATGTACCCAGTAAGCTATGATCATTTAGTTAAAATATAACAATGAATAGAGCTTAAAACTTATAAAAAAGGAAGTCAAATAACATTCATTTTGGACATATCTATAATTAGAGATTAAATTTATACATACTATAGAGCAATCCCTATACCTATGATCAATCCTTCTAATCATACTACCATTATTATCCCTAAATACCCTACCTCATAGTAAAAAGGTCTAAACAGTCTTGATCTCCCTGCCATGTAACGAGCTTCACGACGAAATGTTCCTGTGCCACGAGAATGACTCTCGACCGACATCTGAAGATTCTTGTATAACAGTATTAATTGAGTTTTCTTCCAACACAAGTTGTTGTCATCCAATACCAGTTGAAACCAAGACTATCAAGATTCAATCAATTGGAAAGGAAAAATGGATCCTTCACAATAATACTGAGAATATATAATCAAAAATTACTAATGGCGAAATTACACTGAAATCTAAACACATTACTACAAATATTAAAGATTTCAGAATTACCAATTATTAATCTCCTAGAGAAAACAATTACTGAGCAACAACTGCAACGCAAACTCATCGATTTGGATAGTAATGAATTAATAAATCTTCAACAATTGAATAATCTTTTCGTAATTTGTGAAAATTAAGTGAAAACTCCGAGTGAAAGAATAATTAATGTGAAAAGTGTTTGTGCCGGAACTCTAGTATTATATTTAATTATATTTTTTTATAAATTTTTGTATTCATAGCTTATAAGCTCAGTATTTGTAAAAAATATTATTTTCGAAATAATCATAGCGATAACTATCCCTCTGATAATTTCGAACTTGAGGGGGGAGGAGTTATGCAGTCTGAACATTTCCTTACTAAGACATATATACGGTACATACATATGATACATATATACTGTACATATATACTTTACATATATACGATACATATATACTTTACATATATACTTTACATATATACAATACATATATACGATACATACATATTGTACATAGATACATAGAAAATGCTGACGTTACATATTTACTCGTATGTTATGACTACGATTGGTGATACCACCTGTTGTTTAGACTAAATGAATTGCGACATGTTTACCCTCTCTTATTACGCCGTTCTAACTGGTACATAAGTGAAAATGCTGATCATTGTAAAATTAATCAGGATGTTTAGACTACACTTAGTGATAAGCACCTGATATTTTCTCTAGAAATATTGCGACGTATTTTTGTCATTCAATTATAAACAACACCTGGTGTTTACAGTTTAGAACATTATATATAAGACCATTATTAAACCATGTATTCATTCTGTAGACTCATTCTGTAGATTCATTCTGTAATAAAGTCTCTTAAGAATCACTTGGAAGTAATTTTTAAAAAACCTCGACGCCGACCACGACACTTAACTAACTAAAAAATACAAATAACATATAAAAAATAAATTAAAAAACGAATTTGCAGATGAGACTGGAACGACCACAGTCGATCGAAATTATTTACTTTGGATTTTCGCAAAGTAACGCCTTCGTCAATCAAATCCTTATCGATGGTTCCCTATTCACTGTGGGTTCTTTTTTACCGTGAAAACTAAACTAATTATGTATTGTATTATTCGCTACTTAACAATCAAATTAAACAATTAGGCATCACAATAAAGAAAGAAAGATTTAAAGCAATGATGGCACAGTGGTAGCGCGTACGACTTCCAGTCGATTGACGTGAGTTCTAATCCTTGCAATGAGCCTGAGCTTTCGGTGAAGGAAAACATCTTTAGGAAACTATAGCGTGATGGTAGGGCATATCTAATGCCCGCCTGGCTAGCTACCACCCTCAAGTTGAAAATCTGTCGCCAAGCAGCAATAGGTGTGTTCCAGCAGATGCACTTGAGAGCCAGTCTTCCACTAGGTTTAGTGTGTTATCATTTTGGGCCGCATCTTCACTTAACATCAGGTGAGATTGTGGCTACTCCACCAAAGCTATAAAGATAAAAAAATACAGTAACTAAACCTAAAGTTCTTTATATATATGAAACCATTAAACATTAGTACTATTTTAAATTTAAAAAATAAAAATTAATCGCCTACGGCCACCTGAGGTGTTTTGTGTTAAGATATTTTGTTAAATCGTATTTTGGCTTCCAAGATTCAGGCTCTGCCTAGTTTGGAAGTCACTGTTTAATATGTAATGTAAACCTGAAATGCGTTTTTTTTTTTTTTACAAATGTCATACTCGAATGCAATTGCTACTAGCGCCTTTGATATATACTGCGATCGTTCTCGTTTTATTGGATCAACTTGTCATTCGTCAACAGTTTTCAGTGAATAATACTTGTCTCTCCAGGTCTGTTCATAAGGTCGAGTAAACTCATAGAAAAATTCGTTAGTTCCTAAGCGGAGAAAAGTTGTGTTCCCGCTCAAAGTCTATATGAAAATGCTTGATCGTTTATAATCATTTTAAGACGCAAATTATTGATGCCACAGCTGAATAGTATATACCAAATAGAATTAAAAAGCCTTTTAAAAGCAGCAAAACAATAAAATATTACTCAATTCTTTAAACATTTGGTTATTCTAGAAATTAATAATTATGTATATGCAATATATGTTCCCCAACTTACAGGCGGAAGTACTTAGCTAAGAAATTTCAGATTAATTATTTGAGATGGATTTCCGCAAAGTAACGGCTTCGTCAGGAAATTTATAATATTATGTATCATACATTAATTTTTTTTATTTTTATTTTTATTTAGTAACCTTAGAACGCATCCCCTGTATTTCTATAAAAAATATCATTCCGTATTCACGTGGTATAGTTTTGGAACGTACCCCTCCCGAAAAAAGCTTTGACTATGTTTTGTTTTATTTTATTATAAAAACTCACTTGTAATGTAAAATCAATGTGTCACATACAAAGAGTGTATCTAAATAAACAGTTTGATTAACATTTTACATTTACAGATATTACTTTTTTTTACTTGATTATAGGTGGTTAATATTCCGCTGGGAGGAATAAAATGTTAATAGGTTCGGTCGGCTCAGAGTTTTGCTTTATATATCTACTAAATAAAAGACGAACGACCAATCTGTAGTGGACACGGTTTATGAGTATGAGCTTGTATATGGCTCATTTCAGTCTTTGATAAAATTTTATAGACGCACAGTTGTAAAATGTTACCCAATATGTTTATATATTTAATTATATGAAGAATTCTGACTGATTCAATGCACAACTCAAATCGTAATGCTTGAAATTATTTGTTGGATTGACAATATAAGATTACAAAAATAGAAGATTTAATTTTTTGTATACCTGGAATGGAATCCCTGAATAAAATTATGGAAAAATCTACTATGGAAATTCAAAATCTATAAAGTTAATAATTTGAAAAGTCGATAGATATTTTTATTAGAGATAAAAAATACTTGCTTTTTGTAAAAAAATATATAAAAATTTAGCATCATTAGAAACAGAATAAGAAATACGATTTTCAAAAAATCAACCTTTAATGACCCTACGTTTAATTATTACCTAATGTACAGCAAATAAGAATGACTACATAGAAATAGCGAAAGAAAACACTTTTTTTGTTCTTATGTTATGTATTCCATATTATTGGATCATTTTGGTACATTTCTATCATCGTCATCGTCATCGTGCACTTAGAAACGTAAATTTAACTCACGCCCAACACTACTGTCTTTGCTGATGAATAAAAACGAACTGAATAAGACGCTAACATGTCCACCTGTTTGCGGAGCGCGACAAGATTATTTGATGTATACACGAAAAACCGATACTATTTGGTTGGCCGGCCAGTTTTGGTTGCCAACTACCAACATACGCCAATGGCCCAACTACCTTAGCCCAATGTGTACAGTGGCTATTAAGATTACTTTTTACTCCTATGAAACAGTTATTTTAGCGAGCGCAGACGTTAGCACAAGTTTGTATCTAGTACATTTAAAAACGTATGTAAAGCAATGAATAATATTATGATTATGGAAATTCATCCTATTAACTTTATTTTTTATCATAAAAAATTAAGTACGATAAAAGCTTTTATATACCGTTTTCATATGTGAATAATTTATTGCGAATAAAAAGGTTGCCAGGTCAAAAGAAAACAAATAACGTATCCGTGATTGAAGTGTATAAGTACGTACTTATTTATAAACCAGTCGTAAATGGTAATGTTATTCAAAGTTTGCAGATACGTGTGATGTTTTCACGTGAATTAATCTCAAGTGGTGCTATTACACTGCTTGTGACAATCTTTTTTTCTCAAATTAGATTTTTTTAAGTATTTGGACAGTTTTTTTTTTTTTTAATTTTGTTGATTTAACGTGCGATGAATCAGGCGGATACTATCGTAATCTTGAATTGTCATGTAGTGGTTTGTATTTATAAACTTTTATTCGGCCCTATATTATGTCATTTTGTTTGCATTTTACGTTATGCCATCTTTGACATATCGTGAAACTGTGGAATCAACTCCCGGCTAATGTTTTCTCTTCTTACGACATCGGGTCCTTTAAGCGTAACATAAAGAGATACGTATGTAGGCCGGCATGACAGCAGCGACCACCAATGGATTTAGATCTCTTGGTGGTCGCCGTTGAGTTTGGATTGTACTGTGCTTACCATAAGGGACAGTACCGTCAATGTGCCGAGCTAATATATAAAACCGTCGCTCCGCTCGTCATCGGCAGGGAGATCATCCTTTCACTTTGCAACATAAATGGTCGCAGACAGTCCGGTTTCAGAGGAATTTCCTTCCACGAACACTCTGGATGTGGAATGAGCTCTCTGCTGAGGTTTTCCCAGGGGACTCCAGTATGAGGTTCTTCAAAAAGCGAGTTAATAGATTTTTAAGGGTCTGCAACGCGCACGTGATACTTCTGGTGTTGCGAGCGTCTATAGGCTGCTGTGACCGCTTACTATCAGGCGGATTGCACGCTTGTTTGCCACCGTCGTGGTGTATAAAAAAGTAAAGAAAATTAGTTTTGGTTATTGTGCTCAGAAGTTGATTAAAAAATAAAATCTGAGAACATGCATTTTAAGTGGCCACAAATAGGTTCTCCCTGAACACTTTTAACTAGGAATCTGTTATAAATTACGAAAATATCCTGCTCACGTGATTTTGATAAAATTGTGGATGAATACAGTTGCTATTAAATAAGAAAAAGAAGAAGCAGTTGGTATGCTGATAACGGATTTGGGTGTGTCCGTCACCGCTTACCTGCAGATACGAGACGAAGGAGATGCGCTTGAGTTCACTAACCCTCAAAGCTTCGTTGAAGGTCTTCGATCAATGTATTATTGAATTCTCATGTAACCCTCCCAAGATTTCCGAAAAAGAAGGGTTGTTGATTTTTATGTTGTATTTTTCCCAAGGTAAAAAAGGTATTGGAACCTTATTATTTCCTCAAACTTTTTTTAAAAGGGTACTGTGTTTATGGCAAAAGATTAAAGAGCTCTGTCGTACTAATAAATATATTTATAGGAGTAGGATTGGTAGTTAAATTCCCGAACGGAATGGGTTTTCAGTTGATAAGTATATTTTAGTCCGTTATACTTTTAAGTATTCTATATGTATAAACAGGCATATATGCATGTATATATAGAGTTTGGCTAACACGTTACATGCTACGCTTACATTGGAATCAGATTGATTTGTGTGACATTGTCCTCAAAATAATATCGACGGCGAAAAGGCTAAATGTCTAACGTTCGTCATATGCATGTTAACCAATTTTCCTTTCCACCTTCGATAGTTACATGAGATATTTTCACTTTCAAAATACTATTTTATGTGTAACTATTATTGGCTTTATGAAAAGGTCTAAATTAGCATACCGAGACGAGTTTGTTCATAATTCAACATGCATAATAGATTAATGTGACGTTTCTTATTGATTGCCTGACTATCTACCAATCTCAAATTGAAATTCTAATACTCAAACGGTGGGAATGTGGCCAAACGCTAACCGATGAGTGCCCGCTGCATATTCGTATATCTCTGAATAGAAACATGTATTTATGATATATTCGCAGAACTGTGTTCTTCGTTAATAACATGCAGTGTACGCACATTTTCGAATGACACAAAAGTAAGAAAGCACGTAATAAGATGACGTCTCAGATTGTTATCTCACCCTCGACGCCGCCCCTTCTGATTGTCGCAAGTATTAAATAAACGAGAGCTAATTCCGACGCCAATGTGCCCCGAGACAGGAATTCTTGAACATTTAATGAAGGAAAGTCAAAGAACAATACCTCCTTGATTTGAACTCGAAAGTTACGCGTGGAAACAACCTTAGGCAAGAAATTTAGATGCTTAGGCTTTGTACGATATTTTTCGTTTTGATATGAGCTATACTGAAATACGAACTAAACGAATCTGTACAATAGCGACGTATTGAATTGTTTGGGTGACATGGATCGGTCCAGAAATGTTGTACTTATTAGAAAATTATATTATACTGTAGTAGCAGGCCCAGTGTTCTGCCCGTCCCGGTAGTTAATCATTCGACCACAGTTCCACCTATCGGATCCTAACATACCTATAAACCATCGTCTCGATAAAACAAATATATGATAAACTAGCTGTGCCCGCGGCTCCGCTTGCGTGTACTACAAAATACTGTCGGTCGAGCGCACGCGCAAATTGTGCTGCCTCAAAAATGCTTATTGTGACTGATCCTTATAAAATAGACATATGCTATTACTCTTTTTTTTGGTCTTTTTAAGATCTATAATTACTTAGATCATTAATTTGATATATCTCTTATGATTTACTCAGCGTAAGCCATTTATCGTCCCAAAAGCGTCTCTTTTCGAATTGATTCACCATTATCGTCACCGCTTATTACGCATGTTACTTTGTGTAACAAAATATATCATATAACCTGGCCAGTTAACATATCTATGAATTAAAGGAAATCAACTTACTTTTATTGTTAGCCGACTCGTTGCAGACAGTTTTCTCGATTCGCTCTTGAAATACATGTGCCAATATTTATCTGGGACATTTATCACCATGAAAATACTATTCGTGACCTAGTGTGAACCAGCTCTTACACGATCACTAACAGACGAACATAAAGTTTTATATATGTCTTTTTCCGATCTCTAACCACAATTTAACGTGATGGTAAGTTCCGACGTAGTCCAAGCCCGGGTGAAGCTGTAAAAGCCGCTTGTGGCTCAGAGCTCTTATGGCTAACAATATTCTCAGTTAGAAAAAACAAAAACCGACACAGTCGAAGATCTTCTTCTCAGTTGTTTTTCTCTTGGCAGAGTAGTCTTGGTCGTAAAATGCAGTCAGAGGCCGCTGACTTTTGCTTTACGGTATCACTCTATCCATCTCCCTTATTTGTCATAGTCATGCCACCCAAAGGAGACTTAATCTAATCGGTTCACCAAACGCGTACCCTGTGTCTTGCAAGAAGAAATGCTTCAAAGATCCATAGCTTCGTCGCGACACGTCAATACATGCTTGAAGAACTTACGTGTTCTTGCTTGTATTCCTATCGCTCTAATATAAAGGTTAAAATTTATCGCTATGTATCAACTGGTGTGTAATTACATATTCTAAAATATTTTTTCGTGGTAACACTATATCTCAGTTAATTCTTCATCAAAATTAATAATTCAAAAGTTATTTTAATCATTATGCTTCCCGCCGTTATTATTTCACAAAGGCATTTTTTTAATATTTAAATATGATATTTCCTTATGAAAATAAATATAAACATGTGTTCATTTTTGTATGTGTTTCATCTATATGTACATAGTTAAATCTATTCGTTAAATATGTCGTCTGAGCATGCCGTGACGTGCCGTGTTCACTTGTAAATATAACAGTATTTTAATTTTATTATATGAATAGAATAAAATTATATTCTTCAACCCTCAATTTTCAACTTGAGGGTAGTAGCTTGCCAGGCGGATATTAGAAAAAGCCCTACCACCATGCTATGGTTTCCTCACGATGTTTTCCTTCACCGAAAGCTCAGGCTCATTGCAGGGATTTGAACTCACGTCAATTGACGCGAAGTCGTACACGCTTCCACTGAGCCATCGTTGCTATATATCATATTGTAGTGTTACTTTCAAAATATTGTGTGTAAGGTGTTAAAAAAAGGGAGGAAAACATTAATTGCACGGTTCTCATCCACGTCGCTAAACAAAGGGCGATATGAAAGCCCTGGTACAGAGAGGCTCGTGCTCGCTGTAAAGCCAAGAAATGTATCGCTAAAAGCCAGATCCATCAGCGGAGCACTCTGTGGTCGCTTTTACTCTGAATATTGAAGAGGCAAATAGTTCCCTTGATATTTTCATCGCTGAATTAAAACGTAAAGTATACCCGTTAAAGTCGTAATTTGTGTGCCGTTTTAAATAAGATAAGCCAATAAATTAATCTGAAGTTAAATAGGATTTACGAAACTTATAATTAATACAAAAAAGTAAAACAAATCTTTTGTTAATACAATAATTATTTAAGTTTCATTTAACTCATTAAAATATTACTATTATTCAATAATCCATTTTGTGAACTTATTAGACGTACCTAATACAATTTTTGAAAACATTTCCTGCATTACAGATATACTGCATACACGCTATGCTTATTATAAAGATATTTTAGTTAGTGACCTAATATTTATAGTATATCGGATTTGTCAAATTGCTAATTGCGTCACCATGTTTTCTCTTTAGCAAAAACTCTGGCTTATTACAGTTTGGATTCAGTTCGGAATAGCGCCATAACCTATATTCACGTTTTATTAATGTATTAATAAATAACTCTCCATTTGAAAGTCCAATAGTTTCGATTGTTTTGTAAATAAATATGGCGAAAAAAGGTTATTCGTGTAATTCCTTTGGATATGTTGCAATTAAACAGATTGTGTACCTTTCTGTTAAATAGTTTATTATTTCCATTATTATTAAATTCATTCAATCCAATCATTATTATGGTGAATAAATCATATTTGATGTACAGCATTATCTAGAAATCTGCTCATTCTGGGTGAGAGCACATATCCTGCTATCGAATATACTCTGAAGGCACAGAATTTGTCGGCACCGATAAATATTGAAGTGTGGTTTTATTTAAGGGGATTAGGTGCAGATTGATTAGTTCGATACAGATCGCTAGGTTGAAGCGATTCCATCGAACAAGGTTGTTTATGACAATTGTGACCATATTTTACTACGATAAAGGATTCTAACAATAACGTAAACATATGTATAATAATTTTAACACAAGGAATGATAAACAATCATAGTACCTACTTCACCAATCGTATAAGGTATATTATACTTTTATACAGAGCTTATAACGTGATTTTATTTTTGGTGGTTAAGGGCTTGTTTGTTTTTTTCAGTCGCGAACAATACAAACTTAGTTTGAAAACGGCTTTTTGCTGCAAAACCCGGCATTATCGGTTTAAAAAAAAAACTTTTTTTTTGTTTCCTCGTACCGGTTCATATATCTAGTGTGGGTACATACATTATACATATAATAGATGTAACTTTATATTTATTAAAGTGTTCATGTATGTGTGTGTGTCACTCAGAACTACATTATATCGTAGTAAGGTAATATACATTTTAAAGGGAAATATTTCAGAGTATGAAATATCTAGATATACAGAACAAAATAGAACATGAATCTAAATACAGGAATAGTCCCAACTCGAGTATTATGATGCAGAATTAATGTCAATTAGCTCTCGTCGAGATGTCAATAATTATTTCAGTTCATTGGAAATAAATTCGTCGACTGGAAAAGTTTTAATATGCGATTCTGATCGTCAGGTAATACTGGCATGATATGAGTAATATGAAAAAAGTTATTTTATGATGAGAATTAATATTGTGAAACTGACTCGTATACTGTTGTATAAATAGGAATAATATTGAACTGGAGAATGTGATGAGAGAATCGTCGGACAAAGTTACCTTATTGTAATAACTCGTCGTGGCGTGTTTTGTTTCGAATTCAACCAATTACCTTGAGACAAAAATTTTAACAGCCATAGCCATTCTACTTTTCGCACAATCTATTGATTGTGAAACTTGTCTTAGTTTGTAATAGTTATAATATTGGAAAATATAAAAAAACATACGATGTTAATTTGCTTATTTAGTCAACATAAAAGAGTAGTAAAAGCCGCTATTTTGTTCCTTTAAGGACGAATAATAATATATCTACATTTTTGTAAGGAAATATTAACAATAACTAACTCTTTAAGGGTTTAATAACACCTTAAATCTTGAGAAATCCAAGGTAATCTTACCTGCACTAGGTAACGAAAGAGGAAATGAAGATAGCGGGGTATGGTGAAAACCCGTCATAGTGATTTGTTTATACCTCTCCAATTTGAGATGGCCAACCAGGGCATATCCAGCTTCTACGAGTATTACCACAGGCCGGCATGAAAGCGGCGATGGCGATGAATTATTAATCTCTCTGTGGCCGCCGTTGTTTTTGCTGCACTGTGCTTCTATAAAAAACTCTATATAATATAATCTCTTTACTTAGATATTTAGTAGTGGGATTTTCAGGCCGACATTTCGAAGATAATCAATTATTATCGTCAATGTACATAATCTTATTAGCAACCGCCTGCACCTTAGTATAAAAGTTAATTAGATATAATACCTAATAAAAATGTCTATATAGCACTCAGGGATAATTTAGCTTCCTATTTGTTTAAGAATTTTCAGAATAGAAACAGTTGTTCCGGAGATTGCCTCCTACAAACTTATTCACAAACTTTACCTCTTTGTAATATTAGTAAAGATTATTGTGCGTTGTAAACAAATATATAAATGTATTCATACTGTATCAGAGCGACTGAGCTTCGCTCTGTTTAGAAAAAAAAAAACACCTAAAAACTCCGATTTGATCCGATTTTGAAGTTTTTTTTTAATTGTATTTAAATATGACTTGACTGATCGAAAGTGTTCTAAGTTATGATTCACGAATTCTGGAATCTGCAGGATACCTAATTCCTAACCAACTTGCAGCAGAGATAACATGTTTAGGCTCATTGTAATGGGCTCAAAGAATAGGTTACCTATGTCGGGGGTTCATTAAATTTTCAATTTACCTTGTTAAATATTTAGATATGAAGTAAGCTATACTCAGTAATAAAAAAAATACTGTTATTTCTGGCGTAATTGAATTTTATTATAATCATTCATAACTCTTCTAATAATATATTATTTCTTGAAAATTTAATATTAGAGCAATTCCACGTGCTTGTTCCCACACAATTAACAATTCATAATTTCCTAGTCACCCATTAAATATAAATTCATATTGAAAGGGTAAATTTGAATGTACTACCCGCTGTGAACCGATACAGGTGCAAAAGCAGTGCCCGAGTTATACATAATTGCGTTTATATCATTCGATTTTTGAATTCCCACATCTTTTGGCCCATTTAGTAGTGAGTAAAATAACTGAGAAGTTAACCATGTATAGTAATAATATAAATTAATTTTACAGACTTTTATTTTTAAAAGAATATACATTATTATCATTGATGAGTTACTAAATCATGTAGGCACGTGGGTTTTTTTTTTCGTTATAGGCTTGGAGTAGTGGCCACTATCTCACCTGATGTTAAGTGACGATGTGGCCCAAGATGATAACACGCTAACCGTTGTGGAAGACTGGCTCTCAAATGCAGCTGCCGGAACACACATATTGGTGCTTGGCAACAGATTTTCATCTTGAGGGTGGTAGCTAGCCAGGTGGCCATTAGAAAATGTCCTATCACCATGCTATGGTTTCGTCACGATGTTTTCCTTCACCGAAAGCTCAGGCTCATTGCAGGGATTCGAACTCACGACAATCGACGCGAAGTCGTACACGCTACCAATGAGCCATCATTGCTATAAATGCAAAGCTAGTAATGCTAGCTCATTGTTTTGTTAGGCCAACGAACTATAACTTCTTACGTTCGTACATAAATACACCCTTGTTTTTTTGTTGTCTAAGAATGATGAACAGCCGAAACTGTCTGATACAACTATACGAAATCTTTAATTTTAATTTTACTTATTTTTTCATTATTATTAGTATTTTTTATTATTCCGTGATGATCTTTCAAGTACGTTTGTTTAAAAAAATGATCTTTTACATCTTGAATTTTCTTATTTTTTTCATTGTAATGTAAACCTGAATAATCCTTCTGTAAATTATCTTATTGATCCTGATTTTTTTTTTGTTTGTAATCTAACCCTAAATAATCCTTCTTTAAATTATAATCTAAAATTATAACACAATAATTCCAAATGGTATAACACTTGGTAGATTATTTCTTACATAAATAAAAAAATATATAAAGAAAGTCTATTTCAATCATGTAATTTTTTCTTCATGGAAATGTTCCTAATGCTCGCTAGGTTTTCACTAAGTCTATAGTGCCAGTGTTTGTGAGACGGATAGTGAAGCTGTTTTGCAAAGTGTGAGCGAGGCAGAAAGTGACGTTTTTTTTGTATATATAATTTTTATTTTTTTATTACGGTATTAGATGTTTTGAAACATGTTATAAAGACATGTCACAACAAACGAAGAATCTCCGAGTACGTGAGAGGAAATCGTGAGTCGTGGACAATTTAGCGACGATTACCGCACCTACACTGTTTCAGAAAACAGACGCGACGTGTTAGTGTAAGAGTTAGGATACTGGAGAAATACAAAATAGATATCCATATATTTACATTGAAAAATATGTAAGTAAAAATAAGTATTGTTACCAATTTAACAACTCTCCGTATGTTAAACTATTCTTTACATATCAACGTTATTTGATCGTCGAGTATTCCACTACTGGGCAAAGGCTTGTTTCTAAGGGAAGACACAGAGAAATCAATCGGACTATATTTTTCCCACATACAATATTTCAAGAACATTACTCACACTTTCAGGTTTATTCAAGATGTGTTCCTTCCCCGTCAGCCAATAGTGTAATAGATATTTTGTTGATATATATATACAAATTTAAATTAAAATAATTATTTAAATATTGGTTGTGCACTAAGAACATTAGAAAACTAGGAATAATGTTTAAAGAAGTGGGCTTAGGATTATTTATTGGGATCGGATTAGAATTGATGATCATCTTCTCTGAAAAGTACTATAATAAAAACTTATTATATTATGATCATAGTAGTATAGTACATAAAGAAGTTTATATACGCGATCTATAAATTCAAAGTATATTTTTATTAAATGGCTTGCTAAACTTATAGCATACGTATCGTAGGTCTTTGTCTAAAACAGTAGATTGAATTTTGAAGATCATTCCAAAGTAGACCCTCGAAGAAAAGAGCTGTGAAACTTATGACATATTTATTTTATATAATATAATATGTAATAAAGTGATCTTTGAAAGTCAAATATTGACGTTATTCTAAA
Source organism: Saturnia pavonia (assembly GCA_947532125.1). Taxonomy (NCBI): domain Eukaryota; kingdom Metazoa; phylum Arthropoda; class Insecta; order Lepidoptera; family Saturniidae; genus Saturnia; species Saturnia pavonia. The sequence continues at coordinate 14,086,041 of OX383900.1, read as the reverse complement.
CAAATTTCAGACCGCTGCGCTGGTTAACTCGTGGTTAACTTTGTTAATAGAATAACCGACATTTTGCGACGGGGTTTTATATTTCTATACAATTGATGGAAGCCTTATAAAATTTTCTGTACTAATATTATAAACTTGAAGAGACTGTTGTTTTTTTCTCTTAGTATTAACACGCTAATTTCTGGAAGTATCAGATAGATTTAAAAATATATTTTTTTTTATTGATATAGGTCTTATATCTTTACAGTACCTACGATCTTAAGGAGCGGAGCAGTAGTCATGAATGTCAAGCAATCTAGTAAGCTGTAGGCATGTACGGAAAATGAGAATTACGTTAACCTACACGGGTGCGTTGGTGGCGGCGCGGTAGAAACTTACCACAGGTAAAACTATAGGGCGAAGCAAGTTACAATTAAAATAACATTTTTTATAAATATTCTTGTAAACTTACACAAGCTATACCAGAAAAACATAAAAATGAAGATACAAACGTTCAATATATGTGGGAGAAACATAACATTATATGTGGTAATAGAAATAATACCCATATCATGTTTATAAGATATGTAATGTACAATATACGCGGTAGAGTAGGTATTTCAAGAAATATTTCCTAAGTAACTAAGCGAACATTTACGTGATGAAAGAAAATAAAAATGTATTTTCAAAGCACATAAACAGTATTATGGTGTGTTGCATGTTCACGTTCCCATTCCTTCGTTGGAGTTAATTAGCCTAAGTAACATGGCACAAAATAGTACGCCGCAATTAAGAAAACGCCGACTTTCTTCGTCTCTCGGCGCCCAATTATGAATATGTATAACTTCGAGTGCATGGCAATGCTATTTTAAAATGGTTTTAATTTCTGAAAGTTTGAGACTCGTGTTCGTTAGTAGAATTAAGTTATACTTTGGCAGTATTTAGGCCGTCCTCTATCTAGTGCGTAGGACACATGAAAGACCCAGTTGCAAAAGTGCCCAAGTCCAAACATTACAGTTTTTAAGAAAATCATTTGGAGAAAAAATTAACAGGAAGTATTTTTTAGATTTAAGAAAAAAATTGAAATTAATAGAACGAGGAAACTTTTGATGTGAAATGATGATGATGATTTGAAGTGAATATCAAATGGCGCGTTTGGACGGAAGTAACGGGGACTTCACTACGTTCTATTTGCCCAGCGTCGCGTCTCGTCGGCTTTCCGACTCCGCATACCAGTGTTACAGTGTGTTTTTTTATTCATCTATACATAGACTCAACGTTTCTCGGTCTGTCTATACGTTTATGTTATTTTCATACAAAAACCACTTATCCGATTTACAAGTTTTTTTAAATCATAGCTATGTTATCTGGCCAGATTATAGGATATATTTTGTTAGATAAAGTAACACAAGAAATAAGTAGTGATAATAATGGTGAATCAATTCGGAAAAAATACGCTTTTGGGACTTACACTGAGTAAACCATAAGAGATATATCAAAATAATGTACCACATAAATGTATATCTTAAAAATACGTACAAAAAGACTGCAATAGCATATGCCTATCTTCTAAGGATCACCCACAATAAGCGACAATAAATTGTCTTTAAAATAACTGGCGGGCGACGGCGACCGCAGTGGTTGGGTACGAGGGCAGTACGATTAGCGTCTGCTCGACCCACTGTATTCTGTAGTCTACGCGAGCGGAGCTGTGGGCACAGCTAGTATTTTAATAAAAATATGATAAATTTAGGAGTTTCACGTCTCCCAGGGGGCACTTGACTCCCCACTTTTTAAACTTTTTTTAAATATATTCAAATAAACATTAAATATCCATAACAGACACATGGTCTACAAGTTTGTTCTCATATCAAAATATCCTAAAGTGGACTTAAGGACTTCTACAACTGGGCCCTTGAAATAGTCTCTTAGTATAATAATTTTTGTGTACGTGTATATTGACTCATGGCAAAGTCATTTCGGTGTGATTTTGACAAATACGTCGTGCATCTGACATGTCCCTAAAGGAGGTCGTGATTTCCTACTATCATTAGTCACGAACAAAACTTCTCCGTGAAAGGTCACCAACAGATTTTCTCGTATGTTCTGCAAAATACAACCTATCTAATGAGAATTGTAATTTTCTTGAGAATTTGTACATTTCTGCTAAACAAGATATTCTCCACAATTATTACGTGTATTAAATCAACACTGTTTATTATCATCTTTTTCGCAAAAACAATTCAGTTGATTTAATTATTTTAACATATTAATTATTTGCTTACTGTTGTTTATTTATTTTACGGTTTAACTATTTGAAAATATTTTTTAAAATTAAAATCGGTTCGGCTACGGCTCCAAAAACAGACACACAGATTCACACGTTAAACTTATAATACCCCGCTTTTGCATCGGGGCTTAAAGGTAAAATAATCAGTAGAATAATCTATAATAAACCCCAGGAAAAGGTTAGAAACACTGACCTAAGGAAAATAACGAAGATTGGTCAGAAAAATTGACCAACAGAAGTGCAGATCGACAGGTAGGGAAGTGGAGCAAAAGTGTCACAGAAAGAAGAAAGAAAACATTTATTCACAATAACAAGACACGGCAATACCTAATGCATACAGATATACGTAAAGATAATCAGGAAAATGTGCATACAAAATACTAATTTCTAAATACATAATGGAAACAAAACAAATACATTATGAAGAAGAATAATATACAAAATCCAGCTGGGTGTCCTGTTATAACGAAAAGGTGTGCAGCTCAGCATAAATGTGGCACTTAGCACAGATTTTTAGCTGGAAACTCAGAGTCACGGTGCGCCCGAAATTATATTCAATACCAATTTGTAACAAATGAAAACAGATAAATAATAATATTTTTTATTGGTACTTACGGGACGGTAAAAGAGACAAGGAAGGGAGCACACAAGTTGGGAAGACAAAATAAAACTTACAGCAGGGCCAAACGGGGGAAGGGTGGTTCAGATCGGGCAACAGACGACCGACGACGGATTGTAGATCCCACGGTAGTCGCCGATGTTACTGTATTGCACTATGCTCTCCATCAGCCACGGTGTCGTCACTTTACTGTGCTATAATAAAAAAAGACCGATGGAAAGCGTTGGAGGTGGCCTTTGCTAATAGGCACACGTATGCACTAAAACATTTTATAATTTTTTTTAGTTTGGAATAAATGGCTTGATATTATTAATATTAATAAAAACTGCAGTGTAATTTCCCAAATAGCTTATAATAGCTTAACAAATGTTAACATTTACAACATTAGCATTTATGAGACATTTTTCCCGAAAATAATACACTTGATTATTTATGTATTTGATTCATTATTTGTAGTACTCAACTTCGTGGTTGTGACAGATGTCTTTAGGAAGCCATTGTTCGGGCATATATTTGTGATGGCGTCTCCTTCGGATTCTTTTAGACTTTTTATCGTTTCTTTCCTCACTCATATGTACTTGGGCTTGCTCCTTTTTTGTTACATGTGAGCAGGTTGCCTGGTTACAAGGCACTACTACTCTGGGTTCTTCTAAGTAATAACTTTTTTTTGACACGTACTTTATGAATTTCATCAAATATAACAACATAACCATGATCGTGCCGTAACAGATTATTTTTTGTGTCCACAATTCCTCTTGTTTTTTTCTGACTAACATTTTTATCTATATCCCGTTAACACTTAAAAGTTGTAGGAAGAAATTAAAATTGAAATATAACTAAAATTTAGATTAATGTCCCTTTTTGTCACACGAACTTTTTTATTGACATTCTAAACCAAAAACAAATAAGGTTAAATATTATACAGTTTTATTATCGAATACAATGAGCAATTCTGGTCTAAAATATGTATAATATTATGTAATTGGTTTCTCGGACACGGCTCTAACATTTTGGATGAAATTTTAGATAATGTTTTACTTTTCACGTTACCCAAAATATATCTAATTAGCAAGAATTTGTAAATATTGAAGTATTATTAAAATTCACATAGAAAGCTAATTTTGATAAAAAAATCTGCAACATGAATTAAAAAAAAATATATTACTAAAATATAATTATTGTATTTCTAAATATTTCTTATTCCATAAATTTTTGTTTTAAAATGTAGAATTCTAGAATATAATGATATCTTTCAAACTATCTTAAGATACGAAATTAATCTGAATTACATTTAGTCAAATAACACTAAATTGTGAACAAAGAAAATCTTAAAAGATAAGTAATATCAAAGAACCCTTCCCGAATTAATCCGAAACTTCCAATTAAGACCAGCTTTACGAGAAACCTTTGTAATGACGTCTAATTGAATAAGATTGCCCTACAATATGTGGTTTTGGTGTCTCATTTCTTTTATTTTGCTATTAATTAATCAGATGAATTAGTTTTATGTTGGAGATAGTATACAGGGAAACTCAATTAATCGCATACTCTTAAAGCTTATTTTGTTGTTGACTAATTTGTATAGTTAAAGTACTATTTCTAAATCATGTGCAAGTCGTGGTGGTTGAATGATTAACTAATTCTTCTCATCTTTCATGTTCACTGGAAAAATGATATCTGTTAATAGATCCGCATGAATATTCAAAACATGAGATACTAAAGGCTCGAAGAACATCCTTGTCAAATGTCATACAGAAGAGCCGGTAAGAAATTCGAACTTATAAAATAAATATATGTATTTATTTCATTGAAGCACATATGTGATGGTAATTAAATATCGTTGAGAGTGTGGCATAAAATTGATGGCAATTATGTTGAGTTTTTTTATTTATAAATGCACATGTTTCATTATTTTTATTAAAAGGTCTTTAAGTACACAATTTTATTTCAAGTCAAAAGACAATGTTTGCAACGTATACAAACTTTGAACCCCAACTTTTCACCCTTAGACGTTAAATTCCCAAAATCCGTTCTTAGTGAGCGTCTACATCATGCTAAATTTCAAGTCAATCGGTTCTGAGATCTCGTATTTCGCTTTTTTATATATAGATTTAAATTATTATAAATACGAAATATGAACTAGTAAGTTTCCAACTGCTAATAGGTGTAATTTTAAATATGAAATACTTAAATGACGACATTATATCTTGTAGTTATTCATGTTTATAAAGTTATGTATTTCTTATTATTCAATTTACAATCTATATTATAATAATATAATAAAGCGGAAGAGTTTTTTTTTGTTTTGTTTGTTTAAACGCGCTAATCTCTGAAACTACCAATCGTATTCGAAAAAATATATTTTTGTGTACAACCATATTCACGATGAATAGTATAGGCTATATAACTTAACGCTACGACCCTAAGGAGCGGAGCAGTAACTATATGAATGTTATGCTGTAGGCAACGATAGGCTACACGGGTGCGCTGGCAACGCCGCGCCATTGAGAGTTTGTCGAATAAATTTCACATGTGTGTAACCGTGGGGCACGGCTAGTATTTTAATATAATATATTACAGACCAACTCTGTCTACAAATATTTATTAAATTTTAAATAAAAAAATGGCATTTTACTGATTAACATTTAATTTAATGAAATACGAAATGGAACTGAATTTAAATTTACCTTATACGATACCATACGTCTGATGAAAAATGTTGGTGGTCGACCGAAAATGTCCGGTTAGGTAAGTGGCTGCAAATCGCTTCAGCACCGGCAGAATACAATTGTTAGGGATTTAATGGACGGATTCAGTGCGCTCATATGATAGCGTTTAAAATGTAAGCCGCACTAGTAGAATCGAAAAAATCACGTTTCCGCATTTAGTAAGGTATTCCGATGCTATTTTTCATTCTTATTCAATATTTTTAAAGCAATCATGGCTTAGTGGATGCCTTGTCGATCGACGTATGTTCGAATTCATACAAGAAGTCTGAGCTTTCGGAAAAGGATACAATTGTTATGAAATCATAGCATGACCATATTCTTATGCTCGCCAGGCTCACTACTACCCTCAAGTTGAAAATCTGTCACCAAACAATTATAGGTGTGTTCTGGCAGGTATACCTGAAAGTCTGTTCCTCCGCTAGGTTTAACGTGTACCATCGTGTAAGTGTACCATATTGGGCCACATGGTCACTAAACATCAGGTGAGATTTTGGCCAAATGGTAAAACAAAGCTATGATAATATAAATTAGACCTTTAATTTGACCTGGAAACTAGGCTGGGCGTCAGGCTTGAGCATAAGTCTGCCAATTTTAATCAGAGAAGACGGAAATTGTCCAGCTTTGCTGGAATTTATAGGCCAAAGTTACAGGAAATAGGAATAAATAATAGTGTTAAGAAAGGGAACAAGTGAAAATAGACAGATGTAAATACAACACAGATAAAAGGTTGTTAAGATACATTGAAAAAATATAATAAATAAGAATTAGTAATATAAATTGTATAGAATAACAAGATAGAACATGCTGTTAAACGATGCTTGTAATTAATTCAAACATCAATTGTGTAGTTAAGGATATAAGAATTAGTGAATAAATCGATACAATGAAATTAAATACCAATAAAATAATAATAATGTAATAGAATAAGTAAATATCATAAACAAAAGATAGATAAAAAAGGGAAACTTTGGCATAGAATAATATATTTTAAGACTAAAAATGTAATATAGGTAAGGATTGTATTAAAAATAGAAAGAGCATTGAATCTAGGGAAATAGATTGAAAAACTGAGAACATAAAAATAGTCAGACGTTTCTCAGTAAAAGATAGCATAATTATAACTTTGATTTGTGTTACAGATGAAGGGGAGTTTAAACAAGTTGTAGGTTACTCCTTATAATATCAGCTATCTGCCAGTAAGCATCCCGTCAAAGTTAGTCCAAGTTTTTCGAAAATTTGCCGGCACAAACAGACAGACAGCTGAGACAACCAGGCAAAAAAATAAACTTATTGTACTATAATATGCCTTTATTAAAAAACTGTGATTTGGACATTACAAACAGACACTTCAATTTTATTATTTATATAGATTTTACACGTTCCATCGGGGCAAATATTTAAAATGTTAAAAGGTAGAAGGAAAATGGTCTTCACCAATATAGAACAAATATTACAATTCAAGTCGCGTGTTACAGTCATGTATCAACAGTGAAGCATTTATTCCGTCTCACTGAACTTGTTTACCACAAGCACGAGTGGCTATTTCGTTATGCATTCCGTGGTTCGGTCAGCAAGACGCTGTGCCAAATGCACCTACGTACTAGCATTGTATCCCCAGCCAAGCTCGGCTAAAGTGAATTTCTTTGTGTATTCTGAAAAGAGATTTCAAAGAACGAAGCCCTGGGATATTATTGTGTAGATTAACAATGACCCTTAAAAATTAATATTACATGTACATTATATATATATTTTTAAAATAGCTTCCTTTACATTACTTTTAGGACACAAATACTCATAATTATCCACCAACAATAAATATTTTTTATTTTCTTCTTTTTTTTTTAAGGCCTTGAACCCTTGTGGTTATGTCGTCCTAGTGAATAAACTAGCTTTAATTAAAATAACAAACAATGAAGTTGTATACCGAAAAGGCATCAGAACTACCAGGTTTAGATAATATAGCATGAAAGGCACCCTGATCCCACATATTGAGACCAAGGAGCCCTATCAGACTTTCTCTCTCTGTTTTGTTCCGGACACATTCCATCAAAACGTGATGCATATCTTGAACTTTATCGCAGTTTTCACAATTAGGCGAAGAACGTTTATTCATCAGATAAAAGAATTTATTCAGGGCCATGTGCCCGGAACGCAACCTATGGGCGATAACAATTTGGTTCCTGGACATTCTCACGTTAGTGGACCACGGTATATGAGGAGGCAACAATAAATAAACCCACGAGTAATTTTAAGAGATATTCGTTCTATGATACCTTTATATTTTTAAGGAATCTACTTTTTATGTTATTTTTAAAATTGATAAACATCTGGAAAGATTACTTATAGTTTTGTTTTTACAGTACTATTAGGATAAAAAGACATCAACATTATCACAAAATAATAAAAGTAAGCTGAGCTGTAATTTTAAGAGATAGTTAATCGTTCTACGTTGCTTTTATATTTTTAACAAATCTACTTATCCACGCTGTTTTTAGGGTTCCGAACTCAAAAAGGAACCCTTTTAGTTTCGCTATGACCGTCTGTCTGTCCGCGGCTTAGCTCAGAGATTCTTAGTACTATAGAAAGCTGTAATTTGGTATGGGTATATATATTATTTATGCCTACAAAGTGGTAAAATAAAATATATAAAAAAATAATGAAAGGTGGTTTAAATTAAGGGGTAAAGTTGGGATGACTTTTTTCTCGGTCTTGTTGATTAGGTTGTTTAAAAATATTGCGGGTGTGTGAAAACCATTTTCTTCGATTCAGGGATCCCTTTGCGAAATATTCAAGCGCTAATTTTTGTTACAGTCATTTGTGTCCGTCCGTCCCCCGCCCCCCCGCCAACTAAATGGTTGTTATTGGATATGTGGAAAAATTCTTGCCAGTAGTAGGCATTGATAACGGAGTTAAAGTTAAAAGTTAAAACTATCTCAACTACTTAGGCTTTACAAGCTAACGAGTAATAGTCGAACAAGTTATAAAATGTATTTGGAGAAGTAATTTCGTACAAAATTCATTTCAAATTACTTAAAGCCTCCTTCTAAGTCTGCATATTATGACGAGTAACTATGAAACCCTACATTGAGATTGGGCAGAAACGCACTTGGCAATTTTTTAAATTTATAATCATCTGTATATATTACTTATAGCTTGTTAACATTACTATTAAGATAAATTAACTGAACATTATCACAGAGCAATAAAAGTAAGCCTAGGTGTAGTTTTAGAAGATAATCGTTCTGTGATGATTTTATATTTTTTTTAAAACAAATTTTTTACGATTTTTTTAAATTAATTAACATGAATTATGAATAGTATATTTAAACTTTTATTTATATTACTGTTAGTAGAAATAAATTCAACATTATCACCGAGCAATAAAAGTAAGTCTAGGTGTAATAATTTTAAGAGATAATCGTTCTAAACTGCTTTTATATTTTAAACAAATGTACTTTTTCACGCTTTTTTAAAATTGATAAATATCTGTAAAGATTACTTATAGTTTTGTTTAAATTATAGTTAGGATAAATAGATTCAACATTATAACCGAACATTAAAAGTAAGCCCAGCCCATGTGTAATTTTAAAAGAAAATCTTTCTATGATATTTTTTTCAATTTTGAACACATATACTTTTATATTATATAATTACACAAATATATTATAATTAATATGAAACCGGTCGTCAAGTGTCTTTGTTCTATAAGTAACAGTAATTAATTATCTAATTATGGGTGATTTGATTAATTAATTGTTCTTGACAACAACAAATACCCTTGAGGGTGATTCCTAACAATGACTGACAACTGTTTCGGGTATACAGCTACTACAAATATGTAGGTATTGTTTACTAAAATCTTCTACATATACAAAAGGCAATGACCTGACTAACATATCCTCGCCAAGCACAAACAACTTAGAACAGATATTTTAAATTTAGTGACGACATGGTCATTATATTGTACGCATCGTTTAAACCAAGTTTCTCGAAATTCAAGCCTTAAGAAAATTGAAAGGGGTTTCAAGGTATGCATGGAAAATAATAATAAACAAAATAAAAATGTAAACAAATAATATATAAATTCAAATACCATTAAAACAATTATACAAATCTTATAGTCTACACGAGAGAAGCAGCGCTCGGAAATATAGTAATTTATAATTTAATAACGTTAACAATCATAATATTATTCAAGTATCATCAGTAAGTTGCTAGTAGACTGTTACCATAACTTGAATAATGTGAGGTGCAAGTTCAAATAGCGCTTGCTTATTTCGTGTAATAAGCTCGAGTTTACATTGTCAGTGGTAAACTTGGTGGCATTATGTGCACGTCCAGTATAAACTTGAAGACGGCTTACAAGTTACACACGGACATTGGGAACGTTTAACCGTATTGAATGCGACAAATTCTAACATTAAAAATATTCATATGGCACAGGTTTTTTGATAAAGATATATGTGCTACATGTTATACTAGTCACAGTTTATTTAAATATATTTTATTAGACCCTGCAATTTTAAAGACTAATTAGATTAAGACTATAGACTTATTAAGATTATAGATTAAAGGGATTAAGACTCAGAGATTTTTTTTTTAATTTAAACGAGAACAATTGTTGAACAATGTTATACTTTATTCATTGTATTATAAACAAAAACACTTGTTTTTTTATGTTGGAAGTTGAGTCATTTCTTCTACAAACCATATTGTCAACGCAGTTAAGACCAGGGGGCGTTGCCGAGGGCTTAATTTTTTTTAAATACGACTGACTCTTAAGCTATGCTAAAGAAAGAATGATGTTCTTACAAAGGTTTTTCAAGTAACCTCTTATACTATAAACACCGGGTGGATGTTTACAATCCAATAACAAAAATATGTCGCACATCCGTCTAGTCTAGACACCAGATGGTTATTGCCAATCATAGTCATAACATACGAGTAAATATGCAATATCAGCGTCTTTTACTTATGTACCGATTAACATGTCGTAATAAGGGAGGGAACAGACTGTGTGACTACGTTCTGCTTTTCATTACAATAATTGAATGTTCATTTTTACTTTTCTTCTTAAGTTTTTTGTGGTACTATATAGGTTCTAAGAATATAATAGCGAAATATTTCACTCAGAAATGATAATGAAACTGATGACAGTGAATGAAGTTTACAATGAGAAGTGCCATTTTATTCGATCTGCTTGTCTGTATAATTGTAATAAGGAATACATGATTTATTTAATACAAGAACAAAATGACATGATAAGATAATTATTTATATTTTCATTGTCTCTGGATTTTTGTTCACTCATTTACAGAAGGCAGTGTTTAGGTCCAGGTTTATATTACATATTTGGAGACATATATAATGTAAATAATTAGCCAGGAATATTAACTACCAGGATTACTAAGAGAGGTAAATATTAAATTATTTTTTCCTATTCCCACAAAAAAGTGGTAAATATATTGTTCATCGTTCTTATTGTTCATGTCTCCCCATTTCAAAAGTTACACTAACTGACAACTACTTCCCTGCTGAACAACGTTATTGAAGATATTTCAACTACACTCTCCAAGGGTATTTTCTGAATTATGCATATATTGTCATACTTTGGTTTAGAGATTACATTTAAATATACGACTATGCCTAGTTATATTCTATTTTTAAAATTCATCCCCTTAGGGGGTTAAAATTCCTGAGATGTCACCGATAGAAAATACCTTCGGATACACGGTTCGTTTTCATATAAATCCCAATCCATCGTAAATCATATCATTGATGTAGCACTCACGGGATTGTGAAATAGCATTTCGTGCGCGTTCGAGCAGTAAAAATAACCATTAGTCATAAACATCTTGTTATATCAAATAAGGGTGGTGACCCTCGGTTACTGTACCGTATGACAACAACATAGTACGTAATTTCCCGTGGAGCCGCACATTTCAATCTCGTCCAATATTTCGGGTGATTTGCACATTCACATATCCTCAACGCTTTGTTACCTGACAAATATATCACTTTACTGTTTTCGATTGTTACCTATGACTAGGCAAGAAACATGTCATGTATCACTGTAATTTTTTATGTTATGAAAAAAAATACAAAATTTTAAACACAACTTTTTAATTCTAAACAAAACACCGACCACACACACAGCTGGCCATTATGATCGTCACACAAAAGTCAGACATGTACGATGATCGAACCTGCGACCCCTCGGCTAAACGGCTAACTATCACTACGCCACGAAGCCTGTTATAAATTTGTTATGCTTTGCTCAATAATAGCAAGGTTTCATTTATCACCGGTGAAATAAAGAAGCTATAAAAAACTCATTTTACTGCTATACAATTATATTCAAATATATTTTTTGCTATAATAATAAGAAGTATGTTAGAAGTGAAATTGAGTAACAGGGTGAGAAATGATGTGATAAGAGGACGTTGTGATATGAACTGGCTGAATGAAGACTGGCTCTCAAGTGCAGCTGCCGCAACACTACGAGTATTTGTGCTTGATGACAGATTTTCAACTTGAGGTTGGTAGCTAGCCAGGCGGGCATTAGAAAAAGTCCTACCACCTTGCTATGTTGATGTTTTCCTTCACCGAAAGCTGAGGCTCATTGCAGGGCGAACTCATGCCCATCGACGCGATGTCCGTACACTCTACCACTGAGCAATCATGGCTTCATTATTGCTTGATTACTGGATATATACCAGCTGATCCCGGGACGCGAATCGCTTAAGCGTGTCAATATGCCGTGTATTACATCTGGAGTATATTAGTCGTGATCGAATCAGATACAATTGCGATGTCCTATATCATCCAGCAAATAATTTTCACAAATATAAAATTAATATAAGTGTGTTTTAAAGGTCATGAATAAAACATCACATCAAACTGTAAGTATTTAAGTTTTGAATCAAATATGACGTCTTTAAGGTTCCAATAAAAATCGACTCACGATACATGCCCAATAATTTTAATATCACCTAAAATTATTAATTTAGTGATATAGCATACATCCTTGCGACACTAAAGTAGATAATAGACGTGATTTGCAGTTTGAGACAATTTCAGAGCATCGGTCCTCACGTTCATTCGATCAGTCAAACTGGCGTGTCATGATCGCTCACCTATGTAATCATTCATGTCCTATTTACGTGCCGTTGTTACACCAATATTATTATAAATTACAACATAAATAATTACTGTTTGCAATTTTACATTTCAAAATATAGGCGACTATAACCAACTTTATTATAAAAAATCTTGAGAAAATTATATCATGTATATCCTTTAGGAACTCATCTCTTTTCTTAGCACATTTTTTTTTGATATTATGTTAAACTAGCTGAGCCCAGCGGTTTCCGCGGGCTGAATTTATTCGAACAAATATTCAACGCATATCCGTGCAGCGCCTCCAACTCACACGTTAGCTTATAGTTTTTCTAGCTTAGCGTACTTGCCTATAATTTGCTAGATTGCTTGACGTTCAAGCTTCTAGACCCATTCGCTTAAGTTGTGTCAATGTCAATCAGTCTTAAGAATTTTATTTATAAGCTTTATTACTATTATGTCATTCAGAAATAAGGTGGTTCTATATTAGTGAAAGATTTTTAATAATCTGAGCTTTAGTTCCGGAGGTTACCTCATACAAATTTTACCTCTTTATAATATTAGTATAGATAGGTTACAAAAACAATTGATTAACAGTTCAAATTTATCATTAAAAAAAATATGTGTACATTACATATAAATGATGGTTTTATCATTTTTTATACAAGTGATTGAAAGCTTAATAACTATAATTACATGAAATACTACTAAATACACCTATAAAAAAGTATTATTTAAATGTTTCATTTTTCTTCCCAATTATTCATAAGAATCAATAAACTAAGTATATTATACGAGAATATATATTTTTACAAAAAAATATTAGTTAATAAGTATATATTGATTTATCTATACATATTATAAAACTCAACTCACAATCTGGATATATTTTGTAGGATAGTAACGTGACGTAACGTACGTACGTTGTAACGTAGTAGTACTCTGTAGTAACGTGAGCGAAGCCGCGGACACAGCTAGTCTATTTATAATACATGGGTTCCTTTTCCTTATAATAAACCCCACAAATTGATTATTTATATAAACGTAGTAATTATTCATAAAGATGTGATCCTTAGCAAGCTATATTATTATTTATACTTTCATTATTAGTCATAGCTACGCTACATAATTGTACAATAAAATTTCCTATTTCAAAACCTAAATTGAACTAATTACCAAAAATCTTGTAAAGCAGGATGTTGCGGTCTCGCTTGTTATTAATTAACATTATGATAGTACTTTATTATCTATATGTTCTTAATTGCAGTTTAGCAAACACGAGTAGTATTAATTAATATATCATTGTTTCGAAATTCGTTTTGAACCATTTTAAGTGGGTTTGAACTAATAAAAACTAATTTGGAGTTTTTGGCGGGATTTTGTTTTTTATTCATAAATTTGTGTCGTTTGACCCTATATTGTGTAATACAGGTGTCATTTTCAATAATAAAGCTTGGTTATTGTGCACACTTGAAGTGGATTTGAAATAATAACATGGACCATGAATTCTGAGATGCCACAAAAACTCCCTAGAAAGTTCTAACAAGGGAGTCACCATCTTGTGATCATGAGCCAATTTCAAGAAATAATACATTTGTTTTCAATTAAAAGATACATTGTGTATTGTAAAATACTAAATATCATATCTTTCAGTGTCTTGACAACCGATTATATTGGCCCTTCTGTCCTTAACCCAAGGCGTGACGAGTCGGCCTTCCCCTGTCGGCTCCCGCTATAACTCACATTGTCCGATCATTGAACTTACGACTCATAGTTAAGAAACTGTACGATTTGTCGTATCTTTTCACTATTAATAAAAGTACATACTCATACATTTTAACCTGTAAATCGTTGTAGGGTCGTTGAATATCGTGGCTTTCTCTATTAGAGCATTTTTGAGTGTCACACCATCTCTTCCTATCAGATGTCTAGACGAATTTATTATTTCCTATGTAGGTAGATCACGATACCGGCTTCGTGGCTAGGTGTGTCATTTTTTGCGACATTCTATCGCCCCAATTTTTTTCGTTCATCTATCGCATGTCGCATTATAGCTGGCCGTGGAGTAGGGATGAAGTGAAAGGCGCGAAAAAAGTTTCACTTGACTCGTGGTTTCATTTTTTTAAATCCTATATAAAATAAAATTCTGATACATGTATATACGCGTGTGTAGCAGTATAGGGGTTCACCGTAAGCATAAACTACGACGAATAAGGGAGCTGGTTTGTTTCATAAAATGGTTTGATAAAAACACCTGTAGTGGGATTAAACCAAGCCATCCCTATTTAATTAATTTTGAGATATAGGCAAATATAGGCCACGTCTTGGTAAACGTAGTGTAGGACGCCCTCAAACCAGATGAAATAACGACTTGCGGAAAACTACTAGAAGTGACTGGATGTGGGAAGCCAAAGATCGGATTCGATGGTGAGCCTTAGGAGAGGCATATGTTAACTAAAATAAACGTAACACATTTCAGTTTCGTCGTTGTTATGATATTAAATTATCGTTATATTGATTCAAATATGTAAATCTAATTTATTTATGTGTATCTAATTATGTAAAAATTCAGATACACAAAAAATAAAATTTTAATGGTAAGATCGTTATAAGAGAAATAAGAAGAGTGTTACATCTGGTAAAAAGAATTCCCACCCACAATAATACCAAAGTAATCTAGCAACTTTAATATTTTCATCTACCTACGACGATACGATTAATCGGATTATTTACCAACACGTTAGTTAACAATCTAGTCCTGTTAGGTGCGTCCACAAACTATGCAGTGATTGTCTCTTCTCGATGCATGCAACCAAGGTTACTGTCAATATCTACTTATAGAAAATGTGATTGTTCTATGCAAAACCTACACGATTTATCTCGTTATCCTTTCGAAGTATATATATATGGTTTCCGATTAAAGCCCATTTAAAGCGTGAAATGTATGAATCTATTAGACCAATAATGAAGCTTCACAGATTATGTTTTGTTTGAGTTTAAACGTACTGATCTCCGGAACTCTCAAATTTGAAAAAATATTTTTGTATATTATATTGAGGAAGGTTCTAATTTCACGCAACGAATCTTAGGAGCAGAGCAGTGGCCATAAATGTCAACCAATCTGGCAATCTGTACGCAGTAGTTATCGTTATATGTATAAAACAGGCATGTACAACCCAAAATTCAACGCGGATTTATCTGCGGGACACAGCTAGTAATACAATATATAGCTAAATTTATAACCCAAACTTAATCCTAACAAAAAAAATATGTCGCTCCAGATTAAAAAAAAAGTTCATCTAATTATAGTCTGCGGTCGACATTATATTTAAGTATTCTGAAATTATTAACTTGATATTTCATTCTATAGCTATCGATTTTTTTTTCATTAATAAAGTAATGTATTTTAAATGTTTCGGACCTTTAAATGTAAATATTCACAACTTTTTTTGCTTTTGACATCTTAAAGAATAGCATGAATTGAATTGAATGAAGTTAATTTAAGTTTAGTAGTAAATATATTTTTTATGTCTCCTGCTTTATTTTTCTTACTTAAGATATCCACTAAATGTAAAAATGTTGTGTAATATTTACACTTACAACTAAGATGGCAAACAAACGTACGGCACGCCTGGTGGTAAGCGGTTATCGTAGCTTATGGTCACTTGTAACACGAGAGTAATCATAAGCGCGTTGCCGATCTCGAACCCTCTTCCCCAAGGATCTCTAGGGAAATCCTTCTCGTTACAGGAACACAACTTGTGGCTTACCTTCGTAACATAACTTATTGAATTTCTAAGCATATTTAACTTTATCTTGATGAACGTGATGTCAAACTAAATGTTTGTTAGTATAATCTGTTTTAGCATAAAATCCACCTAATCCCAAATAAATACCATTTCTAGCAAGGGATAAAACACATGAATATTCCATTGGCAAATCTCGTTAATTTCTAAATTCCATTCCGGACTTAGGCTTCATTTTAATTGTATTGCTTTAGCTTAGTTACGGGTTTAACTTGAATGTAACGTAAAACTAAACTTGCCTTTTTAAACTTTGAACTAATATGGATCTTACATTGACCAAAGAAATATATATCATTCGGCTGTCAAAGTTTTATTTGAAATGTCAATAATTAATCAGTTTATCGGACCGTAACACAGCTTATTTGTTCCATTTAAACGTAAATTTAAAAATTTAAAATTACTCGAGACAAATAACATAGTTAATTATTAAGACCTTACCAATGAGCACGAAAACGATACCTCTGGTGTAAGTTCGGGAGGAGTTACGTATCCTGCTGATCCCAGGTGATGCTACAGCAGCAAGTAAATTTTTTTAATGCCAAAGTGTGCAAACAGGCAAGCGGCCCACCTGATGGTAGATAGTTACCGTCGCCTATGGACAACTGCAACACCAGGGGCATTACAGCTATATTGCCAATCTTGCAGACTGTATTTCAATCCCTTTTTATAGAGCTCCATGTCATAGCCCTGGGGAAAAACCGTGCTGACAACCCATTCCACAACCTAGTATACGTAACAGGAAGGTTCTAGAGCATCTTACTGTTGGTCGCGTTACGGCTAGGTTTTAGAGTGAGAGGATGAGCAGCCAGCCAAAGTTAGAAGGTGCGAGCTTGGAACGGTGATGAGGACACTATATCGAAAAGTTCCTCAGAGCATTCTCCATTGTACATGCGGTAAAAGACACAAAGAGACCCGAAGTCTCTGCGAAGTTGTAAGGTGTCTAGTTACCACGTTCTTGCAATATAATTGAAGTGACAGGATTTTGTTATAGTAGCTCAGCAAATTGACAGTACTCTCCCTGATCGAAATCCATCGGCGGTCACCGCTGTCATGCCGGCCTGCATAAATATACACTTTAAGGACTTGGTGTCGTAAGAAAGAGGGAACACATTGGCCGGGAGATGGTTCCACAGTTTCATAAGACATAGAGAACTTCTTAGTACGTGCCGAGGTGGAGGTTACTGTAAAACTGTAACTCTGAAGCCCAGCGCGTGTGGTTCTATTGTGAAAAAGAGAGGAGTGAATTAGATTATAAATAGCAGATTTCTAAACGATCAGACATATGAAAGTTGTTCACATCCCTTCATTAACTATATACAAAAGAGCTGATGGTTTTTATATCATAGCTGAGAACATTTTGATCAAGAAACCTTTCAAACAAAAAACACCTGAATCAAAATTGGCTCATCCATTTGGGAGCTACGTTGGCACACATACACATGTTAAACTTATAACACACCTCTGTTTTATGCCGGGGGAAAAAAATCTACATAATTTATATTTTACAAAGTCAATCATATATATGAATAGTGAATCATATATATGTATACTGAATAGTGAATACATATTTAAATTATTGTATGATTATGATGTTTTGACTGTAATATAATACCATTAAGTCTGCAACTCTTGTATATACTATAGAATATAAACAATTGGTTTATCGGAATCGGCTCAAATGAGTTGGATTAAACTTTATATTTAGATAAGGTTGCTTTCCAAGTATACAAAAAGGATACTATTTTTCAAACGTTTATAGTTCTTCAAGACGTTGTCTTTCACCGTCGGCCCATAGTGTTACTGAATTTAATTTCATAAGACGTTATAATAAAATAAATACAATCAAAATATACGTTAAATTATACTATTCTGAATAGCAACATCCAGGCCTCGTGGCGCAGTGATAGTGAGACCTACTATGGAGCCGAGAGATCGCTGATTCCATATTCGCACATGACTAACTTTTGTGTAATGAGAATAATTGTCAGTTTCTGAGTGTATATAAATGTATGTATATAAGCTGGTTAGTTACCAAATACAAACTTTGCTTAGTTAGTAATGGTAACTTAAAAGTAAATGGTCGTATCTCAAATTGGGTTTTCATATTATTTATTACCCGTCATAAATTTATTCTACTCTCTACCATGCTACCGCCAAGCCTATTATTGTCCTCATTTGCCCGTACTTACTTACCGTTTTCTAGGTGGCTCGACATTCATGGAAACTGCTCTGCTTCTTAGATTCAAAGCATGAAATTATATAGTCTATAGGCTTCAATAAATAGACTTGGTATAAAAAAAAATTCAAATCTGACTAGTAGTTCCAGAGATAAGCTCGTTCAAACAAACAATCTCTTGAGCTTTTAATATTAGTATAGATTTTAAAGAATATGAAAATTTGACATAAGCTAACAAAAATTCATATCACCCCGAGACTAAAGCGCGTCATACACGGTGAAGATATATTATTTTTATGTAAAAAAAAATAGAATAAAAAGAACCCAAGCAAAAAGTTATAATACTTTACGGTGACTTGTGTGTGTACTATGACTGGATACAGATAACTACGTTGATAGGATTCGATCGTAACTCGATCTTGATTTTCTATTCGGCTTGGTTCAAGAGTACGCTTCTAGGATCGAGTTCGAATCCAAAGTGAAATGGAATCAGAAACAAAATCAATCAAAAAACGAATCAGTTTCAAGGGTAACCCGCCTGGGTTCAAGTAGGCGCGCGACGTGAACGCTGCGTGCGCGCAGCGTCAGCGCATGAGGAGCGCGCACGCTTGTCAAACGCTAGAGGCCTAATGAAATAACGAACGTTAACAATAGGTTTATTTATAAACGACATCTATAATAGCCGTACGCTTGAAATAACTAGTCATGATCTATAAGGTCATAGAATGAACGTATTTTCTATTACTGATTGCATACGGCCAAACAATTACACTTTATTTATATGTAAATTACTTACGCTACGAATCATTGCGAAACAATGATACTTATTTTACTTGCTACGCACTTAATTAGAATTTCATTTGTTCATAGTTATTTGGTAATATCGACATTCACATTCCATTTTAAAGTTGTTTTTAATAGGTTTATATATACAAAAATGATTCTTGTAATTAGATTTCAGATCAAAATTGTAAGGTCTCTAAAATTTCATTAGCTTAGACCCGTACACGTTACAATGAAGTTCATTTCCAAGTCATTTATTTCACCAGTCTAGCTAAATTTAAAAGTACATTTTCATAATATATTAATATTTCATTCCCACTTTGCACTTTGTTATAGGGTATATGAGATTTAAAAACCTATCTAGAATTAAGATACTATTGTTAATGTATTAATCTGTATCAGTATCTTATGAAATAAAATAGAAATAATCTCTAAAATGCATTTAACAGTAAAAGTGGTATTTTATATCGATTTCAAATTCTTAGATATCCGAATATAAGCCAAGTCCACAAAGCCTTAATTAACTAAGAGATGGTTATATAACAAACATAACAGCATACATAACACACATATATATATATATATATATACATTTATACATTAAGAACTCGTTCACACGAAAATGCTGTTTAAGCATGACCATTACCTTTCAGCGTTCGTATAAGTCATGGGAATAAACAGATAAACTATTAGACATAATTAGCAGCAATCGTGCTGGGCATCTCAATCTGAGTACACACTAACGTACTACGTGACCAAGTCAAGTAGACTACTGTCAAATATGACGTCACTCCTTTCAGTTACGCACTGCAAATAAATACTAATATGTATCTTTAAAAGAAGCAGGGTACATAGAACTTTCTTTGGAGATATCTTTCTACATGGGGCAGCCCGACTAGTAGAATACCTCCAACCTACAAAAGATCACAGTCAAGTAACCATGTGCTGTGTTCCTGCGGTGGTTAGGGTTCCAGAGTTCCTTGGAATACCTAATAGTACCTAATAGTTTTAGTTGCCGCTTACCAACAGGCAATTTCATATTTAAATCCCTATTATTAGTTTTTTTTATTATTATTTGTCAACTTAACTTTAATCAGAGTTTTTAATTTCTTTTTAAAAACTTAAATATTGCTCCCATAAGCTTGTCAAGATTAAAAATATATAATTAATCCCACTTTGTTACTACAAACGTTATATATAATAATATTAATATTCGAATAATATAATTCAAAACATGTAATAATCGAAATTAAGGAAATTAACATCTCTACATTTTAAAGTTCCGAAGATACTAGAAGATAAATATGGTGAAAGTACGTTTTAGAGCACTGTTATTGTTATTTCGAGCGATTGGATCTGGAAAAAAAGATTCTTCAAGCTAAAACATATTTTCCAATAATATACTACAATACAGGTACAATAATAGGACAATAATAGGAAATGAAACAAATTGAAACGGTATTCCAAAAACTATGTACTGATCAATGCATTATACTAATGTATTATTAATAGGTTTTTAAAATACTTTCATTATTATTGCCGTGGTACATTACAATTGTACCGACTGATCGCGACCATCTTACGAGTACACCAGGTACCTAAAACACTCGCCATAATGGTACACTTAGGTGTGTCGTGTATCAGGATTAGCTGGATGTTATTCAGTAAAAAAGCGGGGTGGTAGGGATCTGTAACCAACTAGATCGCGACCACCATGTACTTATTGGAAAGTCAAAATTTTTGGCCTATGATGACTGGTAATAGTAAAAAATAATAATGTAGACACCATTTGTTAGCTTTAAATATTTCTAATATTGCTAAGTATATAGGTAAAATCCAGAGAAAAAAAGACTGGTCGCTTAACTGATTGACGCCATGTGACTCGACCTAGCTTAGGAGTTATGTGGCTATTATTATCAATCCAAAAGGAGGTTGTGTAGACTTATGCAGTCCTTTGTATGTACATGATAAATCGCTTTTAGTGACTCTAATTTGTCGCGTTTCCGGATCAGCAACTGTATATACAGTTGCCGAGGCTTGCCGGCATTACAGCAGCGATCGACAATGGACTGCTGATATCGCAATCGTCAACGTTGTTTTTTGATGATACTGTGCTTACGAGTCACAAGAAAAGGGATTTGCGTATTCTTAAAAAAAACGTGATTATGTATACTTTTTCAATATCCTGCACTCGACGATTGAAAGGCGTTCCGCTTCGAAATGTTCGTGTCTCTGAAACTACGTCAAATGGTACTGTGCTTACGAGTGGTATCAGGTAAGGGTATGTCACTATGACGTGCTAGTAAAAAAATGATTATGTATACTTTTTCAATATCCTGCACTCTTCGATTGAAAGGCGTTCCGCTCCGAAATGTTCGTGTCTCTGAAACTACGTCAAATGGTACTGTGCTTACGATTGCCACAAGCAAAGGCTGTCACTTTGACGTGCTCCAAAATAAAACCTGATAATATATACTTTTACAATATCCTGCACTCGACGATTGAAAGCCGCTCCGCTTCGAAATATTCATGTCTCTGAAACTACATCAACTAAGCAGATAACAAAAGTCCTTTTGATCGCGTCTCTTTAATAAAAAGCTAGCGTACAAGCGTCAAAGACATCCTCGACAGTAGGGAGTTATGGCTATTGTTGACAACATTGTGCGACTTTAAGTCTTTTCTACGAAACTAAACGCTTCTGTTCCTTTGTTGAAATTTTCACGCGATTTATTGTTATTGTTTAAAAGCAGAATATAACTTATATATATAACAATACTATTAAAAAGACCATGGTCTGACATCGTACGGTACAGGTTGTACATGTTTAAGACGCGCATGCGGTCGACCTACGTAGCTGTACTTCTATAAAAAAGATGCTTGTACAGTTTAACAGTATCAAGCCCGGTAAAGCCGTAAAGGCTCCAGGGCCCCTAAGGCTAACAGTATAGTCAGTTCGAAAAAAAAAGT
This sequence comes from Saturnia pavonia, assembly GCA_947532125.1. Classification (NCBI taxonomy): domain Eukaryota; kingdom Metazoa; phylum Arthropoda; class Insecta; order Lepidoptera; family Saturniidae; genus Saturnia; species Saturnia pavonia. The sequence continues at coordinate 14,063,573 of OX383900.1, read as the reverse complement.
TAAACAGTACAGTTGTCGGCGTGAATAATATGTATACCCATACCAAATTGCAGCTTTCCAGTACTAAGAATCTCTGAGGTAAGCCGCGGACATACAGAAGGACATAGCGAAACTATTGTTATAACGTTGTTGAGTACAACACTTGAGAAACCCAGGCCCGATTTCGCTAATTCTTTTTTTTTAAATAATAGAAATATTCCGATTAAAATATTTAGGGAAACAAAAATTTTTAAATGTTGAATAAACTGATCTCTTTTTTCTATCGATTTTGTACGAAGGCAAGAAAGACCATTAAACTCATGGTTCGAATGATAGATATGCGTAATTCTTATTTTGTTTTGATCGTTATAGTCCTAGAAACGTTTTCAAGAAATAAAATCGGGCGAGGTGGCGCTGTGATTGAGTTATTGACTATTAGAAATAGCAGAAAAACGTCTACCGGGCTAGCTAGTTTAAAATAAATAATGAAAATGTATGAGGCAAATATTTATAAAATTTACTTAAAGCAGGTTAAGTAATTCCAGAAGCTTAATAGTGAATAATTCACTACAATAGTGATTAAGTTCTTATCAATAGTTTATACCTCTCGTTGGTGTTAAATCTTACATTCTAGTTTCGCGACATAAATCGGGAGTCAGATGCAGGCGGCGCGGCGCGGGTACACTGGCTCATCTGTCACGAACTAGACAACTAATTTGTCTGCCATGCGAGCGATACTGAATTGCGACTACGAATTTTGAGAAGGAAATATATCTCGACGAATTTTAAACGTAGTTTCATGCCAAATCGTGTATCACACGATTTCTCAAGTAAACAACTTTGAATGTGAACCTTTTCACCTTACTCGGATTAAAGATTAGAGATTAAAGATTAAACACAACAAGTAAAAAATTAAATAACATTTAATTCTACGCGAGTAAAATGTTTTTGAAGTGAAACTTCTTATGCCACTTCCAACGCGTTAAACGTTTAACGCACATTATCGGTCTCTCCTCTTTATATGAGCCAGAGCGAAAGAGCAATATATTATCGGTCTCTCCTCTTTGTGTGTTTCAGAGCGAGAGAGCAAATGTCGGTGTATATGTATATTGCACACTGTTTAAATAATATATCTTTTAAAATGAAGTTTCACTTCTATCGTGTGTGAATCTCACATTACACACTTTTTTTTCCAAATAGAAAAAACAAAGTCAGTAAAAATGAATTCTCATTATTATCATTTGGATAAAAAATTTGGAGTTGCTTTTGTTTTGTTACGTCAAAGAAGTGTATTTTTCGACATGCGTAAATAAGTAAACAAACATTTTATCTTCAGTGTAATAAAAAGATCTGTCTTTTTAACTTTTAAACTTTACTTAAACTTTAAACTTAGAAGCGATGTAGCTCAGTGGCATCGTGTACGACTTCGCGTCGAGGGACGTGAGTTTGAATCAGTGCAATGAGCCTGAACTTTCCGTGAAGGGAAACATCATGAGGAAACCATAGCATCGTGGTAGGGCTTTTTATAATACGAACCTGTCTAGCTACCACCCTCAAGTTGAAAATCTGTCGCCAAACACCAAAAGGTGTGTTCCAGCAGCTGGACTTAAGAGCCAGTCTTCCACTAGGTTTAGCGTGTTATCATCTTGGCACACATCGTCACTTACCATCAGGTGAGATTGTGGCAACTACGCTAAAACCTATAACGATAAAAAAGAACGGTCTTTTAAATTGCTCTCAGTACGGATTACATACCTCTAACATCACCTCTTGATAACATTACCTCTTGTTACCCCTACGCTACTTTCAATATACCTGATGCGATAAATTTTTTGAAACATAAAAGCGTACAAAATGACGCCTGTACTGTACTTGTTATGAACACTCAAGTTCAGTCTACCGTAGTGACTGGCATATATTTCCAATTTCAATTTTCTTTACGGTACACGTCGTTTGTATACTACACGATGTCGCTCACTCGCACTATATTTCGTCACAGGACTAAAGAAATATCCGTGAAGAATATATGCTTTTGAAATTCGAATGGGTTATGAAAATGTATAAAATGTATTTATCGGATGAAAGTAAGTATACCCAGGTGAGCTGTGTTGCTATACTGATTTGCATTTCTTTTTTGGATTTATATTCCAACTAGTTTTCTATGGTGAGCATAAATAATTATAAGTTGATAATTATGAGATTATTAACAAACAAAAGAAAATCAAAGTCACTGAAATAGCCCTAAGAATAGCTAGACTTAAGTGGCAGTGGGCTCGGCCGTCTCCCGGTTAGGGTTGTACCAGGCTGTCTCTCTCTTAGCGCCGGGGCCCGGCACTTAGCTGTGCCGGCCGCCGGGGCGTCGCGGTGGCGTGCTTACGCGATCACGTGTTGCCCCTTCATGACGACAGATGTTACACCGCTGAGTTTTAGTCAGTCGAGTCTGTCATAACCCTCTTGCTCCCCTGATCCATGATGGATCTTCCAGCGAAAAATAAATAAATAAATAAAGTGGCAGTGGGCGGGTCAAGTAGCTCGTAGAACGGATGGCCGATGAAGCCAAAGAGTTCTCTAGTGGCGGCCACGTACCGGAAGATGCAACGGCCACAAGGTGGACCGACGACCTGGTAAATAAAGGTTGCGGGAATGAATCGGCTGGCTGCGAGCAGCACAGGCCCAGGTCGTTGTGGGAATATTTGGGGTTAAATTAACAATGAATAGTTTAAATATATGTAAAATAGCATCGACTTTCAATATACTTCACTATTCAACTAAGATTCCGCGGTTAAACTTCATTTCCAAAAAGTTAGTTTAGTTAGTTCAAATAACAAATAATGTAAAGGTCGAAATATTACCTTCAAAATGAATGCTAGTGATCGTGATAGAATTTGGAAACGATAAAGAACATTTCGAACGGTTTTAAAATAGATTCCATACATGATAAAACAGTAAACATAAAATGCAGTACATATTGCTTCCTGCACATATTGATTTGATAGCCGCTGGCACTCTAATTCCGAATAAAAAGGTTTGCAGCGTAGCATGCACTCGACTCCATGTACCCAAGTCACATTCACAACTGAATTTTTATTTGTCATTCAAGTGATGGAGACATGAAAGTACTATTTGTGGTCGTACCACTCTCTTTAATCTACTAAAATAGACTAGTCTATACTAACAATAAAATTTGAACGCGCTAATCTCTGGAAATACCCATCAGATTTGAAAAATTATGTTTTCATTGTTTAGCCTATTTATTAAGTAGGGTCATATGTTATTAATATCACGCTACGACCCTTAAGAACTAAGCAGAGACCATAAACTTCAACTAATCTGCAGGCAAGTAGTTTTCATATGTATGAAACAGGGCATAGCTACTAATATAATTATAATAATAATTACGGAACATATACAATACAAATTTAACGCGGGTGACTCCACGGGGTACAGCTAGTATAAATATTATAATTATTAGGGTACCTACACTTTGTAACTGTGACCTTTCTTTTGCTATTTTGGGCAATAAAATGTTAACAGCTTAAAGTAATTAGATTATATTTAATTATTTGCAAATTTAACTGTAACTATATTTTTATTACATATTTCGCATACTATGTCTGTAGAAATAAACTTACCTTGACAATACTTACATACTATGAAACTAACCTAAATAAATCATAAAATTACAAAACACTTTTATTGTCCAAATAATTTACTAACCGATTACATTTCCATATTAGGGTTAATAACTCGATTACGCAAATAGTATAATAAATATATACATAAATAATTTCTAGATCATTACCTTCGAAACAAGATCAAAATGCAGGTTTTACACGTAAAATTTTGCAACCGGTTCAAACTAGGCGAAAACTAATTGGAAGTAGAGTAATTACAAATTCAGGCGAGTTATATTGCCGGTTATGGCCGGACGTTACAACCATCTGTTAAACAAAGGTTAAAATGTTCGTGCATTATCTCAAAAGTAAATTCAAAGTCTCATCATATTTGTCAAGAAAGTTTTAGGCGTTGCTATAATTTTTCATAATTAATTCATCAAAATGTATCTGATACATCGCTGCTTTGTGAACTTAAGGAATGCATAAGAAATGCATGTCATGTTTGTTAGATAGGTATAAGTTTAAAAAACATCGAAGAAGACGACCCAAATACTCCATATAGGTTACTAAACTATTAATGATATTCTTAAATAGATAGCCTATATGGGATCAGTTGAATTAGTAATTGCATTAGACTTAACTGTTGCCGTTTCGACAGACTTCGGAGTCAAGTAATCAAGGTTTCCGATAAAAAATGTAGGTCTTTGTTCGATTCCTATTAGAACCGGCTAAATTCGTAAATACCTGGATGTAATTTGAGCTTGGCTAGATTTTTTAGAATGGAAATTTATTCTGGATAAATAAAGGAAATAATTGAAAATGGATTACGAACGCTTTCGAATAAGAAAAGTATATAAAACAGAAATCAAAATAAATGGAAAATGTGGAAGCGTGTATGTGTGTTAGAAGATATATTTTTATGAATAATCACATTTACACCGAGTAAATGCATTACAATATCTTCATCTCAATAAAGCAAGAGGTATTATTTAAATGTGCGCGCGCAACTTAAAATTTTTTACTCAACATTTTTTCATAACGCATTTATAATAAGTATAAATTAGAAACGTAAGGATTTAAATATATTTCGATTAATAACTTTAGGACGAAAAACGCAATATTCATAATACATACATTCATTCACATTAAAAAATGTTATTAATAAGCCACAAAATATGTATAATAAAACACATAAACATAGAGTATCCAACCTGTTTGGAATACTAAGCAAAATCGGGCCGGTGTTAGTAAATTGCTTGCCGGTACAAGTGAATTTGCACACGAGGTCAGTTTAGGCGTGGTGCATGAATAAGCATTATAGATGGCAAAATTTAATTTACAGTGATAATACCCTCAAAACCTAATTCCGTTATATCAGGCTAATAGACCTGATTCTTAATATTCGTTATGTATCGTATTATTTATCGTGTTACCAGAGGCTTGTTGACATTTGAATTCTTTGTAATAATCTACACAGTTTTCGCAAACGTATAAAGGGCATCTGTGTTTACGGTCCTACCTAGATGTTTATTGGAAGCTGTTTCTGCTTTCTGATATTATTTTATTTCATTTATACTTGAATTTTACTTTTTCTGTCTAGTAAATAATTTCTCGAATTATTTTTCTGTTCTATTTTGTAATTATATACTTCATATTTCTGACGATACTTGTATGATTTATAGAATTAACACTCCATTACACGCGCGGGGCTCAAAAGTGCCCGCCAAGAATTTTTGTTTATTATAACGTAAACATTTGACACTTTAACTTGAGACGTTCGTCGCTAGTATCCTTGGTATGCGTTTGGTGTCGTGTCGATCACATCTGCGCAAGGACGTTCGCTGTGCAATAATTTTAGTCCTGCTGGGGCACACCTGTGCCCCACGCGTGAAACTAAGTGACTTTTCTAAGTACGGCCGAGTTTAGATGTTTTAGTTATTTTATGCAATTTATGGATAGATTTTATGGATTTGATTGATGGATAAAATCGTAAGTATTTATTTGTCTTTGTGATAAAAATTCTGTTTTGTTCATTTTAAGTACTAACATAAATAAAGATGGATAGAAGAGATCGTCAAATATTTGCGTGGCTTGAAGAGTCTGACCAGAAAGAAGAAGGAGGCATAGATGACTTGCTTAGTAATGAGGATGGAAGAGGATTACTCTATAGAAGAAGACACTCCAGAAAGACGATATAGACTAAGACGGTCAGGTTTCAAGAGTCAAAGATCGATCGACCAGAACGGCATGTCAAAAATACCATAAGCCGTTCTATAATGGACATAAATATATTATATGTTTACAGTGCTATAACCAAGTATACAAAATCTCTACCGGGCACCTAATGATGACTGAAATGACAAAAATGATGGATCTATACCGTTTTTTGATAGTTCTCTAAGGTTAAAGAAACACGGTTTTTTTCCTGATTTACTTAAAAACGGTGAAATTTTTTGTTTGTGTGTTATATATCAATAAAGACTGATTACATATTTAATCTTTTTTTTTTTTAAAGGAAGCTTCAATAGTGAAAAAAAGAAAAATCCTTTGGGGCACTTTTGAGCCCCGCGCGTGTTATCCCGGGATTATTGAAGACGCATGTAATGGAGTGTTAAATATAACAATTGTATTCCATATTTACCTGGTGGATTGCTACCAACATTTACATTGTGATAACATCGTCACAATAACTCTCATTTAGTTTGTCGTGTTTCGGGATCCGGCAGTTGGACATCCAGGTGTCAATAGGCTTGCAATCCGGCATGACAACGACGACCAGCGATAAACTGCCGACATCTGCATTTATTTTTGCATTATTTATCATATTTATCATCAAGCGCAGTGCCGATCAATTTACCTTGCTAAAAAAAGTAATATATAATTATAACCAGTATGATACGCAGATCAACCTTTTAATATATTGTCAAGTTGTGATGACGAAACTCAAAATACTCTATTATACGAAGTATATTTTTAAGCCCCGACACAACAAATAGGGGCGTTTTAAGTTTGACCATTATATATGTGTGTGTCTGTAGCATCGTAGCTCACAAACGGTTGAACCGATTTTGGTCTAGTTATTTTTTTTTGTTTGAATGGTGCTTCATCGTGTTCTTAGCTATGATTCAAGAAAATCTGTTTAGCCGTTTGAACTTGCTTTTTTGTAGTTGATAAATCGATGTGAGCATCTTTCACAGGTCTAATCGTGACGAAATTTGGTATTCTGTTACTTCAGTGATATTACCTGAACATGGTAACATTGAGCTGACGCTGCAGCATCATCTGTAATCTGCAGGATACCTAACTCTTCACCAACTTACAGCAGAGGGGGTTTATCAAGTTTTAAATTTTCCATTATTGTCTAAAGAAACATATATCATTATAAACTAAATTTTCATTTGTTGCCTTGCCCTGTTCTAGTGTAAGTTTGGTATTAAATTCATTGTCAATAAAAATATATTTACCTTGTATTCCCTGTTACGGAGCCCGAAATAGAAATCTTTGAGAATTAATATTCCAGTGAAAAAAGTTTATTCCTTTTTGTCTATATAAAAGTCATTTAACAATAAAATGGTAAACAAATGCATACCGCGGAAAGCTTTCAAACAATTTTGTGCCCGATTCAATCCATTAGCAATCTAGCTAAATCTCGTGAACGGATTTATTTATGGAGCTTTTAGAATACTTTATGAGCCTAGTTTTTTAAGCAGTCTATTTTTTATACCTTTCTAATTCATTTAAATAAACAAATAAATGAGCCAAATACATTATCTTATTCTCCTAAACAGCATAGTTTTAATAGCAGAATTAATGGATGATACAGCATACATTTTAATGCGCATTAAACGGACAGTATAATTTAATTGTCTAAGAAAATCAGAATAATTTGTAAATAACATGGCAATATTTAAAATATGAAAATTTGATAAACTCAATGAACTTTATAGAAATTAATCTGGACATAGGTATATATTAATAATTGTTTTCATGCCTTTTTGTAAATTCACTGATAAATAGAAAATTGAAATATGTGCCTTTAAAAAAAATGAATGTATTAAATTGAATTTCAAAAATAATCAATACATTATTTATTACGACCCAAACTTGGGATGTAAGTCACCATAAGCTTGCATGTGCCAAGAGAAACGGGCTTTAAAGGTTCGCAGATATATTCCACATACACTAAACTCTGAGCACAAAATGTACTGGCAACTAAATTTATAGCCCACGTGAACTATATCCCATGAAAAGAACCACGAAGACTGCAAAATTGAAATGAAATTCATAAAATATAAAGACAAGTCCTTTTACAAATATTTTATGGGGACAACGATTTCTCCATTGCAAAGGGAAAATGATTGAGAAGTTAAACAATTTATAGACTGGAATTATAGGACTTCAATTGTATTTGTAAAAGGCCCGTTGAACAAAGAAATCACTTCGGCGTAAGTAATGCAGTCTGGCTGCATTAATAAACTCTACCAAGTTTTTTGGCAACAGACTTGTTTGTTAGAGCCATGGTTAAGCCTTTAGTTCGAACTGACTGTCGTAAAACGTTATTCGTTGTAGAACAATTAAACTTAAATTGGTATATAAGGAGGCTTATAAATGTTCAGTATTTTAAGAATTAACTTTATTGAAAATAGTATGGTATAGACTTATAGAGAATCGAGTTAGAGATACAAAGTAATTTATTATTTTATGAAAGATATATTGTTAATTAAGCCAACAATAATAAATAAAGTAATGCTATCTATCACAAATGTTAAAATTAAATCTTTTTTAAAATGATAAAAAATATAAATATGTAATTAGATTCTCAAAAACGGTTCTAACGATTTGTATAAAATTTTGTATTTAGATAAAATTTTACTACCCAAGTTTACAGAGATAATGTTTTGTTTTTTAAGACAACGAGCAAAGTTGTATTAAAGCAAGCTTGTATTAGAGCAATGAAGTAATCTATTATAATAGGTATTTCAAACAAAAGCCATATTCCAAATGACGAGCAGAAGGCGAGCCCGGTGTTTCCATTTTTATTCTTTATAGATAACTCAATGCGATACGAAATAATTATGATTTTATGCCATGTCGTTCTTGGCCATAAAGCGTGTTAAGTACAAATGATACACCAAGATATCGTCTCTGATACATGTACGAAAGAAAACCCTTTCAAATTTCAATGTATTAATGAACAAAACAGATACAGGTCCTTTTCTTCTTCCACATGACAACTAGACGTCGTAAGGGTTTCCTCACTTGCCTGGTGGACATTCCCCCAATTCACACAAGACTTAGCTTTGTCGTTTGTTATGCGAACAGATAAGGAGTGCAATTCACTCCCGGCGTCTTATCTTCCCATACACGTATAACTTGGGAGTCTTCAAGGGAATAATTCATACGCATCGGATAGGTAAGCGCAATGTATCGTCGAACTCAAATTCACTTACATGTCAGATCGAGGTCAATCGTGTATTAATAAACAACAATAAAAACCGTTATGGTACAAATAAAATTACTTATTATTATAATTCGTATAATATATCTGGATGAAAACATTAAATATTAATAAAATATTCCATTAATATTTATGGAAAGTAAGTCTCAATTTTCTTCCTTAACTTATTATTGTGCACAGTGTACAACTGTTCGAAATGATAGGACAAACAAATTGCCGGAAATATTTGAATAAGAATGGGGCATTTTCGGGGACACTAATGTGCGAGGCGGGAAACCCAGTCAGTGAAGGTTCCCTTAATATCTGTTTTATTTTTTCCGGATTTGTATGAACGGGGACAACAAACAGCGCACCCTCTATCCGATTGTGGGGACGAGGCACGAAAAAACACGTTCACGCCCAATAACATTATTTTTACTCAGTTATTTTATGACTTTATTTGTCGACGGTTATTCGACGGTTATATCTCAACTACGGAAGTTATAGACATTGTTAGTTTTAACGTTATTATCTCTTGAAAATACATACAGATAATTTGATTGTACCACGTAGTTACAGATTTTTCTAGTATTTTGAAAATTTATTGCCAAATATAATGACCATGAAATCACGCTCTTGACATTGATGGGATATTTTACCAGAAACTTTGAAACAAATAGCTTATTGTCAATAACTGCTTCATATAATTTATAAAGTTTTTGTGTAAATTCGCTGAAATATGACGATGATTGTTGAGAATGTATGGAAAAATTATGCCGATTGGGAAATTTACTGGCGTGCACAGCGTAAACCAATAGAGTTATATGTATTACTCTACTACCCTTGCGAAGCCAAGGCGCTTTGTTATGACCGACGACACTGACAGAGTAACTTTCCTTTACGAATACAGATATAGAACGATCTGTATATTATGAAGTCGCAAGAAGGTTCGAAGTCCACCTGGTCACTAATCCTGAAAACTCATTTGCAATGCCTCATGAGCCAGGGCGTATTGCCAACCATAATATTTTTCAGTCCTTGCACAGATCCTGAACTCTTACCACTACAGTTGATTCTGTAATAAATGTTTTTTTACTACCTACAAATCTTTCTATTTTGAAGCAATAATAGCATTTTAGGCAGAATCTTGACCATTTTGAGATTTTTATTCATTTACTTAAGTTCTTTGACTCTATATTATGTAATATTGGTGGCATTTTGCGTGACATAGTTTAGTTATTGTGCATACTTGAAGTGGATTAGAAATATAACCTGGTAAAATGCTTTTTGAGTTGCCACAAAAAATCTAGATAGTTCTAACAAGAGAGCCACCATCTTGTTAGACCCTATTTTGATGAATAGATAATATTACGAAGGCTTAAAAACATTAACACTGGCAAGTGCTTCTACGGGGTCAAAACAAAAAGAAGAAGAAGCAGTAATAGTCCAGTGGTAACGTGTACGGATACGGTGTCGATCCACGCAAGTCGAATCCCTAAAATGAGCCTGAGTTTTCGGTGAAGGAAAACATTTTGATGAAACTATAGCACAATATTAGGGTATTTTTTATATCTGCCTGGGTTAGCTACCACCTTTAAGTTGAAAATCTGTCGCCAACTACGTATAGGTGTATTCCAGATGCACTTGAGAGCTAAGTCCCCCACTAAACTTAGGTGTCTTCAAGTTGGTCAAGTGAGATAGTGGCCGTAACGCTAAAGCTATATATAATTAAAAAAAAAACTATATGACTCCAGCTACAATACACTATAAAAACATCCCAGTAATACTCATATCTCAAATCCACAGAATTCATATTCATTGAAAGCGTTTGAAAACATACACGAAAACTCTAAATTCAGCATGTTTTAACATCGATTGTGTAACAAAAAGAACCCGGTAAGCGATCCGAGGCCACACGATATAACCGGATCGCTTACCACGTTTTCTTTCAATATTTCCCAATTTGATACGGTATTACGCTTCTCTTGGCGAGACAATAGAAAGTAATCGACAGTGACAGGGGAGGGGCTAAATTTCGTTAAAATAAAAGCGTACAGAGAGCGTAAGATATAGCGCCTACGTGGTCGCCGTGAGATCCCGACCGCTCCTACAGTGGAGAATTGGAAAAAGCTTTTATAATCCGGCGCGTGACACACATGCTCAAGTGGCCATATCTTAGTACCTACTACATACCACGATGCCGCATCGCACTGCGTCGCGCCGCGCCCAGCCCGCCCGCTCGCTAGAACACCTCATAATTCTCTTTCCTTTTTCTAATATTTTATTATCTCAGTTTTCTTGAATCATTGTTCTTTTCTGATTTTCTTATATATATCAAGTTACAGTGTAATGGTTGTAATTCCTTTGGATTGCGAACTTATAATACGAATATGACATTGAATCAGAATTATATTTCTAGAATTTCTACTATAGAAAGCTTAATAATAATATTATATGAATGAGTGAACTAACGAATGAATAAATAATTTATTACACTATTTACTTCTCACACTGGCGAGCTTAATGTCACAAAGCATTTTCTTCGAGCTAACCAAAGGTATTGTGGAAAAAAAAGTCGTTGTAGGTAGTACAAATGTTATATTAATGATTAGCGTTGGAGCGCAGCAGAGACTAATCATTTATCTAAGGCCTGTTATATTCATATAAAAATACTAGCGACTTTCGTTATCAGTCAGTATATCCGGTCTGAATCATATTATAAAGCGGAAGTTGTTACGGCACGCCATCTGTGCATAGTTTTAATAAACAGTAATTGCAATATAATGCATTGTTGAATAATTCGAAGGAACAGTATCGTATGGGGAATAATAGTGTAAAGACGTTATAATGTTTCTCTGATACCAAGCCTACGACATTAAACTGCTTTCAGGTCCAAATAGAAAATATATAAACAATAATGACAAAATATAATCCTAGAATAGTAATATTAAAAACATATGTACTTTATTATATATATGCATATATAATAATCATCTTCACTGTGTAATATTAGTATGTAGCATACTAATGGTGAAAGCCGCGTAACACTCAGTCGATTCGGTTTCTCAACATGGTATGTAGTATGACACCTTGATACATTGGCGGTTTACACTCTCGATGGTTACCACTATTCTTGGAATGCTTAGATTGTATTAAAAACATTTATGTAGTTGTTCTGCGCGTTCAATACAGGGCATCCTGTGACAGAAGTGAGACGTGATGAAGTGATAATGATGTGAGAATGATAATAACGTGAGTTCATTTTACTGACTTTTTTATTGTGTAAAAGAACTGTCTATGAATAAACATTGTTATAATTTTCATAAATGATTATGATGTGACTTCATTTTATTGCCTCTTATTTTTATTAATTATGTAAAATGAATTTACATCATTATCACTAATGACAAACTTAATCATGTTGTTGGCACGTGGGATATAGTTTTTGGCTTTGTTAAGGCTTCTCAACACTATACGTGGATATGTCATTACGGAAATCGGCAGTAAGCCGCGAGCATTATTTTTCAACTGTGTTAGTTGCCGACGGCGCATCGTGGCGTCTCGTTTTTTGCATCAAACCCGCCATGTTAGACAAGCGTGCCGCCGAAATAGTGTGTAGTGCCTTTACGACAAATAATATAACTTCTTACGTACGTAGGTACAAAGGTACATACATTTTTTATTTTTCTGCAATAGGTTTATTTTAATTTCATTATGTACGAACTACAACCAACCGACCAAGAAATCTCTAATACGGCCATATCAAGATCGTGTTCAATACAATTAGCACCACGATTAATCAGTTAGTCAAAATGTATAACAATAACATAACAAAATATAAAACCATTATGATAAAAATAACCATTCACGTTATCATAAAGTAGCAATCACCCGTATGCCCTAATTACAGTATATATGTCACTCGAGAACCAGATAGCGTTATACAAGTAAAATATATATTTTTTTTATTTGATCAGTACTCTGAATTATCTACTACAAAAATACAAACTTTATCTCTTTTTGTAAATCCTTTTTTTTATAGTAGCTTAGCACATTGACGGTATTGTCCCTGATGGTAAGCAAAGTACAATCTAAATACAACGCCGACCACCGAGAGATCGCAATCCATCGGCAGACGTCGCTGTCATGCCGGTATAATAGATTATAGTAGCAGCACGTTATGATGGCCGTTTTGACGTTTGTCCGCTCATGAAGTTTCGTATAACTTAATAACTACGTTTTAAGGAGCAAATTTATATTCTTTATTGATAAGTAATGTGCATTTAGTCATAAAATTTATCGAATGTATGATTTTAGAAAACAAAATTAACGTATTAGTCTCATTTCTAAAAAATATATACGTCCATAGTTCCCATTGGAAAAGAAAGCTGACATCGTTGCATGGCTTCAAAAAATGGCGTAGATGCTTTATATAAATAAGTTTTAAAGTGGAATTAGTACGTTTAAAAAAACAACCAAGATCCGGTTACGTCATTGTTGAAATATCTTTAGAACTTGGGTCAAAGAGTTCTCAAGTGGCGGCCAAATACCGGAAGACGCAGCGATGCGAGCAGCACAGGACCGGTCGTTGTGGCGATCTTTGGAGGAGGCCTATTTCCAGCAGTGGACGTCTTTCGGCTGAAATGATGATGATGATTATGGGCACAGAGTCATACGGTTACCGCCTTACCATTGTGAATACAATGCAATTGAGTTGGTGTGGGCTCAAATTAAGGGACACGCTGCAAGACACAAAACCGAACACCCGTTTACCACAACAAAAATGCTATAAATATTAGAAAAAGCTTGTGAACATGTGACTAAAGACGACTGGGAAAAGGTTCTAAACAGAACTGTTAAATTAATAAGGGAAGATTATGAAAGACATTTGAAAATGGATAATATTTCTACGACAATGAAAATAGCACTACAGACGAATCTGATTAAATATGGCCTTTTGTGTTTCGCCTAATATCCGACTTTTGTATACGTGTTTAAAAATAGTATATGGAATAAAAATACATGTGATACAGATGATATATATTTTTAATATCCAGTTGATTAATTCTTAATGGTACTTACTGTACTTCCATGTGAAAGTTATAGCTAAGCCCGTGAGGAACTTCCAATATGAAAAAATAAGGAAAATAAAACATATGCAGTACTTGTAAAATGATAATCATAAATATATCCGGGTTGATATTCAACAGATAAAAGCGTCGATACCTCAACACATTAGTCTTTCGCGTTGTCACCGCACAAGCTCACGAAAAGCCTACTTTTCACGCTACGCTAACATGGAGTAATGGATAACGTTACCGCACGAATTTAGCTGAAATAACTACATGATAAAATATTTTGAAAATTTTCCTATATATTAGGGATAGGCGAATAATTCGAATTTCGAATTATATTGAATACCTCGAGTTGGATAATTCTAAACTTTCAAATTCGTAAGTAATATGAGTAAATTAAATTACGGGATGAAAATAATTAATGCTTAATACGTATGCGGAGCCGTGGGCACACAGCTAGTATGAAATAAGAGATAAGATATTAACTTTCAAATAATTCGTAAGTTCTTTGAATATTTTTTTTTCATTTCGAATAATGTGTAATATTTGAACTATTCGACTCTAAGTTTTTGAGTTGTACACTAAACCTGGATCACTTTTTTGTTTTACTAATTAGATATTAATTAGGTCTTATTAAAAAAAAAACAATATCTTCATAAACAATAATTCTTTAGTTAACGCTAGCGGAGCCGCGGGCACGGCTAGTTTACGGATACGGGTTTTTTCGCTCTTCGCTATTCGCTGTTCGCATATTCTTACTAAATATACACTCGCGTCTTCTTTCTATACAGCTTTACTGTATAAGTACAGACAAAATGTTGTTTACTTTCCTATGTTTATGTTTTCTATATACTGTAATGTTATACCGAATTTGTTTACCGTACACAGAGTAAGTGGATACTCCATCGAGAAACAAAAACATTGTTCGTCCTATAACAAATAAGGACGAAATATAATAATAACTAATGGACGTGTTTGAGAACACAACGAGTAAAAAATACTGTGTTGTTTTGAGTTATGATGTTTTTATTCTGAACTGTATTATAGTGGAGTGATCAAGTTATTAAAACATATAAAAATATTGTGTACGTCTGTTAGTGTAGATCGTGTCACTTTCAAACGTCTTTACCGATTGAGGTCATATTACTACAATTTATTTATACTGTCGAGACGATCATTTATGACTACTTAAATATCAGGTGAATAAGGCCAAGTTAAGTTATTAATAAAATCATATACTGATAGCAAAAATGTTTTAATACGTGTTTTCGTTCGACAGACGACAGACGTCTACCGGGATCAATAGTATATCTATAAATTACTTTACACATTCAGGGGAATATAACAGAATACGCACAAAGTAATAAGTATCTATGTGTAAAGAAGCATTAGAGGGTATAATACAATGCATTTGAAAATTTCTATCTTATCAAGGAGAACTCACAACGTCTGATTTTTTTAAAAGCTAGAACACAGAACCTAAAACTATAACAAGAATCAACTTGAATTCCGAGTTTTCTTTCTACTAAACCTCGAAATGAATTTTAATGAAAATTTAGTAATAATTTCTAGACAGTAATTTTCGACGAGTTCCTAATATAGGAAATAGTTGTACTTAATGAGTCTAATTGAAGCAATTAGACTTAAATTAATTGAATCAGTTATAGCTCAGTGGTAGTGTGTACCTTCCTGCAATGAGCCTGAGCTGTCGGTGAAGGAAAACATCGTGAGAAAACCATAGCATGGTGGTAGGGCTTTTTCTAATGCCCGCCTGGCTAGCTACCACCGTCAAGTTGAATATCTGTCGCCAAGCATCAATAGATGTGTTCCGGCAGCTGCAATTGAGAGCCAGTCTTCTACTAGGTTTAGTGTGTTATTGCGTGGGCCACATCGTCACTTAACATCAGGTGAGATTGTGGCCACTCGCCAAAAACCAATAACTATAAATAATCTCTTTACTTTGAAGGTTTCTTTATTATGAACAAAAAAACAGATATTGTTTGTATAATAGCGAAGAAAAGTGACAAAACTGTGCCTAATAAAGCACAGTACAAAAATAATAGCGACCACAGAGAAATCAACCATCCATTGCCAGTTGCCACTGACACGGCAGCCTGCGTAAATAAAAACTGAATATGCATCAAAAAGTGACGTACATAAGTGAAACACTATTACGGGCTGTACATCACTACCATCCCACTATCGCCAGGTGCACCACGTATAGCCCACTCTCTCGGAGTGTACTGCGTGGGAGAGGCAGTGCCGTGCTCTAATCACGGTGGTAGGAAGGGACCTCTCACTGCCGAGTGTGGTGAAATCTATGCTCGACAGTGAGGGATCATGGACTGCAAAGGTCTCCTTCTGCGAGGATGTGGTTTCGCAAAAGGAGACTTCGGAGAGTGCTCGCGAGCAGTATCCTATTAGCAGCACTCTCCATTTTTTTTTTCGAGCTGACTATACTGTTAGCCTTAGGAGCCCTGGAGCCTTTCCGGCTTTACAGCTTCACCGGGCTTGGGTGCGAGCGCTTAAAGCAAAGTGGCCGGACCGCAGCTCGGACTGTTGCGCATATGCAAAGAATTCGCGATTTGGCTAATTCCCTATCATTCGAACTAAATTAACTATACATACATGTATGTGTATTTAGTGATCTGAATTTTTTTGCCTAAACTAACCAGGCAAAAAAAAATAAAGGTCCCATACAGAACCTATGTACCTATGTGGCGTGCATGTGTGTATAATATATAATAAGTGTAAGTATATAATAAGTGTCATGTGTGTCTGTGATAGCTCGTGAATGTAGAGTCAATGTATCGCGCGAGCGACTGCTTGGCTCAAGGGCTCCATACCGACGGATCGGCCCTAGGCTTGAGTAGCCGCAGAGGCAGAGGTAGAGAGTCGTGGCGGGTAACAAATTCGTGGCCCATGAAAGGGGATCGAACCCGCGACCTTCGCGTTATTAGCACGACGCTCTAATCAACTGAGCTAATGGGCCAATAACTCTCCGATGCAGATGAGCGGGTGATTTGCTCGCCTCCTTCCACCGTCCTAGCTGAACCAGAAAAGACTGGTCGAGGGGCCCATCTTCCCATTGCACTGGTTTGACGGACGGGGAGACAGGGTTGTACCGAACTGTCTCCTATTAGCGCCGGGTCCCAGCATCTTGCCAGGCCAGCCACCGGGGTGATGCGGTAGAATGCAACCAGCGAATTTTTTTTTATTTGTTCTGTCTATACTGTTAGCCTTAGGGGCCCTGGAGCCTTTATGAATTTTACAGCTTCACCGGGCTTGGGAATGCTACTAGCAACCCCATGTCGCCTCATTACAGCGGCGGATGGTACACCCTGTAGTTTTAGTGAGTAGGAGTCCCACATATCCACTCGCTCTCCTAAGCGGGTGTGTACGCATGACGGGTTTACCCACATTAAAAAAAGGGTGTCTCAAGTCTTACAATATTATTTGACCTCCCTTACACACCAAATTTACGTTTGATATTTATAAAAAAAAAAATCCGAGTCATAATTATTTCATTCCTGTTTAATGACGTTCTAAAGGTGGTTATTAAAAACGATAAGGTGGTTTACATAAAGTTGACAACAAAATTTTATTAACTAGCTATAATAGGCATGATGACTGTAACAATATTATAAAACCAATCAGAGCTAATGACGTCACGGCTGAGTAAACATTATTTTGTTCTATTCGAATTTCTCTTGTGTTACGCTTATCGATAATCTCTGTACCGTTTTTAAATTATTTTATTGTTTCAAAATATCGAACTGCCTAATTTGTGCTATCACAACCAAAACCCACGAAATGTTAGCGTTTGAATAAGTATTTATTAAGGCAAATAAAATAGGTTTAGTTTGTCTAGAATTGATTTCTTGACATTGAGAATGGTTCTTACGTCAACAAAAATTTTTGCTCACTAAAACTTCTATTTACTAAACTTCCATGAAGTACATTAATTATCTATTAATATAGTATTATAAAGTACAATTTAGAACTCGAAACCTCATAAAAACAGAACTTTTTAATTATTTGTTTAAAATTATATTTTCAAAATGTTAAACACAACGTACATTTACACTAATGGATTTTATTTATTTTAGGTATAAATAAAGTAGTATGCAGTCACATAAATACCTAGTAAATGTAGAAGAAAAAGCAGTTATTTCCGTAGCATGTAATGTGTTGCTTCATAAACTAATTAAACATATTAAAGAGTTTGGTCCAATGATGTCAAAAAATTACCCTGTCATATCAGGATCTTCAGATAGGATTTGTCCAGATGGCTTTATTGAAATCAAGTGCCCTACGAGTGCAAAGACCTATGAAAATTATGTTAAGGAAAGTGAACTTATTGAAGTAATACTTCTTTAGGCGCGACTAGGAGGTAGCTGGACGACAATGCAAAGGAAGTCTGTTGATGACCGTCGGGATGGTGGTGATCTTCGGGATGGTGGTGTCGGTCGGGGTGGTGGTGACCGTCGGCATGGTGATGACCATCGGGATGGTGGTAACCGTTGGGACGATGGTGGCCGTCGGGATAATGACGACCATTTAAGTTTTACTTCAATCGCATGTGACGGTTACACGTTTTGTATATTTGATTATAACTATAGCATATTAAATAAAAATGTTGAAATTTTAATGTTTTAGTGTCATTATGGAAATCTAATATAATATATGTTTTTTTTTGTACAACTGAGGTGGCAAACAAGCGTTCAGACCGCCTGATGGTAAGCGGGTACCGCAACCTATAAACGCTTGTAAGACCACAGTATCACTAGGCGCGTTGCTGACCTTTATTGGACCCAAGGCGCTCTGGAAACTCTAGTGACCGCAGGAGCACAACACAAGGTTATTTGGCTGCGATCTTCTGTAGGATGGATTTATGTCACTAGTCGGAGTGGCCCAAATACAGAGAATTATCCAAAAAAATGTCTCTGTTAGTCTCTCTCTCTTAATATAGTACCAAACCGTATTTATCCATTACTGTACCAAAATATACTATAGATATATTTTAAATACATTAACTAATTTTTTTGTTTTCTTCACGGTAAATTGACATTATTTGGAAAATAAATTACTTGCTGGGAGTTTTTGTTATTTTTGGTTACACTGTTAACACTGAATGTTGACTATATGCAGTGAGTATATTGTGTTCCTTGATGTTGACTTTTGACTATTGAAACGGCGCTTACTATGGCGTGACGTCAGAAGCAGATGCCATGCCACTTATATACCTGTATTTAACGCAGAAATAAGTTTTTATTTAAATAATTAATACGTAAAATCATTTTAGAAATATTTTTCAAAATTAGTCTTCATGCCTATTCATAATATAAACACATAGGCAATCTGCTTCCTGTAAGTAAAAAAATGATAATATAAAGAAATAAATTCCCTCAATGCTCGAATGTTCTGTGGAATTTAAAAGTATACAAAAATGCCAATTTCACGTGATTAAAATACTTTATACACAGTAATCCACGCACAAAAAGAGTGACAGTTATTTGATTGGAGAAAAATACTTAGCGGAATTTAAATATAAACAACAATTCTGGTGGCTTCTCATGAAACATTTATGTCATTATTAAGGCGGCATGTAACCTTATTATTATTAAACAAACGCAAACAGTTCCATGTATTTTACATAATCTCACCAAATTGGGTGGATATACTTCGCTGAGGTGCGTTTCGTACGGAGAAATACATACTGAATTTGAAAGCGTAATGTGCGTCCTAATAATGCACATAATACGGTTCTGAAGATGTATCTAACATTCTGTTTTTGCGTCGGGCAAAATTAGTATAGTAATGTGTCCATAATGTAATCTTTTTTAAATACAAATAAAGAGCTAAAGTCATTAAAATAATATTTGTAGGAGGTAATCTCCGGAACTACAAACCCGATTCCAAAAATCATTTTATTGATAGAAATCTACATACCCGCTCTAGTAAGTAGGTATAAGCTGTTATGTTTTATTCTTCTTACAATTATTGCTATTATAATTAAAGCGAACGAAGTCGCTAAATATTTTTCACATTGAATTTCTTGTTTATACATAATATTTTAATGATGATACTTTGCTTTTAGAACATATATTATTGTCTATGTTTTTTTTATCGTTATAGGTTTGACGTAGTTGCCACAATCTCACCTGATATTAAGTGACGATGACGCCCAAGATGATAATACGCTAAACCTAGTGGAAGACTGGCTCTCAAGTGCACATGCCGGAACACACTTATTGGTGCTTGGTGACACATTTTCAACTTGAGGATGGAAGTTATCCAGGCGAGCATTAGAAAATGCCCTACCACCATGATATGGTTATCGCATTGCAGGGATTCGAACTCACGTCAATCGATGTGGAGTCGTACACACTACCACTGAGCCATCATTGCTTCAAAAACCACTGATTAACCGATTTTTATAAAATGTTGTATACGTAAAGTATAATTTGTTATTTCTTAATTGAAAAACTAAATTAATTATCAATTATATGAGTAAAATAAAATTACGGGATGAAAATAATTACTGCGTAATAAACGTGTGCGGAACCGCGCGCGCACAGCTAGTATTAAATAAGAGATAAGATGTTAGAACAACAAATTAAAACTTCACCTCGCTACGTCGCAGAAATTCAAAACTTCTTCGTTATAATAATTAAGAAACCAAAATAATGATCAAGTAATATGACTCGCTTAGAAAAGTTGTGTAAAATTTAAGCCTTGTTCAAAATTCTTCTAAACCGAACACCGAAATAACTAAATATATTAATTTTTATATTTATATAACTGGAGTTACCAAGTTTAAGAAGGTCGTCTTAGCTAGTAATTTGTGCTTGTGAATTCGTTATTTAATAATCAATTTAGAATTTCTATTAAACAAAAACATAATCGATTATAAATGTCGGGTTATATAAAAGTTTTGATACTTGTCCTTTTTTTAGTAAAGGGCTTTGTTCATGATGATAAGCATAGTGCAATCATAAATTATAATTAATTGGACTATAATACTTTAATAATTTGTACCTGTATCTCGGCACGAATAAAAAAGTTCGCCGTCCAGTATGTTCTCCTTTATACAACATGGAGTCCTTCAAACATAACGTTAAGAGATATTTCAGCATGTCGGCAGACAGCGACCACTAGTGAATAATTATAGATCCCTCGGTGGTTACTAATGTTATTGTATTGCACTGTGTTTAATTAAATCATCAGCTGAAAAAATCGTCACTTAGCTGTGCTACGATAAAAAAAAACATATATTTTTATTATCTGACGATAAACTAACTCATAAGCTTCGTAATAATGGAAAAAATATCGTATATACAAACCAATGATATATTATAATCAAACGATAGGAATATATTTGCTATTTCATATTGAAGCCCAAAACTCATTATTCGTTACAGCTAAGTGTTAATGTGTATAATTAATTAAAAATTTAACATTAACACTAAAGCATTCACCCTTCCGTGCGAGCTTTCCAAACTTTGCAAAGTTTACAAAATTCGTAAATAATTTATTTGCTCTTAGTACTCCGTAATACTGTCATCTTGTGTTTTACGACGTCACCGCTTCTTAGGGCTGATCTCACTAAGGCTTAACGTTGAGCACATAAAACTCTAAATTACTAAGGAGCCGATAAAGGTTTACGATCGGTCTAGTACTTAACCCAGAATTTAGCATCAATAATGTTCTAGGAAAACAGATGGTTTCAGAAACCCAGGATGTTTGATGAAACATAAAGCAGTGTGACATATGCTACGCAAAGGCAATCATTCTCATAATAATACAGTATGACTATTTTATACAAAACTGTTTCATTAGCTGTATCCGTGGTTCTGTACGCTTGGACTACATTATCATCATCATCATTTCAGCTGAAAGACGTCCACTGCTGTACATAGGTCTCCCCAAAATATCGCTACAACGGTCGTCGGATCACCTTGTGGCGGGTCTGCCCACGCTGCATCTTCCAGTACGTGGCCGCCACTCGAGAACTCTTTAGCCCCGTCGGCCATCCGTCCTAAGAGCTGTGTGGCCCGCCTACAGCTACTTAAGCCTAAGCTATTTTTAGGGTTATATCGTTTGCTTTGATTCTTCTGCGAATCTCTTCATTTCCAAGTCGATCACGCAGAGAAACTCCGAACATAGCCTTCTCCATTGCCCTTTGAATGACCTTGAGCTTTCTTATGAAGCTCATAGATAGGCGTTTTGAGAAATTGCGGTATCTTGGACGAGAAAATGTTATCTTGTACTACCAATTTTTTTATTATTCTCTGATTAATTATCTCGTATGAACACACTGTCAGATCGTCGATTTGTTAAAGAAACTAGTTAAGGTTGCTCTCTGAAAAGTATTTTATTTAAATGCAAAAGAAATTCCCGTCAAAATTAGTTTATCAAATTAGGAGATTAACTTGGATAAATTAGGGGACAAGAATACGCGTGTTTGGGTTTTGATAACATACGAATTACCACGTAAGCTTAGAAAAGGCCTTTTAAAATCGTCTTTTCAATTTTATTTATCTGCATAGATAATGAAAGAATGTTTATTTAACGAGTATTTTCTTTTAGATATTAGTAATATGTAGTTATATCGTTCTTCTCACCATTTAAGATAATCATATCTTTGTCCAGTTCCTTCGTAGCAAAAAGAGAATCAAACTAAAAAGAAAGAGAAAGGAAAAATTATTGGTAAATAGAATAAATCTATCAAACTGCGAATAATTAATCAATTCTCCAAGCACTATTAATACTATTTGATAATTGGAATTGGAAATAAAATTAGAATTCGATTTTGCAGAAAATCTTAATTTAAAAAATGTTATATATATAACTCATATATTTCTATCGGCTATGCTTAAGATAACTTTTCTAAAATCTAACAAAAAATGACAATAAAAATGTCAAGATAAATGTAATTCACATATCGGAAACGATAAAGAATGACTTGCACCAATAAAATGATTCTTCTCTAAAACAATTTTAATAATAATATCTCCGTCATTACAGGTATTCTTTTAAAAGCAACACAAAGTATCTACAGAAGGAAATTCCTAGTAGTTTCACCTGTGAACTCGCACGCCCCACGTAGATATTGCAAGCCTCGTCAAATTGCCTGCCAGCGAAGTAATAAAATCTTTGTTGTAAAACTTGCGAAGAATACTTAAAGACCAAATTAGAACACATTTCAATTTTGCCCGCTCGTTACTCACTATAAGGTTACATCGTAAAATACGAGTGGGTTCTAAACCAGAAGTTTTTTATTTTATGTCTGCTGGCGGTGTAAATTAAAAAAGTCTAGGTAAATATGGATAAGTGTGAGCGGTAACGAAACTTAACGGTTGTGTTGGGACATTACCCTCAAAAATTATAAAACGCTCTTTGTTCCCAAGCCCTTTAAATAAAGGAAAACAAAAGTTAGTTGGCAAAACTTATTCTTATTTAAAAAAATCACCACTACTGTTTCGGTCCATAAGACTTTGATTAATAATTTTATATTATTAAAGCACTTAGGAACATAAGAAAGATAAATGAAAAAATATTAATCCAACCATTTACATTTTCTAAATTAAGCGTATTTCCATAGAAAACATTATACTTTTGTGTTTAAATATTTTGTATTTTTTAAAACCCCTTTTTTGTTCTTTGAATTCAGCATTATTACATATAACAGTAACATATGTTTAAAAATTGTAGCCTTTATATACCTACAAAAACATCTTAAAAATTATTTTAATTAAATAAGTATGTATAATATTTAACTTTTTTTTATTTAAGTATTTTCGAATTAAAAAACAATTCATGCGTCTCCCGAATAGAATAGGTGTATTGATTGATTATTTCAAGGCACAGAGACAAGCTATGAAATAGAACCACGTTAAGCAATACACGGAAAAGGGTTGATTATGATGTCCATAAGAAATATATAAAAACTAAACAATCGATATTTTGAACCTAACCCTAAATACGTAATTTCATACCCTCAAAGGTTTCACATTCCGCGGAACCCCAGAAATCTTACAAACTTTCCAACACAGCCCATAAAAATATATTTCGTAATAGACACGTTTAAAAAATATAGCGCACGTTTAGTGGCCAAGATAGTTGGAATGAAATTTTCTTTTCAAGAGGGAAAATTTTCACTCTCGCTTCCTCATTAGTGCCCGGAAACCTTTTGAGTGAGCGCGTATCCTGCTTTGCCTCCGCATTTCATTCTACACTTTTTATTTTTTGTTTTGGTAAACGTAAACGTTACTTTGATTGCGTTAGAGTTTAAAGATAGATTTAAATTTAAATATGTGAAGTTAGGCATCAATGATAATAATGATATCATTTTAAAACACTATTTATTTATCTATACTTCTATACTGTAATATAATACAGCGGGAGAGTCTTTTTTGTTTGTTTGTTTAAACACGCTAACCTCTGGAACTACTGGTCGGATTCAAAAATTCTTATTACATATGATAGCCAAATCCACGTGGAATAGTATAGGGTATCAAAAATTAAATTACACCTCTTAGCTAGCCTTAATTATTTTTTTGTTAAGAAAGTCTGAAGAATCAACGCACCCGAAAAAGCTTTATCCACATGCGCTAGCGTAATGGATAGTGATACGTAAATATAATGTTCTACAAAAATATTGCTCTTTATTACATCTAAAATTAGGCTGCGATGCTATATACGTAACCCTTATACATAAGCTACAATAAGATATATTGTGACAAAGTTTATTGAAAAATGAAAAGTGATTTATGAGCATTAGTATTAGGCATGGCATATTAATTCTTACAAACGAAAGTTACTTCATCATCAAGACAATTTTATGTAGATAAACTTTGCCCATTATAACAATAGTTTGGGAGATAATGTAAAATTCAAATAATTCAACACTCGGCTGGGGTCTATAGTATGTCTATATATGTATAGTGGCGCAAACGAGCCGTGTGAGTTGTTACGTATAACCCTGGCCGCCCGATAAACATATTGTCTTTACTGAAGTATTAAGTATTATAAGTTATCAATACTTGACTTGCAATACTTGCCTACACTTTTCCAGATTGCTTGACGTTCTTAGTTACTGCTCCGCTCCAAAAGTCGTAGCGTGATGATCGTAGCCTGTAACATTCCTCAGTAAATAGTAGTATAATGGTAGTTTCAGGTATTAGAGCATTCAAATAAAGAAACAAAAAACGATCTTTTCAGCTTTCTATTATTATATGTAGATTACAAATTACAATACTGTTTTTTTTTTCCAAACAATATTTGTATTCCAATACCATTGGGACAAACAGCTAGCATTATAAGAGGAGATTTAACAATTTACTCTTGAAGAAATTATCTGTTGTAAGATTCAACAATCAGTTATTTATTACCACAGGAAAATACTTAATTATTTTCACTTCTGAAATTTGTAAGCTCAAATATTACAACAACGCTCACGGTCATAGAAATTTTTGAACTATTACTTTACAAAATATATAATAGGTAATTTTAAATTCCATATAATATTACAATATTAATCGTACAGGTAAATTTAAGGATAGCAAATACGCTGTAATTTCGAAAGGTAAAGGCCATCGGAGTTCATGGTTAGAAAAAAAAAAGTGCAGTAGTGATTTGGTAAAAAAATTCACGGTAATACGTCGGTAATATAGCTTACCATTAATATAAACGACAGTCATCAGTTGTCCTCACATAACATCCTGTTTACCTCGGCACTTACTTTTTTCTGTCTCTGGTTGGACTTAGTTTTCCTTGTTCAAACCAGTCACATACTAAGACGGGATGTTTGAATCGTTACAAACCTTATTGAGGTTAATACATCATGGATAGTATTTTTAAAACTTATTACTTACTTTTTAAGAATTATGTAAACTTTACTTTGTATGAAAATGATTAAAGTTTATTAAAAACATTATCTTTATCCCACGGTTGAATAATAAAAAAATATCTGCGTGTATGTGTCCCACTGTTAGGTGAAGGCCACTTCCTTAGGTATTCGACGTATTGGTGATTTCAAACACCGAGAAATCAACGGTTCTATATTTTTCTCACATACAGTGGTCCTACCAGAACATTTCTCAAGCATTAGGGTTTCCTCAGGATATTTTTCTTCATCGTCAGCCGATATCGTGACCAATTTGAATTAATAAATATACGCGAACTCCGATAATTTGCCTACAGTTTGCCAAATTACTTGATGTTCATAGTTAGTGTTCCGATCCTTATGGTCGAAGCGTGAAATTATATAGTCTATAACCTCCCTCAATAAATAGACTATAAAAGCCAAATTATTTTCTTATTGTTGGCAAATAGTTCCAGACAAACATTAACAAACAAACAATAAAACAATATCTTAAGCTTTATAATATTAGAATAGATAAGTCAAACTCATATATTTTATCTTCATATTATTATTATGTTAATGTTAAATTCTTAATTCATACATAAATAAGTACCTATTATAAATTACATAAATTTCAACAAAAAGCGTTAATCTCAAAAAGGGGCTAAGTTCGCGGTATAAAAGAGCCGAGATTTAACAGGTGTCAAATTTCATTTCAGTTCCGTTAATTATAGCTGTAGTAATGTAAGTTCCTCAATCCATTTACAGAGCATTCTGTTATTTTCTTTGACATGAGATTATTAACTTGGCAAGTCTAAATTTTGTCTCCTTTAATTAGAAATTCCCATAAATATTTATTTAAGGGAGGTCAATTAAATATACAAAATTACAAGCGTGTAAGTCTAATTGTATTTGACTTATAGAGTGGTCGAATATAGCTCGAAATTGTTCGTGTAAATGTACTCTGACCGGTGTCGCACGTTCCGAACTTGACTGACAGACTGCCGTGTGTCTAAGTTACTTGTTATTACATTTATCACATAAAAATGCTATTTTAATTAATTTACAAAACCATCATAAAAATATTTATAGTAAGTTCGATAACTTGATACATTTAGGTAAACTATTTTATAGATATACTTACTTTATAGTAGTCATTGCTTTGTATTCAACAAATAGTGTAGTTGCATGAGTTGTAAATTTTCCAAATACTACATATAAAGACTTAATCTGTACCGAAATATAAAGAAAGAAATATTCGATAAATTTTATTGTAATATCTTGAATTGTAATGTTCACGAATATATGAAATTCAATATAGTGTAGTAGTTACCCATCAGTTGTATTGTTAAAGTGAAGTCTTTGTATTCAAAAATGGATTAATCCTCGACTACTCTCTATAAACTTTACAGATTAACTTAAAAGTAGATATTGTTTTTACGTCGGAATTCTCAGGAATATTATCTTAAGTGAGCTTCCACAAGATAAATGATAATGGGTTCGCAAAACGGAGTTGACAGTTGCCTGAGCCAACGAAGCCGTTGAAAAGTGTTATTAATTTTTAATTTTGTTATATGTGACTAGGTACTTCGCAAATATGCTTGAAAAACTTCTAAATGTAAAGTGGAGTTATTAAAAAAATAGATTAAGCAATATTCACACCATTCTTTTGATTTGTACATACACTAGTTAAACCCAGCTACGCTAAGCCGTGGCTCAGTCTAATATTAATTATTATACGAACGTTCATCCCATCTTTTATTGAATTTGAAAGAAATAAAAACAATGAAACACGTCTTTTTACTTTCTAACGGAATTAATTAATACAAATTTTCATAGAACTGTCTTCGAAATTTTCATCCTCTTTTTCACCACCTTAGGGGTTCAATTTCGAAAAATCCTTCCTTAGTGCTTATCTACAGTGTAAAAGGAACCCGCATGCAAACTTTCACAGTCCTAGCCTCAGTAGTTTGGGTCGAAAGTTGGATTGCCTGCAATAAAAAAAATGTCATAGAACTCGATTGCAGCGCACCTAAAGGCAGATGAACAATACAATTGACAAGTCTTGTGGTGTAATAGTTGCAAGCCCTACTCTATCTGACATTTGTATGATGAGCATAACTTTAAATTGTGTATGTGGATGTTAAATATATAGATATGTGTGTACTCGTATATCAGTTGTTTAGTTTTACCGTAATACATGCATTGCTTAGATTGGAATTAAATGGCCGTGTGTGCAATTTTAATGTTACTACATATTTTAATTATGTATTTTCCAGCGATTAAACCAGACATTAAACTAACTACAATGTTCATACATAATATATTGTGTATTATGCTTAATATTTAAATAGCTTTATGAAAATAGTATTAATTCTCACTTTTAATTAGATGCTTTTAATTATCATTTCTAATTATTTTCTGTAGCAATGTGGAAATTACGTTATTAGCAAAATCAGGACCTATTAGAGCTACAGTTATAAAAAATACAACATTAGTTAGCACAAAAGAGTTAATACGTAAAGAGATTCATTTAATAAGGAATGTTTTCTTATTTAAAAATAATAAAACAACTACTCATTTTATTTATAAAGATTAGACAACAAAAAAACACAATCCGTAGTTAAAAGCACTTACAAAATAACTGAGTAATTAAGTCTAGATTTTTAAAGTTAAATGAAATGAAATTAAATTGCTTATATTATTCCAATTGTTAATTACATAGACAATAGGCAATCTTGAGTGAAAAAGCTCCTGTTACCGTGACGACCAACAAGATATCTAGGAAAATTAACGGATCAATAAAAACAAAGAAAACATATAAAGGAAATTACGTTAACTGTATTATTAGATAATAAAGTTTAACTAACAAAAAGTAATTTGTACAAAAAAGCAATTTAAACAGGATTATTATTAAAAATCGAACGAACCAGTACTAAATAATATAAAACAAAGTGAACAATTTAAAAAGTTCAAAAATATAAATGCTGTTTACGTAAAATAAATTTGTGACACTTTTGTCGGGAACATATTTTACAATTGGAATAAATAGCTGAGCCGAAGCGTTTACAACGGGATATCTGGCCCTCGGATTTATTTGTCCGGGAACAAGCCAATTATGTTTTTTCACCAAATAGCCATTGGATTCATATACAACTTTACATTGACTGGCCAGTATAAAGTTTTTGGCGCATGGAATTTTATTTAATAATATAACTTGTATCACTTTCTTTTTAATATGGATTTTGTTGTGACACATCTTTTTATAGACTATAATATAAAGATTTAATTTGAAATTTATACGAGCAGAACTAAGCCTAATTATTTCCAGCTAAAATTGTTACGTTTTTTATGTTTGAAAACATAGCTTATAGTGACGTGCAATTATGAAACATTATTTTTATTTATATTCATAACAATAATAAGGTTTAGCAAAGATGGCTCAGTGGTGGCGTGTACGACTTCGCGTCTATTGACGTGAGTTCGTATCCCTGCAATGAGCCTGAGCTTTCAGTGAAGGAAAACATCCGGAGGAAACCATAGCATGGTGGTAGGGCATTTTCTAATGCCCGCCTAGCTAGCTACCACCCTCAAGTTGAAAATCTGCTGCCAAGCACCAATTGGTGTGTTCCGGCAGCTGCACTTGAAAGCCAGTCTTCCACTAGGTTTAGCGTGTTATCTATCATCTTGGGCCACATCGTCACTTAATATCAGGTGAGACTGCGGCGACTACGCCGAAACCTATAACGATAAAAAACTTTAATGACTTTGGTGACACAATTTCACACACGGCTACGTAATTCCAAACTAAGCAAACTTGTATTACGGTAACTAAAAAGCTGATATATTGTTTATAGACACACAACTGACAATTCACGTCACACAAAAGTCAAGAGGATTGAACCCGCTAGCGGGTCTCACTTCAATAATAGGACTTGCTACCATTGCTGAAATTAAAACATAAACTTAGTTAATAGAAAAACAAAACCAATCTATAACAATAATTACAATCGCTTTGGGATACGACGGATGATAGCCACAAAGCTGGCTATACCATTCGAATATTCATTCGGGAATAGCAAAACAACGGGGCGCCGAAATGCGTCCGGTTTCGACTGAGTAAATCCAATTTTATTACGCTAATAAAAGGCAATCCAATTAAAGCTGGAGATTTTTTACTGGCGATGCTCGGCGCTGGCGAGCGTAGGGCTCTCGAGTTGAGAGTTGCCGAGTGACGTGCTACAGGTTTCAAATGTAACTGTTGCTGTGATCTCTGCGCCGAGTCTTTCAACTCTGGATTTTAGTCGAAGTTAATTTTGTATTTTAAATTAATTATCTATAAAAATAAAATGCTCATTAAAAATGCTTAGATTACTTTATAAAATTGAAAATATCTGTGAAATCATAATATCATCATCATCATCTTAATCTTTAGAACCATTGTGATTTGAAACTCGATGAAACGAAAAAGTGGCAGTATAAAGAGACAACCATATACATCTAGAGTATAGAATTTAGCATGCGAGAGAATGAGATAGAATAAATTTACGCACATTATGCACAAGCGTGCAAGTCCTGATTTTCATGACTGTAATCGTCGTCCGATTGGCCTAGTGGTATGAGACGACCAGACTTCATACGCAGAATGCACGATTGGTGGATAATTCGATCCTGCTGAGTATATTTAAAAAAAACATATTTTTTCTGAAGGTTTCACTTCTGATACATATGAAATGCTGTACACATGTTTTTTTTCATTCGTTTGGTTTTATAATATTCATATTTAATTGTAAAGTTTATTTTATTATTATATTTAATATCCCCGCTAATGTAGAAATTAAAGGGCGTTTCAAATTGAATCGTGAGATTTTTTTTTTTTCAAAAGCTCAATATAGCTTACTGGAATATCTTGATTTTATAGTTTCGAGTAATAAACCCGTAACTATCAATTTAATAATTATGACGACGGTGGAAAGGCTAATTGACTACTGTGTAAAGTTTCTCAATTTTCTTATTTGTGTTTGTATATTTGCATGTAAATTTATATATTATTTAATCATTTAGATCATTGCTATTTGTTATCACTCAAGAAATTGAAGGTAAACATTTTTAATGAGGTTAGGTATTTAGACTTTTTTACGTATGATTTAAAAATATTTTAGGTGGTATGATGGTAAATTTAATATGTAGATATAAAACATATATATTTCAATGAATCAATGCCTCTATAACAGTTTAAAATAATCTCGGCGCCTCACAGACTCATGCATATTTTAAATGGAAAATCGATCCCGACCTGAATTCAGCCAGAGCCGTATCACTTATAACAGGTATTATGCTGAAAACTCGAGAGCATGTGCGCGACTACACGTTATTTACGATAACTGGAGACGATTTTCATAGGCGATATAACATTGTATACTAATAACAACATCTACTACTTATATTAGAGATATTTTTTGGTTTAAATAGTTTAATTGTGATTTCGATTTGACTACACTGTTAGCCATAAGATTCCTGAAGCCACAAACGGCTTTTACAGTTTCACCGAGCTTGGGGGTGAATGCTTAAGGCTTATCGTGAAGACAATGATGGCTCGGCGGTAGTGTGTACGGACACCATGTCGATCGACGTGAGTTCGAATCTCTATAATGAGCCTGAGCTTTCGGTGGAAGAAAACATCGTGATGAAACCATACCCAAGCTCGGGTGAGGATGTAAAAGCCGTCTGAGTTTTCAGGGTCCTTTCGGCTAAAACGGTATAGAAGAATGAAAAAAAAAATTGTGGTAGGGTATTTTCTAACAACAACCTGGTTAGCTACCACACTCAAGTTGTAAAATCTGTCCACAAGCACCTAAAGAGGTGTTTCGCTTGAGAGCTAGTTCTCCTACTAGGCTTAACGTGTTACTATCTTGGGCAACATTGTCACTTTTTTTATGGAGTATAGGTATGCGTTTGGCGTCTATCTCACCTGATGCTAAGTAAAGATGAGACCGACGATAGATCGCGCTTACCTATCAAATGTCTGTTCACTCTTCGCTGAAGACTCTCAAGTTATGTGGGCAAGAAAACCGGCGCCGGGAGTGGTTCCACTCCTCAGCCGTTCGCATAATAAAAGACGAAGCTAAACGATAAGTGCGAATTGGGGGAATTTCCACCACATAAGGGTGGAAACTCTTGCAGCTCCTAGTTGTCCCGCGGTGAAACGGGTTGAGCGGAATTAAGTTGTACAATTCCTGTGTACACATTCCAAAGTGTAACCTGTAAAACACCTAACCTATCAAGTCTAACAAACCATAAACCAAATAAAAAAGATTTAAAATAAACTATTTTCTGCAACTTATTTATTCATGTATACATATTTATATTGTTATTTATATTATATTATTATATATTTATATTATTCATATATATTATTCATACAAGCAAGATAACGTGTTTGAACTAAATTTTAAAGTTGGCACAGTACACTCCAGATAACAAGAGCGATTACTGAGATATCGAGAATCCATAGGAAATTGTCGCTGTCATGCCGCCATGGAACAAGTACCTCTTCACGTTAAACTCGAAGATCCCAAGTTATAAACAGGAGAAACACACTGGCTGAGAGTCGGTTCAATAACCTCTCATTACTTTTTTGAACACAAACTTTGGCGTATATTTGGGCAGTGTAAATGGCGCAGGTTACATCCTTGTCCATATTTCTTGGTATTTCGTACTTAAAGACGAATCTGGTACATCTTTGACAACAAAGACGAAACACTACGAAAATAGAAATTATTTTTATTAACTCACAATTTTAACGATAGTCCGATTACATTGATGAGTTACCTTTTTATAACACAAGAGTAGCCAACAGGCAGACGGCACACCTGATGGTAAATAGTTACAGTCGCTTATGGATAATTGTAACACCACCGGTATTACTGTTATGTTGTACTTATCTGTTACTGTATATAGTGTTCAAATACTAGTGCAAATCGGATACAATTAGTTAACTATAGACGAGGATCGAACTCGAGACTATAGAGGATTGTAATTGTATAATACCAAAAGTTTCAACTTCAATTAACAGACAAGGGTATACTTTGTCCTTCCTTGTCATTAGTGGTATATATAAACGGAGAGCAATTATTATTTTATGGTCACATTAATTAATATCGAGTTCAAATTTAAACTCTTATTAAGTCTTCGATTGAATTAGAACAATTTAATTAGTTTTCACGGTAAGTCAGATTTAATTAAAATTTATGTTTTACTTCTTTACAAATTTATTTGTAAATACGTCTTAAAACAAGGTAACTTGAAACCAATAAGCCCAAACACGATATGTCTGCTGTAATTTGGTAAAGAGTTAGGTACCTTGCAGATTCTAGATGATGCTGCAGCATCAGCTCAATGTTGTCATGTCATTTTAATATCATTTAAGTAACAGAATAGCAAATTTCTACTCGTTCAGACCTGTGAAAAATTCTCACAAACATTTATCAAGTAGAAAAGAGCTGATAAGGACACTCTCGATTAAGTCACCTATGAGAAAAAAAACTAGATCTGAATCGGTTCAGCTGTTCGGGAGCTAGGATGCCCCAGACAGACAGACACATAGATACACACGTTAAACTTATAACACCCCTCTTTTTACGTCGGAGGTTAAATACTTTATTAGATGGCAATTCATTTGATATATCTCTTATGGTTAACTCAACATAAGCCATTTACACACCTCAAAAGCGTATATTTTCCGAATTTATTCACCATAATTGTCACTGCTTATCTATACATATTATAAAACTCAAAGTTTCTCTATGTGTCTGTGTGTTCGTTTATGTTCTTTTCACGCAAGAACCACTTATCCGAATAACATGATTTTACTTTAATTCATAGATATGTTATCTGGCCATTTTATAGGATACATTTTGTTACATAAAGTAATAAACCAAATAAGCAGTGAAAACAATGGTGAATAAGTACGGAAAAAGAGGCTTTTGACGCGATTAAATGACTTACGCTGAGTGACCCATAAGAGATAATATATCAAATTAATGTACCATATAATTGTAGATCTTAAAAAACTTACAAACAAGACAGGAATACCATATGTCTATCTTCTATGGATCACCCACAAAAAGCATTTTTGAGGCAGCACAATTCTTTTTTTTTTCCGAACTGACTACACTGTTAGCCTGAGCCTGGAGCCTTTACGGCTTTTACAGCTTTACCGGGCTTGGGGGCAAGCGCTTAGGGCACTCAGCCACGAAAGCTAAGCAACAACATCCGAGAGTGCCAAAGTGGCCGAACCTCGGCTCGGACTGTTGCGCGTATGCAATTAAGTCGCGATCTGACTAATTCCCTATCCGTAATTCGATCTAAACTAACTATACATATATACATGTTTCTGCCCCCTGGGAGGAGGGAGCAGCACAATTCGCTCATGCGCTCGACCGACAGCATCGTGTAGTCCTCGCGAGCGGAGCCGCGTGCACAGGTAGTTTCGTATGTTTTATCTAATAAAATATACTCTATAAATTGGCCAGATAGCGTAGCTATGAATTAAAAAAAAACATGGAAATAGAATAAGTGGTTTTCGCGTGAAAAGGATATAAACGGACCCACAGACAGATAGACGATGAGATTTATAACATGTATAGAATATAGATTTTATTATTGTATTTTCATAATGTTAGTACATTGTCAGTAATTCCGTAATCTTCGTCAAGCAAGCGGTGTTAATTAAAGTTCTGGAGAAAATTGCCTTCAAACGTAATTTTATCGCGTAATAGCTAATAATAAAGCTATTTATTTTACCGCTTACGTTGATAATACTGACGTAGACGGTTAAATTTATTTCATCGTAACTATACTACTTATTTTTCGACTTGAGTCTTGAATAATAATATGAAAATAGTAAAAGGAAACATCACTATTTATGTATACGATAAAACAAACCAATCTATACTATGATATAATAAAGCGGAAGAGTTTTTTTTTGTTTGTTTAATAAACACGCTAATCTCTGAAACTACCAATCCGATTCGAAAAAATATTTTCGTATATGATAGCCAGATTCACGAGAAACAGTATAGGCTATCTAGCATTAGGCTACACCTCTCAGCTAGCCTAAAATATTGATTTTTGTTAAGTCAGAAGTAATAGCACACCCTAACTGCTTTATCCGCGTGCGTTGGCGTAAAGGTTAGTGATACGTAAATACAATGTTCTACAAAAATACTGCTCCTTAGTACATCTAAAAAAAACGGCGATACCATATGCCTATCTCTTACACATAAGCCACAATAAGGTATTTTATGAATGTTTTTAATTTGAAATTTAAAAGTGATTTATGAGCTTTATTATTAGGTACGGCATATTGATCTTTACGAACAGAAGTCACTTCATCATCAAGACAAATTTATGTAGATAAACTTTATTTAACAATTAAAATAATTCAACAGTTGGCTCGGGCCTATGACTATAATAGGTGTAATGGCGCGAACGAGCCGTGTGAGTTGTGAGATTGTGACGCATCCCTGGCCGCCTGATAAAAATAGTGTCTATAGTGAAGTATTTATAAATCAACAATCAGCGTTTTATTTTAAATTATACGCGGGCGAAACCCCGCGATAGTCTACTATAATGGAAAATCGTGTGTAGCTTTTATATTCTGGACTATCGCCAACGATAGTTATTTCAACGGTTTTGACCTGTACTGTACAATAAGGCTCTAATCCAAGTCTAAATTTTTCGAATTCAGAAAACTTTATGATTCAATCATAGCATCATTACTATTAACAAATAAAAAATATTTCATCTATACCTACCTGCATAGCTGTAGACTTGACAGACAGTACAATTCAATAACTTGGTACCATCTTTAACTATATGGGCATCTAGCATCAAGGTGAGCTTGCTAGTGGATCACGACCACCGTACATCAGGTTTAACACCCACCACACACCATAGTGGCACGCGTATCTAATCAGCTAATGTATATCAAGTAGGTGGTAGGGATTTGTACCCGACTAGATCACGATTACCATATACATGGTTATAAACCTGTCACAGTGACTCTCGTTCAGAAATCAGCCAGCTGGCAACAAGCTTGCAGGCCTGCATGACAGCAATGACCACCGAAGGATCGGTAATCCTTCGGTGATCGTTATTGTTGTTAAATAGTACTATCCTTACCATCTGACTGCACCTACACAAACTTCACCGAGCATCTATAAAAACGAGACTATATAATTAACAAAATTGCAAAAAAATCGGATAACCTGAAACTTTAATGATATTTTATAGCTTTTAAAAGTGCCGAGCAAACTTCCAAATAACATATAATAATGTAGTATAAAGTTCCAACTAGCGAAATAGCCACGATAATCAAGTGACAATAATTTAGAACAGTCAAACTTTCCCGGCAATTTTCTTCCGTGTTGCGGAAAACTTTAAAATTGCTTTACCTTGGTTAACGCCGCTGCCGGTTAGTGCTAAAAAGATTCAGTGTGCTTCATTAAAACTGAGTTAAGGGCATCGACAATGGAACTGAAGGCGAGACCTCGGATGCAATTAGTGAGTCCAAGCGCCTCACCACGAAAGCATTTATCTGTTCCTTCCGTATAAAGCGCTGCGGTTGTTTCTTTTTATTCACTCTAATGATTTTCAAGTCTATTGTTTACGCGTCCATAAAAACGCATAGAAACTGTATACATTTCATTAAATCTATCTTCTATATATAAATATAATATATAAAAGGATAACTGACTGACTGACTGATATATCAACGCACAGCCCAAACTACTAGGGCTAGGACCGTAAAATTTGCATGCGGGTTTCTTTTTACACTGTAGGTGAACACTAAAGAATGATTTTTGGAAATTTAACCCCTAGGGTGATGATAAAGGCGATGAAAGTTTTTACGAAAATTAGTAATTTAAAGTCAAAATAAAAAGACTCGTTTCATAGTTAAATTAATTAAATAGCTAAGGGTGAAAAAGATGTGGTTCAATTTTGTATTGTTAATTTGCGTTATGATTGCAGAAGTGCTATTGGCATGATATATTCAATTAAAAACAATATCACACCGAGCGAAGCCGGCAGGTATCAACTAGTTTATTATAAAATAAATATATTTGTATAATATTTAGAGTCTATGGCTCACACATTACTATTTGTTTAATGAATGACTGTTTAAAGCAACTATATATTTTTAAAGATTACAGAACTGGGCTCCTTCAAACTTACTCAGAATACTTAATTAGGTATGCCCCACGAATTCACCCGTTTTAAATTTATTTCACAGTCTCCGACGAATGATGATGACGCCGCCGAAAACACGCCCGTGTAACGCAGCCCTATGTGACATTGCCTCAAAAATACTTATAAAAAATAATATATTGAGCTTATACATTAAAATGCAACAAACAGCAAATAAAAAGTAAAATTCAAACATATAAATACAATTCATTTCTATTTGGGGCCAAAGAATCACAAACAAATAAATCAACTATAAAACCAAACTACCAACCTACGAGCGATATTTGACTTGCTACCAAGCGCAATGTTATGCTAATGAATCAACTTGATTGTTAGTTCTGTGTCTGGGTCTTTAATATCTATTAGCTGTTTGGTTAGCACACTAAGTTTTGCTTAGTTTATAACCAAATGGTCTCGTCAGAGGTCGTTTCTTAACTGCTAAATATTAAGTAAGTTTCGTCTATAATATTGTATTGTTCAAGTTAAGAAATTGCGGGGTATACATCAAATATACCAGATGTATTACTTGCCATAGTGCACTTAGGCGTATCGCGTTAAGGATATGAGCCAGTATAGTGTTTAATGTATTGATCTGAACCCAACTGGGTTGCGAATAACATGCACAGAGCACATGGTGATTGATAAACCCGTAAAAGGGATTCTCTTTTGCAGGCTAGCATGTTTTCGGATTGTACTATGCTTACTATCACGTCATCAGTGACGTCACTTTGCCGTTCTACAACAGACGTAAAATTCAATTTTATGATCAGTAAAAATATAATAACACTTCCAATGTAAATAAAAAATCGATTGATTTAAATAACGACTGCCGATTCGTCGAATTGTTCGTATCCAAGCCGGAGTAATTTCCATTGCTACCAGTGCAGATTTACAACGGATAACGAGTGCATGATTAATATTGAGGCGCCGAATGCATGCGCTGTGATTAACGATGACCAATCAACAAGCAACGATGAGAATTTATTCGGGATACATTTTCATTGGACGCTAGTGTCAGCACTTACAAATAAATTGATTATATAGAACAATGCACAATTAAAGTAAGAAAGAATATACAGAACAGAATTATTAGGTAGGATTATGAGACAAAATCTAGATCTACTCTAGACCAAAACAGAACAAAGGGAAATACAATCATATCTAATCTGAAATTCGAAGCGGTACGTGATCTCCCGCCAAATTGTATATATTGTACCAATATATTGTAACCTCATCACAGTATACGGATATATTGATCATAATATCGTATATATTGGTAAATAAGCTTGTTTATTTTATTATTAGCTTGTGTATAATATTTGCTAGATAAGGACTGAGTTGAGATATTTTTAATAGATGTATTTAAAGATGACTGTACTTTTAGTAGTTACCATTGTTTTTAAACTCTAATTACTATGAGGTTCAGGTTTCGTACATACTCTGATGAGCATGAACAGAAAAAATTATAATCAAAAATATACCTTTTAATATTCTTATAAAATAAGGTTGAAAAATTAATCATACTCGTATCTGAGCGGGTGGTACAATATTATTAAAAAAACATTTTATTATTTATAATTTATAGTAATAATTTTATACATTATTTGAATGTTCAAAATAAATCAACCCATTGCTAGTAAATGTACTGTTGACAATAATCATAAACTTCACTATTAAGACAATATATCACATCAACAGTGGAAAAGCTAATTGACTAACGTGCATATGACAAACTTTACACGTTACAATTCGTGACAATGTCAATGTTTTATTCTAGGCACTATGTTCCTTATAAAACTAAACACTATTATAATAATAAAAATACTTCTATTTCATATACACCTACTGCCGAATTACATTGTCGGTCATGTAATGATTGTATTATCAATCATTTTTTATCTCTTCATTATATATATTTATTTCTTATTTATTCATTTATTGTGTTCCGAAGGCATCTCATCTATAGGTAATTTATTATTTTAAATATTGTATTACAAACTTATTTTACGATTTATATATCGAATAAGTAGGTCGTATATATTGTATTTTGGCTGAAGAACTTTTTAAATTTAAAATATGAACAAGACTGCAAAATAATTGAAAACTTGACGGATCGATTCTGACTTAGGGAGAGACACGGATCGCTAAACGAATTGTACAATCTTAAATGAGAATTGTATAAATTTATTTATATCTACTATTATATTTATTCTCTTGACTCACACATATTTGTCTGGAGTCGATAAAACTTGTTTTGTTATAACAAGAGACCTCTCGAATTATAACTGGTATTCGAAGGAGTTCGAACCTTTTACTCAACAATTATTATAAAACGAATGAAAAACCTGGCGGATACATTCAATCATGCTGGCTTGAGGAAGCAGATATAATAATGGAACAGAATGGAGTTTTAATGAAACACAAGCGTCTCACGACGGAATTTCATTAACAGATCTTTTACGGATATATTAAAACTTGGACATTTCTTACTAGTGAAGGTTTTACTATCATAAATAGACTTTAATAAGGTACTCTGTTTTTATATCTCAGTTAATGTAAATGCCTTCGGATTACACTTATTAATCTATTTTCCATTTTCATTTCCATAACTCCTTTTAATATATTTATTTTCTGGTATATTATACTTATTTAATTGTCCACGTGACAGTCACCAAATGTTTAATGTTTATAATAACAATTTTCAGCTTTGTAGAAATAATAAACTGTAGAGTTTTAACCAACCTAATGTAATAGGAAATTAAAATATAAAATAATAGAGCTGAACAGTTTGATTGTTTGTTCAAACGCGCTTATCTCTGGAACTACCACTCGGATTTAAAAAATCTTGTTTATAATAGCCAGATGTATGAGGAATATTATAGGCTATATAACTTCACGCTACGAACCTAAGGAGTAGAGCAGTGATAGTTACGTCAAGCAATCTGGCAAGCTGTAGGCAAGTACGTGAAGTGGAACAACGATAGGCCTGGCCTACACTGGCGTCGTAGAGAATTTGTCGAATAAATGTAACACAGGTGGAACCGTCGAGCACAGCTAGTTTAAAAATAAATCACCAATCAAACTAAACAAACAATAAGCAACAAAAATATTGTTCTTAAAATTATATTTTTACACATTAAAAAGATAATGTTTAAACAATGTCAGGATTTGCAATCTATAACAGTGTTTATCAGGAATTAGTAATAATAATAATATAAGTAATATAAGTAATAATAGTAGTAATCACAAATAAGTTATATATTGCTTTACCTAAATTAGACTTGTTAGCGCCTTGAGACTGTTTACTTCGAATATAAATGTAAGGCCCCGAGACTAATTAAACCTATATAATTGTTTGTAATGTGTTTTATTTACCTATTTTAAAACATTTCACTTATCTAAATTTGCAAGTCTGATTAATGTGTAAGCAATTTAAATATAAAAATTTATTTCAAAATAGTCAATCTTTGAACGACGAATCTTTGAATTCTCGAAGGGATATGTTTACCACATACCAACTTTTTTTTTTTTATTTGTGTTTCCTTATAACGAATTCATTAAACAAAAGGGTTTTGTTTCCTTATAGAAAACGTTAAGCAAACAATCTTCGCTCATACGAACTACGTATCGCGTAGAACCTTTAATATAACAGTTCAAGCGGAAAATCCGATATCTTGAGCCGGAACATTGATGAGCGCTTAAATATTCATGAGGGCGCCACGCGCGCACTTCGCTTCCAGTGCCTACACTACAAAATGATGGCTGTCACCGAACGAACTCTTCTAGAATGGCCACAGACTATAACATTTAACCTACATTTTTTATAAAACACTTCTCAAAGAAATCAAAGGACCAAAAAATTGCAATGTCCAAAAACATATTGTTTCCGTAGAAAAAAATAATAATATTACTGTTTAAGAACTCCAGTTTTTCTTTTAAGCTTAATTTAACTTTATTTAAAGATTTAAAAAAGTAATCTATACTAATATTATAAATGACAAGTTTTTTTTTTGTCTTTGAACTACCGCTCTGATTTGCGGTGCAGTGTGCAGCAGCTCACACGTGAGAGAAGTGAAACCTACAAAAAAAAAATGTTCTGTAAAAAATATTTTTAAATATCCTAAATCAGCGGGATTCCATCTATCGACCTCTCATGCAAACTGCGTATAAAGTCTGGTCGTCTCACACCACTATGCCAATCCGACAACGATCATAATCATGAAAACAGGACTTGCATTAACCATGCATAATATAAATGTATTCTATCTCATTCTCTCGTAGGCTAAATCCTATAGATGTATATGGTCATCTCATTTTTTGTTTGCTTTTTGTTTCATCGAGTTTCATCATTCACTAAGGTGCTCAAAAAGTTTTCACTTCAAAAATATTTTCGCAATCTATGGCATATTTATTGAGGTGGCACTTCAACTGTAAGGGGTGGAGCAGTTACCATGAATGTCAAACAATCTGGAAAACTGTAGGCAAGCAAGTACAGAAAGTGAGGAAGTGAGATTTTTGTGGCAGGGCAGTGGAAAGATGGTTGTTCCAAGCGCGGTGTAGCTGTCAAAGCCTCTAATGGCTCCAGGGCCCTTAAGTCTAACAGAATAGTCAGTTTGAAAAAAAAAAGAGGTGGTCGAATAAATTTAACACGGGTTAAACCTGCACACACAGCTAGCAAAATAATAATCCAACGCTTATCAGTGTGTGACCAATATGACGATACCGCACGATCCTTTATACAGAACCGCGAACAATTCTCTTAAGGGAATATAACACGAACACTGCATTTGTTTACAGACATAATAAGAGTTTACCTATATTTATTGATACATTTTAGCCATGGCTGCACTAACGTGTGATAGTTGTATTTGTTATTAGTTGCTGTATAATTTTATTATATTAATCCTTTATTATCTTAAACATTTATTTCACAGATTCACTCATAGTTTATTAACTAGCTGTGCCCGCGGCTCCGCTCGCGTGGACCGTCGGTAGAACGCACGCGTGAATCGTGGTGTCCCTGCTCAAAAGACTGAAGACAAACATGATGATTGTGGGTGATCCTTAGAAGTTGATATAGGATAGCTAACTTTTTTATAGGTCATTTTAAAATCTACAATTATGTAGAACATTAATTTGATGTATCTCGTATAGTTTACTCGGCATAAGCCATTTGTGCGTAGAACACCACGCACATTGGGAGC
Organism: Saturnia pavonia; assembly: GCA_947532125.1. Classification (NCBI taxonomy): domain Eukaryota; kingdom Metazoa; phylum Arthropoda; class Insecta; order Lepidoptera; family Saturniidae; genus Saturnia; species Saturnia pavonia. The sequence goes on along the minus strand of OX383900.1, from coordinate 14,021,142 downwards.
AGCCACCGTATTTGATGTAAAGGCTGCAAGCGATTAAGAATCTGTCGCCCCTATGACAGGAATTCTTACCTTTAGCCACGTACGCCCGTTCGTCCAGCAGTTGAAAACGTCCAGGTGGTCAGGTCTGGGGAGCCGGAGTTGGTCATGCACGCTTGTTGTCTGATGTACACCACACAATCAACACACTGAATAGGTTCTTACATTTCTAATAGTTTATATGTAATGTTCTACTGCACCACTTTGAAACGCATGCAGTCGCGTGCACCGGCGAGAAGACGAAGACAATCCGACGCCATTCTTTATAGCGCCATCACACGAGGTTTTGATTGGACGGGGACGTATGAGCGCTTCACAACGCTCTGCTATTGGTTCGAATCCCAGTACAAGAAAGCGACAGATTCACACGGTGTTGAGACTGGTATTTAATACAGATTAGTGCCAAATTACGAATACCAGTTACGGTGACGAAACACCATTTAAGCACCCCAAATGCGTCTTTCTTTCGAATTGATTTACCATTATCGTCACTGCTTTTTTGCATGTTACTTTATCTTACCTATAACCGGATCAGACAGATAACATAGCTATAAATTAAAATAAAAAACATCTAAATCAGATAAGTGGTTTCGCGGGAAAAGAACAAAAACGGATAGACAGAGCGAGAGACGTTGAGTTTTATAAAATGTATAAATTATATTGCAATTATTTATTTTTTCGAATTTTATCTAATCGACGATGCTTTTGCTACTGCTTTCATCAGTTACCAAACGAAGTTTATTATGACAAACCGTTTTTTTTATAATAATTTTTAATTTTTTTGGTAATCCTTCATAATAATATGGTACTTATTACATTATTACAGACAAGTAATAAAGAGATCGGAGTGATCTATTGTAAATTTACAAAATTATAAATCATTGAGTTAAATATTCAAAGATCATATTAGTTATGATGTCTATTTATATTAGTTCATTTATACATTAATTTTAAATGATCTTTATTCAGGATGACGCAATTATTTTATTTGGACGTATTAAATAACTGTTAATTATTAACAAATAATTATTGGTCATCTTTTTAAATTTTCGACCTTTATGTTAACAATTTATGCTTTTGGATAACCAGTATATTCAGTGACAAGCCGACATGCTAGGTTAGGACAGGTTGAAATTGCGATATTAAAAGCGAATACCAGGGTCTAAATTCACAGTGGCACGTGTTCTGTTTAGTACACGCCACAAAATTACTCTCAATTTTTTTAAAGCCTCAAATTAAAATATCAAAGTCAATTTATATATTTCTATTTTAACGTAGATCAACAAAGAATAAAATGTAGATTGTTTGAACTATAGTAACTATTCTAAGTCTCGCAAAAATATGATCAATGTTATAAAAGACGTCATTATTTTCATTCTATTTTTGCACATTTAAAAACATTGTTGAAATACATGCATTAAAATAATAGTGTAATTAAATCAATGACGTTCATATTATTATAACACAATTTACCACAAGATTATTGGAGCATTTAATGTTTCGTAGTTAATATTTATTGTACGTTTACTAGCCGTTTATCGACAGTGAAATTTCTTCACATTCCGTCAATTTTACGTAAACAAATGCAAATGGCAACGTCGGTTAACTACATGAATCTTTTAGAAAGTTGATGAGGAAATATGTTAAAAGCCACCGAAAGGCCACTTGGAAAGGTCATCATTCTTTTAAAATTCACAAAGTCGAGTAAATTAATTTATTATTTTAATCAGCAACGGAAGTTAAAGAATGAATGCTAAATATATTCAACAAAGATTTTACATACGAAATTACGATTTGATTATAAATTTTCCTATTAAAATTTGTTTTGCCAATATACGTGAATATTATGTAATGTATAAAATATAATACTATAAAGCTAAAGAGTTTGTTTGTTTTTATTTATTTATTTAAAAGCGATAATCTTTTAAACTACCAGTCAAATTAAACTTATTTATGCATTTTAGAACTTACTAGCTATACCCGCGGCTCTGCTCGCTGATCCTTAGAAAATCGACTTATACTGCCATTTTTATATGTATTTTTATGATCTACAATTATGCAGTACATTAATTTGATATACTCTCATGGTTTACTAAGCATAAGCCATTTAATCGCCTCAAAAGCGTATTTTTCCGAATTGAATTATCTTTATAGTCACTGTTTATTTCGTATGTTACTTCATGAAACAAAATATATCCTACATCCTGGCGAGATAACATATCTATTAATTAAATTATTAACCATGTAAATCGGATTAGTGGTTTTCTCGTGAAAAGAACATAAACGGATAGAGAGACAGAAAATTTTTTAATATGTATAGATTTATCGAGGAAGATAAGCTCTTTTAACATCTTGCTTCGACTCGTAGGAGCGGGTCGATTACGATACATATGTAGATTAGAAAGTATGATAAGCGAGAACAAATTTTGAATGTAGTTTTTAGCAGTAATTAGGAAATTACAATAAAAGAAAATAACCAATAATAATAAAGTAACCATAATTAACCCTGATAAGGCGTGTAATTACCAGGGATAATGAAAAGTATTTTCACGTAAAAAAAATAGCAGGCAATATATAGTTGCTGCCTATAAATATTCATACATTACATTATTATGGTAATTTTATAGATATTATGATAAATGTAATTAAATATGTTAAAATACACTTTTATTTCTCGTTTAAAATTAATGGTAATGTTATGTGATGGTAATTTTTTATATAATTTGTCTAAAATTGTACTTGTAGTGATACGTACGGTAACATAGCCACAACCAATGTACAGTTCTGTTCAGTTTCTGCCACCAAGCACCAATAGGTGTGTTCCGGCAGCTGCACTTGTGAGCCAGTCTTCCACTAGGTTTAGCGTGTTACCATCATGGGCCGCATCGTCACTTAACATCAAGTGAGATTGTGGCCACTATGCCAAACCTACCATGATAAAAAAAACAACAGTAAAATAAAATTTAAATATTATTTCTATCTACCTCTGACTGGAATTGTTTGATTTTTCATATTAAAGAGAATATTGTAAACTACTAATCGATCCCATAACCTAATGTTTTTTTTTAAATAACAATGGGGCACGTATATATTGACCTTTTGATAATAGATTCGTTGCATTGTTGTCAACTCGAAGGTTATACCCCAGATTTAGAAGACATATAAGGTTAATGGTGTATCTTTTGAGTACAAAAAATAAGAATAGAATGTTGATGTTATTTTTGGCCGTCATTTCAAGACTTAACAATTTACTTTTAATGTGGTTTACTTATAGATATAGTTTGCAGTTTTATGAAGCAATGATGGCTCAGTAGTATCGTTTTTGGATACCTTGTTGATCGACGTGGATTCGAAATCTTACAATTAGGCTGCACTCTCAGTAAAGGCAAAACATTGTGATAATACAGCATGGTGATAGACTGCAGTCTAATGCCCGCCTGGCTAGCTACCTACCTCAAGCTGTAAATCTGTTACTAAGCACGTATAGGTGTCTTCTAACAGCTGCACTTGAAAGCCAGTTCTCTAAAGGCTTAGCTTGTTTACCATCACAGACCATATCGTTAATTAATCTCTGAGCATATTGTGGGCAAACTCAAAACTTATAAAATATTTAAAAACGTATAAAACGATAATAATTCATTAAATTAGTCTCTTCAATATAATTAACAAATAGACGACGAAGGTAATTGGTGTAAACGTTATTAATATCAGCGATCGTAATTTATTTGTACTTATACTTATGCTTTAAGCCGAGATAACATATGATTTAAAAATTACCTTGTATTCCTATGCATATAAAACATATGAACAGTAATCAAAAAATCAAATGTCATCTAAAGTTTATTATTACTTTTTACTATTCAAAAAAGGACCCCGGCATCGTCAATAATCTTTTTTTTTCTATATGATAGCTATCATTATTTATTTTTAAATTTGTATAATATTTGGTTTGTAATTGTGCTTGATTTATTGACTTTGTATTTTGAAGTGAGACTTTTTGGGCACTTTAGGACAAAACGGTTACGGCTTTGTTTTTTTATGTATGAATTGTTTTTATTTGAATAAAATAAATTAATGTATATTAAAGTATGTATAACTTACAGAAATATAACCTCTTGTAGATTTTTATACTGACACAAGCAACAGTTTTTTTTATTCAATCGTAACTAAAACATTTTTTTTGTTTATCATTATAGGTTTGGCGTAGTGGCCACAATCTCGCCTGATGTTAAGTGACAATGTGGCTCAAGATGATAACACGCTAAACCTAGTGGAAGACTGGCTCTCAAGTGCAGCTATTAGAAGACACCTACCTATACATGCTTGGTAACAGATTTACAGCTTGAGGAAGGTAGCTAGCCATGTGGGCATTAGAAAAATCCTACCACCATGCTATGTTTTCCTCATGATGTTTTCCTTCACCGAAAACTCAGGCCCATTTCAGGGATTCAAACTCACGTCAACCGACTCGAAGTCGTACAAACGACCACTGAGCCATCATTGCTTCAAAATTAATTACTCAAATATTTGCAGTTGATAAAGCTCTATAAATAGAAAAATACAATTGAACCCATTTAACTCAAGCTCAGTGTAACGTATTGGAATTATTTAAGTTTATATTTTTATACGACTAATGAGCAGTAAATTGCTGACAAATTTGTGCATTTTACTTACAACTGACAATTAACTTTATAATCACCTCCGGACCACAGAAACTTATTATGAGAACAAAAATATATTTCTAATAAATTCGTCTGGCATAATAATTAAGTAACAGGCGATCCAAGGTTGTACGGGTTTTAGTTTATACCCTAATAGCGGCCTGTGATTTCGCAACATACAGTTTGTTCTAGTTTAAAATGCCTAAAGTCAAAGTACAGATTATTTAGGGCCCGCTTGTCACTCTGTCATATTATTGAACTACACGGGCGTTAAAGGAATTTTACCCTAAACTGGTCAGATACAATTCATTAGGTAATGCAAGTTTAATGTTTTGTAATATATAGATTAAGTTAAATGCCAACATCGTAGCAGAGTTCGTAGTTTTGTAACATTACCACTTGTATTACACCAGGCTCAAATAACTTCAAATATATCCAATTTTTTTTATCGTTATAGGTTTTCACAATCTATCACAACAATCTCACCTAATGTTAAGTGACGATGTGGCCCAAGATGATAACACGCTAAACTAGTAGAAGATTGGCTCTCAGGTGCAGCTGCCGGAACACACCTATTGGTGCCTGGCGACAGATTTTCAACTTGAGAGTGGTAACTAGCCAGGCGAGCATTAGAAAATGCCCTACCACCATTTTATGGTTTCCTCACGATGTTTTCCTTCACCGAAAGCTCAGGCTCATTGCCGGGATTCGAACTCACGCCGATCGACGTGAAGTCATACACGCTATCACTGAGCCATCATTGCCTCAATTTAATGTGTAGTAGTAATCAGATCGCTCGTAGAAATCTATAGTCATACAAGTGTTTTATTTTAAGAACTCGTAAACTGTGAAAAATGTATAAAAAATTAAAATGATGAATATTTAAATTGGAACGTTACATTTGATACGGGTACTTTGTGAGGTACAAATATCTATGGAGTATTTGTTTTGCGCAACAAAACTAAGGTGCAGGTGCCAGCGAGAATGAATGAAATGCAGTCCAACAACTAAATTATCTCACATCAAACCAGATATAGTTCAAATAAATTCTGGTAAATAACCATCAGCATCGTTTAAATGCAAAATTATTTATCAAAATCAATTATCAATTTATAATTTTCTTCAATAATAGCTTAATAAAGTTACTTTGGAATACATAATTTTAACTGCCCTAATCTGTTGTATTTTTTGCTAGAGCAAAAAATATACCCTGTCCATCTGATATTAAATCTTTGCTGTCATATGTATTGTCTATTTTTCTGCATTAATAAAATAAAACTTTTACATATCATACCTAACACTAACTATTATATTATGCAAATGTCCATTTAACTAAATCATGATGTTTTTAAGTGTTTCAGTAGCCTAATCTGTAAGAACTAAATTATATAAAATGAGGCACGACTCAATAAAGTGTAAAATACTTATAAATTGACTTGCCCATTAATGACATGACACTGGCAGAATTTGTGTCTACGAGACGCTATTTAACAAAAGTTTAAAAGGAATTCGGTTTATAAATCTAATATATTAAATCAATCTTTAAGCAAATTTTTGACACAAGCCATTAATTACTTCAATTAATTGTCAATAACAACCGAGCGTAATGTTTCCGATCTGTCTAGATGAATAATATTTAAACAGAGTAGGAAATCCCGTCGTACTGGGTACCTTTCCAAATAGCGATGATAATTTTGTTGCAAAACTGTGGAAGTTGCCCGAAGACAAGGTTATTGTCGGCGAGAAACGCGCACCGCCCAAAGATTTGCTACATATTTGAGATTCAAAGAAATGCGATACATTTGTGCAGTTGTGTGACATAAAAGGGAATCGCGTTTATTATAAGAATAATGGAAGGGTTATATAAGTATTATATATTATTAGTTATAGGGTTATATAGTTATATAGTGCGTTCTAAAAATTAGGAATTTGGTATATACATATATATAAGAGTTACATGATAGGCATTAAAAGTATTCGTATTAGGAACAAAAATGTGTTTTTACAACCTTTTGACAAAATCGATTAAGTTCAGAGTTAAGTCATTAAAACAGCTGATTAATTTTTCATTTCTAAACTGATTGATAGGATAGCGTGAAGCGCTAAAACGAGCCTAATGACAAAAACTTTCATATAGTATATTCAAGCACATGTGTTCTGGTACTATGGGAGCTGAAAACAACGACTGTTTCAAATTTAGTAAGAAACTTAACCGCTATTTCTCAAAATAAAAATATTCTATTCAATTTAGGCCTTAAGAAGACACAAATGAATATCAACACATTACCACCAGTTCGGAAAACGTTCCAGCCATCAAAACAAACTGACAAGAAACTCGATTGGGTTTATCTTTTTTATTGTTATTTTATATACTCCATTTTTTTTTTGTTTTTGGGACTTTTATTCTACCGAATATATCAGTCCCATTGTACCCCATCCTTTATATCATCACATCAATTATATACTCCATGTATTGTTTAAAGTTGTTATAATTTTTTGTGGATGTACAGACAGACAGTCACTACCATCATTCCATCATCATTCAAACCCCAGAGGTTTAATAAGATGCCTTTAACTAAACTTATTTTAAATTATTATCCATCATATAATGGATAAGTACATTTTTGAAAACAAAACTTTCTTAAAATGATTCTATTATACAATTATAATCATTCAGTCAGTAACTATTGTTAATTATTTATTCCTTGTAAAGTTCTTTTCGATTAAAGATAAACAATGTAAATAAAATAAATTGAATTTCGCTGAAGCAAAACAAAACCGCTTCTATATTTGTATTAGTATACTCGTTCTAGGCAACTTAATAATTTCAAAATGCCGGTATAAGGGTATGAACTTTCTGTAAACTAATTAGTAATTTAAATAAAAGCCAAGAAACCTTGTTATTTCAGCTCGCTGTTGCGAAAATTTTCGAGTCTTTAAATATATGAAGCAAGTTTTATATTATATTCAACCTAATGATTAAAAGGTTAATATTTCAGTGTCAAATAATAGAAAATGGTATAATAAAAAATACATGTAAAATGTTTTAAAAATAATTAATCATTGTAAAATGAAACGAAAATAAGTTCTAGAAATTTATTTAAATACTAATTAAAGCATTTTAAATTCTAATTATCCAGACTAGTATTTTTCTAGAAAAATATTTCTTAGTAATCTTATTTCATCTTTCAGAGTATTGTGGAAACACTTGAAGAACAATATTTTTATCGCTAAAGGTTTATCGTTATGGTCATAATCTCACCTGATGCTAAGTGACGACGTAACACACTAAGCCTAATGGACTGGCTTTCAAGTACAGCTGCCGGAACACACCTAGTGGTGCTTAGCGACAGATTTTCGACTAGAGTGTGGTAGCTAGCCAGGCGGGCATTAGAAAAAGCCCTGCTACCATGCTATGGTTTCATCACGATGTTTTCCTTCACCTAAAGCTCAGGCTCATTGCAATGATTCGAACTCACGCCCACCGACGAAATGTCTGTACACGCTACCACTGAGCAATCATTGCTTCACTCGATTTTCGCAAAAACCTTTTGATATTTTTCGTTATAATTGGCTTTTAAATGTGCTTATAGATCCGGCAAATGCCCCACCCGTCGAGAGTGAAAATATTACATTCATAATTAAAAAGTTATAGTCCGGAAGCAAGAATGAGCAAAGCTCCTCAAAGTTTCCAAACATTCTTTCTTCAAAAGTTGCTCCGTAAGTATTCGCTGAAACCTCGGGAGATCAATTAATGAGAAAATAATAATAGTCACTTAAGTGGCGTTATTTTTTGTTACTTTTTCAAAGCTGAAAAAAAATAATTTTTACTAGTTGTGACCGCGACTCCGCTCGCGTGGACGACTGAAGAACGCGTAGTGCTTATAAAAATCGTAGTTTCTGAAAACATTAATAACTTTTTATTGAATGGAGATATGGTAATTTTTTTATACCAAGTATCTAATAAAAAATATGAAATCATTTTATTTATATAGTTTTATTTCGAGCCCTATGGACCCATGAGAGGAATATAATGTTTGTAAAAAGGAACCACCATAAATTATATAAAGACTAAAGGGTGGACTATTGTACTATAATATTAAATTTTTTATTATAAAACTAGCGAAGCCGGGTTCGCACGGGTAAGTATTTAACAAAAAATTCAAAAATTATAAATTTTCATACGAATCCCTAACTTTTTATTCTATCGCCTATGTTCATCAGGGATAATGTAGGATTCTAATGGTGAAAGAATTTTTCAAATCGGTCCAGTAGTTTCAGAGCCTATTCAATGCAAACAAACAATCAAATCTTTCCTCTTTATAATATTATTTTAGATATATAAGCCAAAGTGGTACAGGCACAACTAGTAACAACTCAATCAAGGAAACGAGTAAACCTTATCGATTAATCGATTATTATCTAATTTAAACAACACAAGAACACAAATAGATTAGTTAGTACAAAATAGTAGATTATTTACATGTAGTGTATTACCATTTTACTTAACAGCTGTTGAGTGAATTTTAAGTGAAGTGAAGTTTACACGGTCGTATTTCCTTTAATTCTGTTTTCATTTAATTTTCTCCCGCAGCGCCGTAGCGCTTACCTTAATATAAGAATCATAGTTGAGATATTTTACCTTTCAATAATTTCCAATTACATAATAATCTATTGATGAATTTTATAAAATGGTATTGTGATCATTTTTTAAAACTAATAACGGTTTATAGTAGCGGTACGCTTTGATGGCCATTTTGACGTTTATCCGCTCATGAAGTTTCTTATAAATTAATAACTACGTTTTAAGGAACAAATTGCTATTCTTTATTATCAATAGTCACGTATAGTTAGTCAGAACGTTTATCGAATGTTTAAATTTAGGACACAAAATGAATTTATTACACTGATTTCTAAACTATGTATATTTTGGTCTCACTATATAATATAATCCTGCGAACAAATCTTTTCTCGTTTTACTAACAAAAATAACGCCTTTTGACAGAATTCTTAATTTATTATAATTATTAGTGTACTTATTTACAACATAATTCGTAATACATTTATGTTTTTAAATCGTTGCATATGGGATCGTTGAACAGCACAACTACTACCTCGAGCAAAGTCACATCAATGCTCAATGTAAAACAAATTATTTATATTTTCGTTTTATTAAAACTTTTTAATCAGCTACTACTTGCAATACTAGTTATAAATCCAAAAACTCGCACTTAATTATATTTTTTTCGAAAATAAATTGACATTCCCGTCACCATTGCAATGTGTCAATATGGCTATTATAGCGTGCCGCTACTGTAGTTACTGTATTCATACGTTGAGGATGAAGTTTTTTTTTTAATTATAGCATGCCAAATTTACTGCACTGAGCCCAATGCACACTACAATCCAAAAACTCATCTTTTAAGCCGGCCTGTAAGATCTTCGATAAGTGGGTACACAATGGCTGATCCAGAAATGCGACAAATCAAAAGCTAGTCACTGTGACGGGTTCCCTACTGCTGGTTTACTTGATATAAGCGTGCTACTATGTAGTGAGTGTTCTAACCTAGTGTATGGTGGTCGAATTCCAGCCGTACAAAATGTCCGTGTCCTACCACCAAGTAAATATTTATACACATTATAAAACTCAACATCTGTCTTTCTCTCTGCCCCTTTACGTTCTTTTCAGGCGAAAACTTCTTTCTCTAAATTCTTCTTAATCTAAATAACTTTTTTTTAGCTATGCTATCTGGCCACATTATGGGGTATATTTTGTAAGATAAAGTAACATACAAAAGTAAGCAGTAATGATAATGGTGAATAAATTCAGAAAAAAGACGCCTTTGGGGCGCTTAAATGGCTTACGATGAGGAAGCCATACGAGATATATCAAATTAATGTTCTACATAACTGTAGATTTTAAAAAGACCTACAAAAGAGTCTGCGATAGTATAAATCTATCTTCTACGGATCACCCACAATAATCATTTTTGTCTTTCGTCTTTTGAGCGAGGGCAGCATTATTCGCGCGTGCGCTCGACGGACGGAATTCTGTATGTAGTCCACGTGAACGGAGCCGCTAAAACAGCTAATTTATAGGTATTTTCCAATTATAATACCAACATATAAGAATTACAAATACGGTTGTTACAAAACACTAATTAATTAATTTAACATTTTTCGTTACTTAGCTCGTGTGTTTTTATACAATTTATGTAATGTTATTACATTTGCGACCGTACCTTAAGTACATTTATATAACTAACAGTTGTAAATTTAAAAATAAAATCTATTTCTTTTTTGACTTCATATATGTCAGTATGCGAATGAATTATTTATCGAGGGCCCTTATCAAGTTTGTTATAGTGTATTATACTCGTGTCAGTATGTACTATTGTGCCCTAAAAATGGTTTGTGTGACCGGATTTAAAGGTGTACAAAAAAGTGACTTCATAATAGATTGCGCAAATAATTTTTAGATCAATGAGAACATTATTTTAAAAGCAAGTGTCAAGTTTTTAGCTAACTGCATAATATTTGTTGGTATTTATTTTTAAGTGATAAATTCTTTAGAATATTACTCTATTATATATAATATTATTTGTAACTAAGTTTCGTAGCGATTTTTCATTAACTACAGCAGCTATTTGCATCAGTATCAGCAGGAATCTGCTATGAATGTCCGAAAAGTAAAATGTTTAAACCTGATAAATAATTAAAATATATTCAATATAATATCTTACTTTCTTTATTGAAACTAAACATCAGCCTTCTGATTTTTCTGTTTGTTAATTTGATATTATTCTGACAATTAGGTAGGTACTCGTCTAACTCGATGACCTTAACATTTTATCACGATCACAAAATACGAAGAAATACTTATCCTGTTTTATTTTTAATTATTAAAATGATGATGCCCTGTCTGTTTTACAATATACTAAGTTCATTTTATTTTTCTATATTAATTTGTCGTTTCGTTCTGCAATTGCCATATTTATATAGGGGAGAGTGGGGTAATCGCGGACGCGGGGTAATCCCGGACACCACGATTTCAGTACCTTAGGAAAAAAAAAATGTTTTTTTTTTACTTGGAATTGTAGGTTAATGTAGACGTAGTGTCAGACAATAAGTCAGCTGCTCAGGTTCTGCATTTTATTCAAGGTAAATATTATTTAATATTTTCATCCTTTTGCATGTAATTTTTGTCAGTATATATTCGTTAAATTCTCGCTACACATAAATGATATAATTATAATTTATTTACGATGTGTGAAGTAGAATTTAAGAAAAATTTTCAGACACAAATACTTATTTTTATTTATTTCTAACCTCAAGAAAATATTAAGTTTTTATTTTTTAACGTTGTGGGGCAATGGCGGACGAATTGAGTGGGGTAATCTCGGACGTTCGCAATTGCCCCACATCGATAATCATACTGTACAATTTTTAATTTTAATTTTGCATTTTTCCGGATGGCTCGAAAATATAAAAAGAAAATTGAAAAAAAATATGATTTAAACAATTTGGAACGTGCAATAAGAGATGTAAGAAGTAAACAATTAACTATAGGAAAAGCAGCTAAAAATTATTCTATACCAAAGTCAACTATATATGATCATTTAAAAAAAGAAGTTTTAGTTCAGCCCAAAAGTGGAAGAAAATCTGTATTTTCTTGAAGCACAATAGAGCATATTATCAAATGCAGTAAACTATTCTATGGATTGACTGTTGAAGCTGTACGGAAAACTGCTTATAAGTTTGCAGAAAAAAATAAATTAAATCACAAATTTAATAAGAACTCTCAAAAAGACACGAAACCAAAATAAGACGAAAAAACAAAAAAACAAAACAAAGAAAATAAACAAACTCAAAATGAGTATTATTGTATTTTTTGTGCGGGAAAATATGAAGAACCACCCACTGAAGAATGGATAATGTGCTATGGATGCAATTTATGGGCACATGAAGAATGCAGTGATGGTGAAAGCACAGGCAAAGGGTTCCTCTGTGATTTATGTAGAGATTAATTCAAATGTATTCTTTATTAATTATTTATTTTTAACTTATCTATTAACAAATGACTTATATACGTGCTGTTCAAGATGATTTTATTTAAAAATTTTAATTTCTTATGTTGAAAATAAGTTGAAACTATTTATTTATCTTAAATTATTCTACTCGTTACTACTTAATATATACTGTCCGTAATTACCCCACCACTGTCCGGGATTACCCCACGGATTTTAGAGGATCACGAACATAACACTTTTCTTTTTTTGACAAAAAAAATACTTAATTTTCAAATTTAATTAAATATTATGATTAAAAGTAATAAATAAAACCTTTATCTTTGTTATTAATGAATAAATTAACAGAGTTTTTATTTAGTATTTTTAATATTTACTTTTTTCCTTAGGTGTCCGCGATTACCCCACTCTCCCGATACCATAATTACCATGAATCAATAATTACATTAAAAGTTATACCATTAACGTGACAACATTTAAAAAAGGGCGAACCGTTTTTGTTTTTTGTATTTTTAGCTGAATTCTTAACTAAGTTTACAAAAAAATGTACCTAATATAAATTAAACACATAAGTGGCCTATAAAATAAATTAAAAATAAATAGCAACAAAATTATAATACTTACTACTTACCTATATCGACATGGAATATAATATAAAAAAAATTATAAGTACCAAAATCATTGAAAAACAAAACGTCAATGCCGTATAACAGCGTGCATTAATATTGTACTATTTATTTCACATTTATTTTATACTGAAAATAATATCTATTACTATTTGTGTGTATAAAACTAATTAACAACACTTATTGTTTATTATCTAATGCATACTACAACAATATTCATCATTGTTTATATTAATGCACAGAACTACGAAGAATATACAAATATGCGATATTTTACCTAATAGAGTATAGTAATAATTTAATCTTATATTTCCGTACCACAAGGCTATCGTCAGAGCAAAGTAGAATAGAGGCTTTTAATTTTTGACTCCAAGCTGTATTCTTTTTCTTAACTCAGCAGCTTGGTTTTTTAAACAGTGTAGAATTATAATAAGAACAATACCAGCCTGTAAATTCCCCACTGCTGGGCAATGTGGCCTTAAGGCACGGGCTTAATCACCACGCCAGCCCATACCGTACGTTTCAAACGCCGAGATATCAATCACCGCTGGTCGATAATAATACCAATTTAAATTAGTAAATGTACGCGAATCCCGAAAAAAATCGTTGGTACATGCCAGAGATCCAACTAGCGAACTTAAATTCTTATAGCCTTTCAATTGAGGACTTACATAATAATTGAGCTTCCCAATGTAAAACATTTCATAAAAAATCGTCAAACCGTCTTTGAGTTTAATCCGGATATACCTAAAAACATACACACACACACGGACAGACAGACTTTTTTTGTGCGTGTTTGCTTTGTGTTAGTTGTCTATCGGGAAATTTTGAAAGCTATATCATTATATGCAAATAAAGTTTTCATTGCGGTCAATCCATAGTATGTATTTCTTAAAATTATATCGTATTACTATAGGTTATGAGGCCCATAGTTAGCGACCACGCTAATAAACTTAACGAAACACATATAGCAAAAGTCCTTCGGGTATTTGCCAAGGTATATGAAACCTGCGCAATACAAAACTTTAGCCATCGTAACAAATATATCGCAAAAGCATCTAACTTTAATGCTCGCCATTCAGAAACTAACGTCTGAACTGGGTTGATACTAAACTTAATAAGCATTGGCACAGTAGAGTAATGTTAGACAGTAACGAACAACGTAACATACATTAACTAGTTTTTAAAGAGTATCAGAGTATTTTACTCAGAACCAGTCATTTCATTTGTCATATGTTTTAGTATACCCAGATAAAAACTAAGATTTATGCTTTTAAAAAGAATCTTATACTCAACATAGTTTTACTATTACTACTTACGAGTATATTAGTGCAAAAGTATCAAGACTTGTTAAAATATTTTGAAGAATGTTCAATTAAAAATGAATGCAAATAAAAAAAAACACTATAATCAATATTATTATACGTATTAAGCGGCTAACATACTAGCGTTTGTTGAGGGTGCACGTACGTCCAACGTTTGAGCAGCGCTGACGTTGCGCGCACGCGGCATTTGCGTTGCGTGCCTTCATAATGCAGCACTCACGTCGCGTACACGTCCAAGCCCGGTGATGCTGTCAAAGCCTCTAACGGCTCCAGGGCCCTTAAGGCTACCAGCTTAGTTAGTTTGAAAAACAAAACGCGCACCCCGCGTTCCTTTCTTGTAGAGGAAAATAACAGAGTTTTATGAAATTATAAATGCAAATTAATAGTCAATAATTCAACAAAGTTGGACATTTAATTTACAACGATACTTATTTAGTTTATCATTTATAGGTTTAGCATTATAGCCACAAGCTCACCTAATCTTAAGTGACGATGTTGCCCAAGATGGCAACACGCTGAGCCTAGTAGAAGGACTGACTCTCAAGCGCGTCTGCCGGAACACACCTATTGGTGCTTGGCGACAGATTTTCAACTTGAGGGAGGTAGCTAGCCAGGCGGGCATTAGAAAAGCCCTACCACCATACTATGATTTCATCACGATATTTTTCTTCACCGAAAGCTCAAGCTCATTGCAGGGATTTGAACTCACGTCCAAGGACGCGATTTCCGGAGCGTTCATTGCTTCATCAGATATATGGATCAATAATATATTTAGAAAAGTGTTTATGTTTTGTAAAATTGTATGAACTAAACTACTGTTCTGTATAATATTTTGACATTAGGTAATAAGCTAGAGTTCATAGCGATTGTACACAGCGTACTATAGCTAACATAGACCGGCTTCTCTTGATTAGCTCGAGAGATTATCATAACTGAAGTACCAGTATGCCGTAATAGCTATACCATGGGGTGTATTTAGCAAATTTTACACTTAATTTGTTTATAAGGGTTGTCTATTACATAAACATTATTACAGAAATATATTTTCAAAAAACAATGCTGGCCAGTTTTAAATCTACAAATTGTCTAGTCTTACCTGGTTCCAATAAAAAACGGATTTAATACTTGATAATCTAATATATAAAATTCTCGTGTCACGGTGTCCGTGATTGAAGTCCTCCGTAACGGCTCGACCGATTTTCGTGAATCTTAGCGTGCATATCGGCCAGAATGGAGAATAGGACAACATCTATTTTTCATCTCCCTAAATGTCCACCCCTAAATTTATTTTTTATTTTTTAGACAAATTTTTTTGTTTTTATTTTTTTATGATACAGCATACAAAAATACATACAACCCTAAATTTTCACCCCTCTACGATCGACCCTGTGAGTGAAGCCGCGGGCACAGCTAGTGATTTATAAATAAGTTTTACAGAACATCTTGATACCCTCATAATTCACTTCTGTACACAACAGACGGCGAAGTGTATAATAACAATGAAAAAATAAAATATTGCATGTTACATTCACATACATATACCTCTAGTGCAAAATTGATTTTCATTCATCTGGTGGAGAGGGGTCGCCGTAAAATGGCGGAAACGGACACAATGAGTACTTACACCGTACCGACTTCCGGTATAGTCGTGTTCAACACTTCAATTATTTACAACCATTTGGCTAGTATTTTATAAGAGTTTAAGGCAAGCTTTCTCAAGAACACAACAAACAAACAAGTATTGTATAAATAAGTTGATAACCCAGGTATAAATTATTTTACTTAACTCAGTAGCGAAGGCTCATAAGAATCTAATTCGCGATGAACTGCCCTTGATATATAATAATAAGAAAGTGTTAAATTACCAATTTTAGTTCATCTGGATTTCCGCCACGAGCGCTGTTAGTAATGTATAAATGAAACGACATGCTTTATAGTATTAAGTCCTTACATATGAAATTGGCGTTTGGTTAGGAATTCCAAATTCAAATTTACCATTTACCAGACAGGGGGAGGGGGGTAGGGGACACTTGACTCTGACAATAATTAGCACTTAAATTTTCATATTTCGCAAACGGATCACTGAATTGAAAAATGTGTTCTACACGATGAAATAGACGAGAAAAATATTCATTCCCATTTTACGTGTGACCTCCTATAAACATTTTTTTTATTTCGAGATTTTATTTTACCACTTTTTCGGCAAAATTATATAAATAAAATATCCACACCAAATTACAGCTTTCTAGTACTAAGAAACTCAAAGCTAAGCCGCGGACAGACAGATGGAAATAGCGAAACTAAAAGGGTTCCTTTTGACTTCGGAACCCTAAAAATGAATGTTTCTATATTAGTACAGTCAGTTTACAATAGACGGCGTGAAATTGGCTTCATTTCCAAAACTAAAAGCTAGTAGTAAATAAACCATCTCTGTTAGAAGCTCTGGCTTTTCCTTGTGTATACCATACCTATTTGTGCATACCGAAATATATCGTTTTAATATAAAATTCAAAAGACACGCTGTTACCTGTTTTTAAATAATAACAGTATCAATGTATTCAAAAGTTGTAGCATGCCAATGATAAGACAATAAGTAACTGGTAATGTCACAACAGTATATTATAACGTGACAAAGACCGCCACGACGCGGCGACGGTCAGGGTCACAAGCCGACCGCAGATGCTGCTACCAAATATAGACCAAAGGACATCGACAACCGCATTGCAGTTTATAACTATACTAAACTAAGATCCTATTTTCGTAACGTTCGCTTTTTACGTTCGTTAATATTAAAAACGAATTCATCTAGTTATACTAATTAAGTAAAAAAAGTAGTTACAACCAGAATGTACCTCACTCAATAAAATTCCTTGGCCAACTACATATACTTGTACTTACAACTATATTTCAGTCTGAACGAATAAAGATTAATGGAAGTTAATGGACATAGTAATATAACGATAACAATATGTAAAGTATTTTATTACATTATTCCCTCTTCTCCCTTTCATAACAGAACCACACGCGCTGGTCTTCGGAGCCACAGTTTTACGGTAACGTACATCTCGGCTCGAACAAAGAAATTTGCTACGTCGTATCTTTGCCGTACTGTGAGACTTTGGAACTGTCTCCCGGCCAGTGTTTTCCCTCTTTCCTACTACATAGAGTCCTTCAAACATAACGTGAAGAGATATTTGAGCAAGCCGGCATGACAGCGACGACTATCGATGAATTGTAAATCCCTCGCCATGCTCTATTGCATGCACTATTAGGTACAGTGTAATCACTATGCCGTGCTTCGATAAAAAATAATAATAATAAAGGGCCAGAAACATTCTGTGTTTTTGCAATGATATTACCATTATTGCTTAGTTAAGTTTTAATCGATAATTTCTTTTAAATGTTTACAGATAACTATTAAATGCAAAACACTTTTAGACACTAAGTGTCTACAAAATTGACTGAAGTTATGTTGCTGCATATATTGGCCAAACAACGGACAAGCGCGGAAAGGAACACATAGCTGCTGTCAAAAATCGACTTACAAATAAGTCGGCCTCGAAGAGGATCCTAGTCATTGGTTAGAACTACACGGACCAAAAGTCCTCTCCACAGATCGTATCTACTACCCTAGAATAATAAGGGAAGCGATTGAAATGAAAAAGTACAAAAATTTCAATCGGGATGGCGGACTAAAATTATCTAAATCCGGTGATAGGACGATTTAAATCTCGGATGCGATCGACGCATAATGCATCAGATACAGTGAGCGTAGTGTACCGGAACATCACTAATGATAATGAGCAGATGAGTGTAGTTACTCATAACTGCCCTCGCTAACGAAGACACTGCAATATTTCATTCCGCTCGTGACCTCAACCTGTGTAACCAAAAAGTAAGTCGCGTTTTAAACCCGCATTGAATATATATTATAATATTCAATGCAACTCCATATACTTTCACAGAATCCTTAACTTTCTAACATTTTCCTGCATTTCTATTCTGATAATTAATTATATTTCTAATCAATAATAGCAATCTTAGAGGTTTTCAACCAAAATTCGGACATAAATAAAACATAAAATAGAAAGAAAATAAATGTGTCAACTGAAATAAAAAAAATTAAAATGAACCTTGTAAACATAAGCTTTTGTTCCCCAAACACAAAGGTATTGCTCATAATAAATAACTACAAACACGACAACACGTGAGAGCAAATTCAGAAGTCACTTATTTTCCGGATATTAGCACACAAGTCACGTGTGGACTATAACCGAAATATCACAGCTAACAAAAAGTTGTTCAGTAAATCAAAACAGTGGAACTGTTGAACAAGTTAGTGTTCCGGTATATTCATATCGCACGCGTCATTTCATCGTGTGGCTATGGCAGCTTCGAGCCGTGTTGCTCTATAAGTTTTTTTAACTCTATATAAATCGGTACTACAAAATGTAGGTTAGCTAAATATGATGATATATAACAGGCAAAACATGAGAACTCAATTACATACACAAAGTATAATCGTCTAAACTTATAATTTCACTTTCTGTGCCCGCGGCTTTGCACGCATTAATAAAGTAGTAGTAGTTTTCATCTCGTAATTTTATTTTTAACCATTTTAAGATTTTTGTAGTTTATAAATTGCAGGTATGGCATGTATACTACCTGTTTATAAAATTTCATTAAAATCGATGCAGGATAAATAAAATGTACTACATATTGATAACCTTTAAATTGCGGAATGACACGGACATTCCGTACACAACACTATAATCGCTCAAGCCAGATATAAAAACAGACACACAGACAACTATTTTTCCTATGACACATTCGTGTTCAGTGGCTTTTAAAATAGCTATATAGCACAAAATATATTAAAAAATATGCAGAAAGAACTTGAATAGACTGTATTAATAATGTAACAAATATTTACTTGGATACCAAGTATGAAAGTTCATTATAGTGATATTTTCAATACATAATGTTTTTGAATATCAATTGACGTGATAATGTTGATGTTAACTTACACAATTATCTATATCTTTGAACCTTAAAAATACCTTTTTATGATAATTAGATACCTGAGAAATAATTCATATTAACACAAAATAAAAATAAAAATAGTTTTATCACATCAGTATAGATTTGTAATAAATAAGTAAGTAAAATTTTTATAAGTATTCTAAAATTATAAGTGCTTAAATATAATGTTTTAAAGGATAGTTAACCAGTCCGCAAGTTTGGTAATTATTTGGTTTGCGAAACGCGCGGGAGCGGCCCCGATGTTGTAGGCGACGGTCAACAAAGGGCAATGCGGGTTGTTCGCCCAAACCATAGGTTCTCAAGCTAACTGTGTTCATCATAAAGCAGAGGCGAATAAAAATGCTTTTGGCACCCCCAAAATATTTTAACTTATTGTCTGTGACGTATATTAAAACACCTTAAGGGAGGTATAGAGCACAGAGAAATTTGTTTTGAGATTTTTTTCTACTTGGGGCAGCCCGACTGGTGGAATACCTCCACCCTACAGAAGATCATAGCCCAATGATCTTGTGTTGTGTTCCTGCGGTGAGTAGGATTTCCAGAGCCCCTTGGGTTAGGGGGGTTTAAGGACGGCAACGCGCTTGTGATACCTATGGTATTTCAAACGTTTATAGGCTACGGTAGCCGCTTACCATCAGGCAGACCGTATACCTGTTTGCCACCTATGTAGTATGAAAACCATAATTAAAACAAAAACAGGAAAGGAATAATGAAATAAATTAATTGTTTAGTTATATTAAGTATTTAATTTTTGATTGAAATAGAGACGTTCTAATCCTATAGAACTGCGGTCATACGTATCAGGAAAACATGTTATTCGCCATTTATTTATCTTCTAGCGCACTTTTAGAACGCCTTAACGCACCATGACTTTTTCTCAGCGTTCTAAAAGTCTCCAGCGGCCATAAGGGGGCGCCATCAACCACTTTGAGAAAGATAGGGCTAATCGCTTCATTTACATATTTCCACACAACTTAATTCCTACAATCAATAATTTATTGTACATTCATTTAGGTTTTTATTATAAACATGAAAAAATATTTTGGTTTATTAATATATAAGTAATTGAATAGAAATATTTTTGTATTCTTAACTGGCGATGGACATTAAATGTTTAATGGTATCGTAGATGACAAATTATGACAATCATTTTGTTTTAATAAAAGCTAGGGGTTTAATCTAAAAGTTAGTATTAACAAAAAACAACTAGTATAAATAACTTATAGTCCAGGTTTGTAAATTTTAATGTAAATAATTTATAGTTGAGCTTAGGTGGCCAATATAATTAAATTGTCTTTAAAACCCCTCGTCTACATAAAACCGACACGCCTCCCGAGAATTGACTTTGTGGTGTCACACGGATAGTTGTCGGTCCACATTAAGGTCCCCTTAAATGGATATGGCAAGACAAACATATATATCTCTTGTATAAATTATTCTAAATATATTTCGACTGCATTTATACACCGGCATTTATATAGCGTTTCATATTATAGTTTTTTTATATTACTTGATTATTTTATCTTTATACCTTTAAGGCCTCTTAATATATGCCTGCTACCACTACACTTATATATATACTGCTATACTTGCTATCGACTTCATGTTGGCTCTTATTTCCAAGCACCAATCAGAGTGTGATACAAAACACCTACAACACTTCAGTTTACACAACATACCTCAATAATCAGCCTGTGAAACATACAATTATCCTATAATTTTCTTAGGTATATCAGTGCCTAGAGAATAATTAGTTCTAATAAAAATTGTTCAATTGCTTGTCGTTTAGATGGGAAAATCTCCTAAAAATACCTGCAAAGTTTTGAAGTATAAAATAATTGTATTTTCCCACAAACCAGCCGTGCTCACGATGGTCCACGACGCGTTCATTTAGTTCTCTGGAGTAGTAAACTATTATCAACCTATTAGCAGCCTCAGTTAAGATCGTTATGTTTTTTGTTTACAAATTATGTTATTGTACATATTTATAATTCAACTGTATTTAAATTATTTCATTGCTCCATGGTTATATTCACTTTATCATATACAAAATGCGTTACCAAATATTATGACAAATTTAAACTTCTGAATTTTTGATAATGTCTTGTCATTTGTTTGTGAAACTTTTCTCTAGAGATGTGTAGACGTCATATTTGAACCTACAGCTAGAACTTTAGTAACATCGGATAGTACCGACGGGACGGGATGGATTATTTTACCTTTATGGAGTCGTAAAGAATAATTTTCAAAGATAAATTTAGTTTATATTATAAACTTGTTTTTTTTTGGCAATAAGGTATCACAATATTATCTTAATACTTGAGACACCTGAGCAAATCTATCGTAATACATCCTAGCTAGCGTTATACGTTACGTATATACGTATACGTTAGTCTAGCGTAATACATCCTTATGAGTAACGAGAAGGGATGCTCGATCTGAATCGATCTTTCAAAAAATCGATTTTATTCAATATGATTTTCGTTTTTCGAATCAATTTCCGCCAATACGATCTTGACATAGATCGGATCGTATTCTCATAAGATCGGTTGAAAAAATCGAATGTATAGATTTAGAAGTAAAATAGCAAACTAGCAAAACTATTGTTATGGTCTCATTTCGTCAATCCTATATTGACACTATCATATTTTGTAAGTTGAAATAAATTCCTATCATTGAACTAATATAAACAACATTATTGAAGTACCGGTCAATTTGTTAAGTCCCGTTACACTTATAGAGGGTAGATCGTTTTTTTGTTTACTTTATTGCGATCTTCTAATCTGGCCTGTTAAATTCATACTGTTCATAGGTTTAATTTAGTACGAACAAGACAGACCGCTAATTATTTTAAAAATGGATCTACCAATGATTTCATATGTTTGGAGTTTTTTCATTAAATACAAGACTGGTGGCAAATGCAAACTGTGCCAAATAACAGTTAAAACTGAAGGAAATATAGCAAATCATCTCAAACGACATCACAGCGAGACATTGATTTAAAACAAAGGTGTAACTAAAAGTGGAGAAAGCTCTGTCTCTGCTGCTGCAATACAAGAAGCAATGTTGGCTCAATGGTAGCGTGTACGACTTCGCGTCGATTGACGTGAGTTTGAATCCCTGCAATGAGCCTGAGCTTTCGGTGAAGGAAAACATCGTGAGGAAACCATAGCATGGTGGTAGGGCTTTTTCTGATGCCCACCTAGCTAGCTACCACCCTCAAGTTGAAAATCTGTTACTAAGCACCAATAGGTGTGTTCGGGCAGCTGCACTTGAGAGCCAGTCTTCCACTAGGTTTAGCGTGCTACCATCTTGGGCCACATCGTCACTTCATTTCAGGTAAGATTGTGGCCAATACGCCAAAAACCAATAACAAAAAAGAAAAAAGTCAGCCTGTGTAAGTGTCCCTCTACTGGGGGAAGGACCTCTTTCTAAGGGAGGGTATGGGCTTAATTACACCACGCCAGCCCACGACGCATTGGTGATTTCAAACAGTTCTAATCAACGGTTCTATTTTTTTTCCACATACAAGAACATTTCTCAAGCATTTAGATTTCCTCACGATGTTTTCGTTCATCGTCAGCCGATAGTTTTACCAATATAAATGAGTAAATTTACGCGAATTCTAAAAAACTCGTTGGTAGATACATGCCAGGGCTCGAACCTGCGGATATCGAATCGATATTCCGCCGATCTAAACCTCTCGACCACCATGACTAATAAAATTAAATATAATATACTCGTATTAAAAAAATTAAATTTATTATAAGATTTATTTAATATAAATCTTTTTTGCTAACATCTTTCAAATAACACAATTCTATATAAATTATTTCGACTGTGAATTTGATTATTAAACATGTTATTAATGGTAATTGTCTTTTCATTATATTAACAAGTTAGCAGACAAAGTTAGACAATTTAATGATAAATTAATATTCTACCCATTGCTGACCGTAAGCTCAATATATGTGATAACAGTCACAGAATATTACGATAACAGAGCGCTACGTCGACAATAATTATCAATGGATGGCCTCTTGCATTCAATTATAGTGGACCAATATAGACTTAAAGGATAATCATTGGTATTATGCAATTCTATATAACCTTAGTTAGTAATAATAGAACTAGAATTACTTAGTATATACATCCTTGTGCTTGAGATATAACTTTATTATGTTTTGAATTTAACAAAATCACACAATAACATAAAGTTCATAATAACTGATTCTATCAAATTTTATAATAGGACTACCTTGATCCCAATACCGGAGACTAGGGTGCAAAAATATGACAGTACTGACGCCCTTTCGATTAACGACTTGATTGATCATTACTTTAAACAATTCCTGTGAAAGACATAAGCCTAATAGTGAAAGGATAAAATACCTTGAACAAAAAAAAACAGTAATTTAAAAAAAATAATTGTAAAATATAATGATCAGGGTTGATAGAAAACTATCTAGGTTATTTAAATTCCAGCATTATATTTGCACCAGCGTATAACATATAAAACATTGATAAAAAAAAATTGTTCTACTGAAAAATATACTGCCGGCTTTATCGAAAAAAAAAACACTAAATGCGCATCATCATCATCATCAACCTATATTAGTCCACTGCTGGACATAGGCCTCCCCTAATGAGCGCCAAAGCGCCCTGTCTTCAGCTGTCCGCATCCAGCATCTGCCTGCAGTCTTTCGCAAATCGTCATCCCATCTGGCTGGAGGGCGTCCTACACTACGTTTGCCGAGTCGCGGTCTCCACTCAAGAACCCGTTTACCCCAGCGGTTGTCGGTTCTTCGCGAGATATGGCCGGCCCACTGCCACTTCAGCTTGCTAATTCTTTGAGCTATGTCGATAACTTTGGTTCTCTGTCGGATGTATTCGTTACGAATCCTATCCTTCAGAGAAACTCCGAGCATAGCTCTTTCCATAGCACGCTGAGCGACTTTGAACTGGTGGACCAACCCTACCGTGAGTGTCCACGTCTCAGCTCCGTAGGTCATTACAGGTAGGACGCACTGATTGAAAACTTTCGTTTTCAAACATTGCGGTATGGATGACGAGAAGACTCTACGTAGTTTCCCAAACGCTGCCCAACCCAGCTGGATCCTTCTCTTGGCCTCCTTCTCAAAATTGTTTTTACCCAACTGCACAATCTGCCCGAGGTAAGTGTACTCAGAAACAATTTCAAGAAGATGACCATCCACGACGACCGGTCCTGGATCAATGTGGCCATTGATCATGACTTTGGTTTTATCCAAATTCATGCCAAGACCGATACGTCGCGAGGCTGAAGCTAGGCCGTCCAGCATCCGGGTTAGCTCCTCTAGCGACTCCGCCATTAAGACTATGTTATCAGCGAATCGCAGGTGCGAGATGTATTCGCCGTTTATGTTTATGCCCTTACCTTTCCAGTCCAGCGTTTTAAACATATCTTCCAATGCGCTCGTGAACAGTTTCGGGGATATGACATCCCCTTGCCTCACTCCTCTGCGCAATTGGATGGGTTTAGACTGCTGGCCCTGTACTTGGACACTCATAGTGGCGGCTTCGTAGAGACATCTCAGCACCTCGATATAACGATAGTCTACTTGGCAACGCTGTAAGGATTCCAGAACAGCCCAAGTTTCGACAGAGTCAAAGGCCTTCTCATAGTCCACAAAAGCAAGACACAGGGGCTGATTATACTCTTCGGACTTCTGTATAATCTGCCTCACTGTGTGAATGTGGTCTATGGTGCTATATCCTCCGCGGAACCCGGCCTGTTCCGGTGGCTGGAACTCGTCGAGTCTCCTGGCGAGACGATTCGTGATCACTCGTGAAAACAGCTTATAGACGTGGCTCAGGAGAGTGATGGGTCTGTAGTTTTTAAGGAGGGCTTTATCACCCTTCTTAAAAAAGAGCACCACCATACTCCTGCTCCACGCCTTAGGAGTTCTCCCACTGTGAAGGACGGCACTGAAGAGTTTCTGTAGTTCCTGTATAATAGGAGCTCCTCCAGCCTTCAGAAGTTCCGAAGTAATTCCGTCCTCACCGGGGGCTTTTCCATTTTTAAGCTGCCTCAGAGCTAACACTATCTCGTCTTGACTGATATCAGGCAGTTCGTCGGTATAGTGGCGTGACAGGGTGGCTCTGGAATCATGGTCGTCTGGTCGGGAATAGGGGGCATGTACAGTGTACAGACGGCCATAGAAATCCTCTATCTCGGCGAAGATCTCCGGCTTCGACAATACGGTCCTCCCGTCGTGCGTTTTAAGTTTCGACAGATGGCTCCTGGCAAGCTGCTGAGTGAATACTTTGGACCCTCGGTTTCGCTCTATCGCCTCTTCAATGAGGCGTGTATTGGAGCTCCGAAGGTCGCGCCGTACCATCTTCGCAATTTTCTTGTTCAGGTTTGACCTGTCTGAAGAAGTCGCTTGGGTGGTTTCCCGTCTTCTTGTGATCAGCCCCAGAGTGTCATCCGAGAGTTTGGACTTCCTGCCAGTACGCTGTTTTTTGCAAAACTTGATGCCCTCGTCGCTCAGCGTTTCGACCAGATTGTGTAGGGTCTCGTCAGCGTCATCAGTGGGTTCCAAGGCAACAAATCTATCCCCAAGAAGTTGCTGGAACTTCTCGGTGCCCGCCATGATTTGGATTGGGTTAGGCCGGAGCGTGGACATCATCAGACGGTTTCTTTCTAGCTTCAGGTTGATATTCAGAGAGCCTCTGAGCAGTCGGTGATCAGATCCGGTATTGAACCTGTTGACCACTGAGACATCTCTGAATATGTGCTTGCTATCCGTCATGATGAAGTCGATCTCATTTTTAGTCACAGCGTCGGGGCTTTGCCATGTCCACTTCCTTTGAGGCTGTTTCTTAAAGAAGGAGTTCATTAAGAACAGCCCCTCTTTCTCGAGGAAGTTGACAAGCATTTGCCCCCTGTGGTTCCTAACTCCATAACCATGTGGGCCTATTCGGGATTCATTGCCAGTCTGGGTTCCCACCTTGCCGTTAAAGTCCCCCATAACAACGTTGAAGTGAGCCTTAGTGGTGTTGTGCAAGGCTTTGGATATGTCCTCATACATATCCTCCACTTCATCATCCGAGTGTGTCGAGGTCGGTGCTTCTTCCTCTATGGCAACGATATTATCTATGTAATAAAGCAGTCGACGGAATTTTTGGCAGGATCTTAAACTGCCATGTAGTGGTTTTTATTTTTATTCATAAATTTGTGTTATTTGACCCTATATTGAGTAATAATACAGGTGGCGTTTTGCATAATAAAGCTTGGTTATTGTGCACAAGTGAAGCGGATTAGAAATAATATCATGGATCATTAATTCTAAGATGCCGCAAAACCTCCATAGAAAGTTCTAACAAGGGAGCCACCATCTTGTTAGGATCCTGAAATTTTCATAAGACTGTAAACTATATTCACTCGATAATTGCAGTAATGGTTTTCAACAAAGAAAACCGGTTGCCAAGTAAGGAAAACGAAGAAGAAGAAGAAAACAGTCGATGTCACTGGTAAATAACATTAATATACGAGTAAGGAAAAAAAACTATGCACGTTGTTTTCCAAGCTAAGGTCGTTCGAACACTTATAGTAAGTATATGACTCGAAAATTAACAAGTTACACTGAGCGGTAACTTTTAAACTTTAGCGCTATCCTTGTCACAGGATATGACAAATTATAAGTGAACTCGATATGACTGTCGGGGTCGCGTTGTGCGAGCGTCGAGATAATATCATTGCTGTGTTAAGTGTTAAGAGAATTACAAACTCCTCTTAAAGCCGGTACACCCTATTACCTTTAAAACGAAAAGCTTGTTCAATATATAAATGCAAAAGTAAAGACTATACCTATGTATATATATAACAGGATTGCATAAAAAGCCTATGATAATCTTTATTTGCAACTATGTATGTGAAAACAAAGCATTAAAAATTATTCGCTTATGAATTATAGATTATAATTTTATTATAATGTTTTTGTATTAATCAAAATTTACTGAGATAAAAAAAGGTTACACTTGATAGATTTACACTTGTCTTTAAACCACTCACCAATACAAGTTCTAACAATTATATAAAAATCTAATAATACTTAAAGTGTGCTTCATTGTTTTGCCAATATATTTCATTTTACAAGTTGAACGACCCACCACATTGTACATAACTGCATTTTTGCAAGGTTTATATCATCTTGGCTTTATGGTGAATAAAGTACCTACGTTCAATGAAAAATATGCGTTACTTTGTCACAACTTGCAATGTCCATAGTTTATGATAGCTTTATGGTTAGTTCCGCAGTTTAATGTTGAAGGCATAAAGTTAATCTTTACAGTCGAAATTAATCTTTTACAGAAATGGGATCATTATATTTTTTATCTATTTTAGATCGTTTTGCTTGTGATTTGTATTGTATTTTAGAATTAAATAAAGAGATTTAAGATAAATATTAATTAAATTTTTGTTTAAAAATTAGAACTAGATCCTGAAGACTTAAGACATATAAATAGATATGAGATAGTACCTATTAATTACAATCCAAATATAAAACATTTTTTTTATATATAAAGGTATTGTGTGCGTCTGTTAGTGATTCTACAACTTCTGAACGACTCGACCGAATGAGCTCATATAATATTTTATCGAGACGATGTTTTATAGATATGTTAGGGTCCGATAGATGGAGCTGTGGTTAGCCATTAATAAACTGAAAGGGTAACAGGTCAACAGGGTCAACAAGTATGTAGATATTTTATTCTTCATACCAAATTAGAACATAAGAATATACATAAAACAAATAATTTCTATAAGTACCAATCGTAAATGTAGACGAAAATAAATCTCACGAGTAATTTCGAGACCTTTAAAACGAAAGAATGAAACAGCTGGTAAAATTATGCAACAATGCTTTTATGAATAGCGTCTATGAAGTATTGAAAAATATAATGGATGAACTCAAATGTCAGAAATCAAGGTAATGAGATAAAATTATGTTATTTTAAATACAACAATCAATAAGAAAACGAAATTAACCGAGAGTTTTGAAATGTTAAATAAAAAGCAATCTCACAAATATGTTAATTTAGAGACAAATATAAAAGACATTCTTCATATTACTTTAATCGTGTTAAATCTACAATTGTGAATATAAAAATAATTATCAATGTTGATAAAATAAGATGAACGTCTTCATGCCCTTATCCCACTCAAATAGAGCCGATGGGGTTAAAGAGTTCTCGAGTGGCGATCTGCGTACCGTAAGATGCAGCGTACGCAGACCCACAACAAGGTGGACCGACGACATGGTCAAGCTTGCTGGAAGCCACTGGATACTAAAAATGCAGCACCGATCATTGTGGCGATCTTTGGGAGAGGCGTATGTCTAGCGGTGGACGTCTTTCGGCTGAAATAATTATGGTGAAAATAAGAGTCTACACAACATTTTTTCCTATTCCATTCTTCGCTCTCCAATGTCATATCAGTATTCACATCTTTTAAACACATATCATTACTCAAACAATCCATTGACACCTTTTTCGGTGTGAATAAGACACTATATTATCAGCACAATAGTTCCTCGATAGATAATGGCTCTAAATCGAACATTAAGCGGATTATTGATGAATCTAATTATCTAAAGCGCTTTGACACAACTCGAACAATCTGTAGGTAAAGTTTGTATGCAAAAGTCGATGTTGAACCGGGACCACGATTGGATTGTCTACGGGGCAAAGTTTGATAGCTTCCAGGAACATTGTTAGATAAATTCGCGTATGAATTATTGAGTTCACACTATACATTCGAGACACACAATTCTAACAAAACTTTGCCTCGCGTTAATTTTATATCTGGCATAACTAGATTTCATCTAGGACATGTGAGTCAGTTAAACCAGTCCTTTGTTGCCATAACTTCCTTTAGATTTTACAGATATTTCGTCAAATTTAATAACAGTCTTTATAAAGTATACCAAGGTCTAATTTTACATTATATTTAATCTTAGTATTCATTCGTGTATTTAAAATACAGTATCATTTACTAACTCTCTTATCATATTTTAAAAGCCGTTTCAATGTGCAGTAATATTCAATTATTTTCTCAAAACACATAATTATGGCATCTACGTTATTTTATGAATTGAATGTCCAGTGAATTATAATTCAAATTCAACCGATACTAAGTATATAAAAAAATACTATTAAGAATTATTCATAATAATTTATAATATTAGGTAAACACTTGTAATACCTACTAATACAAATTGTATTATTCATTTATGTACAAAAAATATGAGCTATGAGTAAGCAGGCAATCTAATAAAATCTAAATTTGATTGCTTAATTTAAGAATATTCCGGAAAACTATGTTTTTCTAAATTACTCATAACCTTCTAACCTTTACTTCGTTTGTCACTTGTTAACAGGAAAATAACAAAAGAATTACTAAAAATCTCACTAAATATAGGATATCTATACTGTTCGGCAGCTATTTTAAGAGAGTGATTTGCTGGAATACGTGCAATCCAAAGCTTGAAAACTATAATTGTCCGCGCGTCACGAATCCGCATTCTCTCCAGACCCGTAGGATAAAGTTCAAAGGGCATTCTCTATCGGCCCTTTGTATCTTAGGATGTGGTTTGAATTGCAACCGTAAATTATTACCTTATTTTTATTATTTACAGTGCGATATGTGTAAATTGCTACAATTATTCAACCTTAGTAAAGTGTCGGCTTCGTTCATAGTAAGAAATATTTTTTAAATTACCTGCCTACTATAACGACCACTTACTTCGTAATAACAGCTAAAAGTAATTTTCAAGCAAATTAGACCTTTAACATTAATTTAACTATTTACTTTGATTTTTAGAATGACATTAATCTTTATTTTGTCCTCTAATTATGTGTTTATAGTCCTATAAATAGGCACAGGCCTTTATCATACAAAGAAAAGTATAGTCCATACATAAGCCACCCAAAGCATGCGGCTGTTAATTGCGTAATATTCTCAAATAAATATAATTCTAATAAAATACTACCTGTGATTGAAACGTGACTTCAAAGCTGAAAAACATTGCAAGTGCAACCATCCATCCAATTTTGTAAGTAATTAATATTTTCTTTAAATGCCTTAAGAATATATTTTTGTATATTATGCATTAGAAATAACAAAAGCGAATGTAAATGATTGAGAAATATTTATATTAATTCTATACCAACAATATAGTATTTTCTTCCCGCCATACTCCTCCGTTTTGATCCCCATCCTAACCGTAGTGCTGCGAACGCAGTGCTTGAGTAACAAAAGAGCCGTTGAACTTCCTTACCGGCAGACATTTTCCAAAGTCCTTGATAACCTGCCGCGAAACAGACGGATAATTCCATTGCCTAACGACTTTCCGATATCCAAGAACCGAGATACGAGAAATGCAACTTTGTTTATTAAATTTGTACTAAAATACAAATAAATTATCAATCTTATTTATTTATTCTTACGGCTGAACAAAGTATGTATTTATAATTGAATTATTTTTTATTTTATCCACTATAGAGTGCCGTTGGTAAGACAAATCGGATCTGTTGTATCTTCTCAGTGGGCAGCCTTCTACTATATGTGGTAGAATCGATTCATCCACACTGGTATTTAAATTCAGCGAATCTTTAATGGCATGTACGCAATCTGCCGAACTACACCAATCGTTTAAATAAATTTAAGTAATCCTAACGAAAACTACTGTACTGTAACAAATATGAGAAAATTATTATGATTACTGTGTACTTACAACTTTCCATTTATCTTCTTCGAGTGCCTCTCTAACTAGTGAAAGTTGACAATCAGCTCTGCATATTATGTTTTGTCCCTGGCAAGGTGAAAGAGTTCTACAATCGGTTTTCGTTTTCTCAGCAACTTTTCTCATCATCAGAAGTTGCAAGAGCTCACATATGTCACGTTTAAGACATCATGTATCTATATACCCACATTTTGAATGTTTCTGTACGTTTCCTGAGATCTCTCTTAATAGTCCAGGCCTCACATCCGTATCATCCAACCAAATATAAATAAGACTAGAAAAAATGAACCTCAAACTCAATTTGAAGCAATGATAGCGTGAATAGTAGCGTTTTTGTACATCGCGTCGATCGACGTGAGTTCGAATCCCTGCCTCATTGCAGTTTTCCATGTAGGAAACATCGTAATGAACCATAGCATGGTGGTAGTGCATTTTCTAAAGCCCATCTGGCTAGCTATTACCCTCAAGTTGAAAAGTGGCTAAGCACTTGTAGATGTGTTCCGACAGCTGTACTTGTGAGCCAATCCCTCACTAGGCTTAGCGTGTTACCATCTTGGGCCGCATCTTCACTTAATATGAACGCTAAAGACCCATAAATAATAAAAAAAATTAAAAGCGTGTAACCGTCACAAGCGATTGAAGTAAAACTTTTTGGCGTTATAAGAGATGGCGATTAAGTTAAAAATAAATGCATCATATGAGATTTTTTTGCATAACAGTCCTTATTTTTGAAGAATTCGCAGTAATAAGTCGCACGTTTTTGAACTTGTTTACTAGACTATTTATATACTATTCTTATTGCCAACACCGTCACAAGGGTCACCATAACCCCGGCGGTCACCACCATCCCGACGGTCATCACCACCCCGACGGTCACCACCGGACTTCGTTGCATTGTCGTCCAGTTACCTCCTAGTCGCGCCTAAAGAAGTTTTACTTCAAAAAATAAATAAACTCAAACTAATTTCCCTTTTTAAGACGAAATGAACAAGAATTCTTAAAATACAAACACGTTCACTAATTACGCAATTCACATAATTACCGCGTGGGATAATTACAGGTAGAACATTACTCGGAATGTACTTTTCAACTCGAAATTCTTGTGACAAACGTGATAATTTCCTGCGGGTGGGTACGCGAAACTTCTGCCGTTCGCGTTCGTAGAAAAGCGCACTCGTAGTATTTGTGGTGAAACTGCGGCGTTGTCTATCTTTATAATGAAAACTTGGGAACGTATTCACAAAAACTCTTTAACAACCTCACTAGCAATCTACTTTTGTTTTATTTTTAACTATCCGTGCCCCACGTATTCACCCGTGTTAAATTTTTTCGACCAATTTTCTACCGCGCCGCCGTCGCCTACGTACTCGTGTGGCCTGTCCTTGTTCAAACTTCCCCAACTTGCCTACAGCTTTCCAGATTGCTTGACTTTCATGGTTACTGCTTTGCTGATTAGATTCATAGCATAATTTGTTGTAACCTATAATATTCCTCAATAAGTAAGCTATGAAATACAAAAATAATTTATTAAAACTGACTAGTGTTGCTAGAGATTAGCGCATTCAAACAAACAAACAATCCCTTGAGCTTATTATAGATTAATTATAATTTTCAAGCACTCTTACTGCTATCACATATATTTAGAAACAAAAAATGCAAACGAAAAATGTTAGATTCCAAACTATTCTTCATTATTTTAATATTTTACTTTAGAAAATAAAGCGACTTTTCGACTTTCGACCTATCGAACAGCTGATAATGAACAGCAGTTGGGCCTGAATTTTTCTTTTCTATGTTATGTCTCATCTCTGACTATATATAGTTGTTCTGTAAACTATAGAATTTATATAGGAATAAACTAAACTATATTATGCTACATATATCTATATACAAAAGGATAAGTGACTGACTGACATATCAACGCCCAGCCCAAACTACTGGGGCAAGGATTGTGTAAATTTGAATGAGGTTTCCTTATACACTGTAGGTGACTTACTAAAATCTTTTTGGAAATTCAACCCCTATGGTGGTGAAAAAGGGGATGAAATGTTGTATGAAAATCTGACTTTTTTTGAAGATAAGATTTATGAGAATTGGTATTTAGCAATTCAGTTAGCTTTCTAAAAAAGACGTGTTTCATAGTTTTTTTTTTCAAATATAATACCTAATTGTGTATAAGACGGGATGCGCGTTATGATTCCATAATGGCTATTGGCTATGATATATTCAATTAAAAAACAAAATTACACCCAACTAGTCAATTCATATGACAAAAAACTGTTACGGTAAAAAGTAAAGTGTATATATATTATCTATTTTAATAGACTGTCCCCATTTTACACTACATGTCAAACCATAAGAATACAAATATTTTATCAAACATGCCTTCTATACAAACTGACCATGTCCACTATACAAATACATAGTAAAAAAAAAATAACTAAATTATAACACTGGTGTTTGGCTACCGACAAAAAATTCACGTGTTCCAGTAACATAACATTTCGTTTATCTACATTCCTATCTTTGATCACGTGTGGAAAATAAACTTCATGTACATATTTGTCACGATCAATCATTTAGCAAGGTCATCTGACCCGTACCGTTCAGGTGTCCATTGTTCTATATTTTTGTAACACGATTTACATTAAAAAAAATATGTAAGAGTTATTTTACTTGTAGAATCCCCTTGAAATTACTTTTATTGGTTGTAAGTACATACTTAGTTAAACATATATAACACTATTTCAAATAATCACAATGTTTTGGAATTCACTTGTTTTTCTTCCTATACGACAATTTTTAATTATTTCATTATTTAGGTGAAATTAGATATAAATGTATAAAAACGAATGCCTTTATGTTTGTCCTATATGCATTCCTATAATATTCAATCAATTGCAATGATACTCTGGCAAGTAACTGTGTGAGTACCCGCGAAGGTTCTTGAAATAGTACAACCATTTTACAACAGGTGGCCCGCGTGTCGAGTCATTTTGAAAAAAAAAACTGGACAGAGTTATGGGTAAAATTAACCCTTGTAAAAATACTTGTATTAAACTACCATTGGTAAATCATAAACGCTTAACTTCACTTACGCTTATGTGACAACTATTGTTAAGACTCTGAAAACAATAGATAATTTATTCCCACGACTATTGATTGATTTTTTACTCCATATGTTCATTTTTCTACTTCCATTGGTTAAAATATTACAGTAGTGTTTAATACACTAGATTTTATAGGACAAGGTCACGTTCAATAATGCTTTTTTTTTCAATATTGTGACGATTCCTCCAAAGCCGCATTGATGCTTTGTATAGGTTGCGGCGACGGACTTTCCGCATTGTGTAGGTATAATACAGACGTCATCAGTAAGAACTTAGAACCGCTTCGGTTGCGAAGGGGAATTGCCTCGCTGAGCGTATTTTATCTCCTGGATCATGGTGAGTATTCTAAAGAGTTTTTTGACCTTATCCCATCACCCCTCCACTACAGAACCACGCAGACTGACATTCGAAGTCAATAGCTATACAGCAGCTTTAATTTTGGCAAGAAGAAAGAAGTTAATAAATTCTTATGTTTGCCGTAGTGTGAAGATGTGGAATCGCTCTCCGACCAGCGTTTTCTTTTTATCCTACGATATCGGGTACTTCAAATGATGCGTGAGGAGGCAGTTTTGCAGGTTGGCATGACAGTGACGACTACTAATGAAAGTCACCGGCGGTCGCAGATGCTTCGGGACTATATTGTACTTTCTATCAGTTACTGTGCAGTCTTTTTGCCAAGCAACTATAAAAAAACTAATGGTTCATTACATAGATGGACTATTTAAAACTGCATTTCATATTTTAGTTGTCTTTTTTTTCTCTATTTTTATTTTAAAATCTATACAACAATTATCATAAAAATCACATAAGTGTACGCATAACATAATAATTCTCCATGTTATCTTTTATCGTGGAATTATGAGAATGTATAGTCCACCATTAATTGACTGCTTTTTTTATCGTCGAAAACTATTGTAGCATTCCATTTGGGAATATTGCAAATATTATTTTTGGTTTTTGTATTTATTAAAGGGTCACAAAGTATTTATCTAAAATTTGATTTAGCGTTATAAATTTAGATAGGTGGAGTCATTTTAAACTACTATAAAAAAATAAGTACCTACTGTCAAGTTGGTCTGCTACATTCTCAACAAAAAATATGTCATCCGTTACACTACAGTTCTAAGAATGTGAAGAACATTATTCCTATAAACGGAATGTAAAAAAATATGAGACAACAAATCTATGAACGATTGTTTATCAGTAATATAATCTAAGCAAAACCCATGTAAACTCATTTTATACAGTGATCCGCAACAAAAGAATTCGTCAGAATAAAACTATATTATGAGTCTATAATCTATATTCCGATATGTCGACGTCCCCAGGTTCAGTCCGACCGTTCAGCGTGTCCATTTGAAACTCAATTTGTGCAGACTTCAGTTCCAATTGTTGCAGTGCGCAATCAATTTTAATATAGGCCAGCCGTCACTACGAGTATATGCAGCTCGTACGATACACAACGACAAATAGTGTAGCAAGCTTGATTATTACAATATAGATATATATATAAAACTTGGTTAGTAGGATAGGTCGGTATATATTTGGACAAACTTTAATATTAAACAAATGCTTTGAATATTTTAACAATATTGATAAGAATTAATTGTGAAATCTTCATACAGTAAATTATTTGTTGTTTTTACTTAAGTATTAAAATAGCTAATAGGATATTTAATATTGAGGAAATGGTAAATACAGTTTTTAATGCGAACAAGAATGTATTTGGATATGCTCGTAGAATTTAGAAACTCCGAAACTTTCATTTAGGTACTAAAAATGGCGAAAAAAGTAAACACTTTTTGGATCTGTTGCGAATTTACAAAGATATTTAGCTTTTGCCCTCGACTTCTTTCTCGTCGCCTTCGAAATGAAACAACAAATATGCAAAGAAATATTTATTTTTAACTGCATGCCACTAGATAATTGAACGAACCGTTACTTTATAAACAATCTAGTAATATTGTAAACCATCGGTAGATAGTTATGCATTCCGGTATGAGCCAAGAAATGATAGCGATGCGTGTGTGAGTTAAAAACCGCTGAGTTACGTCTAGATAGTTGGGTGGTCATCCGGGCTGCATAATAAACCATCGATGATTGTTTTAGCATTTTAAGTGAGTTTTGTAAGAATTCTCAATTGTATCGGACAATAAATTAGCTTTTCAAATAAGCTTATTGAAGTATACCGAGTTTTGACTAGATTATAAACAAAAACAATTTATTTTGGATCTTTCAGATAATTGTCAACAAAATCATGATACTTGGACTTGGAAAATGTGAATTTTCAACGGCTAATTTGTTCACGTTATGCTCAACCTAACCTAACCAATCCAATAAGTTTATAAACCTACAAAAATGTAACTATTAATTTGTAGATTTTTGTCCGTTTACAATCTAGCGATAGTTTACAATATCACTAGATTGTTGATAAACTAATGATTCGTATAGTTATTCGGTGTCATGCATATATAAACTAACGCGAAAGAATTCTGCAAAAGTATGACGATATTCATCTCATCCTTTCTTCTTACCCTGATACGCTATGATAATAGATATACATTATTACGTTTTGTAACAACTGGCATTTTATTTTTAGTTCTTAGTAGGTAGATGTACAGGCATTATTAGATTGTTTACGGTTGTCAAAAGACGTTGGTACAAATAAATTAACCTTACTTACTTTCTTTCCATCTTTTAAATTAATTAATCTTTAACACTTTGAAGATGACTGTTATAATTAATTATTAAGCCTTTGCAATTGCTTCATAAGCAAAACTAATTTCACAACAAAAATATTGCCTAAATGAGAACTCTGTGTGGAGTATAGTTACAAATTGCTGATATTGGTCGGCAAGATTAAAGTTTTAATACGATCAAATGGGTTTATGTAAAACCCTGGTATTATTCCAATTGTTATATCCGGTCGGAGCAGTGCTCGCGAATGTTTATGGCGCCAATATACCGAGTTGTGCCGGTAACAAAAATTTACTGGACCTGGGTTCTCCCTTTTTTACAGACTATCCATTTCGTGCATGTTCATAAAAAACCAATTTCGAGGGTAGTTTTAGTGGATTTATAGTAGTTTTGTATAAATATTTATCTTTGTAAATAAAACGTTTGGTTTTAGGGTTAGGGTGTAACATCAAAGTTGTTTTGAATTGTTCATATTCAATCTGCACAAAATAGTGTTGGTAATTCGTATTTGGATATTCGTAAATAATTTTGTAATGTCGGAGTCAAATTAAATGAAGAAGCAGTGATGTGTGTACGGACAATACGTCGATGCACGTGAGTTTGAATCCCTGCAATAAGGCTGAGCTTTCGATGAAAGAACACATCTTGATGAAACCATATCATGGTGGTAGGGCTTTTTCTAATGCTCTCTTGGCTAGCTACTACCCCCAAATTGAAAACCTGTTAAACCTATAAAAGATTAAAAAATAAATAAAAATAAGGATGTTTTCAAACGTGACAGAAAACATAACCACCTTATAAATGAAAAAATACCTTTCTTTGGTGTAATCAGTGCATCGTGCTTAGACAGCAAATATTACTTATACAGGCTGCTCCGAATTACTGCTTACTAACAAGTGCGAATATAATAACCGTGGTTGTTGTTGATAGATTAATGTTTCCCGGTTGTGTATTTAGAAGTGAATCTATTGATGTATGCCGGTAGATGCAATTGAGAACCAGTCCAAATTCCTAGGTTTACCATCTTCGACCACATCGTTACTTAACATCATGTGAAATTGTGACCTAACACTAGCTTATAATTTGATATAAAAGTGAGTTGTCGTAGTTAACCTGGCATATGTGAAATATTGTTATTGAAAGATACTGTAATCAATACAAGAATATATCAATTTTTAAATTAATAAAGCCGCTATTTACGTACATGTCTAGTATTCGTCAATTTCGTGTTTACAAATCGAGTATCTTTAGCTAATTGGCTCTACATCCAGACGGAACGTAATTGTCGTAAAATAAAATCGTCCTCACAATTAACAAAGAGAAATTTAAAATTTTCGAAGAATGAGAATGTAGATAACTTTAAAAACAAAGCTGATAACATGAAGAATTCAAACGTTTAAGACATGTACAATGTACATGTACATGACAATGTAGTAAGAAGAATTAACATATAAATGGCGGTAAAACAAATCTGATTATGACGGCTTTTGCTATCGATTTTACCTCTTATATTTATGTACTTGCCTTCTTCGTTGGATGTGTTTCTTACATTTTTATAAAAAGTATTTTATTTCATATTTAACGACATAACCGACTTCTATGCCATATTTCATTAGTAGCAGTCCAGCCGCTTATACATATAATGGACAAATATTTAAACAAACGTTCTTTCGCATTAAGGCTTTGGCCATACTACGGCTAAACCGCAGCGGTTGTTAACCGTGTGATTTTGCGAGTCAATGAAACTAATACAAGAGGCCTCACTTGCAGTTTTTTCCGCGACTGATTTTAAAACCGTGAATTGTAACAAAATGGCTCGCGGGTAAAAACCGCGCCAATACTTGTAATGAATAGAACTTAGTTGCCGCACACACTTCGCGTTAACCGCAGACGGTTTTTTGGCCACTATTCTGCAGACCGCCATGATGAATGTTGTCGCATCATTGTAACTATGTCGTCGACCGAGTTGAATCAGAGTCTGTTTCAAACAAATCAGAGTATAAAAGTTTATCGAAAAAATCATAATGGAAGTATAGAAAAAAAAAGGTTTATACGACACTACTTTGCGTTCCTATATTAATAGATAATTTCTCAGGATGTTCTCTTAAATCTTGTTATTTCTTATGAAAGAAGCTTTTCTCAAATCTACGGGTACTGAGTGGATGGACCCAATATTTGCGAAATTAGGGTTGACATTATCTTTTTCTATTTCTTAGAATTAGAGCAACAATATATACTGCTCTCTTGAAATCCATCTTCAAACAAAATAGAGGGCAATTTCGCGGTGGTTAATCGTAGTGTGTGCTATCGAGTCGTTTTGCGGTATAGCCGTTAACCGCTCGCTGGAAAAAGCTGTAGTGCGACCTTTGCGTAATAATACCTGTACCTATGACCTATAAGATAGTTTAGACGGCTAAAGTTCTTGCTTGTGTTAACCGTGGCGTTGATTTTGTTATATTCTGTTCATATTTTGAACATAAAGTAGATATTTGACAGTGACATTGAAGTTATATGTCAAAAAAGAAGAATTAGAAAGAAATAAACAGAAAAATGCCCGTTGCTTTATAAAAAATATAAGTAGGTACTTTTTGCTTGTAGTAAGCAAACATATTGGCAATATCGCCGGACTTATTTGCCTATTCAGTTATCGTGTTTAAGCACCTGACATTGAATTCTGAAAGTGTTAAATAACATTTTATCATATTTGTTTAACTGCACTTTGCTAACTAACCTACTTTCATCAGTATTTATGATAGAGTACCAAGGAAAGGGCCTATATGTATATTCCACAGATTTGAGAAAAAGGCAGATAGAGCCTTACGAACAACAAAAGCGGGACATGCATTTAGCTGTGTGTCCTTGGCAACCAAATAACAACACGTACGACCGTGTGAATAATGTTGCCAGGGTAGTTAACATAAGTTTTACTGTTTTTACAATTTCAGTAGTGTAGTCGTTAATCTATCATCCGTCATCAAGAAACAGATTTTGTACTTGAAATGAAGGGCTCTAAGGACTTTTACATACCAATTTTACAGTTGCTGGCATTGCATGACGTTTCCTTTGAAAATTGACACAATTGATTACTAATACTAAAATTGTTAGGGGCATTTTCGTGTTCTGTCAGGCTCCATCTGCCTTTTTCTCAAATCTGTGGTATAGCCGTTTAAAATAATATTTAGTTCTGAGTGTATATTTAACTTTACTTTGCGTCAAAAATTGAATGAAAAAATATCCTACTTATTTGGTAGTTGCTATTTATTATTGTACTAATAAATATTAAAGCACCACGCACCAGTGTCAATTTATTTCCGACTCTATTCTCTGACCGTAATTAATATTATAAAAGTATAAATTCCTAACCGGTATTAAATAAGCAGGTTAGCTACATTTCAAGACATTAGCATACTAACGGACAAGCAGATAACTCTTTTATCTTTATATAGTATAAAATGGAGTCGTATCCGCTGTCTGTTCGCTTAGACCTTTTAAACTATTCAATGGATTTTAATGCAATAGTTAGAGTGATTCAAGAGGAAGGTTTATATATATATATATATATATATATATATATATATATATATATATTATAGTACAGACAGGCCGAAAAATTCAAAGATTTGTAATGTGATGTCGTAACAAACATATTTTTGTGCGCTTAAATCGCAAATGCTGGCTAAACCTAATGAGATAGATCAAATTAATGTTCTACGGAATTATACATCTTAAAAAGATCAACAAAAAAGTCCACGATGGTATATATTTATCTCACACTGCCCCATATTAGTAACTACATTGCACCCGTGCGAAGCCGGGGCGGGTCGTTAGTAGGTATATATATAATTGGTTCAACGATTTGGATGAAATTTTGTTTTTAGATTGCGATACAGTGTAATAAACTATGCGTATATAACACGGTTTTTTATGTGTTTTTAAAGTGTTTAAAGTCGCTTTCATGAATAAATACTTTATCTAAAACGACTTGTGTAAAATGTTTTCTAAAGCAAAACTAGCCATTATTTTAATATGTTGGAAATAGGTTGGAAACTAGACGCAAAGTCTCACAACAGAAATTTTTAAGTGCCATGTTATAGTACCTACTACCTCGCGAGCTTTCTCAGTATTATATGTATTAAATTATGAATAGAGGTTGTTATGAAGATCATATTAAACTTCACGTTAACACTTCAGTGTGCCGCATCGATGAACTATTTGCATTATTCAAAACGGGCCAAGATTTATATTATCTTTGCACTCAAAACTTCGAATAACCCACTCGAGTTTATGCCGTGAAAATAAGTTTTCAACCGGTTCGACTAAGTCATATACAGAATTATGGTGCAAAAAACGGTACATTCTATTTTTCTAAAGCTTCCTCCAGGCTGGATAATGTGAATGAAAGCGATAGAAAGAAATCAATATTATTATGTAGATCTATCTGTACAGTTTTTTTTTAATTCCTGATTAGGATCTATTATTAATTCCAAAACGGCTTGACAGATTTTATGTCATTTTATATATTAAGGGAAATTTATATTATACCTTGATTGAGTTATAAGAATAATGAAGGACATTTTTATAAATCGTATAAAAAGTTTATGTACATAAACTTGTATTATCTCTTAACCGATATTGATGAAATTTTGCACACGAGAAGTATAAGTCACTCCATAATTGATAGGCTATAATAAAGATTTATCAATACCACTGTTAGAAATCATAAAATATCAGTAAAAATAAAAATACGAGACGAACAACTTTAGTCTATAATATATGTCAAATCTAAAACATGCAATGCCTTGGAATTTGATAACTAGGTACCTGAAATTGGTATAATCCGGTGTCCGGTCCGGTCCAATGACAGATCTACGAATACATAATGTATACATATTACAAACCTCGACGTCTCTCTCTGTGTCTGTCCGTTTATATTCCTTTCACGCGAAAACCGCTTATCCGATTTACATGATTTGTTTTAAAGTCATAGCTATGTTATCTGGGCAGGTTATAGGATATATTTTGTTAGATAAAGTAAAACATGAAATAAACAGTGTCGTTAATGGTGAATCAATTGGAAAAATGACGCTTTTGGGGCAATTAAATGGCTTACGCTGTGTAAAACATAAGAGATATAATACCAAATTAATGTATTACATAATTGTAGATCTTTAACAAAAAAGTTAGCGATAGCATATGTCTATCTTCTAAGGACCACCCACAATAAACATTTTAGTCTTTTAAATAACCGGCAAGCGACCGTCGTGGGTGGGAGCGGGAGCAGAACGATTCGCGCGTGTGCTCAATCGACGCCATTCTGTTGTCCACACGAACGGAGCCGCGGACACAGCTAGTACTAACTAAGAATAGAATAACAACTTGAATTCTTAACTTGGGTCGGAAAATTACTATAACACAGCTGTTGAAAATATATTATAATCTAAAATATACTGTATTAGCCTAATAATAATATAGTTACCACACGGCTCTATATAGATAGTTAGCCCCTAGAGCATTGCAATTTACCCTCGGTATGCATTAAAATTTTCTTAACACTAACAAAACAAAAACGGTTTTATATAAAATTATATTTTCTTAACATACACTGTGATTAGGCAGATCATACCTGCCATGTTGGTTGTGCTTTGTGAAACAACATTGTTAAGTCACTGAATGTCACAAAGTTGTTGTGACTTTGTTGTGGAAAGGTGCTGTTAAAACACAAACAACGTTTTATTATTTAATTTCAAATATTAGTTTCGCTGTTACAATTTTGCTAGGGGAGTCGTTAATTAGAATGTAACATTTCAGCTTTGTAGAACAATATTTAATGGCACATTTCTGTAACAATATTTTGACATTTACCTATATATGAAGATTAGATATAGAACGAAGCAGAGATACTTACCGTATTACACGAAAAATTCTATAAC
The DNA here is from genome assembly GCA_947532125.1 of Saturnia pavonia. Classification (NCBI taxonomy): domain Eukaryota; kingdom Metazoa; phylum Arthropoda; class Insecta; order Lepidoptera; family Saturniidae; genus Saturnia; species Saturnia pavonia. Next base: position 13,977,898 of record OX383900.1, on the reverse strand, counting down.
TATCTCAATTTTACCTTATATTTTCAAGTATACACGAAGTACGTAGAATCACTTTTGTGTATAATATCAATATTGAAAGACTGATTTATTGAAATCTGCGAAATGGTGAAATGTTTATAATGGAAGTCTGCATATAGCTTTCTACAAACAGGCCTTACTTTTAGTTAATACGACCATATTGGCCAATGATTGTTTTAATTGAATACTAGCTACAATTTTTAATCATTTTTGTTTTATTAAGAAAGGAGTTAAAGTTTATTAGGTTCTTACCTATAAAATGGCCGTGTTATATATATAATATTTTTTTTTTATTAAAATTATATACTAATTAATTAGTTGAATTACTGGCCATTATCACATGTCATGAAGAAGTAGTGAACTAGAACAATCCATAAGTCTCAGTTGTTTGACAGCAAACTTGACCATCATTATTTGCATCACAGTACATCTCTGCAGAATCATTTAGCCAAATCTCAAGAAGCTGTAATGAACAAAGTCAGCAAAGGTCCACCATACACTCACAAGCAGCTTCTTTTGGCACAATTTTTGTTCAGGACATAGTTTAGTTGCCTCCCCTGTGTCAAACCAGTATGTCGGACATTTTCTATTATCATACAGGATCCACTTTTCATCGCAAGTGACAGCCCGATTTAGAATTCCTTCATTTGTGTGCCTATTCGACAAGTTATGGGAAGCTTCCACGTAAAATATTGTCGTTTTTCAGTGGTTTCATACAATACCCACTTTCCGAGCTTTTTATCTATCCAATTTTACGTAAACGAAGCTGTACCGTTTTATCGCTTACGTTGAAGGTTGCTACTTATTCTGACGTGATTTGAGATGAATCTGCTGCCACTATGGCTTTCAATTTACCGTCATCGACTTTCGACTCTGGTTGGCAACGACGCTCATTGTTGAGATCAAAATTTCCAAGTGATCAAACTAAAAACGTGTCGTGCGTTCACTCACGGTACCTGGTCCGATGATATTGCGTACCATCTGCACTACGTTCGTGCTAAGATGGAACTTGTATTTGAAAATATCACGCAATTTTTGCATGCACAGAAACAGCAATAAGTTCATATCTATATTATAAAATAATATTCTAAGTTGAAAGAAAGATGTCGATGTTCATACAAGACAATATTAAAAATCGGCAATTTCATAGGTAAGGACCTAATATTTATCTTACCCACTTATCGTGCCAATTATCTATCAAAAATTACTAATATCTCTATAGTTTCCAGATATTGATTGAGCTTTTTTCCATCTGCATATGTCCATCCCAATCAACCGGTAGATGCTCTTCTTTACATGTACATATAGTCATGTATGTATGCATGTATTTAGTATGCAATTTATCTCACAAATCGTTACTACTTATCTAGAAAGCCTGTAGCTATACATCAATTGTTTACCTCCGGGAGGTATTAGCACTGATTGTTTGCGATTACACGAAATATGCATTAGCGTTTAGCAGTACATTATGATCGATCAGTCAAATGAGCCTTCAAACGCTGTCGATTCAAACACTGATTAGCGCATAAATAGCAATGGTATTTTTTTTACATTACGCAAATTTATGTCACTAGAGGACGAGATAAATGCATTGGTGTATAAAATACTCTCTAAAAAAACTGTTCGTCTGGTAAATAATAAATCGATCATACTGGTTTCAGTGATATGTGATTATATTACTATAATCCTCAATGTCCACAAAAAAGTTTAAGCTTTATAGGGACTGCATGCCGTGTGCTAAAACTCAAATAGGTATTAACAAAATATTTGTACTAGGTAACTCAAGTTTTGTGTTTTGATTACTTAAAAATCTCCAAAGCAACGCAAGTTTTATTTATTAAATGACAGTACTTTTTACTATATAGCTAGTTCCGGATACATTCCACAATAATTTAGTATACATCCGCATATTTATTGCATTCTTTTTTTCATTAGAATAGCAAATTTAATAATAGGAGTATATCCAGAACGAAGACTCTCTAACTTTTTCAGACCTAGTCCTGTCAGCTCTATTGATCCAAGGGACATAAGGAGAGATAGGTTGGCTTGTTCAGTAACAAATGTCTTGCCCCCGTGATAATATTGTAAAAATTATGAAATACAAACATATTTCGCATTTTTTTATTCCAAAATAATTGGTACGATTTAAGATTACGAGAAATAATAACCTCGAATCAAATTAATATAAGGATTCCAGCGTAAAACTACTTATAATTAATTGATTCATTGCAGGCTTCAAATAGTTCATATTTTATTTAAGTTGTCAAATTTACCGTTACTAAAACATTTTTTACTGAAACTACTAGCAAAAAATGACACTTTAATTATTTAATTTCATAATAAACAGTTAAAAATATAATGACAATATATATTCTGTTACACTCTAAATATAGTAAAAATAATATGCTACTCTTAATTAAAATTGAGAATAACAATTTAATACAGCGACTAGCGAGAGAGCAAGTTCCAGTTGTCGTGTCCCATTAAATTTGAATCAGTAAATTACCCCAGTTTTTGTTTACACCACAAAAACGACCTTTGTTCTCTCAAACTCAATATTAAGTAAAATTGTTTCAAATTAGATTTGTACTGATTTGGATTCTTAATTAGGTTAGGATCAATATCTATCCTAATTACTAATATTAGATAGATAAGTAATTTTCATGAGATAATTTTTTTGTTTGTTTTAACGGTTTATGTTCCTAAATGTATTCTGTTTGCAAAAAAAATATGACTAAAAGTTCATAACTGGAGAAAAACACATTATCGATGGCCCTCGCATGTGTGAAGGAATAAAAACGTATTTATAAACCGTTATGGATGAATATATTACAATAAAGAAAATACAATTCAAAGTAAAAAAGTCCCTTTGTTTGCAACAACCCAATGAACAATTTCCCACGGTAAAACGTAATAGAGAGAGGCACATGGAATTACCCTCTAAAGTGAATCTCAATAAAGCCTTAACTTGCTCCTTTCAGGAATATTATGGGGAAAGAACTTTTCAAACGGGTTAAAGAAAGTAAACTGATTTGAAAAAGACAGGGAAAAGGTGGTTCGTAGCTATGAATAAATTGGAATTGGAAATATTCCTTAGCGTAAGAAAAAAGGTTACCAAAGTAATATTTATAAAAATAAGGATTAGTCTTTTTATGTTACAACGCAATTTCATACTAAATGGTAAATAAACGGTTTTATAACATTAGCCGCCAACAAACAACGACTATAATATAAAAAAAAAATACATACGCATGTGTTGATCGCACAAAATTTCGTACACCCTCGGCTCCGTACGCATTTATTATGCAATAATAATTTTGTCCCGTAATATAATTCTTACACGTATTAACGACAATTATTATGTTTTTTTTTTTAAGATTTTTAGACGTATTATTGAAAATTCTTTTAGCCATTTTAGCAATGACATAAGCATTCCTGTAGAAAATTTCATCAAAACCAACATACATTTACGGCTAGGATCCCAAAACATATCAGCAATTGACTGTTTGGGTCTTTCCAAGTGAGTCGAAACAAACCAAATTGGCGAATGTGCGTCTGCCGCTAAAAGAATGATTGCTACTTTTTAAAATAATACTGGGCACGTGACTATTTTTTCTTTGGATGATTGTCGTCGTACAGTGAATGGAGATTAATACACGACCATTAGTTTGCCAAAAGTTATTGACAAACTCTTAATAATAACCAAAAACGCCGTATCATCTTGCACCATGACAATTCCAGTTATCACACGGCCTGACAGACAAACAATTTTTTTAAAAGGATAAATTCGATATTATGGGTCATCCTGCATACTGTCCCGACCTGGCACCATGCGACTTCTTCCTGTTAAAAAAAATCAAGATTTATTTACGCGGTCAACAATTTTCATAATCAGAAAGGACTGTTGAAGAGTAAAAAGACACGCTTCCGAGGTGACCACGGAGAAGTGACATAAATGATTTAAAATTGGTTTATTCGTATTTTTTAAGGTTTTTAAAAGTATTATTGAATATATGATTGTGTTTATGTATTTCAAATTTAAAACATTTTGTTAAGGCATTTCTGGGAACGTAACACCTTTGTTATAGACTGAGAACATTCAAATAACAGATTTTTTAGATAAATTTCTTAATAGATCATTACTAAACTAATACAAATTTAAATTAGAACCTTTATAATTTTTATTAAAAAAGAAAACATTCAAATTTTATTTTATTTAATTGAATTCAAACTTATATCAAACTAGGTAAATTTTATTACCCTTAAACTGTAAGATTTAATAATTAAAAAAACAGGGCATTTTTCAGGGTCTCCCGTTTTAATTAAGAATACTTTTCCTCTCCATGAACGAGTTTCGTTCAGCTTAATTACGGTTAATTCCTCCCCTTTGTCATCTATTTTATCTAGAGATATAGGAACAACTCGCTACTATAATTAGCTTTTTAATGATTGGCTGAACTTTACTTAGTTATAAACGTGTATTTATAAATTTCGTGGATTTTGTATTTTTATATTATCCTAAATAAATATAATATGCTAAACTCTATCCAAACTTACAATAAAAGGATATCTTAGGATTAAGCTTTTCTAAAACGGTGCATCACGGTTTTAAGCATTCGACAACAATCTCTTCTGTTATTAAGTGGCGATGTGTTTAAGATGATAACATGTTAACTCTAGAGGGCAACTAACCCTCAATTATAGCTTTTGAAACTCACCAACTACCTAGAAAAGTCCTATTACCAAGCTATGTGTTGCTTAAAATGTTTTCGTTCACCTAAAACTCAAGTTTAATATAAAATTACTACAACTACTACGATTGACATGATTTCTGTACACGGTCACGGTTAAACTATGAAATATGAAATTACTTCAATCAGAATGTTTACGCTTTTTAATATCTTAAATTACTTATACAATAACATATAACAATGATCTATTTTCGCCAAGTGAACGGCTACAAATTTGGCAATCTTCAAAACCGGGTGAGGGAAGGAGTAACATCGGTCCAAATAATAAATTTAAGGGGTTTCACCTGCCGAGAAACGTTTGGTTATGCTCAATGGACTGCGTACAGCGTTGAATTTAAATATCGTTGTGGGTGGCTCGTTTCACCGCGTTATGATTGCCACTCAATGCCCATTGAGAAGATACAAAGGCTTCCCCGATGACCTGATCACTCCCCAGTGAACACGTGATCTTAGTTTAACGTCACATCCATATCACATGTATTTTTTTTTATATCGTAGCTCAGGAAATTGACGGTACTGTCCCTGATGGTAAGCACAGTACGTACAATCCAAACACAACGACGACCACCGAGAGATCGAAATCCATCGACGGTCGTCGCTGTTATGCAAGCCTGCACAAATAACTGGATATGCACAGGCTGATCCCGAAACGCGATACCCAAAAGTGTGTCACAATGACGGACTTTTCATGACCTGTATGGTGGTCGCGACTCAATCTGGCAAAACGACCCCACCACTCCGCTATTGCCGTATCGTTATTCAATTTTTCTTCTGATATGTTGATCGATTCTATAATCCATGCGAATGAAGCCGCGGGCACAGCTAGCCAGCAATAAAACAATCTAATTTATTTGAAAGTTTAACAGTACGGTGAACCAATCGATGGGAAAAATTATGTTCTTTTTACCTAGTAACAACGTAAGCAGAAAAGTAAAAAAAGGGTTGACAACGGATTGTTTTATTGCCATCTATGGACGGCGGTGCTTAGTTACTTTGGAAATTGTACATTTCAAGTTTTACCTTTTTCTTATACAACTAAATTACTTTCTTTCAAAGAACACGTTGTATAAACCACCTTTTATTTACACCGAATTCCAAATAAATTATCGAAATACGGTTTACTCGTACATTAAAAATACTATATTTACAAACGTTTTTTTTTTCTTTTATATTAATAATAATAATAATATGTGGACACAATTTCACACATGGCCATTTAATTCCATACTAAGCATAGCTTGTATCATGGTAATTAAACAGCTGATATACTATACATATATATATATATATAACACCCAGACACACAACTGACAATCATGCTCATCACACGAAAGTCAGTCATGGGCGGGGATCGAACCCGCGACCTCTCGGCTCAATAGTAGGGCTTACTACAACTGCGCCACGAGGCCTGTATAGTTATAGATTTGGCGTAGTGGTCACAATCTCACCTGATGATACGTGATGATGTGGCCCTAGAAGATAACACGCTAAACCTAGTGGAAGACTGGCTCTCAAGTGCAGCTGAACACACCTATTGGTGTTTGGCGACAGATTTTCAACTTGAGGGTGGTAGCTAGACAGGCGGTCATTAGAAAACGCCCTACCACCATCTTCCATCCATTTATATTTACATCACGTAAGTAATTTAATTATAAAAAACATATCTTCAAATGTAGTCTTACAGCAGTTATTGTATAATAGATATATCGCTAAGGTAATACCCGATTATCATAATGAAATTGCAGGCCGTTCTGAGGGGCTGTAAGAAAAATGCTTAAATTTGCGGCGTTAAATAATATCGTTAAGAGTGGAGAGAAATATTCTCTGGCCAATAGAATGGAGCCCCGGCCGGCTCCTCTCTGAAATTGGAAGTCATATATTACTGAGAGAATTTTCAATTACAGCAATCCTGCGGTTTTTCATTCGTAATGTAACTTTTTGGGCAGCGCTTCGGGCGCTTCATTCATAACTCCGAAAATTCAAGGCCTTGCTCACACGAACAGTTTTGTTTCTATGTAAACGTTTACGTAATCCTATGGCAATATATAATAAACTATTTTAATTTTCATCCACATTAAATTTGTTAACTCAAGATTTCCCTTTAAAAAATACTTGTTTTAGAATTAAGATAAAATTATTTACAGTCATATTTACATTACATTTAATTACATTACAAATTAATTAGTTTAATTTATCTTCATAAATTGTTATTATTTATTTTTAATTATAAAATATTTATAAACATGTCTCATTAGGTTAATTTCCGTGGTATCTGCTACAAGGACAAAGAAGGTTTACCTCAAACGCGCGTAATGGTTACACATATCATTTTTTTATTACGATTTTATTTATAATTTAATAAAACATATTATTTACTCATAAAATTATTATTATTATTAGCATTTAATTATATAAAGATAAGCATAAGTATTGTATTACAAGCGTCCATAGGCTATGGTAGCCGCTTACCATCAGGCGGGCCTTTGCTTGTATAAAAAAAGAGTATATTAATTAAATAACAAGGCTATAAACTTACTTCTATCCCTAATACTATCTATATTTATAAATATGTACATGTATTTTTTTACAAATCTCTCCAAAAATATCTATTATAAAGGACACTGATCACGAATATGTCATAAAAAATTGTCTGTCTGTCTGTTTGTGTGTCCGGGTATAACTCAAAAACGGCTTTACTGATTGTTATGAAATGTTGTACATGGGATGCTTGATAAGATTGATAGACTATAATAATTGTCAATAATACTTTAAAAAATTGCAAATAAAAAGCTCTTATTAAAGTTTTTATTAATACTCGATTGATTTTGATGAAATTTTATTAAATTACTTCGCAATAAACAAGTGTAGAGCCGCGGGGCACCGCTAGTAAATGATAAAGTTCCTCAGCATACCCACTACCTGAATCGGAAGTCAGTTCCGCTAGTATACAGTGGAGCATGCCTACATCTAAAGACCATAACCCTATATTTAAAATTAAACAACTGTGTTCATTACATTTCTGATACATTTCACCGACAAATCAACAGTATATATTATGTTATTTCAAAAATATATATACGAAATTTCCATTGAACATTTTATATACGCTGGAAGAATTAATGACTCGTAATATCAGCGACTTATGAGGTATTACAATAGAATCTCCATAGCTATTGAAAATGGAAGCTTTTCAAAGTGATCGCGAAGCTCCGAGGCTTTCAATAAAAATTTATTATAATGCAAATTGCAGCTCTTTGTGACAGAGAGAGTACTACGCTTAAGTTCAATTCCTTTCAGACTTTTATACATATAAGAAGGATCAAAATATGTAGTCTCAACGATCACGTATGGAAGAAGTAGTTCTATTATCAATATAAATACATATATAGACATACACGTCTTAAAGACAAAGTATTAATTATTTATTAATGACTTTAATAAGTCTTGTGATATCAAAATCGGTTGAAAATTAATACATTTTAATTATTTTTGTATTCTTTTACAATTTTTATAAGATTTATAGGCTATCAATTATGGAATAATAACGATCGGACATACAGACGGAAAGACATTTGTAATAAGTATATTTTTTATACGATGTCTATCAGAAAATTCGGAAAAAGAATTAGAAGTACATACAGCAACAACAGATTTATTCATTTAGATTAAAGGGTTGACCTAAAATTAAACAATTCAGTGAAATAAATATGGGGACACAATTTCACACACAATTTAAAACACGGTTCTACTATTAAAAAAGATGTCCATCGATGCTTCGTTAGCCTTGCCTATTTCCTTCACATAAGGTATATGTAACCGAATACTGAAGTATTTATAGTAACAAGCACTTACCTCCTATCAGATATGTCACATAGTATTTGCTAGTCCATTTTCTGAGTAAGGTAGTTAATAGGTCCACTTCGGTCCATACTTTATTCGTGGAAGTCAGTTACCTTTAAAATATGATGTCATTTTTAGGGTGAGCGTCCACCGTAGTGAACGCAACGAACACACCGTATTAAACTAATTTTAGGGAATCATAATGCACAAATATCAAGAATTTAATTTTTCAACATGAAAAGGTTCATTACATCCTGTGCAATCTAATGTTTATTGATAAAAAACTTAGTTAAGCTAGATTTTGTAAACGACCAGCATAGTTTTAATACTAGAAATTGACATAATTTGGTCATTCCATGTTTTAAAGAATTAGTAATACTAATAAAAATGGATAGGTAATAGTGTTAGATTCTATGATAAGTTCCTCGGTACATTAAGATATTAGTTAAGGACAATAAGTTCAAGGACCTGAAAGAGGCCTATAATAATATAGGGTGGATTATTACGTGAATTATAGTGACATATTACCAGACAGACTCACTCTTTGTACATCTACTAAAGTAATGACTAGTTAATTGTTAACTCTAAACGTTTTTTAAACAGTAAAAAAGAAATAAATTATTTCTAAAGTTTCATGTTGGCTTTTCTCGTTGAATGGAATCTTTTCAAGCGGTAGTAATATTTTAGCCTTAGATTAATAATTATTCTTCACTTTTTAACATTCATAAATACCTTCTTAGGAACTATCTATAAATAATATAATAAAGTGGAAGAGTTTTTTTTGTTTGTTTATTCAAATACGCTAAACTCTGAAAATACCAGTTGGGTTTGAAAACTTGTCTTTGTATATGATAGCCAGATTCACGAGTAATAATATAGGTTTGAATTAGCCTACACCTCTCGGATAGCCTTAAATATTGATTTTTGTTAAGTACGTCGGAAGTACCATCACACTCGAACTGCTATGTCAGCATGCGCTGACGTAATGGTTAGTGATACGTGAATACAATGTTCTACAAAATTATTTCTTCTTAGTACATTTATAAAAAAGTGTGCAATACTGTGGTCTTTTACATAAGCCACAATATATTACCCCACCACAATACATTACCACATAACCTTATATTGTAATTTATTTAAATTGAAAATTGATATGTGTTTTATGAGCATTATTATTAGGCATGGCATATTAATCCTCACAAACGAAAGTTACTTCAATATTAAGACGATTTTATGTAATTAATATTTGCCCTTTATAGCATGTTATTTAAACGAATAGTTTGGGAGACAATGTAAAATTAAAATAATTCAACATTGGGCTCGGTCTAAGTCTATATGTGTAGTGGTGCGAACGAGCCGTGTAAGTTCTGGCGCATAACCCTGGCTGCCCGATAAAAATATTGTCTATACTGTAGTATTATAAAACATCAGTCAGCGATTGCTATTAAATTATACGCGGCTGAAACCGGGGGTCACAGCTAGCTTTTTAAATGTATATTTTAGAATTCTTTGCAAAAATGGCCGTGCGTACACTGAACTGCACAGAACGGATCGCTTTTCTTGTAGAAACAGTTTGGTTCGAAGCGTTACTCTACGGATATGTGAACGCTTACCTTTATCGACATCCACCTCTGAGAGGAAATTAAATATCCTATCAGTGAGGTAAAGTCGCTCAACTTTTTCACAGCGGCTTTTGATATAATCTTGCAGATATGACGTTTTTCTAGAAAATTTCAAACGTTATAATAGCAGGTTTATTTCTTTTATTAAGCATAAAAATAATTATCACAGATTATTATTTTTTAAATATGTTTATCGTTATAGGTTTGGCGTAGTGACCACAATCACACCTGATGTTAAGTGACGATGTGGCCCAAGATGATAACACGCCAAACCTAGTGGAAGACTTGCCTTAAGTGCAGCTGCCGGTACACACCTATTGGTGCTAGGCGACAGATTTTCAACTTGAGGGTGGTAGCTAGCCAGGCAGACATTAGAAAAAGCCCTACCAACATGCTATGGTTTCCGCACGATGTTTTTCTTCACCAATAGCTCATTGCAGGGATTCGAAGTCACGTCAATCGATGCGAAGTCGTATACACTACCATTACGCCATATCATTGCTTCAATACATTTCATCATTGTTTTTAACAGAAATAAGGTACAAAACATAGATTAATGGTTGGTCTGTTTCAAGAGTTTTATATCAAATTGAACCCAAACTTGACACATATCTTTATCATATTATCGTAATAAAAAGTATCATTACATCTATTATCACAGATATCATATTATTAAAGCACAGACTTTCTTGAATGTATTGACAACATAGACTGCAATAGAGAGAGGTCAGTGCATTTTTAAAGCATTCATAATACAAGCAGTCTTTTTGTTTATTCGTTAATTACATATAATTTATCGTTTTTATAATTTATACAGAATTGCAACAAAAATTATAAGAATAAATTAAATTACATAAACAACTGTCAAGAATTAATTCTTTAAACGTATTTCTTTTTAGTTTTCAGTATATTAGCGGTAGTTTTTAACAATCTACTATCTACTAATTATTACTATAATAACCTAATAAATTAATATACCCTTACAAAAATGCCTTTTACATTAATTACTTACAGAAAACGAGCAAAAAAATTATCAAGTATTCACAAAAGATCATAAAATATTGTAAAAATCTTTTAGTCAATTCGAATTCACCGGAGAAATTCTTTAAGGAAAAATATAAGAAAAGAACTTCCTCCTGAATACCATAATACATTACGTACTTCCATCTTACGGTGGAGCTAATTACGGTAGCGGTAAATTTGAAAAGTGAAAAGAAAAGAAATATTTCAAGAATAGTAATTACGTGCAGTTACCATCCCAAATACTTTCGGGCTAAGCGAAGAACCTAATTGGTGCGTAATGAGTCTCACGGCGAATTGTAAGAGATTTCGTTACTAAAATTTACGCATCATTAGACTTTAATTTAGGCAACATTTTCAGAAAGTGATAAATTGTCAGTTAACAATGAAAATTATCAATTTTTTATTGAATTTAAAAAAGTAAAATATACTTAAAGATCGTACTGTAGATATACACAGTACATATATTAATTATACACTGGCATAATATGTGCATATGCAACTGGATAATTGTACGAACTGTTAGTTTATAAACAATGTAATCAGCTTTTAAATTGTCGTTAAATTGTGAACGGACGAATATTGAATTTTTGAGATTATGTGTATTAAATAAGCAAAATCATGATACCAGGACTAGAAAAATGTAAATTCTGAACGTGTAATTTGTTTCTGTCGCTCGACTCGTACATTATGATCATAGTTCCAACTTAACCCACCCAATCCAGTTAATTTATAAATCTACGAACATATTAACGTTACATTATAAATTTTAGTGTCTGTTGACAAACTACCGACTGTTTACAATCTGACCGGATTGTTTATAAACGACAACAATATTTTGTGTCACCAAAGCTTATATTCGTCACCAATATGTTACTGTAATTAAATTAATGAAAACGGTTTCCAAAGAAATAATTAAAACGGAGATGTGATCAAATCTCTAAGCTAGATGGTTAATTCACGGAATGTGTGGCTGGATTAGGTTAGGTTTGACTTGTGATAAGAAATAGCGGGAGAAGGAAGTTTTAAGCGTTTAGATATTGTTTGATGATTCGTGATGAACACTCACTGCTGACAAGGGCTGGTCCACCAGTTCAAAGTCGCTCAGCGTGCTATGGAAAGAGCTATGCTCGGAGTTTCTCTGAAGGATAGGATTCGTAACGAATACATCCGAAAGAGAACCAAAGTTAACGACATAGCTCAAAGAATTAGCAAGCTGAAGTGGCAGTGGGCCGGCCATATCTCACGAAGAACCGACAACCACTGGGGTAAACGGGTTCTTGAGTGGAGACCGCGACTCGGCAAACGTATTCTAGGAAGCCGGATGGCCAGATGGGATGACGAGAGGGCTTTTTTTTTTTTTTTTTCGAACTGACTACACTGTTAGCCTGAGGGGCCCTGGAGCCTTTACGGCTTTTACAGCTTTACCGGGCTTGGGGGCGAGCGCTTAGGGCACTCAGCCACGAAAGCTAAGCAACAACATCCGAGGGTGCCAAAGTGGCCGAACCTCGGCCACTCGGGCCGGCTCGGACTGTTGCGCGTATGCAATTAAGTCGCGATCTGACTAATTCCCTATCCGTAATTCGATCTAAACTAACTATACTATATACATGTTTCTGCCCCCTGGGAGGAGGGAAGGAACATGTGTATGTGTATTTAGTGGTCTGAAATTTTTGTCTATTCTAACTAGGCAAAAAAAGAAAAAAAAAGGTCCCTTACAGAACCTATGTACCTATGTGTGTTGTGCATGTGTGTATAATGCAGTGTCATGTATGGCTGTGAAAGCTAGTGATTGTAGAGTCACTTGTATCGCGCGAGCGGCTGCTTGTCTCAAGGGCTCCATGCCGATGGATCGGACCTAGGCTTGAGTTGCCGCTGAGGAGGGCGGTCGTGGCGGGTGTGCGGGAGCGAAGTTAACCGTACGTCCCCTGCGGAGGGAACGGTGGTTTCGCGGGCGTGGGCGCGAGCACGCATATGTTGCGGGAGCGGACACGTAGTAATTATTAGCTTTCTCGATGTCGTCGTCGGGATCGACAAAGAGATTTCGCGGACGGCGTTTATAACGTTTGGCAACGGGGATCGAGTTGTCTGGGACGTAGTTCACGGTGGATTTTACGAGCGGGTTGGGGTGATTCGAAGTATCTCCTGCTGAGATATTTCACATAGGCTTCTATCGAGGGAAGCCTCATGTCCCTGTGGAGGTCCATGTTCCTAACGAAGGCTGGAGGGTCAAGCAGGCGACGGAGAAACCGATTTTGGACTCTTTGCATGCGGACAAAGTTATGTTTGGACATATGTGCGAACGCTGCGCAGCTATATGTCAAGATCGGACGGACGCACATCTTGTATAGTGTAAGCTTATGTCTTAAGGACATTTTGCTTACCGAACTGAGCAAGGGTCGTAAGCGGGAAAGGATCCAGACGGCCCTTGAAAAGGCAAGGCGCCAGAATGGAACCTTGCGGGACGCCTGAGCGTATAGGGTGGGCGGTAGATAGTACTCCTTCCACTCGGTAGTGAAAGAAAATCGCGTAGAAAATCATGAACTAGGTGAACTAACCTATTCGGGATTTCTAGTTTATGTAGCTTGTGGACTAGTCCGGCATGCCAGACCTTATCGAAGGCCTTAGCTACGTCGAAAAAGACCGCAAGCGTACGGGCGGGGGCGATACTACTTTTGGCAAAGTTGCTCGTGATGTGCTCCGTGAGGCGGTGCACTTGATGTGTACACGAGTGTCGGGCGCGCAAACCGAACTGTTCGGGAGGGTATAGGTTTTTAATATCTATAACGGTTTTGAGACGGTTCAGAAGGAGCCGCTCGTAAAGTTTTCCTAGTGTGTTTAAAAGGCTGATCGGGCGATAGCTATCGGGAAGCGAAGCTTTTTTGCCGGGCTTGAGACGAGAGGGCGCTATGGAGCTCATTAGGGGAGGCCTATGTCCAGCAGTGGACTACTATAGGTTGAGGATGATTCGATTTTGGTCAAGAATCTATTGTTTTAAAGACAACTCTTTTCAATTAGGTCATTGAACGTGCATTTATTTGGTGATAGTTAAATTTATACCCTTTACAAACTAACGGTTCGTATTAAGTAAACAGCTTTACTTACTAATACATAAATATTATTAAAAAAAAACTTATTGTAGCTATTATCCCTTAAATGCATTATGTGAATACTCGTATGTGTAAATCCAATTTCTAATCCGTTTCGAAATATAAATAATATAAAATATAAATATAAACAATGTTTTTGGGGTAAACTTATTTCTGTTTAAGAAATATATAATAACATAAAACTAGTGCTCGTATTATTAAATTTATAAAATATGTAGTTTAAAAAAACTAAAAACACGCTTTTACCACACACTAAAAATTATAAAATAATTAAACTGACTTGTTATTAGTTACGATGTAAATACCTATGCATTTTACCTTTGCCAATACTTTAACTTCATTGTAGAGAAAACGGAAACATAATTTTTTTAACAATACATGGTGGGTGATAGATGTCTTCGTTAGTTATTAGTAAGCTTCACACTTCCCATACATGCATATGAACTAAAGGCTCTTTGCTTCCAGCATGCCAAAAAAAGTAAACATTAACTGATTTTAACAAAACTCCCCCCTAAAATATATCGAAAATAAAAAAATTTTTAACCAATGTGCTGTCTCTTAACAAAATATTATTTAACTTTAACTTATATTTAATGATAATATAAATAAGAAAAAAATACTATGTTTCCTAGGTAAAGTATAAATAGAGGGCCAAAACAAGTACGAAGTACGGGTTGTTTTATTTTAACACTCCGTGTTCTTCTAACACAGTAATTTTGTTCGTAATTAAGCCCCAATATTTTCTAGTTTCTATCAGATTGCCTCCCTTTTACAAACGTACATAGCAATCCCGAGCAATGTTTTTATTTCAGTGAGAACCAAATGTTCATAGAATTACATTCACTTGTAAAAACGTTCGTTAAACAATTTGTAGTGAATACTTGGAAAATAGTATATCATAAATCTGTAGTTATTTTTCTGCCCTTTTTTATTTTCAAAATTTCCTTATGTGCCGCTATATCTGTATAACGTAGACAAATATGACATTGAAATGTTTTTCTCTATTGCCCTATAGTTTGTATGTCCAGTTTTAAAACAAATACGGCATGACCGATTTTTATGATTTGTTTTTCACTGGTAATATAATATGTCAATTCTCAATTGATAGGCTATTCGGATTGTCAATAATATGAGAAAAAATAAAATTACCGCTAGTTAATAAGCTTTCTTTTTATACTACAAATATGACAAACAAGCATACAGCCCGCCTGATGGTAAGCGGCTACCGTAGCCTATGGACGCTTGTAATGCCATAGGGCTATATCAAATTTCTAATTATGTTTCATAAATACAGTGAATATCGGATCATATAAAAACGATCCGTGGATTTAACCAATAAAAGGCGTACTACGATGGGGCACAGGAGGCGGCGGAAAGAATTTCATTTCTCATACATAAAATAATGAAAAGCGATACTTTTTTCTACCAATCAGAATATAAATTGTGTATTTTCTCTTATCATCAGTTTTGATTTATGAATCAAAAAATAACTTTACAAATAACAAAAGTAATCTCTATGAGAAGATAAAGGAATTTATACTAGTATTATAACATATTATCTAAAAAGTTCAACTTATAAAAAAAATCAAATAAATTTTTTCTAGTAGAAAAATAGTTTTTTTTTTATCTAAACACCTTTACTTACCAGCAGTGAAGTATGAGAAAGTCTAATTACTAGTTTGCTAGAACAATTTAAAATAAAGACCAACACAAACGAACTCCGACAAATACTTATTCTAAACATTAGAGAAAGAAATAAAGTATGAAAAAAATTAATCTAAAACAGACAAACAAATAAGAAGATTGCACTGGACGAAAAATAAATAATGTTGCCGGAGCTAAGAAACTTTTTAACGCTCTCTTAAAAGTTTATCTTGTGCTTAATTACGTTTTCATTTATCTTTCCTTTCATTCGTTCACAACACGAACTAACGCGCGAAACCTTTTTAATTACATGGATTAAATAAAAAAATCAAAATAATAAAAAAAACACGCTTAATTCAAAACTGTTAATTATCGGCATGTGACGATGCACAGCATCTGTGAGAGGGCGTTGTATACTTCCGCTTGTTTTCCACCAATCACAGCGCTTTAAACTGATGACCTTGTGCTCTGCAGCGCCATCTACTGAGTTTAAGTCACAGGAGGCCGGTGGGGGCATTTAATCAGTCATAGCGTCGTTACTTCCCGAACGAGCAACACGTCTACAGACCTACGTGGTCCTATATTCGCCGAATTTTTTAAAACCACTTGGGTTTTGTTGTGTGAATTTGAGTTATATTTTTTGTTGTTTGTTTAAAAAAAAAAAAAAAAAGTTTTAATTATAATAGTGCAAGTGACGAGTGTTTAGTACAAGCGATATGAATGTTAGTGCGCACGCAGCGTTTTAACACCGGTTTATCACTGTCGCGCCCGACAGGCGACGCTTTGGGCTCGTCAAGTACATCTTAACTCGGTCATCGTTGTTCCTAAATTTTTCGGATAGCGAGGTAACATGGAGAAGATGCGGTGAGTCTAGTTTCAATCACTAGTTTACTTGCACATGGAGAAGACGCGGTGAGTCTAGTTTCATTTACTAGTTTACTTACCCTCATTACGGGGCGAGGATATTTTATTACAAAAACAATGTGTAATAATTTATGCGCTTTAAAATCGGAGGGTCTCCAATACGCGTGCCATCTGGCACCGGGTTAAAAGCGGCTTACTGCAGTTACTATTGAGACCTTTCCTTTACAATCGCGTCTTTTAATTCATGAGTACATTAAAAGCCATTAGAATACCTCTGTTTGATCCTGAACGCTCGAAGCGTTTGGAATGATTGCATATCGGGTCCATCTTGGATATACATTCAGTATCCGATACTGAAAATAATACTCGGTTTCGTAGACCTGGAGTAAATTTTTTAATAACTTTTAACCTGTAATGTTTCTTCTGGTACGATGTTATCGCCAAAACAGTATTATTATGATAAGAGTATATTTGAGATTTCTCACCTTATTCGAAATTTCACGTAGTGGTCACAGACCTCTCATGGCGCAGTGTTAGTAAGCTTTACTATTGAGCCGAGAGGTCGCGGGTTCGATCCCCGCATATGACCTTTACATTTGAACATAATTATTAGTTGTCTGGGTGTTAAATACCATATAATATATATGTGTACATCCAAAGCTTTACTTAGTTTAGAATTAAAGTGGTAGTTTATAAATGTGGGGACACACGCCCATACTTATAGTAATGAAATCATGCACTCATATGTGTATATCAGCCGTTATTACCATAGTACTAACCAGTACAAACAACCATACTTACATACAAGTAACCATAGTACAAGCGCTGTTTAGTTTGGAATTAAGTGGTCGTGTAAATATGGGGATTTAACCCATATTTATTTTATTTAGTACTGAAATCTTTCATCCATATTTGCATATGTGTATAATATTAGTTTTTAAACGTCGTACAAGTTATGCTTAACTGGAATGAAATGGTCGCGTGTGCATATGAAGAAAAACCCCATATTTATTTTATGTACGGAATTATGCACACGATATGTAACATACGGTCACAACACCTTTAAAACCGCAAGGAGCGTATCCTGATCGATTTGTGTGAAGATTTGCGTAAAATTTATGTACGGAATTATGAACGCGATATGTAACATACGGTCACAACACCTTTAAAACCGCAAGGAGCGTATCCTGATTGATTTGTGTGAGGATTTGCGTAAAATCCGCGCAAGTTTTTCTTGTGTCGCGGCATCAGAATATTATACTAACATTTTTGCAAACTGACTAGATGTTCGGAGCTTACTCCACTTCATGTCACGGGTCGTCCCGGCATGGCAGTGCCACCGGGATCGGGCCACAATGAAATAAAATGTTTGTTCGAAGGGAAAATTGTATGAAGCTTTCACTCTTTTGTATGAAGCTTACACTCTTGATACTGGTGGAATAGATAGTTGGATCCAGTGGTTTGAAACTGAAAAATGTATTCTCAAACAAAGTTTATAAGCCAGTATTTTCTTCTTGGCGAAGAGAAGGGAGGGCGAGCAGTATTGGTGACAGTGGCAGACCCTGCAGGCCTTCTCGTATCACGCGAATGCGCCTGCCATTCACCCCCTAAGCCCAAGCTTCTCGTCTCATTCTAAAACACAGTCTAATTAAAATGGGTCTTTATCAGCAGCTTCAACCCGAATTTTACGAGGACTGTACCCGAGCGTATCGGGAACAGTGGCAGAGCTGCAGGCCTCATAAGCCCTTCTAATTTTCACGGGAATGTGTCTGCATTCGCCCTCAAGTTTGGCCTTGTGAAACAGTCTGATCAATTACCATCAGCGGTTTCAAATTTTCACGAAGGCTGTCCCCGAGAGTATCCTGGACAGTGGCAGACGCTGTAGGCTCCATAGGCCTTTCTCGAGATTATTACGAGAATGCGTTTATTTACCCTCTATAGTCAACCTCAAGTAACAATTGACAAGAGACAATTGAATTAAGCAGTGGCTTCAGTACAAAACTTACGAGGGCTGTCCCCGAGCGTATCCTGGACAGTGGCAGACGCTGTTGGCTCCGTAGGCCCTTCTCAAGATTATCTTGGGAATGTGTCTGCCATTCACCCTCCAAGTTCAACCAAGTGTCAGCTTAATGAAACATCATCCGATTAATATAATCGTCAATAGCTTCAAATTTTATGACAGTCATTCCGAAAGCGTATTGGGGAAAGCGGCAGACTGCTCAGACTCTGATATGTCACAAAAGATAAGAATCCAAGAACGATGGTGTGAACGATGATGTCGACGACGGGCAGCAACTCGGAGCCCAGTCTGATGTTGACGACTGGCAGCAACTCGGAGCCCAGTCATTTTACGAGCATATTTTTGTCAAAAGCATTGGCTTTTTAAGACCCTGCTGAACACTCTAAGTACATGATGTTCTTGAGGTTACTGACTGACAGAAACTCGAAGCACAGTTTCTTTATGACATGTTTTTGACTAAAACATTGGCTCTTTAAGACCCTGCTGAACCAGGTCAAAGATATACAACACTAATTGGGCACTTTCAGATCCCTCAATTCCCTCGGAGGACAGAGTGGATCGTTTAGCTCAATTTATTTCATTCATACTTTCAACACACCTTGTGTTACTAAGGTGACTGGCCCGTCGTTGGCTTTGTACTCCAAAGAACTTTGAGGTAGTGCTACTGTTCTGGACGATTTTCGTCTATCTGGTCACACTCGTTACTTCAAGCTCAGGTGTGGAGTACATGAGTTCAGGACGACTTTCATCTAACTGGTGATGTTCGTTATTTCAAGCCCAGATGCAAAGTAAAGGAGTGAGTGAATGTATATATTGGTATATATTGAGATGTACTGTCATTCACGTGAAGTCAGTATTGAATCCAGGTCAGCAGATAATTGGGCCTGAAAAGTCTACCGTTGACAGAGACAGATTTTCTAGGCAGTCAATGGAATAATCCGTATTATATATTCGCAAAGAAGGCGGACATCGTCACTTGACAGAGACAGATTTTCTAGGCAGTCAATGGAATAATCTGTATTATATATTCGCAAAGAAGGCAGACATCGTCACTAATCCCAAATGGAATAATCCGTATTATATATTCGCAAAGAAGGCGGACATTGTCACTAATCCCAAGCATCTTGACATGATCTCTTTGATATCTACTATCTCATCACGGATAGATGCTCACGAGGAAAGCAAGCAGCTGAGTAGCCAGCGCCGAGGACAAAATTTCTTTATTTGGATTCTCGGAAAACATTCGTTCGCTTCCATACAAATAGTTATGATGAAATTACGTTAGAAGGATAGTCGACGTCACACAGCCCATCCAGGATGTCGGCTTATTACTCGGAGTGAAGGCATTACAAACCGATCAAACCCGCAAATAACGTTTAAACTTAAGTTATAGAATATTAAAAACATACAAAGCCTCATGGGATTGATGGGTTAAGTCAAGCTGTGGAATCGAATTTTAGATCTTAACATTATAATTCCTAGAAGATACATTATCTTACCAATCTATTTTATTGCTTAAAACATTATATACTCGCGGGAGAGTCGTAATGGCAAAAGCTTTAATTCAAATTTTTTGCTTAACATTATGTACTCGCGGGAGAGTCGTAATAGCAAAAGCTTTAATTCAAGTTTTTCTTAGTTAAACAAGTGTAAAAGCAATTTCCCTTCGTAATTTAGAGCAGAGAAATTGTCAATTTGGTGTCCAAGTGCCATGGTTGTCTGAGGTTGTAATAGGATAATCCACCGCGAAGGACATAAGGCGTCATGTAGGCTTTCATTCTGCTCTTGGCGTCAGGCCGACGACTACACTGCCTAGTTTTATTGGAGGCGTTCTAAAACCTCTACAACGATGTTTGTCTTTTTGATTCCCATCTCTATGTAAAGCTGACGCAGGCTTAGACAGAGGCTATGGAGTTTCAATATCTTAGAATAAATAATATTCATATTCTCCGGAATCCTGCCAGTGGAAACTGGTATCATGGCCACACAAACTTGGCCGAGTGTAATAGTTATCTTTTATTACTATGAAAGCTAAGACACAAGCTGCTTAGTGAACTCTTGTTGGTATCTGGATAAAAACTGGGTTGAGATTGAGTTAACTGAGTACTTTGGAATCGGTTGTCTTTTTTAAAATGGTATCGGGATTTCATATTCTTAGCCATAGTTGCTGGTGTAACAAAAATACAACTCTTAAGAAAAATTCAATAATTTAAAAAGTACTTGGTTATTTTTATCTCGTATAACTTATTATTACGATGATAAATTTAAGTATTGGATTTATTACCAATAATATTTACTATAATAGAATTATTTTACTAGTGTCATCGTGTGACTAGTTTAAATTATTTCTGTGTGATTACAGCTTAATAATACTAATTACATCCACTTCACATAGCGTCGTTATCGCGTCACCAGGAGTTATAAACACGTCTCTCACAGATGCTGTGCATCGTCACATGCCGATAATAGTGCAAGTTTTACATAAAAATAAAACTTGTATTATTGAGCATTGACGATGCACAGCATCCATTTCAAAGCTCCTGATGAGAGACTGCTATGACTGATTAAATGCCCCCACCGGCCTCCTGTGACTTAAACTCAGTAGATGGCGCTGCAGAGCACAAGGTCATCAGTTTAAAGCGCTGTGATTGGTGGAAAACAAGCGGAAGTATACAACGCCCTCTCACAGATGCTGTGCATCGTCAATGCTCAATAATACAAGTTTTATTTTTATGTAAAACTTGCACTATTAATTATACTTATTGTTTGATTGTTTTTTTACAATAAAACTGTTATATTACTGTGTACTGTATAACTAAGTTACTTTACGGAAAACCATCGAATAAATTAATTAAAAAAAAAGCTTAGCTACTTCCGCCATTTATCACATTAAAAAGATGTTTTTAACATTGCCACTCGAAAAAGAGCATTTGATTAATTGATAACAGTGAGTAAAACTCCCTTTTAACCACTGGTGACTAAACATATTGAATTTGGAACAAGCATGTATTATACGAATTAGGTACGTGCAAAAAAAACGTGCTGAACACTACAGACACAGACTGTGTACTGTGCTGTACCTACTGGCTGGCGCAATCGAGCTATCCACTATAAATTTTTAATATTTATAATTAATACTTTTTTCTTATTACCGGTAACTTAATAAAATATGTTAAATATTATTATTCGCAGTCAATGGTAAAAAAGTAGTATAGTACCCACATATCGCGTGAAATAAATAATTCATTTCGGTCCTTGTATCCCACAGTCAAATTCCCTTTTTTGCTTGTTGTATAATCTACTATTGATGGCCAAGAAATAATGACGTGAAAAATTGTAAATTCACTTGGATATACCGACATATGCATATGTTAGATTAGTCCTCATGAAAAAAAAAAAAAAATTTGTTATGCCTTAAACCTCATGTTTGTTACTCAGATAGGAAACTTAAATTGCAAGGAGACACGGGTTAATATTGGGAGAGAAACCTAAAAAGTTTTTAAAATTAGGTAAACTTTTAGATACACAAAGATTATATATATATATATATATATATATAGAGTAAATTATCACTGTTTCCTTTTAAATAAGTTATATGTTTCCAGAACGAAAAAACTTTTAGTTTTGTACAACATTACGTCATGATATATCGTTTTGTCTTCGAATATATATAATAGTTTTGTCGATCAAGAAAATACTCGACCGAAACTCAATTAAAAAAGCAACGGTTACATTTCCTTTGGGAACGTAAAGATACACCTTATCTTGTAAACCCTAGAGGCATTGAGATAGTCAGTCGAATTGGAGTCGACGTGAGGCGAGCACCTGGCTCCTTTCATTGAAATTAAAAAAGTTTCAGCTACAAGGCAACTTCACAGGTCTCATTCATTTAAATGCTAAGGGATTCTGCGTTAGTATTCATTGTGAGTTTTGTCATTTAGAATAAAAGTTCTGCTTTTTACCAGTTTCACTTTGCTCGAGATCGAAATTTACATGCTCATTTTTATAGAGCGTAGTATTCGCGTTCATTAAAATAGAATATGATGACCTATATATATAAATATGACATAGAAAGCAATACCCTATATTCTTGCCCTCAAAAGGTAAATATCTTCTTAAATAGATATGTGTATATTATTAGGGTGATACTTTTTTTTGATGTTTTGCTCCAAATGTAATGTTCGTATTGTTTTAAATAAATTAATAAAGATATTTTTAAAGTTTTTAATTTTCTATCTTAACATTAACCCGTGCCTCTTTGCAATTTACATATCCTATTTGAATAAAAGGGAGTTATAAGTTTTGAATAGTTCACTTTTTATTCCAGACAAATTAACTATTCAAAAAATTTTTAGCTTCAAACTTCTAATAGTAGGGCTATTTTTTAAATTTTTAGCTATTTTATTTTAACGTTTTTAATAATAAAAACTATGAAGTAAGCATTTCATAAATAAAATAACAAAGCATTCTGTTGATTTACTATAGAGTTTTTTTTTAATACGATCACTGTAGCTCTTAAGCAATACACGAATATATGTGTAATATTAATGACTAAAGTCATATTATTACTATTAATGTGAACAGGCTCGTGAACACCTTAATTGCAGCTTTCATTAATATAGCTTCATAATTGTATATCTTATATATATCCATATAAATAAAATGATTGAAGTTTACCGTCGTACACGCGTCACGTAAAAACTAATGGATTGATTTTGATCTTTTTTTTATATACTCGATAGATACTTGGACTTATAAAAAAATATTGTGTGGTTGTAAGAAACCACGATGCAAGTAAAACTAAAAAAATAAAAAATATAACTTCATCTTCGCCTCGAGTCTCACAGTTCCCTACTCTACGGGCCAGCTGTAATGCGACATGCGATAGATGAACGAAATTTTTTGGGGCGATAGAATAAAAGTTTCACTTTACTTATTAAAGATTTAACAAACTACGACTTTTACCACGCGAGCGGAACCGTGGGCACAGCTAGTAGAAAATATAAATAAACCGTTATTATTCCATTAGACGCCTAAATTTGTAAATAAGCTCTATTTAATAACTCCAAACAAGAAGATTTGAAGTTTGAAGATTTCAATAACATATTTAATTAACCGCTATTATGAATAAATATTGGTACACGATCATTATGATACATACTTTAGAGATATCCACATTGAAGCTGTGAAACATTTATTTTGTTGTTGGAATTTTTATCTTTGTAGTATGACTATACATTTTCTGATCTACTATTGTTATGTATGGAATTATGTTTATGAATCTTAGCAGTCCGTTGAATAGAAAAACTTTTACTCTATTTTAACTATTTGGATGTTTTTTTAGGATTCATTAACGTATTATTGAAAATTCTTACAGCCTATCAATTTAGCAATAATATAAGCTTTCATTTCATAAGAATCGGTAAAGCCGTTTTCAAGTTAAATCCGGACATACAAACTGACAGACATACATTTATTTTTAATTACATATTCCCAACATGTTAATTAAGTATGTATTTTATCTGAATTTAAGAGCTGTAGATTTCTTTAAATAAATAAATATTCGTGATCGTAGTCTTTTCTGATGTCTATCGGGAAATTTGGAAAACAACATACACAGATAGAACTAAAGATTAATTAATATATATAAATCATCATTGAGACAATGTTTTTTTGTTTTGCTAACGAGGAAAACTTTAGTTACTTGGTCCTTATTACTTTTTTGTTGTTTTGCTCCTTAGTTACTTGGTTCTTATAAAAAACAAAAGTTTAAGTTTTAAGAAACTACGATTTTTTTGGCCACAATCTCACCTGATCTTAAATGACGATGTGACCCACCAATAGTGGTGCTTGCCGGCAGATTTACAACTTGAGAGATCGGCAATCCATTGTCAGTCATCGCTGTCACGCCAGCCTGCACGCCTCTAAGTAGCTGGATATACACTGACAGATCCTGAAAGAGAGTTGCTGTGACGGTTTTATCACCATGTATGGTGGTCACGACTCAGTCGGGTACAGATCCGTATCACACCACTTAATGACTGGATATATTCGGTATCCGGTATATATTATACCGGTTGATCCCGGAACGTGTCACGCCTAAGAGTGCCACGATTGAGAAGTTAGACCCGGTATATAATGGTTATGATGCAGTCGGACACAATTGTATCCTACCAGTCAGCATTTAATATTGTAACTATCTGACTAAAAATTGAAAAAAAAACACTATTCTTGAAATATCTGAAAACGTTTAGAATCAACTAGATACATCGAATATATATTATTAGGTACGAAAAGGTATCAGAGTTTACACACACATTCAAAATTTATCGATCCGATTATGTAATCAAACAATGTCCAAGAATAGTACACTTCCCCTTCCTTTAAATGATGTCGTAAATTTCAAGGCTATTCTAGTAATTTCTACCCTTGGTTTAACAACCGATAAAAGGAAGAAATCTGCAAAAGGACCACAGTGTAGTTTAAACAATGGAGACTTTAAGTAAGATAACAGTGTATTGAACATCTAAATAGTGAGTCTGTTTCATTTGTTATATTCAGTACGAATTATCTATTTTCGTGAAACCTAACGGCACATTACTACCCAAGGGAATATTAAAAAATAAAGATTTAGATTTCGTTTGGATGAAGTAAACTTATAATTTAATAAGTTATATTGTAGTTAAACACTTCGATAGGCACTTAGATGGAACGATAAATCAAACTGTATGAGATATTCGATCGAGAGAAAATAAATGTAATGAAAAAAGTTTAAGGTATAAGAATTTAACAACTTTTAATTTGCAACTTGAGTTTTCTAATTACATTTTAAGTTTGTTTTTAAATTGTCAACGATTAAAATTTTATAAATTATTTGAAACATGAAAAGCGATGAGTTTATTTTACATCGAATATGGTAAATTTATTCCAAGTCGGCATATAAGCGACATCATTTTATAAGATATTCAACGAGACCCTGACATAAAGAAAACATGTAGAATGAAAATAAGGGAACAAATTCCTTAAGTAAATAGCGCCTTTATTATTATTACTTGCCTAAATCTATTAACAATATGTCAAACAGTGTTATATTATTTGCAAACTATTGAAAGTACAATATATATAGTAGTATATCTGGTTGAACAATAAGCAGTTTAAAGAAATATCCTAATTGTTTCAATGTATATTTAATTTGCAGAAAATATTTTTTTTACAGTTTAATAGGATACCACATTATCTCAAACTTAAGTCA
Source organism: Saturnia pavonia (assembly GCA_947532125.1). Taxonomy (NCBI): domain Eukaryota; kingdom Metazoa; phylum Arthropoda; class Insecta; order Lepidoptera; family Saturniidae; genus Saturnia; species Saturnia pavonia. The sequence continues at coordinate 13,951,757 of OX383900.1, read as the reverse complement.
TGAGAAATAAAAAGAAGTAATGATAATTTTCAAATGTTTTACACTGTTTATTTCCTGACACAGCAGGTATTTGCTCCAAAACACAAATGTTTAGAATAAGAAAGTGTTGCTTTTAATACAGAAGGTTCTGTATAGAAGAGTGTAAAAATAAACGAAAAAAGTTACTAAGTATAGCGAAAGCTACAAAACGTAAGCTTTTATAAAAATGAAATAAGCTTTAATTAAGCATACAATTAACGCTACATTATATAAGAACATTATTAGATTGATCACTAATTATTTCAGTTATTGTGTTTCAAATTGAACGTAAACAACAAACAAAATAATATTAACAACAAATTTACCAAAAAACAACTCTCATTTACAAACACAGAATTAAAATCTCGAATCTCGGTTTATTTAAAAAAATCAGATGTTTACGATAAAGGTAGCATACGAAAAGAAATTTCAATTCCAGACAGATTTCTGTCATAATATATCGAACTATATGATACACATTTGTATTGCATAATTATAAATTTATAGTTTTCAATATTCAGCTTAAAAGATTTTATTTATATGTTCTTAAACGCCTGCAGTCGTGCGTATCCAACTACGAACAGCTGTGACATTTGTATATACACCGGGATAACTAGGACGAGCACAACCAATTCCAAATGAAACAATTCCATATTGAACATTATTGTTAACAGCTGGACCACCAGAGTCTCCCTGAAAAAATAATGCTATGAGCTCTTTCTCTCTGAAATTTTGAAATAAAACAATTAAGGTTTGCAGTTATTAGACTGATGCAATCAATACAATCACTTAGATGTTTAAATTATTTTTTGTGGTGTGTTTAGAGTATCTATCAGGCAGAAAATACATTTGTATAATGAATCTGTTTTATTACTGACATTAAGCACTGCAAGTGTTAACTTAGATGAAAATCTTTACCTGACAAGAATCTTTTCCTCCTTCAGCGAGACCAGCACAAATCATTCTTTGAGTGAAATTTGTTACGTTTATTCTACATTCTGCTTCAGATAGAGTCGGTACATTTACAGCCATCAAAGTGTTTATGGTATCGCCAGCTTCCTGCAAATAATAATGGTGCAGACGTAGAAAGCTGCTATTTTAGTTAGGTATGTACTTTACATACAATTCTACTTAATGATCCAATTCTAATCAATATTAAGTGACCCAATGCTGAAAAAAATTGGCCTGAATTTGTAACATAGTAAGGCTTATGGAAGTTAACGCGGATACTTTATATGAGGGTTACTTTAAATGTATAGTTCAAAAGCTATCCTCTATTAAAAGCCCCAAAACTATCTACAAACATTTCGATAATCTCGACTAACTTTCTTGCCGGTTCACGTCGTTGATTGGCATGTTCTCGGAACAGCTTACAGTTTTTACTTTCATTGATATTACCTCATTTTCTAGTACTTCATACTAAGTTTATCTCATTTTAATTAATTATAAATTGGCATCAGAAGAATAGCATAACGCAACGCCAACTTCATTACCGTTGTTCTTTAATAATTACAATTATAGTGAATGCTTGTACCAAAAATGATACTTTTACCGCAGTAGCTCCCTAACCCGTAACAAATAATGGTAAATTTGCTGGTACAGGACCATTATTTTCATTTGGCAACGTAACAATTTTAGTTTTGGTACCATCGATTGCCATATTTCTTAAGAATGTCAAAACAGCCACATCATAATCGTAAGCTCGAGAATTGTAACTTGGATGTTTAGTCATTATTCTAGACGAGTACATTTGACCACCACTATAACTATCGGTGCTGCCAACTCTTGCATATACCTGTGTTATCCTGCAAGTGTATATATATTATTTTTTATTATAGCCCTAATAATAACCACCCAATTCAACTTTCACATATAAACTGCGCTCTCAAATTCCTCTTCTAGAATTCTCTGTTGAAAATTATGAACATGAGAATATAAGAGCCTATCCAGCTTGAGAACCAGTAAAATATATAAAAACGGAATTAATTATGCTATGACAATTCATAGCAAACTATACAAATAGTACACGGACAACAGTAAATATTGGACTTTATCCATTGGATTACTTTCAGTACTTGGATTTGTTATTGATGATAGTCAAAAACTAATAAAGGTAACGTTAGGTGGACTTTCTTCCTAAAACAATAGAAAGAGAATGCTGATGTATTGCTAATATATATTTAGTGTCAGGTTTTCACGGGCTTAACTTCAGCAACTCGACGTCTAGGTGTGCCTATTTTTAATGGCAGTAGCTTAATTTAATCATGCCAGCCCAATTCTTCCAGAAGGTCTACCAGTTGTGTGATCTTGTTAAAGACCTCCGGAAGAGTACTCGTTGTGCCAAGATATCTAATCAAGTCAACTTTCTGCATTCCAAGAGTACGTATTTGAAAGATTTATCTTAACAATTGACGGTGATAAGAATTGATGACACCTTGACCTAATCAAACCTTCACCCTAACAAATATTCTTTATATATTCGGTTTGATTCCGGGAACGTGTATAATAAATAAAATGTAACGTAGTAACTTACCTATCAACACAGTGTGCAGCCGTTAAAATATGTCTTCTGCTGATGATGGAACCTCCACATTGATAATATTCCTGATTAATTAAACCCTTTTCTAAAAGCAAATATGCTTGATAGGGAGCCATTTCGATTGTAATGCTGTACCCGCCAACAATTTTTCCAACAATACTTTTTGTTCTATGACTATGTTTCTTGCAACTACCATCTGAAATGTTTTTAATGTTGAATGTTAACAGGGCTATGGTATGTTTTGATGACTAGCATTATAAGAGAACGGTGGATGTAGAGTATTTTTAAAACCATAAAATCCGTTCATATTTTAATGTATATATTAGTAATATGTTTATATTTTTGCAAAATTAGCTAAAGACATTGATATAAGAACTGGATTTTTAAAATATACTAGCCGAACTAAAAAAATCTAGGTAGATAGAAATCTATTTTTAACACCCTATGAGATCAATTTTCAAATATCCTTTTTAAGTGCTTACCTAAGGCACTCCTGTGTAAAATGTCATGCTTCTAGACCCACTGATTTTAGGTGTTCGTTGTATATAAGTCGGTCTTAAGAGTAAACAAGTTTTACCTGACGTTTTTAAACTTGTTAAATTTATTCGACCAACTCGCCCGTGTAGTCTATCGTTATTGTCACTTTTCATTCTTGCCTAAACCTTATCAGATTGCTTGGCGTTCATGGTCACTAGCCTATGTATGGTTTCCTATTGACCATTAGTTAGGATATCTTAGATAGGATACCCATCATATACCTATCTGACTGTTCAAGAGAGTGGCGTGTTCAAACATATACAATATCTTGAGCTAAATTATAACATTAGAATAGATTATAATAAATATTTTCCTCGAAATGAGAGCAATGTACAAGTAAAAATTACAATAGATGCTAATAACTCAACATAGAAAAGAATAGTGAATGATATTTTCAACTAAGAAACGATTAGTCAAGTGTTACAATATTTATATTACAGTAATTTTGTTAGAATTCTGTACTAATAAAAAGTACAAGCAAAAATGTATACAAAAAATACCTTTATAAATAATGGCACAAGCGAATAATAAAAAATAAAACTTGTGCATAACTTTTCAGAGTTTAACACAACTGAAAAAGTTTTCAGTGCAAAATCTTTAAATACATGCTTGAATGATTTCTCCAAAGTATTTCATCATTCTTTATCAGTGTAATTGTGTACAATTATTATAACCATTGTTGATAAAGTTCTTTAATAAATTCCTACTTATTAAAGCCTCGTGGCGCACTTGTAGTAAGCCCTACTAATGAGCCGAGAGGTCGCGGGTTCGATCCCCGCCCATGACTGACTTTTTGTGTGGTGAGCATAATTGTCAGTTGTGTGTCTGGGTGTGTATATATAATATATATGTATAGTATATCAGCTGTTTAATTACCATGATACAAGCTTATGCTTAGTATGGAATTAAATGGCCGTGTGTGAAATTAAGTCCACATATTAAAAAAAATATATATTACATATCTATACATACATAGATTTACATCCATACATTTACCCGAGTTAAGTTTACAGAAATCATGTCTTGCTTTCTTAGTTGTCTCTGCGTCATTTGTTAAAAAAGTTTTTAGCGTAACGACGATGACAACTTCAGTAAAGAAACTAACTAAATATTGTAACAAAATATATTATATTGAGTTAAATTTATATTACTTTTATATTCATATATTAGTGTATAGGACATTCCCTTTGCTACCAATTTGTCATAAAAAATACTATATAGAGTTTTGTCTTTATAGATTTTCAACCCGACATATTACCAAATAATTAGATTTCTCATTTTTATTATTTACTAGCTGCGCCCTATTGTTCCACCCGTGTTCAATTTATTAGACTAATTCTGCACCGCGCCCCGCCGCAAACGCACCCGTTCATCATCACCCTATCATTTTTCACACTTCCCGTACTTGCATACAGCTTTTCAAATTGCTTGACTTTCATTGTTACTGCTCCGCTCCGTAAAGTCGTAGCGTGACGTTATAGTTACCTTCTTCAATATATCTATAAAAACAGATATTTGTATGTGTGTTCCCTGTGGAGTCCAAAACGGCTGGAACGATTTTGATGAAATTTTCAGACAATCTTCATATTTGCTCAGCGGGTGGTCCTGTAAAGTACGATAGCGATCACATAAAAAAATCTGTGGCCGGGTTTGCTAGCATCCTATAAAATTAGCATAAAGAATTTTACAAATCTCACTGGTAGTTTCAAATGTTAGCGCGTTCAAACAACCAAATAAAAAACAATTTCTTGACCTTTATATATTATAATATTGTATAGATATTATTTCAAAACTCGAGAAATCCGAGTTCTATATTTCCCCACGTAATAGTGATACTGCGAAATTATTTATCAATTAAACATTAGGGCCGTTAATTACGAGTAGTTGGAAAAAATAACAAAAGCCATATTATTTTTTAGTGCCTTGTAAATTAGTGTGGCGGTATAACATGAATAGTAATTAAAAACAGATTGGCTTATTATTTTACCAGTACAAAAAATACTCAAGCAGCAAATACAAGCATTGCCACGACTCTGAATAAACTATACAAATTGCACAGCACAATTATAAGTTAAATCAACAATAAACACGTTTTCTATCGATTTATTAAATCATTATTAGTCATAACTTTAAATGGTCTGTCAATCAAAATAGAGAAAAATTTGACAACCAGTAAAAACATAAATATTGAATGATTAGTGAATTAATAGTTACTTTTTAAAGGCGGAATTCCTGTATACTGTGGTATGAATTATGTAATAACTGTTATTTAGTTTATTGTTAATCTGATTGCATGGTCGAAGGTTGAAATGAGCATTTTGGTAAATTACGTCAATAACTGTTTAATGATAATTTAATTATATTTACGCTTAACGGAAGACCTCGAGGATTTGTATTCTGCATGATTATTATGCTACTTTCCTTTATATTATTGGTGATACTGCAATATGTTCTATGTCAAAAGACTCGGTCTCAATTATTCGTTGCAAAATATTTTAATATGTAGTTATTTTCACATTACATCCACATTCAAGATTGATTTGTATGACATTATATAGATTTTACTAACGATATAACACCACGATATGCACGTCACACACCTAGCGAATTGTTAAAGAAAATCCCTTTCTCCTGGAAAACCAGTTTATAGTAACATAGGCCATTTTGCAGTATCATTGATGATATGTTTTCACAAATTGTAATAAATTTATTAATGAGTGTATGAATAGCGTTCGACTTTCAAATCGAAGATTAGATCGATTCGATCTATTATTCAATGAATATGACTTTAATAATTATTTGAAAAATAGTCGGACACTATTTAAATTATTTGTATAGTTAAAAATTTTTGAATAGTTCAAATTGTTCGAATATTGAACTCCACTTTCGAATTGAATTATTCGATGCGTCGGCGAATAATTCGTAAATTCCAATATTTCCACATCCCTATGATTTAGGTCTGAAATTGACTAATAATTTCCACTGCTCCTGCTATCTCTCGTTTCGATACATGCAAACCATGATACACTATAAAACGTATTACAATAGGTATGGTATATTTTGTCAAAAATGTTGTAGTTTTTCATGACAAACCGTAACTATGTATACCCTTAACTAAATTTCTAATAATGTGAATCGAATGTACAAAAACAATTATAACTAATAATAATGCTATAATAATTCTTGTACACTCGGAGAAAATAACTGAAATAATCAAAACATATTGAAACCGACGTAGTTTCTAGGCCTTGAATACAAATTGTTTGAAATTCCGTTCCACCATAGGACAACCAGACATATAGGTTTCCACTCTTATGTGGTGGACATTTCACCAATTCACAAGAAGCGGTTCGATTCTTTATTTATTAAGCGAACAGCTTATAAGTGGAATTCACTCGCGGCGTCTGTCTTTCCATCCACCTATATTGGAAGTCTACAAGTGAAGGGTGAATAGGCATCTAATAGGTATATGCAATCCATCATCGGCTCCATCATCAGATACTAACAGGTTAGATTGAAGTGAAGTGCGTACCTGAAAAAAAAAAGTCACCAACTGCGCCAATTACTGATAATATAAGACTAAGATATTAAGATAATATATTATAATATAAGATAACATATTAAGACTAAGATATTATAAGTGAATCATATAATTATAATTACCAGTTAATCACATCAACATAGAGTTTCAACGTCATGTAAGCTCAGACGTACCCCCATAAGCCACATTAATACCAATTACTGCATGTGATATTAAATTTTGTCACGTACATAGGTGAATACGGGCCGAGCCGAAGGTCGAAATATTGTGAAATTCACGTAAGTAATGACTATTATACGTGGCGCAATTTGCATAATATTAAAACTTAAGAAACGTTACGTCGACTCCATTGTATTAATTCACTACGTTTTATCTATTGTGTATACAATAATATTTCAATTATAATGAAACGTGATACGCTCGCTCCAAATTGATTGGCACGAAACTTAACGTAGGTTCTAAATGTTTTACCAATAACAATACAATATATCCATTAAATATCTTTTACGACGTGAAATGACGTTCGATGTTTACTTTTTTCTGCACACGTATCTAAAGGTGAAAAGCACTAAACATTTAAATAGATATTTAATTTCTATCATAGAATGTGACTGTTTCTTTACATTTATGAAAGTTACGAGTATATTCCTTTTGACGCGTTATGAAAAAATGATGTGAGTTAATCTGTAACAAAAAAATTATACCATGAAATTGCTTGTTAAAACACTTGTATTATTGTAGTAAACATAGTCACACTCGGTGTTATTTATTTTAAAATGCTTCATCAGTGTCAATTCGAAATTAATTGCAAATGTTTGTAATAAATATAGTAACTATATATTTTGAAGATAAACAAAAATAGACAAATTGAAAGATGTTTTTAAATATTAATTTAAATCTTTTTCGCAAAGAGTTATTAAAGTAGGCACCCTATATTCTAGCTCCTTTAAATAATAAATACGTTTAAAGCATAAAGTACGTTAAAACCCTTTACATCAGAAAATGTTACAACGAATTCATAATCCAATGAGACGGTTTTAAAAGAAACTATAGATACCAGACGCACAGACGTTCTTGTAAAGTGAATCATTACTTGCGTAAATAAATGCTCGAGACGTAGCTATCGGACCAAAATTGTTTTAATTGGCGTCAAAAGGATATCGTCTAATGACGTCTTATTTTGTCACACAAAGCTGACTCGTTCAATGAGCAATATTCACTAATCGATTTAATTATCAAGAGTTAAAATATATCTATTATTTTTAAAAACTTATAGGAGTAATCGGATATTATAAATCTCAAAATATTGTTTTTTCGTTCGTTTGAACGCACTAATCTCTGGAACTATCAGTAAAAATTAAACAATTCTTATTAGAATTTTTAACTGATTTATTGAGGAAGGTTAACATAGCATAGCATATTTAACATCATGCTATAGCTTGACCGCCGTAAGCGCAACCCTCCTAATAGTCTGCGGGACGCGGGAGGGGAACAAGACCGACCAATAAACGACTAGTTGCTGGCCGCCGGCATTAACAGACGTTTGACGTATGGGCTTACGCGATTTTATTTTTGTGACTTCTCCACGTTTAATAAAGACAACAATACTATATGTATTAAATATATTATTTATCATAAGATATCTGAACCAGTTGCAATAACATGCATAAAGTTTTGATCTTAAGGTGTAGAATATCATCTCAATACCGTGTATATCCATGTACACCCGCCGCTTGGCATCCCGCAAACCATCAGGAGGATCGCGCTTATAGCGGTCGACCTATAAGAACCTTAGAAGCTCAGTCAAAATGTAGATTTGAAAGTACGCTAAGCAAGAACTAATTGATAATGCGGGAGGTCGTGTGGCAAGGTGTGTGGTATCCTGGGCTGAGGACGTGTGCTGGCCGACGAGAACCGAAAAAAATAAGTGCCGAAAGAAACCTCTGGACACGATTTACGTAAGTTTCCTAAGTGATACATTTGTTTTTGATTCCAAATGATTGATTCGTTATAACATCTACAGCGACCATCACATAATTACTGTAGACCAGCAGTTGATAACGAAACGAATAACGAGTCCTTCATCGTTGTGTATTATAGTCATAATCCTGTATTTTATTGTTCAGTAAGTACATACAGTAATGCACCGCCTTAAGAGTCCGGCTCAGGTGTCTCAGATGATATCGATGTTAAAAATATAATTTAAATCATACGCTTTCATATAAAAGTATACATCGAGCGGTATTATAGTTACGCTGTGATTATGAATACACTATGATACCCGGCACACTCTAGAAAACCAACAGTTTTACCGGGTGACAAATACTTTATAAAACTGCTTGTTCTCATGATCATATATTTCTTCAACACGAGAGAACTAGGAAATTAAGAAAAAAGCGTAGGTTTAATCAGAGTTTTTATCAGTTTATGTTAATTTTTTGTCGGTTATTTTCTATAAAATATTTGATTATTTACAACCTGTTGGAAAAATATTAAAAGTTCTTAATACTGCTACAAACATGGTAACCGTGTGTCCGTGCACTTTTCTCGCACACGCTTCGACTTAATCGAAGCAGTCTTCTGTTAACATTTCCTTTCGTTACACACGCTTCTCTTGCTAAATCCGATCTGCCAGTTATTTACATTCCAAGCCATTTAATGTTAGATAAACAACAACTACTATACACACCAAACACAAAAGTTTTTAGTCATATAATGTTTAACAAAACAATATTGATATGTTTCATTCTCGGATTGTATATAAATCGGTGACACTTAGGTTTTTTTTTTAATATAGCCATTTATATTTATTTTTTTGTTTAAACAATATCTCATCATGCAATTCAAATTTAATGAAAATAGACAGGAAGGAAAATGTATATATATCGAGTAACTAGCTTCTGCTCATGATATCGTTCCCGTTATTTTGAAAATGAAACGAGCCCCGCGCCATCTATTATAAACTGGTTGTACTAATACAGAACCTCAGTGTATGTGCACACAACAACTTACAAAATTAAGAATACAAAATTACAAAATAGGGGGCAAAGAAACATTCATCTTTATATGCTACCAAGTTGACCCGTGCGAATTTTTCGGTCATTATACAGATTGTTAATAGATAGTGCCTTTAATATATTTCCATTAGCATCTACAGATGGCATTTGTAATAAAAAAAGTTTTTTAATATTTTTTTAATTTGTCAATGGCGAGGAACATAAGCTTTATAATAATGTTGAAATAATTAATTTTAATGAGGAATAAACGGAGATATAGTGTTGCCAGGAAAAATGCCTTTAAAAAATAATATATATTGAACTATTAGACGTCTATAAAACGCTTCTTATTAAAACACGGAAAACCAAGTGTCCTCAACGCTATCTAATAACCTATTTATTGAGCATGTATATATGTATTAATAATGATACTTCCTGACAACACTCGCTGTTACTCGTTGCACGTAGCAAGGACGATCGACTTGCAATGATCCTAAAATGGATTGTGATGTTTTTGTACCCAAAGAAAAAAATGATCACGTAATCAAATTTAATTTATTTACCATTGTACTCAGATCCGCATTGCTATTTTTGACCTCTGCGTTCGATACAATATTTATTACATGGAGTATATAAACATTATTACCTAAATGTTCGTGTCAAAACTTCTGTATTCCGCAGTGTGGTACAATTATTATTATTTTCACTCATATTATTGACAATTCTGACAACGGATGGCTGATGGGGCCAAAGAGTTCTCGAATGATGACCACGTATCGGAATACGCAACGTGGTACGCAAGGTGGTAGAACGACCTGTTAAAGGTTACGAAAAGCCGCTGGATGCGGGTAGCACAGGACCGGTCGTTCTGACGATCTTTGAGGAAGACCTACGTCCAGCAGGGGACGTCTTTCAGTTGAAATGATAATGGTAGTGATGATTGACGATACTTACAGCCTATCAATACAGAACCTCATGCGCTGGGCTTCGGAGTTACAGTTTTAAGGTTACCTCTAGCTCGGCACCAACTAAAAATTTCTCTATGTCTTATCTTTGACGTACCATGAAGTAGTGGGATCATCTCCCGGCCAATGTGTTCCCTCGTTCTTACGATATCGGGTCCTTCAAGCGTAACGTGAAGAGATATGTATACATTACGGCATGATAGAGGAAACCACCGATGGATTGCCAATCTATCGGTAGTCGCCGTCATTTTAACCGATCTACTACAAAAAACTTACTGACACAAGCTATCCCGCATAAAAATCGGTCAAGCCGTTTTTTATTTTACTGGCAAAAAAAGTCATGTTCGTGATTATGCGTCCTTCAACCAGTCCTATGCCTACCAACAAATTTGAGTAAAAATAGTTATTAATATACATATACTCATATAATATCAAATCTACTTGTAAATAATAAGGATATTATATTAATTTTAGCGATAAACAAATAACTTGATATTTGTACTGTTAAAGGGTTCACCGCGACATCTATTTCAGCTTCAAAGCAGTAGTGCTCGTGCTGCCGTATTGTAGTCCGAAGGGTTTGGTTGACAACATACAATGGCACGCGAAGCATTCTATCTCTGTCCTCAGGAGTAATAGCCTATTGTGATTGGCCTTAGGACTGCGGTCTTTTTGAGGTTAATTATACATAAAGTTATAGGCTGCAGTAATTAATTAACACCAAATGCTCTGCATGCCTCAATACTAATTCACAATTAAAAAATATGGCTTTAAAATTATTACATATTGACATTTTTTATACAACTAAGGTGGCTTTCCCCAAATAACTCTGGGAACCCTACCCACCGCAGGAACACAACAAAGGTTATTTGACTGCGACCCTCTGTAGGATGGCGGTATTCGACCAGTCGGACTGCCCCAAATAGAGAGAAATCTCGAAAGAAATTTCTTTTTGACCTATTTATCTTAACTGTGGCATACAAACAATTCTGACATATTAAGAGAGTACGAAACTACTCATTAAGTAGTAGGTAATTTTTGTTTTTATATAGCATAGCATTACTATTACAACTGTCTAAGTACCATACTATCATAACCAACTAGCTTAGTAATAATAAAAATACTCGAAATAAAGACCTAGTTATAAAAAAGGGAAATGCGCTTTTTAACTTTAATATTTATTCTCCTTTGTTTGTAATGTGAATATAATCGTCGACTCATTTATTTGTTATTATTTCTGTCGGTAAAAACTTGTATCGCTTGACTGAACTAAGAAAATTTGCTTTCAACAAAAACGTTACAATAGTGAGATGTTTACATTGAATTGCACTTTTTTTTTAAATTATTTCAGAAAAAAATCTCTGGTATTTTTCCTTGAAAGCAATGCTAAAATTAGCCAGTAATTAATCTCGTCCGAATTATTATAATTCAACATTTGACTACATAAAATCTTTTAGATATTACTTTTTTTAAGCTAGATAACTGGATAATATTATAATGATTTGAAACGTCTATTGTAAGTGGAACTAATTGTTTTTATCATTTCGAATTATTTTAATTAACTTGCTTCAGGTGCCAGGATAGGTTGACTATTGATATGGGATGCCACTTTCGTGGATACTTTGGCACTGTCCCACCTTCCACTTACTTCGTTGAGAGCTGACGCAGCAGCTGCCTCAGTGAGGGCCTCAAGCGACACAAGCAGTCATGCTTCAGCTCTTGATGTTACATGTTTGTGCCGTTTGGAGTAAAAGCTCTGGTACCGTGAGGTCCGAGTGTGCCTAGCTTTTTTAAGGAACTCGTTAATCGACTGGACGAATCTTCTCGGGACCGAAAATCTGGCCAATACTTCAATAAGCGTATAAACATTGCTATACAAAAAGGCAATGTGGCCAGCCTTTTGAATACGTTTCCTTCTGACAAGGATATGAATGGCACTACTTATAGTTATTGATTATAATTATTTTTTATAAATATTATTAACTTATATTTATGTCTCAACTTATCCATATTAATCCAGTAACCATAATGAAAATTGGACCTTAAGTCTACAAAATTACTAGATTACAACAATAATACATCAGAAAACGTACCTTTCTATTAAATCTATTCAGTCAAGGTTTCCAATTTATGAGCAACCAAATTTATAAAGAACACTCAAATAATCGGTCAACTGGAAAATTCAACTTATGACGAAACTTTAGTTTTTACGATATATTTTATGAAATTATTTATTTTTCAATAATTACTTATTTATTTTCTTTTTATTTACTTATTTATAATATACTTAAAAAAAGTATTTTTTTTAAAGCTAAATTAAAAACATCCAAGTTATTTTATACCGCCCAAGTAATAAGGTGGTACATACTCGTACTTATATTACAGTCTAAAAGAAACACCCCGACTTTTTTTTTTATCGTTGTAGGTTTGGCTTAGTGGCCACAATCTCACCTGATGTTAAGTGACGATGCGGCCCAAGATGGTAAGACGCTAAACCTAGTGGAAGACTGGCTCTCAAGTGCAGCTGCCGGAACACACCTATTTGTGCTTGGCGGCATTAGAAAATACCCGATCCCGAAAATACCAGAAATATATGTAATGTATTGGTAATCACGATTCAATCGAGCACAAAAGTCTTACCATTCCACTTTCCACAAATTTTCGAGTCTGTTATTTATTAAGGTGTATTTGCACGGCTTAGGCTAGGTTAAATAGAGAAGATGTTATTCCACGTTCAATTTTTCGAAATGTTAAGTTTTAAGTGTTAAACGTTTAAATGTTTCTTTCAAAGGGAAGTAACCTATTGCGAACAAATATACGTTTATGAGTAATCAACTTTTGAGCCTAAAAACCACACAATGTTTACGTGTTGACAAACGGCACAACAAACAGTTGGTCACGAAACTGTCCCAACTGTCACAACTCGCTTCATCTGTTATGGCATAATTTTGCAACTTCCACGAAGAAGCGACGTCTTGTCGAGTGATCGCTAAATTAACTTTAAAATGAATAAGCATTCATTTACAAGTTCATGGAGTTTGAAATAACCTTTTTTTATTTGTAATATATTAACTATTTTTAATATATACTTGTTATTTTTATATATACATTATTCAACTGAAAAAAAATCATCTCAAGCAATCATTAAAAATAAATACAAGAAAATTCAATTAAAATCTGTAATTGCTTACAATATTGTTTTACTATAACTCAATAAAACTGTTTCATACAAAATTACTCCCATAAAAGTATTTCATTAAAAAACTAATCAACTTTTTACACCTATTGTTTTTACCTGTTGTAATAAATATGTGAGATACGAAGTGTTACGGAAATAGTGACTGGAAATAGAAATGAATTACACTGGTTCAGAAATTGGAAATATTTAATGGGGGTCTAATATGCGTCTTAATATTTTTATTACTCGATGAAGGAAGACGCGCTCTAGACCCGCATTAAATATACATTACAACGTATACAAAACGCGATAATTTAAAAAGTGTTATTGGAAACATCGGTTCCATCTATATAAATATAATATGTCAAATGTATTTCTTCTTATCATTGCCGTAAAATAATAAAAATCTTTGTTTAATTATTTCTTAAGCAATTATTGGTTCTTACGAGTCAACACATATTCCGACAACAGACATTAGACACAATAATGAATTTTAAAGCAAATGTTTAGTTCGAACCTGTGTATTTAAAGTGTATAATAAGTCAACATATAAAGTTATAGATGTTTAAATAACATGTATGTTTACATTTGTCTAGACTGTTCCAAGTCTAGGCATTTTAATGTAAATCAATTGTTTTGTTTAAATAATAATTGTGACCTTCATCTAACGGTAAAATCAAGATGACTGACAAAATCAACAGGGTCAAAGTTTCAATGCCCAATAGACTAACTAAATGTATAATTGGTGTAGTTTGAGTGAGCTTATCGAAAAGGTCTGATGTGGAAAAAGTAGACCAAAAAACAATTCAGTGATGTCACACTTAAATTCTGGAACACAAAAGTCTGTGCCGAATAAGGGATGTTTAAATGACCTTAGCATTCATATGTTCCGTAAAATATGTTCAACTATTTTAAAGTTCTTTTCTTCGAGTCCACGCATGACCAAAGTGCAAGACCAAAAAATCTGCACTTTCATACATCGCCGCAATGCTGCTAGTATTTTGGGCACAGTGCCTAATGGTACCGATATGGCACTCTTAAATTATTTTTTTACTTTATTGACAATTTATTTATACCTAATTGTTTCATGGCTAGATAACTTACATTTAGTTATTTATCATTTATTGATTTATTAGACTCGCTAGTTTTTTAGTCCACTACATGAAAAAAAACCTTTAATATGAAGAAGTAAATACACTAGGTATTTTAAGGCAATCGCAAAACGCATCTTGTAGACAAAGAGTATAACAAAATTACACAAATATATACTTTTATGTTGTAAGAAATTATGTCCTATTACTTTATATAAAAAGAACAGGTCTGAGAGAAAAAATATATAACATCGTCTAAAGTCTATCATCTGTGTATAACAATATTTAAGAATTTATTGCTAACACTGTTAGCTGTTAAAGAACATATAATCGTGAGAAAGCTTCGACTCTCGTGGAATGTTCTCTTCTTACTGCTGTATAGTCAGTTACCAGGGTAAAGTACTAAATACTTCAAACAGGTGTTCTATACTTTACCAATTGATTTTTATCATAATAATGATATAATAATTATTGTGCTTATTCTACTTTTAGAAAAAGCAAAGTTTCATAAGCCATTAAACCACAAATATGATTAATAGATCTTACCATACATAATTATTTTGTTAAAGAAATTTAGTTCTTATATTTCATCTTACAAAGCAATGTATGGAAAAAAGTTGGAAGAAACACCTTTTATTGCCTACTAGCTGTGACCATGAGTGTAGCTACGGCGGCGAGGGTGGTCTCCCCACCCGATAAAACTCATCGTCTTGAAAAATCGTATATATTGAAAAAAAACCTTAGGATCTTCGGTAGCTACGCAAATGGCTGTGCCCCACGACTTTACCCGTGTTAAAATTCGATCAACTCTCTACCGCGCCGCACGCCGGCAACACATCCGTGTAGCCTTTGCTTATTCTCACTTGCAGTACCTGTCTACAGCTCGCCAGATAGCTTGACGTTCAAGGACCCCCTACTTAGGGTCATAGCATGATTTATAAATTATAGCTTTCCTAAATACATTGGCTAAATAAAGCAAAAAGATTTTTTCAAATCTAACAAGTATTTCCAGAAATTAGTATGTTCAAACAATAAAAAACATCTTTTGAGCTATACACTAGTATAGATTAATTATAGTTTTTTTTTACTTTTAACTTATAATATTTTATCTCCTCTCAGTATAATTCAAAGGTATGTAATTAAATACACAGCATCAAGAAAATGAAAGGAATAATTTTTGTTAGATGGGGAAAAAGTGTTAGATGTTACTTTTTTATTCATTTTGTATAATTCGCTGGAACGGCTTTACTGCATGACGAATAGCTTAATCGAGTTAAACTTTTTCATGCGTTTTATTTTTGTCATTACGTAATCTTAAATTACGCACGACTGCGGTTAGGTATTATAAAAGCTATACAATAATACAATAAGTATTATAAAGCTATAAAATCTAGTCACCAGGTTCCACGTGTATATTTATATATAAATTGCCGAACTCGTGATGCTTATATTTTTATTTAAACCTGATAACATTGGTATAAGTAATTATACCTAATATAATAATAATTAGTAATTATACATGCTTGATATTTTTAGGTTCTCATAGAGATCGAGTCAATAATTAACCCTGCTTAGAATCTCTCTGAATGCAGCTCTTCCGATGCTTAAACATATTGTAATTATTCATCATTTAAAAAGCATTATAGTTTCGGTCGTTAACAAGAATCCACAAGAAAGTCACACTGAATATAGAATTGAAGTATATATTTTTTTAATTAATATAGTTACTTGCACGTTATTAAAACTCAATGACACATTTTAAATTTTTTGTCTGTCTGTTTGTCGGGGCTAATCTCTGAAATATCTGAACTGATTTTAACGCGACTTTGAATGGCAGGTAGAAAACTTTTCAAAGAGTAATCTAAACTATATTTTCCAACGAGCTGATGATCTGGCAAGGTGTTTAGTAAAACGTAATATTTAGTCAGTGAATAAGAAACAATTATTATATAACACGTGTGTGGAGCCGCAAGCAATACTAGTTTTAAAATAAAGGACAATAATAATTCCTCATATATAGATGATTTTTTTTAAAATTAACAATATGGTACAAATAATATAAAAATGACATAAATTACTTACGGAACCCTTTTATAAATTGAAGTAATTTTTATAAATAGAATAACGTAATCTTAAGGTCGTCATTCAAGTAATCAAAAATCTTAATTTTGTACTGTTACAATACTGTTACAAAGCTGCAAATTCATATTCATTTTGAATGAAAATTGTTACAAACAAACTTTTAAAGAAACAAAAAATACAATTATTACATTCGAGTGAAAACTTTCGCTTATACGACACAACGGCAATTCATATGCAATCAACGATTTCGAACGGTCAAATTCTGTAACAAATCAATCACATTACAAAACGAATTTTAGTTCGTATAATAATCTAAAGTTGTGGCCAAAATATTATTCGATTTAAATAAATCGGCCAATTACGTTTCCACATTATAATGACACGTAGAGATTGTAATAAATAGTTATGACAATTTTTTCTAACTCTAATATTTCTAAGACACACATTAAGTTCAAATGGTATTTTGTACAATTTAAAAAAAATACAAAGTGGCAGAGCTAAATTTTATAGCAACAACTATACAGTGTCTCTCATGGTTCAGGATCGTCTATCAGAGTATTCTCAGATGCTAAGTGATTTTTCTCGTGATAATTGCTGGCTGGCATTACGATGCCGCAACGGTTAATGTCCAATGAACCTCGTTTCGGGATGGTTGGAAAATCATTTACAGAACCAACATTAAAAAAAGAACGTTTTTAACTTAGTTTTCAATTTTCGTAATTTAATAATACATACAATTGCTCAAATAACCTTCTCTAAGGTTGAATGAATTGATATTTGTATTTTTACAACAATATTTAACTTATAAAAATATACTACTCATTTATAAGCCTTTTAACTGATTTATAATTCTTAATTTCTTATATTCTAGGCATCCTTATTTTTTATATTAAGCTAATTGCATTTTTTTATTAAAAGATTAAGAGTTTTTCTGGTCATGCTTAACAAATTCCGCAATAATATATCAAAAAAATAATGCAAATAAATAATAATCGCTTATATATCATCGCTAACGCTTATTACTGCGTATTAGACATCGCTTAACTTCATAAAATAAGCTCTCTAATCGAACAGTGACCATAAAGATATGCTATGATGACTAAAATCATCATAATGTCATACGCATTAGTGTTCTAACCACATAGTTTCATAAATTTTATATTTCTTTCACAACGGTACGCGCGTTCAAACATCTTTTCATTAAGACGTTTACCAGTCTATAAAAGATACTCTCACGCTCCAATTGCTTCTTACTGAAACACAATTAGCATTAATATAAAGTCATGTTGCACACGCACGCTATAACGAATCGATAAAAAAAAAATGAATTACTATCGCTACTATTGCTTTGCTATCCTTAACCTTAATATTTCGGCCGCGTAAACATTTTGTCTACTTAGGGAGTTAGATATTTTACCGATTTACGCAGAGCTGTGCGCGCGCGCATTTTCGTTGTACTTTTAGGAGAGCGTGCGCTAGCGCTGGCACGCACTGGCTCTTCCGTTAAAGCCGCTCAGTGTAACTACGACACTGGCCGAGAACGAACTTAGAACCACGAATGGTATATACGCCGAACACGTCGATACTGTGTACTGTGAACTTGACGAACTGTATTGTGAGCAATTTTATGTGACAGTGTTATTATTTTATTTACATTCTCGTGAGTATTATTTGTTATTAATAAAATAATATTCGAATGAATATCGCTATGAAAGTTTCCTATAATAAATAGCTGTTGGGCTCTCTCCTTAGAAATGCAAAGAAAGCTAAGCTTAACGTAATTTTATTGATAAACGTATCTTATTATCGTAAATTAAAATTTGATATGAATATTTATTTCTATCGCAATAATAGGCTTTGTAAATAATACATATTTTTATTAAAATGAAAACGTGAAATTAATAACTAGCTTGATACGATTGGAATTAAATTTTTATTTTAACCTGTAAATTAAATAAATCTAAAAGTTAATATAAATAAAATTAACATATTATTCTTTAAAATATCAAAAAATTCAAAGAGCAATTGCGACTATAATAAATTTAAATATTTATTCTATTTATATAAAATTGGTTTAGATTTTCAATATGCAGTTCCAAACGCAGACATGTCATACGAGTACGTTAGACTATTAAAGCTATCAGCTGTGAAATCGTACAAGTAAAGAAACAATTAGAGTTGTTTACTTAATAAGGTCGATTGCAAATCGCCGATAGAAAACGCAGAAAATGTTAACTTACCGAAAAATAGTTTCATTGGAAATTAGCATGCTTGTAACAATCAATGTATTTTTTTTTCGGCAGTTTATTTCATAACGTTCGATACGGTTCGAGCGAAATGTGTAACATCGTTGGGCCACAGCAAACTACGAGTATTTAATGCCTGTTAGCAAATAGCAACATCGGGAAATTAACTAGTTTAATCACAATATTACTTTAATGCCACTGTAATGATAATTACATTAAATATAAATAAAATTTAATGAAAAGATTTTAGGAATAATTTAACGCTAATTTAATTTAAAGAAAAACAACGTACCAATAGGATCATAGTACCATATATAAATATTATATTTGTGATGGGTTCTATTAGTAAAAAAAATATTATTAAAAAGAAATTACGCGTATATTTTTATAACTCGAACAAGTTATTGAAAATAATTTTTGACACAAAAATATGCAATGATTAAATAAATTTAGCATAAACAGTAATAAATTATTTAAAAGAGAAAGCTAAATTTGAAACTTGCTTTTAAGGCATTAATGTATTAATTCTAATTCGCGAGGACAGTAAGATTAGAGAACGTCACAGAATGAATTAAATGTTACTAAGACTATAAATCTTGATTATCACTTTAAGCAAGGGATAATAGAATACATGCAGTTTTCTCTCGTTTTAAACGTTCCACCAGTAACACAGATCTTGTCACCATCCCGCGATCATCGTGACCTACAATCAGAAGAAATACTCTCACTGTCGTACCGTTGAACCGGAGAATGAACCACAGTTCAATACTTTAATAGTAAATCAACCAAAATGAGGACAGTTGTAATCTTACTCTAAATTGTGAATTTAGGCAAAATTTTAATTATAAATTTGTATTTACAAACTCACAAAATATTAAACTTGATTTTTAATTGGGAAAACTTTATTCTAGACGAAATAGCTCAATTTTATTGTGACAATAATGATTAATATGGGCTTACAATTTTCTCAATTCTTTTAATACTTACTAGTAAAGTTCATTAATCAATTGCAAAACACAAAAACTAATATCGGAAAGTGCACAAAAGAAAAAATATTAAAAAAACTATTAACTATTTTAGAATCTACGTGCACCTATCGCTATGAATCGTCTCTATTTGTTGCAAGTTCTAGAAGAATGAGAACACCGCAAGTATGCAGGTGAAGCGAGAGGTGTGGCTCTCCCCTCACTCTTACCCCGCGTCCATCCAATGCTAAGCTAAAATATTCATGTCGACTCACTATTACGTTTCTTACTGCACTATGGATCCTGCCGCAGAAACATTAGAAACGCTTTATGCAACTAAAAGCAATTGCGACAATTAATAAATTTGCATTAAATCAATATATATCGACGACGTAAAACGCCTTTCGATATAAAATTAATAATTCATTTAAATTTGAACCGGTTCGAGGTGATCGTGACCTAAGCCAAATGCATTGTCAGTTTATAAGAATCTATTTTTTAACCATCTTATAATAGTTAAATAAATAATTAAGATGAAATCATAATTCACTTCCTGTTGTTTAATAAACCTTTGTTCAGCAAACAACTTCTAGTGATGACGAGTGTTTGTATACACGAAACAATTATATTATTCATGGCTACATAACTTCATACATGTGTTGCATATTACGTTATGCAAGTTATGGTGTTTGTTATGTACGAGTATGTTTAATTGGTAATAAAAGTGAAATACTTGCAAAAATATACGTTTTTAGTTTTTTTTACATAGTATCTGTTATTAAATACTATGTTAAAAAAAAAAGGTTATGTAGTTTCAATGCTAGAAATGAATAACTCAACAATATTTATAAATGCATAAATATTAACTTCATAATAATTGTCTGATTAACGTAATGGAAGAAAGTAATTATTTAAATAATATATAGTTCACTAGTAAATAAAGAAGTATATGCTAAATCTATATAAGTTGAATTATTATTTAAGTTGAGTTTTATACCTTTTTAGAAGCATTATTTCTTCGAATCCAATAAACTATAAATCTATATAAAATTTAATACTTACATCAATTTGTCATCAAAGTACATGAAATTAACTCAATAAATGTTATGAGTACCTACTTACAAATAGTAATATTTAATTAAATATAAACATAAATAAATATGATGTATTATATTTAGAGTAAACTGTAAATACATGTTGGTTTTCATGAATAATCAGAATCCATAAATAATATTTCACAAATCTAAGCCAAAGCAGAAGCAAAAAAATGATATAACATTGTTCACTAGCGTAATCGTGGTTTCACCAAATAATTGAGTTAGGTACGCTTCAGATTCTTATTAATTATAATTATTCTGTTAAGTAAAATAGTATAATAGTATTTTTACAATCTCAATAGCATTGCAATTCATAATTACAGTGAATATTCATATTTCATACACCAGTTAATACGAAGGCCATGAACGAAGGTAAAAAATGTAATTATTCTATTATTTGGATATTTTTTTATTATAAAATTATACTTTTTTGTAGTTACACAACATCCTAAACAAACTAGGTCTACATATAATCTTTTTATTGCATAATTAAATACCTACTTAATGCGACTTTGAGATAGAAAATTTTACACAATTTTCACTAAATTTAGTTTCTTTTCATTCATTCAAATATTAAACATAAATCAATGACGTCACAAATAATTGCTATAAAAAAACCTTACGTATAAGGAAGGTAAACTAAACAATTTTTTTTTCAAGATTTTATTTTACCTATTTTGCGGCGTGACTGGTATGTATACTCTACCAAATTACAGCTTTCTAGTTCTAAGAATTTCTGAGCTAATCTGCAGACAGACAGACGGACATATCGAAACTATAAGGGTTCTTTTTTGACAACGGAACCCTAAAAATGATAAACTTTTTTTTTCAACTGCTTATTCAAAGAACTTTGTAGTTGTTCCGTTATGTTAAACCCTTTTATAAGAAAATCTCAGCATAAGCATTACTTATACATTCGATTACAAAAATACTAAAATTACTACGAAAAAATATAACTTAATGTTTCCTCCATTAAACTTTTATCACATCATATTTATTAACTTCCAATGTCTGTTGAAACTGATCGCGACAGATTTTTACTGAGCCCGGTATGTGAAAGTCAGACGTCATAACATATTCAACACACGCGACCAGCTCTTTAGGATCGGTAGAGAACACATAGCGGTACTCTGACGTAACTAATTATACATAACGCTTCAATGGATCGACTTGTTGAACGATACAATACTAGACGAAAGTCAAACGTAATACAAACTGCTTAAGAATTGTGACAATTTGGGTTAATTTTCATGTAATAATCAATTCGAAAAGAACATCCAACTTAAGTCAGTGATTTCTTCCTTGCGATTCTCAGTTTATTTTATTTTATCTCATTCAAATAATAAATATATGTAGCACTTTGCATGTAACATTAACAATAACTTCTTTATTCGTTATGCTTATAATCGTATTAATGCACATTATCATGAACCTTTCTCAGAATAATACCGTTACAAATATTTTCAAATAAATTGACATTTAACTCGGTATATTACCTACACAATCAAATACGGGGCAAGTCTATATTAATATTATATAAATGTAAAGTTTGTTAATAGGCTAAGGTATTCTTTGGAAATACTGAAGCGATTCTAAAAAAATCCAATGATTAAATTTTATGTTGTAATTTACATGGACAAAGTCACGGGCGGTTTCTAGTGGTTAGATAAATATAAATTTTATGTTATGACTTAGCATTTGAAACTGAGACCTCTGCATAATAGACTTCCTAATCTAGTGCTGTATATATAAGGTTGTATGATAAAATAAGACGAAGGCTGAGTACTTCCAGCATACCCTGGGCAATCCCTATTCCAACTTAAATTATTATTGGCCAATTTATTCACCACGGCACGAAATATTTTTATTTAAAATAGTGCTATTATAACCTGAGACAAGTTAATATATTAACTTTTAAATCTGACCTTAAATTATTTTACACTAGTTATTTTTTGTTAATAATTTAAAAAAAATTAGTAAAATAATATTGGTCTTCTAAACAAATTTACACTTTAAATTTATTTTTCTCGTAGACATACATAATAAATCCTAATAACTAAACAAATAGCAATTAGAGCAGTAAGTAAACGCAATCAAACATTCATGCCCAATGATAAATATTAATTTAGAATGCTAGTGTAATAATTCATGTCTGTCTTTTATAATTTGCATGGTTCAGTTTCGAATGATCCCGTTACTTTTCGTGTTATGGTTATAAATAAACAAGATTGACTTTATCGGAAACTAGTACATTTACGTTCTTCCTAATTTTTTATCACTATACATTACAATCGGTAACTTTACACGACATGTGAAAGTTACCCAATCGTATAGGTAAAATAACAACAGGTAATTAAAAGTATTTATTAAACAAATATAGACTATAAAATAATTGTGAAAAAGAATAAAACAACAATATAAACGTACTTTGTTACACATTATTTTTATTTATTTATATAGGTTGCAAAAACTGTGAAACAGACCCACATAAATACACTTACATTTAATTTATATCAATAAAAAATGGAGGCGTGTGGCGTTATGTGACGCATAACATCGAGTGTGACTATTTTCACCACAATAAAACGCCAGGTTTAGCAAGCAAATTCATATTGTCGACTTTTAGTAAGTATGTGGGCGCACATCGGAACAAATGCACACTAATCATGTTTTTGAAACACGCCTAAAAAAGTATAACTTGAAAGTGTATTTAACACTTTTCCGTTGGACATAATATGCTTTGTAATTTATCTTTATAAGTCAGATTTATTCAAATAATATAAAATTACATATGTAAACTATACATGTATAAATAATAATAAATTAATTTTCTAAACATTCATATTCATATTATATATTTAAATCGTTCGGTGACTTTATAAAGCTCAAAAATTAGTCTTTTGTAGATCTGCAAGAAATTAATTTTCGCATCTAGATATCTAAACATGTTTATTTTCTTTTCTTAAATTTTAGGGGGCTTTTATGCAATTTGGAGATGTCAGCCCTATCGTAGCATAACCCTAGTGTCCTAGCATCATCATAAATAATGTTTATAATCTAAAGATATTATAAAAACTCAACGTCTCTCTGTCTGTGACGTCCGTTTATATTCTTTTTACGCAAAAACCACTCATCGGATTTGCATGGTTCTTTTTTAATTCATAGCTATACTATCTGACCAAGTTATAGGACATATTTTGTTAGATAAAATAATATACGAAATAAGCAATGACTATAATAGTGAATCAATTCGAAAAAAAGACGCTTTTGAGGTGCTTAAATGACTAATGCTGAATAAACCATAAGATATATATCAAATTAATGTACTACATAATTGTAGATCTAACATAATTGTACCTACAAAAAGGTCAGCGATAACGTATATCTATCGTGTAAGGATCACCCACAGTAAGCATTTTTGAGGCAGCACAATTTACACGTGCGCTCGACCGACAGCATTCTGTAGTCCAAGTATTATTTAATAAAAACATGCAATTGGTTTCAACTCACCAATCGCTTCATAAGTGGACGTAACCTCTAATATCTTAATACTTGCTATGCCCCACGGTTTCACTCGTGTTAATTAAATTTATTAAGGCAACACTCCACCGCGAAGCACGCGCCGCCACTCCGCCGCCATTGCACCCATCTAGCTAATAGTTATTCTCACTTCTCGTACTTACCTGCAGCTTGCCAGATTCCTTGACATTCATGGTTAATACTCCGTTCCTTAGGGTCGTAGCGTAAAGTTATGTAACCTATAACCTTCCTAAATAAATAAGCTATAAATTCAAGCAAAAATAATTTTTGAAATCCGACTGGTAGTTCTCTAAATAAGATCTCTAGATAAGATGAAATATAGTTTTTAATCAACAACACAGCATCAAGAAAATTTAAGGAATAAATATTTTTCAGATTTTAAACGGGAGAAAAAGCGTTAGATTTTATATTTTTATTCATTTTGTGAAATTCGCTGATACGAGTTTATTGCATGACGTATAGTATAATCGAGTAAGGTTCAAAAGAAACGTTGGCTGATATAAGAAAAGGATTTGTATGTAGCGTTGTCCTCCCTTTTAATCTGATATAATGTATACGGTATCCTCGGAGCTATGTGCACGTCGAACGTGGGAGTCAATGGACCCGACAGAAGTTCACTGCTCCTCCAGAGACATTCAATACATGCGCTGAATGTTTATTTTTATGAATCACGTAAATGCGTCATGTAAGTTTCAATTTTGCTTTACAAGTACTAGATTCCGAAGATGTTATTTTAACCAACTTCATTACATCACCAAAGGTCTCAAGGAAGCGAAGCTAGAAATTTACGAACCTTACAGTATTTCATAACTTTTAAGTTTACTGTGAAGATGTTATGTGTACCATGAATAGCTATTCTGATATTACGAGTACAAAGCTCAATACATTAATTGTTTGTTTCAAGGCGCTTACCTCTGGAACTGTAAGTCAGTTTTAAAAAAATATTCTTGCATTTTATAGACTAATTATTGTAGAAGGTTTTAAGCTATATAACATCACGCTACAACTCTAAGGAGCGGAGTAGTAACCATGAACCAATCTGGCAAACTTATTGGTGGTGGTGGTGGTTAAATAAATTTAACACAGGTGAATCCCTGGGGCACAGCTAGTTAAATATATTGTATTCTTTTTTTATCGTTATAGGTTCAGCGTTGTAGCCGCAATGATCTAAGTAACGATGTGGCCAAAGATGGTAGCACGCTAAGCCTAGTGGAAGACTGGCTCTCAAGTGCAGCTGCCGATACCGGTATACACACCTATTGGTGCTTGGCGAGAGATTTTCAACTTGAGGATGGTAGCTAGCCAGGCGGGCATTAAAAAAAGCCCTACCACTATGCTATGGTTTCCTCACGATGTTTTCCTTCACCGAAAGCTCAGGCTCATTGCAGGGAATCGAACTCACGTTCATCGACGCGATGTCCGTACATGCTACCACTAAGCCATCATTGCTCAATAAATCAAATCTCTCATAGCATATTATTATCTTAAAGCCCTAGAACCATAAATCCAATGTTAGGCCATGATGCAACACGAGTTAGTACGGCGTTAAGTATAGAAGAAAGACTTATTTATACTCAGCTATTTGTAGGATTCAGAGCTTCTTCTCCCTCACAAGGCATTCGAGACTGCTACCATGGAGTCGTTTGAAACATACGGGAGTGGATACAACACACTGACAAAAGTCAGTTAAAAATATTTTTCATATAAACTACATTGTGGCTTAAACCCCTTATATATGGGAATCATTATAGGCCATAAATGGCATCATCTCTCTCAGGTTGTTTTTTTTTGCCTTCCACTCTTGGCGTTAACCAATTCGCAATTTTATTTAAAGTAAAAAAAAATATTCTCAAATTAAAATACCAACATTGGCCTTGAGAAACGAAATATTTTTGTTTAGTTATATTGCGGCATTAAAATATATATGTAAAGCAATTACAAGTATTAATGTGACCTTTTTATGACTGCTATGCATATAATAATAAAATGTAGATTTTTATCATTGTTGTTTCTTAATCTAAATCGTTTATTATGATATTTAATAATATTTTCAGTATGAAACCGTAAGGTGCTTATAAATTGCTGCAACTTAATGCAAACGAAGGTTTCCGTGCTATTAAAATCTTGAAAAAAATACTGTACCTTTTATTTATAGCATATTTAGAAATTCGATTTTATTTGTAAATATGTAAACACTTTTTACCATTATTCTAAATAATTTATTCATAACATCGATTTCTATTGAATAATATAAATCAGTCTTAATTATACATAAGTATAGATAGATCTTCCTATCCTTATCCCACTTAAGTAAGGTCGGTAGTTTTTCAGTACAGCATACAGCTTAGATAAATTTTTGCGTTTGTAATAGTGTACGGTCAGTTTAGTAGAGGTTTGTAGTAGCGTACAATCGGTGCAGTTTTAGTAGTTTTCCCGGTTTTAATCACTGCGTGTATTATACCAATACAAACACAAAGACGTCCGTCGCCGTATGTATAACCTTGAAGTATAAATAGTTCACAGAAAAAGTTGTAATGTAACCTGTGAACGTTAGCAATCATTATAATGAATATTCAATTAATTTATTTACAATACATAACATCCAATAGGGATGTAATTATGCATATCTTAATCGTTTAAGGCGCAAGGTGACATCTATAGTTGTAAAGAAGAAACGAGGCTGCAAACCGGTCAAGTGGACGTATGCATACCTCGGTTGTTCTTGACATTCCACACGATAAAGTTAAATAACTTCATAATAAACAATAAACGTACATAACCATTTAAGGCGTCTTTTTGCTGGTTTTGCCCACGGGTTTTGACCGTCATTTATTTTGTACGCGTATTTTTTTCCTTTTATGTCCTTACGATGCTTACGTTGTAGGTTGTTGCCTTTTATCTTAAAAACTTTAAGGAAAATGTCTACCAAAAATGAATATATTTATTAAACAAATATTTAATAATTTGTATTTTCAGTACTTATACTTAAAATTAATACATGAACATAAAAAAGAGAGATACTTTTTTCTGCTGTTTTTTTTTTAATTTATCTTTTAGGTCTAAATTATATCTTGTAATGACTGTTCATTGTAATAATAGTGCATTGTAAGGAGGACTTCTTGAAATTACAACAATATGGTACTAGGCCTTTATCTAGAGCTCACCTAGCTATACCTCCCTTATATAAAAGAATTGTGCGTGTAACTTTTAATGTGCGCCTAAAGTAAAGCTTCTGTAAATTTAATAGTATAAATTGATAATATAATTAACTCAAAACTTGTCTAAAGAAGTCTTAAAATTTTAAGAAGTTGAAGGGAGTTTAATCTAATACGATCTTCAGCGCCAGAATGACAGAATTCCTCTTTGTTAAATTAATAAAACATAATATCGATTCCAGCATCCGGAAGTTCGGACTTTATGTTAAAAATAATTATTATGTTAAATGGCTAATTTTATCATTAAATTAAATTATAAATATACGCAGTAACAACTATAGTTTTAAAATAGTAAACACAATTAAACATATAAAATATACTATTTTAGACAATCCATTTTGTTAAAGCGTTTCCTTAACCAATTTCTTCCCTAACGTGTACAATGCATGCATAAAGATACCAATCACCAAACGCTCTATTCTGACAGCTAGATTTGACAACAGTTCCTCTTAAGGGCGTCACATATGATAAATATGCTATAATTTTTTATGTTACGACATTTTACCTTAATATATTATATCATCTTAAGGTATAAATTGGATAAGATACGTTAATATGTGATAATGCCGACTCAATATTTTTGTAAGATTTTTATTTACAGGTGATTAAGTATGAGTAACACAGCTTTACTATTAGATTTATTAGGCATCTCATAAGACGAAAATTCTGTTTTAGAATTTGATAATCAAACTGCATTATAACATTCTAAAAGGCGATCAATTTGGGTATAAAATCATATAAAACACAGAAAATAATGCATAGAATTTAATCTTTACAAAGATCTCATCGACACCCCTGGCCCCCACCGATAACACGTTATATTATCTTAAGATATATAACCATACCGCTCGATATCTTGTAATGTGCTCTGTAAGGTGAAAATATATATCAGCTTCGCCATGTGTGATAGCCTATTTGTATGGTTTTGTATTGTATGGTTTGTTTGTATTGTATGGTGAGCAATATTTCATCTGAGGATAAAATATTATAGCATCTTTACCGTGTGTTATGTGTTTTATGCTCTTTACAAACATACACAGTTTCCATGTAAACGGTACCGAGACGGTTCAGTAATATAGACATTAATTTATAAGATATCATTTTCCCGTACAAACCACACGGACGCAAGCCGTGGACTATTACGTATTGCTTAACTATTCACGCACAAACAAACATACGACGTAATTACTGGATATTCAACTGAACGCACGGGGAACAGTAACAGTACGTATGAAACGTATAATAGCACTCCACATAAACGGAATCTGTGTGTGTGTTTGTGTTTTGTGTGATTGTGTGTCTGTGTGTTTGTGTTGGTTTGTGGGGGGTGAGTGTGTAGGTAATCGTATAAGCAGTAATTTATAATATACTAAAAACTATACAACAAAAGTTATCAATTGTCTAAAATAACCAGATCAAATAAATTAGAAACTTAATTGTTTTCACCAGGAATCAAAATCGTTATACAAAAGAAGCAGAGTAGTAAATCAACTGAATTCTCTAAAATCGGATCACAAAAAATACGGAGATATCATAACTTCTGAATTGTTATTGTAATAATTAGAATCAAGTCGACATCATTGCGAGGATGACCTACATAGATAAATGCATCTTCGTAGAGTTTTTAACAAAACTACTCTCGGTTTTTACATAAATATTAAATAAAATTATACAGCAGTGGAAATATTTTCAGAAATATCTATTCAAGTTGTCTTAAATGGAATGAATGAAACAGCATTGTTGAATTTCTATATTTGTTTGTAGTACAGTGATATCTTACACAACTTACTTACGGGAATTCTAAATTTTCGATTTTCTTTCGATTTATGTGTTTTCTTCTATGCCCGTATATGTATATACCGTATATGTACTCCGTATATGTATTCGTCTAATGCCCGCAATGTTGAAAATCTGTCGCCAAACCACTAGGCTTAGCGTGTTACCATCTTGAACCACATAGTCACTTAACATCAGATGAGATTGTGGCCGAACGCTAAACCTATAAATTTACCTGTCAATTTTAATGAACTTAAAATTACATAGTCTAATTTACTTGCGTAATTTATCTATAAAAGCGAAACACCACTCATAACGAGATCTCCGAAACTACAGGTCCGATTGACTTGAAACTTGACGTAGTTACTCCTTTCGCGATGTAGACGCTCAGTAAGAACGGAATTTGGGAAATTTAACCTTAAAGGGTGTAAAATGAGGGTTGAACATTTGTATAGGGAGAATGAAAAAACATTGTTTAACGAATTTTCATTCTTGATCCGTAGAGAGGAACGGTGATAATCTATCCGTCCGTCTGTCGGTTTGTTAGTATGTCCGGATTTAACTCAAAAATGGCTTTCCCGACTTTGATGAAACTCTGTACTCGGATATATATGTCACTCCTCAGTTGAAAGGTTAATAATTAATAAAGTTAATAATTACTGCGTAATTTATGCGTGCAGAGCTAAAGAAATCAATTTATAAATAAAAAGAAGAAATATTTTCTTCTTTCTGCTTTAAATTTCAAAATTGTTTATTTGTTTTATTTTAATATGGTTAAGCGATTTAGTATGGGAGAAGTTGAAGACTATGATACAATTTATACTTGTACTGTCATCAACACAATTATTAATAAGTAATTATTAAATATTCTATATATTCCATCTTTACAGATATATTTACATAAAAATGTTCTAATCTGATATTGAATTTTTATATCGTTACCTCGAAATTCAAATTAATCTTTTTTATGAGTTTAACTAACTCTATAAAAAGTTAAGTCTATGAATTCATTATTAATTATTTTTGAAGCATCCTGTACAAATGAGATGCGCAAAAACGGCGGTTTCTAAAAAAAGGTTTACTATCCAACGGAAGCTCAGTAATTATGACAATATTCTAGATGTGAATAATAAAAAAATCTATGATATCATTGAATCTTAAAAAAACAATCCCGGATACATATTTATAAACTAACTGGCTTTTGCCTGCTACTTTGTCTGCTTGGTCTTCAGAATTGGGTCTTTATCGGGATAAAAGTATCCTCCGTCTTAATCCAGGTCCTGTCTGCCAAATTCCATACAAATCTGTTGAGCTTTTTTACGTAATTAAATAACATACACGAAGCATTATCTAGAACCCGGTGTAAATGTACTTAAGTCCTGTTAGTTTATTTAAAGCAACCAGAATTTTTGGGCTCTAATTCTTGGATAGTAATGAAATATTGCCTTCGGTGATCTCATCGAAGGCTGAGATATCAGATCTTTTTCTACCTGCTCATATAAAATTAGTTTCGCTTAGGGTTTAAGTTTTTGTTCTGACGTTTTTTTTATGATTCTAGATTTAGCGTTATGGCCACAATCTCACCTGATGTTAATTGGCGATGTGGCCCACACTAAGCCTAGTTAGTCGGAGTGCTGACTCTCGAGTTCATAAGCTATCTTTGTATACAATTGAGACATACCTGATGATATGCATGATCGACTGCCTAGTTACAATATCGTTTTTCAGCAATATTTTTACGTCACTTTTTTATATATTATACCTACGAAGTACCGTGTCAAAATCTGTATTGATAAAAATTGCCTTTTACACCTAAATAGTTATAACTCCAAGCTAAACATTATCAATATTCACAAAGTGGACCTAAAGTTAACTCGCGTTGTGTAAAATTAATATTACCTGTATTTTATTTATATTATTTAACCCTTTTATCAATTCAACAGTTACAATATCTATTTATGTATATTCATTTATGTAAGTAAATTAATAATAAATCAGCAGATACCAAAAATAATGCGTATATCTTGAATGTATTTACGTAGTAAAATACTATACAAATATAAAAAATATCTTGTTTGTATGAAAACTGAAATTAATTAATAATATTACACAACTCCCAATAGAATATAGCATGGTATCGTAGAATATTTATATACATTTCTTACAAATATGAGAATATATAAAAATAATAGTTATAACATTATACTATGTAATTAAAATAATTCCTTGGTTAATAAGTTTGAAGGCCTACTTTTACAAGGTGCGTATAATTGCGTAAATAGACAAAATACACTAAGCGTTTCCACGTGAAATATTACTACGTAAAAACTTGAATGTTATGCAAAAGTAACTTTATGAGTAGCGACATCTTGTCTACGGTGATTAAGATGGGCATAAAGATTGCGAGCAGCGGGAATCATACTTTCATGATTTCTATAATGTCATGTGTTAACTTCATAAAAATTGTGTAAGGAAATGCCTATATGTTTTTGTACATTGTTAACAATATATTTAGGATTATTTACAAAACTTCAAATTTTCAATGTTCGTTATGAAAATTTTACTGTTATCAGAAACTTAATTTATCCCATCTTTAGGATATTGAGATTTTAAATAATAGAAGACCTTAATAGTTTTTATTTTATTTTAATTTTTATAGCAATAATGGATTAGTGGTAGCGTGTACGGATATCGCGTCGACCAAAAACATTGTGATGAAACCACAGCATGGTGGGCTTTTTCTGATGCCTTTTTCTAATACTCTCAGTTTGAAAATCTGTCGTCAAGCAACAATCGGTGTATTCCGGTAGCTGCACTTGAGAGCCAGTATTCCACTAGACTTAGCGTGCTACCATCATGGGCCACATCGTCACTTAAGATCAGGTGAGATTGTGGCCACAACGCTATACCTAAAACGATAAAAAACGAACCTAAGTAAGGATTAGCAAACAGGGGTCAGACGTTCTGTGATATAATTTATTTAAATAAATTTGTTTTATTTTGTTGTCTTATCATTAGACTGTATCGTTTTAATCCATACGTTTTGCTGGAAAGTAGGGCACGACAAATATGTTATGCTGATTCACAACCACCATACACCGGGTGTAACACTCACCTTAATGGGCACGCTTAGGTGTGTCATATTCTGGGATCATCTAGTGTATCTCCAATAATCATGCGGAGTGATAAGGTATCTGTTCCCGACTGAATAGCAACCACCAAGCACATGATGATATGCCCTTCGCAATGACTCACTTTTGAGATCAGCCAGTGTATATCCGTCTGCCAGAAGGCTTGCAAGCTGGCATTATAGTAACGATTATTTGGAAAATAATAATAATATGTGCAAGGCAATACGCATCATTTGTTTCACTAATAATTATTTAAAACACTATTCATGTATGCTAAAATTAAAAACCCTTGTAAACATTTATGAGATAAATCGTTCATAGAAATGTGAGGAATTGTTTGGTCCTAATGCGAGTATTGGTATTGGTATTGGTATTGGGTGGCGTAATAATTTGTAATAAATTTTTATTCGTTTACGGCAAAGCCAAGAGGAAGGGTTGTTATTAAAAGTCTACAAAATTATGTTTGTACACATGTGCCACCGTAGCTTATCCGATTTTGATGAATGAGCTGTCAATCGATTCACTATTATACTCCGTGTGATAGGCTACATTATATACAAAAAATAATAATATGATGGATGTTACATCCAAAAAAATGGGAGTCTCTGATTATTATTATTTTTTGCTATCATATCAACTGGGCTGATAAATTCAAGAGCAGAAAATTAGGAATACAAAAATATAAATATAGTACAATATCAAATATATATACAAGATAAGGTTCAAAGGCACAGAGAAATTTCTTTGGAGATTTCTCTGTACTTGGGGCAGCCCGACTGGTGGAATACCTCCTCCCTACAGAAGATCGCAGCCAAATGTCCAAGTGTTGTGTTTCTGCGGTGAGTAAGGTTTCCAGAGCTCCTTGGGGTCCTACCCCAAGGGTTCAAGGTCGGCAACGCGCTTGTGATACCTATGGTATTGCAGGCGTTCATAGGCTACGTTAGCCTTTGTAGTATAAAAAAAAATGTAATACCAAACAATAGAAAATTCATTTTCATTTCCGTAGTCAGGTTACAATTTTTTAAACCTTTT
Source organism: Saturnia pavonia (assembly GCA_947532125.1). Classification (NCBI taxonomy): domain Eukaryota; kingdom Metazoa; phylum Arthropoda; class Insecta; order Lepidoptera; family Saturniidae; genus Saturnia; species Saturnia pavonia. Next base: position 13,917,808 of record OX383900.1, on the reverse strand, counting down.
CTTTTTATATGTATATCTAGAAATCCGTAACAAGTCGTATGGTTTAAAATTAATGTTAAAAATACAACTTTCACTTAATCCGTTGTTTTATCGTGTTTCCGTGTTTTTTTTTATCGTTATATGTCTGGCGTTGTGTCCACAATCTCACCTGATCTTAAGTAACGATGTGGCCCAAGATGGTAGCAAGCAAGCTCTCTCAAGTACAGCTGCCTGCATTTTCAACTTGAGCATTAGAAAAAGCGCTATCACTATACTATAGTTTTATCACAATGTTTTCCTTCACCGAAAGCTCAGGATCGATCGATTGACGCGAGATACACGGTACACGGTATCACAGAGCCATCATTGCTTAAAGCCGTGATGATAATCCGCAAAGAATTACATATCTACACGTATTAGGTACATATATAGCCTTATAACAACTTATGTAGTTATTATTGTTATTATATTACTGCTATATACATTTTATAAAATAGCAATATTAATAGTTTCAATTACTTGAGTGAAAAGGTAGACGACCTAAACAACTCAAGACCTTCGACAAGTCATTTTCATGTATATGACTGTATCGTGATTTAAATTCAAATGGCTTTTTATTTTAATTAATCAGTTAATAACAACATTAAAAAACTCTCAATTAATAATATCGATGCACGCTACCATCTAATGATTACATTACATGACTCATCCATCATATTTAATTCCATTATTGATAGGTTTATATTGAAATTCAAATATTTATCCTATCGTTTGTAATTATTTATAGTTTTGAGTAAAGCTCAAGATGTTGTTTGCTTCTTTCTTTGTTAGAATGATCTAATCCCTGAATCCAGTCAGATTATTATTTATTGAGGAAGGCTTTATATAGGCTATCTAAAATCATGGTATGGACTTGTAAGAGTGTAGTAATTGCCATACAAAGTGTAGGTCAGAAAACGCTAAGCAAAACCGAATAGTGCGCGAGTGAAACCGCGGGTCACATCTAGTATATGTATATTTATAATAAAAAAGTTTAAAAACGTTATAACAAAAACTGAATAATATCTCGAAAGATATTATAAATAACAGGTGATGTTTTAAGGGCAGGTCAAGCAAGAATTTAACGGAATTAACAAGATTATGATAACATTAGCGAATCCGACAGACGTTGTCCTGCCCGAGCGTTGGTTTGACAATAAAAAACAAGTAGAACTCAACAACAGCGTCATCTACCGGGTCCAATTATGAATCTAAACCATTCAGAGACCAACGCAAACACACAATTTTTATCAAAATCGGCCAGGTCTTTAGGAGGAATTCACTCACATAAACAATTACAGAAGAATTATATATATATATATATATATATATGTTAAAACTAATTTTATAAGGAATGACCCACTCTACGAATCATTGGGCCAAAATACATTCTATATATGGTGAGAAAGAAATGTCCCACAATGGACAAAAACTCTCTCTTCCGAAGGCGATGAAAACAAAATATTAAGGACTTGAATAAAAAATCGCAAGCAACTCCAAAAACTGGTTAGTGTGCCGCAAAGAGAAATCGCGTATATATCCAAAGTGTATTACCATATACCTAGTATAAAAGTTTCTTTAAACCATGGCGTGTCCCTAGCCATTAATATATATCTATAAATGACTACAAATGAACGCGCAAATTGAACAGGTTTCGCCTGAGAAGGATCGATTTCGAATCTATGTCAAGATCAAGGAGAACAGAAACGGGTTTTTAGTCACCGACTATGTTTACTTACTCGTTAACGTCACTGACCCACAAAAATGCATGTGCATAGAATGTTTTCAATCAATTTGGAAATAACACAAAATTTACTCGCAAAGGTAAACAAAGTCAAACTTGTTTTGCAAGATTTGTTTTGCCTGTTTGTTTGCATCATTTCATCAATAAATAAAAACATCGATTTTTTTTATATGTAAAAGATTATATATATTTGATGCATAAGCTCTTTATATCAAACCCATAAATAGTTGTTTTTGTGTGTTTAAGAGAAAACAACGCGATTTGTTTTTTATTGTTTTAATATTATGAGTATAATCTCACCTGATGTGAACTAACAATGTGGGTTATGATGATGATACTTAGTCTAGTGGGGTAACTGGCTGTCAAGTGCAGCTGCCGGAATACACCCATTGGTGCTTGGCGACAGTTTTTCAAACTTGTGGGTGGTAGCTAGCTAGGCTAGCATTAGATAAAGCTCTATCCCCATGCTATAGTTTCATCACGATTTATTAATCAAATTTTTGAGTGACGTAGTAAGGCCAAAGAAACCCACGGCGTTTTTTTTAACTTAACCTTTTACTGTCTCACAAGAAGTATTTTTAAAATAAACAATTTAAATTCTAAACCAGTATGATTAACTCGCGAATACTTGGAACAGAACATAAAAATGTACCTTGAGTATCACATAAAATTTACCATGTTCAAAAGATTTTTATTAATCTCAGCATTTGTAAGTTTTTTTTTTACAAAATTAGTATCCTTTAGTGATACTAATATAAGTTGATGACTACCTACGGATTTTTAAAAGTGAATAATGTATGAACTATGTATTAATAAAATAAATTCAAACTATATTTGAAACAAACATAAACTTCTTCATTATTATTAAGACTTTCTTCATATTTTTTATGTTATATATAGATTGAGTCTTTTAGAATTAGTCTTTTAAAATCTAATCTGATGAACACACCTATAGGTGCTTGGCGACATGCTGACAACTTGAGAGTGGTAGCTAACCAGGCAGGCATTAAAAAATGCCCTGAAACCATGCATTGGTCTCATCACGATATTTTCTTTCACCGAAAGCTCGAGGTAATTATAAAATTCGAACCTATGTCGATTAAAATGGTGACAGAAAACGCTACCACTGAGCCATAATTACTTCATAAATGATACGCTTAATAAGCAATTGTAATGATTAAGAAACACACCAAAGTTTATATTAAAATGGAAATAAACGAAAATTACGAATTTATTTGTCGGCTGAACAATAAATAATTCTCACCAGCTCCTCGATAGCTAGATTTAATCTCATCAGAGATTACGTGAGACCGGTACATAGTCTGACCGGTCTGTTGCCTACTTTGCTTAACTCGCCTGCTACATGCGGCTTTTAGGGTACAACTACACACAGCAATGTTTTATAAATATATAATATACATACTAGCCAAAATAGAAGAAATACTTTATCTTAGACCGAATAACAAATATTGTTACAATTATGTACTACTCTAAATGTACCCGCGGCTTCTCACACTTTTATTATCTAGTAATTTCTTCGTCTCGTATTTATATTTTTAACCATATTTTTTTATTTCTAAAAATATTTTGGCTATTCTTATAGCCTATCAATTAAGAAATAACATAATTCAATTCCAATCCATATTTATTATTATATTATTTATGTTATTTCAAAGGCGCGTTAATCGAGAGTGTTCTTAGCTATGATTCAAAAAAATCTGTTCAGCCTTTTGAAGATTATCAGTTCTTTTCTGGCTGGTAAATGGATGTGAGTATCTTTCACAGGTCTGACAGAATCAAAATTTGATATTCTGTTAATTCAATTATATTACAAGAATTTGAATTTGAATTTGCAGGATACCTACTTCAACAACCTACAACTACTACCAACTTACAGTAAAGTTATTGTGTTTAGGCTCATTGACATAGTTTCAATGAACAGGATACTGGGTTTTAGTGAGTTTTAAAAGTTTAAAGTAAGTTTTAGGTTTTATTTATGATATCGTCAAAAAATTACTAACAATGTCACTATCCATAATTGAATATTAGGTAGATCTTTTGAACCTTTACCTATGAACACTAGAGTCAGTATAAACACTTGAATATAAGAGACATTTTGTTATTAGATAATCAGATATGCAAATCTGAATTTTTACTAAAACTTTGACTACAATCTCAACTGATAGTGTAACAAGTGACGACGCTAAGTAATGAAGATAGTATTACAAGTCTTTGTATCTTTCTACAAAGACTCTTGTTCTGAAATACGACCGTCGGAACGCACTGATAGCTGCTTGTATCAGATGTTCAATCTGAAAGTTGTACCTAAACAGACGTCTTATAAAAAACGAATTACGATTATATAATTTTTATTCAATCTCTATTCTGAAAGAGGTTGAAGTTACCAAATTATGAAACTTCTAAACAAATCTAAGGTAGATGTGTAAAGTCCTTTACGAGCTTCGCTGTAAGATAAGCGATAAGCTGTAAGAATAACTTTTAAATTTGATGAGCAGCTACTTCAATACATATAATAGTTTTCAGTTTATCGACGTGAAACTTAAAAAAAAAAACGTTTACTTTATTTAGAAATTTATACCGTTTTTATTTTTTCTCCTTGCTCCCCGGACCTTGCTTCAACAGATTACCACTTTTTTCGGACTTTGGATTTGAATTTTTTGCATTTTTTGAATTTTTTGCAAGGAAAAAAATTCAATTCAGATGAGACAGTTTGAACTGCCAAACCGCCTTCAAATATTTTTTTACTCTCCCACATTTTTTTCAGCAATGAAATCAATGAACTCCTATAAAATGGCAAAAGGATAATAATGGTATACATACATGGATTGATTAAATGTAAAATTTCATAATTATTTTTTTTCGTTTTTCTTTTTCCATATAAAACGCCAACTTCATATGTAAGAACCTTTAAAGATTATTTCCTTTAGTATATTTAGTCTCTGCTATATTCATTACACTTCTTCACTTAATAATTGTACTTTATATATGTTTAAACAGATTCTGTGAGACTTATATTTTTTCAGGTTAGACAAATTTCCACAAAACCAATACCCGTGAAGCAATGCCATTGATATGTCGCTTTCGTTGGAAAGTCGCTGAGGCCGGAACTTAAAACGTCGCGTGTGCACGTTCTTAACAACTGCGAATTTCATGTAGGGTTGTCAAGTAATATAACTTGTCAATAGGTAATCTCTTTTTTGCTATACTAATTACAGATTTATATGCCTATGTGAGAATATGTTTTTTCGTGTAATATAAATAATACCAGCCCTTAAAACCCCAGTAGTAGCCATTATTATAAATTAAGAACACTGTTTACGTGTATTTGTCACTTTTCACATTGGCGAAATTGCCGACATGAGCAAAGCCATATTATAAAAAAAACAAGTCAAATTGAAAATCTAGCATAAGCATTTTTGCAATGAAACTTAGAAAACTTGCAAATAATTGCGAAATTAAACATATTTTTGTTATTTATTATTTTAATTAACACTTTTAGTTCTTTTACAAAATACAGATTTTTATGACCATTAATTAGTCAAATAACGTCACTTAGTTGAAAATCTAATAAGAAACGCAGACGTTACGCTCGTCTGGTTAAAATCATCTCTTAAAGAAAGGACAATTGTCGTTCTTTGAATAAAAAAATAAAAAACAGCATTTATGTTATGAATCCTAAATACATCGTTTATAGTATTTTTGACAACCACAGTGTGATGCTGTTCACGAGTATATTGCGTGCCAGATACGGTTCATCTTTCTCGAGAATATAACAATAAAGTCGCGGAATATTAAACATGCATAATCTTCTTACCCGACTACGGTAAAGCCAATATGAAAGGTTATATTTTTAGCAATATATGTTATATTTGTGATTTCGTTTGTTCTAACTTAGCTCGTAAATACTCATCCGATTTTGAGGTTAATCGATTCGTTATTATAATCCAAGTGACATAGGCTACATTTTAAATGAACAAAATCAATATAACGAATGTTACATTTAAAAAAAGTATTTTGCTATCGATCGTATCGAGTGGGATGTCAAATGTTAGAGGAGAAAATTCTTACTTCATATATGTAGTATAATATTAAATATAAATAAAATATACCACGCGAAAGAAAAACAATTTTATACCATTTCAGCGTTTATAAATACTGCTAGCGCTATCCTATCAGCAGTTCTGAATATCAATCGTGTAACAAAGGTAAAAACGGAAAAGTTTAAAATAAAAGAAAAACGTTTCTTTTTCCTTTAATTATAGTTATTTCTCCCGTAGTGGGATTACAGTTATTTAAAGCTTTGTTAGCTTATTAAATATATGAATTTTTTTTCTTTTTTTCTCCTTATTCAAAATTTTCTCCTTATTCAAAATTTCAAGACAATACAAATAATATATTTTATTATTTAAGCCAAAATTTATGAGCAGAACATATGAATTTCGCTAATGAATATTTATGTCTTTTTCAAGAAAATGCTTTTTCATATATTGTTATTGAAAAATGCTTTGGTATTATATATATTTTTATAATATCAAAACATAAATACATTTTTTAAACTAAAACTTTTATTCTATCGCCCAGATTTTTTGTTTATCTATCGCATGTCGCATTACATTACATTGTCGCAAATAAAATTGAATTTTATGCTGTGCAGTTAAGGATTATAATCGTAAATTTGGAACATTGTATATGTTAATGTGTGTTATTAAAGAATGTATGTCACGTGTCTTCAATGATTTGTATTTTATTTTTATTTTTAAAGTTTCACTTGCATTGTGGTTTCATAAAATCACACATTTTTTTTTTCTATAGTATAACTATATGATATGATATGTTTGTGTTATACTATATTTTATGAATTGAGTTACGTTAAAGATAAGCTCGTTTATTTCCGGATATTGCATACAATAGAATATAAAGAACATTGAATCACTTTGGCCGAAGCGCCGCGCCCGCCGGTAGTCTTCTTTCACCAAATCAATATTCTATGCGTTATACTTAGAGTTGTGTAAGAATATATTTGCATTCCAATTCGATCGCGTAACACACCATTTAAATCAAACGGTATTATACAAAATTCCAATTAAACTTGGTTGACTTCCAAACGATTAGATTAGATAATTTTACAATAAAGTTCAATCGACACCGGATGTTCGTACTCGAAGTCGAACGTTACTATTGAGTGGCTTTTGATAAGTCACGTTCAAATCGAAGGACATATTAGTGGAAAGCGGTGTGTACAGTTTTTCTAGAATAAACTGGAATGAGTAAGTTAATAATAAAGAAATAAGAATAAATAGGCAATAATCTCATACACGACCATCTAATTCCACGGCCTTATCCAAACCACTGGACCGGTCTATGGAGCCATAGCTGTAAGGTAGCGCCCATGGCAGCACGGTCAAAGAAGTTCGCAAATTATTACATTTTCCTTACTGTGTGAATATGGAATTATCTCCCAGCCAACGTATTCCCTCCTTCCTATATTGGGTTCTTTATACAAAGCGTGAAGAGGCATTCCAGCATGTCATCATGAGATCGACGACTGCCGATGAAATCTGTCAACAATAGTCGCCCTTGCTTGTAGACTTCACTGTACTTGCCATCAGGTGCTCCGTAAAAATATTTTGCCGAGCTAGTGAAAAATATAAAATACACACACACACACACACACAAACAACTGATATACATTATAGATACTAACCACCCCAACAGAATACACAGTCGTATGTATATAAGTCCACACTGAAGAAAATTGAAAATACGGCTACTCAATAACAGCGGTATAAGTTAAAGTATTAGTTTAGTTCGGCATTATCATGATATCCTAGAACATACTTCTCGTAATTAGTTTATAAAAGAAATATATAACAAGTGTAGTGTTATTCGAATGTGATTTAATCAAGGCACTTTAAAGTACGGGTAACTTCTTAGGTTTGCGAGTATTAAGGTTTTTTTTTAGAAATAAAGTTGTTAAAACTATAAAGTTCTTTATCGTTTCAATAATTTTATAATATACTATAACGAAATTAATTATACGTTTTATATAATTCTTATCAGTTATGATGTACTTTTTTAGTACAAGTATTTTAAAATTCAGTTTATTTTAATATTTATATTATTTCTAACATCGTTTATTGTTAGTACATCGTCTTATAATAAAATTCATACAATGAATTGATTTATTAGAAAATCTACAAATTCGATATATCCTGTGTGATATTTAAAAATAACTATTTATAATATTAAATTAAAACTTTTGAATTACTTTTAAAACAACCCGTCTCAATTAAAATCTCAACTTTGAGTGCGAGTTAAACCACAGTATATAATTTAACAAAAGAGTAAATTATTTAGGAACTACATCATGAGAAGCACTCAAGCTAGCTGAAAGCACACTTGAGGTCCACGAGTTCTTCAACTACATGCTATACATTTGAGTTGATTAAAACGAGAAACTAAGGAAACTGGCTACATATTTGAACAAGCCGCCTTTTAGTATCAAACGCTTGCTATGAATTTCGCTTTAATCTTGTTTTATGTTCTTTATACGAGTGTGTTGCCTTCACTCCGCTTATTAAGAAAGCTAATAAAGATTTCCTTGAAATGTATGTTAATAAAGGTCATATAATATCAACACTTTACATGCATGATAAAGATAACTTTAGTATATAATAATACTAGCAACAGCCCGCGATTTCGTACGCGTTAATCTATACTAATATTATAAAGCTCAAAGGATTGTTTGTTTGTTTGAATGTGCTAACCTCTGGAATTACAGTAAATTAAAAAAAAAATCCTTTTTGCCTTTTACAGCCTATTTATTAGGAAAGGTTATATATAGGCTACACAACTTTATGCTACGGCTCTAAGGAGCGGAACAGTAACCACGAACATCAAGCAATCTGATAAGCTACATGTAGGAAACTACGGGGAAATCTACGGAAACTAGTAGGGAGATTAGTTAAATAAAAATAAATTTAACACGAGCGAAACTATGGGGCACAACTAGTTACTATATAAAACTTAATTTTAAGTATGAGATATAACCGGACACTCGAGGAGAATGAAACTAAAAAGAGGTAGGGCATAGATAAATTTCTTTGGAGATTTCTCTCTACTTGGGGCAGTCCGACTGGTGGAATACCTCCACCCTACAGAAAAAATAATCTTGTATTGTGTTTCTGCGGTTAGTAGGGTTTCCAGAGCTCCTTGGGTATGGGAGTTCAAGGTCGGCAATGTGCTAGTGATATCTATGGTATTGTAATCGTTCATAGGCTGCGGTAGCCGCTTACAACTAGACGGGCCGTATGCTTGCTTGCTAACTTAGTTGTATAAAACAACTCAGTAAAAGAACTTTCAGCATTGGTTCAGTAGTTGCAGAGATTACTTGTTACAAACGAACTAACTTTACCTCTTTATATTAAAAGTATAGATAATGATAAACGCTTTGAAGTTTTTATAACACAGTAGTATGCCTTGAATGTCGCATCAAAGGAAATAAAGCCGTATGAAGTAATGATCTTGAATTTTCAATGAAGAAAATAAAAAGTTGCTTCAAATATAGTACGATCGTAAACGTAATACTCAATGCATTCACAAAGACAGAGAACGGTACTTGATTCAGATATCAAATAAAACATGTTTTGTCTGTCGGCTTTGTCTTACTAACATTGGCAATATTATATGTACCTAATAATTTTATTAAAGACGAAAATTACACACGGCCATTACACATATCCACACACTTATATTTAAATGTACTCGTATGGTAATATTTAATGTATATTACTTTATTTTATGAATAAACCTTCCTACGTACCATAATATATTACTATTACGACGACACTAGAAGCATATTTATATAAGTTGTATGATTAAGTAGGCTCTAACTAAATAGTCTATTAAATTAAGTCGGATTAGCGCATCAGCTAGGGATCGCTCAAAAGCGAGGGCTTTATTATATCTGTTATATATATATAAAAAACATTTGTTACTAACATAAACCTGAGGTGTTTGTATGATTTAACTTTAACTTTCTGGGACTGTCTTGATCCTCTTTATTCAATATATCACAAATTAAAAGGTAAGTATAATTCCAACATACTCGAACATTTCCCCTTCGAAGCAATGATGGCTCAGTGGTAGCGTGTACGACTTCGCGTCCATTGGCGTGAATTAGAATCCCTACAATGAGCCTGAACTTTCTGTGAAGGAAAACATCGTGAGGAAACCATAGCATGGTGGTAGCGCTTTTTCTAATACCCGCCTGGCTAGCTACTACCTTCAAGTTAAAAATCTCTCGCCGAGCCCCAATAGCTGTGTTCCGGCAGCTGCACTTGAGAGCCAGTCTTACACTGGGTTTGGCGTGTTGTCATCTTGGACTACATGTAACTTAACATCAGGTGATATAGTAACCACTACGCCAAATCTATAATAATAAAAAGCTTTTATAATTTCGCAACTGAGTTTTTACTATTTCATATTAATTTTGCTATTATCAATTTGTATACTATACTGTATATGATCCACTAGCAGATCAACTATTTTTCAGTTACATGTTTAGTTTACTAAAAGTTCTTTATATAAAGTTCGAGAGGTGGATAGATAATAAAATATACATGATTTTTATTATATAACTTCACATACGTTACTGTTCATAATTCATAATCCATTACGTCATTTGAATATAACTTTACGATATTATTCATAGATTTATATTTTATTCCTTGACCCGAATGTCAGTCTTATACAAAGTCCTTTTTAAAGGCTTGACACTTAAAGTCAACGATTGTGGTTTGTGATTTTTAATAATGACAATGTGCAAAATGGTTGAGAACTGATGATGATCAGAGGACAACCACTTTATTGTTCAGAATTGTTTATGAAAAACAACACAAGGCTTAGAGGGACTAAGTCTGTTATTTAATAAAGTACATTCGTAATATACAACATATGCAATAAATTATACAAAGGTTTAATGTTATGACGTAAATGATTTTTTTATACTACGACCGTGGTAAACAAGGAAGATCTGCCTGCTGGTAAGTGACCACTGCAGAGTATGGACGCTTGCAACACCAGAAGCATTACATGCGCGTTGCCGACCGTTTAAAAACCTCTCTTTGCTTTCGCGGCTGAGTGCTTTAAGTGCTCGCCCCCAAGCCTGGCGAAGCTGTAAAAGCCGTCAGAGGCACCGGGGCCCCTAGGGACACTAAGGCTAACAGTATAGACAGTACGAAAAAAACAAATAACTTAAAAAGAGATTTATTCAGAAAGTTGGAACACTTTGATATAAAGCGCGTAAAGTATGACAATTGTTTCATATTGAATAAACAAAGCTTTATAAAAAATGTAAGAAAATGCTTTCTTAAATTGTTATTTCAATTTCATTTTGAGTCAACAGCCCGTATACATATCGTAATACTAAGTCGACTGTTAAAGCATTTTCTAACAGTTATCCAACGATTATTACAATGCCGATTACTCACTATTTCTAATGCAAATGACGGCAATGACACTTACGTAACAACCATGGTACATTATGGTATCGAAAAAAATTTGTTGAACACTTACTTTAATGAAAAAGAGTTCAACGCGCTCAACTGACTGCGTGTACGCATACTGTTATATTAATTCGTTATCGTGAGATAGGTACTATTACTCATAATATGTAAATGTTAAATTATATATATTATTAAATTTATTGTATTACTGTAACCATTTGTTAATTTTAAGTAAACTATTAACAATAAGTCTTACTAAGTTAGAAGAAACTTTTTTAAATTAGACCGAGATTCTTCAACGGAATATTGCTTTCTTAATTATTATCTGTGTAAGTAAATTGAAAGTGGATTAATACTAATTCATTTAAATACAATTGATTAATATGTTTTAATTTCGCAGCTTTTATGATTGACAGATCGACATGAAATCCATTTAAGGAGTCGTTTTATAGACAAGTAGCTGTCTTCTTATATAACCACACACGACTTCAATGTTTTTAATCTCGTTTCCAGTGACAGTTGATCTGAGACATTTAGCTGTGTCACTCGTCTCAAACCTCTTTCCAGGAAGACCAGTGGTACTCAAACATGTCTTACTATTCTTCCGCATTCCTTTTTGAAAGTGATAAATTTGATTTAAGTGGGGTAAAAATGAATACACATTCCAAAGGCTCTGGTAACACGCTCGTACGTTACGCCTATCGATATGGGTTTGAACCCTACAAGAAACTTGAATGTTTAGTAAAGGTATTCATAAATATCATGATGACAAAATTATTATGCGCACGCTGATGACTGACATAGCCCATTTTAGTCTTAAACGTCTTGGTATATTTTAGATACGTCAATATACCATTAACTTAGGTATAGAGAACGGCCACCGCAGGTAGGCTTTATATATAACTATTATTAAATATCAAATAGGTTTAAATTAAAATTAAGTGCACAATATATATTGTACAAAATTTGACAAACGCTAGCTTTAACTATCATATGCACGACATCAAGAGACTGAACCGCTTTCATCCACATATCAACAGTCGAGAACTTATCTAACCAGTCTCGAGAATCCAGTTTCATTACCTTATCGGTAGCACATATAAGCCATACCATAACAGTATCTTTGTCATATGGATTTATTCGAAAAATAGCATTTGCTGGTGTTTACTTAAATTCCTGTTAGCATAATATATTTTTCGATAAGATCACAAGGAATTCTTCAAAAAACCTCTTAAGCATATTACCAGTTTGTCGGAAAATAAGTTAAAGAATAATATTAAGCATGTTTTATTGTCCAAAGGGTATTATTATCATTACGTAAATCATGGTGATGTCTATAAGTGTTATATACCTTCTCTCTACGTCCGTGTTTACAAAAAATGATAATAACTTTAAACAATACATACAGTGTTTAAAAAAAAGTTGATATACCCAGTCGAGTTTTTTTGCCAGCACTTCTCGAAGATTGGGATATTTTCCAAACCGGAGACTATGTGTTGACATTTATAAGTGCCTTCTTAGATATAAATTTGAATAAATATTTTATTATAATTCATTTTAGCTTAAACATAATTTCAACAAAACCTATGAACATATTATTTGCCTATCTGTTAAGTCCACAGTCAACATAAAATTTAATGACTTTGAATCTTGGTTTTACTTACATTACAGTACAATATATACATCTAAAATATGTATATCAATAATGTTTTTTTAATGTAAATACAACAAAATAGTTTTCATATATAAAAAAATACTAATTAGATAATCTAACTGCTCAAACACATCCCCCATCGCAGACAAGCAAACATAAATATACGCATTGCGATTGCATTTTTATTTCGTAATATTTTACTAAATAAATGTTCTGAATTTAAACTAAATTATAATTAGACGTGAATCATTAGAAATATTCAATTGATCTCACGTTCACTATATAATGGTATTTTTTATTATAATTAGAACGTCTGTTATTACACGGAACAAATACGGAACACTAAGTGCATTAGTCCAGAGTCGTGTATAACTAACTCCTTGGAACTTGTCAAAAGAATTGTATAAAAAAAAGTGAGTTCGTGAATGGTACGTGAGATCACGTCACGCAGATCGACGCACGCGTCACTTTACTAATGGTTTTATTAAGCTTGACGTGATACTAGCTTCCTCATATTTAGAATGAAATGAGGTCGTTATTCATAATTACGACCCGTTCACATATATATCCGTCATTGACGATGCGTTATTAATAGTGATGGACGTCCGATACAATTAGAATTAATCGTGATTTTTCACCTTTCGTGAACGTGTGAATTCAGTCGTAAGAGATCGTCATAAATAACGATCCTGATAAAAATACGATTCGTCAATGTGTCAATAGACCCTTAGGGTTATTTTTATAATATTATTTTTGAACGAATTTGGTTCCTGAACCATACATAACGAAACAATTTTTTAATAAAAACTACACATTTATGCAATTGGTTAGTCACTTTAAACTTAGAAAGCATATGTTTGGATTATAAAACAAGTATTGCTTCATTTAATTGATTATTAATTTGTAATATTTTACAAATTTCACTCTAAATATGCAAAATTAAAATTGCCTATCTTGTTCTGACATAAGGACAACTACACGTGTTTAAAAGAAACTGTGCGAAATGCCATTTATAAATACCACATTTAATTTTTTATTCTAGTTCTTCTTTTATTTCGACGTTATAAACAAACAATTTTAGTAGCATTCTTCATTTAAGAATTAAGAAAACAAATTTTAGAATATTAGTAAAAGTTATAAAAATTTATAGCTACGCTCAAATGTAATTTATCATAGTAATTGTTGGCATCTGGGCAAGGAATAAATCGTAGAGTTTTAACATTAGCGAGCCACCGTCCGCGTAACCGTCCCAGTGCCAGGTAATAACTTCAATCTGTACCACCGAGCAAAACTTCAAAACGGCCAAACTTCAACACATTATCTTTTAATTTGAACCCCGCACCGACAGACAAATAAGACGCCGCCGAAAGGAATTCTATCGAAACAGTTGAAACTTCAGACGAGACAGAATAAATTGACGGAAGAGATTGGCGTCCTCCATAGCTGTTTCTAAAGCTACGAATTTCTCATTAAAATTTTCAGAGTGGAAGTCTGATTCCCGGTGCTACATTCAATTCTGCCTTTTGAAACTAAATCAAAACTTTTAACGAATAACTTTGACAATAAGGTGTTAAATATAAAAGATATGCGCAATGAATGGGAGATTAATAAAAAGTTTTTACCTTAAAATTGATTGAAATTTGTTAAAAGAAATATTTATTATTTATTCATTTAGATTAATAAGATATTACGGGATCATCGCCAGCCTTTAGAAATTTACTGCTAGATATAAGCCTATCCCAAAGTTCACCACTGGATTTGATCTTCAGCTTTCCGCAACCAGTCAGTTCCTTCCATCAGCCTTTCGCAAGTCCTCACTCCATCTGGTTTGATGGCATCCTACAATTCCTTTGCCAAGACGTGGTCTCCACTGGAGAACCAATGGAGTACATTGGTTATCGATTCGTCTACAGATGTGACCTACTCATTGCCAGTTTAGCTTGCTGACTTTTTAAGCTATGTCGGTTATTTTTGTTTTCGGGATACGACAAACAGTACGATACTAGGATAGTAATGGTATCCTAGTAATAGTATTACTATACGAAGCGATATATGTTTGAAGCGATGATGGCGCAGTGGTAGCGTGTACGACTTCGCGTCGATTGACGTGAGTTCGAATTCCTACAATGAGCCTGAGCTTTCGGTGAAGGATAACATCGTGAGGAAACCATAGCATGGTGGTAGGGCATTTTCTAATGCCCGCCTGGCTAGCTACCACCCTCAAGTTGAAAATCTGCCGCCAAGCACCAATAGGTGTGTTCCGGCAGCTGCACTTGAGAGCCAGTCTTCCACTAGGTTTAGCGTGTTACCATCTTGGGCCGCATCGTCACTTAACATCAGGTGAGATAGTGGCCACTACGCCAAACCTAAAACGATAAAAAAAAAAATATCTTAGTTAGTAGACGATGCTAGGATACTAAGGTTATGTACGATAAGAATGGCATGTAAGAGTTGCATAAAACCCCTTAAATTTAAGAATAAAAAAGGTTAAATTGTCACATTATGAGATATAATGTATAATTTACTTGCTTTGTTTAATTATCTTCCATAATATGTTCTCTTTTAATCTACAATTATCATCAAGGAAATCTTCAATTATATTTACTCACAAAATCACATTTACACATAATAATTATATAAATATTAGCAAGTAATCTTCCCTACTCCGCGATAGAGTAACTTCAGTAGCACTCAAAAGCGTGTACACAATAAACGGGAAGGGATCTCAAGGAAATAGTTTTCTGACAGGTGTACCCTTACTCAGGGTATTGAGTTAAACATATTCTATACTAACAATAGCTACAGAAATTTTAGCATTGAAAATTACGATATCAATGGACCAAATTAAATTGAATTAGAAATGATAGAGACTAACATTAAAATGATTTAAATAAATAGGCCTTGTGGCGAAATGGTAATAGGCCCTACTATTGTGCGGAGAGGTCGGGATTCAAAGCCCGCGACACACAACTGACTTTTGAGTAATAAGCATAACTGTCAGTTATGTGTCTGGTTGTTTAAACATCTACATATGTATTTTATATCATTTTATTTAGTTATCATAATACAAGCTTTAATTAGTTTGGAATTAAGTGGCTTTGTGTAAAATCATGTCTCCACCTGATTTCTAAAAATAGAATGCATAACCACAATAATTGTTGTTTTGTAATTATCAAGGCCCTTGGATGCACGTCCTTGAAGCTAAACTTCGTACTATTCTGTAATCTTCAAACATTGCTCTAACAAGATGGCGGCCGCCTTGTTAAAATTGTACAGAGAGCCTTTGTAGCAACTTAAAATGCATGTTCCTAGTTATTTATTGTAATCCACTTTACTTGGGCATAACAACCAAACTGCATGACGTGAAATGCCACCAAAATTACACAATATTGGGCCAAATGACATAAGTTTATGAATTAAAACAAAAACCACAACATAACACTTCAAGTTACCTCCAAAAAATTTTACCACACTAGAGTATAGTAAATAAAATTCTTATTTACTTTGGTATATGTTAATTAACTTGTTAATATTTTAGGTAATTTTAATTACTCCCTGAGCTCAGACTTTTCGTATTTCGTTTTTCTTCATTTATTCAAACAAGAACCTATTCAATAATTAATTTCGGGAACTCATTCTGAGTTTGCTCATTGAAACAAATTTAATTAACAAGTTCTGTCTGAATACCAAAATGGACTTAGTCTTTGTTTTCTACTAACCAATAGGAACATATTTTTAATTCAAAATTAAGAAGAATCAGATCAGAATTAAGAAGTATTAGCAAGTTATGTTGCTATTTATAACGAATGTATATTATATTAATTAATTAAATTAATATGTTATAAGAAGAGAAACATCTAATCAGATTGAGGCATGTTTATATTGTATTGCTAAAACTAAGCAAACCATTAAATATTTGTTTAAAAACAAAGTAGGTGTCTTCAAGTTTCCAAACTAACGGTAAATTTATAGAAGCAGTAGAAACTCTCTCCGCGACCTCTGACACTGAACATAATCGATTCAAAACATCTTTCTTTACGTAACGCCAGTTACGTGGCTATATATTAAAATAATATGAATAAATATTCGGAATTAATAATATTTTTTATATAAAGAATATTATTTTAATACACTATTTCAAGATAATTCAATTAAGCATTGAAGTTTCTTATTTTGCGGCCGTAAAGCATTTGACAGAATTACTAACAAAACAAGTAGCAAAGGAATTATTTTTGTAATTAGTTTTTTTGTGAATCTAATTATTTGAAAGTTAATATATACCAGCCGTCTGGTTTCTAAATATATTTATTGCTGGTTATCTTAGTGGTTTATATGGCTGGATTTTATTATTATAAGGAATGAAATTAGAAGAAATTTTATGAATGTGCAGTATCTCTGGAATCTGCAGCGCTTTACCGAAACCTTTACAGCGAGAACCTTATTTTTAAACAAAATAAAAACATTGAAATAAATCAAATTCATTTAATAATAACAATTCTATAAAATCCTTGTTTTGCACTTTTCCAGTAGTTAATAACTCGACCATAACGCCACTTATCACGTTCCTGGATAGCATAAAATGTTTCTCCATTAAAAATACTTAGATCTACAAACTTACATAGTGATCGGTCAAGCGGTCTTGGAAATTGTCAGTCTTATATATTATGTATATTAACATTCATTTATATATAAATATGTGTGTATATATACAAAAGGCTGTTAAAATGTCAACATCACGAGATATCTCAAATAATTTTCATTTGACGTCGTAAATGAACGTTGAGCGATTCCTTGAAATATTAGAAAATTGCGGCTTAAACCGTCTAGATTGCATTTACTTTGTGATTAATCATGCTCGGGTGTGTTTCGTCGGTATACAATGTACAAATGAATTCCATAACCTTAAACTGTGCAATTTAATATAAATGAATACCATTTGAAAATTAGTGGTATGTGGGAGATACGTTAAGATAATTTTTATTGTACTGTTTAGTCCCCTGTTTATGTTAGGCTAATCATATGTTTTAAACCTTTATATTTTACTAGCTAAGCCCCGGTGTTTCACCCACGTAAAATTTAAAAGAAATCGCGGATCAATTATTTATGAAACTTCAGTATAAGCAATATTTTTATTGGGTGGCCAGGGTTATGCTTCACAACTCACACGCCTCGTTTGCGCGCCACTACACCTATAGTCATAGACCCGAGCTGAGTGTTGAATTATTTTAATATTATATTATCTCCCAAACTATTCGTCTAAATAACATGCTATAAAGCGCAGAGTTTATCTACATAAAATTGTCTCGATGATGAAGTAACTTGTGTTCTTAAAGTTTAATATCTTATGCTTAATAATAATGCTCATAAGTCACTTTTCAATTTTCATTAAAACTTTGTCACAAAATACCTTATTGTGGCTTTTGTATAATAGATATGCATATGGTATAATAGACATTTTTAGATGTATTGAAAGTAATCTTTTTTTAGAATATTGCATTTACATATCACTAACCATTACGACAGCGCTCGCAGATATAGCAATTCGGGTGCGCTATTTCTTATGACTTACTTAACAAAAATCAATATTTAAGACTAGCTGAAAGATGTAGCTTAATTCTAGATAGTCTATACTATTTTTCGTGAATCTGGCTATCATATACAAAAATAATTTTTCGAATCCGACTAGTAGTTTCAGTGGTTAGCGTGTTTAGACAAAAAAAAAACTCTCAAACTAACTTTAGTATGTTATTAGTATAGATAAATTATCGTGATTTATATGATTTTATATATTATCGTAATGGATTTGATTCTTATATTAACTTAATAATTGAATAAGTCGTATTAATCATTCACCATAATAGAACCTACAGAATTTCATTATTACCAGCCTAAATTAATTAATAAACAAAGCAATAAAAAACATTTTTGTATTACTCGTTTCAAAGATATAAAATAGGTTCTATCAACGAATGAAATATATTTTTAACAGTCTCATTTATTAAGTGAATTTTGTTACTAGAAATTGGATATAAATTTAATTATTTTACAGAGGTCTTAAAAGACGTCTAGTTATCTAAATAATGTACTATGTTAATGTTGCTCGACGATGTTCAATATTTATTAGTAGGGTAAGTTCGAGTATAATGACACACCATAAGCTTTTTAAGAAATAAAAGTGAAAGTATACGAGATCAGTCAGTCTTTAATGGTTATCTCAGTTGTTGCACTTATCAGTTATCAATAACTAGAAGCTAAAGGAAATATAACTTGTAAGAAGAACTAAAATAATATTTTTTTGTAAACTTATTGGATCATAAAAAATTTAAACATAGCTAGGTAATATGGCATGTTGCCATATTGGCTTCAAGTACCGCAGAGCCATATTATCCACCAGATCATACATACATCATATAAATAATAAATTACACGTTATTTCGCTGAGCAAATCACACAGAAAAAAATGTTATCTTCCACTCCTGAGCATTCTTCATGAGCCCATAGCTTAATAGCTTACACGATAGGCATTGAATAGGTTTGTCTGTAGTGTCCATAGAATAGAGATAGTCTCAATAAAACGCCTTTGCGATTGCCATTTTCACTCATATTTCGCACAACGTTTGATGTTTTCTTACGGTAATAGGTTTTCTTGGAACAATGCCTAAAAAGCAAAAAAATGGCTTACCAGGCCGTAATTGCAGTAGTATACCTGGTGAGCCATATCGTTTTTGACAAGTAAGATCTAAACTAAAAAGTAGTAATGAGTATGGGTACAAAACAATCACCATGCTATAAATTAAGGGTGGGCCTACAACACTATGTACTAGCAATCCAAAAAAGATTACAACTTGTGTAACTAAAATTATCGAAACTTACCAAAAAATTAAATCGAAATACGCAGATCTAGATTAATGCCTGCAAGAGACATATACGCACTCGCAGCGCTACATAACCTGACTGAAGTAGTGAGGGGTAGGGTTGCACAAACTTGGGAAGTATGTGTAACGCTAAGCATTGACTTGTTTCGGAGAAATGGCGATAGGCCATATTGGCCAACCAGGCCATAATACCCGAACTTACCCTACTACTAAATAGATTTAAAAAAGTAACATCAAAACGAAGCGCTTGCAGTTAGCTAATATAATATTGAGCTTCTTAGGATCCAGATAAAGTCGGATTTCAACTTTGCGCGGTCTATAGAGTCAAAAGCGAAAACGGCTGTCAAGAAACTTGGCATCCTGTTCAAGGTTAGGCGGTATTCCACACTGAACTAGCTCTTTAGTCTGTACTTAACAAGTATGATCGTGTGTGGAATACTGCGGCCATTCCTGGGATGTATCAGCCAAATACTACTTGGCTGCTCTTGATTCAATCGATCCTCGTGCTCGACGACTTATTGGAGATAAAACTCTGACGTAGGCGAAAATGCTCAGCCTGCAGTATTGTGGTAGAGTAAGTTGAGAGTGGAGTTCTCTCCCAGCGTATGTGTTTCCTTCAACATATAACTTGGGAGTTTTTAAAGGGAGAGTGAATACACTTCTGTTGGGTAAGCGTGATCCATCGTCGGCCTCATCTTCATTTACCATCAGGGGAGATTGAGTTCAAGCGCGTGCATATATCTTATCAAAAAAAATTATCAATGGTTTTGTCTGCATTTTTTTATCTTTATAGGTTTGACGTAGTGGCCACAATCTCACCTGATGTTAAGTGACGATTGTCACTCTGTCATATTATTGAACTACACGGGCGTTAAAGGAATTTTACCCTAAACTGGTCAGATACAATTCATTAGGTAATGCAAGTTAAATGTTTTGTAATATATAGATTCAGTTAAATGCCAACATCGTAGCAGAGTTCGTAGTTTTGTAACATTACCACTTGTATTACACCAGGCTCAAATCACTTCAAATATACTTAGTAAAGATCCTATTTTTTTATCGTCATAAGTTTTCACAATCTATCACAACAATCTCACCTAATGTTAAGTGACGATGTGGCCCAAGATGATAACACGCTAAACTAGTAGAAGACTGGCTCTCAAGTGCAGCTGCCGGAATACACCTATTGGTGCTTGGCGACAGATTTTCAACTTGAGGGTGGTAGCTAGCCAGGCGGGCATTAGAAAAAACCCTACCTCCATGCTATGGTTTCCTCATGATGTTATCCTTTACCGAAAGTTCAGGCTCATTGCAGGGATACGAATTAACGTCAATCGATGCGAAGTCTTACATGCCACCACTGATCCATCATTGCTTCATATTTCTTTTTTATTATCATATATCCAAATATAAAGCTATAAATTGAAGTACTAGTAAAAAGTCATTTTAACATTAAGAAACGAAATAGATACAAATATTATGGTTTTATGCCCGGTTTATGCTAACAAATATCATAAACTATTTTTGGGAAATATCTTCTCTAATTCAATTTTAGATATTGTACACGGCTTTTTCTGTGATAAACATAACTGAGCTAACTTTTTTCAGTAAACCTTTCCTATGGTATGCTTATACAAAATTCTTAACGTTTGTACTTAATCTCAGTATATTTAACCTAAAATTATATTCGAAATTATAACAATATTAATTTGAAATTACTTTTTACTGTTTCAGGTCGAGTAAACTCTGGTTGTTAATTTATTTGGTAAGTAAAGCAAACAACTTTAATTCAAAATATGGTTGTACGTTTTATTCATCTAACTGGACACAATCTGGACAAAATGTGTTTTTAACCATCAAGAACAAACTAAACAAAGCCCTTCATTCAATTCTCTCCCAGGCTTTATTGCCTTCAAATAATTGATTTAACAAAACCTAAGCAATCCGAACGAAATTAGATCAGAGAGTACAATGTAAATTTAAGTTATTACTAGCGAGATTAACTGGCATGTCTTATTTAATTTGGCACGGACCACATCGGAAACTATCGACCCTCCGGCGTCGACGACGGCGGAAATCAAACTAATCGATTTTCATTTTGTAGACGGGAAATTAAATCCTTTGGGAGTAGTTCTTGATAACGGATTTCAGCTAAGCATGACACGTGTTCAGAGGTTTAAGCTTCGCCTCTATAAATTAAAAATGTAATATTAAATGGGGCCGTATGGATATTACATTTCTCGTTACGTCTATACGAATGGTTTTCTATTTTTCATTTTGGTTGATGATACTTTTTTTTGTTATATATCCTTAGATTAACTAAAACATTGCACTATATATACAACTAGTTGTGCCCGCGGCTCCACTCGCGTGGACTATATAATATCATCGGTTGAAAACACGCACGAATCTTGCTGACCTCGCTACCACCCACGGCGGTCACCTGCTGGTTATTTTAAAGACAAAAAGGCTCATTGTGGGTGATCCCTACAAGGTTAACATAATTATGCTATCGCGGAATTTTTTGTAAGTCTTTTAAAAGTTTACAATTATGTACAACACTAATTTGAGATATTTCTTATGGTTTACTTAGCGTAAGCAATTTAAACATCTCAAAAGCGTATTTTTTCCGGATTGATTAACCATTATCGTCACTACTTATTTCGTATGTTAGTTTCTCTTTTTTTTCTTACTGACTATACTGTTAGCCATAAGGGCCCTGAAGCCTCAAACGGCTTTTACAGCTTCACCCGAGCTTAGGGGCGAGCGCTTAAGGCACTCAGCCACGAAGTTAGTTTCTCTAACAAAATATATCTTTTAACGTAGCCAGATAGCAGAGTTGTGAATTAATATAATAACATGTAAATCGGATGGATTATAATATGTACCTATAGATGATTAAAAATCACGTGTTTCACAATAGCCAAAGCAGATTTAATCGCGAATATAAAGATTTCCGAAGAATTATAATTTAATTAGATTCTAAACTACCGAAATTGTCTAAGAATATTTGTGAGTTACCTTTTTTATGTTTATGAGAATAAATAAATTTATAATTAAAATAACAATGAAGTAAAAAAAAATTTTGATTTCATTATCGCGTTAATTGTTACTTAGTTAAGAGTTTAACAGTAGGTTATTATTATATATGCCGCATACTAAATATATATATACTCGTATAACAAAATAGCTACTATATATGAAAACAACTTTCAATAAATGTCAACAACATTTCAAGAGTTCACGATCTTACCTTACTTGTCGTGAATACACCGTTTAAAAGTATAACATAACAAAGTATTTCCTCGTAAGAAAATAAATATTTTCAGCCCTTTTATATTCAAAGAACTTTCTCGAAAAGAAAAATTCTTATCAAACAAAATTGAATTGTTCACTTTATACCTAAACAGTACCTTTTTGCATGAGATAAATAATAATTTTAGATCAAAGAACATAACATATTATTATATCTGAGAAGGTCATAAATTGTAATATATTCAGGTACATTCACGTATTCAAGTGTTCACGATTACTGTGTTACTTCCATCACAACTGTCAAATAATAAAGAAATATAATAATACGTATATACACGATATGTCTTGATATTTCAGAATAAAATTAATGTGCTTAGAACACATAGTAGTGGGACTCTTCGTGCGTTAAATTATTCATTCATATATCAACGTTATTTAATCAACAAGTAAGCATGTAAAGGTCCCACTGCTGCGCAAAAGCACAGGCCCGAGGAAAGGCACGGGCTTAATTATTACCCAGCGCACGACGTATTGGCGATTTAAAACGTTATTGACTATAGATTGTGGATCCCACGGTTGTCGCCGATGTTATTGGGTTGCACTACGCTAACCATCGGGTACAATATAGTAACTTTACGGTGCTACTATTAAAAAAAATACCGAGAAATTCGTCCTAACCGAAGAAACCGTTCTATGTTCCTCCCACATACGGTGGTACTACATGAAAACTCCTTAAGACTGAACGTTTTTCAAGATGTATTCCTTCACTTATTTTTCAAATCACATTTGATTTATCTGTTTTTTAATTAGTTTTATTTTACAAAATAAAAAAAGGTCAGTAATATGAATGCTTTAATTGCTTGTAAATAATTATCCGAAATTTCTTTGCTACTTCCACCTGCAATAGGTGAATAGTAGTTTCAATAGTAGCTGAAACTACTATTCATATATTAAATTCAACTATATTATAAGTTATGGGTAGCTGAAACTACTATTCATCTATTGCAGGCGGAAGTAGCAATGAAATTTTGGATATTTTTATGACCTTCATTATGTTGTTGGCAGAAGAGTTGGTGTTACTTTTGTTTTATCACACCACAGAAGTATAGCTTCATACTCGCGTATATAAATACACAAAATCCTTTTTTACTATTTGACTGCATAAATAGTAATTTCACACTCTTGAAGTTGTTGATGGTACAAGCTAGTAGGATATGCTGTGACAGTAACATACGAACGTATTAATGTTGTTTATAAAAGTAATCCGGTCCGGGAGCGATGCGATATGACATGTACATAACGGGAACACTTCGATTTGTCCGCGAACCAAGCCGACATCCCGCGGGAAATTAGAACCGAGATACTGCTGACCACATGTCTTCATTCACTCATATTGTGCATATGTGTGTGTGTATATATATATATATATAGTATACATTATGAACGCCAGAATAAACTATTTCGAAATATTATAAGAAGGAATTGAACATGTTTGATTAAAAAAAGACAGTAAATCTGTAGTTCTGATATTGTATTTCGTAATGCACTTCTATTATAAAGGAAAATTATCATGAATATGACATCTTCTATATCTATATATTTTAAACTAAATAAACGTATTATAAAACTGAACGTCTCTCTGTCTATGGTCCGTTTATGTTTTTTCACGCGATAACTATTTATCCGATTTACATTATTTTAATTCATACCTATATTATCTGACCAGGTTATAGAACATGTTTTATTAGATGAAGTAACATACGAACTAAGCATGATTATTTCGGTGACGATAATGGTGAAACAATTCGGAAAAAGACTCTTTTGGGGCGTTTAAATGGCTTACGTTTTGTAAACCATAGGAATTATATAAAATTAAGTTCTACATAATCGCAGATCTTAAAAAAATGAGCGATAGCTTATGAAGTTTGTCAACGTGACAGTATTGTCGGTATGACACTGACTCCAGTACACCGATTGGGCATAGTTATATTTATATAGGTGAATACATATATTAATTTTGGTAGACAAAATTACATTAAAAAAAACACGAAACATAAATTAATTATTGGTCTCCGCTGCACTTCAACTAGATACCGCGCTCTACCTATAAACAATAACTCCTAGAATACAACAACTTAATATCGTAGTTTGGAGTGACTAAATCAAATGAAGCTTGTCATCGTGACAGTAGTGTCGGTATGACACTGACTCGAGTACGCCGATTCGGCGTAGTTTTGGTTGCCTTTATTTATAGTAAGCCGACATTATCTAGTTGAAGCGGCACGGATACAAATCATTAATCTATGACACAAAAGAAGTTAAATACTTTTTAACGTAAAAAAATAAATATAACTACAAAATTTTTATTTCGCATGCTAGCATGCTAACAATTCATTTTACTGACTTATATTTTTACTGTGTAAAAATAATTTTACATTCTATAAATAAACATTTTTTTTTTAATAATTTGTAAGAATTACATAAAATACATTTCTTACAAAATAATTTGTAATAAACCTCCTCAGTCCGTGGGAGACTGAATCCGAGAAATAGAAATTAATTAACTACATAATGTAATATAAAAAGTTACACAAGAATAAAGAAGTAAATGAGGTAATCCGGAGGATTTGAAACAGTTTTATGTAGTTGCTCTTTGTTTTAATCTTACCAAAAGGACCCAGTGACGTGTTCGCCCCGGGCTAAATACTCCCAAATATTTTATATTAATCAGTTAGTGTACCGCCTACTTTGAGGTCCTCCCAAAAATAATACGACGAGATCGTTTAAGACGTATATTGAAAACTTAAAAAAATTACAAAGTTTCATTAAACTATATATATTTGCATGCGCTTCTTGACACCACGTTTTAATATCTTAATGGTTTTGACAAGCGCCATCTATTTTTACGTAATGCAAACTCATCACACTATTCATTCCACCCACCAAGGACATAGTAATGTCCTTTGAAAAAAATCAAAAACTAAAGTTCAAATGAATGAAATACCACCCATCGTGTATACAACAGTAAGTAACAAAAGTAAGTATTTAAGTTAAACAGTATCTAATTTAAAACAATATAAACAAAAATAGTAATTAGTTAAAAATAATAACAAATTAGTCATCAATCGGAAGACGACACACTTTGGTGACTGGCCTCCTAAGTACAGAGGTTTTTGTTTTGAAAGTAATTACTCGTCGTCTCCGGGATGAGTATCTATGACTCGTGCCATCAACCATTTGCCGGGAGGCATATTATCTTCCTTTAATAACACGAGTTCTCCAATCTTTATGTTAGGCTTGGTTTTAATCCATTTGGGTCTCTGTTGTAGGCGACTAAGGTATTCTCTTGACCATCTAGCCCAAAAGTCTTGCATCATTCGCTGTGTCAGTTGCCATCTCTCCAGTCGATGCAAATGTTTATCCAAATGACTCTCCTCTGGAACAGTGATTGGTGCCTCGGCGATCAAGAAATGTCCTGGAGTTAAAGGTTCGTAATCAGAGGGATCATCGCTCATTGGTGAAATAGGTCTGGAATTGAGTGTCGCCTCTATCTGCGCCGTCAAGGTAGACATCTCCTCATAAGTTAAAGTTGTGTTCTGTAATATTCTTTTCAGATGGAACTTAATCGACTTGACGCCAGCTTCCCACAATCCTCCAAAATGGGGAGCTAATGCTGGTATGTGATGCCAAGTAGTGCCATCATTGGCTAAAAGGTCTTCAATTTCAGCACGCACTGTGTCTATACTTCTTTCGAAGGCTGACATGAGATCCTTGTTTCCAGCTGTCAGGTTAGTAGCATTGTCACTCCAGATATTCTTGCATCGTCCGCGGCGTGCTACGAATCTTTTAAATGCCGCTACAAAGTCTTTAGAGGTCAAACTAGTTACAATTTCAATATGGATGGCTCGTGTAACCATACAAATGAAGATGATAATGTAACCTTTCTGTGTCTTACATCCTCGGCCTTTGGATAGTCTTAAATCTATTGGTCCAGCTAAATCAACGCCACTGTTCAAAAATGGCCTTGCCGGTGTAACTCTTACCCTAGGCAATGATCCCATCATTTGTGTAGCTGTAGCTGATCGGTATCTCGTGCAGGTCACACATTTGTGTAGCACTTCTCTCAAAAGGCTCTTAGCATGTGCTATCCAAAATTTTGTACGTAAATGACTCAACATTAGCATAGGACCACCATGCAAGGTTTTTTCATGGCAATCTTGTAAAATCAATTTTGTAAATGGGTGACTTCCAGGTAGTATTATCTGATGTTTTGAACCATCAGGAATATTAGCATGAGCCAGTCTTCCTCCAACTCTTAAAATTCTATTTTTGTCTAAAAACGGATTTAGAGTTTTAAGTTTGCTATTTGAAGATATAGGTTTATTTTTCGTTAAATTTTGTATTTCATTTGAATATTCTTGTTGTTGACATATTAAGATACATTTTTCCATAGATCTCTCAATTTCTTCTCCTATTAAATGTTTGTGATTCACTTTCTTTTTTCGAATAAATCTTAAAATGTATGCTGTTACTCTCAATAATTTAGTCAATTTGGAATATTTTTCAAACAAATTAAATTCTTGTTCCTTTTGTATTGTCGTCATTACCTTTATTGTTTTTTCTTCTAAATTTGTTATGTTATCTATTAATTTCTTATGTTTCAGGTTTTTCTGTTTCAGGTCTTCTGGTCCAGTCCACCACAAGGAATGCGTCTTTAACTGTAAAGGTGTTGCACCTCGTGAGGCAACGTCGGCGGGGTTATTTCCAGAAGAAACATGGTGCCAATGTTGACTAGGTAGAAGACTCAAAATTTCTGATGTCCGATTAGCAATGAAAGTCTTCCATCTACTCGGGTGGCATTGGAGCCAAGCAAGTACAACTTTAGAATCAGTGTAGGCATAGATATTTTCGCGATTGATTTTCAGCTGTTCAGCAACTTCGTTTAGAAGGTTAGTCAGAAGTACGGCACCGCATAATTCCAATCTTGGAACTGATATGGTCTTTGTCGGAGCGACCTTAGTCTTAGCGGTGATGAGACTTGTAAGTATTTGACCATCTCTTTTGACAACTCTCAAATAAACTGTCGCTGCATATGCCATTGTAGAGGCATCCGAATATCCATGTAGTTCTCTATGTGTGTCAGTATTATTTGTGTTTATCCATCTGTTTACAGTGATATCTTTTACATCCTTAAGTTCATGTTCGTATTTAATCCATTCATCTTTAAGTATTTTCGGAATCGGATGATCCCAACTTATTCCAGCAAGCCAGAGTTTTTGAATGAAGACTTTGGCTGTTACAATTACAGGTGCTAACCAACCCATCGGGTCATAGATTCTAGCAATAGTTGATAGTATTGTTCTTTTTGTTTCTGAAGTTTTATAGTTTAGATTTATTGTGTATTGAAATTTATCAGTAACTCTGTTCCATTTTATTCCCAATGTCTTTATCACGTCATCATTATTTATAACATAAGTCTCTTTTGTATTTTCTTCTGCTCTTTCTATATACTTTAGAAAATTATTATCGTTACTTGTCCATTTTTGCATTTTAAATCCACCATTGAGCATCATTTTTGTAATCTGGGTATATTTTTCTCGAGCTTCATCAAGATTGTCACTTCCAGATAGCAAATCGTCCATGTAGAAGTCATTAATTGCTATTTGTGAAGCTAAAGGGTACGCTTCCTTTTCATCGTTTGCTAGTTGTTGAATTGTTTTTGTCGCTAAATAAGGTGCACTTGCAGTGCCAAATGTTACTCTCGTAAGCTTATATTCCTTCAGTTCTCCATTATGTCTCCATAAGATTCTCTGTAAGTTTGCGCATTCTTTTGTGACTTTAATCTGTCGGTACATTTTAACACAATCAGCAACAAGAGCTACTTTGTGTTCACGCCATGTCATCACTATGTGTCTTAGATCACGCTGTATCTTCGGACCAACAAACATGTTATCGTTAAGTGAACTTCCATTTGAACCCTTCATTGAAGCGTCGAAGACTACTCGTAATCGAGAGGTAAGTTTATCCCCTTTCACAACCGCGTGATGTGGTAAGTAAAATATTTCTTTTGTAGATTTATTTATTTCATTTTCATCTATTTCTTCCATGTGTCCTAAGTCTTTGTATTCCATTAACACTTTTGTATATTCTTCTTTTAGTTCTTTATCTTTGTTTAATTTCCTCTCAATTTGTTCTAACCTTTTCCTAGCCCTATCTTTCGTGTTTCCATAGTCGTAGTCTTTATCTTTTATTAGTGTGTCTACTATGTATCTTCCTGTTTTATCTCGTTTATGTGTTATTTCGTAGATGTTTTCACACTTTAGTTCTTCTTCTGTCATTCTCATCGTTTGTTTACAAGCTTCTTCTGACTCTATTTCCCAAAATTTCTTTAGTAGTTTGTTTTCATCTTCTATATTTGTGATATGCATGCTTAGGATTGTTTTTTCAGTTTCAGTGTGGTTTATATTTACTTCTCCTGATAGGATCCAACCTAGTTGTGTTTTCTGCGCTAAGGGTGTACCAGGTGGTCCAGTTTTCACACCACTTTGAAGAATTCTGCTATATACTGCAGCACCCAAAAGTAAGTCTATCTTTCCGGGAGTGGAGTATGTAGAATCTGCCAGTGGCAGACCTTGTATGTGTGTCCAATTTGAAGACACATGTTTTGATGGTAGCAGTCGAGTCAGGGTTCTCAATACGTAAGCATCCACGCACAGCTTGAATTGTTTCTCTGTATTAGACTGTAACATGAATCTTACTATGTAGTTAGTTTTTAATGCTTGTGTATCTCCTATTCCACTGATTGAACCATTAATTGTTTTTCTCTTTAGCCCAAGTGTTTGGGTAGCAGATTCGGTTATAAAAGATCCCTCAGATCCTTGGTCTATTAATGCTCTTAGTTGTAATTCTCTTCCGTTCTCTCCTGTAACTTTTACCATAGCCGTAGCTAGTAGTACGTTCGTTTTCTGTTTTGTAGCTAAATATGATATAACCTCTTCGTTTTTGTTTGTTTCTGTGGACTGTATGTGATTGTCAAAGTTGTTAGAAGTTTCCCGTCTATGACTGCTAGTATATGCTGTGTTGATCTCGTTTATATTTTCAGGAGGTGGATGTATTAAAGAATGATGTTTCTTACCACATGAATGACAACGAGCAGGATGTCTGCATTGCTTGATTCCGTGATAAGGAACTAGACAGTTATAGCACAACTGATTCTTTTCTATAAAGTTTTTCTTTTCGTCATAATTCAAAGTAGCGAATTGTTGGCATTTGTGTAAGTAGTGACCGTTCTTACAGTAGCTGCATGTTTCTTTACTAGTTGTAGTTTTAGTTGTATGGTATACTTTATTCTCTACTGTATTAATGTTTTGTCTAGGACGTATGTTATTTACTCTGCTTGATTGAATTCCTTCTAGTGATCTAAATTTTGACTCCAAAAATTCGGTTAACATTTGTAATGTGGGTAGACTATCATCATTATCTCGGGTAACTTTCTCTTCCCATTGTTTATTGGATTCCGAGTCTAGTTTGTTTACTGTTAAATAGATGATAATTGTATCCCAGTCTCTTATCTTGACATCTGCACTGCTTAGTCCATTCAAACAATCTAAGGTAGTATCTAGTAAATATTTTATAGCATTTGCCGACTGGTGAACTATAGTTCGTATGGACATTAACTTGTGCAAGTAAGCATTTACGATAATTCTTTTGTTACTAAATCTCTTTTTCAGCTTTTCCCATGCATGATCGTAGTTTTTGTCTGTTACTGGTATATTTCTAAGTAAGTTAGCCGCTTCTCCCAATACGTGCATTTTCAAATAATGTAGTTTCTGAACGTTTGTTAATGCTTGGTTGTTGTGTATCAAAGATACAAACTGATCATGAAAAGAGTACCACTCTGTATACATTCCGCTGAATGACGGAATTTTTAGTGCGGGTATCTTTACTTCTGCAGGTTTAACACTTTCTGAGGAACTTGGGAAGCCGCTACTACTACTTTTAGTTTTTTCTTGAAGCTGTTCTATTGTGTCCATCATTAAGACTTTAGCACTAGTATATTCATCTTCCGCAGTAAAATAGACATTTCTTGTACTGTATTCCATAGAAATTAATGTTTTCTTGTCGACAGACTGAATTATATTAATATGGTTTGTCCTTATACTTCCCCAAATATCTTCTAATAGCTGAAGTTTAGTTTTTGTATAATTTATATTTAATCTGTCCTTTGGAGTTTTCTTGAAGTTTGCCTGAGCCCTTTTGATTTGCTCCAACAAGTCTGATTGTGCACTAATAACCGTATCCATATTTACAAATTATTTTACAAGTCCTTTTTAATCACCACTGAATGTTACAAGTTGATTTTGCAAAGTCATAAATGTAGGTAGTTCTCATAAAACACAAATTTATCTAAGTATGAACCGTACAAATTATTGTTGTATTCCGAGCACTAGTTTTATTTAGATTGTCTTTGTTTATTTAATTTTGTAACACTTTTTTTTGTTTATAACAATTATTGTTTTTTGTACAAACTAGTTATTATATATTATTATTGTAAATTTGTTTTTTTTTTTTTTGATAACTTGTTTTGTTATTGTTTTAAGTAAATGTCAGAATTTATTGTTTATACATTTTACGTAACTTTACACTTTACAATACGTCACTTTACACTTTAATTGGATCACTAGAAAATACTCACTTACTACACTGACTGAACGGCCTACCTAACTAACTATTTTCGCGTAACCGGCTCGAAGGACCATGAACCGCCTACTTTGAGGTCCTCCCAAAAATAATACGACGAGATCGTTTAAGACGTATATTGAAAACTTAAAATAATACAAAGTTTAATTAAACTATATATATTTGCATGCGCTTCTTGACACCACGTTTTAATATTTTAATGGTTTTGACAAGCGCCATCTATTTTTACGTAATACAAACTCATCACACTATTCAGTTAGCATGTTTGAATTAATTACAAAAACGGTTTTGTTTATAATTTCTCAGACACAGCTGTAATTTATGTTAAGAGTTTTAATTATTTTGTAAAACTACTAAATTATGGTAATTTCTAGAAGAAATAAAATTTGAAGTTGTACAAATTTTAAAATAATTATTTGTACTCTTATAATGTTTATGTTTGTTAATACGTCATTTCCCTATTGGGTTTAGTTAAAGAAATACAGTTAATTTTTTTTACCTTTAAGAATACGTAAGATTGATATTATATAGGTGCGTGTAAATAAACATATTGATTTTTATATAACAACTAGCCGTGCTGACATTTTCGCACGCGATTATTACGCAGTTATTATTTATATCTCGTAATTTATTTTTACTCATATTTTATGATTTTTCTGTTGTAATATAGATAATTTATATTTATTAGTACGTCATTTCCCTATTGGGTTTAGTTAAAGAAATACAGTAATTTTTTTTTACCTTTAAAAATACGTAAGATTGATGTTATATAGGTCTGTAAATAAACATCTTGATTTTTATATAACAACTAGCCGTGTAATATCTCCGCACGCGATTATTACGCAGTCATTATTTATAACTCCTAATTTATTTTTATTCATATTTTATTATTTTTCTATTGTAATATTGATAATTTTTATAGTCTGTCATTTTCGGAATGACATACTTTTTATTTAGAAATAATCTAAATATCACTGCGTAATTATATTTGTTTTCATTTCCTAAAGTACTATAGATAATTTTTATAGCCTATCACTTTTTATATTATTTATAAGTAACGGGAAGTATATTATTTATACTTCCTGTGTAAAAAATTTCGTCAAAATCCGTCAAATGTTTTTGAGTCAAACCCAGACAGACAGTTTATTCGTGATCGATGTATTTTATAATAGATATTCGTAACCTATTCCTATAAGAGATAAATGATGAGAAATACCAAATTCGACGAATAGTTACTGTTCATAAATATATGCATATATATCTAATGTATGGCGTTATGGTATCACTTTCATCTTAACGTACATTCGTCGTGGAATGAGTTACACTGTCACAGTTACAGAGACACTGTCACTATTAGTGAAAACAAAATCGTCAAAAAAATCTTGTAAAAATATCCGTTCATTATATTATTTTAGAGGTTAACCAAGAATACGAGCATGCTTTAAAATAAATAAGCATTGCCTATTGTTTTCCGTCAGGTATTTCTATCAAATTTTTAATTAAGTCCAGTTTGGTTCGATATGTGTTTAACTTAACCGTGATGAGAACAAGTTATGAAATTAAATTTTTCATTAAGCTTATTACAAAATCTAAACACTTTCACCACATGAAGTCGGTGAAACAGGTCATTTTTAATATAAAAATAATTTAATTAAATTTTCTCTCGTGATTAAAATTTTTAAGTCAAATCATTCGCATAATTTGGTTCTGTATAAACTCATAATGTCTTTATCAATTGTTATTACAATAATCGCCAGTCGGCTTGCCACTAGTCATGGGTCTATTTCGGTTTTGTCTAACCGCATCAAGGTAATATTTTGACAATATCGTCGACCCATCGTGTCCACTTGACGTACAAATATCCGATTCAATTGTTGTATTTTGTAACAAACATTAATATTAACTGGTGCTTGTAACTTCGTTTTCTTGAATTTGATTTTTCATGGGAACTACTTATTCGGGTCAATAGTGGGCTATTTTTTACGCTAGATTAATGTCTGAAAAGTCTCCTACTTGCCCATGAAAACCCCGTACAAAATCGGTTTCCTTAATTCGGAGAGTGATCTGGTAAAATAAATAACCATATGAGCTTAGAAAATGTATTCACTTTGAAATTTTATTCACCTCATTTTTATTTATTGTAATATATCTATATGTAGATATATTTATTCAATGCTGTTTTAAAGAAGCTATTATATTTAACTTTGAATAAGAAAATTACATCTTTGCTCAATTTTCAGTCGCGTGTACAATCACATAAAGCTAAAGTGTGTATAATATATAGCCGTGCTATATTGATAACAAATATCTTCATATGAACCTCTCGAATACGTGACGTCACCTCATAAAACTGTCTGGAATTTATCTTTTGGTAACAGAAGGGCCATAAAAGCGGTTCTAGTCGAGACGTGCACGAGTGCATTTGCCTGAACCTCTGATAGCACTCCCGGCTACATTACCATCAAAAATATTGGAGACTGAATGCACAATGTAAAGCAGACGGCTCCATTGATTCACAACATAAAACCTGACTTGAAACTGTACAACTAAGTATTTAAAAAGTAAATATATTCATGATAAAATTATTGATTTTTGTTACACATTTCTTAATATTTTTTTTATTTATTGGAACAAAATTTAGAACTTTGGTATTAAAAAAATTATCTTTGTATATGTAAATAATGGGAAATCAAAATCAAAAATATTTTAGTCAATTTATACCCTAAGAAAGTACTTATAAATGTCAATGCAATACTTACTACCTGTTCGGAAAACATCCCAATCGTGGAGAAGAACCAGTAAGAAAGTCGATCGGACCCGTTAACCTTTTATCTTTTTAAATTGTTGTTACAGTATTTTTATTGTTTACAATTATTATCATTTTAATGAGTGTACAGAGATAGAATCACTTCCAGGCATCATCGTCATTCATTATTTAATCAATACATTATAATATAATGTC
Organism: Saturnia pavonia; assembly: GCA_947532125.1. Classification (NCBI taxonomy): domain Eukaryota; kingdom Metazoa; phylum Arthropoda; class Insecta; order Lepidoptera; family Saturniidae; genus Saturnia; species Saturnia pavonia. Next base: position 13,883,073 of record OX383900.1, on the reverse strand, counting down.
TATCTTTAAATATATACATAGTAATACATACATAATTTTAACAGTTAAGATCTATTACGGACATTGAATATCTTACCTGCTTTAAGAATAATAATAATACGATGATTAAAAACTTAATTTAAAATATTTTTAATAATGAATTAACTATGCAAATGCCTTTTCCCTTTTCTATACGAATATACTAGTAAATTTAATAACTAAATAAATAAATAAAAAAATAAACACAAAACTCAGTATATAGGAACACTAATAATATTTATGTGTAATACAGTACTAATTACTAGTTATTACTGCAGTGTGGGAGTTCTCCGGTAATATATATCAAAAACATCATTGCTTGATTACAATAATTAAGGAATGCGTTTAGCATATCTTATTGCTTCTTAAAATTTATATGATGAATATTGATATCTCTAATTGTAAGGTAACGGATGTTGTAGGTTTTATAGCCCTGTTCATAAAAATGATGATTATTTTGTCTATAAACTTGATATTATAAGAATATATAAATACAATTAAAAAATATGTGACGTCAGTTTTTTTACTTGAATACGTTCTACAAATATGCTTCCAAAATAGGAAGCAATTAAAAAAACTGTTGATAACAAAATCAGGAGATACAATTTGGCATTGCAGCTGCATATATATCTTCTCTAGCCAAAATTTAATTACACCAGTCCGTACTTAAAGGAATAAAGGATGCATTATATAGAGTGAGAAAAGTGATACATCGCGCGCGGGGGAAGGGGACGCTGATATTGTTCAAGCCGTCACATAATTTCCATTTTGAACAAAATATGACTCGGAGAAACTACAATGCTCGTTTTAGTTTCAATCAATACCTTTCGTCAAAATTTAGTGATGGCGTATACAAAACTTTAGTATGAATCAATATTGGGACTATATGTGTATTGTGATAAAATAAAAAAATTGTAAAACTTAATACAATTTCGTTCTTTACTTTTCAAAAAGTAAAATAAAATGTATAAATCGTATACGATTGAACAGGGCTGCTCAATAATATTCCAGTAATACAGTCTATCAGTAATAAGCACCATATTATAGAGTGAAGCGGTGCAGGTAACATAAAAAGCATTCAAGCGGACACGTATTCACGTAAAATGTACGTCCGTGTCCCCATGCACCTGACATGCCGATGTTTTAAATACCTATATTCTTCGGATAGACGTTCATTTTTAATAGTCTATGAAACTATTCAGTTAAAAATTAAATAGTATAATTAAAATTCAGGTTACCAGCAAAGAAAAAATAGGAAGTGAATACCTTCCGTAATATACCGTCCATAATGAATCATTTCTATGTTTTATCCAAATACAAGCAACCGCACGCGTCTTCGTTCGCGTTAATTTAGCCTATAGCACTCATTGATAGTGTGATTTCAGAATTGGATATTCCCTCCCTCCTCGCAATATATTGACAAAATTTACCTCTTTATAATATTAGTATAGATAATATAAATTATTTTCTATTTCATATAAAAATAAAAATGGATTCTCAATATCTTATTAGAAAACCCTCAGGCCTCGTTACAATTATTAAAAACGCAACACCAGATGTGTTGCATGAGTTAACTCAGCAACGCAATAGTTTGTGTTTGTATCAAAGGAATTCTTAGGAGAAAGTAACGTCTTAAACCCGTCTCTGTGGCATTTTCTATGCGAACCACTATTTTACTATTTTTATGCGAACTCTTCAACGTTTCCTTGAAACAAAACTTTAGTACATTATATACGGAACGTATTGCATGTTGTTAAGTATATTACATATAGCATATACAGTACATGTACTAAATGAATTATTCATGCTCGACGTATTAGATCATTAGCTGTGTATTGTGTAATTCTATTTAAGTTGGAGGTTCACATAATCTATACATACTACTCATTTGCTTCAGTGCGCTAACCTCCGGAACTGCCAGTCAGATGTAAAAAATATATTTGCACGTTATAGCATTTTTATTGAGGAACGTTATAGGTTAATTTCACACTAAGACTCCCGCATCAAAAATCAAGCAATCTGGAATACTGTAGGCAAGTACGAGAAGTGAGAACAACCTAGGCTACACAGGTGCGTTGACCGAGCGGCGAAGATTTAAAGCGATGATGGCGCAGTGGTAGCGTGTACGACTTCGCGTCGAATGAGACGTGAGTTCGAATCCCTACAATGAGCCTGAGCTTTCGGTGAAGGAAAACATCGTGAGGAAACCATAGCATGGTGGTAGGGCTTTTTCTGATGCCCGCCTGGCTAGCTACCACCCTCAAGTTGAAAATCTGTCGCCAAGCACCAATAGGTGTGTTCCGGCAGCTGCACTTGAGAGCCAGTCTTCCACTAGGTTTAGCGTTTACCATCCTGGGCCATATCGTCACTTAACATCAGGTGAGATTGTGGCCACTAAGCCAAACCTATAACGATAAAAAAAAAAAAACTGGTCAAACAAATTAAGCGTGAAAACTTTGGTCACAGGTAATCGTATAATAATATTACCAGTCAATTAATGGTCATGTACTTGGCTAAGGCTAAGAAAAGAACAAACTCACATTACAACACAGCAAACTTTTTAAAAAGTATCCCAGCGAAGTGATGTTATTGTGCCTAATGATAAGAACAGTACAAACGAAATAACGACATCCACCGACATACATCGACATGTAATTAATCGCCTGCACATAAAAGAAAAACATTTAAACTTAGTTTAGCCCACACATCACCTATGCTAATAATAAAATAAATATGAAATAGAATCTACAAATCAGTAATTCTTTATCTAGCTCTAGTTTTTGGTAATTCAACCAGATTGTGTCAACGAATTAAAGAACTAACACTTAATAAACACGAAGTAAACCTAATAAGAAGTTTATTTAATATGAAACTGTTGTACCACGATTAAGTTGTAATTTGTGATCGTGCAACTCTTTCTTTGTTTATGCAAGCCATTTTGAGTGAAGAATTTTACTGTTTACCGGATTTAAGTGTTTAGCAGAAATCACATTCAATAGCCACATATTCGCTTTCAATAACGCGGTAACGCTTTCATTTGTTCAAGTGTTCTTTGATTAAAAATACAATAATAATGATATAATAATAAATACAATTGAAAGCTTTGAAAGCTGTAATAGTAAAAGAAGTACTAAGCCAGTGGTAGCGTATGGACCCCGCTTAGATCGATGTGAGTTCGAATCCCTACAATGAGCATAGGCTTTTGGTGAAGGAAAACATTGTGATAAGTTGAAAATAGACGCGGTGACTGCTTACTATCAGGCCGACCACAAGACAGTTTGACACCGTTGTGAAATTTGTAAAATGTAAAAAAAGCAATTACTTTTAGACATAGTTGAATATTATAAATAATTTCATTGAGAAATTCCTGTCACCAAATAAACGATTAAATTCAGATTTCAGCAAAAAAGCAACGACCGCCATTACAGACAAACCTAATCTCACAATAATTGCGGCAGTCTGATAACCAAAAAATTATATTTCAGTTATAATCTAACTGAAATAGTTGCATAAATACATAACGGAAAAGTTATAAAAACGTTAAATAATACGGATAAAGTGCAATACGCTGGGGTAACGGTGTTATCCGCAACTGGAGTGTGACCGAGCGAATACCAACTGGATATACTTGTTATTTCTTACCATTATGTATATATAACCTATATGATCTACTATTTTCTTGTACCGTAATCATAATAGACATTTGTTACGTAAATACTGGGCTATAAACTCTTACGAATTATGGGTGATTTCAATTCCCATTACAACGATATTTGTATATTATTCACCTAAATAGTGCTTAATACGGGTACATTTCTCAAACAGTTTCAATTGTTTAGCAATGATCAGCTTTATCTCATGTAAGCATAGACATAAAGGGCTCCATAAAAAAAAACTAGGTGTTTAAAAAACCTCCTATTGAAAAGGTTTGCAATTTATTGTACTTACATATTACAACGCGTTATTAAAGCGATCATTTGAACAGGATCTTACCATTTCAATTTAGTAGAAACAAATTAATACCAAATAATTTATTATTACACGCTAAAACGCTAATCGGCAGATGTATAAAATTCATAGATTTAGTATAAATAGAATATATAGAATAGATTTTGTATAAAATTCATTATAATTGTAATATTTGGAAGCAGGATAAAATACTTATTTTTTAGAACTCTGCGTATAATATTTAAACCAATCATAACTCATCAGGTTTTTTACTATTAAGAAATAATTTTAATATTGAATGAATATATCGTACTACTTAAATCTTTGTCTTATACATATTCTAAAAATATCTGAACAAATGAATAAGATATTATTTGGATAAAATATTATCTATACAAAATCAAAATAAAATATAAAATACCAGACCCGTCTTTTTTTATCGTTATAGGTTTGGTGTAGTGTCCACTATCTCACCTGATGTTAAGTGACGATGTGGCCCAAGATGATAACACGCTAAACCTAGTGGAAGACTAGTTGCCAAGTGCAGCTGCCGGAACACACATATTGGTGCTTGGCGACAGATTTTTAACTTAAGGGTGGTAGCTAGCCAGGCGGGTATTAGAAAATATCCTACCACCGTGCTATGGTTTCCTCACGATGTTTTCCTTCACCGAAAGCTCAAGCTCATTCCAGTAATTCGAACTCGTGTCATTCGACGCAAAGTCGTACACGCTGAGCCACTGAGCCATCATTACTTGAATAATATTTTCATTTGAATATTATATCAATAAATGTATTTTAAAATCTGTGCACAAACAAAGATCGATAGATATTCAAATGAATACACACAAACTACACAAGCTTAAAAGTAATATTGATTATATTTTTATTGTTGTTTTTTTTTTTAATAATTTTACGTAAGTACAGCCACAAAACTTTGCACTCAAAATGTGCTAAGTATAGGACGTTTTCCCATAACTTAAATGAAATCTCACTTTCTACCAAAGGCACATAACATGAATTTACACTCACACTTGTGACAAAAAGTAAAAGCATGCAAAAGTGTCACTTACGCCACTTCCGTATGTCATTAGACAGAAAAAAGACACGTAGTCATTAAATAAATAGGTGTAAAATATCAACGTAATAGTCTGGAAAGCATATGTACAGAAATTACACTTATATGAGAAGAAAATGAACTATATGTAGCGTCATCATTATGAAAGTGAACTTTAGCGTAATGGTTATAGTAACAAAACAAAATAAACTCCAAAAACTTTATCGCGCATCTCAGCAATATAATAAAGTTAACCATTAACGATCATAATGTAAATTCATTTTATAGCCTGTTTTCGTGTTAGAATAATTTATCTGTATATAAAAATAATATTTTAATTATTAATTGTTTAATAATGATTATACAATGTAACGGTAATTTGATTCAAATAGTGTTTATTTATTCAATTTAATGCGTTACTTTGCGTAAATCCATCGTAAATAATTATCCGAAATTTCTTACAACATAAAACGTTTGAATTTAAACAAATGTGCAAATGATAAGAAAATGTGAAAGATGTGAAAATAATAAGAATAATAGTAATTAAGATGAAATGTTTAAATTTAATATCGACTCGCCCGTTAGCTTCAGAGGAGGCTATTTTTCTAAATTTCTAGAATTCATCTGGCATTGAAATTAAAGGAAAATGCGTTAATTTGTTAAATAGTTAATCAATCCTATTTTCATTTTGTAGGAATAATAAAAAAGGAGGAGACAGACTTTTTGAAATAACTAACAACGTACACCTAGCTAGTAGCATTAATCAATACAAATTTATTAATGGCATATCACTATACTTATGATGATTGCCTATTACGTAGTATTAGTTAATACAATAAAATTGAGCAAAAAACAAAATATGGTGTTTATTTTGACGTAGTTATTATATAACATTAATATATTTTATATATGATTGCTACTCATAAATGAATAAAATTAAGTCATCATTTATCATATCTATCAATATGTATCATCAAAATAGCATTTATATGAGAAGATTTATTACTATTGTAAGCTTTCACTACAGCAATCAATAGTATAATAAAGCAAATGTCAATTAAGAAATTAAGAATTATTCAGTTATGTAATAACAAAAATTTATCAAATTTCATACACAACATTTATTGAAGTGAAACTTCTTATGCGACTTCCAAGCGTTAAACGTTTAACTCACATTATCGGTCTCTCCTCTTTGTGTGAGCCAGAGCGAGAGAGCAATATATTATCGGTCTCTTCTCTTTGTGTGAGCCAGAGCGAGAGAGTAAATGTCGCTGTGTATGTATATTGCACACTGATTAAATAAAATAGAAAATGTCTTTTAAAATGAAGTTTCACTTCTATCGTGCGTAAATCGCACACAGACCTTTATTGAAGTGAAACTTCTTATGCGACTTCCACGCGTTAAACGTTAAATGTTAAACGTTTAACGCACATTATCGGTCTCTCCTCTTTGTGTGAGCCAGAGCGAGAGTGCAAATGTCGGTGTGTATGTATATTGCACACTGTTTAAATAAAATATAAAATATATTTTAAAATTAAGTTTCACTTCTATCGTGTGTGAATCGCACACACACCTTTTTTTATTAATTCACGTATTAGAATTATTTACAAACTTAATTATGTTTTTTTTACAATTATTAAATAATAACAAACAAAGATGTACTATATACTATATTTATTATAAGCTATTTTTATTTCATTTAGGGAGTTATATCGCCAGACATGTTCCAGTCCCGTCATAATTTACGAACAATTAACATACGTTAAAATAAACATGTACCTAAATAAGAGTTGAAGCAAGAGTTATCGAGAAGAACTCAATCTATTCAAAAGTCGGGTCGTTTAAAATTTACTTTGCCAGAAACCAAAAGTCATAAAGAAAAAATATGTTATTAATAATTTATTTATGAATTCCTCCTACATTTTATTTATCTTTCTGGCTTTAATAAACATACAATATTTTTTAAATAAATTAAAATGTAGCTATCTCACGTATGTACTTACATCTTACATAATAAATGCAAGTAGATATCATGATTATCATAATATTGGGAAGCAATACCTTAAGAACTGTCCTGCGTAGTATTGATCTCACGAAAACTTGTGCTTTTGTTTTCAATCTCCCCGCATATCATTTCTTACCCATGGCGCGGTACAGCGCACGTGGTAAAGTCTATAGCACAAATAATATAATTAAATTCAAATAATCCTGTAAACTGAGATATTATTTCTATAAATATATGAAATACCAAAAGTTTAAGATTATGTGTTATCTCTGGCTTTGAAATGTAAATACGCGTAAATAATATTACTACATGCGTAGTGAAAAGAAACTACAAATGTAGTATGAGTGATCGCCGCAACAAGACATTCAAGTTATTTTTTTTATACTTTTCGGGTATTCCCACCGTCGACTGTTTAAGCACCCCTGCACTAGATGATACGTCGAAATTACAAAAAAACACTGCACAAAGAAAAACAACCTTCACGTAGACTTGATAATCGCTCGAATTATTCAGAATCACCTATTTAACAATATGATTACAATATCAGTGAAGGTAAGGGAAGTGACGCCAGTCTTAATAGCTTAGGCTCAAGGTATCGGATTATATAGCCCGTGTCTTGTACTCGTATTTATTGACTATAATTGTAAGCTATATGCACTGCACTCAAATTATGTTTAATATTTTTTATTTTGGTGTTACAGTTTGCATGTGATTACTTAATAACATATACTGTACATTTTTACATATATTACACTCATTAAACTTATGATCATTTTTTTTAATATCTCTTTACTTCCTTACATTTATGTGGAGAGTAATTCATAAGTAAGAAAATTAGCGAAAAGCTTTTTGTTGGTGACTAATATATTGTTGTTTGTAGCAAGAATGAAATCATACAACGCGCAATGATCTAAAACATATGTAGAGAATAAAGAAATAATATCGATAACGTAGTGTATTGTGCAGTATTTACGAGTATGAGCGCTCAACGCCCTGAATGCATGCGGTGTATTTTTTTTAACCTATCAGTGAGGACTTGTTTGGCTTGCCTTTAATTGTAATTATTTATCCTTGTTAATTAAAAAGCTGTTGGTCTTCCTAACATATGTAATTTAAAAGAGAGGTGGGTCACAAAGAAATTTCTCTGGAGATTTCTCTCTACTTGAGCCAGCCCGACTAGTGGAATACCTTCACTCTACAGAAGATCGCAGCCAAATAACCTTGTGCTGTGTTTCTGCAGTGAGTAAGATTTCCAGAGCTCCATGGGGTAGGGGAGTTCAAGGTCGCCAACGCGCAAGTGATACCTATGGTTACATGCGTCTATAGGTTATGGCAACCGCTTACCATCAAACGAGCCGTATGCTTGTTTGCCACCTTTGCATTGTAAAAAAAACCTTTATTTATAATTATAATATAATTGGCTTAAATTTAAATGATATAGTTTTCCATAGTTTCATGGAGCCCTTTTTGACCTTAAATCACAAGTCATTGGTCAAAGCGAAACTGTAATAAAACCGTGAAATATTCGTTCAAAGGTAAATTTTATCGCTGGAAAAACCATATAGAAACATTCGGTTTGATAACGCTTATTGAATGTACGTATATTTTGCGTTCAATCCTTTGATTGACTCGGTATTCTTGAACTTTTATTTATTTCCGTGTCCACTCACATCGGCGCACGTAATATTTTTTTTACAAATCGAAAGAGGCCGAACCAAAGGCTTTATCATTAAACTATCGAATATTTCATAATTTTTATTTCCAAAGAAACGGCACGCGCCTAACTCGTTCGTACCTCCATATTTTCACGCTTCCGTGACTATTACAATTGCTCGCTCGAAAAAAATTGAGTTGTGAATAAATATCTATGTTGCAAAATGTTATGAACAAAATTCAATGCCAACTAATAGAAAACTGGCCTAATTGGCACCTGCCTACACTCTGATTACTTTGTACTTTATTAAAGGTTTCACAAATGTTGCGGTCGTTTACGTATCTAAATTGTATCTAATTCACATTATAACAATCAACTTGTCGGTTACTGCTTACTAATTGACATGTGCTCATACGCAATCACTGAGAATGAATTCACGTTGTATGTAAATAATAATCGTCTACCCGTTCGTGAATTTATGAAGGCTTCAAAGGCGATCCGTACGTAACGACCCTTCAATTTCCCTTTTAGTTCGAATCTATTCAGGATGCGAAAGCATTTCCCTTCGGCTCCGAACTTCCAATCAGGGATTTCAATAATAAAATATAATACGAGATGCCTACATAATCGCAGATGAGTCGAATATTAAAGCGATCTTTTACAGCTGACTGACCAATTTCCTTATTAAAAGTCCGTTACTGTATTCAATCGTGAAAAGAGAATATCATACAATGTGCGTAAAATGTCGTTTATATTCTACAAAGATATCCCATCTATATTATCCTTTAAATCAGTATATTCTTGTTATGAAATAAGGGTTATACAATAAAAGTAAATTGAATTCGGTCTCAATGGTTTGAAATTTTAATGAAAGCTTTAAAAGCTGTTGCAGTCTGGAATTAACATAGTAATGTTTAAAAAAACGGGACATTTCTATCGTGAAGACTATTTTCTCCGAGTTTCTTACGGGTGTGGATGGAGTTTAGCGAACGCTTACTGAAACGCTGCTCGTTAAATCTCGCTATGTTGCAGTCGAATTTACACTTCTACGAGAATATACGATTGTTTATAAAGTTACGGTGTAACAATTTACACTTCAAACAGAAGCCAACATTCCGAACATTACAACTATTACAGTAACATTTAGAAATATATTTAGATTTTACTTATATTATCGAGTTATTTATTCCCAGGACAATGATTCTTACTCAATTAACCCTATAAAGAAGAGTGCTCATAAACCCTCTTGCTTACTATATCTATGGTATATGTCACGAACTATAGTACATGATACTTGTTATCTAATTTACAAGAGATTAATGTTGCATGACAAATAAAAAGAAATTCCTTTAAAATTCACTGCTCGAATCGAAACATTTATTTTTATTCTTAGCTAATCACATTACATACATATGTTACACACTCAAGCGCATAAATCACTTCGTAAAATGAATTGCTCAAATCTGAGCGAGCACGAACGAGCATAGCGTGGTCACAATTTATTGCATTACTCATTTGACTTTGTGTACCAACGTGCGCACTATACTTTAGAAATATAATATGTATTAAAGAACGTAAAAATAATTATACACTATGGAAAACGTTTCACTAAAATAACTGTTTATTTTACTTGACATTTAATAAGTGAACGAAATATTCCGTTCTGAAATAGTAATACTTTATTAGTATAAAACCAAGCGAACGCCAACCTCACCAACTTTAAGAGAACTCTTTAAACGCATCTCATTTCACTGTTAACAACTAACAGTTTTGCTAAAGAAATTCCCAGACGAGAAATTCCTTTTTGAACCAAACTAGAGTATTTCCAACTGGGGAAAATTACACGGCGCGCGATGAAAGCCCGTCCGGCGATATTAACTCAAATACTGTCATTAACTAAATACGTTTCCCTCTATGAATATATTACGAAGCTTTTGTATAGGATTTTATAGTGCGATAACATTAATGTGAATAAAGTTATTTATGTCGTACGTTAATGAAAATTGTGAACGTATGGTACGGTGTTATGTGGAATCCAGTGAGATGACCTCAGTGCCTCGTATGTAGTAGGTACAATGGTTCTAGATGGTAATGATACTCTTTTCTTTGTATAATGTGAATACCTCTCTGTAAATCATTAAAAATGACAATAACCGTAAAAAATATTGCAAAAACATTTTAGTATAAAAATTGCCGGTTCTTCTCGATAACTGGGATGTTTTCCGAACCGGTAATAGTGTTTTGTCATACATAAGCGCCTTCTTAATTCAGGCCGAATTGAATAAAATATATTTTTAACAAATTTGTTTGTAACACAATTCAATTACTTTATATTGTTACTAGGTATGCCCCGCGGTTTCATCTGCGTATAATTTAAAAGAAATCGCTGAATGATAATTTATAATACTTAAGTAAAGACAATATTTTTTTCGGGCGGCTGGGGTTATGCGTCACTACTCACAGGGCTCGTTCGCGCCACTACAATATGCCATGCCTAATAATAATGCACATAAATCACTTTCCAATTTTCAATAAAACTTTGTCACAAATATCTTATTATGGCTTATGTATAAGAGATAGACATCATTATGGTATCTTGGACTTTTTTTAGATATACTAAGAAGCAATATTTTTGTAGAACATTGTATTTACTTATACCACACGCCAGCGCAATAAAGCAGCTCGGATGCGATGTTTCTTCCGACTTACTTAACAAAAAATAATATTTAAGGCTAGTTGAGAAGTGTAGCCTAATGGTAGATAGCCTATTCTTTTCCTTGTAATCCGGCTATAATATACAAAAAGAATTTTTCAAATCCCACTGGTAGTTCCAGAGATTAGCTTATTTAAAGAAACGAACAAAAAAAAACTACTCGGCTTTATTATAGATATTTATATTTATTGCATACAAAAATATCCATCAAAACTTACTTTTAAAACTAAATATTTATGTACAAACACAATATACGTGGTTTTATTTTGTTTTTTTAACTTCATTTGCTCTGAGGTACATTTAAATAAATAAAATATAATATAAATCATGGTGGTATTGAAAAGTAATACACAAAAACCATATGTCCTTAAACCTGATGTCTTTAATTCGATATAATTGTAACATAGAATCTAATGTATCTATGTAATCTAAAATATATAAAAAAACATTAAACCCATGTACGGTGAAGTACGAACATTTGAAACTAAAACAAATTACAAAAAACTCTTGCACAAAGAAACCATTAGAACCAAGCGAGGACTTTGCGAAACTGGTCGTGATCTCAAAACCGCAGGTTTTCCGCATTTAACAATTTTATTATACGGGACCCAATTAACCGTGATATTTCAAACATTATTATTAAATTACCTGATATACGTGACAATATAACAGTTCAAAGTATTTTCTTATGTATGAGAAAATATTTCTTTTGCATATCAAAAACCTAAATATTACTTAAATTTCCATTGCAAATGTAATATATCGATTAAAGTACTTTACTAGTGATTTTCTGTTGCAAGATAATTATATAATGAAATGTAGTTAACCTTCTTATTTTATAGATATCTTCAACCAGAAACAAATCCTTTACACAAGTCTTTATTTTCAACATTGTGCATAAACTTTAACGATTATGGATTATTCATTGCTATAAAATCCGTCCAATGGATACTAAAGTTACATTGACTTTATAATTCTTCACAACTGTTATCATTTTTTACAATGTTGAAATACTAAAGCGAATTTATCCGACAAACTTTACCTGCTGCTGGCTACGATAAACATTGCCCTTCACCAAATATAAGTATCCGTTTAGTAGCCACATGAAACTAAGAGTAAAACATATTACATTTCTTGCTCGACATACAGTTTAACAGATGTACTTAAGTAAAAGCAGTAATGCATTACGAGAAAGAAATTTGTATAATTATAATACGGTTTTTGGTTTAAGAACACGTTCGGCTGGTATTGAACGGGGCCGTGGGCTCTTGGTCAGCTCGCCGCAAACTGGTTTCATTCATTATCAAAAGTCAATAACTTTTGCGATGCATTCCAAGTCATGGCCGATTGTACGATCAAAACACGTAATAAGCAAAAGTGTTATTGTTAAATACGGAAAGCTATTCGTTGTCTTTCTAGATGACTACGATAAGTCATTGCAAATAAAAATGGAAGTGCCAACTTTCTTCAAGATTTTTTATATTTTGTAAAGTTTTTTAAGGCGAAAGTGTTGACTTTCGCTAGAAAGGCCTTTAACAGTGATAGATTTTTAATTATTTTAGTAAGAACATGGCGTTTAAGAAAAAATGTTGTGCTAACTTGCCTAGTAAATTATGAACGTAACATTGTAAAAAGGTATTTAGAATTTTTGTTCTTTACGTAGTGTCACTTCTGGAGGTACTTAAGGTCCTAATACCATCGCTTTTTCTTTATTATATGATATAGTTTGGAATTGACCAACACGGAAAATAACTTTATTGATACTTTTCGTTTTCTTATAATTGTTTTTATTAGAATAACTTTTAGAACCATAAAAATTCATAACTGTAACCAGAATGTGTACTAAAATTTGTTTGACTATAAGGTAGGGTAACATTTTTTAATTCCTCAAATTCGTCGAATTTCTTTACAACTAACAATATTAATAAACTAAACTTTGTTTCAATTTGTTAAATAACAATTAAAATATATGAAACTTACAACCACCCGCATACTCAGGGATAATGTAACTTCCTATTAGTAAAAAAAACAAACGTGTGCGTTTCGGGACGCCCGACAGAAGTGATAACTTAAAATAATCTAAGTTGAACTGTTTAATATTAAAATTGTTTAACTTGAGAAAAGCTTAGGTTATTACTTAAACTTTTCGTTTATTAGTATGATAATGTAAGGAAAGGTTATTTTATCAATATAATCTTTTATCGATTATATAATAATTATATATATATTGATCATGGCATTGTTTGTGTTGATTGTATATTTCGTTGCGACTGTTGTTGCTTCTGTTGCTGTTGCTGATAAACATCTGCAATGACTTCCATTTGAATAGTGCCAAAATAATGATTTGTAAATAAATATTGAACATTTAAATACGTAAGAGAGAGAGGGTGCTGGTTAGTTTTTGATAATAATCATGAACACTATATATATATATATATATATATATATATATATATATGTGTGTGCGCGTCCATAGAGCCGTTGCGTGTTTTTGTTTTGGAAGTAAATTAAAGATTTAATGCTGTTTTGAATATATATTGTTTACAATATGATCGTATTAAACTATATTATTAAACTTACCTTTCGTTAAGAGATTCTGTAATGTTCCGAGGATCATCTTCTGCCTGTTTCATGATATTTTTTCATTCAGTATATGCTCTCTAGCATTAGACTATACCTCTTAGCAAGCCTTAATTATTGATTTTTGTTAAGAAAGTCAGAAGAAATAGCGCGTCTTGACTTCGTTATCCGCATGCGCTGGAGTAAACGTTAGTGATAAATATAATGTTGTAGAAAAATATTGCTCCTTAGTGCGTCTAAAAAAGTCCTCAATATCATACAATATATGAATATTGTATGATATTATACAATCCTCTTATACTCTCCTCTTATACTCAATACCTCTTAGCCACAATAAAGTACTTTGTGGCAAAGTTTTATTGAAAATTGAAATGTGATTTATTACCATTATTATTCGTCATGGCATATTAATCCTTACAAACGAAAGTTACTTCATCATCAAGACAATTTTATGTAGATAAACTTTGCCCCTTATAGCATGTTATTTAGACGTATAGTTTGGGAGATAATGTAAAATTAAACTAATTCAACACTCGGCTCAAGTCTATGACTATAGGTGTAGTGGCACGAACGAGCCGTGTGAGTTGCGACGCATAACCATGGACACCCGATAAATATATTGCCTATACTGAAGTAATATAAATCTTTAATCAGAGATTTATTTTAAATTATAAACGCAGGAAATGCGCGATAGAGAAATATAAAACTATACTCTCATGTACTTGTGCATAATGCGTGTATTTTATAAGTATTCAAATATGCTATACCAATATATATATTTGTTTATCTAACACGTAGGTAGAAAGATCGGACCGTCATTTCGTTCTAGCAACGTTATTTCACGCATTCAATGCTAGCGTATTCATATATTCGCTTTATGCATGTGATTCGATTTGAAACACTTTTTACTTTTCCTATGGTTAAAATTTATTTATACCTATACATATATAGTCATGAAAAAATTGATGATCATAAATTAAGATTGATCTAGATTAAGTGAAAGCTTTATTAAAACACTAGCTGTAGCTCACGGTTTCACCTGTGTTAATTTTATTCGACTAACATTCAATCTCAACCGTGACGCACCACCGCCCACGCACCCGTGTAGTCTATCGTAGTTATTTTCACTTCTCGCACTTGCCTACAGCTTGTCAGATTGCTTGACGTTCATACTTACTGCTCCGCTCTTAAAAGTAGTAGCGTGAAGTTATATAGCCTTTAACTTTTCTCAATAAATAGACTTTAAAATACAAAAAAAAAACAGTGAAGTAGTTCCGTAGATTACACTCCACAAACAGACAAACCCACAAAAATCGTACTTTCTCTTTATAATATTGGTACAGATATATTCAAACCTGTATATTGTGGTAACTTGTAAGTAATTTAACATACAAAAATAGTGGTGTCACAACATTTCTCTTCATTTTCGATATATGATTGAATTATGTTCCACTTAGCTTAACTACTCATGCGAGCTGACTGTAATATGAACACGCTGGTATATAATATAACCACATTTTCTACTTCAATGATTTTAATAGTTTGTTTAAAAACTGTAGTTAATATCTGGGAATAGTATGATTAACCTCACGATAAAATATGGTAGCCGCATGTAAATATCATAAGAAGTAACATTATCATTGACAATTTTCAAGAACCTGTCAAACCTGTCAAAAGGTTATTATAGAATGGATCTTTACGTGAATGATAGTGATGTCTAAAAGTGTCTCCCCCACTGTACATCCACTAAACCATTATAATTATTACCTAATTGTAAATATTAATTACACAGTTAAAAAATGTTGATAAATCCGATCGAGTTTATTGTCGATTCTTCTCGATGACTCAGTTGTTTTCCGAACTGGTGGTAGTATTTTGACGTTCATAAGTCTATTCTTAAAGCCTAATTTGAATAAAATATTGTTAATTTTGAACAACAGTTTTTTTACTGAACAGACATTAACATAGAACCGAAACTATTCAATCTAGAATTTTTTAATTATTTAAATGCACTCAGCCTGCTTGTTTAACGATATCTTTAAACGTTAACGCACGTTTAACGTTAACGCAAAATGACATTCAGCATCGTAAGATATCTTCAGGTACATCTGGATCACATGATACTACGTTTACGTTAATAAGCCAAAGATAAATAGTCCCAGTATCTGTAACAGCAAGGAGTTAAAGGGTGACGGAAAATGCAGAAAGCCTGCTGTAATTATGTCATCGCCATACAAAAGGGAATTAGAAGAAGAGAATGGCAAGAAAAAAGAAATAGAACAAGCTAAAGAAAAGAAGAAATCTGAAGAACTCAAATAATTAATTTATTTAATTATAAAGATTAATAAGCAGCAGATTAACAAGAAACAAGTGTTGAGAAATAACCTAAGCAAGTACAACTGACACGTACAGATTTAGTTCCTGAAAACTACGTTGGTTCTGACAATGGCCAGTCTCTTTACTACCATTGCTTGTAATCAGAATCTTTGGAAGGTTGAATAAATTGTGTGAAATGTTACAAAAGGGCACATTGCGGCTGTGCTGATGTAGATGACGATAACGAGGAGGCGGTCCATGATTGCATATTATGTTAACCTAACTAAAAATTTTTGAGAGCGTTGTTTAGCGTTGCCTGATCGGAAGTAGCAATTGTATAAGTCTGAAAAGTGTTCTTTGATTAAGTTAAATTTTATTAATTAAGTAATTGCAATTCTATACCTCATCTTGCCTCATGGGGTAGCCCACATATGGGGCAAAGTGGAAGAAATAACTTTTATAATTAATCGTTGATTACGTTGAAGTTACTAAATATATGTTTTTTTACCGCCAATTATTTCAAAGACTGATTACCAAAAATTAAATAAAGGATAATTATTTTTATCTGTGTGTGAAATGCTGGATTTAATTATGCATAAAACCTTAACTATCCCGTGCTGCCTCACTCTTCTCTATTATATCTATATCTATTATATCTTATTTATAAATACACGAATGAAAATAATTTGATCTGGTAGATTAATTTAAAATCCATTAATGATAAATAAAAACACATTTTGTATTAACAAAATGCATAACATCATTTTTACAATTCTGTAAAAACGCTTAATTACTCGAGCGAAGCAAACATTTTTGTTTTATAATTACTAGTTTGAAGCGTATTCGAGTTGCAGTCAAAGTTGCGCATCAAACACGTTGAACTCACAAATAAAACTGTGTACAAATATTTTAATTCACTTTGGCGAATGTGAATTATGTCCGTATTTAATTAGAACTGATTTGCTGTAATTACAGTAAATAATAAAAGTATTACATCATTATCACGGTTGCATGCCTCATTTCCCTAAGAGACCAAATATGACCAAAAATTGAGTTTCCTGTAAATAACACACAAGACGTAAACATATATTTTTTTAAGATTTTATATTATATGTTTTCGTGTCTCATCATGATTGAATATATACAATTAAATTAAACTACCTATATATGCCTCAAATAATAGTTATACATAGATAAACCCAAAGTTCGCTAACATTACTTGGTTTAAACATAACTCAATACGGAGCTAGTAGCCTATGATCTCTATCGGCCCTTTCCAAACATGTTGCACATATGTATAATATTATAAATTTTAATGAACACGGTCATAGTTCAAGTTCCTGTTATATTCACATGTTAGTCCCAAAAGTTTGTTAATATTTATTGGCGCACGACTACCGTCCACGTTGAATTAGTTCTTGCCTAATTGGTTATCTAAATGTGTATGTACTAATGGTGTACCCGCGGCTCCGCATGCGTTTCTTATTATCTTATTGTACTTCCCATGTACAATTTTCTTCAAAATGTGTTATATATTATTTTTATTAGTTTTAAATTATGGAATAATATAAACTTACAGTGTACAAAATTTCATAAAAATTAGCTAAAAATAAAAGACATGAAATTCCTTTTTTTTACATTTGAATAATTATTATTTACAATTGTTATCGCTCATAAATAATAAAAATTTTTATACTTTGAGAATATAAGCTTTAAACTGGTATTTGGATAGTTATTTTTTTTGATAGAGTGGTAGCTATCCAGGATGATATTGCAAAATATAAGTCGACCAGGGCAAGTGTGACATAAATTCATTAGTAGAAAAGTTTGTTTTATAATATTTCTTCTATGTAATGGTTTACTACAATGAGCTTAGTTTTAGAACATGAGTAATTGATTTGCTGTAAGTTTAATTAATTGTTTAAGTATCTCTTACTAGTTTTTTTGTGTCTTTAAGTAAGTGAATCGTAGGAAGGTCGAAGATAGACACACTTCCCCCACCTGTGGGGTAAGTGTAACAATGAGTATTTTTTAGTTTTTTTTTCTCTATTATTGCTGGTGATCTTTGACAAAATTGAAGACATATTATTAATGGCAACATATTTCATAATCAATTTTAATGCTGTTACGACCTGATTTTACGTAGCGATAAATTTTATATCCTCATGGGGCAAGTGCGACATATTTTTAAGAAATAGTGATGTGACTTACAAAAAATTAAGTCACACTTTCCCCGGGTATCTTTATGCACAAATAAATTCAAAAGTTTATACGAGTGTATTTTTGTTCGTTACGTCTTTACGTCAAAACAGCAGAGCTGATTTTGATGAAATTTCAAAGAAAGGGAGATTAAGCCCCGGGATGACTAATAGGCTATTTTCGTCATCAATATCAGCACCATTTTTCATCACTGAGTGGGTAAAACTGGGAGGCGGAGGAGCACTATCATTATTTAATAAAACACTGCTAGTTGAAAGAGTATTCTTTAATACAGTAACAACACCAATCACTTTTACAAGAAATAGATATCGTCCCTTTTTCGTACACAAGCCCAAAAACATTTGGATTTTCTTCAATTTGCAACGGTGCCGTTGTTTCCACAATTTCAGTTATAGCAACTACATCAATATGCTGTTTCTTTGGCTTTAAAAATTTTTCTGTGTTATTTTAATCCATAAAATGTTTATAATACAAAATTTTGTACTGATTATTTTTTTCTTTAATAACGAACCAAAACAGTTTCTTCTTTTTTCAAAATCAAATCACTAGTGTTTTCTTCCTTCTCTGTATTAAGTGCATTCAATATTTCTTCTTCTGACAAACACTGACGTTTCCCGTATATCGTGATAGTTTCTGATGACTTCTCTTGTTTCATTATATATTTATTTAGTCCGATTATCTTCAATTTTCCTGGATCTTAGCAAAAACTAGTCTCATCAAGATTCCAAATCTGGTTACTTTCTAATTTTTTATCTTGCATTATTTCTTGTAATAAATCATAGAATCATAACAAATGGGTCAGCCACCTTTTTTCTCGCAATTTCCTCAGATTGTGGTTTTTTAAAAGATAATTTGTTTCTAGTTTTAAATCCTCGGATCCATTCTTCCCCAGAAATCCCAACTGTAAAGAGAGAGTCAATATTATTACTACGCATGTATTGTCCAACAAGAGCTTTTACTTCTCGCTGAGTTAAGCCAAAACCGTACCGTTCCATAGTGTGCAACATGGAACCTATATTTTTCTCAAACTCCGCTATAAATACTGTAGGTCTTCCATGACAATTTGATTTCACACCACTGACACCATTTACGTGGGAGAATATTGTGGGTCTCTAGAGTAGAGTTTCTCTAGAGTATTTGTCATTTAATTTTCGTTTGTAGCGTCGTACCATCTAAAACAAAACAAACAATGAATAATGGCAGCCTTGCAATTATGAACTACACCATTAAAACAAATGAAATACTTTAAGCATCATCTAGAAAATAAGCTGATAAAAACTGTTCGGCTCAACCGATTTTGATTTTGACTTCTCTTCTTTTTACCCGACCGCAAGGACAGGGTAGGGTTATTTGATCGGAAGTTAAAAAGGAAAAAGTGAGAACCTTCTATTTTTGAAGTTGGTTATTAAAAACTTACACATTAAAATACGTTATCCCATCACTAGTTATGGTATTCTCATACAATAGGACTGGGGTAAGCGTGACACTGTCACACTTTGACATGTTATGTATGTGTCCGGGGTAAGTGTAACACCGTTCGTATTTAAAAAAATACTGGATTTTAGTTCACTGAAACATAACACATCTAAGAAGTAAGTATAATTCTTTGTCACTCACCGTAAATCTTCTTAAAATAACTCCACAGCTAATAACAATCACTAAATTATAATTCCACGTGCTTTGTAGCAATCTAACCTCAGACGACTAGTTCGTTAAAATGGCGCCTGTAGATAAAACAGTTCATGTTGTGCTGTCTGTAGAAATGGCAATCCCTAACGTAAAAGTTCCTTCACCGTCTGGTAGATGACATTTAAACAAGAAAACATGTTTAGCCGCGTAATGTGAAATTGTTACACTAGCCCCACTGTCACACTTGCCTTGGTCGACCATACACCATACCACGATTTCATCACTGTTTTTCATCTACAGAAATCTCAAGGTCATTGTAGATTCGAACCTAACTTGATTAGCGCATTGCTCGAACAAGCTACCAATAAGCCGTTGTTACTTAACGAATTATTAACAAATTCGATTTTTCTCGAGTATAAAAAGAAATTTGTTGCAATCCTATTCATTCTATATTCGCGACTTTATTCTTAGATAAAGGACACAAAAAGCTGTAACGAAAAGACCGATAATTGAATTACTTGAAAACATTGAAACGAAACCGACTCGAAATCACAAATCATTATTGTATTTTTTATTTCACAAACTTTTTACATTATTTTTTGCTATACATCATCGTGAGTAATTACAGTGACTTTGTATTTATTCGTATTAAAGTATTTTTTTCGTTTACCTTAGAACTTGAACTGTACGATCTGAGAATATTTGTTCATTTCTACAAAATAGATGACATGTGTATATTTGTCTGTGGCATCGAGGCTCCCAAACGGATGAACCTATTTTTAAGGATTCTTGATTGAGAGTGTTCTCTCACCTATGATTAAAAAATATCTATTCAGTCGTTTGCTGATCATCAGTGTATTTGTAGTTGATGAAGGAATGTGAACAACTTCCCCAGGTCTAATCAATTCGAAATCCGATATTGCAAGGGAATGGTAATCTTGACCAGGTTCTGCAGCACCAACTACAGTAGCGTTATCGTATTTGGGCTCATTGGAATGAATGATCTTAGTTATATTGGGGTATTTAAAAAATAATAATTTATCTTGTTTATATTATCACTATGCAAAATGTCAGGTCTAGATACATTGGTAACTTCAATGCTAAGTTTCCTCCAACAATCTAGATCTTCAGTACAAT
Organism: Saturnia pavonia; assembly: GCA_947532125.1. Classification (NCBI taxonomy): domain Eukaryota; kingdom Metazoa; phylum Arthropoda; class Insecta; order Lepidoptera; family Saturniidae; genus Saturnia; species Saturnia pavonia. The sequence goes on along the minus strand of OX383900.1, from coordinate 13,861,795 downwards.
GAAGAACTGTGCTAATGAGTAGCTCCAGTTTATCGATGACTTGGTGCGGCCATCTTTTTGTGCATCTTCCTCTCGAGCGTTTTCCTTAGACCTGTCTTCGTCTACAGACCTGAAAAAAAATTAAGATTAGCTTCAAGTTTCCCGTATGTGGTCTTTAAGATGTATAGAGTATGAAAATGTGTAAATATAAGAGTTAGAACAATACAAATATCTTGTATTTGCCTGCAACAGCCGAACAAAGTTTCTTTACATTGAATTGTTTAAACGATCTAGTCACGGATGTATATTGATGATGGAATAAAACAACATTGTCTTCAATACTTAAAGCTAGCTGGTTTAATAATAAGTGTGTTTGTTTACAACGAGGAAACACATTTCCTTTCAAACACGATTTATTGCGTGTCAAGTTGTCTATGAAAATCAGATTACGTGCCTAATGTTTGTTTTACCGAATATGGGTCATTTATCTCTGTTACATATAGCATTGTTCAAGGTGAATGTACGCGATTTCCGTAACATGCTGCAATTTATTATATCATAAACAGTTTGAGTCAAGCGCCCTTCACGACACTTTCAGCTGTCGCGACTAGAATGGATTATAAAACTTCAACTATGAATCAAAATGCATGATATCACGATCTTTTTCAAGCTTGCACGGAATGTGGTCTAAGTGATAAATGTTTGTTCGGCTAGGTATTTCAAGGTATTTATAAAAAAAAAATATTAATATAATTGTTATTAGATTTCAGATCATATTCCAAGCTATGCACAATTTATAATATAAATAAAATTTACACTTTATACCTGTATGTTCCTCATACAACTGATGCAAAAACGGTTAAACAGAGATTCCGCTGTGTAGACCGTGACTATTGCGTACTGGTTAACATCATATGGTCTTATCTATCTGCCTATCACATAGGCTATCTATTCGCATTGTCGACGATCCCCTATTAACATGTGGTCTAGACCTCTTACATCTTCGCAGAGACAGCGGGTCTCTTTGTGTCTCTTCTACCTAATGTATAATGGGGAATCCTCTGAGGAACTTTACGGTATGTTGTCCTCATCACTGTTTCAAGCTGATACTTTCCGCATCTAGCTGGCTGCTCGTCCTCACACTCTAAAATATAACCGAATCGCAACAACCGTAAGGTTTTGTAGTTTTCTAAAATTCAGAAATAATGTTTAGTTACTTAATGTTATGTTACTTATATTGAGCAGGTTCATTTAAATTTTAAAGACATTTTCTTTTTCAAATATGTGAACTAAATCACAAACTAAGCTCAAAATAAATACCGCGCATAAGGAAATATTTATTTATACATAATATATATGCTTATATGTATATTATTAAAGAGTTCTTTTTACAAAGATACGTAGAGTAGATTATTTAAAGATGAATGCATAAGTATGCAATAAGTAGTATTATTATCGCTACCTCTCGTATTTGCTCCATACGCGGTCACATAACGGCCACTCACGATTAGGGTCAAGTTTCAAGGTTTTTCATTACATAATACTTCAAACATTTGCGACTATTAATCGATAGTCGATGACCGCATTCACGTTACGCGATCTAATCGAATGACAGGTATAACAATATAGGAGCACCAAAAACCGACATCGATACTGACTACACTAGTCATTTCAGCAAATGATTATAAATTTATAAACATTATTCGTTATATTTTTAACCAACTCCAAAAAAGGAGGTTCTCAACTCGAACGTATAATATATATTTATATATATCAATAACAACAACACAATAGGTGTGTTCCGGCAGCTGCACTTGAGAGCCAGTCTTCTACTAGGTATAGCGTGTTATCATCTTGGGTCACATCGTCACTTAACATCAGGTGAGATTGTGGCCACTACCCCAAACCTATAACGATAAAATATATATAGGTATATATGAATGTTCAGCCATAATCTCATTGTTTACGAACCGATTTAGATGATTCTTTTTTTCGTTGGAAAGGGGATACTTCAAGAGTAGTCCCATTATAATTTCATTGGCATTGGACTTTCAACTTCGAAGATACAATAGGGAACTCCGCAAAATAATTAAAGTTGATTTTCTTTTTTTTTAAATGTCGTAATCATTGCGTATTTGAGTTGTTTTCAAATATAAATATTCGTAAAAACATCGAATGTCAGTAATTTATTATTTAGAAATATATTATTTAATATATATTATTTAGAAAGTGCTCGGTTATTCGCTCTCACTTTTTGCTATTCTTACATGATATTTCATTTTTAGACCTGATGTTTATTAACGCTGATTTTGGTGATATCTTAAGACAAATTAGATAACAACTTCAATTCCGTAAAACTTATTTAAATTTTATTTATCCTTTCGCCTCATTATTATTTTGTTTTATTAGATATAAGTCTACACTTTATTTTCTTACGTAGAGATTAGGAGGAGAAATCGAGTGAATACTCACTTTGCGAGACAACTAATAATTGATTGACATCTACTACCGTGCTTCCACCAAGTCGAGGTAAGGCAAACTGCCGTACCTTCTATTCTGGGAACATTTCGGCGTATTTTCACGCCTCTGTCTACCAGCACTGAGTAATTGTAGAAGACTGAAATTGTTATTACTAAGAGTACATATAGGAGTCTTATAATTTTTAGTTTATTCAAGTTTATATCTTCATTGCTTTAGAAGTTATAGGGGTGGGATAACGAAAATTCAACACTAAATGTCTAACTGACTGATTCGTGATCATCAAATAGAACTAGTACTTCTCTAATACCTAGAGAGCTGAAGAGATAGTGTCTAATACTCACCTAAAGTAAAATCTATCAAAACCTGGATATTCGAAGATCAGGAGTATGACCCTGATGGGAAACCCGAGAGCCCACCCAAACTATAAAAGATATCGAAATGTTGCCTTATTAATAGGTATCTGATATTATGATACGCGTTTTTTGAGGGCACATAAAAATCGAAGGTCTGGAGTAGCTGATGTGGAACCCTAAGAGCCCCGCCAAAATATAAGAGCTATCGAAATGACGATTTAGAAAAAGTTATTCAATCTGATAAGCGTTTTCTAATGGTCCATACAAAATTATGATCTAGATTAATTGAAGTAGAACCCAAAGAGCCCAGCAAAACTGTAAAAAATATTGAAAAAATGCCGCTTTAGTGATAATGAGTTTTTGGAAACACTAAGAGCAATAAATTCAATCAACATAATGAACCTTTTCTGCTTAACGATATTATGAAATTCTAGTATTTGATTAAGAACTTTTATAATATTATAAGAACATGTAAAACAAAGTAACCTTTGAAAATTCCATTCCATTTAAAGTAGCTATTTACATGGATGATATTGGATATACAAAAAAATTCACTGTAGTAGTATACTCGTATATAACAAAGTTAAAACAAAAACTGTCAAAGCTAAGTAAACAAGTAATAGTTGACCAATTTATTAAGTTACAGAAAGTCCCCTTCTAAGTCTACATATTGTAACGGGTAACTACGGAACCCTACACTGCGCGTGGCCCGACAAGCACTTGGCAAGTTTTAATGATTTTATGTACTGATGAATTAACTATTAATCAAAATTTAAAGTATTTAAGTAAAATGAGTTTTACTAAAATACATCTAATATTTTACAAAAATGTGCTTAATAATATTACGCCATATATTTATATTTAATATACCTGTTTAAATATTTGAATTTCAATTGAACAAAATGTAATTGAGCTGTTAAAATTCACTTATTTCACGGTTCTGGCTTAAATGCTATTTGCTTAAGTAATTGCTAAACAAACAAAAAAAAACACAAATTTACAAAAGCAAAACCCATTCACTGGTTCCCTTTCAGTATCAGCCTTCAAACAACTTGTTCATACCAAAAATAGTTTGAAAATGATTTGTTGCATATTTTTTTCACAACTGTATCCGATCATGAATTCGTGACTCTGGCGGCAGGTTTAAACAACAAAGCCTATTTGTCTACCTTATATAGTACTGAATTGTGACCCAATTATAAAATACTTCTATTCTTAACCTACACTATATAAATACATACAGGTCAGTTCACATCAAATAAATTTGATACAATTAAGACCCTCTTTTTTATAGCAACTGGGCAAAGTGACTGCACTGTGCCTGACGGTTAGCAGAGTACAATCGAAAAACAACGATGAACACTTAGTGATCGTTAATTTATTGCCGGACTGCATACTCTCGGCAGCTGGTTAGACACGATAAATTAAAAGAGAGTCATTGTAACAGTTTATCACCATAAGCATGGTGGTCGTGACACAATCGGCTACAGATCCCTTCGAACCCGCTTGATTACTGGATATGTATCTGCTGACCTCGTAACGCGACACGCCTAAGCGACGAAGGTTACACAGATTTTCAGGTTGTATGGTGGTCGCGATCTAGTCGGACACAATGGTCGTGTCCTGCCACCCAGCAGAACCTTGAGGAGACCAAAGTGTCACCAGTTATGAAACCAACACTATCGTAATCGTATACTTATAAACAATCGTATATAACGTTTAAACAATCGTATTGTACCTATTCTAACTGAGCCAAATTAGAAAGAAAGAAAGAAAATACATTTATATATTACACACACATAAAGTAATATAAGCTTAATTCATCACTAAATAATAAAACAATAAAATAAAAAATATATGTAAACATTAAAATTAAAAACGAATGATTTCGTGTTTTTGTATATCCTGTTGTTGATGACATGTGTGTGAATGTGAAAGTAATTACATATTGGTAAAAATTCAATTTTTACAACTGATACAATAAAAGAGAATACTAAATCCCATTGAGAATCTAGTCTACGTCCATCGAATGGATGATTATAAGTTTTAAGTTAATGTAATTTTAGTTTTTATCGTATTTATCATCCTAAAGTCTAAGTGGCTTAGGCTTTACTAGCCTTTGTGTAAATTGGTTTTTTGCTTTACTTTATTCATTTTTTTTTATTCTTTATAGATATAGCATTTGGCAACAATCTCAACTAATGTGGCCCATGAAGGTAACTCGCTAAGCCTAGTGGGAGAACTGGCTCTCAAGTGCAGTTGCCGGAACACACCTAAAAGTTCTAGGCTACAGATTTTCAACGTGAAGGTGGTAGCGAGCCAAACAGACATTAGAAAATGCCCTAAAATGCTTCATCACGAAGTCCAGACTCATTGCAGGGATTAGAACTCACATCAATCGACGTGGTGTCCGTATACGCCACGCCATATATTGCCAACATTGCTTTGAATTATTCCATTAGTAATGTTTCTTTTTAAACTACGTTTTGCCAACGTGTGAACACAAGCACACTTCATGTCAAAGGACGACGTGGAGGAAGATAATTACACGGTGGACCTAGAAATAAAAATAAAAACGGCAGCTGCCGGAACACAACCATAGGTGCTTCAGATTATTTTCAAGTTATGGGTAATAAGGTATCAGGCGAGCATTAAAAAATCTACCACATCCCTCGTAATATAAGTTAATCGTGATTACCGAAAATTAAGATATTTAATGCGCAATATAAAATTTTTATTATATATTAATCTGAGAACATTAGAATTCTTGATTATGGACATCATTCGTGTAATATGTATAGGGCCTTCAATTTAAACGGACAAACCGAATCAACTGCGACTTAATCGATTCATTTAATCTTCAGTATGTCTAATTGATCAGATGCAATAATAATAAGCAAAATATGCAGCTTTGCGATGTGTATAGATAAACACACGAGTCGGGGATGACAAGTGGTTTAGACCAGCAGAATATCAATTCGATATCCGCATATTCGAGCCCCGGCATGTGCCAACAAATTTTTCTGAATTCACGTACATTTACTAATTGAAATTGGTAACACTTGCGACTAACAGTGAAGGAAAACATCAAGAGGAAACCTGAACGCTTGAGAAAAATTCTTTTAGTAACAACAGTATGTGGGGAAAATATAAACCTGCTGGTTACTTGTTGTTTGAAATCGCCAATATATCGTGGGTTGGCGTGGTGGTTAGGGCCGTACCTCCCCTTGGGAGGAGCCTTGGCCCAGCAGTGGTGATATTATTATATACTGATAGCATCCGCGGCACCGCGCGCGTTCGCTATATGTCTTTCCTAACTGACCATACTTTTAGCCATAGGGGCCCTGGAGCCTCGAACGGCTCTTGCAGCCTTCCTCGAGCTTGGGCGCGCGTTCGCCAACATGCTTAGAAAACACAAATCAATATACCAAATATCAAAAACACAACGTCAGCTTGATACGTCACATTTCTTAAAACTTTAATAACTTTAATTTAGTTTTAATAAGGAACAAATATCTAAGGAGTAAAACAAAAAAAGGTCAAGATCTATCCAGTGGTTTTTGCGTGATGCACGCACAAAGGCAAACCTCAGTCATCTTATTTATATAGATAAATAAATTATTTTCTACTTACTGGTTGTAAATAATTCAACTTGATTATAGGAAATATGATGTCCAGCGTAGTCAGGCAAGGGTAGCTGACCTCCTTCACACCCCTAGCAGGGTGTAGGTAACCTAACTTGACTCGCACGTAACGCAAATACTCCGCCAGTATTAATAAGTACTACTCTGGTTGGAAAAATATGTGTTGCTATTTTAAATTTTACTGTCAATGGACTTTCAAGTATTTCTAGAAAAGGCAATGCTGCTGCGAGCTATGCATAATATTAGTTTTGCATTGCCAGCCTGCTCCCCCCCTCATAAAAAAAACTTTGTTACATACTTGTGTCCCACAAGCGTAACGTGAATTATATAGATTAAAAGTGGGCTATTTATATTTTCTTTTTTTTATCGTTATAGGTTTGCGTAGTGGCCACAATCTCACCAACCTAGTGCAGCTGCCGAACCACACCTATTGGTGCTTGACGACTACTACACTTACTACTGGTACTTTTACACTACATATTTGGTACTTTAATAATCATAATTTGATCAATACTAGCTAGCTCCAATTGAAAAGTTTAATGGCATGGTAAGCTAAACTCTTTGAAAAGTCTTCTGCCTGCCAGTGAGACACCCGTCAGCGACAGTTCAGCCGTTTTGAATATTAAGATTAAACAAAAAAAATACTTTCTTACCTTTTTGGTAAAATTCTTTTATTTCGTAAATACAGATAAGTTCTTCGTTTCTATTTATCTGTATATATAAATACGAAATCTGCTCCCTATTAACTTATTTCACAAGTACAAAGCTATAGCAGATATCGTTAAATATTTGCTTCAAAATAGCAAATTCCGTCATTAGGGGGCCGAACGCAATACATAATTTTTTTAACGTACTTTGTTTTAGTAATTTTATAATTACAATAGAGTTTGTATTGCGAATAAAATAACCATTAATTAAGCAACAGTTATTTAATTAATCATTGCTGTTTTTTTCTTTTTAACAAATTGTATGATCTGTGCAATTCGGATAGGTACCTTTCGCAATAAAAACTCGAAAGTTGTCCCGTATTTAATTGACGACATTGAACTAGGCAATAAAATAAAAATAAAACTACTATTTTAATATACTTACACGTAGAACTAGTGTAGTTGTGAAATATTCACATTCGACTATTCATTAATAGAAAAAAATATTGTCAGTTTTAACATGGGTTAATTGGAGACACGTTAGACAAACTGTTGTGAAACTATTACAGACCTTTTCAAATGTCTCAATAGTCTTTCATTTATATTACATATCATATTTTATGAAATTCAAACTTTAAAAGAAAATACGTTTTTTATTTCAAATCAGACGGCAATCTTTAATATAACTTTTTGTTAACTTCAAGATATACAAGTCTTAATTTGCAAAATGATTTTTCAAAACATTATTTTATCGTTAAAACGAGCTGTCATTATAAATTGCACATACAAATTTTCCTCGTCGAAAGCTAACCCTTGCAGCAGTTAGGCATGGCAGTTTAAAACGGGCAATCAAAATTAAATTTATATACGAAATTTCGTGTACTGTTGCCCGTTAAGAAGTTATTTTGTTTGGCACCAATCCTGTGTGTGGAATCAGTTCACGCTTAACATAAAAATCCATGGTCATTCGAACTAAATCTATGTGTAAAATTTCAACTCCGTATGGAGTGGATCAAATTTAACTTGCAAGATTTGATAATAGACAGATACCGGGGCAGGTAAAACTAAATAAAAAAAGATGGTCATAGCTATAACGAAGCATTTATTATAACGTAGTGTTTAAGGAATCTTGATATCACATGTAGTGGTTTTTATTTTAATTCATAGACTTGTAGTTGATAGTTAGAAACAATGATGGCTCAGTAGTAGCGTGTACGACTTCGCGTAGATTGACGTGAATTCGAATCCCTAAATAATTCGGTGAAGGAAAACATTGTGAGGAAACTATAGCATGGTGGTTAGGCCTTTTCTAATGCCCGCCTGGCTAGCAGCTACCACCCTGAAGTTGAAAATCTGAGACCAAGCACCAATAGGTGTGTTCCGTCAGCTGCACTGAGAGCCAGTTTCCACCAGGTTTAGCGTGTTATCATCTTGGGCCACATCGTCAATTAGCTTGAAAACTTACATTATTTAACACTATATTATGTAATTTAGACGGCATTTTCGTGATGTAGTTTGATTATGTGCACAAGTGAAGTGAATTATAAATAATAACGAGGAACATGCATTTTAAATTGCCACAAAAACTCCCTGGACAAATTTAACAAGGGAGTCATCATCTTGCCAGAGTTATGTATGAAGATTATAAGAATAATTACAAAATTATTATATTCACGTGTCGTTGGCTTAATTATAAATGAATTTTAATCCTTAATCCAAGAATCCATTTCATGTGTTCTATTTGTCATATCTATAACGATAGACAATTTTTGTCCGTGTCTATAAGCCATCCGTGTGTAACAGGCAAAGATTTCCGTGAGATATGGCAACTTTTGTCCGTGTTATACAAGCACTGATATCCGTGGCGGGTGTAAATTATTGTCTGTGTCTTTAATTCAATAGTGTCTTACTGGCACGGATATTTGTGGCGGGTTGCAATAACAGCAACCAAATTATAATATAGTGTAGCGTTGAAAAAATTTTCAATAAGGGCATTAGCAATAACAATCAATTTTCTTTAGCGCCTATAAACCAAAACTATTAAATTTATATATAACCTATATAAAAATCACGGTCATTCATTTAGTTATGACCTTTGGATAATTTAAGGTTAATGTCAATAAACGACTCTGTCCATGTCTAAAAAAAGTTTTGAGGGCATGTTATCATGATAAGTCAGAACCAATGCGCTGGAATTTAGCAAATGACCTGTCAAACATACAATTGATTCGTGAATATATTTAAGATAGACAAAGGCAGCAGTAGTCGGTTCGTGTCATTAATTTAGATAAGTATTTGATTAATATTTCATTGTTTGTATTGTGATTACAAAAAAGATTATTCTACGTCTTTAATTGGCATGGTTTGACAATGTGCTATAGGGAATGTGCAGTTTCATTTTTTATCGATAATTCCTCGAAGTAAGATTATTACATATTTTTTTTAATTCTACTTTAATTTGACTAATTCCTAAATAATGAATATAATAATTTTTAAAAAATTGTAAAATCTTTTAATCCGTATAATATACAAAACAGAGATCTTTTTTCATTTTAACAAATCGTGCTATTTGTTTTTGATTTTCATATATGACATTACTATATTGTTTATCATTAAAAGACAACTTAGAGACACCGCATTTACATTATTTTATTATCTATATATTAATTTAATAAAACAAGAATTATAATAAAATATTTATATATTATTTATTAACTTATATATATTTATTACTTTAATAAATATTAATGATAATTTCTAATTGAAGGAATCAAATTTTTTTAACGGAATTTATTGACAATTAACACTTCTAAGTTAGGAATCCCATATCAAAGAAAGTAACAAATTGTTTTGTAAATGAATAGAAGAACGTACATTGCTACAGTTATAATTAAAGGAACAGACAGCTATGGAACTTGGCACACGTTAGATCTCAGCTCTCTTATCGGTAACAAGGACTACCTCGAACGTAGTTTTCACATTTAGGTTTTTGCTGGGTAGTGTCTTACATGATCAAGTACAGACAAGTCGATCATATAAAAAATACTTTATCATTTATAGCGATCGTTATAACAAAAACTGAGCTAATCAAGATTATACTAAGTTTATTGCACAATAATCATTGAATATATTATAATAGAAAGTAGACATTTCAAAGCGTATCACTTTCGCCCATTTGATGACAATCATTATTTACACTTTCTCATTATTTATAATGTTTTAAAGTAACAATCAAGCTTGCAGTCCACCAGATGTTAAGCAGTCAGTGTAGTCTATAATTATTTATAACCAATTTCAAACAGAATCGCAGTTCTAATCAAGCCAATTAATAAAAAGGTTTGCTAATATTGACGACTAAGTTGACCATGTGTTCACTGTCCACACCATTACACCAAACCTTTTGCACGGGAATATAACAGCATCAGTACTATATAGTAGCTGCATAGTATCATGGTAAGTGACGTCATTCTTCCTTGTTAAGCACAGTATAAAACAACGGTGACTCCTGAGAGACCGGCAATACATCGCCGATCCTCGCTGTCATATCAGCCTTTAAGCCTCTCGACAGCTGCATATATACTGACAGATCTTAAAACAGAAAAAAACCAAAAGAGAGTCACTGTGATGAGTTTATCACTATTTGCTGAGCTTGAGCCGTTTTGTAACAACTGGCATTTGTTTTTTAGTTCTTAGTAAATAGATGTAAAGATATTTTTAGATTATTCATTGTTGTCAAATGTCGTTGGTACAAATAAATTAATCTTTCTTCCTTTCTTCTTTCTTCTTTCTTCTTTCTCCTTTCTTCTTCCTTCTTTCTTCTTTCTTCTTTCTTTCTTCCTTCTTTCTTTCTTCTTTCTTTTTTACTCGCGATCATCAGTTGGGTATAGATCTCTGCCACCTCACTCGGTTATTGTAAATATCCACCGGCTGATTCCTGAACGTGACACGCCTAAACGAGCCACTATGGTATACACCTGGTGTATTGTAGTTCCTATCCAGTTGGACACAACTGTATTATCCTGCTGTCCACCAGGAACAGCATCGGGTATGGTGTTTGTATTTTTGTAGTCAAATCTTGCACAGTTTTCACCACTTTTAAACGTTATAATACTTACATATATTCGCACTTTAAAGTCCAAATCGGTTTATTTCTAGAACAGCGTAATAATATAAAACTCCTCCATACAAAATGACATTTTCGAAAGGAAGGATAACGTCTTGTAACTACTTAAATAAAATTACACAATCTCACTCTAAATTAAGATTGATACATATGTACGAGTCGACACAGAAATAACTTCAAAGATATCAATTTTATACACAATAATCAAATATTTCCTTCCGAAATTAAATTAAATTAAACTAAAATGAAACGTTGTGTTATCTTATCTAAAATCAATAAAAGTTTAATAGGAAACTTTATAAAGGACTATTAATATACAGAGATATGAAAATAAAATTAAAAAGTAAATAAATGTTCCAGATTTAAAAAAAAACATTAAATTTTTAAAAATGAATTTGTTAATAAACTAGTGAATGGTATAATGGTTTGAAATTAATTTTAAATATCATAGTTTCAATAGCGGGAGTGTCGAAGGGTGCGCCATCGATGCTAAATCGGCTACTCAAATAACCTTGTAATAAGTTATAATAATAACGTCTCTATCATTCATCTCGTGGACTCCATTCTCTACAATTAATTACAGTAATTTTTCATCTACATCATGATAGCAATGAACAGTTCAATTGTGAAGTGAAATACATTCGAGTGTTAAAATTTAATTCATAATTTCTGTAACAGAGTAATCAAGCAGGTTTTTCTGCGAAAAAGTTATTATTGGCAATGATAGTGATGCTTGGAAATAAGTCACTCTCTGCACATCCACTAAAATAGTTTAATTATTATCTGTTAACATTACTTATTGGCAATGACAGTGATGCCTGGAAATAAGTCACTCTCTGCACATCCACTAAAATAGCTTAATTATTAACTGTTTACATTACTTATTGGCAATGATAGTGATGCTTGGAAATAAGTCACTCTCTGCACATCCACTAAAATAGTTTAATTATTATCTGTTAACATTACTTATTGGCAATGATAGTGATGCCTGGAAATAAGTCACTCTCTGCACATCCACTAAAATAGCTTAATTATTAACTGTTAACATTACTTATTGGCAATGATAGTGATGCCTGGAAATAAGTCACTCTCTGCACATCCACTAAAATAGTTTAATTATTATCTGTTAACATTACTTATTGGCAATGACAGTGATGCCTGGAAATAAGTCACTCTCTGCACATCCACTAAAATAGCTTAATTATTAACTGTTAACATTAGTTATTGGCAATGATAGTGATGCTTGGAAATAAGTCACTCTCTGCACATCCACTAAAATAGTTTAATTATTATCTGTTAACATTACTTATTGGCAATGATAGTGATGCATGGAAATAAGTCACTCTCTGCACATCCACTAAAATAGCTTAATTATTAACTGTTAACATTACTTATTGGCAATGATAGTGATGCTTGGAAATAAGTCACTCTCTGCACATCTACTAAAATAGTTTAATTATTATCTGTTAACATTACTTACACAGTGAAAAAAGAGATAAACTCAATCGAGTTTCTTGGCGGATCTTCTGGGCCACTGGGATGTTTTTCGAACCAGTGATTCAGAAGTGCCTTCTTATTGCCTAAATAGTATTTTTGATTATTTTTACAGCTTAAAATAAGAACTTTCAGACACACAAATATTGTACGTAAGTTTTAACGATACATCTTCTTCATGTCGATAGATCATACAATGCAGAGTTGAACTTGATATTTTTTAATTACGTTTTTTTTTTTTTTACTATAGTGATAAATTAACTTCATTAAGACTAATGGAACTCATAGAACAATACCTGTGGTATTATGATAAATAAAGAATTTATTATTTATTATAATTAAATTATATAAAATATTATTCTTGTTTATTATCTGTAATATAACGTGCATTACTTGTCCGGATAAAAACATTTTATACTATGCTTCGTTCATTTATTATTTAGTTGAAATTATTTTGGAGTCCTTTTCGCCCCGCCTTAGTATAATACTCCTTCATGTAAACGATTGTCGTAATTACTAAGCCTCGGTATCTCAGTGGAAAGGTTAAGCCTAGACTGTGGTCACGAGAAATTGCAACTAACGCTATTAACATAGTCATGGACCTACGAATCACGATTGAGGGAAATATCAAATACCGCCTGAGAATAGCAATTGATAAAGCTATTAGTAATTTATTATGTATAAAAATTACATTGAAAGGAAATTGATATTTAATTACACCGATGTATTTTTATATCAAAGGCCTCTCGTCTTTATAATCGGAGGAACTCTGCTTCTGATAAAGAAGAATTTGACAAGACATTAAATTGAATTTTGTAATTTTAACGTACACTCTATGAAGGTTATTAATAATAAAAATTAGAGCATTGTAATTAAGTTGACCTAATTGTTTTTTTTTTACATCAATTACAAACCAGATTCTTAATTTAGTCGTCATTAATTAATTTCTTGATGTGTTCATGAGCTATTTGATCTCCATCATAATCATAAGGAAATGGAGTCTTAGATCAACATCAATCAGCAACAACATTTTTTATCCAGAAATTAACTAAGATCGCAAAAAGTCGCCGAAATTCACCCATACACAAAAAAAGACAATCGGAGCATGATAATCATTAAAAATGATCTACAACCATGCAATTCCTTATAACCATTTGTATTGTATACTGCATAATAGTATCCGTATAAATTCAATTGATCGAAAATAGATTAAAAAATTCAACAGTAAAATGTAAAACAAGAATGAATAAATACATCAGTTTGGATGAATGATATATTTTTTACGTACTGCCATTAACAAATTATTATCATCCCACAAGAAACAAATTCAGTCATACACAATTTTTAAATCTTAAAACGACCATGAGCAACTTTATTATATGTTTACATAGGTTAATAGCTTTAAATATAGATATATACAAGACAATAGACGTTGTTATAAAACTATTCAAATAGGCCATCAAGCAAACTATAATAATATTAAACTTCATATCATGTGAACTTACGAAGGGGTCAATGTCAAAAAAATCAATTTTACGTATACATAACGTCTATACATGTCGAATTGCATTCAAAACGCAATTGTAGATACAATTGGTAAACAATAACACCCATCACGATAATATCGCGATATTTGGTTCCATGGTCACGTTACACAATCTAATAAGTACAGCAGGATTACTCCGTAATAACTGTTTAAAAAGTATGATACAATGTCAAATCATCTTAAAATATAGTTGATGATATGATTATGAGTAATGATACTTACTTAATAGATGTATAGTTTCATAGGTTAACAGAAAGCATCACACCACAAATCCCACCAGTGTGAACAAATTCCTAAGTTCTGCAACATCCTCACATAGATTATAGTCTTTGGTTTGAGCACCCTCAATAGCTACAGTGATATTATTGATATGCTTTTAAATATTATTAGTGCGTCTAGACGAGAGATATACAAACTTGTAATAGTGACTACATAACTAGGGTTGACATTCGTCCCGATTTATCGGTACTGACACCGTCATTAAACCATCTGTTCTGACGTCCCGAAAAAGCACTACGAATTGGGGAAGTAGGATTATTCTCACCATCTAGCTCAGTACCATTACAATGCCGTGCTACTATAAAAAAGCAATAACAAATATACTTAATTTTGGAACTATTAATAATAATAATTTCTTTGGATATTTTTTTCTACTTAATGTTCAAGTACTGCCGCCCAACTGGTGGAATATCTCCAGACTACAGGTCCTACAAATAACCTTGTCTTGTGTTCCTGCGGTGAGTAGAGTTTCCAGAGCTCTTTGGGAAGGGGGGTTCAAAGTCGGCAACGCGGTAGTGATACCTATGGTATTACAAACGTCCATAGGCTACGGTAGCCGCATACTATCAGGCGGGCTGTATGCTTGTTTGCCACCTTTGTAGTACAAAATTAAACTTAATTTGCTAATATTAAAATAATTAAGAAGAAAAATTCCAAACTTACTACTTAATCTACATTAAAGACAAAATTATTACTTACTCATAATTCTTAAAACGTAGAATATTTTATTCTTTATTTCAACATACTAGCGAATTTTGAATAGTCTCTAGAATTTATTTTGTGTACATGTTCGAACGGTTAGTCAATAGCGATTGTTATCAAGTGGTGAAATCAGTTATCTTAACGATTTGCGGAGCAATAATTAGACATTTATTATCCTTTACCCATGGGCCCGCGGTCTACATTACTATGACACGTGCTGTAATTACGCGCTTTAATTATTATATAGTACGAAGCTTTAAGTATTCATTGCAAGGCAATGTACTTAAATTAAATTTATAAATTATTTCAAACTATATTCCGCTTATATTAAAGGCATGTTTTGAAAGTAAGAGTTTTATTAAAACAATCACATCATTAAAATCATAGAACAAAAAATTATTCGCATTAAATAAAATATATGTTAGGTTGTGCAAATTTTATTTGGAAAAATATACTATCATTGATCACTTCTTTAATTTTTTCTCTACAAGTTCTTACGAAAATTTAGCTTTTTTTTAGGATTAACTTTTAACTTTTTAAGTACATATCGTAATTAGGACAGGGTATAAAAACCGTTAAAAATTATTTTAAAATAATAATTGTCTAGTACAAGATTCAGAACGCAAATGAAGTAAATTTTAAGAGTCAGCCACAGAAACATGAGATATATATATCGGTATACATGCTTTTGTTATTCAAATGCATAAATTAATAATTTTTTGATATACATGAAATTTACAATTTCATTCTTAACAAATGTTTATTTAACCCTTAAATACATAATGATGTATTTTTATATCAATAAATTATTTTTGTAGTTATTTCTTTCAAGCTTTTCACTTTTTATTATTCATCACAATTTGTTTCAATAAAAATAAATCGTCATGTATTTAAGAGTTAATTAATTTCAACTAAGCTACCTACTACCATTGAATACAGAAATCAATGATTCAATCAGGGCCCAAAACTGACTTCTGTGTTTCAAACACTATAAGCTATAGAGGTAGTTAGTTTGGAATGAAATGGACCTAAAATTGTATTTTAGTTAGTATTGTTTAACAATAATCCTATATACCATAAAATAAACAATATGATATACGTACAACATGACATACAATTATATATTTATAATATGTATAAAATTATATGAAATAACTTGCTATAAATTTTATAAATAATGACAGCTTCATGAGTACACGAGCTACACGCACACGAAACTTATCCACTTACCTATTCGAACATCAATGTAAGTCTTTAAGAACTTGACAAGTTATGAGGAATAGTTATAACCTAGAATAATTAATGCAAAATAATACAAATATAAAGCGCATATCAATATTTTCTCAGTTAACGAAACCGTTCTAATCCCTAGAAACAGCCGTACCTGTTACATTCTTATCGTGACATTTGACATGGAACCTTGACTGCATTGTATCAGCCGAAGGTTTGTCCATCTGTCGTGATCTGACATTGTTTATGAGAGCCTGATATTACAATTGTTATTGCGATAACATTAATAATTAATAGCATTATATAATTTTACGTACCAATCTAGTTGAAATAACTGTTTAAATTATTTTATACGAGTAATTTTAATCGTTTAATCATATTCTAGAGGGAATTTGATGGTCTTTTTGGAACGAAGTATAGTCTATGTATGAGTAAGATGGCTATACAATGTCTAATGTATAGTCTATGTATGAGTAAGATGGCTATACAATGTCTAATGTATAGTCTATGTATGAGTAAGATGGCTATACAATGTCTAATGTATAGTCTAGAACATAATTAGGCTTAATTATTATTATTCATGTAAATACCTGTTTCTTTGTATATTATTATTATATACTTTTATAAATCATTTTGGATAAAATAAAGGTGTTAAGATAATTTTATAAAGTAGTTTTTTTGATTTTTATCGTTAAAAAATCATAATAAAAATGTATACCCGAAGAATTATTTTCTTTATACCTCGAATAGAACTTGAAATTAATATTTTATAATAAGGAACTTCGTTCCTATCTGGTGTCCCACGACACCACACGGTTATTTTTTCTTCTTTTTTATTTAATAGCAACTGTGTTCATCCACAATTCTGCCAACGTCACGTGAATAGACTAATTATCTTTTATTTTTATTTCCAAATAGAGCTCTAACTAGCTGCCAGTTATCTTATTAAATCTGTCCAGGGAGCATTTGTGGCAAATTAGAATGCACGTTCCTAGTTATTTAACTTGTGCACAATAACCAAACTGCATCACGTGAAATGCCGTCAAAAGACCATAATATAGGGTCAGCTAACATAAGTTTATGAATTAAAAAACTCGCCAAAAACTCGAATTTGGTGGTAAATTTGTAATAAAACGGTAACTACATTAAATAATGGTTGGCAACACTAAATGTTTCAAGATGGCTACCTGTATATATCGTAATATCGTACCTATAAAAATTATGTAATATATAACAAATACATATTAGAATTTTTGAGATTATTAAATCAATATAAAATAATATTAATAGCGAACTTGACACGAAATACAAGAAAATTTTATAATTTATACCAAACCTAGCGACCAACACAAGTTTAATAATTTTGTGAAACTCACCCGAAACACATTTGAATATTTATTTAATATATTATGATTTAGGATATTTATAAAGATTGTTTAAAGAACATACTTTTTTATTTTTTATTTGAAAGGTTTCTTAATCGAGAGTGTTTCTTAGCTATGATTTGATGAAATTTATTCAGCCGTTTGCAGATCATCAGCTCTTTTTTAGTTGATGAAGAAATGTTAACAATTTCCACAGGTCTGATCGATTTGAGATTTGGTATCCTGTTAGTTCAATTACATTGCAAGAACTTTAACTGTAACCTTGACCTGAGGTTGCAGCATCATCCTAACCAACATGCAGCAGAGGTATCATGTTTGGGCTGATCATTGGAATAAAGTTAAAATACATTATTTAGGTCGGAGGTATTCGAAATGTTTAATTAACCTAGTTACTAAAAAAAAGAAAAATTCTCTTCGAGTATTATAATATTATTGAATAAATTGAATAAAAAAATGTTGAAAACATAAATACCACTAAAAAAAGAAATACGCAACTTCCCGATCAGATGAAAATGTTGAATCCCAATAACAAATATTTAAATTTTAATCATTATCCTGCCTTTAATAAATCACGATTTATCCGTAAGTTAAATTATAGATAAACTTAGTCACGGTACATGTACCTACATCATCGCATGATTGCATAACTATTCTATTCTCGTCTAATTATAACATGATGCTATGGTACAAAAAACAGGATCAGGTATTTTGTTCTAGAAGCGTACAATATGACTAACTCTTAATGCTTGGTCAAGTTCAATTACGTAACATTTAATTACATATAAAAACTTGTTCTTGATACAAAAAGCTTAAGGAGCGTGTACGTAATATGTTCAGATACAATTTCTTATCATCCGAATAAGTATTTTTATTTTATGTATGCAAATCTTTTAATGTATTTAAAAGTACATATGTATCCTAATTTAAGAAATAATTATAAACAGTATAAAATACTGAATAGATTTTAACGCCTTAGATACTTGGTCCTTATCTTAAGAAAACAATATATCTTCGATAAATGAAAAGTTATTAAAGTTTTAAGAATCTACGATTTTTATAAGCACCACGCGCTTTTCTGTCGTCCACGTGAGCGGAGCCGTAGGCACAGCTTTAATTAATTTCTTTAAATTCTTGTACTATAAAAGCACAACAAACGTGTAGATTTTCTGACATTTTTACAATGTTTGTTAAAAATAATTCATCCAAGAATTTATTAAATTGATCACCACAGCAACACCCCTTGTAATCTTAAAACTTGTTACGAGAATTATCACAATTTAAAATGATAAAAAGAAACTTACAACACATGCAAAGTTTTAAACAATATACTAGTTTACATAAAAAGAGATATATAAAAAAGGAAAAACTTTTATGAACGAAATAGGTAAGGTTGGTTACGTTTAAATTATTGCTACATTTTATCATATAATTCATAGAAGTCATCATAAAACTGATCAAGATAAACAGCCCATCTTTATGAGACAAGCAGGCAAGGTTCACATCCTTAGGTTAAAAATTACAAGAAATTCAGAAACCTCATTTACAAAAAATCACATTATATCACGATAACATCATGGAAACCTTGAGTCATAACTCTGACCCATTTACATTAATCTAGATTAGTAGTCTCACAACAGTAGCTCATCTTATGAAAAGCTATTTTAGTCGATGACTAAACCGATACTTAAGAAGTTAAATAAGGAAAAATTGTTTACTACTCAAGTAGTCTCAGCAATAAGATTTTTTTGCAAATTTATGAACGAAACGATCTTTTTATTGAAATATAGTATCGAATCACATTTATCTACAAAGTTTCTTAAAAAAGAATGCATTAGAGATCTGTAAATCGATGTAAAATCTATGCTGAAAGCTTTTTTTGTCACGGCGTCTTACCAAATCATACTCTTCGAACCTTAACATACCTGTACGAACGAGCCTTTACTGTAAAAAGAAGATGTGACGATATTGTATCTGCAGTCGAATCCTACACAGGTTCTCCCGACTTCGTATTTGCTAGTTACTATTTAACGCGTACAAAAATATCACCTCTATTCGGCTCGCATAAAGAGTTATAGCCAGCACTTTTATCGGCATAACAAATGAAAAAACAAAATTTAAGAATGTATTCTGCAAGGGGTATTGAACGACATCTTACACCCAAGTCTACCCGCACGGAGCAGGTACATTATTTAATAAAAAACTAAAAAAAACTATACTCTTGAAGTGGTATTCGCAGTCCAGCATAATCACTTAAAGTGTAGGTTATTTATGCACGTTTTGGTAGGTAAGTTTTTTTTAATTGTAATTTACTATACATCAACCATTTGCTGGATGGTAGGACATGATAATTGTGTGCGATTGGCTCGCGACTACCATAAACAAGATGTAACACCCGCTTTAGTGACAATCTAGTGCTGTGGGGTTCAGCAGCTAAGGTAGACGTCATATTCACATTACAAAACCGGGCAGTTCGAGCAATATACAACATGAGACCTCGCGAATCACTAAAGAACAGGTTCCAGGATTGTGATATCTTAACTTAGCCCTGCCAATATATTCTTGATAGTTTGCTGTATATTCGTAAAAACTTTTACAAGCGTGATTTTGTCAAAGACCAGCACGGTTTTAATACTAGAAATAGACATAAATGATTCGTACCGTACTTTAGATTTGGTGAGACAAATAAAAGATGTTTAGGTTCTATAATAAGATCCTGACGCACATTACTGATTTGCCAGACAATAAATTCAAGGACTATCAGGCACGTTTTATTGTCAAAATGATATTATAGAGTGGATCATTATGTGAATGATAGTGATGTCTGGAAGTGACGCCCTCTCTGTGCATCCACTAAATTATAAATATGATATTATGATTATTGACTGTATCTTATATTTGTACAGCTGGAAAAAAAATACTAAAAAGATAAGCCCGATCGAGTTTCTTGCCGGTTCTTCTCGATAACTGAGATGTTTTCCGAACTGGTAGTATTATAGTAGTGTTTGTCGTTCATAAGTGCCTTCTTGACTCTCAGGCGTGTCGCGTTTCGAGATCAGACGGTGTATAATAATTAATGAACTTGGTAACAGGATATCTATATTCGACTGAGTCACGACAATCATACACATGGTGAGAAACCTGTCACAGTGACGGTTGGTTTGTAGTGATTTGGGATCGGCCAATTTTAAACCCAACTACAGAGTGTTTACGCTGACATATCAGTGATTACCAGCGAAAGACTGTCAAACTCTCGGTGGTTGGCTTTGTTTTGTAAATTGTACTGTCCATGTACTGTCCTGTACTTACCATCAGGTACAACAGTAAAGCGTGCTACTTTAAAACTGTGTTGTTTTTTGTTCAACGACTACAAAAAACCTATTATCAAGTAATATTATCTCTAGGAGTAAACAAAAGGAAAATATGTTAAAATGCTATTGTTAACGAAAGGGCTTAAATAGTTTGTATTTGCTTTTAAAATCATGAACGCATTTTTTTTATACAAATATAAAATTGTCTGTTTCTTCCGGGTAATCTCCGAAACGGTTGAACCGATTTTGATATATATCTGGCAGATAGCTGATATTATAAGGTAACACTTAGGCAACTTTTATTTTAGAAAAATAATTAGGGTTCCGCATAAAAATAAAAAGAGCTTTTTTTAGTAGTTCACGCGAGCTAAGCCGCGGGTACAGCTAGTCTAAAATGAAAATAAAACATCATTGTAAACCCGCGCCAGCTTGCAAACATCAATCTGCAATGGTTTGCCGGTTGATTTGTGATCCCATCCCTTCACAGTCCCTTGGACATTTAACCGCTTCAGTGAGCAAGCCCGAGCTCTAATTTATTCAATTAAAAGTTATATTGTAAGTATTTAAGTCGGAAAAAATGTTGAAATTTTATATTCCACGTTTTAGGTAAATGGATTAAATATTGCAGCTTACAGGAAATACAGATTCTAATAATCTATATTTAAATCCAAAGACATGTTCTATTTACTGCAGCAATGAATAATATTATGCTGACATATCTATATTCTTTGCATTTTATAAAACTCAACGTATCTCTGCCTGTTCGTTTATGTTCTTTTCACGCGAAAACCACTTATCTCATTTACATGGTTCTTTTGTTAATTCACAGCTATATTATCTGGCCAAGTTATAGAATAAATAACATAAGAAATAAACAATGACGATAATGTTGAATCGATCCGGGAAAAAGGTGCATATGGTGTGTTTAAATGGCTTACGCTGAGTAAACCATAACAGGTATATCAAATGTATGTTCTACATAATTGTAGATCTTAAAAAACCTACAAAAAAATGAGCGATAGCATATGTCTGTCTACTAAGGATCACCCACAATGAGTATTTATGGGACAGGAAATTCGCGCAGCGCTCGATGGAAAGCATTCTCTAATCCACACGAGTGGAGCCGCGAGCACAGCTAGTATTATATAAGTATATGGAACATTACAAAATAAGGTATATAGAACCCTGTCCGCGTTAGTACTATGCTGTTTAGAAAAAACTTACTCCATATGTTAATGCATACGATTCCTGAAAACAAAACTTGGGAGTTGAAGAGTTCATTCTTAAGTTTACATAACATTACAAGTTAATTTTGTAGTCAGTGTTATTTGTTCAAATAAAAAATCGCTTAAATACAATATGACCATTTTATGCAATTTGTATTTTTTTCATTTTGGTATTTCTGCTTGAAATAGATTCAAATAAAATCGAAACATACTTTATTCAGTTTAGGCCCTAAGAAGGCACTTATGAACCTCAAACACTACTAGTTTTTACTTTTTTAGGTAATAGTGTTAGGTTCTAGGATAAGATCCCGAAGCACATTACTGATTTGCCAGACAATGAATTCAAGGACCATGCCAAGCAGGTTTTACTGTCAAAAGGTTATTATAGGGTGGATCATTATGTGAATGATAGTGATGTCTGGAAGAGACGCCCTCTCTGTGCATCCAATAAATTATAAATATGATAATATGATTATTGACTGTAATTTTTATTTGTACAGCTGGGAAAAAAAATTTAATGAAAAGATATGTCCGATCGAGTTTTTTGCCAGTTCTTTTCGATGACTGGGATGTTTTCGGAACCGGAAGTAGAGTATTAGTGTATATTCATAAATGCCTTCTTAGGACCTAAATTGAATAAAATATTTTTGATTTTGATTTAGTTTTATTTTATAAAAGTGACTGCACTATGCCTGATGATAAACAAAGTAAAATCGAAAAGCAACGGCGACCACTGTGATATAAGAAATCCATCGATGATCGCCCTTGTCCTGCCAGCCTACAAGCCACTCTGCATTTGGATGTAGGTACAATGGCTAATCCCTAAACTCAACAACCCAAAAGAGAGTCAAGGTGTCGGGTAAATCAGCATGTTTATGGTGGCCGCAAGCCAGTCGTGTACAAATCCCTACCATACCGATTTTTTACTGGATGTACATAGGCTGATCCCGGAACGCGACACACCTAAGTATGCCACTATGTCAAGTGTTACACCTGGCGTGACACAATTGTCATATCCTACCATCCAGCAAAACCCAGCAAGTTACATATATTTTCATAATCGATCTATCGGTAGCTAAAATTCGGGATTAGGGCGTAAAGTGTACTGTAGATTTCTGCAACGGTTTCTTCAATCAAATGATTATCTTTTACACATATTACATTTACTAAGTAAATTTAACACGGTGTGACCAATTCCCGAACCGCACACGAAGCGACGGGCAGCCATCAATCCACATCAGCTTGTCAGTCGTGTGAAGACCCCCGTCCCTTTTCGCCTGAACATTTAGCCGCTCCAGTAACCAAAACCACGGACATTTATTCAATTTCTAATCCATCTGATATTAAATATATAAGAATTGTTTAGTCAGCGAGTAATCAGATATTTTTTAGTAAATTATATAGTATAGAATAAGGGTCAGCTCAATATTAAAATGCCTTTGGTAACTCTGTAAACTGTATATATTATTTATCAAAAGTGTATTTTGTGGCAATGCTATTATATATCTCTTAATTATTCTAGCACTTTATCATCAGGAGTGCCATGTGTTAAATGAGGCACCTGGAGGCACCAGGATGTATGCCATTCGCCGATGACACTGTGCTTGTTAGAGAAGAAGGGTCTGAGGTCTGAGGAGGCTTAGTCTGTTAAAATGGCAGGAGAGACTGGATAACGTGGGCTTGAGGATCCACCAAATAAAAACTAAGCACACGTTCAGGACTTTGGCGGTATCTCCAGTTTCACTCTAATTGCCTTTGATGGTGTATCTCTGCTAGTCTGCTCCGATTTTAGGCACTTCGGCTCTGTCTTGCAAAGCGACGGCGACATTGACCGGGACGTAGCGAGCAGAATAAATGCTGGTTGGGTGAAATGACGGCAGATTTCAGGAACAATTTGTGATCCGTGCATGCGCGTAATTACAAGACCTGTCGTTTTGTATGGAACAGAGTGCTGGGCTGCGAAGGCAGCGGATGAAAGGAGAGTGTATGTAGCAGAGATGTGAATATTGAGATGGATGAGTGGAGTAACAATAATGGTTAGGATAAGGAATAACGTACGTACGGAAATACGTGAGAGGAAGTCTGAAAGTAGCACCAGCGACTGAAAAATTAAAGAGTGGAAGATTATGTTGATATGGACATGTTATGTTAAGGGATGAAAGTGATGTGGCAAAAAGGACAATGAGGATGATAGTATCGGTAATGCGAGAAGAGAGCCTCTTGAAAAGGCTTGGATGAACTGCGTGAAAGTATATTCATATGCATGTACAGTGAGTGCAGAGATAACGGGTGATAGACAGGAATGAAAGAAGGAGACTGGCTGTGCCAAACCCACCTAGTGTGGGATAAACGCAGGAAGAAGAAGTGTTAATGTTATAATATAGTCAACTAACATGCAGAAGTCGCCATCTATTAACAATCTATTTAACTAACATAACAGATATTTATATTCTACATCGATAATATGTGAAATATTCGCACTGGTAAGCAAGTTATTGAACAAAATAATTGCTAAAGTTGAAGTAAGTGGAAGATGTTTTGAAGATTAATTGTCACGGTATTTTGTCTGCTTACTCTAATGGGGTTACGGTACAGCAGCATGACGATTATACTAAGATTAATAACTTTTAAGTTTATGTTAATGATATGAATAAAATAAGTTTGCAAATAAAACAAAGCCTTGTATTTTATGCTAAAAAATGTCTTATGTTTTAAGAATGATATAGTAGGTTGTTACGGTATGTCAATAAATTTATAAGTCCTTAAAATTCTTTGAAGATTTAAGCTGTCTATTGGAGCTATGTGGTTTTATTTGAATCGATAAACATGACCAGTAGGTAGGGTCAGATCTTTTATTAGTTTATTTTAAATGAAGTCATTTAACGAATTTGTATATAAAATATAGCCAGAATAAACTCTGCAATCAAAATAAAAATAGACGGTTAATTCAAACTATTTTATTTTAATCTTTTGAGAAAAAAAAGCTAAAACAATAACAAGTTACACGTGTAGACAAAAATGAAGGGGTTTTTTTATCGTTATAGGTGTTGTGGCGTAGTGGTCACAGTCTCACGTGATGTTAAGTGACCATGTGGACCAAGATGATAACACGCTAAACCTAGACTGGCTCTCAAGCGCAGCTGCCAGAACACACCTATTGGTGCTTGGCGACAGATTTTCAACTTGAAGGTGGTAGCTAGCCAGGCGGGCAATAGAAAAAGTCCTACCACCATGCTATGGTTTCCTCACGTTATTTTCCTTCACCGAAAGCTCAGGCTTATTGCAGGGATTCGAACTCACGTCAATCGACGCGAAGTCGTACACACTACCACTGAGCCATCATTGCTTCAAACAATGTGGAATTCGTTATTCCACAACGTGCATAAAAAATATAATAATATTAATATATTAAATTAATAACAAACATCAGATCACTAACGATATATTTTACACAACCAAGGTAGCAAACAGACATGCTTGATGATAAGTGGTTACCGTAACACCAGAGGTATCACTAGTGCGTTACCGACTTTGAACACTCTTTCTTAAGGAGCTCTGGAAACCCTATTCACAAGAGGAATACAACACAAGGTTATTTCGCTGCTATCTTCTATAGGGTGAAGATATTTCACTAGTCGAGTTGCCCCAAGTAGAGATAAAATATATCCAAAGAAATTTCTATTTACCCTACATCGCGTCGTGTTATCTACTCGTATTAAGTAGGCATTTTGTCTATATGTATGTGAACATAATGACATAGTTCAACGTTTAGACACATGAATACTAATCATATACGCATACGCATTTATGTACATATGAAATATATATCAAGCTAAGATACGAGGAAAGCTTTCCACAAGATCTACCGTTCTATTCAACGTGATCACTAACTAATTCATAGTTAACACAACGTACTAAATGAATAGAGATAATTGAATACGAACAACGTAAGCAATTTGACATTAACACGATGTTACTGAGGTTATAAATTAAACACACAATATCAATTAACATACGCAGTAATTTAGTTGAAACCAGATCCTTTGGCACAAATACGTCTGTTTTGATACCCTTCAGGAAAATGACGGTATATGCTATAAACATGTTTGTATGAGACAAATATCAAATTATGGCAAATAGAAATTTCCTTTAACACAGGGAATCGAATTCGATACAACTGCACCATCTTCATATCTATAATGGTTTTCTGTTGTACTTTTTTATATTATCTCTACAAAATGACACCTACTCTATACTTGGCCACACTTTGACACTAAGAGCTCTCATCAAACTGGCCTGCAAATACTAATGCGAAAGCTACTAGGAAACTGCCTACTAACAGCTTTATCCGAAAATGTAATGAATCGAGCCACTGTGACACGTTCTCAATCATGCTTATGATTTTCACAATTTTTCTTTCCATGAACACTTTGAATTTAACATCGAACCCTCTATCTCGAATAAGAAATGTGTCTACATTTTGCATTATGAGATGTATTGTTACAAGAACCGGATTCCTCTATCAACAAGTCATATTAAATAAGAAACTATGTAATATATGTCGAAGAACACGATTCTTATGGATTTATATTAAGTATTAAGTATTCTGTGATTATGGAACATTATATTAAGCTTAATATTCGTACAATGACTATACTATTGACCCCCGCACTATTGACTGGGCGCGATAGCAACAGGCGTGCTTTGTGACCGCACGCATTTTATAAGCTTGACCGGGTTGAAGTGGTTTTTAGTCAGATCGCGACTTTTTCGCATGATCGGCAACAGCCGAAGCCGAGGTTCGGCCACTTTGGCACCCTTTGGAGCTTGTTGCCTCGCTTTTGCGGTTGAGTGCCATAAGCGCTCGCCCCCAAACCCCAGTGATTGAAAATCAATACTCTTAAATATATATATACATATATATACACTTTTTTTATAAAATAGAATCGTTTTATTACGTAATTGTTATAACACGATTAAGGAAAATGTAATGAAGTAACCTTTACAATTACATCATATTAATTGTATAACTTCAAGGTTATACTAACAAGTAAAAAAAGTAGTTTTGTGAGTCAGTGAGGATGTGATTATATAAGAATCAACATCTTTCCTTTTTTTATAACAATTTGTTTAATTTAAATATTACCAGAAAAATTAAACATACTTTTAGATGATTATGACCAATCCAACTACAATACAAATTAAAAATCAATTTAACCAATTCACCGCCGAGAAAATATGACTAAAAATAAATATTTAAAACCATCAAAATTTTAGAAGTATAAGAGTAGTTTTTATTAATTTACGATATTCGTGTAATTCTCCAAAATTCACTACATTATTTTGAAAATATGACTAAATGTTTTTTTATATTATCAAACATTATTTAACATATTTTTTATTGAAATTATTGATGTCTTACCTTGTACAGCAAGATTTTTAATTGAATTATTCTCGTTCGATAATTTAAATAACTAATAATAATAATATCAGCTTGTAAGTGTCCTACTGCTGGGCAAAAGCCTCTCTTCCGA
This sequence comes from Saturnia pavonia, assembly GCA_947532125.1. Classification (NCBI taxonomy): domain Eukaryota; kingdom Metazoa; phylum Arthropoda; class Insecta; order Lepidoptera; family Saturniidae; genus Saturnia; species Saturnia pavonia. The sequence continues at coordinate 13,833,864 of OX383900.1, read as the reverse complement.
TGGGAAGGTATGGGCTTAAGAACCTCGCCAGCCCACGACTTATTGGCATTTTCAAACACGGAGAAATCAACAGATTTATTTTCCTCACATACAGTGGAACTACAAAAACAATTCTGAAGCATTCAGGTTTACTCACGATGCTTCACCGTCACGTGTTACCAATTTAAATTATTAATTGTACGCGAATCCACGTAAAGTTTATTGATACCATAACGAGATTCGAACCTGCGGACAAGAAATCGATTTTACGCCGGTCTAAAGGTTTCGTCAAACAGAAAGCTTAGTTAACGCTGCGTCGAGGCGTCAAGAGTTCGCGTTAAAACGTCGCGTATTACTATTTGCCGTTGTACGTTTAACACTACGAAAGAAAGAAAGAAATCATTTATTCGCTAAGCATAGTGAGAATGAGTTATTACATCAGTTAAAAGTAGCGTGTATGCTTTGCCATTATTTGACATGCTAATTTTAGAGAAAAAAGAGATTTTAATTCAGCAAGGCTCTGCAAGGTGCTTTCACGAACGCTAGAAAATATTTTTTAATAAATTACAGAGCAGCGTTTGGACGTCGCGTAAGAACGTCGCGTACCACTAGCGCGTGTGTTCTGTTTGCTATTATTGTATCAACTTGAATAGTATAATAATATATAATAAAATAATACAACGCAGTACGCAGTACGTTTTTGTCTTGATGCGCGCTAGGTACGCGTTCTGTTTGGCGATACCTCGAACCACTCGACCACCGCTACCACTCCTATTCGTATCACACTCCTGTTCGATATTGTATGCTATAATTTTTCGGATGTTTTTTCTCTCTTTGTATATATATATATATATATATATAATAGAACAAATTGCGTGCTTAACTACTACAGTAACTACTTATCATTTTCAAAAATATTGCGCATAGCCTTGGAAGCGTTTACACCGGGACCTACATTCTAATAACCTTTTAACACAAAGAAATGTAGTTCAGTGTTCGCGAGAAACATTTCGTTTGGCATCGACAGCCGTTTCTAGTTTTTGCATAATAATGGTACAACACGTCGTACGCAGTACCAATAGTAAACAGTGAGATAATTGAGTTTGTATATTTTTAAAGTATTATCTATAATCACTATTTTAGTTGAATATTATTGGAAAGCTAACTTAACCAGAATCAATAATTGGAATCATATATCAAAAAAAATTGCGTGTAATCTTTGGGTAAAAAATAAATAAGTCGTTTTACAAGGTTATAAGTAATTATTGATAATATAATTAATACTAATATTTACACCAAATATTTCAAATAATTAGACATATTAATAAATAATAATTAATTATTAAATATATATTATTTTTAATGAAAAGATGATGATTATTATTATTATTGAATTATATTAAATCTAGCTGTGCCCGCGGCTTCGCTCGCTCATAAAAGTGCTCATAGAAATCGTAGGTTCTTAAAACTTTAATAACTTTTTATTTAATGAAGATATCGCGATAGTTTAAGTTAAGTTAAGTTAAGACCAATTATTTATGGAGTATAAATAATCAAAATCTATCCAGTAGTTTTTGCCAGATGCGCACACAGCGGCAAACCTCAATCATTTTATTTCTATAGATAAATAGAAACAAATTTTAATATAGATTTTACTCAACGCTATTTCCGTCGGAAAAAATATCTGAGTTACTATTAGCCGAGTTAGTATTATTATTAACAATTACATATTTTAGACAAAATACAATTATGGAAAATTATTAAGGCGACACGACCAATCGTTTTTATCACACAAAATAAGAAATTATAATAAATGGTTTTTTAATATATTAGATAACAAATTTTATTTTTTCTCAACCATTATCTAGCAAACAAGAAAATGTTATCAAAGTAAACAATTTTCTATCTAAAGTAGGGACGACTGCCGTAAACTGTAGATCTCTCGTTGGTCGGCGTTGTTTTTTTAAATAGAACTGTGCTTCCCATCACATAATGTGCCGTCACTTAATCGTACAATAATAAAACGAAATCTTTATTTCTTGTTATATATGAAAAAAATTACGTACTGTACATTTGATTTATTGTGACCAACAGTCGTCTTTGTTACAAAACACCAAAGAAGTAACACCTCCTTCAAGAGTTTCGGCTCATGAATTATTCGTAATTGTGACAATAACATTGATGTCCGCCCGCCCTAGTATAAGTTACGCTAAGTTATATTACGACTGTGATGTCATTTGTCAATATTATGTGTAATAATGAACCCAACAAAAACATATGTGAAAAAGGGGCTGAGTTCGTTAGAAACAATGTTTGAGGTAGTCTTTGTTACCGACAAAAGAAATGAGATCTAACAGGTGCCAAGTTCCATAACAGTACCATTAATTATAACTATAGGAATTAATGTACGTTCTTTAATTATAATCTCATATTACTTTACTTAGTAAAGCAAATAGAAGTTATTTTTTCAGTAATTGTTTATATTAAACTTCCTAAGCACATTCCCGATTTACCGTGTAATAAGTATAAAAATCATGTTAAGCTAGCTTTATTGTGGAAAGGGTATTATTTATTATAGGGTGAAACCTGAAAATTTTAATAACTGTTGATAAATCCGATCGAGTCTCTTGCCGGTTCCTTTCGATGACTGGGATGTTTTCCGAACCGGCGGTAATGTATTCACTTTCACAAGTGCCCTCTTATAGCCTAAATTGGCCATGTATTTTTATTTTGATTGATTTATTTGCAATTCTAAGAAGTAAAAACTCAACTCAACGTCTCTCTGTCTGCCTGCAAAAACCGCTTATCCGATTTACATGTTTTTTATTTTAATTCATAACTTGTCATCTGGCCAGGTTACAGGATATATTTTGTACGATAAAGCAACATACGAAATAAGCAATGATGATAATGGTGAAGCAATTCGGAAAAAAGATGCATTTGGCGCGCTTAAATGGTTTACGCTGCGTAAACCATACGAGATATATCAAATTAATGCTCTACATAATTGTATATCTTAAAAACACCTACAAAAAGGTCAGCGATAGCATATGTCTACCTTCTACAATAAGCATTTTTGGGGCAGCACAATTCGCACGTGCTTTCGACCGACAGCATTCTGTAGTCCACGCGAGCGGAGCAGCGGGCACAGCTAGTATATAAATTACCTCTCTATTATAATCCTAAAGTAATTAATTTTAAAATATAAACAGTTTGCAAAATGTTATACGTAATAACACTGTTACTAAAATAATCTTATAGCTCACCTACTTTACATAATTCTGACGGTTCACATCAATTAAGCGTTTGCTAAAGTAAACTTAATTTTTTAATGAGTAATCAAGAATACGCCTCACGTTTTAGAAGTTTGTTATTCAGAATTATTCTTTAAAGTTGCAATAACTCATTACTGAAATAATTTACCAGTTAGCATTTATTTTATGGTTTAATAGTGTTTAACGTATAATTAATTATAACAACGCAAGAAATTTATGAAGCTTGAATGTTTGCTATGCGATTAAATGTTGTTGCAAAGAGTAATACTTATTTTTATGAGATGGAAGCTAAAAACAGGTTTACAGTCCATTTATGGTTCAAAATTATGTATAGGCTTAGCATTTGGTCACAATGTCACCTAATTTTAAGTAAAGATGTGGCCCAAGATAGTGTTGGAACTGGCTCTCAAGTGCAGCTGCCGGAGCAAACTTATTGGTGACTGGTTTTCAACTTAAGGCTAGTCAGGCGGGCATTAGAAAATATTTTACCATCATGCTATGGTTTCATCACGATGTTTCACAAGCAGATGGGATAACACGTGCGTTAATACTTTGTCACTATCCTATCTTCTAATGGTTCCAACTTCCTTGAAGGCTGACTCAGTAGCTCTCTCAGCAGGGAACCTTAAGCGGCGCAATGATTTGAATGATATACATTAATGTTAGTTTTATATTAATTAAATTATAAATCCTAGGCTGGCCAGTGCGAATAATCGCACATTATATATAGAACGTAAACAATGTAACCAACAGCTGTCATATTAGTTAAACAGATTGTTAACAGACGGCAGCTTGAATATATTTTTATTAGTATCAAGAGTTTAGTTTTCAATCCTTACGAAAACATTAATTTTAAACTGATCTATAGAGGTAAATACTAGGTTTAAAATTATGTATGAATCATTAATTTTGATGAAAAATAAATGGGATATATGTCGTTACCAAGAATAAACACATTTGAGAAATAATATTATTACTGATAAATTATATTAATTTAGTAGAAGAAGTTACGAAAATGTAACTACTTCAATGATTGGAAATTCAAAACATAATATTTTTAACATAGATGATTCAATTATTGCCAGTAGATATCAATCTAAGAAACTCCAACACGGTCCTGTCATCGGCATTATTTTTTGAAGAGTCATCGGATAAATATTCCCATCTTTGTCTATTCTTTATAAACTGTAATATAATGGAAGAGAAAACAAAGTAACCTTGCTTTCTTCTCGATTATGACATGCCCTCAATAAGGAAAAATTAATTTCCGCAAGGCGATAGAAGTATATTATTACACCCAAAAATCAAAACCTTAATTTAGAGAAATGTTTTTCTTTTTTAACGGAGGGGAAATGGACAATATTAATATTTCGTCTTTTATTTTTCAGTGCTGCACATTTCATGAGGGCGCAATGGTGACGTACTTTTAATAAACGTAAGTTAATTTTTTATTCTTTTTTATATATGATATACCTCATCCAAGACGACCAAATATTTACGTATTATACACACAAAGACATTAAACTACTGGTACATTAGACGACACAAATAACACAAACTTATAATTCATATTCCGTTGTTAAATTTATGAACTGTTTGTAAAGTATATTGAAATCATAGAGGGATTACGCTAAAAGTGATAGTTTCATACAACGCGCTGCTCAATGTTGAAGCCAAAACTAAACATATGAGTGCGTAAGCGACACGTAATTACACTTGCCAACGCAACACAAACGCACGAATAATATTGCAAGTGATGAAGTTTTCCCCAAAAATGAGGGGATTAAAATATCCAGTCAGTGTTGGTTTCATTCATCCTATGGCCATTCAAATTAAATAATAATATCTTTATTATAATATAATGTATAGCTGTAATTCTCTTTATCTCTATACTATATCTTTTTTCTCTCTCATGTAAAGCAAAAGACAAAAACTCTCAAGAAATTTGACGCGTCCTTGAAATTTCACTCTCAATTCTCGTCTAATTATCGAACCGTCGCCTAAGAAGTTTCACTTCAAAACGTGGGTTAAAATAATTTCTGTCAACAAGCAACAGTTAATTGTAATGACGTCTGTCAATTTTATAAATTAACCGTAATATAAAAATAATACAACTGCATAATACAAAAATATTATTATTTTATTATTTAATTTTCATGTAAGAATATAAACTGCCGTGTAGTGCTTCCTCGTGTAATAGGATACTTAAATATTTCTGGTGATTAAGTTATGAGCTGTGACAAAAGAAGAAGAAAAGTGAAATACACTCCGCAGTAAGTCATATTTTGTCGAAATTTTGGGTGCACTATGACTACACTTTTAGAACTGTCGCATCGAGAAACGTAAAATAATCGTAAAAAAACGGTAATGTACTTTCTTAGAAAATAACGCACATACATAGTAAGAAAACAAAGAACCTTCCTTTTCGTGAAGTCTATTAAAAATCACGAAGCAAACTCGTATGTCAACTTTCGTACATATTAAGTTTTTAATAAATCAATTCGAGTAGACCATTACATATTTGAATAAAATGATATTTATTTATTTTATTTGAATTTCCAAATTATCGGTCAGATCTACTTTGGCGCCTTTGATTTATACGACTTACTAACTAAAGGTCAAATCTAGAACAATACCTATTCCGTAATATGAATTCGAATCACGAACAATGTCTACGAAAATTACCCTTTGTTCACAAAGTCAACAACTAACTAACCAGAAATACCTAAAGGTAAAGGAAAAGGGTAAATTGGTTAAATTTAAAGGTAGTTAAAGCTGGGAACAAAAAAATACACGCTCACGTATATCGTAGCAATTGGACTAGTATAGTATTTTCACATCTATATAAATAAAATGATAGAGGTTTACCATTGTACGCGCATCACGCAAAAACTACTGGATAGATAGTGTTTTTTTTTTGTTTTACTCCTTAGATACTTGGTTTTTATATAAATAACAACAATTAAAAAAATATTAAGAAGTAATACTCCAGCTCCGATGCATAAAGGGACTGACAAATGTGAAGGGATTGAGAGAAGTTTGCAAGGATCGATAAAATTGACACTTCTTCCTCTCTGTCTACCCTAGTAGGCACACGGTTATATACAATACATTGGAGTCATGATGATAAAGACAGTACAATCCAAAAAAATCCAGTCTGGTACAAATACCTATCACCCCGTTTGTTTACTGGATATATACTGGTTGATCCCAGAACGCAACACGCCTAAGCGTGCCACTATTATGTGTGTTACATCTGTGTTACGCGATCTAATCAAACACAATGGCTTTGACCTACTACCTAAAAACGCACGTTAATTGTAGCAGTTTGATTCTTATTCACGCACACTATTCAAATTTATTAGCACATAAAATAAATTATATATCTTTCGCAGCAGTGTATGCCGTATAACTGAAATAAACAAACAAACTCATTTTTAAACATGTGTTCATTATGTTGACATATAATCCTAATACACCATGTCTATAATCTCCATACACAAAGTATGACGGATTGCTCCACCGTCGAAGCACGTAGGACATCGTATTATAAATATTTCTCTGCGCTGAACAATGATGGAACGCCCATCGCATAACCTTTAACTCCCACACGGATTCCTTTGTTTACTATATAAATATACCCCGTATGTTAAATGAGCCTTTTAATAAAGTAATTCAGGTTTTTCAGGCTTATATTTTGTAATTTTTTATGGTGATATGATAAACGCTTGGCCTCATTTAACCTGATAGAAGATATATAAAAAGCCGAAAATAAGCACGTTTGTTCAACATAATATGCCGATCCATTTTTTTACTTTAAAAACCACACGATGTGTATCACTTTAAAAATAAACGGAGGCAGTGTATTCCATTCCTTAGCTGCTCGTATAATAAATGACAATGCAAATCTAATTCCTTTTCCTTTTTCTCATCTTAGTATTCACATATTTTATGCACATATCATTCATTAATCCATTCATACCTTCTTCCTCTATTCCTATATTCGTCAATCTTTATGTTTAACACTCTTCTTGTTAAATTACTTTCATCCCTCATCATTACATGCCCACGCCCACGCTAACCAAAGTGCGTTTTTTATTCCCATGAAGCAAAATGACTTTTCTTGCGTTGCTAGTTTATTGTGTTTTTAAAATAGTAATGTTACTAACCTGAACTAATCATAAACCTGCATGAGATATTAATTCTATTGATAAGTTTATCTAAAAAACATTGAACCCTCCAATGGTGAAGGCCGAATAAGGTAGACAATATCGCGTCTCTAGCGGGCTAACCGCAGCGTTCTTTTTTAGTTTTTTTTTGTAAGTTAATCGCCTTACATTTTACATTATCTTAAATTATGTAATGATAATAATAATTTATCGAATATGTTGAATAACACGAAATATTTAAATTAATAGAAAAAAACCTTAATTCAGTATTAAAAATCTTACGATTCAAATCATTGGAACGTTAAAAATATGGTGGCATAATACAACAAAAATAAATATGGCAACATTATTTTCATATTTGACATTAGTGATTGTCAATTTCTCCGTGGGATTTAAAAACGCAGTATACGAGTATTAACTTCTCTATCACTGGTGCTACTGTCAATGTTTATAAGAACTAATATCAAATCGAGAAGGCACATATTTTTCTTGATGTTTTACGTTTTAGTTCTAATATAATGGCGGTTCCCTTGTTAAAACTGTTTAGGAAGTTTTTTGTTGTAACTTAAAATAATGCTGCTAGTTATTATAATAATCATGTGCACAATAACCAAACTACATCAGGTAAAATTTCGCTAATTGTACGTAATATATGGGCAAATAACATAAATTTATATATTAAAAAAAAACATCAGATGACGGATCAAGATCCCGGCAAAACAGGTATTTCACAAAGTAACAAATTTGCTCAACAAAGAAATATAAAATAATAAAAAAGTACACGTAAAAGTTTAAGGAGCTCTTAAAACGAACACAAAAACAAAACAAACGCTTTCAAATAAACATGTGCAAAGTACACGGGTTTACAGCGTTAATGCTCTCTCTCTGGTGTTGCCATTCTTACCTTACCCCTATTACTGTGCAATACGATAGGTAGACGCCATTTGAAAACGAACCGAACGTATAGAATCAGCGGTTGTATGAATGCAAATCCATCACTCCATCAGTCGATTGTACAGTCCTATGTTTATCCGCTTTTAACATCCTCCATTTCTAGATACTATTTGTAAACGATCTTTTGTTACTTACATACACATAATGAAAATTCTTCGAAACATAGCTTTGATCGAAATAAGGACCTACTTTATTAATTCTTAATATATTTTTGTGTTTAAAAACAGTTTTGCTTGTTGGTGATAATTACTAAGTATAATTTTGTGCTTTTTCTAATTCCGTAAACTCAATTATAGGTCGATTTTTATCTTTTATTATCTTCTTCTATATACATATTATAAATCTCAACGTCTGTCTGTCTGTTTGTCCTTTTATGTTCTTTTCACGCGAAAACCACTCATCTGATTTACATGTTACTTTTTAATTCATAGTTTTTTTTTTATCTGGCAAGTACAAATACAAAATACAAAGTACAAAATAAGCAGTGATGATAATGGTGAATCATTTCTGAGAATAGACTCTTTTGGTGCTTACGCTAAGTAAACCATAAGAGATACATCAAGTGAATATACTACATAATAGTAGATATTAAAAAAGCCTACATATAAGTCAGCAATAGCATATGTCTATCTTCTAAGGATCACAATTCGCGAGTGCGTTCGACCGACAACATTCTGTAAGTAGTCCACATGAATGAAGCAGAAAGCACAGCGCGTTTTTAAATAAAATACATTATATTATGTGATGCTGTAAACGAATAATTTCATTATAATTTAAACCCAGAAAAAGGTCTTGACTCTCGATTACTTGCAAATACCTAAACACAGTGATTAATACTTGGTAACAGATTTACATCTTGAGGATGGTAGCAAGCCGACGTGTATTAAAAAAACGTCTTAGTCATGCTTGTTGTACGATTTCAACCTGGGTCATGGAACTATACAAGTACTTCTCTCATCTCTACAATCAGTATTTCTTTAATAATTTATCTAAGAGTAAAATAACAGCACTTTTTGTCAAAAGTAATATGATAACGCATCGCTCAAAAGAATCTTAGACCTTCATAATGTAATTAAAGCCGAACGATGCTAAAGGTTCACGGAACACTGTCAATATCAACGCGGGTGTTGAGGGTTCGAGGGGTGCTCCCTCCCGGCTAAATGGATTAGGGTAAACAGTATAAAGAGCCTTTTGTATCCGAAATTAAATGTCACCCGACGTCATTATTCAGGCTCCAGTTGACACGCACACGATCGCTGCTGTATGGCAACGCGGCATCGAGTCGAATCGCTGCCGGCAAACGGCTGCCCGCTGGTACAGATAACGAGCTCCTTTATACTACACGATTATTAGATTATGATTTTAATTAAACGTTCATAGAACAATATTATAACTTTAGCAGCACGTCAATGTTTTTGTTCCACGCTTTTTGTTTACAAAGAAAAACACATTTTCATTTTATTTTGTTACTTTTAAGTATAAATGAATAATTCTTATGAAAGATCACAAATATAGGTAAAGTGCATGACATTCTGTTTATTTTTAAATGAATAGTTTTTGCATAAGAATTATTTTTCATGATAAACGTTTTTTTAATAGATATATCAATCGGTCTTGCAATTTACATAATATTCATTACAAACGACAAAACTTAGCCAGGATCATAAACAGGTCCACTTTAGTTGCCTACACTGACTACAATAACATCCAAAGCCAGGCAGAGATAGGTTTATACTTATTAGTTCTAAATTGAAAGGCTTTGTATACCAATATGCCTAGCTAAACACCCTAATCAATCAGAAAATTTGCAGCGCAAGTCTTAACGTTTTGCCGGAGATAAAGGAATTGTCGTAATGCTTCTCGAGTCGAACCTTGCTTAAATGCGATCTGTTTCTAAATACCATTTTTGCAATTTATAATTAGCATGTGTGAATATAGCTTTATTACGTCATGCAAAAGGTTAACTAATATATCGTGTCTTCTTTTAATGAGTCACTTTGAAACAAATGATGATTGAACGTAGTCGCCTAATGTAAAAGTGCTCATTAGCCAGCCAATTAATAATGTTCCTAACGGCTGTCGAAGACGCTACCAAACCAAACTTTGCCCTATGGCAGTACACGATCATAGCTCAAAACTCTATTCTCCATATGTATATTCACTAGCGTCACTGTGTCTAGTCTGATAATCTTACATAACTAGTGATATAACTGATGTAATGTTATAATTTACTGTTTATAATTGCATATTTATTCAAGAATCAGGACGCGGCCGGCCGTGGCACATTCGGCTCTTAATAATACGTTCCATACTAATTTGCAGTACTCATAAAATTGTAATTCTACATATATGTCACTGGATAATAGTACGAACCGTTAGTTTGTAAACAATCTAGTGAGATAGGACACGGGCACAAATTACTTGGAATGTAACGGTTACATTTTCATAGGTTTATAAACTAACTGGATTGATTAGGTTAAGTTGAAACTGTTATCGTAACACACGATCCAAGAAAGCGTAGCGAGTCGACCATGGAAGTGGCCGGTGAGTACCAAAAACAAATAAGGCATTGAAAATTCTTTTTTTTTTAAATCCTAGTATTGCTTATTTAATAGACGCAACTTCAAAATTTCAAAATTATTTGTTGTCTGATCACAATTAACTAACAGTTTACAATCTCACTAGATTGTATATAAACTAAGTATTCTTAACGGCTTATAAATTATCAGGTGAAGTGCATGTTTAGTGAACATTTAATTTTACATAATTACTAATGTAGACTTTGAATATACTTTGGTATAAAGTGACACACATCCACAATAGGGAATATGTATGACTTATTATTATATTTTCGTTGATACTTAGACGTAAAAAATGCTTTGTAGTGCTACTATAAAAAAAATATCTTATATTATACTTGTATTTAACCGAATTATTTGGTAGTCACTTATCATAGGGTGATCTGGCCGAACATACTCGACCGATGATATACAATCTCCATTCTAAAAATACAATAGGTTCCTAATTAGACTAATAAATAACGATAAAACTTAAATACAATCACAAAACTATAAAAATACCCTGTAACGTCAAACAGAGCGCGGACTTTGATGTCACGATTCGATTTGACCAATAGCGTTGTGTTTTGCGATTTTAAATTTCCCTCGTATTTTTATGAAAATTCTCCTCGTATTTTTATTAATGAAAATCTTAAACAAGAAAGGGAAATAATTAAAAAAAAATTATAGGTGTAATTATACACTAATAAAGATTCCTAATAAAAATATTTGACCTATATTTAAAATACATGCATATTCCCTATAAATAAAAAAAGTTGTGTGTGCGATTCACACACGATAGAAGTGAAACTTCATTTTAAAATACATTTTCTATTTTATTTAGACAGTGTGCAATATACATACACACCGACATTTACTCTCTCGCTCTGGCTCACACAAAGAGGAGAGACCGATAATATATTGCTCTCTCGCTCTGGCTTACACAAAGAGGAGAGACCGATAATGTGCGTTAAACGTTTAACATTTAACGTTTAACGCTTGGAAGTCGCATAAGAAGATTCACTTCAAAAAAGAAAAAAGCTCCCTTACAGAACCTATGTACCTGTGTGGCCTGCATGTGTGTATGACGCAGTGTAATGAATGTCTGTTGATAGCTAATGAATGTAGAGTCACTGTATCGCGCGAGCGGCAGCTTGGCTCAAGGGCTCCATGCCGATGTATAGGACCTAGTCTTGAGTTGCTGCAGGAGAGGGCGGTCGTGGGTCGTGGCGGGTTCAGATATGTATATGTACGAGTATATGAGATTGATAAACTAATTAACCTTTTGACCGATCACCATCAAAGTTTGTAGATATGATTTTCATGGATAATGTTCTTATGATAACCCTGAATGTAATAGCTGGGGCGCTGTGGTTAAGTCATTGCGTAGTAAAAAAGGCAAAACAGCTCGCGGGGCCAGCTAGTCTAATATAAAAACATAATACATTTATGTAAAACATTTTAATCAATTTCAAGCTTCGGGAAATTTTGTACGTGTAGCAATAACATTGCAAATTATTGGATCATGTGAAATAAAATTATACGGTCACATAGCAAAGTTCAATTTCCATAACGAGCCCAATAACAGGGTACGTTGTGTATAAATCGTCGCAGGGCGGCACAGCGCGACGCGACACACACGGCTCTTGAGTTAAATGTAACGTTTTTTCCGTTTTCAATCGTGCGGACTCACTGAGTACGAGAAATTTACTATTAATTTGCTCACATGACTAAGTCTTGTCGATGTTGGTTTTGTGTAATTTATAAAATACATTAAATATATTACTTCTGTCTTGTTTTTTTTTCGCCTAAAATTATTTTACCACTCTTATTTCATCGGTCTTTCACATCTATAAGGGTAAGATTTTCAAAAATTTTTACCTCAAAATCAAAATATTTTTATTTATTATGTTACGTTTTTTTATACTACAAAGTTGGCAAACAAACTTACGGCCCGCCTGATGAAAGCCGCTACCGTAGCCTATAGACGCTTCTATCACTAGCGCGTTACCGTCCTTGAACCCTCTTCCCCAAGGGGCTCTGGAAACCCTACAAATCGCAGAAATACAACACAAAGTTATTTGGTTGCGATTTTCTGTAGTATATTATAGAATGTAAACTGTAATAACTGTCCTGTTAGTTAAACAGATTGGTAATAGATGGCGCCAACAATAACATACTCGGAGATGAATTAACATATACCACATTGAAGCATGACTACTATGAATTTTTTTCACCTATTAACAACATCTCGTTGTTCTAAGTGAGTTCGAATATCTGCATTAAACCTAAGGTTTCTTGGGTGAAGAAAAATATCGTAATGAAACCACATCGTGGCGGTAGGGCATTTTCTTATACCTGCTTAGCTAGCCACCACCGTTAAGTTGAACATCTGTCGCCAAGAACCTATAGTTGTGTTCGGGCAACTGCCCTTCAGAGCAAATCCTCCACTAGGTTTATTTAGCGTGTTTCCTGGACCACATCGTCACTTAACATCAGGTGACATTGTTACCAAAAAAGAAAACCAATAAATTAAAAAAAAGTTTGTCATAACTGTAATAAACAAAATAAATATCTCTTGAAATCATATTACAGACTATTCTAAAAACGGTAACTCGAAAGTGAATATTCCAGAGTCATGAAAACGTCAACTGGTTCTATTATAACTGAGACAACTATCGGATTTTGCAGGACTTTGAGACTCGGACACGACCTTTGATTAGACGAAATCAACTCCAGAATTGTCCTTGACTAGAATCTTGAAACTTACAAGTTCTATATTGTGCATAATTGTGTATAGAACGTTAAGTTTATTTATTACCAACAATAACATCATTTGCCCATTGTATCTGTAGTAATTTTTTATTGATTCATAATCCATTAATATCAATGATACATTGTTATTACTGCTTTGTTTAATATTAAGCAAGTTTTTTAAAAGAAATATTATTCAATTACGTTTTTCAATATTCGCTAATAAATAACAAAAAAGTGAGTGTGTGTGTAGTTACAGAAGCATTTAAAGAAGTTTACTACTTTCACATGATCAAAATGATTTTTAATATATACAAAATAAAAAAACAATAAAAGGATTAAACAACTGAAATTGAAAATAACTGAACATTACTAATTTATTTATTGATGACGCAGATGAAGTATTTGAAAATATCATCAAGTGTGACTATTTTTATCACAATAACACCGCAAGCAACTTCATGGTATATAGACTTTTTTTACAATGGGTAATTTTTTCTCTCAAATAAAACGACAAAAAAAACTTCAATTAATCTAAAACAGTTTCTTTTATCACTTTATTTTATTTTATAACTCTTATATTAAATAAATTATTCTTACACATAACATTACATTACATTTCTATTTTAATTTTCAATTATCATGTTTATTTTAATAAAAACGTAACATCGCAACGCAACGTCTAATACTGTGTTACGTAAAATTACGTGTTTCATTTCTCTCTACATTACCCCTTTGTTTTGAAAAAAGCCTTTGTAAAGAATCTCTGCTGCAAGACACGTTACTAGATAGAAACTGGGTACCCGCTTGTGACATAAGTAACAAGAAAAGACGTGACTAATAAAATTAAATGTCTTGACCAAACATGAAAAAAAAGTTGATCCACGAGACATAAGTTTTTATTCGTCACACATATTTAATTTATATAAGAAAGGATATATAATAAACCAAACTTGTATAGACAAGTTTTGCGTAAAAAATATGTACATGTTGCATAGTTTTCATGTAATAAAACAAAATGTCTTTACTTAAGGAATTAAGGTTATTTTTTCAAACTATGATTAGCCGTTGGCCTTATCGGTGTCTTAACGGCATCCATGAACCATAGAAAAAATAAGACCTTCTCGTAAATAATTTCACGCTACATTAAATAATTATATGTAAGTACAATCCTTGGTCCCTTATGTTATAAATAAACATTACTGTATGGTTCGTATTCGAACTTACATAGTTATTTTGCAATACTGCCATTGTTTGTTGTGCATACCGATGTATACAAAAAGACGTTACCTGTGAATGTTAAACGTTTTCACATTCACAAGTGAGCGCGTTAGATGCTGGAAATAATAAATTTCTATCAAATATTTTTTTTTTAATATACTTTTAAAAATATCACTTAAAGTAGTTTGTAATATTTTAATAAAATATATAAGAATACTTTACGTAAAACAGATCATAAGTCTGACATAGTTTCGAAACAAAAATCGATATGTTATAATACATATTAAATTATCTGTTGAATATCAGTAAATATATATTTTCAAATGTTAACTCAATAGGTACAAAAATGCTTTAAAGCAGGTTACCTAGCTTTAAAGGGTAGATACCTTGATTTCTTTGAAACGTTCTATAATTACATCAACTTTCATAAAGAAAACTCAAACGTGATAATAGATTTGCACCCTAAAAGCATCAATCATCATCCTATCGTGGACCTCTTTTGTCCAGGTCTTCCCGACAAGATTTGTAATAACATCGACCCAGCTCTCCACCAGTCTTCCTTCCATCCGTTTGCCCTTTCTCGATCATAAATGATGATCACGAATCTACTTAAAACTTGATGATAATCCAAGCGCATGATATTTCTAGACTGATTCAGAATATGAGAAGAATATCTTCAAGCGAAGAGTGAACAGCCACAGAACAGAAATTGAAAACAAGCCCAAAATGTTTTATGACCTCTAAATAAAACCTTAAGTAATTTGCTTAAATGGTCTTAATTGTATGATGTTTGTCGTCATAAACAATCACTTTTCTACAGTACACTACTCGACGCGATACCTAAACAATAAAATGTACTAAATTCGATTCTTGCGTTTAAAGTAAATAATTGTCTCTATAAATATATACAAAATCACAAACATTTACAAATGTTAAGATAATGCATTTAGTCTTAACAAAATCGTTACAAATAAATTGTAATACTTCCATGTAAGTATGAACATGCAGAATTTCACAAGCACATAACAGAATAAGTTCACAACCGCCGAGGTCTGTTGTGAAAATGGCAATCGTGGACGTGTCACCAATGATTTGTGTCCGATGTACGACGCATCCTTGCTTCAAAGCTGTGTACATACACAAGGACACTTTGTTACATTCATCGTAGTTCATATTCAAACAACATAAATATCATGCACTGTTTTATCGGTTGTCAAGTATTCATATATCATAACACCTTATAATTAAATTTGCGTAATTACCAAGAACTATTTGAGAAACTGTTTTAGAAGCGGTTCGTTGTAATTCTATCGAATTTTATAGTATTCACTACTTTTCTTACCGATAATTAACTATTTATTAGTGACGTGAATATATGATTCCGGATCAATAATATCAATCAGTTAAGTCTACCATCTTGTTAATATTATACCCTTTTTACATTTATATAAAAAACAAACGCATAAATGCATATTTCCTGTAGCATAAAAAGGACATGCTAATGTTTAGAGTTTATTATCTCTTATACAATAGCCACAATAAGGTATTTTGTGGCAAAGGTTTATTGAAAAGTTATTTATGAGCATTATTATTAGACATGGCATATTAATCCATACGAACGAAAGTTACTTTGCCTTTTATAGCATGTTATTTAGACGAATAGTTTGGGAGACAATATAAAATTAAAATAATTTAATACTCGGCTCGGGTGTATAACTATAGGTGTAGTGGCGCGAACGAGCCCTGTGAGTTTTAACGCATAACCCTGGCGGCCCGATAAAAATATTGTCTATACTGAAGTATTATAAACCATCGATTTCTTTTAAATTATACGTGGGTGAAAACCACGGGGCACAGCTAGTAGGCTATAAAATGCGACAATAGTTTTTAAAATATGACTTGTAGTTCCAAAGATACTCTCCTCGGCACCGCCACCAAAGCGACCGTGTGACCGTGCGATTGGTGTTCCACTTCCCGTTCTTGTCTACAGCTTAACATTCGTAGTTACTGCTCCGCTACTTAGGGTCATGGTGTGAAGTTATATAGGCTATACTATTCCTCATGAATTTTTCGAATCCGACAGGAAGTTCCAGAGATTAGCGCGTTTAAACAATCGAACAAAAAACTCTTCAGTTTTACATATTAGTACAGATAACACTATCGAGTTATTTTATAAATATTGAACTCACTGTTAATAATATGCAATCACTTCACACATAGATGATTTTTTTTAATAAAATCAATATAATCATACAATATTTCGTAACGAGTATTGGTTGCGCCACTTTATATATTATGATCATACATTAACGCAATAGTGTTCCGTTCAAACTTACCTACCCACCCCCGCTCCCGCACCCTTTTCCAACCACCTCTTACCACTAGCCGCGGATGAGCGCAGTGTCATTCGCCGCCCGCACGGCACCGTTAAGGGTTGACTTTTTGTGTCGCACACGCATCGCACCCTGCACCGCACCCGCGCCGTCGCACGCGCCTACGCAACATATGTCACCCCGCTCCATATGTACAAAGTTTATATCGCTGGATTGCTGGTCATAAGATCGCATAGTGTATCAGAAGAGTGTTTAAAAGTGCATCAGCGGCTACGTGGATCCTCGTAAGTACCCCACCTATTTATTTCATCCAACCGTCCCCATTGTTGCGTTAATGTATTATAGTTCCGCAAAAATACAGTCCACTAATTAATTTTTATATAACCCGCGCCTCCATAAGATGGTCCATTCGACACGGATATTGTTCCGGTAACCTTTGGTTTAATATTTTAATTCCGCATTCATTTTTGTTGTTCGCATCTGTCTACCCGCCCCTGCCACATCGCCGAGGCGTATTGTGTGTCGGTGTATCCGTGCTCATTCCGCATCGCGACTATTCGTATACCTATTACCTAGGACGATAGTGTTAATATTAAATTGTTTACTTCGTATTTTAGTTATTTCGTACTTTCGTCATGTCAGACGCGAATAAGTTGTCGCTTCTACACGCTAAAAGAGACCTTATGACCTCTCGCATACAGTCTATTGCCGATAGGTCAAAGGACCTTTCGGATGAATATACAAAAGAAACATTTTTGTGTGAGATCGAAACTGTTGACAAGTTACGCGCAGATTTCGAAATCATTTTAGATAAAATAAATTCGCTTGAGTTAAGTTTAAGCTCTAAGTACGTAGTCAATTACCAACCTCTTCTTTCATTTGATGATTTATACAGTCGCATAAAACGCGCCGCGAAACTTATTGAGACAAATGATAACCGCAACTACAAACGCGAAAGGCCGCGATTACCGCCTATTGAACTACCCACCTTTAATGGCGATATCAAAACTTGGCCGTTATTTTATTCCGCTTTTAAAAACACCGTCCATGAAAATCCGAGTTTGACCGATTCGGAAAGGTTGCATTACTTAATAGGTAAATTGACAAACAAAGCTCAGTGGGCTTTCGCGGGCATAACTCCGTGCGCTGATAATTACAAAATGATTTTAGAGACTTTGATAAATAAATACGAAGACAAGCGGTTGCTTGCAACTTCGTACCTAGATCAGATTTTCGAAATGAAACCTCTGAACTCCGCAAGTGCAATTAATCTTGAACAATTTCTCGACCAATTTGCAACTTCAGTTTCTGCACTAAATAATTTAAAGGTCAAGGACCTCTCTGATCTGGTCTTTTTATATACCGCTTTGAAAAAGTTAGATCCTGAAACCGCACGCGCTTTCGAATTGGACAATCGTGGTTCCGACATCCCGTCCTTCGATAACTTGGTCTCATTCGTTCGCGATCAAGTTAAGATTTTACAACGCACTTCGAAACAAGAAGTCACTAAGAAAAGTGTCGACCGTCGACTGGATGTGGCATCGAAACCACAAAGGTCTACGCATGCTTATGTTAATACAACAACCGCACCTTCGCAGCCTCAGTGCTCTTTATGTAACTCGCATCACGAACATTTATACACATGTCCGGGGTTTCAAAAGTTGACGCCTAATGAACGCTTTAACCATGTAAAATCGCAATCATGCTGCATCAATTGTTTGAGCAAAAAACATCGCTCATTTAATTGCAATTCAAATTCACACTGTCGTAAGTGCCAGTTAAAACATCACACAATGTTACATTTTGAAAATAAAAATACCGCATCTACGCCGAACGCGATCGGTGGTACATCGCTCACGGTTACCGTTCCGTGCGGAAACATACTTACATCGCCGTCCGCTATAGGAAGCGCGGCCGCGAGTAAGTCATTTTCGATTCCCGTACCGCCGCCAGCTAGTACCCGCACTGATGATGTTGCGTTATGCACATTTTCAGATAACAATAAATATGTTCCGCGTGTACCTACCACAGTATTGCTCGCTACCGCGCGTGTTTTAATGGTTGACGCTCAAGGTTACGAACATAGTGTTCGTGCTTTGTTGGACAGTGCGTCGCAAAGCAATTTTATAACGCGCGATTGTTGTAACCGTTTAGGATTGAACTCGCACCAAAACCCGTGTTCTATTGTAAAGGGAATAGGGGGTTCTACTAAAATGACTCAGGGTTCCGTACAAGTAAAATTTTGTTCGCGTTTCAATAAAAACGTAAAGTTTAACATGGAGTCATTGGTCGTTGATAAGGTGACCGAACGCTTGCCGACCGTCAATGTCGATGTATCGCTACTAACTAATTTTAGAAACTTACCTTTGGCCGATGACACGTATCAAGTTCCCGGGGATATTGATATTTTAGTTGGAGCTGAGATTTTTCCGCACCTCCTGTTGTCTCATAAGATCCAATGTGAATCGGCACCCGTCACGCCTCACGCAGTAGAAACAGTACTAGGGTACGTAATCGTAGGTTCCGCTCCCGTTAAATTAGATACTTATTCTACTATATCCTGTTGCTGCTTCACTGAGACTTTAGAGTGCGCCGTCCACAAATTCTGGGAACTCGAAGAGGTGATTGTACCACCAATTCTGAGCCCGGACGATAAAGAGATTGACGATGTTTACCACCGCACTACAACACGAGATGGCAATGGCCGTTATACTCTCGCACTCCTTTTCAAGGGGGATTCGTCCACTCTCGGAGATTCCCGGCGCTTAGCTGAAAGGTGTTTCCTATGTCTAGAGCGGAGGATGCAAGCTTCGGCAAAATTGAAACAGGCCTACGATAACGTTATCTTTGAATATTTAGAAAATAAATATATTTCACCCGCACCTTCCGAAATAGAGGAGAATACTGACGTACCTTTCTATATAATACCGCACCACGGGGTCATCAGAGAGGACAAACTTACCTCAAAGCTTCGCGTCGTGCTAAATGCTAGCGCTAAAACTAGCACGTCTGTGTCCCCCAATGATATTCTGTATAATGTTCAAAACCAGCAAGGAAGTTTATTTAATATAATTGTTAATTTCCGCTTGTTCTCAATTGCGACTTCGGCCTACATTAGACAAATGTTTCTGTGTGTAGACGTCCGCGAGTGTGTTCGCAAATTCCAACATATTTTATATCGTTTCTCGCCCGACGAGCCACTAACATCCGCCGAAGTCAACTCGCTTATGAAGGCTAGGCAATTCAACATAGTAAAGTGGAGTAGCAATTCACAGACTGTTTTAAATTCCATCCCGCCTTCGCATCGCCTTTCATCAGTCAAGGAGTTCGATGAGTTTGATACGCAAAAGATTATTGATTACTGGTCGCACAAAACGGATCTTTTCAGATTAAAAATTTGTAAATCCGCTGACAAACGCACTAAACGCACCGTTTTATCTTGTGTCGCAAGATTATGGGACGTGATGGGCTTCGTAGCTCCAGTGATTTTGTTCGCCAAACTCCTCATCAAGGAACTTTGGCGTTTTAATTGTGACTGGGATGAAGCTCCCCCTGACAAGTTTATCTTGTTGTGGTCGCGCTTCAGGGATGAGCTTCCACTACTTAAGAAAATCACAATGCCGCGCCATGTTGGAATCACGAAACATAGTAAGGTGCCCATCGTTGGTTTCGCCGATGCTAGTGAGAGGGCCTACGAGGGCGTTGTATATTTTCACGTCAAGAGTGGCAACGTTAATACTGTGCACCTTATAAGTGCTATGTCAAAGGTCGCGCCTCGTAAACTGGTTTCTCTGGCTAGACTCGAACTCTGTGCAGTACTTTTCCTCGCAAAGTTAATTAATAACATAATCGACGCTTGTAATAACCGCATACCCATTAAATATATATACGCATTCTCAGACTCGACGGTCACTTTATGTTGGATTCACGCTTCTCCCCTTAGGTGGCATACTTTTGTTGCTAATCGTGTCTCTAAAATTCATTCTTTATTGTCTTCACAATGTTTCTGTCACGTGTCTGGTATTGAAAATCCAGCCACTAGCCATTTTGGTGGTAATCGGGAGGCCAATATTAAGAGCCCGAAAACGCATCTACTTCATGCCGTCGGTGAGCAAGTTTTGGCGTTTGAAAAGATGGCTACCGTACTCGCGCAAGTAGAGTGTATAATGAACACGCGACCTCTTTGTCGGACACTATCTAGCGATCCTTCTGAACCGCTTGCACTAACACCCGCACATTTTTTGAATTTGACACCTTTACGGTACTTACCCGCACGCTATATCGATGAAGATAGAATTCATTTTCTCTCTCGTCATGCCTTATTGGACAAGTTAGTGCAATCGTTTTGGAAGCGATGGAGAGCGGAATACCTGCACACATTACAGTCTCGCGATAAATGGAACACGCCGGCGAATCCGGTGACTGTAGGGACCGTCGTGATTCTTAATACGGAAAATTCGCCTCCACTGCATTGGCCTTTAGGGGTTGTCGAAGAGGTGTTCCCTGCGGCTGATGAAGTGGTGCGTGTCGTACGCGTTAAAACAGCTACCGTATCGTATCTGCGCCCGGTTGTACGCTTGTGTCCCTTACCTAGATAATAAAGTAGCTTCGCAAATCGCATCTTAGGTTTAGGTTTTAGTTTAGTTTTCATTTTTTAATTGTTTTTTTTTCGAAGGCATCCCTTGATCCCTTCAAGGCGGGGGGGAATGGTTGCGCCACTTTATATATTATGATCATACATTAACGCAATAGTGTTCCGTTCAAACTTACCTACCCACCCCCGCTCCCGCACCCTTTTCCAACCACCTCTTACCACTAGCCGCGGATGAGCGCAGTGTCATTCGCCGCCCGCACGGCACCGTTAAGGGTTGACTTTTTGTGTCGCACACGCATCGCACCCTGCACCGCACCCGCGCCGTCGCACGCGCCTACGCAACATATGTCACCCCGCTCCATATGTACAAAGTTTATATCGCTGGATTGCTGGTCATAAGATCGCATAGTGTATCAGAAGAGTGTTTAAAAGTGCATCAGCGGCTACGTGGATCCTCGTAAGTACCCCACCTATTTATTTCATCCAACCGTCCCCATTGTTGCGTTAATGTATTATAGTTCCGCAAAAATACAGTCCACTAATTAATTTTTATATAACCCGCGCCTCCAAGTATCTTTTTCGAGAACAAGGAGTATACAATTTTCTCAACTTTGTATTCTTCCATACCAATATCTATTTTTCTAGTAAGGAACAGTCTATACTCTAAGCGGCCTATGCCATTATACTTTAATTCAGGCGTATAATCATCTTAATGTTCTATTGAAGATTATTCCAACATTGTGAGAAAATATAATTAAGAATCACATTATGTAATTCATAGATTAGATCATAGAAAACAACAACAACAAAAGTTATTCTCATCATAACAATCAAAAACTCAATGCCAGGCGCAGTCTCCGCTATATAATTACGTGACTTGGTAAAATTAATATAAATCGTTGATTAAACAATTTTAACAATACCACCTTTGCATTTAATACATTAAACTATATGCATATATTATATAGAATATTTCCATTCTATAATAATATGAAAACTCATAATAACGAGAAAGGAAATTGTTTCTTTTTTAGTTTTAAGAATATTATCGAATTGGTTAAAATCTAGAATCTGAATTTTTTATGACTTATTCTTTGTTCCTTTATATTTAGCTTCTCATCATTGCAGCGGTTTATTATGTATTTCTATACATATAATAAAATTGAAGTGTATGTTTGTAATGTCAATATAACAGCTTTTTACTAAATGCATATGAAGGTATACAAGGTACAAATAACAAAAAACCCTTTTGTATTTTTTTTGTCTGTCTGCCTATCTATCAGTCTGTCTGTCTATTTATTCCGGGTAATCTGCCAAACGGTCAGACCCATTTTGACGGGACTTTCAGTGGCTGATAGCTGATGTTATAAGGAATAACTTAGGCTACTTTTATTTTAGAAAAATAATTAGGGTTCCGAACAAAATTTGAAAAGGTATTATATAAAGACTCAATCAGAATTCTTATAAGGTTTTATCTATCCGAAGAATGGTTATGGTAGTGACATACTCCCATTTACCTTCAGCTCTTTACAGAAAAGGTTTGTACATACTATATATGAAGCAATAATGGCTCAACGGTAGCGTGTAGGTCGATTGACGTGAGTTCCAATCCCTGTAATAAGCCTGTGCTTTCGGTGGAGGAAAACATCGTGATGAAACCATAGGATAGTAGTAGGTAGGGCTTTTTCTAATGCCCATACCCTCCATACCCGCCATACCCTCAAGTTGAAAATCTGTCGCTAAGCACCAATAGGTGTGTTTGGGCAGCTGCACTTGAGAGCCAGGTTTCCACTAGGTTTAGCCTGCTACCTTCTTGAGCCACATTGTCGCTTAATATCAGGAGAGATTGTGGCCACAACGCCAAACCTATAACGATAAAAAATATATTTAAAAGTGTAAATAAAGTTAACGATGCATAAAATAGTGTAGATACATTTTGAAAAATTTCATTTCGATAACGATAATTACGTGTTGGTAATAATTGTTCTTTAAATATAGTTAACTGTGCTACAGGAAATTAAGTAGATAATCGTGTTTAGTTGTAACACACTAATCAGAACATAAATCTGTGCTCACGCAGGTGTAACGTGAAAGCGTATGCGCCTTGAGAATTCTGTTTTCTAATTTTTTCACAGTAGGTACAGGGTATTTGGCCAACTAATGTAGTAATACACTGGACAAAAGGAAAACACATAGCAAAACTTTATACATTGCTGTTTTTAAACCAATTAATCAAAGTCAACACAAAAGCAGACGTCAAAGTAAATTAAACAAAGCTGGAGTATCGTGCAAAAGAAGTGCACTCCATCAGTCCCGAGACAATATGCCAGCCGTGAGATTTTCCCACGTGTTGTGAGAGACAAATATTAATTATACGTTAGCTTAGTTAACCAACAATTTCCACCTAGGACCATTTAGAAACCAAATAATTAAATGTTCACTGCTGATGGAATTGCATAATTAAAACTGTTTTAACGCTTTGTTTTGATTATCATTGACTTCATATAGGATTATATTATTTATCTATAACTTATAATAATATCACAATATACATTTAGGGAGATTTATTGCCTGGTGATTCATAGTGGGAAAACGACTCAATTTGTTATTGTAATTTGTACCAGTATCATTGTCTAATGCATGTTTCGTTGTTACAAAGCGTTCTTACACTCATTTTGATGCAAATTCCAAACAAAGCCTGAAGGTGTATGCATTTAGGACAGTTTCAAAGGTGACCTTATAAATATTTATGCTTCACTGTGTGAAGCGCTTAGTATACATTATACTATAATTAACATGACATCACTTAATAATGCAAAAATATGCCCGATGAGAATATTTCGAAAATCATAGAATGTAAAATTGTAAACAACCTAGGTGCCTTGAATGTATTTTCTTTAGCATCAACAGATGGCGTTCCTAATGAAAACTTTTTTTTCGAATGCATTAATTCTTTATTTTTTTCAATTTTTGTTAATATATACTTTAAAATGATGTTTGAATCATTCATTTTGATAAAGAATTGACGGAGATATTGTTTTGCCAGGGAGGTGAGGAGGCCTTTGAGATATAATATACATTATATTTTCTTGGTCTACGATGTTGATATTGTCAGAAAGATCTGTGATATTGAGAATCTTATTCAATTTTGTCAATGCCTTTAACTTCAATCTCGCAAGAGAAAAAAAAATCGACTAATGTTATGAGCTAATCAATTCTAGCCATTATCCATAACTTTAATAATAGAACCAAAAACTCAATGAAATATGTTTTCATCATATAAATTAGCAAATAATAACATACCTTTCGCGACCGATGGAAAATCATGATCGAAATGATTGGATAGTGCGCAATCTAATTCCCGCTCGACACCTTTGCTTCTATACAATGCAATTTACTACTCGGCATTTCAAAACGCGCTTGAACCACCTCTCCCATTACGATCTTTAAGCTACGTCGTTAGCTGTCACATAAAAAGGGCATTTCTGTTGACGTCTCTATGAATTGCAAAAGGTTCAGTAAACTAGTAAGCTGTAAAAATTTCCTTGGCAACTACGAGTCTACATATATGTAGAATATCTATGTATAAATTTCTTAATATCTTAAAATCTTAATAAAAATTTAACAATTAAGCAATCTTTTAAAATATCTAAATGAATTCTTAGATCTAATATATAAAATTCTCGTGTGCGTGTGCGTGATTGAACTCCTCCGAAACGGCTCGACCGATTTTCGTGAATCTTAGCGTGCATATCGGCCAGGGTGGAGTATCGGACAACGTCTATTTTTCATCCCCCTAAATGTTAAGGGTGGGGTCCACCCCTAAATTTTTTTTATTTTTTAGAGATTTTTTTTATGATACAGCATACAAAAGTACATACAACCCTAAATTTTCACCCTTCTACGATCAACCCTGCGAGTGTAGCCGCGGGAACAGCTAGTATATATATATAATACTTTATTCATATTTATAATAACTTGGAAATGTTACCTAAATAATTCTTAAAAGTAAATTATTTATTTATTATTTGCATAGTATAACAGACATATCTATAACTATAATAATATGTGAATTACATAAGAATATACAATTACCATCAATCTAGCTTCGATATCACTATAATGGAATACCTTTATCACATACGATTTTCATATTGTACCAACTGTTCAAGTATGTATGTATTCACAGGGACAATAATTTCTGAAGCACGGTCTTACACCCAAGCAATAGCATATTCCTCAAGGGCCGCAGTTTGAAAGTATCAAATTTATTTTTATGTATATTTTTATTGTTTGTGGTGAGGATTGTCGCCTCCTTAGGGGCTGTTTGTATGCGGACTGAGAAGAATTACGCGCGCGACTGTGCGGATCCACTTTGGAAGTAGCGATGAAACAATTTATTTAGAAAATGTATGGTATAAAGTAGAATGCACACGGTTCACGCGAAACGGAATCAGTATCCTAGCGTGGTTTTATTGTTTATTTTATCGCTGAACGTGTCCGCCTGGCGCAGTAAAGGTTCACAGAGCAGGGATAAAAATGCATTTTTCCTATGTGATATAACTCTTTCGAGACTGAATGTATACACTTATTCATGTCCTTGCAAGCCGAGAGTGGTATATTTTTAAACTACACTGCATGAATGCGTACTTGATTGTATAATTTAGTTAAGTTAATCTCGCTGCGAGTTGCTAGGACTCTGCCAGTTTTCAATTTTACATTTGAATGCTGTCAACGTTGTTTTCGTGCAAATTGTGTTAATACTCGCGCGTGCAAGAACAAAGTAATTCATTTATTAATAATAGCGCGATTCAACATTATATATGTGTATTTCAATGGTTAATATAATATCATACTTTATAATAAGCATATAAAATATACATTTTTACTTACATTCACGTAATTTACCGTATACATTACATCAAGGTAAATGATATTACCTTGGCCATATCAATGCTATATGATATATTAATAATCTTGTTGTAAAAGTAAACAAGTATTTTTTAAAAAATGTATAGTAATTACCTTAATAAGTAAATAGAATAATTAAAATAAACATTACCCCGAATTATTTTAAAATAGATATTTGATTGACGAAGGTTTTACTTTGCGGATATCCGTCACAAATAGTTTGTTTGATGTTACCTGGCTATTTCCGCGTGGAACTGCTAATTCCAGCATTACTGGAAAATACAATTGATAGCTGATTCCGCTAGCTTCAAGCGAAAAAATTGATTAGTTTGACGAATATAGCCTTTAATTAATATGACTAGATAAATATTAAATATGAATGTGGACGGATATATGAGTAGAGAAAGAGCGAAGAAGGTATGAGAGAGAAGGAGAGAAAAAGAGGAAATCTTTATGTACCTAACCTACTTAGGAGAGATAAGGAAAGAAGAATAAGAGATCAATGTAGCCTTTATACACAAATCAACATAGAAAAAATATTATTTTGATTTTGACCATTATTTATACAATGAATTTGGTAACCCACAAATACTTTGTTTTACAGAAACATGAATAAAATTAACAAAGTGAACACAATGACACAATCCACATAGAATCCGTATCCGTATCCGTTTGACCCGTATGAATTTATACCAGTAAGTGGATTTGCAAAAGCCGCAAGTTTTAAAAGGCAGTAAAACTACCAAGCGCAATGATCGCTAATCGAATTTTGTACTTAGCTGTCCCCGTTCGAATGTCCCCTGTTTGTGCATCACCACAATTTAATTCGAAGTTCGTAATACATAAAACTGTTATACATTTTTGAGCAATTCTGCTTATAAAATTACTAGCTGTGCCCCACGGTTTCACCCGTGTTAAATATACTCTACTGCGAGCGCACCCATGTAGCCTTACGTTATTCTCACGTCCTGTACTTGCCTTCAGCTTGCCAGATCGCTTGATGTTCATGGTTACTTCTCCGCTCCTTAGGGTTGTAGCGTGAAGTTACACAACCTATAACCGTTTTCATTAATTAGGCATAAAATGTAAAAATATTTTTACAAATTTGACTGGTAGTTTCAGAGATTAGCTCGTCCACACAAATAATCTCTTGAGCTTTATATATCAGTATAAATAATATACTAGCAAATAGGCTTAGTCGTTGCGCAACGAAGAAAGTTATTGAAACTATATATCGGTGTAAAAGCGGATAGCGGGTTATTGTACCGTAGCGAAACTATCTATTTCTTAGTTGCGGTTTCTGTCGTTAAACGCCAATAAACGCTCGTGCGACCAAAAAACGTCGCTATTTTCATGCTATCGAGTCGAAGTTCGTTGTACGTGGTTAACAAAAAGAAATATTATTGTTGTCTCGCTCCCACACATAGGATTTTAGACCGCTGACGGTGTTGATTTTATCTATAGAAATGTGGTCTTGAACTAAACAACCGCACTTATAAATATTTGTAAAATATGCAGTATAAATTAAGGTGCTTGTATAGTTCGAGTATGTGTTGTTTTAATTTTTTTATTGTGAATGTGCATATAAATGAAACTATGTAATGATAATTTTTAAATCTTTCATGATACTTTAATTTCGTGTTCCTATATTTAAAATAATAACTATTAGTTGATATGAAGTTATAGTGTATAGGTATTCAAAAAATAATATTATAGTTAGTGTCAACGATAGCTTCGTAACGTATAAAATTCTATAAAAACACGGCAGCGACAATAACCTCGTGCCGGCAAATTATCTATACTCAAACAGAGAGTTTTAAAAATGAAAAACCAGCTACTAAAATAGATAGTTCTGGAAACCGTTATCAGTGTTCAATAGATATTTTCGTTTTGTTTCCCAAAAAAAGCCGCTATTACACACCGCTACTAGCAACTGACCACGACTTCGTGTACGCGTTAATTACAATATAAATCTTAATAACAATAGCCTCTTTTATACTAGCTCGGTTAATGACTGTACAACACCTGATGGTAAGTACGATACAGTCCACAAAAAACGGTGACTGTCGGTGACACAAATGCCTCTTCACGCCTCGTTTGAAGGACCCGATATCATAGGAAGGAAGGAACACGTTGGCTGAAAGAATATTCGTCATCTGCACGGTACGGCAAAGGTAAGAACTAGCTTGTGGTTTTTTTTTTCGAACTGTCTATACTATTAGCCTTAGGGACCCTGGAGCCTTTGCGGCTTTTACAGCTTCACCAGACTTGGGGCCATGTATGTGGCTCCAGACAATAGCACTTAGGGATAATATAGCTTCCCATAAGTAAAAGAATTTTCAGAATCATTTAAGTAGTTAGATTACCTCTTACAAATGTTTATAGACAAGGTAAGTTAATGTCGTCTTAAAATATTAAAATGCAGTAAAAAAAATTAATATAATAAAATTATAAACTTTTAATTGTACTTTATGTACTAATAAAGTATACTAATATTATTCTACAACAAAGTTGCAACTCTTCGACTTCTCGACCTTATTTCCCATCGCATCTATATCAATCTGTAGAATTGTACGTATACTGAAGAATTAATTAACGAACTTTAGTTAGCGCCTTACGGGCATTGCAAAAGTAACATTGGTTCGTCTATTTGACCTTTCACAACAATTACTTTAGTCTTTACATAACCTTATTGGTTTTCACCTACAATACATAAAATTTAAATAGAAAGTATTGCTTAAAATTGTTTTTTTTTAATATATGCTGAACATGCAAATTAAAGAAAATTATTTAAAGATTATTTTGAAATCCGTAGAAATTATTTACTAGATTTAATGTAGGAAAACATCGCAAAGAAACCTGAACCCTTGAGAAACGTTAAACAGAACAGTAGTTTTCTCGGTATTTGAAAACACCCATACGTCGTAGGAGAACGTAGTAATGTGAAGTCTATACCATCGCCCAGCAGTGGGATATATACTAGCTAGTGAACTATTAGTAAATATTCATAAACAGTTGTTATTGAACTGCACCGTACTGTTATTAGGTGCTTGTGTAGTCGTTATGTCGAATCAATAAACGTCGTCAATTTGATCATGATTCACCAAATAATTTTGTTTTATAAATTTTATTAATTCATTTTATGACACTTTAACATATTCATATTACATAGCAGTTTACAGGACATCATATCTATTAAAATTAAATTACTATACTAAATGTAGCCCACAGTTTCACCCGAGTTAAATTTATTCAACCAATTCTCAACCGCGCCGTCCACAAAGTACCCGTGTAACTTATCGTTCCGATACTTGCCTACAGCTTTCCAGATTGCTTGACATTCATGGTTACTGCATCGCTCTTAAAGGTCGTAGCGTAAAATAATATAGCTTATAACCTTCCTTAATAAATTGCCAACAAAATTCAAAAATATTTTTGAAAACTTCTTTAACACCGTTGTGATTTGAAACTCGATGCAACAAAAAAAGTCAACCATATACATCCATGGGATTTAGCCTATGAGAGAATGAGATAGAATACATTTACATTATGCACGGTTAATATAAATCCTGATTTTCATGATTGTGATCGTCGTCGGATTGGCTTAGTAGTGTGAAACGACCAGACTTCATACGCATTACGCAAGAGTGGTCGATAGTTCGAATACCGCTGATATAGGATATTTAAAAAGAATTTATAAAGAAAATGATTTTTAATTTTTTTCTAAAGGTTTCACTTGTGACACGTCTGAGCTGCTGCATACTTTTTTTTAAATCTGAATGGTAGTTCCAGGTATTAGCATATTCAAACAAAAAAAGAAGCGGAAAAACCAATTTATTTAGGTTTATAATATTTGTATAGATAAACATACTTAATCTTTTATTTGAACAGCTGTAGTTTAGTATATATTTACGATGCGTTCGTTGTTGCAATTTAGAAAATATAACGCAAGCTTTAGCCTTTTTCGTTGAGTTTATGTTGTTATAAATTCGCGTAGGTTGCGATCCGAGTACGATAATTGTGGAAACCACAGTATATTACGTTTAAACAGCCGCTTCGCCTAACGAAAACTAAATATTTTTGCAGATTAACAAACCCTGTAATTTGTGTTGTTTATTCTACGAATAATAATTATATCAAATATTAATTTCACTCCTATATTATTATAATGAAAACTGAATAAAACTAACACAACTTATTCAAAATTTTATAATAAATATTAGTAAAACAGTACATATATGAGAAGGGAGGAAGGAAGTATCTAATAACGCTGAATAGTATTACTCATACAAAATTAGATTATCACCATGGCCCCCTGTAAACATAAAAGTTACAGTAACTAAATTGCAGTACATTTTAATTAATTAGAATGCAACCTGAATAATGTTCCATATGTCACTTAACAAATTCAGTGTCGATGCAATACACGTCTATGTATATTATAAATTAATTAACAAAATCTAAAACTACTGTGTCGTTCAATAGAACTTAATTTGCTATTTATTACACATGCTATATGTGTAATCAAATAATTGATTTTTTGACACCAAAACCTAAAATAAATGTGTCAAGTAATTTATTAGGGCTAATAATTTTTCCTTTATAAAATCAATATATTTTTGTTACTGAATTTCTTTATATAAACTAATGAATATTTGCCTTATATAAAAGATTTTTATAGTCCAAAGTTATGTTAATGAATGTCAGGCATTTTATGCGTCACGTACGGCCCGTGATTAATAATTAAATCAATCATAATTATTATATGTTTTTAATTATAAACAAATGGAGGATATATAATTTATATTCTACAGGTATATAAAAAATAATTATACATAATTAAAGTATACTGGATTAATTTATTAATAAGTGACATAATTAACTACAGTAAATTCAAATGTATCACTTCTTACTAAAGTATATAAGTGAACAAGTTTTAACTCAATAATACGTTGGATTTTTTTTCAACTTGATATATAAATACTGTTATTAGTTATAACTTACAAAACATAATTTATATTTGAATTAATAAATGTTTCTTTGTTTGTTTGTATTTTATGCGTTTCTAAATCATTCATCCGATTACCATGGAACTTTGATGAGCTGTTGCGCGCTACTCTCAGGATGATTCTGTATTAGTGCAACAATTTTACAATAGATGGCGAGCGAGTCGTTTCATTATATAGACAATTGGAAGCAAAGACGCCGTCCGTAATTTCTGAGACCTTACTTTGATAACCCGCTAACATTCGTTTGTTTGTTTTGCATGATATGGAACAAGTAGACAGATTTAGTTTAATTTATCGCTTTAGTAGTTTTTTATTAGCAAACAATCGTCATTGAAATTATAACATGGTTAGTAGGCCGCCTGGCTAGCTACCACCCTCAAGTTGAAAATCTGTCACCAAGTACCAATAGGTGTGTTCCGGCAACTTCCGTGTTCCGTGTTCCGAACTTGAAAGTTAGTCTTCGTTAAGGCTTTGCATCTTGGGCCACATCGTAATTTAACATTAGGTGACATTCTCGTTAAATGCTAAGCCTATCTTTATATATATAATAATTATTCTGTGTGTATGTAACTGAACTCCTTCTGAACCGATTATGATAAAAAAAATTATGTGTGTTTGCGTGGATCTCTGGATGGCTTGGATTCGCAAATGGACCAGGTAGATGGCGCTGCGAACGAGTTCTAGTTTTTTTTTAATTGCAGGCAATTCTATTATCGGGCAGGTCGTCTATCAGGTCCACCAGTAAAGTATTAAATATCAAATATCACGATTCCTTTAATTTAATGTTAAATATTCAGCGTTAACTGTATATATATATATATATATATATATATATATATATATATATTCGATAAGCATTAACTGTTTTTCTTTTCTTAATTACATTATTTTAAATATCCAATCTTGAAACCAAATTTTACTAAACAAACTATAACGAAACATTCTAATTGTAAGAGGTATTTTTAAATTAGTTCAACAATATGAGCATTTCCCACGAAGAGCATAATTAAGTACCCGCTAGTGTAATTATAAGCTTACGTAGCAATTTACTAACACGGTAATTATTGTTGGTTAAGATTGACCGCATGTTACGCACCATTGAGTAAACACTGTGTAATTAAATAAAATCAACCTACTTTGATAATTTCATGAAATTGTTTAATTTAGCCCTTCGTTGAAAATGGAACCATTATTTTTTTGTTTTATTTGTTGTATCCTTGAATACTTTACTGATTACAGTACACGTAACTCCTCAGAAATACCGTTTGTACTAAACATATTGTTAATGGAATAAGCAATGCGGAGAACACTTATATAATGTTCACATCCAGAGCCGGCTTTAAGGCGGAAACATCTGCCAGAAGAGCGACCGTTTTTCGAAATTTTTACTACAGTCCCACCACCAATCCACCTTTTTGCCTGGACCCTGAAAAGCGATGACCAAACCAAACGAAATAGTGGGATAACTGGGATAACTAAGGCTATTGTGCTATAGCTAAAGTGGTTAGCCATGATGCGTTGCGTTTCCAAAGGACACCATACACATAAAGGCCGTAGTTACCGTGTTTATGTTCGTTGTAAAATTTAATTGTAGGGTATAAAATATCTAAACATTATTTTTTATTTGGTCTGCTATTCTCATATTTTACTGTACTTATTAAAAACTTTTTTTTTAATTAAGGTTTATTAAGGTTTTTAATTAAGAACTGTAATCTAGGATATTCCTTGTACTAGTCTGCTACGCCATAAAATGGAATCAGGTTTTTTTGTTTATTGTAATCACACATATTGCACTTAGATTATCGATGCAGAAAGCAAAACTTTTACAAATAAAACAAAAAACTTTTAACAAAACCATCAATATATATAGCATTAGTGGAAGACCGAAGAAATTATGGATTGATCGTGTGAGGAATGATATGTGTATAAAAGGTGTGACTGTCATGACAGTTGATAGAAGAGAACATGTTTTGTCGACCCTACTTAGCTTGGTATAAGGGCAAGAAAAGGAAGATTAATTCTTCCTTAACTCATATCTATTGGTAATATAGTGAGAGCGAAAAAGTTTTTTTTTAAATTAGCACGACATAGTGACGTCTCTATACCTATCTGATGCTAAGCATAGTGCAGTCCAACAACATCGGCGACCGCCAAGGGATTTACAATTCATCGCCAGACGTCGTTGTCATGCCGGCATGTTCAAAAGTCTCTTCCCATTATGATCAAAGGACTCCGTGTTGTACGAAGGAGGGAACACACTAGCTAGTAAACAGTTCCACAGCTTCACAGTAAGGCAAAGATATGACGAAATGAACTTTTTTGATCTTGCCAAGATGAAGGTTACCGTAAAACTATAACTCCGGAGCCGAGCGCATGTTGTTCTGTTATGAAAGGGAGAAGAGGAGATTCAGTTGCACAACCCTTCAGAACACACACCATGATACAGATGGTAGAGCACGCTCAGTGAGGCAATGTCCCTATGCATCTGAAGCCGCTCAATGAACTTTGTAACGTATGTGGGCAGCCCGTCTCTGTAACTTGTCAAAGGCATCGATACAAAGCCGAACTTGTGCCTTGTAAAACAGATACAGCTAACCGGGCATAAAAAATAGTCACACCCTGTTCAAGAATCCTAGTCTCGAGATGTGGCGAAGATGACACTCTCGATGTAATTCCTGAAATTAAGGTCGCTGCGAATATCCATAACTAGGATATTGAGGCTGTGTATACATAGATACAAGATACAAACTAAAATATATGTGTTCTTACTTAAAGACATAAAATCAAAGGTATATCTGTAACTGGCCTTGGAAAATCCGTTCATGACCGGATACTATATCGGTTCAAATAAAGCATTAAATACACAGAGAATGTGTTCTTGACTTTTAAAATGATCGTACAAAATTTTTGTTACACATCCGTATTACAACATTTATTCACATAGACATATTATGATTCATAAAACTACAGCGGAATATTTAATTATGTAATTTTTTTTTTATTGTCGATAAGGAAACAAATATAACTCTTTTTTGCTGTCTGTGAATGAGTAATGAAGAAGCTGCTCTTATCATTAAAACTATTGGACAGATTTATGTGAAAATATGTTAGTTATTAGCCCATTTTCCAAGTTAATATGGATTACTTTTAATTTTGGCGAGAAAAGGAGTTTTTGCATTATTGGGAAAATACACCGAAATAGCTCAACCGATTTTTATTAGATTTTGTATAGAGAAGAAATTTTAAAGGTACACAAAAATGTTATCGGACTCCTGGCACATGCTAATAAGTAATACAATATTTTAAGGTTGTAATGGGTTATAAGTGGCCCTAATTATTTTCTTTTAGTCTGCTTTCTTTATGAAGGAACCTAGCTAACAGCAGCCCACAATCTCCCACGAGTGGTTTCAAAAAGTTGTTATGTACGCAGCAGCCACACCCTGGTAAAACATGTTGACTCGTGGGCCAAACCAAATTGAGGGGGTCCTACGGAGAAGTATCAAGATCAAAAAATTCAATTTAGGCCCCAAAAAAGCACTTATGAATGTCAAACACTAGTACCGATTCGGAAAACATCACAGTCATCGAGTAGAACTGGCAAGGAACTCGATCGGGCTTATCTTTTTTTTATTCCATTGTTTATAGTTAATAATCATATTAATAATTTAAAGGATGCACACAGAGAGAGTCACTTCCAGATATTACTATCATTCACATAATGATCCACCCTATAATAATAACCTATTTATAGTAAAACCTGCTTGACATGGTCCTTGAACTAATTATCTGGCAAATCAGTAATGTGCTTTTGAATCTTATTATAGAACCTAACACTATTACCCAAAGAAAGAAAGTCTAAATCCCGGTACGTCAAATTTATGTTCATTTCTAGTATTAAAACTGTGCTGCTCTTTGACAAAATTTAGCGTGTCAAAGTATAGTCTATACATAAGTCAAATTTTTATTGCAGTTACTCCCCGTATGTATACAGGTCCGTTTTGGCGGTGAAGGCACGTCACAGCTGATAAGCGCTCTACATTGGCTGACCTGGCAAGGCAGCAAGGGATTGTTGAAGACTAAGGGCGACAGTAGAAGTTAGCTATCCTCCTATCGTAGCGGTCTCCATTCCATCGGGTAAAGTAGAAATGGCTGAGACAGTCCATCTGAGCTTGCGCGTTCTCTTGTGCACTAAAATATATCTTGTAAATCGGACGATTTCTTCAAAAGGATAAATATACCTATGAAATTATGAACCTGATTTTAGAAACTGTATTTATATACTTATACGTTTAATGTTGTTTCAAGTGTACGTACCGGCAATTTACCGATTTCAAATATCGTACGAATGAGTGACATCGACAATCCTATGGGTACACGGAATATTTCGAAATGAAGCAATCGATGCGAGTTCCAATCACTCCAGTCTGTGTTCTAGTTAGGGAGAGAATCATAACTCTGTTTGTGATTAGATTATATGCTCATTTCCATAAGTGCATTGGTCTACCTATCACGTAGGTGCAAATCATCCCCGGATTCACCTGTACAACCATGATTGGAGTAGCGAATCCAATTTATGAAAGTTTGCATATAATCAGAATATTATGTTTTGAACACAGGCAAGCGTATCTATAATTAACGTAATATCGTATTAAGTTTTATTTCTCTGTATAACTGATAGTATTAATTTGGTGGTTAAAGAAAAATGTATGTTCTAATATTAATAATAGCTAGAATACTAATACTGTTTATGATTTGTTTTTCTAAGGGTACTCAAGTACATCAAAATTCGATCCTCTTTTATGCTGGAAATAATATTGTATAGGTACTACAAAAAATATCGAAATGCTATTTCAATAAAACCATAATATTTTTTTCATTTGAAAGAAATTATTATTCTATTATGGAACTACTAACAGACAGATATCTATCATAATATGGTATTGTAATATAGTATTTTACAAAGCTTAATTATAATAAAAACAGATAAATAACTTGTATTTAGAAGAACTACTAGAAGTATTATAAAATAATATTTTAGCTAATCCCGGTCACGTCTCGCTGTAGATCAGTCTAATAATTGCTCACTACCAATTTTCATTGATCTATCTTCAACAATCACAGATTCTTAAACAAACTTCATCCTCTTTTTCACCACCTTAGGGATTGAATTTCCAAAACTCCTTCATTAGTGCTCACCTACAGTGTCAAAAGAACCCGCATGCAAATTTTCACGGTCCAGTGGTTTGAACTGTGCGTTGATAAATCAGTCAGTATCTTTATATAAAGACTAGAGCTTTGTCCAGGGCTTCACTCGCGTCATAGTTGAGGTATGTCCTATTAAATGTTTTTGACTGATAGATGTCGTTACTTGCATTATACACACCTTCACCCCATTTTTTGCACACTTAGATATTGAATTTGAGGAAACTATGAAATAAGTCTTTTTTACTTTCCAACTAAATTGCAAGATACCAATTTTCATAGATCTATCTGCAAAAATGACGGATTTTCATACAAACTTTCATCCCCGTTTTACCATCTTATGAGTTGAATTTCCAAAAATCCTGTGAATCCTCATCTACAGTATAAAAATAATCATAAGATAACAAGTTGTCATAATAATAAACTCAAAGAACTTTTACCTACAGCTGGTCTTACTGTGTTAAGATATACGAGTACATGTGTGAATGACGTCTATAATAGTTCATTCTGAAATGTAAACTGAATAAACTTCATTTGATTTCATTACCTAAATTCTATCAAGACGCTATAATCATAAAAATATATAATATTCACTGTTCCTGATGGTAAGCACAGTACAGTCCAAAAACAAGGGCGACCACCGAGAGATCGGAAGCCCATCGCCTGCCAGTAATGGCCGGCGGATCCCGAAACGCGACAAAATAAAAGTAAACCATTTGATGAGTTTATCACCATGTGTATAGTGATCGCGACCAAGTCCGGTCCAGATCCCTACCACACCGGAATACGACATACTTAAACTTGCCACTATGGCGCGTGTTACTTAAATCTGGCGTATAATGATCACGATCCAATCGGACATTATTGTCGTCTACAAACTAGTCAAATTAAGAGATAAAAGAAAAAGACACAAGAACAAAGGTAGTAATTTTAACATAATATTTTTACGTACCTATATAAGGGAATCAAATTAATATATATATATAGCAATCTTTATACTCAATATAAAATGAATATATAGTTGGTTCGCCTATCGAGCAGATGTCGCAATTTATAGTACACTGAACTGAACTGAACTTGTCACATGCTAGGCGAAGAAGATAAACAGCGTGAGAAATCTTCGAGAAATATGATGTCCTAAATGCTGCGAGAGCGAAAAACTTTATCCTTTTTTATCACAAAATTATAAATCATGTTGTTTGGTAACGTCGAAAAAGCACGAGATCATTTCAAATAGGAATTTACGTTCGTTTATATCATGCAGAGTGCAATGCTTGTAATCCGTGTTCTGCCTACCGATTAATTAATTGTACTGTACGTGATATGTCAAACGTCATTTATTTTTTCAACGAATATAAACATAGTTGACCATAAATCTTCAAGTAATGCAAATGAATCTACCCACCAATCCACCCATGTAGTTAACGTGCTGGAATTTTTTTGACTTAACTAATGGAAAATGCAGCGGCATTATATAGCCAACAAGTAATAAGAGTTCTGTGATCTGGGAACCGAAAAATAAGGAAGAAAAAATTACCAATCAATTTTTACTATCCACATTTTGTCTTATACAAATATATTATTATAACATTCAGAGATAATTAATTTCCTTTTACTTGTTGATTGTGCTAAGCATTCCCGTCACGAAACAAGACAAGCTTGTTACAGACTGTTGCTTAGCTCCGATATGAGCTGACTGACTGAAAGACTGATTGACGTGCAACGCGTCCTAAAATAATAGTCGCCAAATGAACCGGGGAACGGGAAGCACAGCACCGACCTGATTCGAATGCATTATGCCTCGCTTTAATTAAAACAGTTTGTGCTGTGGCAAATAATCTATGTATATTGTGGAAATATTTACAGTACACGATCGTTGTAGGCTTATGAAGAAAGGAAAGTAAAATATATATAAAAAGTGGATGGGTAAAGTTATTTATAACCGTTACTCGTTCGAAGCTATATATACGTCTTTGAATAGTCACACTCGATGTTGTGTGACGGTTAACATCGAGTGCGACTATCTTCACCACAATAAAACAGAAGGTTTAGCAGGCAACTTCATAGCGTAGACTTTTTGTTACAATGTGTGCGCGTATATCAACGACGAACAGTGGTTGTCGATAAATCGCCTGTTTGTCCCTCTATTCTTGTATTGAACATTTTTTACGTTTTTACCTGTTTATAATACAGCGTTCAACGCTTATGTTCAATCACAATCTCGCCTGATCTTTGGTGACAATATGGGAAAAATCACGCTAAAGTATAAAAATGATCTGGTGGCTTATACATCATTTAAATTTAGTAGAAATATACAGAATGAATTTTTAAATAATTAATAAGAATAATATAACTATTATTTTATAACTATTTTA
This sequence comes from Saturnia pavonia, assembly GCA_947532125.1. NCBI lineage: Eukaryota > Metazoa > Arthropoda > Insecta > Lepidoptera > Saturniidae > Saturnia > Saturnia pavonia. The sequence continues at coordinate 13,794,530 of OX383900.1, read as the reverse complement.
ATTTTTTATATTAGTCTATTTAATCTATAATTATTAAGTATAAAGGAAAATATATTTTACCACTTATTTTTAACACAGACTGTATACATAATTTACATGATAACGTGCACAATTTACGCAAAGATTTAATGCTATTCTTGAGTACAATTTTCTAGCATTATATTTGAATATTGTTTTATATTAAAATTAGCTCCAACACGATATCTCCATAGATGTAAATCTTGGTTAAATAATGGTATGCACCAACGTGAAATCACGGTGCTATTTGCTAAGGCCAATCGATGCTGATCTACTATTAGCCACCCACTGTGTTGACGAAGATTTATGCTATCCAGCGCTGGTAAATCTACATCCACATACATATATATGTACTGTGTATGTATATTATACGTATAGAATGGTAAACAATTACGATATGTATCAGTTGTTGCTAATTCTATATATATTAAAGGAGCAATTTTCTTCATAGATAAATTTATTACATTATTTAAAGAGAAATAGGGCTCAGATAATTTTTCTGTAAATTTCGCTTTACGTATGGCAGACAGACTGGAGAAATACCTCCACTCTACAAAAGATCGCTACTAAATAACCTTATGGAATATGGAAGAAAGAAGATTACACGGGCGTGTTGGTTTTTAGTTGGAGAGTTTGCCGAATAAACTGAACACGGATGAAACCGTGGGGCACAGCTAGTAGTTAAAAAAAATATATTTATAGCTGACCTATCAACTTTCATGGTGATCGGTAAAACGGTTTTGGAGTTTATCAATCTCATATATACAATACCAACATTCATCCATATACCTATATATATATGCAGAAATCTTAACAATATGATGAATAAACCTGATAGTTGTGATAGTCGAATCGAAATATCAAAACGTTTATTTTCAACCTGAATTTTGTTTTCAATATTGTCTGCTTCTGTTTCTTTTCCTCATAGAGATCGATATGATAAGTGCTTCTAAAAGGTTAAAAAAATTAAAAGATGTCAATAATAACATCATTAGAATTTTATTTGGGTTTTTGTTCCTTCATATTACTAGAGTTTAATACTGCACAGTGCACTTAGCGCTAGTCGCGGATTGCAAAGTGTGGTCTCTTGAAACATGCATGCCAACGAATAATGACGAGCGGTGACACACGCGTGTCTATGAATAAACGTCTACATTACTGCGCCCTTTTATAAAACTAGTTCGAATAATCCCCTGGAAAATATCTGAATATGTGCAAAATGTTACCTAAAGTTGACTACAACCTTCCTCAAGCAATGCTATAATGTTGCTGGCTGTTATCATCTTATCAACGATTTTGAAGAGATATGACGGTATGAAGACTTAAAAATATCAAATAAATGGGACAATGCAGCAACCATTATCTAAAAGAAACTTTTATAATACGTCGCCACATGAAAATAAGGTCATTTATTGTATTAACATACTCACACTTTATATAGAGCATATACCGCTTTATTTTGCTCAATTATTTTAAAATTCTTCAGCGATTGAGCTTATGCAACAATGTTAGAAGAATACTCAGTCATTTCGAGTATCCTATTACACAACATTCATCACGCACAATGTTCGCAGATTTAAAATCGACGTATACTTGTAATGCCTTGGGACTTTAACAGTATACCCTTGGATCCTTTAATTTGCATGTTTTCCTTGAATAATATCAAATATCAGCGCTCGAACCGCATCATCGTGTTTTGTATCGGACCCAAGTTATTTTACTTCGACGTCTGCCATAATATAAAATGATCGTTATGTGACGGGAGGAATATAAATTATTCATGGACACAAAATCTTAATTACAAAATACATTATAGATATATATTTGCTAAAAGTTTTTTTTGTTTCTTATTCGAAATGTAACTTTGCTAAAGAATTGTGTAAAAGAACCGTTTATATATTTTCGTAGTTTTTTTTATAGCCTATCAATTGAGCACTGAATAGGTAAGCCTCTTGTGTATAAAATTTCATAAAAAACGGACAAGCCATTTTATTTCAAACAATGTGATCAAACAGTCCGACAAAAATAGTTATTGTGATATTCGTTGTGTCCTTAATAATTAGAAAAAAATACATGTACGAACAGAACTACAGTCAAGATATTCAAAATATTGGTAATATTATAGGTCTAAGGATAGTAAGATTTTGTTTTCTTTATATCAATATTTATAAAACCGTGCATAAGTAACTTTAGATACTAACGTCGAAAATAATTAATAAAAGACGCCAATGTTTTTCCCTTTGTTTTTCTCATTATTTTTCTGTGTGGAAAAATATAACATTATGCATTGTGGCTTTCATTATCAGAGTTATTTTAATAACGAGCGAAGCATGATACTAAAAAAGCTATAAAATGAACAAGGGAAATTAGAAAAAGTGCGTCCGTCCACATTAGTCAACTGTCGCTGCATCATCATCGCGCTTTTTATCATCATCATCTGAACCGAAAGACGTCCGCTCCTGGTCAGAAGCCCCCTAAAGATCGCCCAACTGTACTTGAAAGCCAATCCTCTTCCTAAGCTAAGAGTATAAAAATCATCCTTAACATTGGATGTGTTTGTGGATAAACGCTTCATAATATTAAAAAATAAACTTTGTACAAATCAACAAAATAATCCTATTTTAGAAATATAAGGAGACCAATAAATAATTATTTTAGGAACCTATCTTATCTCATACCCCTTACTACTTACTCCCTTGACTTTGAAACAAACTTACCCTCAATTTTCATTTTGTAAATCTGGATTCTGTCCTGGCACTATTCCAAAATTTTAAGATATGGTTTACGTAAGCTCTTTATACACATTTAATTTACAGTGTATTATATTAATTTATTTAAAACTTTCGAATATTGAACAACAAAGAATTTAATAGAAGTTATTTTGATAGGAAATAGAATAATCATTATGAATTAAACGAAACTATTACAATCAAAGAATAAAGGCCACAGTTGTCTATAAAATTAATAACATAATAAGATCAACTTCTATCTCATGTCAAAATCGGATATTATTTGATCGTATTCCTGTTTCTTATTATTTGATCATATACGATACTATTCTAAAATAAGATTATGTTTGATACAAGATACATGTAAAGATCTCAATAAACTTATTTTAGATGATTTGGTAATCTAATTCCCTCTTCTTCTTTTCACAACAGAATCACACGCCAGGGCTTTGGAGTCAGTTTTACGATAACATCCATCTCGGCACGACCTAAAAAATTATCTATGACTTATCTTTGTAGGACCGTAAAACTGTAGAACCATCTCCCGGCCAATCTGTTCCCTCCTTCTTACAAGAACGGGTCCTTTAAGCGTAACGTGAAGAGATATTTATGCAGGCCGGCATGACAGTGGCGGCCGCCGATGGATTTAGATCTCTTGGTGGTCACCGTTGTGTTAGAATTGTACTATATTACCATCAGAGACAGTTCCGGCAATAAGTCGGTAAAAAATCTAAAGATACTAGTTTTAACCTAACTTCAAAAAAAGGGGGAGGTTATCAATTTGACTGTATGTTTTTTTTTGTTAGCCTGTTACGTGAATACTCCGCCAATTATGAATTGATTTTACTTGATTCTTTTTTTTAGATAGGTCATACCTCAAAGGTGGGTCATATGAATTTTAGCGAAATTGATTCAGCGCATAACATTTGGCTTCCGGGTATTCTCGTTATCGGGATAATTAAGTAACGAAGTAAATATTTTTTCAACACATTTGCTCAAAAAATGCATTTACGAAGTCTGTATACATTGTTCGAAAGTTAAAAATTAGGCACCATACAATCCGTTGTATGTCCGTGTGGTAAAAATTTTACGTGGCGCTAGGGCTTTTTTTAATGCCCGCCTGGCTAGCTACCACCGTCAAGTTGAAAATATGTCCCAAGTACAAATAGGTGTGTTCTCGCAGCAGAACTTGGTAGCCAGTTCCTCCACTAGGCTTAGCTTACCACTCGGCCTACATCGACACATAACATCTGGTGACATTGTGGCTAAACGTTAAACCTATAAAAGATTTTTAAAAATATGTTTATTATGATTGATATGTTGTAATTAAGAACCAATTATTTGATTGACGAATAAATTGCAATTAGCAGAAACTGGTTTTATTGAACACAGACTCTACTGCTGTGACTAATATAGTAAACATATTTTGTAATTTTTTAATGATTCTAATAACTTTTAATATTATTTGTATTGTTGAACCTATGTCTCTTGTTTATCATAAGGGAAGAAACAATGTAACTTTGTTATGTTTATCAATATAAACTAAAAATACAAACAATAAATTTAATTACTAACATGGGATTTTATGGATGGATTGAATATTTGAATTACAAATAGTTTTGATGGTATGTTAGTTCAATGCTGGTGTGATTAAGAACTTGTTTATTGACGTTGATTTGCATCCTACAATGCTGAGTGATAGGACACGACTCGATCGTGATCACCTTACACCAGGTGTAGCCTCCTACATAGTGGCACACTTAGGTTTGTCACGTCAGCCGGTGTATACCCAATAATCAAGTGGTAGGAATCTGTACCCGACTGGATTGTGACCACCATGCATGTGATGATAATCCAGTCACAATGACTATCTTTTGGTTTATCACTTTTCGGGATTAGCGAGTGTATATCCAGCTGCAGAGATGCTTGCCTGCATGACAACGATGACCGGTAATAAATTGTCGATACCTCAATGGTCAATCTAGTAGATATTCGTAGCAGTGTGATTATTGAATCCTTACTCATGACCTAGTGTCTCTACTGTTGACTTTACTATTGACCCGCACTATTGTATTGGCACTTTAAAAGGCGGCCGACGGTTATGACACGGAAGTTCTCACTTGGATCATCTGATCGTTTATATCTCTACAGATATTCCGTAACTATAAGATGATACTTTGCTAATTTGGGATCGCTAATGACGATATCAAGGAAAATGCTGTATCTCTGACAAAAGACTGATATTATATATTTATCGGAGTATATTTGTCTGATGTCGCTTCGACATATTTATATTTGTAACAGTTTCTACAATATAAATACTCTTCAATATTTAGTTATAATAGATCTACAATTTTGAAACAAATGACGTTCCAATTGTTTTTCCATACAAATAGACGATAGGTACATAGAGGTACACTATACATAGACTCTCGTTACTGTACTGTACAAATATGAGCAGAGCATACGTGATGGGAGGCGCTGACCTGCTTGCATGTGAATAGAATCGGTGCATGAGGTAACGAGAAGGCGGTCAAGTGCCGCACATCCCGAGTGTTAGGATTTGCACGAATATATTTCGAAATTTCGTTTGCTGGAGCTCTTAAAACGTCGGTAGAGTAATGCTCAAAGATAATTTCACTAGCATTTTCCTGAATATTCTGTTGATTTTTAGATTTGCTTTTATTTTTCTCACATGTAATATTTACCTAACTTTACAATTTTTACATGTATTTTTAACTAACTGTGTCCCACGATTTCACCCGTATTAAATAATTATATTCAACCAACTCTCCACCGTACCACCGCCAATGCCCGTGTACACTATCGTTGTACTCACTTCTCGTACTAACGTTCTGCTTGCACGATTGCTTAATGTTCACGGTTACCATTCCGCTCCTTAGGGTCTTAACCTGAAGTTATATAACCTATAACCTTTCTAAATAAATAGTCTATAAAATAAAAAAGAACTTTTCAAATCTGACTGGTAATTTCAGAGATTAGCGAGTTCAAACAAAAATCTCTTCAGCTTTAAAATAACATTAGATTAGATAATCGATTTACTTTTATCAATCAACGATAATATTTAAATACACAGTTAACTCTATTTATGTAATTATTTACACGTGATATCTTTACCTCCGTTCATGTGTGTCACATTCGTAACTATTTTGCTTATTTTTTACCTCGGAAAACACGAATTAATAATATTCAATTAAGATGCGGATTCATAGGGGCCGTTGAAATTATTGATTCTATTGTTCTTTTAGCATGTAAGGAAAGGGGAAAAATGCATGCTTCGTGCGCATCATGTGACGAAAATACAACATGATGAAGTTAGCCATCAATAATGATGTATAGAATTTATTTTATTGGCTTTTTTACAGTGTAAAAACAATTTAACGATCTGTCACGCGCGGATAAGTATACACAATTTTTTTTAATGTGTTCGATGTGGAATCTTTGAAAAACTCCAATGTATGACCCCTCCATACTTAAACTCCAGATCCACGCCTGACTCAACCTAGCTTTCAGCCCACGCATCAATCTCTAATAACTGTGTGAATATGCCAATTAAAACATCTGTGATCCATCAGCTATTCCTAATTCATAAAAGATTTCAATTCATGCGCACATCTTTAGTAAACAAAAGCAAACTTACGCCCTTGACTTTTCCATAGTGTAAGTCATCCGAGGTTATTATAATAATGATATTATTATGCAACAATTTTCAATTGAAACCTAGGAAGAGATTATTGAACGTGTATAATTAATAATATTACTGATTCACGATCATGATTAATCGATATTTAGTAGCTTCAAGTTTGCGCACTACGTAATGAAGTAATCAACGTTGAATTATAATAAATAAAAATCTATACTAATATTGTAAAGCTCTAAATATTATTTGTTAATTATTATTTTTGCGCTAATCTTTAAAATTATAGCGGTCATTTACAAAATCTAGCTTAGCTAAGTGTTTGCTAACATACATTAAATTGCCAATGATGTATTAATAGAGAAAAGGCAAGATTTTTTTTTAAACTAATTATCTGTAACGTAATAATTGTCAAACTTTGTGCTACTATTCAATGAATTAACTTACTTTAAAAAGTTCATGAAACTAGTAATTTTGCAAAGGCTAGAGCTACAAAGTTGTATATCAACATTATTTGTCGCCTAAGCACCCTACAGATTCTCCTAAAGCTCAATACGTAATTTTAGAATATCTATCTTTTAATTTGTCGCCTTTCGGTATCAGCCAATGTATGTCCAATTGCCTTGGAGAAAGACGCTTGCAGGCCCCGACATAACATCGACGAACTATCACTTTATTGTTGCAATTTTGGGAAGTTAGGTTTTCGAAAATGAGGCGCCGATCCCATTCGGGCATCTATCTCGGCTTTACTTTACCCAGTAATCAAGCTGTGTAGTAGGAATCTGTACCAGAGTGGATTTTGATCACCAGGCATTTGGCGATAATCCAGTCACAGTGACTATCTTTGGTTTGTCTCGTTTCGGGATCAGTCAGTGTATATCCAGGCGGAGAGGCTTGCCTACATGACAACGATGACCGGTAATGAATTATCAATCTCTCGGTGGTCGCCATTGTTTTATTATTGTACTGTGATTACCATCAGGCACAACGTTGTCAATGGCCATTCTACTTTTAAAAAAAAAACTAAAAAAATATATCTACTTTTGTTTATAACATACCTAAACTATACTATATTAACAAGTAATGATGAAATAGTACCGTATCGTGTATAATTCCCATAAATCATTCCTCTTTTAACTTTATAGATGACACTTGAAGTAAAAGGTCGGCCACTCGAGCCGCGAATTGATCCTCACGATAACAACTGACATGAAGCTTGACAGGTCAAATTACAAAGTTTGCACGGCGTAATTAAACATTACAATTGCTTGTTTACCGGTCGAGGGACAGCCTTTGTTTATACAAACACACGACGTAAACAACTTATGAAGTTTTTTTTTTTTTTCGCAATGACTATACTGTTAGCCTTAGGGGCCCTGGAGCCTTTGCGGCTTTTACAGCTTTACCGGGCTTGGGGGCGAGCGTTTAAGGCACTCAGCCACGAAAGCTAAGCAACAACATCCGAGGGTGCCAAAGTGGCCGAACCTCGGCCCGGACTGTTGCGCGTATGCAATTAAGTCGCGATCTGACTAATTCCCTATCCGTAATTCGATCTAAACTAACTATACATATATACATGTTTCTTCCCCCTGGGAGGAGGGAAGGAATATGTGTATGTGTATTTAGTGGTCTGAAAATTTTTGTCTAATCTAACTTGGCAAAAAAAGAAAAAAAAAGGTCCCTTACAGAACCTATGTGTGAAAGCTAGTGTCACTTGTAGAGTCACTGTATCGCGCGAGCGGCTGCTTGGCTCAAGGGCTCCATGCCGAGGGATCGGACCTAGGCTTGAGTTGCCGCGGTCGTGGCGGGTGTGCGGAAGCGAAGTTAACCGTACGTCCCCTGCGGAGAGAACGGTGGTTTCGCGGGCGTGGGCGCGAGCACGCATATGTTGCGGGAGCGGACGCGTAAAACTTGTTAGGTTTCTCGATTTCGTCGTCAGCATCGACAAAGAGATTTCGCGGACGGCGTTTATAACGTTTGGCAACGGGTATCGAGTTGTCTGGGACGTAGTTCACGGTGGATTTTACGAGCGGGTTGGGATGATTCGAAGCGCTATCGAAGTATCTCCTGGTGAGATATTTCACATAGCCTTCTATCGAGGGAAGCCTCATGTCCCTGTGGAGGTCCATGTTCCTAACAAAGGCTGGAGGGTCGAGCAGGCGACGGAGAAACCGATTTTGGACTCTTTGCATGCGGGAAAAGTTATGTTTGGACATATGTGCGAACGCGGCGCAGCTATATGTATCGGACGGACGCACATCTTGTACAGTGTAAGCGTATGTCTTAAGGACATATTGCTTACCGAACTGAGCAAGGGTCGCAAGCGGGAAAGGATCCAGACGGCCCTATTCCGGACTATAGTAACGTGTGCGTTGAAGTTAAGCTTCGAGTCAAGGGTGACACCCAGACATTTAGTCTTGGTGGCCCAGGGGATATTCCTACCGAATAATGAGAGGGGTCCTACCGTGCGTGGTAGTTAGATGTATAACTTATGAAGTCTTTTTTAACCTTGTTCAAAGATACTACTCAAATTATTTTGGTACCATTTTTAATGATTCGAATTGCAGTGAAAACATACAAGTATTTTAACATATATTCGTCTCTGATAAAAATTAAATCATATGATAAACCATCTCGATTACCCAGAAAGTCGAGTTGTTAAGCCTGCGGAATATCAATGCGACATGCACATTTTCATAATTAGAATTTGGTCATACTATCGGCTTACAGTATAGAAAAACATATTGAGGAGTGTTTTTGTAGCATGACTGTATGTGGGAAAAATATATAACTATGTATTTCTCGGCATTTGTAATATCATTTGCAACCAAAACATCGTGGGCATTTGTAACCAAAACATCGTGGGCTGATGTTGTGATTAATCCCTCGGGAAGTGAACTTTACTCTGCAATGGGGTATGTGCCCCATTGTGGCCCCAGTGTGGGCTGATATTTATTTTATTATTACATAAGTATATATGAAAAAACTCGAACACTTAGAACTATCATATCACTTAGGTGCAGGTGACTATGAAAGTAATAATTCTGAGTTTCATAAATAATTTATTTTCTCCAGCGGAATTTTTATTCTAGCTCGAGCGCTGATAAATTTCTCTGACAAACTTTCCCACAGGCACCGTATTCAAATCCCTGAAAGAAGCGTTTCTTATGGCTTCTGTTTGTTGAATAACATTTAAATTATAATTTACTGCGTTATTTCCAACAGTAGTCAGTGAATTTTTATAATTCTCATACTTCGTGCGAATATCGTTACAATATTACTCTCAAACAATTGATTTCATAATAGGCCCCTTTGTTAAGCACTATTTATTATACTTTGGATAGGTATCTTTCAAAAATATGTTCGTCTATGTAATTGGTTGTTCTGAATAGAATCGTCAAGACTCAAGTGGTACTTCGATATCCACAATGGATTAACTAACAATGACGCCGGCCTTGATGTATTACATCGGTTCAAACAAAATGAAAGGGGCAAAGGTTATCTACGGATCCCGAACGGCTGTTCTTACCGAACCATTGTGATAACCCCACTTACCGACGTCAGAAGTACCCAAACCACTTATCTGCATCTTCGAATACTAATCGAGTCACGGTCGATTGAATATCATATAAGAATCCTGATTCGGATGCATGTCACTGTGAAATTTAGCACGATCATCTTTGAACTATGTCGATAACTTTGGTTCTCTGTCGATTGTATTCATTACGAATCCTATCCTTCAGAGAAACTCCGAGCATAGCTCTTTCCATAGCACGCTGAGCGACTTTGAACTGGTGGACCAGCCCTACCGTGAGTGTCCACGTCTCAGCTCCGTAGGTCATTACGGGTACGAATACATTCGACAGAGAACCAAAGTTATTGACATAGCTCAAAGAATTAGCAAGCTAAAGTGGCAGTGGGTCGGCCATATCTCGCGAAGAACCAACAACTGTTGCGGTAAACGGGTTCTTGAGTGGAGACCGTGACTCGGCAAACGTAGGTAGGACACCCTCCGGCCAGATGGGATGACGATCTGCGAAAGACTCTAGGCAGATGCTGGATGCGGCAAACTGAAGACATGAGCGCTATGGCGCTCATTAGGGGAGGCCTATATCCAGCAGTGGAATGTTATAGGTTGATGATGATGATGATCTTTAACCTGAGAAGTAAGTGAAACTGAATGTTATAAGTAAATAGTAAAATGTATTCAAGTTTACTTTGATCTAGGATTCATTGCAGCCAAACTTTTTGGCTTGGGATATTTCCTTGCATGCAATTGCGCGAATTGAATCTCTCTATAATTCGAGCTAACTATACATATTGAATATATGCGTATATGTTCATTTTTCTGTTAATTTTTGTCTACGTCTAACTAGCCAAAAAAGTCCCTTACAGAACCTATGTATTTACTGACTTTGTAGTCAAACGTAGAAATTATATAGTGTGCAAGACACAAAACTCCCTAACCAATTTTACTAAAAATCAAAACATTTTCCTTGGATAATTTAATTAACAAATAACTCCTTCTTTATAACTTTAAAACCAATAACTTAGTTCACACAACGTGTAGACGTAGTAGGTACAATAACTTTTACTGACACAATATTTTTACTGATGTTACTTTGTCCAACACTAGTGGTTCGCCCCGGCTTCGCACGGGTAGAAAAATATTTTAAAGACGGATTTTCACACAAACTTACATTCCTTTTTTATCCACCTTAGTAGAGGTTGAATTTCCAAAAATACTTCCTTAGTGATCACCTACAGTGTAAAACGAACCCGCATACATATTTTCACGATGCTTAGCGCCAGTAGTTTGGGCTGTGCGTTGATATGTCAGTCAGTCAGTCAGTTATCCTTTTATATTTATATACATATTATATAACCAAAATAAGGGCACATGCGAGACACAAATTTATTTTAATCCGGATCCAAACAACCCACAAAACTAATTATTTATATATATAACACTAACTCACAACAACACAACACATAAACACTAACTTTTTTTATAACGTCAAATAAAATAGTTCATAAAAATTAATGAGCTCCATAACATCTCTAAAAAGATATTTATTTTTATCTAGAACTATTCATCAAAAATGTAATTAAGTTTGTCGGTGCGAGACTTCAGCCTGTAAACCTGTGACAGCAGATTAAATTCAGTTTTAATTATACCGGTGGCGCGATGGCTCGGTAATGCTTTAGTTAACTCGCTGTTATAATGCCGCTCACATGACCGGGTACCTCAAGACTTCATTTGACAGGGTCTATTTTAGTTATTAACGTATTACTATGTGGGGTAGAGGTAAAAATAATCATCCATTACAAAAAAAAAGTGTACTTATGTACGCACGTACATTTTAATTGTACAAATAAAAGTCAATAAAATGAATTCACTATGTTATCATGGATGGGTAACTTCATCTTGTCGTACTACGTCGTATGATGCCCGCACAGATCTCAATTTTACTCTCTACTATAGGCCGACCGCTGTAAGCGCGACCCTGCTGATGGTTTGCGGGACGCGGGACGGCGGTTGTGCATGGATATACACAGTATTGAGGTGATACCCTATATCTTAACATCAATAGTTTATGCATGCTATTGCTACCAGGACAGATTTGTTATGATAAATAATACATTTAGTACACGTAATATTGTTGTCTTTATTAAAATGCTAATCAAATACTACTATATTGAAACAAAACTGTTCGTGTAACCTTTACCCACAGTTGAAGTGAAACTTTTATAAATTTAAAATAATATATTATCTACATAATTTAACAAAAACACATTAAAGCATTACTCTTGCTTAACTTCATATTTTTTAAACGTAGCGTCCGTAACTCCATTTTCATAAAATAATCTCATATGTAGCAGTCACAAAAATAAAACCGCGTAGGCCCATATGTCAAACGTCTATTGCTGCCGGCGGCCGGCAACAAACTAGCTTATTGGTCGGTCTTATTCCCCTCCCGCATCCCGCTGACCATAAGGAGGATCGCGCTTACGGCAGTGGAGCTATAAATGCGCCAAATGAAGTGGTTATAATTAAAAAAGTATGAAAATAAGATACCCTTACTTTTTTTAAAGAAGACGCTGAATGTTGTGTAAGTCTAAAGTAAAATTAAAGAAAGAAATTTTTATTTACCTATAAATAAATTTGATTATTATAAAAATATATCTACGATTATAATGCTTTTAATTATAAAGCTCAATATTTTTCACTGTGAACTTTTTAATAATATAAATAAAGTCAACAAAATTTTTACTCAACTACGTTATAGTTGATCTTTCATTTATTACATTTTATTAATATCTCTAGGAGTTACAAGTACCTTTTTATTTTACTACGTCCACTCCTGACAAACTTTAGTTCTGAAATATTATAATTTAATACTTTTTGGTGGGCACTTTTGAGTTAAACAGTCATATGAGAGGATCTCCCTAACCTCTACTTTCCAAACTTATTACAATAAATAACAAAGACAGAGATGCCTTTTTAATTTACCTTGGAATTTCAAAATTTTATTTGTAATTAATAATATTGCAAGTTTTCTTTATTGTTATTTACAAATCTATAAATATTATAAAAGTCAACGTCTCTCTGTCTGTCTGTCCGTTTATGTTCTCTTCACGTGAAAACCACTTATCCGATTAACATGTTTTTATTATAATTCTTATCAATGCTATCTGGCCAGTTTGTAGGATATATTTCGTAAGGTAAAGTAACATGCGAAATAAGCAGTGATGATAATAGTGAATCAATTAGGAAAAAAGGCGCATTTGCGACGCTTAAATGGCTTACGCTGAGTAAACCATACGACATATATCAAGTTTATATTTTGCATAATTGTAGACTTTAAGAAGACCTATTATCTGTTTTCTAAGGGTCAGCCTCAATAAGCATTTTTTTCTTCCATCTTAACAGCACGATTGGCGCGTGCGCTTAACAGACGGGTATTCTGTAGTCCACGCGAGCGGATCCGCGGGCACAGCTAGTGTGTACATATAAGTCTGTAAACTTGTTATACATTTTCTGAATAAATATAACAATTAATACCAAAATACAAATGAAATTAAAGTACTTTTACCAAATATATATTTCTGAGGTTTCTATACGATTTAGAATTTTATAAATAGGCTGTTACTAAAAATATTTATAAAAAAATGTATTACCTATAGTAAAAAACTATTGAGATAGTTATAAAAAAATATTTTAAAAAGCTTTAACTTTATCTCGATAAAAAGTAAAAACACACTCATTACGATTCAATTCGCTGTTGAAGATACCAATGATTTCTTAAACAGAACATTAAATTACCAAAATCTAAAGTATACATTTGAAAATCTATTTAATGTAAAATTAAAAATTTAACATTTATTGGGAAGTATAAATATCAGTGTTTATTATGATTACTGACTTGACTACAATCCTTGTGATTTTATAGTAGATTATGTATGTAAATTGCAACGTTACTTGCCATCCCTGCATGAACAAGGCAGGTAAAGTCACCTATTATAGTTTCCGCCGTAACATTCAGTAATTATATCTGCATCTAATTAAACTTACAATGTAACTCATTCGTAATTAAAATTATTTCATAACATCTTTTGTATGCATTACGTTTTTGTGGTACATATTTTAGACGTGTTGTCTATTCGCTCGTTAAGTACAGTGTTAGCCTGTCAAACTTTCTTGTGTTACAAAATACCGTCAAATTTCAATAGCTAATAACTACGACACTAATAATGCAATAACAACAGTTGAAATCGTAATGCATAGTTCATGTCTGGACGTGTTTGTCATGCAGCGTTTGTTTTGCCCATGACGCCATCGGGACAATGTAATCGCTTGCGCGTGATTGTTGTGAATTAGCGTTGTGTAAATTTATAAATTAGTGTATCGTGTAAATGCATTTATCTAGGACGTTGATTCGGATGTCATTGGAAAGAGCTTATGAATCACTACTGGGACTTACAGTGAAACAATAAAAATATTTACTGAAATATATGTAAAAACCAATAATAAATTGAAAAATGCAAAAAAGATTGATGTCGTCTCATATGAGTCGTAAATATGCACGGAATTATAGAAAGCGCAAATCAGAAGAAAGATCGCATCAAAAGGAATTTGAAGAACCTAATAAGTTCAGTGCCAAGTAAATGCGAGAGTTACGACAGCATCTAAAAGGGTATGAAAACGACGTTTTCACGGAAAATCTATGGTGCGGACCTTGACTACGCCTTTCGGTTTTTTTTAACGAGGCGCGGCAAACTTGACGTTGTTGTTCCTGATAGTGAACAAAGTGCAATCTAACAACATCGGCGACAACTGAGGAACCGAGGTCTGATGGACTGACAATCCATTGTCAGTCGTTACTGTCATGCCGGCCTGCTCATGTCATGCGCGTCATGAAAGATTCCATGTTGTAGGAAGAAGAAAACACTGGCTGGATGACAGTTCCAGAGATTCACAGCACATTGCTACACACATACATTGCTTAGTATATTATGTTTGGCGTTTTTTTTTAAACAGAATTGTATCCTGTTCATCGTTATTTCTCTTAGGTGTTTATAATGCGATGTACGGAAAACTAATTAACTATTAATATGTATAAATAGGTATGATAACTTAATCATTCGACTAAAAGCGTTATAATTAAGTACGACATAATAATACATCACGTCATTTGCCTTTACCAAGTTTTGAATATGTGTAGATAGGTGAAACAGTTCAATATACTCGTATAATTATTACGTTGTTTACTTAATAAGTTTAGCTCGCCTACTTTAGATTTAATTATCAGCATAAATGTAGCATATCTGAAACATATTGCATGGAAATTTTAGAAAAAGAAAGTATCGCCGGTTTTTTTTACTGAAATAGCGAAGTTTATTTAAAACTTCCGGTGAACCCGCGGTTCTCCAGGCGTTTATTTGTGTCATAATTAAATTTTTTGTTACCTATATTTTAACAATGCTCATAGCATATCAATTGAGAAATGACATATAATTCCCAAGCACAACATTTCTTTAGTATCAGTTAAGAACTGACATAGGTACATATATTTTTATACGATTTCTAAAAGTATTTTGTCAATTCCTAAGTTAATAAATTACAAAGTATTATTGAATGAAGTACGTCCCTTCTACAAAATTAAAAAAAAATAGGTTGAGAATTAATAAAAAATTAAGTAGCAATGAAAATTCTTAAAGCCTATTAAATAAAATGACAATCTTAAATTTTATGAAAATCAGTCAAACTGTTATTAAATTAAATCCGGACATACAAACAGATAAACCTAGAAAGAGGTATCCACTTATTCACCTTCGAGACTTATTGTTCACGATTGTGTAAGAAACCACGCTGATACACTAACACACACGTAAAGTATGAGTAGTGAGTAGTAGAGAGAGAATGAGAGGGGAGCGCTGAGTCGGAAAGAGACGACCAGACGCGACGCTGACCGCATGGTATAGTCGCGACGTCCCATCGGAACTCTTTTATTCTTTGCCAATCGCGTCATTAGATGTTTCACATAACTACATTTTCAGTATTTATTGTCGATACCTCATATCCTGTAGAAAAATCATACCTCTTAACTAAGAACGAAATGTACAAAAACAAACAAATTAATTTGTCAATACTTTAAATAAGTAGCTATTACACGCGGCTCGCCACATCGGGTCTCGGATAAGCGAATGGGGATGTCGCTAGAATGTTAATTCATCCCCTATTAGTATTCAAGACAAAACAACAACTAATAAAAAGGGGCCACCGCCGGGAAAATTGAAAATATCCGCAACCGTCAAGAAAATGAGCAGGCCTCTTCGTCACGCCGTGAAATTAGAATCGTCCCGTCTTTACGGATTCACGTCACGTGGCGCGAAAAGTTTGTTTACGTTTCCATTTGATTATAATCTAGGCAAAATTTCCTTAACGACCGGCCCATGGCTTTTTGTTATTAATGCCAACGGCTCTATTGTTTCTTTGTGAATTTATACTGTTTTAATTATTCAACGGCACGTAAAAGTACTTGAGTTCCCAATAAGTTTTCAAAAAACATTACATAAACAGAAGTTAATGAAAATGTCTTTCTAAAAAATATTAACAATTGTTAGTTATGTAACAACCAGTCGGAAGTATCAAAGAAATTTTTGAATCAATTAATTGTGATGGCTTCTCGCAAAGTAACGCGTTCCTCAGTCAAATAATCAGAAGTTATTTTAAATATTTTCTATATATATATACTATAATATATTTCAAAATATTTAGACATCAATTTAAAACCTAACTTATATTAAAATAATAATCTGATACTCTGTGCATCGAGATCGTAAACACCTTTATGCAGTTGAATCCGTAAATTAATTAAAACTTTAATATAGTGCAGTTAAATAAAGTTAAAATAGTGCCAGAATTTCTATATGTATTTTCAGTAATATTAACAATAAAATTATACCGCAGAAGTCGTGCGAGATACCTGCGTCCTGCACGCTACAGCAAGTACTACACGCTTGAACTGTGCTATACTAACGGTTTGTTATATATACACTACATAGATATACATATGCATTGAGTTATTATGTACGTAGTAGTAGTACTTCAGTGTACATCTATAACAGAAAATTATTAATTGCTGTCATGTGAACCAAAAGATTCTGTTATGCTCTGTTAGTAATGAAAAAAATCCTTTTTTATTAATTGTTGCTTTATCTAGACGTAACATATTATGTATGAATTGATTTCAATGAAATTAAATTAACAATATAATAACAACTAAGTGACTCATCCGAATATTTCGTACATTATTGAATATACGCATATATATCATGTTAGTTAAACGGATTATTAATAGACGGTATCTCCTATGTGTTAGTCGAATATATTTTCAACAGATGGCATTGGTAATGAAAAAGTTACTTTAATCAATGTTTATACCAAGATCATTAACTTTGAACTGTCAATTTTTCGTGAATAGCGACGAAAATAATAATGTGATTGGAATATTATAATATTTGAACTATTAATTTCGATGTTCCGCCTATCTATCACTCGGTTACGAAGTATTTTCTTATCAAAGGTATTAAAAAATCTGCAAATACTTTAGTATTTGCTGTTAATGTAAATAGTTTGTATTTGGTAGTATTTGTTGCTATTTAAGCAACAAATAGTGCGTAGAATACGCCATGAGTTATATCGTAATATCAAAGACGGGTTTGATAAGTGCATTTGATAAACTTTACACGTTAGTTAATTAGTGTTTCAACCGTCAAATTATGATACTTATATGGTGATCACACAAAAACTCTATATACATTAATATAGTAGCATGAAGAATTTAATCATATAACGCAAGGGAGTATACGATGAATGTTTGGATAAACCAGCTTATTTTCATGAGTACCCAGAATTTAAACCTCAAAACGTTGAGTTCGCAACGATTGCCTAAACGAATTATTAAGCTCATTAGTCTAATGTATCATACACTACATACGGTATGAAAATACTATGTAATTCAGTTATATTAGTATTCATTTCTGTTAATAGGAAGAAAATGATTAGTTTAAATAATTATTCGAAATGTGAGACGTTTTTAAATACTTTTAAAACTTACCTTATTTAGTATGTTATATTTCAGAAGCTGTTGCAAATGAGAAAAAATGAAGTCGCATATAGATTTCTGTTTTTGTTTCAGTGTGAAGTAGTAAATAAGCGTCTACCAGATGTTAAATGGTCTCTGCAGCCAATACGTATTTATAACCAACCTTAGAAAGACCGGAGTCATACATGAGGACAGTCATTAAAAGCTTGCTACTCGTGAGGAATGAATTGGAACGTCTCATGTGCTAGTGTGTGATGTCAACCCCATCCTTCGGACCGGAACAAAGCAGCACAAAAACCATTTTTGCCGGATACAATAATATGACATGCCGTCAAGTAACTTGGGAAATCGAATTGTTTTAATTAATGACCCACCGACGGTTCGGTTTCGGCTAGTTTCGGCCACAGTTTCGGTTTCGCCTTAACTTAGTGCTCGTGAATTAACGCGTGTCGTTCGGCTAACTTCGGGTGAGTTCGTGGCTCGTGTGTATCTCTACACTCTCGTGTGAATCTCGTATTCTATCTTAAGAATATTGTGAACACATTTAAAATATTAGAATTAGTTTTTATTACTTTTGTTCATGTTAAATTGTTAATCTATAGATATTATAAAACTCAACGTGTCTCTGTCCGTTTATGTTCTTTTCACGCGAAAACCACTAATCTGATTTACATGGTTTTTCCTTTAATTAATTTATAATTCATAGATTTATCTGGCTAGGTTATAGGATATATGTTGATACATAAAGTAACATACGAAATAAGCAGTGACTATAATGATGAAACAAACGAAAAAAATACACTTTTGAGGGCAATTAAATGGCTTACGCTGAGTAAACCATAAGAGATATATCAATTTAATATACTACATAATTGGAGATCTTAAAAAGACCTACAAAAAAGTCAGATATAACATATGTCTATCTTCTAAGGATCACCCAAGGTATGCGTTTTTGTCTTTAAATATATGGCGGACGACTACCATGGGTTGGTGCGGGGCAACAATATTTGCGCGAACGTACTTAAATTATTGTTTTTTATTTCATTTAACGTAAGTTAACTATCTGTATATGTAGAAAAAATAGTAAAAATACTTAATATCAGTATATAATAGAAGTCTTGACAGGTCTAAATAAATTTCAGTTCACTATATAACCACATTAATTAAAGATTTGGCTCCTTAAATAATCTGCATTTCGTAAGACAATAATACAATAAGAAGGTTTAAAAGAGTTACGTCACTCTTTTAATGTGCCCTTCTGAATATGCCATATTAAAAGTCCTAATGTGACCTTTACAAGTATGCATATAAGTTATTTGAATTCTCAAGAAAGCTCACTAACGTTTTCAAGACACGACCGTCGATTCATTTATCGGAGATTCGCGAGTTGAATATACATATGACCGGCGCGTCTACCATACCTGTAATTTCAATATCAAACATTGAAATTATCATGTCAAACGTTGATTTGGGATAAAGTATAAATACACGATATGAGGACACATATCGACAGCTCAATAATGACTATGAAATTATGTCTTCTATATATACACATTCATTTATGTTATTATATTATAACGATGGGATAAAGTTTGGTTGTTGGCTCAAAATAACATCGTACAACAAAAGCGTCTTAAGAGTATATTCACAATTTTTCTAAGTTTAGATGAAGAAGTTTTTTTTTCTAATTTGGCCTGAAAATTCTTGGCAACCATGACACCAGTTAATTTGCCATGTTAATTTTCTTATTTAGATACAAATTTAAAATTTTATCTTTTTTGTGTAACTGTTTTCATCGAAAGCTATAAATTCTCTTTACTAAATCTTGTTATTGCACTAATAAAGGTCAGAAAACAACAAGCTCTAAGACGTCTTAATAATAGATAGCTCAACTTACCAGACGATGTCTGGAATTGGCGAACTAATCCTTTCTTTTTATAGATAACAGAAACCCTGAAAGTTTCCGAGAGATGTACAAGACGTTTCTCCAGTCTTAACACAAAGATAACCCTCGTCTTAATCTGTACATTATTTTGAATAGAATTAGAGTGTTACATATCTACAAGAATAATAAAATTATAAATTTATTTTTCTTGGTAAGACGACAATTGTGTATGAGTGGATCGCGACCACCGTACACCAGGTGTAACACGCGCTCATGTGGTACGCTTAGGCGTATCGCGTTCCGGAATCAGCGCGACGTATCACCATATAATGATTTTGTAACAATTATGGCTCAGTGGTAGCGTGTACGACTTCACGTCAATCGACGTGAGTTCGAATCTTTGCAATGAGCCTGAGCTTTCGGTGAAGGAAAACATCGTGAGGAAACCATAGCATGGTGGTAGGGTTTTTTCTGATGCCCGCCAGTGTATATCAACTGCCGAGAGACTAGTAGGCTTGCATGACTGCGACGAACAACGATGTGTTTTCGATCTCTCGGTGGACGCCTTTGTTCTTGGATTATATTGCCCTTACCATCAAGTACAGTACCGATACTTTACAGTGATATAATAAAAAGAAAAAAAAAATCTTAGAGATATACATTTAGAATTTTGTAGACAACAGAGCTTCGAATATTACGTATAATTGTTCAGCTTTATTAATCGATCGTATAATTGAAGGTATTACGTATTTCTCTAACTGGGAAACGGTTTCTCACGATTTTAACATTAAACATTAACTTATCCCGTCGCCATCTGAGCTAGAAGTTCCGTTTCCTTAGCTTGTCGTCTCGTTTGGGTCAAGATCACGTTCAATGTACAATCGCACTAAACTAATTAAACATTAAAAGGTACTAAAGCGGATCTTTCACTGGAACTTTAGGTATTCTCAAATTTTGACTTCCACTTCCTTGTATTTTTTTTAAATATAAATAAATATATCTTTATATCTGTCGGCGCAAAGCTTCATCTCAAAAGTAACGCAACCACTGTCAAGTGATTTTATAAGTCAAAAACATATTTTTAAAGTTTCGGTTTAATTCGGTTACCCTCAACTTATATCGATGAAATCAATAAATACGGATGAAAGCGGCCGCAGTAAATGAGCCAACGATAAGATTTAATAAAAACAATGAAAAATAGTTACAATCAAATTATTCTTCATCTCATATTGCATACAGATACAGACATTATATATAGTTAAGCCAATGGATAGAATATTTATCTAACTTCAGAGCTAAAGTAACACTTATTGACAAGACAAAACCGGTCTGGCAGTTTATGTGGGAACATAAAATCCATGCTTGTATTAATTTTTAATACTCTTCACTTGCGTACATTAATCAAATTGAATAACGCAAAATGTCTCCAATATAATAATCCATAATAGCCATATAATACAAGTTTATGATTTACAATAAAAAACAGAACATGACAGATCTAGTTCCCGCAAAAAAATATTTCTAGCAATCAAAGTCTTTAGGAAAATATGTTATCACTCTTACGATTTCTCAAACATAACCCATAAAATCTCAACTTACAATAACATTAATCCGAATACAGCTAAAGGGAACAACTGACAAACGTACGTACTTGTTTTGCAAAATAACGTTTTAGTGAAAAGGATGATTTCCTTATCAGATCCCTTTCGGAATTCCGTATAGTCTGCCAACTGTGGTAATTTATTCATACAGTTCCAGTAAAACCGGACCCCATTTTAGTATATATTAGCAAAGATCTACAATATTCGCTACTATTGGTATAACCTTAAATATAAAAATATTTGCTAATCCTATGCTCGTAAATAGATACTAAGATTCACACTTTTTATTATTCTAAGCGAATAATCAAATTAATTATGTAACGCCTATCGTATGTTTAGAAGTTGTCACGAAGCACTCTAGATGTCAAAATTATATGAATTTAGATATATTTGCATTTCCATTATGAGAACCGTTGAAGAGATCTGATATTATTCATCCATTAATGGTCGTTTCGTGCACCCGCAAATCTGAATTTCAAAATCCTCATTTGCGACAGACAACTACAAAGTTTATTACATAAAGTATTTTATTTATTTATTTATATCTATATTAATAAATATGTAGTTCTGTTTGTGCTTGTATTTTTCCTTTTAAATGCCCTTATAGATATATTATGTAAAGGACACCGACCTTGAGTATGACATTAAACAAATTTTTGTCTGTCCATTTGTATCTCCGGATTTAACTCAGAAATTGACCGAAGAATTTACCGATTATTATGAAATTGTTTACATGGACAGCTTATGTCATAGTCTAGTCAACAAGTTCAAAATGGCGTCAATTCGAGATAAAGCTCCTAAAAATATGAGCGCTAGCTCATTTGATTCGGAATTACATTTAGAAAAATGAACTTCGAGGATGTATTAGAAAAAACAAACAGAATTTAGTTTTTCGTTAATAACTTAAAAACTATTCATATTTTAGAATTTTTGATGGAGAGGAGGAAATTTCCCTTCATTTATCCATTATTTATAATTTTTATTTACCTCCAAAAATTAGTCTACGCGCGACATTACGGCATTGGGCTTACTGCCTCTGAAAACAGTTTAACACATAAAATATTTTTTATAGTATTTATAATATCAAAATTTGTTAAATATTAATAGTTTTCGATTTATTAACGAGAAACTAAATTCCGTTTTTTTTTTTGTTCATTTTATTTTGTTAATAACAATTGCAATTTTTTATGTGCTATATATCCTCGAGATGCATTTTTCTAAATGCCATTCCGAATTGAATGAACTATCGCTAATATTTTTAGGAGCTTTATCTCGAATTAATACCATTTTGAACTTGTTGACTAGACTATCGCTCCTCGATTGATAGGCTATAACAAATGTCAATAATATTTTTGAATTAAAATCGTTACTTTCGTACTGCGCAATAAACGTATGCGAAACCGTGTAACACCGCTACTATGTATAAAAATATAACTTATAAATAAAAATCTTGTGTGGTACTGTTAGTGATTCTATAATTTCCGAACGGTCGATTGGCGGCGCTGTGGTCGGACAACGTCGGACGGCTCACCTAGTATTTTATAGGTTTGAACTCAACCTCACATAATGTTTAGTAACAATGTGGCCGAAGATTTCGTGTCCGGACACCGCGTCCGGAAACCTTACCAATTGTTGGTTTCCGAGAGCTGCACTTGAGAGCTAGTCCTCTTATATGCTTAGTGTATTATCAACTTAGGCCACATATTCGCTTAACATCAGATGAGATACTAGTTGAACGCTAACCATATAAAAAATGATGCTGACTGATACAGACCAAAATACTTAAATGGTAACGTCTGGCGCCCATATTACATACAGACAAATCATGTTAACATCGCTATTATTCGCAAATTTATAATAAAAGAAACTGGAAGAATCTAATGGTCTCTTTAGATGAGGGAATAGCAGACTAATGAATTTAAATGTTATTCAATTTATTGCGCATGAATAATTCAATAGAGAAAAGAATGTTAACCTCCCTGAAAACGAAGATTTCGGAAAAATAATTAATTACTGTTTTAGCGTAACAATATTAAGGATTCACAGGATTTCAACGATGCTATCAGCTTAAAAGTTGGTAATGTTATTAATTATGTTATTTTGTTTAATTGAACGCGCTAATCTCTGAAACTACCAGTCAGATTTGAAAAAGTCAATTTGCGTATTTTAACCTATTTATTGAAGAAGGTTATAGATTAAATAACTTCAAGCTACAGTCTTAAAGAGCGGGGCATGAACCATGAACGTCAGGCAATCTGACAAGCTGTTAGCACGTACTGGAGGTGAGAACAACAGCTACACGGGTGCGCCGTGGTGTAGAGTTGGTGGAAAAAATTAAACTTGTGTGAAACCGTGAACCATACTAGTTCTTATATATCTCCATTTATTTATTGTTTCTCGGGATCTGCTCTATAGACTGAACGAACTTTCGTTGAAGGAAAACATCGTGATGAATTCACAGCATATTGGTAGAGCAATTTCTATAATCCGCCTGGCTTGCTGCAACACTCAAGTTGAAAAGTATGTTGCTAAGCACCTAGATGTGGTCTAGCAGCTGCACTTGAAAACCAGTACCTCTCTAGGTTTAATGATTTATACGCGAAACCTATAAAGTAATTATAAAAAAAACTTATGCGACGTCAATCTAATCAAACTGAAAATGTAAAGCGAAATATTAATATAAAAATACCTGGTAAATTACAATAACTTATGCGACGCTAATCTAATCAGTTTGAAAACGTAAAATCTAAAGCGGAAAATTAATATAAACATATCCGATAAATTACAATACTTTTAGTTTTTTGATTTTTGTTATATGTTTGATTATTTAAATAAGATATAGGTATATATCACAAATAGATTTATATAATACGAAAAGACTACCTTACAAATTTATAAATCTATTAATAAGTATAACTGATAAAAACATTGTTAAGTAAATAGATTTTCTCATCTTCTTTCTCGATATCTATTTGTAATCTGAGAATATTGACTGCCAGCTAAGTAAAGAGACAGTCGGTAATGGAATAAACAAAACAAAAACAAAACAACGAATGCAAACAAGTCGCATAATAGCTGTTCCCTGGAATTGACTTATAAAAGGAGAAGCAAACAGAGCGGTTGTTTGTCCGCGGGGGTGAACGTTCGTTTAACATACCTACCCTTATTCAAACTGACCAAACAGCTCGTAATTTACTGCACTATCGTTCTAGCGTGTCTTTTTTTAACATCAATTAAAAGGTAAACAACCATTTACGACTGCGTTATTAATTTTACAAGCAGGATATGACTTTTTTAAACTTACAAAATGTTTTTTAATTGTTATCTATACACATATAAATTAATAATAATTTGAATAAGGTTTTTAGGAAAATAAAAATTTGAAAATTTACCCGGAATACAGAAAAAAATTAATAGCGTGTAACCGTCATACGCAATTGAAGTAAAACTTAAATGGTCACCACCATCGCCACCATATTTCCGTAACGGAATTCCGTTGCATATATTGCTGTAACGGACTTTCGTTGCATATATTGCCGTAACGGACTTTCGTTGCATATATTGCCGTAACGGACTTCCGTTGCATTGTCGTCCAGTTACCTCCTAGTCGTGACTAAAGAAGTTTTACTTCAAAAAATTCAAAACCTAAAATTGTGTTTTATTTTGTGTTTTTTCATGAGGTCGAGACTATAACTCTCGATTCGAACGATCAATATGTATAATTCTTATTTTGTTTTGTTCATTATGGTCCTGGATAAATTTACAGGTAAAAATATTCGGGATAGGTGTACTGTGGTCGAGTTATTGTCTATTGAAAAGGACAGAACAACGTCTGCGAGGTCCACTAGATGTATTGACAACAAGCTGACATGGCACTGACTAAAATGAACGCACTTATCATCATTTGTTTGATCGCTATTCTGCTTATGATTCTACTAGCGGTATCCTGCGGTTTCAACCGCGTATAATTTAAAAGAAATCGCTGATTGATGATTTATAATACTTTAATATAGACAATATTTTTTCCGGCGGCGAGGATTATGCGTCGCTACTCACATGCCAGGGCTCGTTCGCGCCACTACACCTATAGTCATAGATCCGAGCCGAGAGTTGAATTATTTTAATTTTCCATTATCTCCCAAACTATGCGTCTATGGTATAAATATATGGTATTACGGACTTTTTTTTTAGATGTACTAAGGAGCAATATTATTGTAATAGTATTCGGGTGCGCTGTTTGTTCCGATTTACCTAACAAGAATATATTTAAGGCTAGCTGAGAGGTGTAGCCTAATGGTAGATAGCCTATACTATTCCTTGTAATTTGGCTATCATATAGAAAAAGATTTTCGAATCCCACAGGTAGTTCCAGAGATTAGTGTGTTTAAACGAACAAAAAACTCTGCTTTATTATATTAGTATAGATTAGAAAAAAAATATACTTAAAAAAATAAGCTTTATTATGTTTTATTTTTTAAGCAAGCATACCAGACATGTTTTCAATGGAAGAAAAATTCCCTCAGTAGTGGGTTGTACTTGATACAATTAAGATAGAAAAAAGGAAATATATCTGTAATGAATAAAAAATAAAAACTTAAACATTATCATTAAAAATACGTATGTCTAAAATTTTAGTGCATGCAGGCAGGTATCATGTGATTACTATTTTCTAAAAAGGTGGTAATATCAAAACGTTTTTAATAACCAAAATCATAATTAGATGATGCCAGAGAATCCCCATAATATTTCTAAGTCATAAAGCTAAAAAACTGTGAGTTACCAAAAAGTTAATGAAATAAACATTCCGGCGACTGTCTGTCTCAACAGTCTGGAACTACCGACGTTTTTACTTAAGCCCCTGTGTACTGTAAGAGACAGAAGCGATGATAAATGTCTCCGCTCCGATAATAAAAACCGTGACAACAGAATGATTGAAGGCAGACCAGTCTACAGACGTTGTCTTTTACCATTTCTTATTCTTAAATATTTCTCGCCGTAAATGTACAGAAGAATACGTTGAGATTTATTTATCATTACAAATATATATGTTAGACAAGGCGAACTGACAATCCGACGCAGCGGGCCACGTAAATACGTTTGCGCTCCACGTTACTGCCGAGTGCCGACTTAACTGATATATTGGATATGTTCTCTACGCGGCACAATCTCTCATACAGTTGTGTATTTAAGTATAAAATCGAGGGTTCACACCGTGTCTCACTATTCACGTTTAAAATATTGATAATTTGTACCATAAATATTTCGCACGGTCGCTACGAAAAGCATTGGTATGAATACAAAATTGATCAGAATTATTAAATAAAACATCCTGCCCGTAGAACATTTTCATGTATTTACTAGGCTAATTAATCTCTCTTATTAATAACCTAGAGATAGAAAATCGAAAAGCTCGTAAAGCTTTATTCCGGCGGCTTCACTTGAAAACCAATTTAAAATGAATGTGTAATCTCACGCATCCTTAATAGTCACTCGACGTGAGGTGATTATAAACAATCAAGCCCGGTAAAGCTGTAAAAGCCGTAAGGCTCCAGGGCCCCTAAGGCTAACAGTATAGTCAGTTCGAAAAAATAAATGGTTATAAACAATTACATTTTCTCAATGTTATTTTACCAGCACATATACTTCGGCTAAACTATATTATAGCCTTCTGAGTTTTGTCCCGTTTTTTAAATATGAGTACGCTGCTGAATGTCACCATAACAAATTTAGGTACAAAATAATATTCCAGTGTTTCCTGTTTGTTGATCGCAAACTCCTCTAAAACTAGATACTAGATGTATTTTTGAACATGAAACTAGATTATTGGATGTTTTTTTTTTTAAACACAAATACCACCAGTTTCTCAAATATATTTCTTATTCCATTCTCTATATGACAAAATAATCGTCTATATTTGACAGAAATTTTGATAATCTATAATGCTTTATCGAAAAAAAATAATAATATTGATTTAAGTATATTTTATAATGAAAAGATATTTTTCATTTTTACGGTTCCGTAGCCATCAAGGTACCCTTATAGATTCGCCATGTCTGTCCGTCTTTCCGTCAGTGGTTTAGCTCAGAAATTCTTAGTCACTAACGTACGTAAACTTAAGTAAATTAGGGATGTTTTTTCTTCTCAACTATCCTATAGTTTGCGGAATATTAAGCTTTAAAGCGCTAATTTTTGTTAGGGTCAAATGTGCGCAGCCAGCTTAATAGTTATATTTGATATATAAAAAAATACTAGTATATATAACAAGGTTATAAGGAAAACTATCAAAGCTGCTAAGTAGGCTTTATAAGTTAACGAGTAATAGTCGAACAACTTATAGAATGTACATGGAGAAGTAAATAAAAAGGAATATTTCGTACAAATTCTTTTGAAAATGACTTCTAAGTCTGCAGATTGTGATGGGCAATTCACTTGACCGGTTTTTTATGTTATGTTATTAAAATTATAGAAAAAATATTTTGATTATATATCAAGCCAATTTCACCGTCAAATAATAACTCATAAATATACTCGTGACCATCAAATTTATCATCAATCTGGCCGTGTAACAAAAACACAGAATTACGTGCTTTATGCAAACTATTCTTATGACTAATTTGACCCGAAACCTTACGGCATGTCAGGGTCCTTCTGCTGCGTTTCATACAAAGTATAGTGGGTGCTGGTGTTATTGTCTGCCATTGTACTTAGTTAAGTGTTAGTAGGCGCGCCGTCATGCCTCCTGTCTGAGTCAGCGCTGATCAAAATGCCTTGTAAGTTCGACTTACGAAACCAGAGAGCACCATTTAAACGTTATTGATACGTGATAAGGAAGTTACTAGAGTATTGAGCAATGACACGATTTGTTAGGCAAATTCGCCGTTGTAAGGAGAGTTTTGAAAGAAGTCGTGATTTCTTATTTATTGGGAGACGTATACAGGAGGATACGGTAATTATGTATGTGAAACACGTACTCAATGTCCTTTGATTTTTTGTGTTATCAACGACAATACATACAAGAATCGAAAGGTACTTTTATTTGCATATACTGTACATGTCTAACAGCGATTAAAAATATTACATCTGAAATATATCATATGCTATATTTTTAGAGTATTCGTTTAATCTCCACCAATATGATAAAGCGAAAGAGTTTATTTGTTTATTAGTTTAAACACGCTAATATCTGGAACTACCAGTTGGATTCGTATAACTATTTTTGTATACGATTGCAAGATTCATGTGGAATAGTGTAGGCTATCTAGGATTAGGCTACACCTCTCAGCTAGCCTTAAATATATTTTTTTGTTAAGTAAGTCGGAAGAAACAGCGCACCCGAACAGCTTTATCCGCGTGGGCTGGCGTAATGGTTAGCGATACGTAAAACGTACGTATAGGTAAATACGTACAAAAAAATTGCGCCTTAGTATATCTAAGAAAAAGTTTGCGATACCTTATGTCTATCTCTTACACATAAGCCACAATAAGGTATTTTATGAAAAAGTTTTATTGAAAATTGAAAAGTTATTTATGAGCATCATTATTAGACATAGTTACTTCATCATCAAGACTATTTTATGGAGATAAACTTCGCTCTTTATAACATGTTGTTTCGACATATAGTTTGATAGATAATGGAAAATTGAAATAATTCAACACTCGGCTCGGGTCTATCACTATAATAGTAGTTGCACGAACGAGCTACGTGACGTGTGACGCATAACCCTGGCTGCTCGATAAAAATATTGTCCTCACTGAAGTATTTGGTCCTTACATATGAAACTGGCGTTTTGTTGAACTGGCCACCTTGATCTCAAATATCTGGCGTTTGGTTAGGAATTACAAGTTCTATAGGCTTGTGTATTTGTGTTTCGAATTTAGTAATTCATTTGTTTTCGCACCATTTGATTTTTCTTTGACATCGTTCTATTCACAAAATGGAAAACTTAAAATATCGCGTTATTTACGAATACGAGTTCCACCGTGGCATCAGCGCTGCAGAAATAGCTCGAAGGATTAATTATGTGTATGGGGAAGGTACTTGTAAAAGAAAGCACAGTACGTTTTTGATTCCAACGTTTTCGTTCTGGAAATTTTTACCTACGAAACAAACCCCGTGGACGGCCGGAGACCCAAGTTGATAATGAAGAATTAAAGGTGATCGTGGAAGCGGATCCATCGCAAGCCACGTCAGAGTTAGCGACAAGTTTCCGTATGAGTGATAAAATATTTTTACTTCACTTGAAACTAATTGGAAAAGTGAAAAAGCTCGAGAACTGGGTACCACATGACTTGACTGAAGCACACCAACAAATACGCATTGAGAGTGCTACGTTACATTACTCAACCGCCAAAAAAACAACATCTTAAGCTATATAATATTAGTATAGAAATACAGTGCAGTTGTTGGTAATAGTTGTAAGATTTTGAGAATGTAAAGACGTCATTCGATTAATTATTGTACTGGTTTGGAGTAATTTTTAACTTACATTATTTTTTATAACTTAACCGCCGTAAGAGTGCATAATAGTCTGCGGGACGCGGGAGGAGAACAAGACCGACCGATAAGCTAAGCTAGTCTGTTGCTGGTCACCAGCAGCAATAGACGTTTCACGTCATAGTACCGTATCGTAGTAAGGCTTATCCTCCGCGCGCACTCCCCGCACTACCAGACCCTCCCGAAGAGGAAACCTCGAGGGCTCTTTCAGCAATCTCTCTCGAGTCTGATGAGGACGACGAAAGAAGATACAGCCCAGTATACAAGTTCCCCAGCATCTCTTACTGTCTTGAAAGTAAAAACGACTACCTTTACCTGAGAGGGCAATGCGATAGGACAATGATTTGTAAATACGAATGTGAAAAGTGTAAATATAAGTTAGAACTTGCTGTTTGCATTGGGATTGTATTTTAGATGTGAAACCAAAAATACGGTAACGATGGTATAAGGCCAGTTGCAATAACATGCATAAGCTATTGATCTTAAGGTATAGGTCTCAATACCGTGTATATCCCTGCACACCCGCGGCTCCGCGTCCCGCAAATCTTCAGGAGAGTCTATAGAACTATAGAGACTATAGAATAAAGGAGACCCCAAGAGCAAAGTCGACCATCGAAAGAAGATTATCTCTACATAATTTTTTCTTTTCGTTCCAGCCTACAAATACGACAGTTAGACCAGCTAGATAGTGAATATTATGTATCTAACAGTGAAACAGTAATTATTGTTGTTACAAATTATTTACATCAACTATAGCAACTGAATTTGTGAGTAAAAGTTAAAAATTAAAATCAGGGAATTAATGGATATCAATAGGTACGAGAATATTTCAAACAGGAAGGTGCATTCAGAGCACGTTAGCGTAGTAAAATAATAAAACTCTATTCTTCACGTCAACGTTTTGAATAAAATGCAAAACGTGTCTGGGATGCAGCCAAAACGGCTCTCTGAACACCTCAAGCATCGAGGGTTACTCCTAACAGGAACAAAATCAATTAGGTTAACAAAATTTATTTTCTATATTTTTTCCTAGTATCGACATTCTGGCAAGGTTAAGAGATATAATATAGTGAATTAAAAATAAATACATACCAAAATATTTGCTTTTAAATCGCAACGCACATTTTTTTCCACGAAACCGCTGGTTAGCAGGAAAAATGTGTCTTGTGCCATTGTAATATTGGTGGCATTTCACGTGCTATAGTATAGTTATTGTGTATACGTGAAGTGTATTATAAATATAACCTGAAACATGCATTTTGGATTTTCACAAAAACTCGCAAGATAGTTCTAACAAAGGAGCCACCATCTTGTTAGACCCAACCCAAAAATTAGTAAGTAGTACGAAGGCTTAAAATATTGACACTGGCAAGTGCTTCTGCGGTGCCAAAGCAAGAAGAATAAGAAGAAAAAACTATACACGAATAATGATCTAAACAAACATTCCTAAAGCAATTGTATAGAAACTTTTTGAATTAATCTGATAATATAAGCAAACAAAGAATTACTTAAATAGAAAAATACTCCACCCATGCCCGTCCGTTGTCCGTAGCTTATTTATTTTGTTTAACATAATATTCTGCGCAGACTACGAATTCACTCGTATCCTTGAGTTTTATTGAATCAAAAGCCTTGGTACGAATGCATCCAGTCTATCGCGAATTTCTCAACTATGTAAATAGCGAAACTTCTCGACAAACAAAGAATATGTATCAAGTTCGATCTTATTTATTCTCATTTGTATGAGCTTTGCTTAGTAAGTTCTTTATCGGTTCCCATCTAAAAGGGCGGTTCTGCAGGCGGATCTTGATTGCCGAAACTTAGAATATAGAGCACAAACTTGTTCTTTGTAAGGCTGACAATATGTAACGTTGCCAACACAAACTATCGAACGGCATTCGTCTGGAATACTCCAAAAAAATATAATCACATATAACATTGCCCCGAATTGTATCTTATTAATTTGTTTACACTACAATTTATGTATATTATGTCATTATATACAATACTAGCTATGCCCCATGGTTTCACCCGTGTTAAATTTATTCGACAAACTCTCCACGACTCTGCAGCCAACGCGTCCGTGTTTATTTCACTTCCCGTACTACAGCTTGCCAGATTGCTTTTTTATACTACAAAGTTCGCAAACAGGCAACGGTCCGCCTGATGGTAAGCGGCTACCGTAGCCTATGAACGCCTGCAATACCATAGGTATCACAAGCACGTTGCCGACCTTGAACCCCTATCCCAAGGAGCTCTGGAAACCCTACACACAGCAGAAAAACAACACTAGGTCATTTGGCTGCGATCTTCGGTAGGGTGGAGGTATTCCACCAGTCGGGCTGCTCCAAGTAGAGAGAAATCTCCAAAGAAATTTCTCTTACCTCTCTTGACGTTCATAGTTACTGCTACGCTCTTTATGTTTCATATCGTGAAGTTATATAGCCTATATTATTCCTCATGAATCTGGCTATCATATACAAAAATAATTTTCCGATTCCAGAGGTAGTTCCAGAGACTGGTGCGTTAAAACAAACAAACAATCAAGCAAAAAAGCTCTTCAGGTTTATTTATACTAATGGTATTAGTATAGGTTATTTTACTAGCTGACCCGTGCAAATATTTCGTACAATATAGAATATAAACTATATAATTAACAGCCGTCATGTTAGTTAAATAAAATGATAATAGATGGCGCCTCCTACATGTTTTTAAAGTATTTATCCAAAGCGGGGAACATAAGTATTAAAATGATGTTTGAATCAATAACTTTGATGAAGAACGAAGAATTAAGGAAAATAAAATTTTGCCACAAAAAATAACACTTTGACAATAATATAAAGAGCTAGTAGAAATACATTAACACTGGTAACATACTATATCAATAAATCTGGTTACTTAGGCTAGGAAAAAAATGTTCCAGTAAATGATCCAATGCTGGACGGACGGACGGACTTTAATCATCATAACAGACCACGATGTATTGGCGATTTTAAACACCGAGAAATCCACAGTTTTATATTTTCCCAATACACGGTGGTACTACAAAAACTGTACGAACAAGAATTAGGATATTTAATTTAAGCGAATTACGAAAAATTATAATTCTCCCAACCTATGAACATCGGATCAACATTCCATCGATCCTTCGAACCAACCATTTGGCCGTGGTGGCTCATTCGTTTATTTTTTTTACATAGTAAAATATTATAAATATGTATAATATACATACATGTATAATATAACAGTCAGTCAAATTTTACGAAAACAAGTAAAAAAAAAAAACAAACAAAATTCTTATGCTCCAAGCAAAGCTCTAGATATAATGCATTGTCACGCATCAACACATTTCCGAGGCGGGGATTAAAACCTTTATAAGGCGTCTGGAAATCTGAAAAGAGGCTTATGCTTTCAGTATTGAATAGAACCTCGTAAAATATTATTTGGAATCCCGATTTACATTCGCGTAATGCTTGTAAGAACGTAACTTTATTGATATCAGCTTTGGTGCCTTTTATTTTGTTATTTCCATATTTATAAGTTCCCACTATACTTTTCATAATTTCAAGACTTTCGAATTACTCTAAGGTGCTTTAGACTTTTCACTACGAGAAGTTTTAGCAAAGATGGCTCAGTAGTTGCGTGTATGGATACAATGACCCTGAGCTTTCGGTGGAGGAAAATATCGGGATGAAATCATAGCCAGGTAGAGCATTTTCTATAACCCGCCTGGTTAACTACCACGTTAGTTAAAAATCAGGTAATCAGTAAAAATCAGTCGCCAATCGGTAATAGGTGTGTTCCCGCAGCTGCACTTGAGAGCCAGTCTCCCCACTAGGCTTAGCGTGTTACCATCTTGGGCCACATCGTCACTTAATATCAGGGGATTGTGGCCAAATGGTAAATTTATAAACAATGAAAAATATAGTAAGTAAATAGTAGGTGAAACTACTACATTTTTATAGCACAGAAAAATTAGGCAAAATTATTTATTCAAAATGTTTAAGCGTGAAACGAAACGCAGGCCGCAGCTTTTATCTCTTGGAGTAATATAATGTATCCTTAAATAAGGCATTGTTGAATGATTCAAAAAAACAATATCTTACAAGGAATGATAGTGTAAAGATGTTATGATGTTTCTCTCATACCAAGCCTGCGACATTATGCTGCATTTGTACAATCATTATTTGTCTATCGAGCAGTAAAAATATTCCTGTAAAATTTAAAATATTTATTTGAAACCAACTTGTTTTTTGACACCTACAATTTTTTTTCTCCTGACTTGATATAAAAAATTAGCAACCCTAGATTAAATGTTAAATACTAAAAGTGAGAAAAGATACGGATATTTACTATGTACTTCAGCGACTCATTTGAGGATAAGTTAATCACATAAACAGCGGTGACCATCTATCATGTAGATTATCGACAGTCAAGTGAAAACTAGGAGCGGTAACATAATTCTCTAAATTGACTCACTATGACTGACTGTTCACTATACGCATATCGAAGGTAATCTACTCGGGCATGAGTGTCCTCAAACCCCACTTTAGTAATTACATTATTTACATAATATATATATATATTATAAGTGGGTCTAGTCTCAATTGTTATTCAATAATTCAAAACATAAAACCCGCCCCACTCTATTTAGTGAGTGTGTGGGGTTTAAAGGTCTTAAAATTAATAAATATACAGTTTCTTGATAATACGAGTATATACTATAGAACGAAATAATGAAATATTTCCGTAAATTAATAATTTTGCTTCATACATTTTAATATGCACTTTTATATTTAGTATTTTAATACCTTTAATACTTTTAGTCAAGGCTTCTTATGTTTGGAGTGTGTAACCACAATTCGACCAGGTCAATTAATTTTCATTAGTACACAATTGTTTGACTTTTATACACACGTATATACAGATTAAATCTATGTAACTCAAGAGATTGCCCTTTTGTTTGTCTGTACATGCTAATATTTAGAACTATCGATCAAACTTAAAAAATATTTTTTAATCATTATATGGCCTATTTATTGAGGAAGTTCGGCTATATAACTTCATGCTAGACTCGTAAGGAGCAGAGCAGTAACCATGAAAGTCAAGCAATCTGGCAAGCTGTAGGCGAATACGGGACAACAATAGGCTACACGAGTACGTTGGCGGTGGTGCGATGGATAGTTGATTTAATAAATTTAACACAGGTGAAACCGTGGGGTGCGGTTAGTGTTTTATAAATTTAGAACATAATTTGTATGATCTTGAACTGTCTCTTGTCTAATTAACCTTTAATGTCTAAACATAGCATAACTCATTTTTCTCAATGCTTATCAAATGTAGGCTCCGTCTAATTTTACCTGCATGTGTTTAATACCAATGCCAAAATACATAATGCATTTGTTTATTTTTAATAACTTTTCTATCCCATATATTTTGCATCGTTTGCGCAATAGAAAAAGACTTGTCAATAAAAAATATATTTATGTATTATTATTATTATATGTTAAGTAGTACTATAAATATTTTACTATGTTTATTAAAAAAAAGTTGAATTACTCGGCATTTAGCAGATGGAAAAATTGCGTATACTCGTACAACAAAACAACAATTTCTTTGGGAATAAAAAGGTTATTCAATATTTAAAACTTTTCTCTTTTTTAACACAAGTAGAAACAGAAAATAATGGGTTTTTAGAATGATAAGGAATTTTATTTATTTATGATTAACTTTTTTTGTTATTATTCGTTCGTACTTCGTTCGCGTTGATAACAATATAATATTTAATAACAATAAAAAAATGCCTATATTACTAAGGGCTAATGTGCGTGTTCTACCGTTTGTATGGGTTATGTTCCGATGAATTGTTCGATATCATGCCAACGTCTACTTTTCACCATCGCACCGCTCGCCATCCTCACACCTTGGAACCTAAATGGTGGCAGACAGTCCGGTTTCAAAGAAATTTACTTCCGTGAACGCTCTGGATGTGGTATCAGCTCCCAGCTGATGTTTTTCCAGGGTATTACAATATGAGATTCTTTAAAGGGGAGTGAATAAGTTTTTAAATGGTCGGCAATTCGCGTGGTTTGCTTCTGGAGTTGCAAGCGTCAATAGGCGGCGGTAACCGCTTACCATCAGGCTGACCGTATGCTGGTTTGCCACCATCATGGTATAAAAAATTTCTTCCCATTAATGACAGAACTTTTAGAATTGGATCAGTAGTTCCAGATATTACTTTCAAGGAACATATAAAAAAACTGTACCTCTTCATAATAGTCGTTAGTTAGATAGATAATTAGATAGTTAGTTAGAAGTACATAGTTAGATAGATATATAAAATAGAGGAATATTTTTAAAGCATTCACAATTCTTTTCTTATTAATACTATTATGAATAATATTTGTACTACTTGTATAGTTACACTAAGTAACGGTTTGTTGAACAAAAAAAATTATATACCTGAACAATATATATACGAGTTATGTATTTCAAATATGACTAAACATCATTACTAAAGAGATATAGAACCCCATAGGAGCTATGAGAGGGAAGGGCTCGTGTACATCCGTACGCCTCATTAAATTTTGTTTGAATAGAGGGATGAGGCAAGCCGTACTCGGACAGGATACACACGATAGCGTCTGCAAAAAAATACTAAATATATTTTGTATTTTATTATAAAAGTTGAAGTTGCATGTAGTCTTTTTAACTTGTTTATTTATTGAACACTTTTTTGTACATTTTTGATTACACTAGATTAAGCATATCACATTATATAATGAGTAGATATATAGGATGGCATTTTTGCTGATAGACATTTTACAGAAAGAAAAATGAGTAAAGTGGAGGTGTATATAATCTTATATATAAAATTTGTGTGCGTCTGTTAGTGATTGTATAATTTCTGAACGACTTGACCGATTGTGCTCATATTTACATAATAGATACGAGTATGTATGTTTTATCGGAACGATAGTTTACAGGTATGTTGGGTTTCGATACGTGGTGCTATGGTCGATTTATTAACTACCGCAAATGGCAGAACTACGTCTGCAACCCAGTTAGTATCTTATATATATAAAAAAATGTGTGTATTTGTTAGTGACACGTCGTTCAGAGTTGTGTAACTTCTGAAAACTTGACCGAATGAGTTCATATTCACGTAATATATTTATTTTATCGAGACGATGGTTCACAGTTAGGATCTGATAGTCGTTATTAAGAAAATCAATATTTATGGACCAACCTTTTCCGAGCCAGCTAATAGATTATAATTATAAAATATCTAAGTATATTATTAAAAAAATTGTTTGTGATAGGCATCTAAAATAGCAACTGTTCATTCTATATCACATTAAATATACAAACAGGACGAACAATACACTTGTATTGAAGTAATATTCATTTGAACAATTATAATGTAAGTTCGCTTCTCAATCGGTCCAGGCGTTCAGTACTTTCAGTAGTTATATATATAGAGTTCTATTAAATACACTCATGGTCTAGACGCTCTCCCAATAGAGGCACGAAGGAGACTGTGGCTGGAAAAACTAGCTCCACCACCAGGCTATATAGAACCCGCAGAGTAGTTACCATCTGGAAATAAACTGCCTTGGCCCATTTGGAAATCATTAAACCGACTTTGTACCGAAGTGGGCCGTTGCAAGTACAATATGGTTAAAAGGGGGTTTAATCAACAAAACGAAGCCATGTGCGACTGTGGTGACATCTAAACCATGTCACATCTTCTATCGTGCTCTCTGTGTCCCTATTTCTGCACATTCGCTGACCTATCGGTAACCTCTTTAAACGCTCAGAAAGTGGTCGAATACTGATGATATCAAACTTATACATACAACTAGATTTAGTTTTTGCTATATATTTAAAAGAAAAAGTTTTAAATAATATATAATCTTCTTACTTGCTGTCCCTACACTTCATACAAAGAGCAGCATCGAGTGAATAGTTGCAGACGGTCGGGAGCCACAAACATCAGCGCTCTATCACCGCCCCATCTCACGAGCAAACACCCATACACGTGACCCTTCATACACGACCCTCGATAGAACAAAGAATAAGGTCTACTGGGGCTCTTTCATCACATACTATACCTCTTTGCTATTTAGTAAATATAACTTACTAGCTGTGCCCCACTGTTTCACCCGTGTTAAATTTATTTTACAAACTCCACGGCGCCGCCACCAACGTTTTCCACTATCGTTTTTTCACTTCCCGTATTTGTCTACAACTCTCCAGATTGCTTGACGTTCACACTTACTGCTCCGATCCCTATGAATGTGGCTATCATATTCAAATATATTTTTCAAATCCGATTCGTAGTTCCCGATATTAGCGCGTTTAAACGAACAAACAAAAAACTCTTCAGCTTTATTATATTAGTATAAATAGATATAACTACCAGAATGACGTCTTTAATATGTACTAATGTTGATTAGCAGTAAGCATTGCTGCTTACAATATTTCATTTTTATTTTTTTAATTGTGCTTTGGGTGTTTTTCTGTTTAATTGCTTGGCAAAATAATACCATCCCACACACCTATACCTTATTCATGATACGAAGACTTGCATGGTACATCCAAAGAACGTAAATTGTTACGTGGTGCAAATTATGGCATAACCTAAAATATGTATTTCGACTACAAATTATACAATACTGATAAACGTTATAAAAACATTTTGCAC
The DNA here is from genome assembly GCA_947532125.1 of Saturnia pavonia. NCBI lineage: Eukaryota > Metazoa > Arthropoda > Insecta > Lepidoptera > Saturniidae > Saturnia > Saturnia pavonia. Next base: position 13,755,826 of record OX383900.1, on the reverse strand, counting down.
GATATAATCCTAAATAACTTCCTCTATTCAATGATTTTTGTGAATTATCGCATTTTTTTCGTTTCTATGTGCATCGTTACTTTCTATGTTACTTAAAACTAGAGAATAGTATTAATCGAACACCGTTGTATATTAAATTTTGTAGTTTCTTATTAATTTCGAATAAAAATGTATATGTATTTACTTAATTACATTTTTACTGCAGCAACAAGCAACGAAGAATATTGAGTGGAGGAATTAATCTTGTTATTTCAATTCAATAATTCAAGTGTTCCAGATTGCGATTTCAATTGTTGTTATACTTTATTTTTGTCATTTCATTTACACAGCTTACACATCCCTCAATTGATATACAGTAAAATCATCCTACAAATTTAAATTATGCTACATCTCTAAATAAACATTTAACATGTGTCGTGCAATGAATCAATAATAGTGGTAAATTTAATATAAAAATCTTGTGTGCGTTTGACAGAGATCGTGTATCTTCTCAACAACATCACCGACTGAGCTTTTATTCCCATAATATATTTGTTTTATCGAGACTATGGTTCATAGCTATGCTAGGATCCGACAGATGGCGCTGTAGGCGATATTAACAAGTTTGAAGACAATGTTTATGATACGAAATGATTCATATTCACAATACATGTTGTATTCGTGTCAAAAATGTTTATCACAAAATCTGGACTTGATCGGTGAAGCTGTAATAATGGGCAAATAAAATAACAGCAGCCAACGTAGAAGAACTACCACAAAAAATCATAACAACGCGAAAGTATTACGGCGAAGTCCACTAAATAAATTTAAGTGCCCTTTAAAATATTGTGTAATATTGATTCCGTTCTAATTACTATGAAGAAGGCAAGAAAAACTCAAATTTATACAGATATGAATAGATGATCACAGAATGCGCAATCATATAATTCCATAGAGACTTCCAGCTTAAGCGTTCCAATACCCTTGCGAGCAGGCACTGCACCGCTAACAATCGGAACTCACTAAGCATTCAGATGCGTTCAATGTGCTACGCTATGCGAGACTGACCGGACTAGTGGTAGGCACAATGGATGCCAATCTACAGGGGAATTTAGTTTAGATATATCTGCGTTTATGTATATCAGATAAGCACAGTGTCATCACTTGCAGAGTGAACATCATTGCTGCATCTTGCAATGTCTGCACAAAGTTTTTAGCAAAAAGTTACATACACACAAATCTAGTAAGCTTAATGCTTTATAGTAAGTCTGCCCAAACCCTGGCCCGCCAACCATAAAATGACTAAGCAAGGAATATTAATTTTACCGCCAACTATTATTAAACTATATTTAACTGAAAACTTTATTCAATATATATATTTGTATATTAATTGAATGGCTGTATTATGGCTAGGTGGCACGCCAGCTAACACGAATGAATCGAAATTATGACATAGCTCCAAAATTAAACGGGCAGCCTTGGTTTTTAGTTTCTCCTTCCAAGAAAGTTTATGTACAAGCAGTGGGATTTAGATTATTGGCAAATACTTTAACTACAATAACAAAGAACAACTAATGGAATACAAAAGTTTCATACTGCCAATTCAATTGTTCGCAATTCGTACGTTCTTTAATGCTATGAATCTGCAAATTTATGTTCCATTTCTTGTACAGCCATTAATCTTTTCTTTCATTCATTTCCAATTTAAGAATTCTTATTTGCTTTCCCATCGGCCATATATTATGATAGCTAATAATAATATATCGACTTAAGTTACACGGGCCTATTTCCTATCATTGTTTAGAAAAATAGGTTAAAGATAAATCTTTCTGGGCTTAGAACTTACTAACACTTCCTCTAAATCTAATGGGCATACTCACCTGAAATCTAGTGCCTAATACAAGCATCTATACATACATATACAAACAGATTTTTGTTCTTTTCACGGGAAAACCATTAATGCTATTTACATGTTTTTTCTATAAATTCATAGATATATTATCTGGCCAGGTTAAATGATTTATTTTGTTACATAAAGTAACATACGACGATACAACTGACGATAATGGTAAATTAATTTGAAAAAAGACGCTTTTGTGGTGATTAAATGGCTTACGCTGAGTAAACCTAAGAGATATATCAAATTAATGTACCACATAATTGTAGATCTTAAAAAGACCTACAGAAAAGTCACTGATATCATCTATCAATATTATAAGGATCACCCACAATGAACATTTTCTGTTACTAATTATAATACCTTTTCGTTATCACTAAAGTCGCTCGTATTAAAGAAAACGAAAACAATCATATTCGAAAAGTCCCCTCGGGTCTATGTTAGCGGCGACTAAAAAAGTTATCTTTGAGAATTTGTCAATGTACGTATATACACAGCTAGATTCGTAGTGTATATAAATACAATAAGTTGTATTCAAAGTGTACTCTAGTATTGAATTGTCTGTATAATACTAGGTCTCAATAGCAACATGTCGTATCGGCAGTATGCGCTTAATTACCATCTGGGTGCTAACAATGAAATAGTAATGTGCATCAACGACTATACCATTTAGTATACTCGCGCACAATATGTATAGCTCGTATTTAATTATAGTCTCATTGTTTAAACTGAATAAATAAATATTTAAGTACAATTCAATTTCTACATAATTTTGAGGAGTGATTACATAATACAAACCTACCGCCCGCGTCTTAGCTATATGGTGATTACATAGTTATTTATAAATCTAAACCGAGAATTATTATTTCCCATACGAACATAACCACCCTCTTACACACCCTTTGAAGTAAAATTTTATAAACTGCTTAAATAAGTGTGTGTTTTATAGATTGTGACGAAGAATTATATCAAGTTTAAATTAAATGCCACCCGAAAATTATTATTTTTCATACATACCATTATACATACATTACCCCATTTCATCCCTTTGTAGGTTGAAAACACTTTAATCGATGCTTACAATATAATGCCCACATCCCCGAATTTCCAATTTCTATTCTTAGTATTATATTATGAGCGGTTATTTATCTATCAAGACAAAGCCTTTTATATTAGAACATTATTTAGGACGTTATTATATTTTAAGGATATTATTTTATTAAATCACAAGGAATTCTGAAAGTCCTCGCAGTTCTCACAACTCCGTTTAAATACCTTTACGACCGACACGTTTTCCATTCTCCTGCATTGTTCTACGTATTCTCGTAAATAATTATTCTCGTATATTCTAATTTTACCCACAATTATTATGAACGTTTATATTTTGGGAGACCTAAATATTAAAACAAAATTCTTGATTTATATTATTCCTTACAACATTTTTTTTTTATTAATTTTTTACATCACAAATATATACTTTATATTTTAAACGTGCTGAGATTAAAATTCACTTAAATCTAACTATTTTTAAATACTATTTTTCAACTTAAAGTTTATTACCATTAAATTTGAAAATGTTCTAAAATTTAAAAGCTATTTTAAATTATATACTGTATTAATCCTTTGATTTGTGGTTTCAAATAACAAAACTGCACAAAGACACCTATCGTGAATTGCCATCTGTAATCATTAAGAATATCATGAATTACGAAGCTATGTGTACGTCCACTGCAGGAATTTGAATTTATTCTAAAAACACGAACTAATAAATTGAGACTAAACAGTTAAAATACTTGATAATAGAAATAATGAATAGTTGCAGAAGACATTTAATTAGGGAACGTGCATTAATTTCGTTAGATAAAAAAATCTAAAAAAAATATGTCTAAATCTTTATCTGAGGGTAAACATCATCAGGGTTCATTATACATTATAATTTGAATTATTAGTAAAATATTAATAATGAATATTTTCTTAATTAAAAAGTTGTCTTGAGGTTTTTATTGATACGCCATCGCCTTTAAATCAGATTTGATGAGATTCCGTTGGACCCTTCCTAACCCCTATTTAATATAATCTTAACCCTTAATATAATCTCATGTCATAATGCTGACAAGTGTGAACATTCTCTAGTACGACATAAACATGGTATATCAATTGTTTTGTAGCAGTTCAAAAGCCTCAATGTATTGAAACGATAAGAAAACATATCAGCTACCTACTGAACGGAAACCAACCTTAAAACCTAACCTAACCTTGCCTCCAAAAACGAGCTACGCCGGCAACTGTCACAACTGAAATGATGCACGCGGCTTACTACCGATTTCTGAAGCATACCCGCGCGGTTAAAACCCTCCGTCTGCACTGCCAGCCTTTACACATACAGAGAAACTGCGGTATGGCTTGTGTTGAAAAAAATATAACAATGAAGTTTTTTTAGGGTTAGTATTATGGCCCAAATCTCACCTGACGTTAAGTGACGATGTGGCCCAAGATGGTGACATGCGAAGCCTAGTAGGGAAACTGAGTTTGAAGTCACCAACAGGTGTTTGGATATTGTTATAGCGTGCAATCGACGTAGATTCTGAGGTTGAGATTCCAGTGATGAGGCCATAGAATGATATCAAGGTATCCTTTCAGTTCACGCACACCTATTGGTGTGTTCCGGTAACTACACTTGTGAACCATTTTCAATTTTGCGCTTAGCCAGACTGGCACTTAATATAATGAACTAATAATGAAAAAGACAAATGTGACATTACAGGCAACTAAGCCAACAGGAAAATGCCAAAACTATTTCACAATAATATAAATAAACCACCCGAATAAACACAACAAAAAGCTCTCATATCAAGTTATTTACAAAACAATTCCGGTACAAGTTGAGGAAACAATAATGTACAGATAGAGGAAAGTGTAATTTCTCTACGTATTTCCGTGATGAAAACTATATAATAGAGGCATTAACAACAATAATATGCACTCGTATAAAAAAAATAACTGTTATATTTTGATACGAGAATAATTATTGTAATGTGAGCCACTTTTAGGGTTCCGTAATCGATTGTTTCAATTTAGAGATCCGTTTGCGAAATATTATATAAGCTTTAGAGTGATAATTTTTTGTTAGAGTCATGTGTATCCCCCGCCAGCAACCCAACCCTAAGCAGCATAGCAGTAACCGCGAACGTCAAGCAATCTGATAAACTGTAGTAAAATACTGGAAGGGTAAACAACGATACGCTACACGAGTGTGTGGCGGCGCGGCGGTACGGTAGAAAATTGGTCGAATAAATTTAATACCGGTAAAACCGTGGAGCACAGCTAGTTACATAATATAATAAAGGAGTTCCGTGAAACAATAAAAGCATTTTCACGTTATTTCTTGTATAATAGTTCGTCAGATTGACTGTACTGCCCCTAATGGTAAGCACAGTACAATCCAAATACAACGGCGACCACCGAGAGATTCTGCATAAATATCTTTTCACGTTACGCTTGAAGGACCCGATGTCATAAGAAGGAGGGAACACATTGGCCGGGAGATGGTTCCACAGTTTCACGGTACGACAAAGATAAGACAACTTTTTAGTTCGTGTCGAGATGGAGGTTACTGTAAAACTGAATTAGACTGAACAGCTCTTCAGAACACACCACGATACAGACAGATAACGAAATAAACGTAACAAACGAAACGTAAACGAAATAGCCGACAGTAGCTCGATTTTAATAATTACGGAAACAACGGTCAATCAACCAAAAATGTTCATATTAAAAGCAATGAATTCGATAGACCACCTGAAATGTATAGCGCGACCGCAACAGTCGCTTTGCATATAACGGGTGATTATTTTATTCAGTGATGCGTTCAAACAACGCACAAGTTCATTTCGTATTAAATTGCATCAACAACTGAACAACATACAAACAATACATATGAATAATATACATTCTGAATGCGATCATATAACATCTCTATCTAGACCTATGTCAGTTGAACTTAGGAAGTTTCTGTACAATAAAAATAAATTATTGTTGTTCAAATAGTTATGTTATTCAAATCGATATGTGTCGCTGAGGTCGAGCTATTAATTACCGGAAAGGAAAGAACAGACTCTGCAGGCTCAACTAGTACATACATATATATATATGTATATATATATAACTAGCGCTTTTCCCTCGACTTCTCTCACGTCATAATTGCGCTATGCTCGATATTTTAAACTTTCTAACTGCATTGGTAAATACCAATTGTCATAGATCCATCTTAAAAAATGTCGTATTTTCATACAAACTTTCATCCCCTTTTTCACCACCTTAGGGGTTGAATTACCAAAAATTCTTTCTTAGTGCTCACCTACAATGTAAAAGGAACCCGCATGAAAATTTTCACAGTCCTAGCCCCAGCGTGTTCAGCGTTGCGTTAATCGATCAGTCAGTCAGTGAATCAGTACACATCATCATCACACATCAGTATAATAATATACATAAATAATGAAATACGTACAGCTTATACACATAAAATGTAAACATATCACAATTTCACATTAAATCGATCTCAGATTCACTTCCAAATTAATACATTTAATAAAAAAACAAATATATAAAAAAAAACTTTAATTGTGTTTGTAACTGTTATTGTACTAGTCATTTTACTTGTAAATAAAATTACGTTTTACCTCTATTTCAGGCTTCATTCGTATAATGCGGCTATCGCACAAAATGCGGCATCACACTCCCGGCGCATCGTTCTGACGTAGCCCTCGTGAAACATTGTCACCATGGATCGCAGAATAATTGCTCTTTTGGCGGTCGCCGCCCATTTAAGTAAGTACAATAAAATGACCCGCTTTGTACCCTGGAGGCTGAAAAACGGGCATTCCGGACCTCACCGGCAGTGAACCTTTGTGTGTAATGTTGTGTTATTGTTTTAGACACTTTCACTAAATTGTAAAAGTACACCCCGGGAAGGGAAATAACAGAAATACAAATTTACTGTATACATACTATGTTAGTTAAGTTATAAAAAAATAATTTTGTCATTTAGACGTGTTACCCTTTTCGTTTGTCCTGATGTAAAGAGGAATTAGGTAAAATTGGCGTACAATAATAATTTAGAACACAAAATTAATAATTAAGTCGTTTATATAATCTTTCTTAGTAATATAATAATAGCCTATTTTCTGTCAAAACGTTATTATTACACAATTCGACGCTTCTTCTGGGTACTTCATCAGTTAGCTTATTATAGCAATAAGCAATTTTTTTAATTAAAAAAATTGGTCGTAATGTAAAAAAGTTAAAACATACATGGTCAGCATTAAAGCCGAGCCTGTGTATTGAAATTATATTATACAATAAATTGAAATAGCAAAATTTTGTTAAACCAAAAAATTAGATTTTACAAAACTTCAGTGACACGACCAGCAAAAAAAAACATTGGCTGAAACTCATGAATAAAATTTCTATGACAAGGGATGACGGGATCATGTGCAAATATATTATACAATATTATACAAAGGGGAACGTATAAAAAGATTTCGAGTAAAGTAATTGAAAATACATAGATTGGAACAGGGCGAGAGTGAGTGCGGTCCTCGATCCATATCTAAGGTAGACTATCTCAGCCCACTTGCTGGCAAATGGCGCGAAAGTAAAAAGGATATAGCGTCACGACTCTGTAGGAATTTGTAACTCACTTTACGATGTCAGCCAGCTATGTAAATTTTATACAATTATTATTTTATAGTAGATTCCATTCCATTCCAGATTTAGTTAACTGATTTAAATAATTAGGAAGTTATAAAATAAGTTTATTTATGCTACATTGATAAAATTTTTTTTTTTTTTGTGTGTAATCCATTTTTTTTAAATGTAGCCTAAGTAATGTTTTATAACATTAGCTATCTGCCAGTGAAAGTCCCGTCAAAATCGGACCAACCGTTTCGGAGATTAGCCAGGCATTGACAAACAGACAGACAGGCAGACAAATATTAAAAAAAATATGTATTTTTATAGGTATCGTGTATACTTTCATATGCATTTAGTAAAAATCTGTTTTTTGACATTACAAACAGACACTTCAATTTTAATATATGTATAAATTTAAACCATTGCTTTCTTAATAACATATTCAAAAAAAAATCATTTCTCACTGTATTTAATTTCACTATAATACTTAACAGGAAAATAAATATGTTTTCGATAGACAATATTGTTTGTTTCCGATCTAACCATAGCTCGTACTATGATAAGCAGACAGCTTATATATATATATAGCTAAAATACAGCTAAAATGTAATCAAAATAAAATATGTTATATACTAGAACTAAAGAACAGAAATTCGAACATATAATCCTCAAAAATGATGCTTGTTAGCCATAATTAATTTGTTGAGAGTTTGGACCTAGAGTTGAAATCGGGAACCGCGACATAGGGGGACAAGCACTACCTACCGCACCAACAAATCTTTTATTTGAAAACAACTTTATTAAATAGATAGACTTTATAAGTAGATTCGATTATTTCACATAAAATATGAATATTAAGGGTCGATATGTACATAAATGTAAAGCAGACTAACATGTTTACAAAAACATTCATACGCCATTTAGCTAACGATGGTCCTATCTCCAGAGGAGCTTTGTGCGTAAACGTCCTCTTTTTTAAGCCATATGAAGGTGCTATCACGGGCCATTAGCCAACCAACGGTATTGAAGTAACGCAGTTACTGATTTCTGCCTTTATCTGCACATTTTATATGAAGGTTTTAAAGGCTCTTGTAAATTTAATATAAATAAATCGTGATAAATATATAATAAATCGTAATAAATATATAATTAGTTTATTTTCGATTATTATTTTTACCTCGTCAAATATTGCTTACTCTGTTTCCACGTTTACTCCTAACACCATTTCTTTCACTATCACTTATAGTTATACTTTATTTTCATACGAACATATTTGCTTTTTAAATTGTACTTTTCTGTGTTCAGGTTGTCTTACGCCGGCATATGGGCAAGAAGCTAATAATTTCCTCACACAGACTGTTTACGGGTTCTTAGACTTCACTACGACTATTGGCAATACCGTTATGGTCTTTTCGCCGCATTCCGCTCCACCGCCAGGTTATAATTTTAAATTATATATTCGATCTTATTAAAATACTTTTCTAATTCATACTCAACTTTCTTTTCTGCCTTCAGAGCCACCGAAAACAGAAAGATCAGTTCAAGAAAACATTATCGAAACAAAACCACCACCTCCATCAGTTACCAGTGTAAAGCCAGAAGCTATAAAACCTAGTAAATTATCTGATAAAGATAAAACAAACAAGCCAGGAGTACCTTTAGTTGTTTCCAGTGCAATTTCAGTAAGTTCTTCACCGCCCAAGAAAGATAATAAAAAATCGAACACACCTAAATCCACAATTAAAGAACAGAAGCAAATAATTACAAAGGTTGAAGTTGTCGCAGGTCCTTCAAAAATAGTTGAAAGTAACTCTGCCAAACAATCTTCCAATAAATCAAATAAACAGGGCTCCCAATCAAATAAAAATAAAAAGGAAATTAAAAGCGTTACAAACATAGTTAGCAGTAAAGTTGAAGTAAAGCAGGGACCGCCTTCATCAATTGTAAGCTCCAAAGTGAACAGCGTAATTCAAATCAAATCAAGTCAACCTGATGAAGAGCCTGCTATCTTAATCACCAATAACAATATTGGTGAACCGGAATATGACTTTTTATCACGTCAGCCTTCTGAATTTGTCGAAGAAACGTATAAAGTTATTAATATTCGTCCATCAAAATCTCATGGCCCGAAACCAAAACATAAAAATAGAGTGCATCAACCTACACCACCACCCGAGGATGATGATCATCCCATTGGACTTGTAACAACGTTAGGCGGTACTATAGTCAAAGATGGACTTACAACTGTGCACGAAACTAGTGTTATAGGTACATATATATCAGGAAAGTACGCTCAAGTTTTGAATAGTAATTTTAAAGTATTACCTCCGTCTGGTCACAGAGGTAAAATTTCACCTACTCCGACACAAAGAATACTTAAAACCGCAGCACCCAGTATAGCGAAGAATCACAGGCATAATTTGGAACCAACACCTTCTATCAATGACGAAGAATCCAATTTCGGCAAAACCACAAGACGTCAAGCAAATAGTGGTGGTTCTTTCAAAAATAGACATAGAGCTCAAAATATTGCTGAACCTGAAAATCGTGACACCACTCCTGCTGGCCAAACAAAAAAATTTAAAAGCAGAAACAATAATCATTCTCAAAGAACCCTGAGGTAAAGTAATATCCAGTATTATTAAATACGCAGTGAATAATGTCGTATTATTGCCGACAAAGTAGTTTTATATAAAGATCACTTAAAATATTAGATTAGCAAGGTACATAACAATTTTAGCAATAGGAAAAAAAACATATTTGACCAATGAATTAATCTCTTTTCTGCAGGACAATTCAATTTGTTGAATAGTGTAATCATTTTTATTTTCAGTACTCGTTTCGGTCGACCTGCAAATACGCCTCAATTGGCAACCGTCTCTGTTTTCAATGAAACAGCGACACCGTCTTTCTCGAACAGGAGGAAGAACAGCAGAAATTCTGGGAATAAGTCAGTCGTGACTCCCTCTAGTAACAATGATAACCAACAGAGACGTGGGTTTAAGGCACGGGCTCAACCGTCACCAGTAGAACAAGTGACACCGACAGCGTCTACTAGTGTTTACAAGTTTAAACTGAACAGATCTCCGGGCTCTGGACGGTGGCAATATAAGACGAGCCCGAAACCAAAAGTAACTATTCGGAAAACAAGTAGCGAGGAGGACCAACTCACAACACCTAACACAAATCCTCTATTTGAAGACTCCCACTCGAATGATGTATCTCCTCAAGCAAGATCTGATAATGACCTTGAACTGTCAGGTTCTCAAAGTGGGCTTGGAACTCTTATCGATAATGACACTGAGGATAATTCTTTAGAGAAACCCCCCCCGGTGGAAACATTAAAAGTAGAAATATCAACTCCGGCTGATTTTAGAGACGTCTACTATGAAATAGCTACCATCAAATCTCCCTACACCTTCCAGGTAATAAATAATTTTTAAACATTCATGAATAAGAATGAAATTAATCAATAGTTAATAAATAAGGCGGCTATCATACTAGCGTTTGTCGAGCATGTGCGAAGCGTCAGCGCTGCTCAAACGTTGGAGGAACGCGCATGCTCGACAAACGCTACTCTAATAGAGGCCTTAATTAATGATCTTTAGGGGAGATCTACATCTAGCAGTGTTTTGGCTAAAAAATATATGGAAATGTTTATGTTTGGATAGTAATATGTTTTAATAATAAATTAGTTTCTTGAATCAGCCAACTGTATTACTTTCTGGGTACGAATCCCGCTTTTTGCAAAAAAATTGTGTGGTATATAGAATATTACATTTTGTTGGTAACGCCCATATTACAAGATCTTTTCTCAGTGTTATGAATATGTTTTGATTTCCTCCTATTGATTAAATACATTATATTTCCAAAATATACTTTTTTAAACATAATATTGACGTTGGAAAGACTAATTGATTAACACGCATTTAACAAATATTTAAGGTTAATCTATTATTAGCTTCAAAAATCGATGTTATGTTTTTTTCTAGTAATGTATGTTTATTTATAACAATCTAATAACTTGGCTATAAAATATTCTTATAAGATAATGTCCTGGACTACTAGGAATATAATTCATGAATTACAAACATACACACATTATAAATAAAATTCACGGACTACGAACAAGTGAGTAGACGATGTGAACGGTCCTGATGTCTAAGCGAAAATACCTCTTGCCTTTAAGCATGAAGTGTATATACTGGTCCAGGTTTTATTACCAGATATATGAACTGACCAGAACGCAGGCCATGTGCGGACCGAAATACCCGGTACATACCTTAAAGGTATTACGTCATCCGTACGGGCCGAACGGGCTGTGTACGCGCCTTGCTTGCTAAAGTTACACGAAGGTAGGTAGGTGAAGGGTATATTCTGGTACAAGTTAATACCAAGCATGTGCTATCCAGTATGCAAACCAGGTACAGATCGAAATACCTGACACATGCCAAGATATGTATCAGGTAATAAAATTAAAATTATGTATGTAAATAAATAGATTTGAAATCTTTGTCACTAAGCCTACTAATAAGTACATAATTATAACAAAATAAATATCTTAGCTAACAGTGTTAAGCCTGTTAAAGTAGAAAGGAATGATTTCACTTCAGTCACTTATCTTAACACACAGATACATTATATTAAAACAAAATCCAATTTCATTACAATGTATAGGCACGCGCAAAGCATACGATTACCTAGCGAGACCATATCCACCCATATACAAAGTAGAATAGAAGTATTTTGATACCTGGTATTTGTACCGGCATTGAAGATCGGGTATGTGTTATGCCTATCTTGCTTTTTATGCGCTACACTCAGTCCGAACAGTATGGTAGTTATGAACATACGCCACTATACTATTTATGCTTATTTGTTTGAAAAATCTTCTTCTCGTATGGTTTCAGGTTGGACGAGTCAAAAACACCCGTATTATTACAGTAACGTCTACAATAGAGAAACGATTAGAACCATCTGTTGCACCTAGCGCGCAAAATTCTCTCAACGAACCGTTGACAGAAAATATATTAGCGACTGCATCACCTTACGGGAAAGACCATAACCTTTTAGATTCAAGCATAGCTACACTGCCAGCAATAACTTTGTCGTCAGATATGGAAACACCACCATTAGAAACCGTTACCGATACATTTAGTACGACACAAAATATGTTAAAAACGCATATTCTGCCTATAGTAAGGGATGGCAATATAACATCCAGTCTAACATTCATACAAACATATCAAGTTACTAGATTTGTAACTGCAACTAAGACTTTGCCACCAATGGACTATTACCAATTTATTCCAAGCAAAACATTGAAGGAATTCAACAGTCGTCTTGATGAAGCTGGGTCGGAATTACATTTGGAATTAGACTTTGGAGATAGCAGTGAAGATGAAGAGGGATCTCTACGGCGAGTATTTCCTCCAGAATTGGATCTGGCTAACATTGGATCTGATTTCGACATAACTGAAGTCGATAAGTATGGAGCAGATAACCATTTAAGACTTAAGAAAGCTCATGGACAAAACAAAGATCATCATGTAACAGAAGTACCGAATATACCAACTCCTGCGTTGACTCCTGAGCAAGCGCAACAACTCGCTCTTCTAAGGCTCCTGAATCCTGCTGCAGCGGCTCAAATTCCCAACGTAGTAACAACCTCAAAACCAGTTTTAAAATATGAGACTATATGGGAGTCACACGTGATACCTATATTTGATGGAAAGAATACGATACAGAGCACAATTTCGAGACCACTCGCGACAGTGACTAAAACAGAATATGAAATAGGAACAAGCAGTCTGCCGGCACTACCGCTGCAACCTATTAATCCACTTTTCCCTCAACAACAATTTACAGTAACTTCAACTCCGGTTGTCATGAACACCGAAGTTATTGCAACCGACAGTCAAGTTTTGAAATTGACTTTTGGAGCGAAGACGGTCTATACAACATTGTTCACAACTAAAGTTGTACCGACTGTGATAACCTCTTACGTAACATCTTCGATACCAGTGCAAGCTAGTGCTGGGTTCCCGGGTTATTTCCCGCCACCTTTCGCACCCTACCCTTATGTAGGATAATTCTTACATATTGTGTAACGTGTATTCAAAAATGGACTTTAAATTAATCAAATACAAGTGTATTAATAGTGATTGTGAAGTGTATAGTGATTGAATATTGAAAACAATTAAGTTTTCTGAGAGAAACGTAACTTTAAAATGTGTTGCTGTTGTGATGTAATAAACTATATTACGAGTGGGTGAGCAGTAAACAGTGCAAAAAGCAGCAAAACGTTGAAATTTATAGCCTATTATGCGAACATGAAAACTATAAACTTCTATTTCATACTAAATTTTTCCGCGCTCTTACGCATTAGATGAGTAAGTACTTTAATTGTTAATGAAACTTAATTATTACCATCAATATTTGGAATAAATGTATCAAGTACTTTTTATTTTATAAGGAAACGATTTGTAAATATAATTATTATTTATATGAAATTCACCTTTGTACATACATAGATAAAAATATACCTAGAATCTAAAATTTAGCTAAAATTGTAGATATAGATGAATGTGTATTAAATGTATTTTTTACTTTTATAATGTATCGCTTACATAAATGGGTCTTTTATTATTAAAGTATAAATACTGAAGTAGTTTTTATTTTATTTTATTATCTACTAACAATAGTAAGAATTGGAATTTAGTCAATAACAAGAAAATAGACAACATGATTTCGTATTATTCAGTTTTAAAACTTTAACTAAATACTTTGTAATTTATATTTTTGTCAGTTTTACAATATAGAGTACTACTATCATGTCTTCGTAATTTCTAAGATTTTCAAACATGCCACCAATTAGGTACTGAATTCAGCAAACTCATTTATTTTTGGGTACAAGGGGTGTCGAACTACGTCTTTAGAACTGAGACGCCCAAGCCAACCTCATCGGCACGCTGTGTACTCTGCTGATATTTTTTTATCGTTATAGATTTTGGCGTAGTGGCCACAATCTCACCTGATGTTAAGTGACGATGTGGCCCAAGATGATAACCACTAAACCTAGTGGAAGACTGGCTCTCAAGTGTAGCAGCTGGAGCACACCTATTGGTGCTTGGTGACAGATTTTCGTCTTGTTTTTCCCGACTGAGTCGCGACCACCATACATGTCATGAAAAGTCCGTCATAGTGACTCTCTTTTGCGTGTCGAATATCGGGATCAGACTTGCATAAAAGCGGCGACCGCCTATGGATTGCCGTGGGCTCTTCGTGATCGCTATTATGTTTGGCGTACTGTGCTTAACATTATCTGGTACATTGCCGTCAATGTACCGAGCTATATATATAATAATGTATATATATATATATATATATATATATATATATCATTTTTACTAGTCAGGCAGAAGGAAACCAATTCGCAAACAATTAAATATTCATTAAACGTTCATTCATTGAAATTTGAAAAGACAAATAAATTCTCGACTCAATTGTTGCACTAAAATTTAAATTAGTCTATTAATTAAGCCCGTGCCAACCTAGAGAAGAAGCATTTATTTTCAATCCAGTATTAATATTTGTTAAATTTATTTAGTTATTATTTTCAAATACAGACCGCAATCTAACCTGATGTTACTCTAAACCCTGAGAAACTGGCTCTCAAATGCAGCTGTTGCTTGGGGAGGGATTTTCAACGTGAGGATAGTATTCTACGACCTAGCCTGGCGGTATTTAGACAGTGCTCTATTACCATCATCATAATTTCATCACGATATCTTCCTTCAATGGAAATTGAAACTCTTTATAGTGATGGGACGTTGCTACGTGCCTTTTGGTCAACACACACCCACTACTTTACTTGTGTGTTATATCAGCATGTTTTATTATGTCAATCTTATAGGTTATTCGTGAATATCAATGAGTTTGAATGAATTTGAAAATACTTGAAATCTAAAAAAACTACATCATTAAAATGTATTTCTTTTATAATTCCATAAAAATAAAATAATTAAACAAAAACAATCCAAATGTATTTTTGCATCGTTCTTATTTATTCATATTTCAATGTAAAATATGATTAAATTCAGATGTTTCACATCTGCTAGACATCCTAAGACACCCCACTTTTTTTTTAAATAGATTAAGAACATACTTTATTTTGAGATTATTTTAAAGATTTTTTGGATAAGAATTCTTTTAAGTTGAAAAATAATACTATTAAACTTAATTCTTAAATTAACCAATGTCATGGATCATGTGATAGAGACCTTTGGAGAGATATCAAAATCGTTATTGAACTAAATTTATTTAGGTTCAGTTATTAATATCTTCCATAAAATATAATTTTGCAGTTTTCTTTTAATACCCATTTTCTTAGATAAGTCCACTTTCTAAAAAAGTGTTGAAATTATGCTATAAATTTCGTACTTTCAATCATTTTGCCGAGTTAATATAAAGAAAATGGTGCAAAACTGGAGTCTACTCTTTAAGAACGATTGTCTTGAAATATATACAATAGAGAAAGTTTAATTATTAATATATTACATATATTAAAACTTCCGTTTACATGTTGAGTATATGCATATATACGCGTTCAGTATAAGACGCTCGAATATGTTGCGCGGATGACTTTTTGTGAACACTATTTTGCTTCCCATCTAATTTACGTACTGCAGGCTATCAAGCAAAACGATTCTTAAGGAGTAAACTCCAAAAATTAGGTATATTGTAATGAACTAAATTAATGAACTAGCGCGCGCCCGCGGCTTCACACGCGTTTGATACGCAGTAATTATATTTATCCCAAAATTTTACTTATACTCATTTTATTGACAATTGAAATCGGTTAAGAAATAATTAATATCCAGGATTTTTACAATTTCTAAAAGTATTATTGAAAATTTTTATAACCTATCAATTTTATAAGAATCGTTCATGCCGTTTCTGAGTTAAATCCGGACATAAAAACTACACGGAATTAAAAAGATGTACTTTATTGTATTATTATTAAAATGGCAACTATTACCATGGTAACGCTTACCATAGCAAATGTTAGCATAACAACAGTTACCACATAGATAAAATAATAATATATAGATAAAAAAAAAGAAGAAAAAACAAGGTTTCTTAGACTACCTATACAATCATACAACATAAATTTCATCCGTGAATTTAATGTAGGTGAAGGTTTTTTAAATATCTGGGTTTTTTTATTGCAGAATGTATGTGGTTCATGTGTGGTTAATAATTATCATCAAATCTATAAACTAATAAAAAATCACCATACAAAGTTTCAACCCTTATTTTACACCCTTGTCTCTTTTATGATAAATGCTTGTTTCATTATTTTTATTAAAAGGTACACAATTTCAACTCAAAAGATAATGTTTGCATTCAACCCCCTTTTTTCACCCTTAGAAGTTGATTTTCCCAAAATTGACTTATTGAGGGTCTACATCACGAAAGGAGTAACTATGCTAAATTTCAAGTCAATCGGACCTATACTTTCGAAGATCTCATGATGAGTGGTATTTCGCTTTTACATACGAGTATATAGAAGATAATACAAATTTAAATGATGATTTTATTGTAATTGAATTTAGAGAACTTTGTTAATATCACGATATCCAATTTTCCTACTTATTATACTGAATTTAATATTAATTTTAAGAAGTTGAAAGGTTTATTTCCCATGATATCTTAATTAAGGCAGTTTCACACTAAGCAAGGGCGCCGTAAGAAACAAAGAGCTCTCAAGTTATGAAAGTAAGATTAATGAAAGCTGTTTTGTAATTTTAATAACAACATTTTTTATATTAACTTTTCAAGAGTTCATTTGTTTACTATACAGCAATTTAAATGTATAGATTATTTAGATAGATATATTTAGATTTTACCAGTATGTCAAATCCGATATTTTTTCCAATTTGTTTTAACGGACAGATGCGCGATGCAATACTGCGTACTTTAATTTAAACTAAATATCTGATAGCCCAGTGGCATCGAGTTCGGACACCGCGTCGATCGACGCAAGCTAAAATCACAGAATAAGCCTGAGATTTTAGTGAAGGAAAACATCGTGATAAAACCATAGCATCATGGTAGTGCATTTTCTAATGCACGCTTAGATGGCTAGCTACCATCTTCTAGTTGAAATGCCGTCGGCAAGCACCGTCAGCTGTATATAAGATCCAGTCCAGTCCAGTCTAGGGCCGTATCATCATTTAACATAAAAATAATTTAAAAAAAATGTGTGGTTTCACGGGAGCGCCTAGCAGATATGAAACATCTAAATTTAATCATAGTTGTATATTAAAATATAAATAAATAAAAACGAAAAAATATTAGGATTGTTATTTATACAATAAAATGTAATTGATATTTAATTGTTTTATTTTTATGATATTATTTAGATAAGAAATATTTTTAATGACATATTAAAAGTTTAAATTTATTGATATTCCATTCTATAAACCACGATGCACACACACATACAGTGAGAGAAGCGCTTGCTAAAGATAATCTACTACTGTATTACGATGAACAGTAATATTATTTAAATAAGAAACATTAAATAAAACAATATCCAGTATAATGATTTTTGAGTTTTTTTTTAAGCTTAACACTAAATACGAAATGCTGTTGTTCATTTTTAGTGGTCATTTCGGCCATGAATTAGTAATGGCAGCGAGCATAGCATTGAGCATTAACTTCTATATAAAGGAAAAGCAAAGCTTCTAGAGAAATTACTGCGAACAGCAAATATAGCCCGGTTGAACATTTTCTATCTCCGGAGTTGTCCCGACAATGCACTGTTGTTAGTAAACAAAAAGAAAAAGCTTGCATCCCTACACTACAATGCCAAACAAACACTTTAACGTTTTCTTTGTCGTTTTGCGATGTTGAAACTCTAGATAGAGACCTAGATTACTTGATAACACGTTAAATCCAATCAAAAATGTAAATCTAATTTAATCAAACAATAATTGAAAAAGTTATATTTGATAACTCGTTTAGGAACGAAAATTTTCAAATGAATAAATGCTGAACATATCTACTACTGAGAATGTACCTAAATATATCAAAATCAGCGTTAAAGCTAGCTTTCGTATAAGATAGAGTTGCAAAATTTTATCAGACTAACCTTTTTATAAAATACTTTGATTAAAATAACTAGGAATGCAAATACTAAAATAATTGATAATACAAAACAAAATAAAAAAGGGAATAATATTCGTCAACAAACTAATAAGTTCATCTACCACCTATTTACATATTATAAATCATTAGTTAGTAGTTTATTAGTTTACTCAGTAGTTTATCAGTAATAAATTTATATGTTCATATATATTTGTAGGTATAAATATAACACTGAAAGCCGATTTCTCAATCCTCAGATAACTTTATTTGAGGAAGAATTTTATCGATTTGACAGATAATGTATAGAAAAGATATCAAATTTTAAAAAAATATTCCTCATATAAAGTTATCTCTTAATTGAAAAATCAGCCCATAGATATTTTTTATACTACAAACGTGGCAAACAGGCTTACGGCCCGCCTGATGGAAAACTGCTACCGTAGCCTATGAACGCCTGCAATATCATAGGTATCACAAGCGCGTTGCCGACCTTGAACCCCCTACCCCAAGAAGCTCTGGAAACCCTACTCACAGCAGAAACACAACACTAGGAATTTGACTGCGATGTTCTGTAGGGTGAAGGTATTCCACCAGTCGAGCTGCTCCAGGTAGAGAGAAATCTCCAAAAAAATTTCACTGTGCCCTACCTCTCTTTGATCCCACCCTTCCCCAAGAAGCTCTGGAAACCCTACTCACCGCAGGAACACAACACTAGGCCATTTGGCTGCGATCTTCTGTAGGGTGGAGGTATTCCACCAGTCGGGCTGCCCCAAGTAGAGAGAAATCTCTAAAGAAATTTCTCTGTGCCCTACCTCTCTAAAGAAAAATTATGCACAATAAATAAATACAGCATGTAAATTATTATATTCATTGCTATATCTATTACAGCGTACTCATAAGTCTTCATACGTCCAATTTGGTTAATGTATCGCTGATTGAACGAGGTTAGATGAAAACGAAGGGGGACACGGTTTGGTGGTGTAGGCGCATGATACAATCCATAGCCAGAAACGGACAAGGGGAGAGGCAGCCTGCTTAACTAAAACTAAGTTAAAGCCTAAACTCTATCCGCAACAAAAAGGCATCACATGCGCGTTATCGGCCCTTTAAAACTTGTTCAGTCTTCTTTTGAAGAAAGAACTCTGGACAAAACTCTGGACAAAACTCAGCAGGGAGCTATTTGTTATATTTGCTATAAACATTTGCCGAAATATTTGCTATTTAGAAAACTACTCTAATACCGTCTATTATATTATTAATTAAGACCATACCACAATATCTATAGTTAGAAACATTACGTTGTCTATTAAAAAAGTATACATATCATTAAATCTATACATATAATAAAATTGAAATGTCTGTTTGTAATGTCAAAATAACAGGTTTTTACTAAATGCATATGAAAGTATACACGAAACCTATAGCAAAAAAAGCATATTTTAAATATTTGTCTGTCACTTTGTTTCGGGTAATCTCCGAAACGGTTGGACCGATTTTGGCGAGACTTTCACTGGCAGATAGCTGATGTTAAAAGGCATAACATAGGCTTCTTTTATTTTAGAAAAATCATTTGGATTCCGCACAAAAAAATAAAAAAACCTTTTTTAGTAGTCCACGAGCCGCAGGCACAGCTAGTTACAAATTAACTTGACCCTACGTTATGTGTAGGGTACCTTACCTACGATTGAAAAGATCATGATACCACAGTCATGTGAGGATACACGAAAATAGCTTAATTAATGAATGAATGAACGAAAAAAAAATAATGAACAATACTCATCGCTCCTTGGATAGTCGAAAAGATCCTTAATTAAGCATTTCTTTTACAATCACAACAAACTACAGCCAGGTCAGAAAAGAAAAATTAGTAATCCTAAAAAAAAAGAGTGTGGGCTCGGCGGTCCAGAGTTCACCCGATGGAGCCTTTCACCTCAGAGCGTAAGGGATTAGCCTAACTTACTACCTACGGAAAATTTGTGTGCGGTGCGCCAAAAGAAGTTTTCACTTCAATATATGAAATCTTTGAGTGCTTTAGAATAATTTGAGAATTAAAATGATCACTCTTGAAAATGCCATTGAAAATAGAAAATGATTGAGTAAGTAATCTTATCATAAAATCAGTCCAGTTCACCGTTAATGAATATTTATAGATAATTTTAAACATTACTGATAACAATTGAATTATAATGCAATGATATCACTGTTCAGTCGATGTCAAACAATTGCCGATAAACAATAAATCCCCTTTAGTCGGAAGCGAATAAGACTTTGTTTTGTTTTTAAATCTCTTTTGTCGTATTTAATTTCATATATGTCTTGAGTTATGTATCAACGCAACATTTTACTTTCAATTGGCTTGCTATTGTCATGTAAGTGTATATTTCTATAATACAATAATTATTTATCAATCTGAAAGCAATTCTGGTGCTTCTTTTGTGGTCATTTCTTACATTTACATCATTAAGTATCATCCCTTTTGTACTTAAGTATCATTGGTGTAGAGAAACCTCATACCATTATTCAATGTCGTGGTGTTAGCGATCTGTGCCCAACTTTGACGCGACCAACATGCACGTGGTGATAAGCCCGTCACAGTGACTCTTTAGTGTCGCGTTTTACTCCAGCCAGTGTATATCACTGGTGGGAGGATTGCAAGCTCGCTTGTCAGCGACGACCAGCAATGTTTTACCGATATCCAAGTGACGCTGTTATTTGTGAATTGTACTGTACTTACCATCTACTATAAAATTTTTGCCAAGTGCGTATCGGGCCACGCGCAGTGTAGGGTTCCGTAGTTGCCCGTCACAATATGCAGACTTAAGGATGCTTATGTTGCACGTTTATAGTTTACTATTGTAAAAGTATACTATAGATGTTTGACCATATCCCAGCTGGCACCCGACTTAATGTAAGATGAATCATCCTTTAGAGAGGAGTCTTTAAGTAATTTTCAATTGAATTTGAACGAAATTACTTCTCCAAATAAATTTTATAAGTTGATGGACTATTACTCGTTGAATTGTAAAGCCTACTAATCTCTTATAGTTTTCCTTATTAACTTCGTTATATACTACTACCATGATTTTTTTCAATTAGCCAAAATCAACCATTTTGCTGGCAGAGGGAGGGGACACTTGACTCTAACAAAAATTGGCACTTTAAAGCTTAATAGTTTACAGACCTACAACATTTTTGAACGACCTTTCCAAAATGACAACCCACACGATGTGATAGAGGAAACAAAAAATCTTTCCCACTTTACGTGTTGGGGAGGTACCCTAAATAATTATTACAATATTTTATTTTAGCACTTTGTCGTCAAAATTAATTTGTATATGTACCCATTCAAAAGTACAGCTTTCTAGTACTAAGAATCTCTGAGCTAAGCCGCGGCCAGAAAGACCGACATAACGAAACTATAAGGGTTCCTTTTAACTTCGGAACCCTAAAAATATTATGACTATCTACCAGCGAATTATGTATTTTAACAAAGTATCTATTACTAAAATCCTATGTATTTTTACATGCTATGCAACCTTGTAAGTAATTTTGCACTGTTTTACAAATTTATATGTAACTTTCGGTAGTCGTGCAAATTTTTAAGCAACTGCATTTTATTTAATTACTGTTTGAGAAATTATTTTTGAATGGCATCATTGTAGGCGCAGTCGTCGTATCAGCTCAGTCCCAAGTGGCACGATGCTTTCAATATACATGGTTGGGTCCTCGGTGGAACAATGAGAGCACATTCCTGAATGCCACATGTCAAGACGCGACAAGGCTTGCCAGTGGAGTCCCATGTCAATTACCACTCGTTGTGTCATGTATGTATGTCGCTAAGTATCTCTATATTATGTTATTTCTCATAGGTGTTTTTGTGGCAACGTCATGTCTTCCTTAATTCTTCATGTAAATTAATTACTCAAACATAATTTTTAATGTTACCCGATATAAACGAAGATCTCGTTAAAAAATATATTTTTAAAAGTTAAAATATGTATATATTCAACTAACATGTAGGAGGCTCCATCTATTAACAGTCTCTTTAACTCACATGACAGCCGTATAAAGCCTTGTGTCGACTACAGCCGAATGGTCCAAGCCCGGTAAAACTGTAAAAGCCATCAAAGGCTCCAGGGCACCTAAGGCTAACAGTATAGTCAGTTCGAAAAAAAAATGCCGCCGAGCCGTGTCGAATTCAAGCTCTCAGGTGAATATAGGTTAGAAACCGAAAAAGGATCAAGGTAAATAAATAGGTGTAAATAAATTACACATTTTATAGGGAAGAAGCAACGGTGATAAAACTACAATATATGTCACTGTCCCCTTAATCCAGGTACCTAAAACATGTATTTTCTGTTGAACATCAAAAACATAGTTATTCACGTGAACAAAGTTACGGGCACCATCATATGGACAAATATAAAAATCCGTAATTATCAAGCTTATTTAATACTTTTATAAATACATTTTATTTTAGATGACGGAACTTGGCCCGATGTGGATTACATTTGGAGACATCATTCCCAGAATGCATCCTGTATTTTAGCCACCAATGACGTGTGCGCTACATACACCTATTATTTTGATGGGCACGGTTTGTATACGATATGGGTCTTACTAAAAATCTATACTAATATAAAGCTCAAGAGATTGTCTTTTGGTTTGTTTGTTTTAACGCGCTAATTTCTGGATTTACCTTCCCTTGAGAAGAGGCCTTTGCCCAGCAGTAGGACACTCACAGGCTGATATTATTATTATAATCTCTGGAACTACCGATAAGACTAGAAAAGTTATTTTTCTATATTATAAATTTTAACCTATTTATTGATTATTGACTATATAATTTCACGCTAAGACTCTAAGAAGCGGAGCTTTAACCATGAACGCCAGCAATCTGAAAAGCTGTAGACAAGACGTACGGGAAATAAAAAGAATGATAGGATCCGGCATTGGCGAGATTTCGCCTAATAAATCTAACACGGGTTGAAACCGTGGAACACAGGTAGTAATTAGTAAACACATTTTAAAGAATGTTACTATGTTATAAGCTAGCCTTTGTCTACTCACCTAATGACACTAAATAAAAAATGATAACACGCCAAGCCTTTTTAGTAGCTCGGTAAAATAACTTTATTACTGTTGGCTTCGAATACTAAGCCGATTTGTTTTGTTTGGTAGTAGAAAGGAGATTGGGTTAAGAGCATAAAACTAGAACTGACCCTTAAATCCGGCTGTTATACAACAAATTTTCAAATTCAGTACTACTAAGAAGTCCGTCGAGCAGTAGACAATGCAAATGATATATTCTTCCAACAAAATCTTAGGACCAAAGTATGATTTGGACCAGCATCCATCGACACTCGGTACAAGCACACTGCCATTCGAGTGCGTGCCAGTGCTTATAACTAGTAAATGTTAAGTTTTTACGTTCAATAACCATTATTTTGTGCTTCTACGGTTTTTCTTTTCTGTACTTAATAGTTCTGTTTTAGCCAAAAAACGAAATAAACAAATTTGTAATTGTGCTATACATTTATATGTGTATATATACATACATATATAGAAGTTTTTTTATTTCTGCAGTGGAAAATTCAACAGCAATGTGTACACGCGCTGTGAACGATCTTGGAAACGCAATCACCAGCGGCTGTTACACTCAAAGAAACGGCAGCTATGCTACAAGAGCCTGTTTTTGCCGGTCAATTCCAGGAGGATTACCCTGCAACAATGCTCATAAATCTTTTATGTCTATAATGGGTGTTGTTACTTTTGTTTCTGCTTTAGTATTAACAAGAAACTTTAATGTATAAACGGATACAATGCAATAAATGTTAACATTTCCAAAATTTGGTTAGATTGGATGTGTAGCAACATTAGATAGACAAAAAAATACTTTGAATAAAAAACTTAGTAGTAAAATTACACAGTTATTTGACCTTTTTGATGACGAATCTTGTGGTATATTTTTTAGTTTATGATAAACAAAAAAAAGAAATAACATTATTCCTATTTACAATATAGCAAACAAACAGGCGCGGATCTAGAGGAGGGGCACAAGCCCGGGTGGTAGTTTCAGGGGACGCCAAAATCATATTATGGTCTACATAATATGGTTAAAAAAACTTTACTTCACAAAGCACCGAATATCCAGCACACGTTGTTCTATCAATTATTAATTTGATATTAAAACATACAGTTGGTTTTTGTACACATCCTAAGGGTTAATTCCGAAATGCACTGCAGCTGAATGTTGGCAACATCTAATGGCGGGAATTTTAATTTATATATTTTTTTAAATAATTAATGATAAAAACATTTTTTTTCGTAATTATCAATTATGGTAATTATATAGGATTGGAACTTCACCTATTAACTTAGTCCAAGTCCAAAAACCGAAAATATGACTTTTGAACACTCAAAATATATGTAAGGACCAATTTTTTTCCGATATTGATGTATTTTTTCATGTTGTGCATGAAAAGCATAATTAAAAATAAATAGACAAAATTTCAAATTTTCGATATTTTTTAAAGCATTTTAATTAGCATAAATGTTTTTCAATAAAGGGCATAGTCAGATTAGGAAACCGAACCTGCACCCGAAGCCTTTTTTATCGGCACTTAGGCTATCATTTAGGTACCAAATAAAAAAAAACTGGCATAATTTCAGCTCTCAATCTCAGGCAGTTTTCGTATTTTTTTTTAAACCTATTTTTTGGTTTTTATTTTTTTTACAACAGTAAAATAATACAGTGTAATATTGATTCGTTTTTCTTAAAAATATAGTAGAAATAACACATTAATTACCTTACATAAAATTTAAACTAAATGACAAAACGGCCAATAACAACATTCAAATTTTTATGGACAAACGCTATCTATGAGGAGTAATTTTTTTTTTGCCTAAACAGACAGATTTATTGTAACATCAATAAAAGGGAAGAGAGTTTTGGTTTTTATTTTAATTCATAAAGTTTGGTTATTTCATTATTTTATTATGTAATATTGGGCAGATTTTGCTTACTTATCCGGCTTTGCCCAATTTTCCAGAAAAATTGTTTATTGCCAAAAATGTATTAGAAAAAACTTTTTTCTTCAAAAAATGCCACCTTTAGGTATATATTAGTGTTTTTTTCTCATTCGCTGGAGAGAAAGGGCGCTATTATTAACTTTTTGCCCCGGTTCGAAAAAATCGTAGATCCGGTGCTGCAGACAAACCACGAAATATAATTAATAACCAGATTGCGAAGCGTTCGTGTTTTCTTTAGGAATTTTTGAAGTCTACTTCGCTACTGGCAATATTAAAAGTAATATTGATGAGACATGAGGAGTTCCTAGCGGAATCTTAATCTGATATGTGGTTATTTTTATATTAATTCATAAGTAATTTATGTTATTTGACCCTATATTATTTCATATTGGTGGCGTTTTGTATTATATGGTTCGATTCAAAAAGTAAAGTGAATTGTAAGTAAAAACTAGAAACATGCATTTTGAATTGCCATAAATATTTTATTGGACAGTTTTTACCAGGAAGCTACTATATTCTTAGAGCGATGTTTGAAGATAAGAAAATAGTAAAAAGTTAAACTTAAAGAACATATATCCAGTACTCTAAACAATGAAAAAATTGACACATGACGTGTCCAAAACGTCATCTTCCAAACGTCAGACAACTAAATCAACGAGTGAAAAAACTTTAACGCCACAAGTACAAAAACCGTAATATATTAGTGTTCTACAACAATAATAAAATGTATTCAGTTTTAACAAGGGGAAATGCGATACTGACTTACACATTAAGTGTTTTAGCATGTCTAACTTTCTTATGTTTTCTCTCAACCCTAACTGTAGACTACAGAACTGCAGCACAAATGAATACAGTAAAAGTAGTCGTGTGAGTATAACACATCCAGTATATCTTCACAGTTTAATAAATATACTATTTATTGTATGTCAACGTTTCAGCAAAAATGTACCGGATTATGGAGCGTCCAGGGAAAGAAACGATCTTGGATTCTTGACGTTTGATCTGAAGACAGATTTGTCACATCTCTTCAACTGGAACGTAAAACAATTGTTCTTGTACCTAACTGCCGAATACATAACACCTAACAATGAATTAAATCAGGTTGTATTGTGGGACAAAATAATTCTTAGGGGTGAAAACTCCGTGCTAGATTTTAAGAATATGAACACAAAATACTATTTCTGGGATGATGGCAACGGTTTGAAGTAAGTATTTTATATTACAATAAATTTTTAAACTATTTCATTACAAATTACTATATATTGAAAACAAACCTACAGAAAACATTCTGAAATTCCATGAAAACTTAAATTGTCACTTTTGGACATAATATATAACTATGTTTATAATAGATTTTCAATGTATTAGATAAATATATAAATATAGTTTCACAGCTAAAACATTTTCATATCACCACATATTTTGTCAACAGAGGACACAGCAATGTCACCTTAACTCTCTCATGGAACATAATACCTAATGCAGGCCTCCTGCCAAATATCCAGGCGATTGGACAGCACTCATTTAAGTTCCCCACAGATTACACTCAAACAAGAGTATGATCGAAAAGCAGTAATTTAATTCCTCTGCATATTTTGTAAGTGAGTATGTAATATGAGAATAAAAAATAAAGGTCCTCAATTATATATATATTTTTTATCTGTAGTGTTTTTAATATTACCACCAAATACATTTGTTTGAAAAAAATTGGTTCACTAAATCATCTAGCATCCAGGGTGGTATCATCACATCAATGAATTGATTAATTTTTGAACACATCCTAAGTTGATTTTTAAACTTGTGCATAGTGTTTGTGATATCTCTGGCAGGTAAATTCCCTTCAAATTTCAAATTTTTAAGGGTTTGAGGAGATTGAAGGAAAATATCAAGTTTTTGCATCAATTTGAAAAAATCATGGATAACACATGTTACTATTCTACTATTATGATTATTAGAATCTCTGTTCTTGTGTGATGAAAGATATTTACCAAGTGAAGCTAAAAAATAAGTTTATGGATGTAGAGTATAGCTACTTAATTTAATAATAATATTGGATCATTAACTTATATGAAATGCCATTTAAGCCATCCACAATATTTCTCTGTTCTGTCAATAATAATTGTCTTTTTTATAACATAATGTAATTACAGTTTTTGCTGAACTACAATAAAAAGGTACATACAAGCTAGACCAGTAAAATATCATCTAATTAATACCTAAAAGTACATATTATAAGTCGCCATGATGTTTAAATGTTGATATTATACATATCCAATTAATTTTAAAAATAAGTTTATATCTGACTTCATATACAAGCAGAAGTTCATTGAGACATACCTATTATCCCAGACTACCACAAATTCTGAAGTCAATAAACTTATTGCAGCATTTTGGAGAAATATGAGTATTCATAAATGGTTACAATTAGCTACACTATGAAGTTTGGCCCTAATATCAATTATAGTGAGTTGCCATAAACTAAAGTTTGCTATAAATAAAATAAAACTTCATACTTATTTTAATTGTATATTTATTCATTACATTTTAAACATTTGCTCTACAATGTTGTTCTACAGCAGAAAAAACTATATTCAACTATATTAATTTCTTTTAATATAAATATCTACATAGGGTAAATATTTTCATGAAATAGAAAACTCACCAATTTCATTGGCTTCATTATTTGTTAATTTGTAGCTAAGATCAAAAACTAAAAGATTTAAATTGTATGTGGATGTGCAAACCAAGATCAGAACAATTTTTTGCTTCTATGAATCCCTAGATTTATTTACTTTGAAGTAGGATGTCCAAGTGTTTAGTTTCCATATTTAACTATAAAAATGCATAGAATATAATAGCAATTTTATTATTGGCTTAATTTTTAATATCTTAATACATAATTTTGTAAAATAAAATAGCAAATTTACTGCATAAACTCATTAGTTACTGAGATGTGTTATGTATTCTATATGTCCAAACAACAAAGAACATAAAATATAGTTATACAATTTATCCTAGAAATTATAAAAATAGCTCGTAAACAAATAGTCACATAGTTTTAAAACCTAGGAAAATGGGTTATTGTAATATTTTCCTGTGATTTGACAGAAAATCGAAATTCACATAGTTCTATAAAAACCAGAATAATAAAATTTCAAAATTTATCCAAATGTATGTAATAGATTGTTTAAATAAATAATTATTTTTAAGTGGGACCGATTTATTGCTCTTTGTTAAAGTAATTCTATTCATATTTCCGTCTTTTTGGCAATAAAGCGATGAAATGAAATTTATATTCAGTACAAATTTTGAATATGAATTAATTATCTTCCATTACTAAACAAGTCTTTTGAATGAAAAAGTGAATATATTAATTGTTTTGTAATACTCCCGTTTGTCAGAAATGTTTACGTTCATTATTATTTTTACAGATATAGCTAATCTAAGCTTTTAACTAACTTTAAATAAAAATAAAACTAGATATAAAATTCTGGTAGGTAGGTAGGTACATAGTATGCAAATTACATTAATAAAAACTACAAAGAAAAATATACTTTCACATACTTCATTTATAATTAACATATGTTTTTTTTCTGGGGGATAAATGTAGGGCTTTGGATACAAACAAAACCATAACATTGGAATTAAGTACGATGAATGAGAAATAAAACAATCTGCAAATAATCATTCAACCAAATTTAGTATTTCTGGCATTACATGTTATGACAGAATAGCGTCCTTACTGATTCAAAGTTATCAAATAAAATTACCAATAAATAGTCAAAGTATAAGATGTTGAATAATGTTTAATTATAAATTTCCAACAAATTGCTATATATATATTTGCTAGCCTTTAAAAAAATGTTCCTCATTGTATTGTATAAAATTAATTTAAAATGCAAATATAAGAACTATTAAATTTTTTTATTGCAAAATCATTCTTCTGAGTTGTGATACTATATCTCAAATTATGATATATAGTAACAATAAATTATCGTTATAGATTTTTTCACTTCTATTTACAGCATGTGCCCGTATGAGTAAATTGGTCACAAAAAGATATCGGTTATAACAACATTTAACCTACGCCGTAACAGCATTAATATTGCTTGCTTATGCCTGAGGCATGAGTGAAAATTACAAATTCCACTACCAAGAATCATCTATAGAGACTTTATACTAACAACTAGACACTGAAAGCTGACCATACTGTATCAATCAAATGACAAAATATTTCATACTTTTGTGAATACTTTTAATGATGCAACTATGCACATAACAATTTTAACAGTTCACAATTAATAGAATAGGCTACTACTTTCCATCAAAATAAAATGAATATTATAGTATAAATATTTTTATGCTATACAGTAACCGATCTGCTCATAACTTGACTAGTAGTTTGTGAGTAATCCAACTTACAAAATTCATGATGGAAATTGTAAAAATAGCTCGAAAGCTAGACAGTACTGCTCATATAAACAAAATAATGAAATCCTAAGTCTAAATGGAATTCGAGTAATCTAAGACCAATATTAACAAGCTACGTAAGGTTTACTAAAACAGTAATTTCGAGTATTATAAACAATATTATCAATAATGCAAAACTTCATATAAAAAAAAATATCATTACTCGCACGTTCGTATTGTAATCCTTAACGTTTTCGTCAAAAATTAGTTAAGGAGAAAATACATGCTTAAATTTCTAAAAAACTAAAATGCCATTACAAATAAGTTCTAAATATTATTTAAGATAAGATGTTTATTTATGTTTAATATAAGTGATAATACATGTTCAGATGGTAAATTACGTACATATCTGTACAAATTAACAGCAAAATACTAAAGATCACAGTTTTGCCATAACTAATGATATCTAATATAATTATAATGGCATCTCTACACTAGCTTGATGACAATCGAAAAGCTACATGTCACAATCACATCGTCTTTAATGTTTAATGTTGCAAGAAAGTTTTACTCATATTTTATAATTATATTTAACATCAAATAGAACCAAAAGGAAATGTTTAATATTTTAACATACACATTATAGACATCCACTGTATTTAAGAGTAAGAAACATAGTACTGTGTCATGTGGTGTTGTGACGACTTTGAAGAGGACCTTTAATAATTTTTATTAAAAAAAAACTCTTGAGGTAAAAAGGTCAGAGTTCAAAGAGTAAATAGACTGAAACAGAATGAAGGTAAACTTCTTTGTTTGGTTTAAGAACTTAAAAGTGGCACCTATAATTTAAAATGAACAATGCACAATTTGTACAAATGAACATGTGTATGTGTATTTAGTGGTCTGAAATTTTTTGTCTAACTAGGCAAAAAAAGCAAAAAAAGGTCCCTTACAGAACCTATGTACCTATGTGGTGTGCATGTGTGTATAATGCAGTGTCATGATTATCTGTGAGAGCTAGTAAATGTGGAGTCACTGTATCGCGCTAGAGGCTGCTTGGCTCAAGGGCTCCATTCCGATGGATCGGACCTAACGAAAAGTTCCACTCGGTGACCGATTATGAAAACCTACAGGGTACTTCCAAGCTACATACAATTCTAAAAGCCCTCTTACAAGTTATGCATATAATGTTATCCATATAATAGTAAACAATGATCCGGATAGCCTTTTTTGAGCACAAAATACGTTTCATTATTATTCACGTATATTTTTAACAAAACAAATATTTTTGATTTCTTCTGTAACAATAAATTACTTATAGTGGATTAAATATTGAAGTTAGTTATAGTGTATAAGGTTTTAGATCTTTCTATTTTACACAGATGTCTAGTATAGTGTACACAAAATTTCTTTATCACTTATTGAAGTACTTTCAATGATTAAATAAGTATAAAGACTTGAGACATGGTGACAGGGTATTTTCTAAACCTGCCTATCTAACTAACTATAATATAATATACCGCCAAGCTGCTATAGATGTTTTCGGAAAGCGCCAGTATGTTTAGGCTTTTTATATTGCCATCTTCGGCCACATCGTCGCTTAGCAATCATATGTGATTATGGAAAACCCTACAGCTACAAAAAAAAAACTACAATTTATTATTTCATTTTTAACAAACATTTATAATAACGCTTAAGCATGCATCATCTAGCTTGTTCACATAGTTAATACATGACGGAAGACGCATTTAGTAGAAACACATCGGAGTGCGTGGCGACATGATACGACACTTTAAAATGATGTCTCAGAAATATGAACTCAATACGCTTTTAGCGAGTCACTATACATATTAGGGTGGACCAAAAAAAATTTTATTTTTTATTTTTCTTAGCCACTGCGAAAATATCGTTCAAGATGAGGTATCGTTCAAGAATATTTGAGGTTGGATTTTAACCTCGAATAACTTTTAAACGAGTCAACTTAGCGAAAATCATTTCAGACCTTTTTTGTAGATCGTCAAATTTCCTACAAGCATATCTATTTATTTTTACTAGACAATCATTCGTTCGAGTGCATCAAAAATCCAAACAAAAAAAAAATCATATGTTATTTAAATGGGAAATCACAACAAGTTACCTCTTAATATCAATATTAAGGTCTGAAACTAACCAGAATTTTTTTTTCGTCATCTTGAACGATATTTTCGTAGTGGCTAAGAAAAAAAAAATAAGTTTTTTTGGCCCAACCTAATACATATAGTGTATTCCTACCTTAATTCTCCCAATGCAGGTAATGAAATATTATAAAGTATATAAAGTCAAAAGACGTAAGTTCCATAACATGTGAGTAATAATAAGGTACACGTTGCATAATGGATCGGCGACATCAACAATATATTTATTACTCCTTGTCTGCACATCTCGTCTAAATCACAGATGCACTGAACATTCCCAAATAATAAATAACGCAAGTGTGGCTGCTCCTTTATTATCTATATTATTATATCTGTAGTTCTCTCTGTACATGTAATTATTTTTTCAAATTTCCCGCTAGTCATCCTATATTAAAAAAAAAATTGTATGCCCAGTATAACTAAAACGCGACTAGACCAATTCTTATGACAT
Organism: Saturnia pavonia; assembly: GCA_947532125.1. Lineage (NCBI taxonomy): Eukaryota > Metazoa > Arthropoda > Insecta > Lepidoptera > Saturniidae > Saturnia > Saturnia pavonia. Next base: position 13,723,038 of record OX383900.1, on the reverse strand, counting down.
TTTGTACACAGGAAGCTTATGTCATGGGCACAAGAATATCCATATTATTTTTAGAAACCATTAAAAAAAATCGAAACAAATTTTCATCAATTCTCAAACTGTTCCAATCAAATTTTGTAGACAGGAAGCATATGTCATTCATATTTGGTACGTTCGATTAATAATAATACATTTAGGAATAAAAAAATACTTCTCATTCTATATTGATGTAATTTTTTACACGGGATGTATGCGTAATTTCTCAATTACATATATGAATTGCCAATAATATAAGTAAAACTTCAATAATGAGATAAAAATAATAAACGTGTGCGGAGCCGCGGGCGCACCGCTAGTTGTATTATAAAGTTCCGCGTTCTTCCATGTAATGAGGTTACAACGTTAAAAGAGTATTAACACAATAAAACTATGGACCAATAAGTGTTCAAATGTGCGGACAAGAGTTGTCATATCGTCTACCTAGGGGAGCGGCGAGGCGAGGCGGAGGGCGCGCGCCCGCCGGCCTCTCCTTTTCAGAGGCGGCAGGGCTCTGCAGCGGGCCGTCACGCGCCTGACAGTGCGGGCCCGTCCGTTTGCACGTCCTTATCCTCCATGGGCGGCGCCAAAGGTCGATCCGAACCGTACTTTTTAGAAAGATGCAGCATTTCTCTCAAACCCTGAGGACATTCATTACATTTTTTACATATACAGTAACACGCAAAATGAGTATTGTTTCAGCAAGACTTAAACCAAAGGTTTATTAATACGATGGACAAGTGTATATAATAATAAACTAAAATTTTTAACCTTATAAAGAAATTTTTATTGTAATGGTTAATATGTACAAATGTTAATGTTAATCCTGGGCTTGTTTGCAATCTGTGACATAGAGTTTACGTATGTCTATGTTAACGTATAACAAAACCTAAAGAAAATCATTGACTACATTTGCAGTCATGTAAGTATACAAATACCATGGCGAAAGTTATTTGGTATCTGATGGAGCAAGGGCAGCACGCTCAACCGACAGCATTCTTTAGTCCACGCGAGCGGAGCCGCGGGCACAGCTAGCACGTAATTATTCGCTTTTGAATTTTTAACAGATGACAAGCAGTATCATGAAGACACTTTTTATTACTAAGGAAACTGCCCTGAGACGGGATCTCAAGGCAGCACTCACTATATGTGTATGCACTCACAGGTGCAGGGGGTATGGAAGTCCATTTGTGACGCTTTATGCATTTTTCCTTTAACAATTGAAACCAGGTGTCGTTTTGCCTTGGTTGACCTTCGTGAACCACGCGACGCAACTTATCACGGTCCTTGGCCAACTCTTCTCATTGGCTGCTTGGGATGTTAAATGCAAAAGACCTCTTTACATCTGCAAGCTTTCCGAATAGGATTCGCCTTGGTAGACGAGTCTGCTCCATTCAATGAATGTGCCTCAACCATCGTAGTTATCTGTTTTTGCGAATGGCAGTGATACTAGAAATCTATGCTATGAACAGACATTGTATGCAATCTTTCTATGTTATGCCCATTATTATCCGAACATAGCTAAAGTGAAATATATCCAGTGGCTATTCTTGTTTTGTGTTGTTGTCAACGTTTCTACCCCATCCATTAATGTGCTTAGGACTCATGATAAAAATATAAGCTCAAGCTCTTTTGTTTTATCGTGAGGTATCTTGTTTTCCCGTGGCCTTTTACGAAGCTTCCTGAATGTAATGGTTACTTGGCCGATGGAGGAATCAATCTCTACATTAACAAGAGATTTCAATACTTCCATATCCAAAGGTGCCCTGTTAAGCAAGATCATTGGATTTTCTGAACACCCTTGCACTAATATGACGGTCTTCTTAGCATTGATGGACATCAAGAAGAGGTCATATGCTCTAACAAATTTAATCTTTAGATTCTGGTGTAGCTGTGTATATTATATGTTGTAGAAGCCGAATGGTGTCATTCAAGCCTCATGTACCAACAAATATTTCGGAATTTATGTACATTTCTTTATCAGATTTTAATTATTAATACCATCAACTCACAGTGAAGGATAAGAATGTGACGAAACTTAGACCCCCTGGAAAAAGTTGGAAGAAGTTCACAATGCAGTGAAAAAATAACTATAGTTTTCTAGACATTTGAAATTACCAATATGTTGTGGGCTGGCACGGAAATTAAACAACATAAAAAGAAAATTGACCTATGCCTAGCAGTAAATAAGATGTTTACAGGCCAGTATTATTATTATAATAATTATTATACTGTTTCATCAACAGCATAAGCTATAAAATGATATTTAAATAATAATTTTCATATTCGTAATGGTGATATGATGTTGCAAGGATAAAACACCTTTAAGAAATAATAATACAATAGCTGATCTGCAACGTGACACACCAACCAGTATGATGGACTATTTACATGTAGAATACTCAATGAGTAGACTAGATTCAATGGAGTGGAAGTGTCATATACACTTCCATCATGTTCTGTTTTTCCCCCTCAGGGTTATACTGTATGCAAGTGAAGCTATCCTGCCCTTCCCATGTTATTCAGAAGACCTTTACATGGCATTCCATATCTTCCGTTTTTCTCACAAGTACAATAAATATTATAAATTTATCTTGAACTAAATTTGCATACAGTTATCATTAGGACATTGCAACTACTATTTTTAAGTAGTGAACTTCATCATATCATAACTTGTTAATCTTTACAACAAATAACTTTAAATAACATATATTGTAAAATGAATTAAGTTAGATTTAAAGAATAAGTAATTACAAAATCAAGGCTGTATAAAGAAAATGATTGACCAAACCTTATTCTCAGTTATGAGCCTTTGGTAAACATCCTCCCCTTTTCTTGCATCTCCATTCTCATCCATATTAACTGCTTTATACATAATACTTGTCATTTCATTAATCCTTTCTGCCTGCTGACGAATTACCTGTACAAATATTTTAATTATAGATACTATTATTATTACAAGTAATGCCTGTCTATTGAACTGACAAGTTTTCTTTGTTGAAACATGTTTAAAACTCTATTTCGGACAATGTATAAAATGTAAGTAATAAAGTAATTTAGAATAATCTACTGTTTATCAGGCATTTACCTAGCATTGACATTTTACAAATTTAATTTGTACTAGACTCCAGAGTGATTGGGTGATTTTAATATAGTAGAAAGAATTGTAATCAACAAAATTTTGAATCAACCTGATTTCTGAGGAAGCTCTGTTGTTATTTTTTTTTTATGGTTTCAAATCAATAATTTTTTGAGTCTTGGGCAGACTTACAAATGCAATGACTTGTAGATTGCTATTATTGTGTCCTCAGAAATAATCAGCAAAATTTATAATTTTAATTTTATTTCACACTGGTAGTGCTATCCCACATGCTGAATTCACACTGTGGTATAATGTAATTATATAGATTGTACACATGTCTCATGGCAAACCTTGAAAATGTAACAGATTATAAATATACAATTAATTCTAAACATTTCATACTTCTTGTTGTTTCTCATTGACAGCAGCCGTAAAATCTATCCTAGACTCCCATATTCGCTTCTCAGTGTGTTGACGGTATTTAGACATTATGAGTTCCAAAGCTCTTCTATGATCTTCCAAAGCTGCTCTTAGTTCTCCATTTTCTCGTTGGACATCACGCATCAAACGGGATTCCCTCTCTATGCTGGCTATAAGAGCACCTCTTGGTCTCTCTCTAGAGGCTTCATTTAAAGTATCTACTTCCTCTTTGTACTGAAAAATTTAAGTCAAATTATTTTGGTTGGACTGCAAACAGCTGACCTAATAATGAGTTAAAGAGATCTTCATCAACATCAAATTGGCAGTAATAAGGCCAGCCACATATACACAGAAAATGTATGCATATAAACAAGCAGTTGTGGGAACCAAACCTGAAAAGATCTGATACTGACTTGAGTCCTGACAGGTATCAAATAATAACACAAAACACCTAAACCAGCTTCAGCAACATTTGGTGTGCCTTGATGAAGAAAAAGGAGGAAAATTTGAGAGCAGCAGGCTAAAATGCTCTACCTGACTGAACCAAAACTAACATACTCTGAAAAAATTATTTACTTGAATTACACTTAAGGATCAGCCAATATATTTTTAATTACATAGTGGCCATTGTTCATCTCTCTACAGTGGCTACTGCTATCGGACTCTGCTTTACTTAGCATTTAGATCAAGTGCAGTCATTTTGCCATGATAAACTACTAAATTCAAACATATTCCTACAAAACATTTAATTAACAAAATATCATAACCCTGTTATTTATAATACACTTCAATCTTTACACAACTATGTTCTAGATAGGTAAATACCTACTAACAATCTAACAGCTATACTTTCAATGGCGCGTACATTGCTTTTAATATTTCAATAACGGCCGAAATAATCTTGAATAAACTTCAAATTCTATGCTATAGTAAGAAATTATGAAAGTAATGACAACGTCTGCATTCATGGATGGGATCAATCCTTACCTGTTTCATGGTGTGAATTTGTCTATATGTTGTTTGACTTTCGGTCACTAAGGCATCCGAGTCCGTCTCACGGTCTTTTAGACGACCTGCAAGTCTTTTTGCGTCCAAAATGATTTGCTGTATAGTTAGTGACATCTGAAAAAGGCAGTAATGTAGAAAACACATCAATCGACCGTTTAGTAACAAAAAACCAAAACAACAGCACACACCCTGTATTGCACAGTATATGTTTACACGAATTAGGTAGCATCTAAGTAATTTCGATAGATTAGTCAAAGAAAACACGAATTTTCAATAAAAATTAAACAACGCACATCAGCTGTTTCGTCATTAGAGGCAGCCATGAGTAGTGTTGTAAAAGATCGATTAATTGATTGTCATTAGCAATATCTAATAATCAATAGTTGGATTAAATAAAAGTATAAATAGTAAATACTGAGATTTTTTTTAGCTCGTCAAATTACCAAAATACAACCTGCAGAATACGCAAATTACCTTTTTTTCGGTCTCGTCGCTTGACAGGCTGATATACATTCCCTACTAAGAAACAATCAATAGAATAGATACAAAGCAATCGATTCTATCAGATTTGCAAACAATCGATCCACAAGCCATGAGCCATTAGCTTTCAATTTTTATTTATTAGTCTCTGCTTTCAACCTTTCAAAATTCAAAGCGTTTTTTTGTATACGTTTTCCCTTTCTTCGTGAAAGGCAAAGGTATTTATACCATGCAGCCAAATTCAAAGCGAACAATAAATACCACAGAGTACATTTGTATACAATAGAAAACAGAATCTTCTATATCTTTTATACATATTATAAAACTCAACATCTGTTTGTTTGTCTGTCCGTTCATGTTCTTTTCACGCGAAAGCCACTTATCCGATTTTAATTTTTTAATTTTAATTTATAGCTATGTTATCTGGCCGGGTTATAAGATATATTTTGTAAGATAAAGTAACAAGAAATAAGCAGTGACGATAATGTTAAATCTATTCGGAAAAAATACTCATTTGGGGCGCTTCATTGGCTTACGTTGAGTAAACAATACGAGATATATCAAATTAATGTTCCACATAATCGTCTATCTTCTGAGGATGACACCCAAAATAAACATTTTTGTTTTCCATCTTTTAAACGGGGACAGCATGGTTCACGCGTGCGCTCGACCAAGACCTCCACTCGAGAGGAGCCGCGGGCACAGCTAGTATACCTATAAGAAGAAATAATAGAATAGGAACAAATGATGAAATCTGTGTTCTCGAATCTTTGATTTAAGATAAAAAGGTCGATAAGTTAATATCGATAGTAGTAGATATTAGGTTCATTAAAACTTCGAAACATGGATGTTACAAACAAAAGCATCGAACATTGATGTTTCCACTTTTGTCTAACAGTCCACACTTTTGTCCACAGTTTAATCTAACATCAATTTTTACTTACCAATATAAAAATCGATATTTTTCTAATATAGCGCATCCCTGTAGTAGAAAACTTTTATTAGTCTCTGGTAGAAACTGTAGAAGGTCATACAATAAAGTAAGTAGTATCCAGATTAGTATCAACCTAATACCCACTTGCTACAAACTTCAAACTCTTGGATAAAATACGCAAGTCCAAACTACGGTATATCCACACCTCGGTATAAAACTCGGTACCCACACGACTCTGTGCGACAAGTCCGGTGAAGCTGTAAAAGCCGTTCGAGGCTCCTAAGCCCTTATGGCTAACAGTATAGTCAGATCGAAAAAAAAAGACTGCGTTGCGAGGCGAGTGTGCTAGACGCTAGTCTTTTTTGGATAAGCAAGCATGATGGACGTCGATCTTGTGTCGGTTATACAATTTGTTGAACCTATTTTTATTTTAAAAAGAAGTAATATTAAACGAGGAAAATAATATGATAGGTACAGAAAATTCGGCAACGAAAACAGTTAAATATTCACAAAACCGTAACAGATTTTTTCAGTTATTTATTTCTCGCAAGTTATACTAACTACATACATTACGTCACAAACGTGTAGAAGCAAACGCATAACGCAAGCTCCTTTGATTTGTACATAGAGTAATAAAGTCCGCTAGCTGTACCGTACTGTACTGTATATTAATAATTCTATGGCCTACACACTCTATAGTTGTATGGTTGCAACATCTTTACCTATCTTTCAAAAGTGACTATGTGACAACTGTGTAGAACTGACATTTGTATTGTCAAATTTACACAAAATTCCTGAAGAAACCGCCTGATTTCTGATCATGATTACAATATTGTCCCTAGTACCTCATTCAATGTCTGTTGATCACACATATTGTAAAAAATACATAAATATTTTATTATAAGTATGTATTTAAAGACAAACATATTTCATTAAAATATGTCTCTGAAAATGATAATTTCATGAAATGATATGAAGTTGCTGGAACAAATGTCATGAGTCATGAGTCAAAAACTGTAGTTATCTCAATTAAACCCACGAAAAAGCCGTCTTTGATTTGGCAAATTCAATTAAATATTTTATTTGGCTTGGCTATTTAACAAAGTATATAGTTACGTCGATTTTAATGACGAGATTTAAATTCAACAATAAAAAAATACATCGTTCCAGCCACAAACGATTTCAGCAATAAAATCATTAATCTTGTCAAATTCAAAGTAAAACTTTATTGTTCTTTTACACATTAATATTTCAATAATACGTCCTTTTTACTTTTCCTTTTTTTAATCTCTTCAAGGTACGAATTATGTATCAGCCAATATTAATATTTTTTCAAAACCATTCTTGTATCACTATTAAGCTTACAAACTCATTTCTCACGTGTTAAGTGGTGTGCAATATTCAAAATGGCTATTATAAGGAAGTAATATTCTACTAAATTTTTAATAAAAAAAAAATATATGTTAATGTATCTTATTTCTAGGGCTGTTGAATGAAATGTATAGTAAAATATCATCAGAAAACCATTTTTATTAATAATGTTTTACATAATATTTTACTTAATATTCATAAATAATATTTTTTACACACCATTTTACGATAATACAGAATGCCTGACAATAGACACGTTACCAAGAAGAAAGTAAATTACTATTACCTATATTAGTTTTAAAAGCTATAGGGATCAAAGGTTATGCTTCATCAGAAAGTCTCTTATAATTTTATTGACTTTCTCGGGTTCTTCTTGTTGTAAAAAATGGCCCACATTTTCAATAATTTTTGTTTCTATATGAGCATATTGAGTTTTCATGCGTTCCAGAACATCTCGACTGATGTACAGATCGTTAGCACCGTTGGCGACTAACATAGGAATGTCCTCTTTGAGATACTTGTCGGGAACTACAAGTGTAAAGTTGGCTCGATAGTAGCTGATTGGTGGAGTTAAGGCATCTGTAAGTGTATCAAATAATAAAATATAAACGATCACAATATTATACAATGGCACGCTATAGTCAAGAGGACAGTTTAGAGCTTTATTTCACATAAAATAGCAGAAAAATAAAATTATTATTTTGGGGGCAAAAGCAGAAAAGTAAAATATGTACGAGTGTTCTTGATGCCTTCGTGAACTAGAGATTGCTGTGATAGTTAGCAGATTGAATTCCCACTAGAATCTACTTAATCTGTAATTGGTCAAGTTTGGTTAAGTTTTGCGCAAATACAACTTCTGTTTCTCTTCCTGCTAATGGTAGAAGCCAAATAGTGAAGCAAATAGTTTGGGGAAAAATGTAGGTTAAATACCAACACATTTTCTCTCATCTTATTTCGTCGCGGCACAAGTCAATATACAGAACACGGAATATGTTTCATATCATGTAAAATATTTAAAAATAATTTAAAACCGGTTATACTAACAAGGTTTTCTGAACCAATATTTGTAGCAATCTAAGTCTTCTTTATCGGTTGATGTTTTCCCTGGGACCAACATGACATCATACATAGGTAAGTCGTTCATAAGAATTAATAACTCCGGTAGCACTGGCATTCGAAAGAAAAACAAGTACCTGAAAATAAAAACCTGTTACTGAGTACCTATTAAATAAAGAAAAAGAAAGTGTTGACATATCATTTGAAAATTTTATATGACCTATTAGCAGTTGGCCGCACGCTACGCTGGGCAACAAAAAACTAACATTTATCCTATATCGTATTGCAATGCATAATTGATTTCTATGCCAAATATAATTAAAATCCATCCAGCCGCTCGAGTGTGATTCATGGATAAACATTGAAACAAACGTACTTTTACGTTTATATTAGTATAGATATTGGTTGAACATGGTGAGAATAATTAATGACGCTTTTCTGTTCAGATGTGACGCACGTTCATGTGAACGGTTTGTGTTGTATAGAAAGTCTACGCGCGCGGTATCTGAAAAGAGCCTTAACCTTTTCTATTTCAATTAGTACTTCCTTATAATACTGTACAGTACGATCAGAGATAAATATTTCTACAAAAGCACGGAAAACTATGCACGGCACATGCCGATAATAGTGCACTGTCATCAGTTTGAAGAGCTGTGATTGATGGAAAGCGAGCGGAAGTATACTTTAATGCTTAATATTCGCAAACGGATCCCTGAATCGAAAAATGATTTTTATACACCCGCAATATTTTTGAACGACCTATCCAACGACAACCCACACGATGGGATTGACGAGAAAAAAAACATTCCCACTTTACGTGTAGGGGAGGTATCTTAAATCATTTTTTTTCTTGATTTTATTTTACCACTCTGATTAATACTCATACCAAATTACAGCTTTTTTAGTACTAAGAATCACTGAGCTAAGCCACGGACAGAGAGACGGACATAGCGAAACTATAAGTGAAATTGACTTCGGAACCCAAAAAACTACCGAAGATAGACTTCTTGATTCTGGAATGTGTCAAAGTTACCGGGAACACATATACATGTTACAAAACTCAACGTCTCTCTGTCTCTCTGTCTGTTTATATGATCTTTTTACGCAAAAACCAATTTTCCGATTTACATGTTTTTATTTTACTTCATAGCTATTTTATAGGAAACATAAGAAAAAGTAAAATACGAAATAAACAGCGACGACAAACGTGAATCAATTCGCATTTGGGGCGCTTAAATAGCTTACGCTGAGTAAAGCATACGAGATATATCAAGTTAATATTTTACATAGTTGTAGACTTTAAAAAGACCTATAAAAGTCAGCAACATCATATATCTATCTTCTAAGGATTACCAACAATAAGCATTTTTGTCTTTCGTATTTTGAGCGGGGTAAGCACGCTCCGTGTGTTCGCTCGACCGACGGTATTCTGTACACCATGCGAGCGGAGCCGCAGACACAACTAGTATAATATAAGCTAATGCGTAGGTATTTAGGTACAAGTAACTCGCTACTACAAGTTAATGATTAATTAGTATGACTTTTTATACAAATACCGACCTTACATCTGAGATTGTTAACCTATGTACGACCTTGCCACACAACTACGTAAAAGGCCACAAAAACAACACCGTAACAAATCACGCACATTAAAAACGTAATGTACATTATAGTTGCCACAAAAAAATTTTTGGTCATTTTAAGAATAACAAATTATGACGTAAGTAATTGGTAGTAGAATCGGTTCAGATTTGGACTGCGAAAATACAACCTCCACACAGGTGCGGACCTAAGGGGTGGCACAGGTGTTATTACCCCTCTTCAACTAAATACAATTTTAGATTATCGTAGAAAAACATCAGTCTACGACCTCTTCAAAACTTAAACTTATATCCGCGCTTGCCGCCACACCTATTTCATCCGTCCCCTTATGACAGTGTTCAAAACATCAATTGACTATCGATTAATCGACTGTAATTTTCACTATCGAAAAATGGATAGCCTGGGTTAAACTATTCATAATGACATTGTTAGCATTTGTGAAATTTGCTATATTTTAAAACCCGCATTTGCGTGGCTGCAACGAATCCCAAGAGATCACACGTATGTCCGTTTTTTCGAGCATACATCAATCGCCCAGATATTAAATACGGTACTAAGAAAAATTTCGATATTTTATATACAAAACAATCAATACTATCAGATTTTCAAACAATCGATGTTTAATTAACACTTCCTTATTACCTCCCTTACTGAATGTAAAAGCAGTGCTACGAATAGAGAGAGATTAAGAAGTCTCGCAAAAGCCGCAACCAACATATCAGACAATCCATGAGCACGACTACTCCGCCAGGAATGTACAACTAAGAAGTAAGCATAAAAATTTATTAGCCTTCGTGCTTCTGTACTCCTGAAGATTGCGGTTGGTCACAGGCAACTAAAACAGCAATCGCTCCGACTTAATCCTCAGGAGACAACATTCTTGAAGTTTGAAGTAATATTTAAAGTCGGTTGATTACAAACTAACATGAACTTCCGCAAAGAATCTACTTTTTTTAATCGTTATACGTTTGGCATAGTGGCCACAATCGCACTTGATGTTAAGTGACGGTGTGGCCCAAGATGATAACATGCTAAATCTAGGGAAAGACTGGCTCTGAAGTGCAGCTGCCGGAACACACCTATTGGTGCTTGGCGACAGATTTTCAACTTGAGGGTGGAGGATAGCCAGGCGGGCATTAGAAAATGCCCTACCACCATGCTATGGTTTCCTCACGATGTTTTCCTACACTGAAAGCTCAGGCTCATTGCAGGGATTGGAACTAACGGCAGTCGACGCGAAGTCGTACACGCCACCACTGAGCCATCATTGCTTTATCTACTAACATCTTTATGGACAAAAATTAATAACCAAGATTTTTACAAAAACAAAAATAGAAAATAAACTTTATTCAATTTAATCTCGAAGAAGGCACTTCAATTTTTCACGTAATGTCATTGACAGTAAAACCTGCTTAACATGGGTCCTTGAACTTATTGTCCGCCAGAACGGTAATGTGCTTAGGGATCTTCGTATAGAACCTAATAAACATTTATTGATCTTACTAATTCTAAAACACGGAATTACTCATTTATGTTTTTCTAGTATTAAATCTATGAAAAAGTCTTAACTTTTATTATTATCACAAATTCTTACCATGATTTCTTCATTTGTTCGGATCCTGTCCAAACCTCCTGAAGCCATGCTTCAGGCGACATACTACCCAACATAATGAGAGCAGTCACAATATCCGGGTATACGTCACGCACTTTATTTGCGATTGCACCACCCCAGTCGTGAGAGACGAGAATGCATTTTTCGCGTCCTGCAATAAAGAAATTACAACAAAAAACTGCGGTTTGTTCATCATCGATTCAAATGTATATTTATCTCTGTTTATGATATTACAGTTGGATCCTCTATCGCCAATCACGGGGATAAGATGTCTCGCCACCAATGGGTGCGAGCAAGCAATTATTAATGCGCTGTAGCCAACATAGAAAAAAACAATTCAAGCTTCATGGTCTGAAACCTTAGACCTTCTTTCCTTGGTATTGGCGAGAGAGGATCCAGTGGTGTGTGAATCCCAGGGCTACCGGTAGTTTGCTGCCTACCCCGCATACCGTTTGTATCGCCGTCATATAGCGGCCGAATTCTTTAGAATTCCCTGATCACTGCTACAATCTCTATAAACTTATCATTTCTCAAAGGTGTTCTTTTGTGGTAACGCCATATCTGCCGTAATTCTTCACCAAAATTAATGATTCAAATATCATTTCAAAGCTTATGTATCCCGCTATTGACGAAAAATAGACAAACAGTTAAAAACAAATATCGTTAAAAATCTGATGATGCTGGCATTCCTAACGAATATTAGGCGCCATCTATTAACAATATGTTTAACTAACATGTCAATTGTTAGATATTTACATTCTATAATGTGTGACAAATCGCACAAGTCAGCTAGTCTGTAGGATAATTGAATTAACTGGTTGATAAAAGAAAAATATGTATATAAATAAAATTATTGCTGTTCGCCGTTGAGCGCGCATTATGCAAAAACTACTGGAATGAATATTGTAAAAAAAATTTGTTTACTCTTTAGATATGTGGTTTTTACCAAAAAAACACGATATCTTCATTCAATAAAATAATAATAAAGTTTTACGATTTTTATAAGCACTTCTCGTTCTTCTGTCGTCCATGGGAGCAGAGCCGCGGGCACATGTAGTTTTTAATAAACTGCTATTAAATTATACAAGTGTTTTTTTATCTGGGCAGTATGGGTATATCCAAAAAATAGGTGATATAGTGAAAATTTTTAAGAATCATTAGTTCTTTTTCTTGAAAATAATTTTGGCACAGCCAATTTTCAGTTAAGCGTAAGTTGTCCATAAAAATTAATGAAATTGACATTTTTAATGCTGATTGACTCAATGTTATGCAATGATAATTTCAATATATAAGAAGAAAAAAATCGTGACAATAGAAATTGGTCAAATTTTGTTTTTTTTTTTTTTTTTTATAATAGCTCGGCACATTGACTGTACTGTACCTGATGGTAAGCACACTACAATCCAAACACAACAACGACCACCAAGAGATCGCAATCCATCGGTGGTCGCCGCTGTCATGCCGGCCTGCTTAAATATCTCTTCACGTTACGCTTGAAGGACCCGATGTCATAAGAAGGAGGGAACACACCGGCTGGGAGACCGTTCCACAGCTTCACGGTACGACAGAGATAAGACAAAGCGAACTTTTTAGTTCGTGCCGAGATGGAAGTTACCGTAAAACTGTGATTCCGAAGCCCAGCGCGTGTGGTTCTGTTATGGAAAGGAGAGGAGGGAATTAGATGAAACAGCTCTTCAGAACACTCACCATGATACAGACGGTAAAACACACTTAGCGAGGCGATGTTCCTGCGAAGCTGAAGTGGCTCGATGCAATGGGTAACGTCTGCATCATTAACAATGCGAACAGCCCGTCTCTGTAACCTATCCAGGGCATCGAGGAGGTACTTTGCGGATCCATCCCAAAGGTGCGAACAGTATTCCATACACGGCCGAACTTGTGCCTTATAAAGAAGGTACAGTTGACCGGGCGTGAAAAACCGTCGCACCCTGTTCAGGATCCCTAGTCTCCGAGATGTAGTGGAGATGACACTCCCGATGTAATCCCTGGAGTTGAGGTCGCTGCGAATATCCACACCTAGGATATTGAGGCTGTCACGCATTGCTAGTGAGACGTTCTGAAGAGTGGGGAGGGGAGAAAACGGAGATTTTTTTGAGGAAAACGCGCACACCTGAGTTTTCTTGGCATTGAACTCAACCAAGTTACTTGCTCCCCATGTAGAAACACGTTGCAAGCATTGGTTAAGTTCAATGACAAGTTCCTCCCGTCTCTTTTCTGTTTCTTCCCGACCACATGAAGGCTTGCTATAATAGCATCCATGAATGGTGCTGTCATCTGCATAGCAATGAGTATGACCTAAAGGTAACATATCATTGATATGCAGAAGAAACAGAGTGGGCGAAAGCACAGAGCCTTGAGGAACTCCAGCGTTTATCGACATGAACTGCGAATCACATCCTTCCACAAGGACACGAATTCTGCGTTCATGTAGAAAGCCGGAGATCCAGTTGCAGAGGTTGTCGGGAAGTCCATACGCCGGAAGTTTAGAGAGAAGACCACGGTGCCAGACCCTATCAAAAGCCTTAGCTATGTCAAGACTGATCGCCAGAGCCTCGCCATGCTTATCAATTGCCTCCCCCCAGCGGTGCAGTACATATGCCAGAAGATCACCCGTTGATCGATTCTGGCGAAAGCCATATTGACGATCATCAATCAAAGAGTGATCCTCTAGGTAACGGACAAGCTGGGTGTTGATGATCCGTTCCATGATCTTGCACAACACTGAGGTTACGGCAATTGGACGGTAATTGACAGGGTCAGATCGATCCCCCTTCTTGGGGATCGGTTGCACATTAGCCTCTCTCCAAACCCGAGGCACGACACCAGAGAGGTAGGACAGGCGGTAAAGGCGCGTCAACACTGGAGACAACTCAGCTGCACATTTTTTAAGTACAACCGCTGGGATACCGTCCGGACCACTGGACTTCCGAACATCGAGCGATCGCAATTCTCTAAGCACGTCACATTGCCTAAATCGTAACTCAGACATTGTGACACCGCAACTGGGAATTATAGGCGGTTGTGCGTTGCGATCATCGAGCCGGGAATTAGCTGCAAAGAGATTGGCAAGTAAAGTTGCTTTCTCTTGCGGCTCGTGAGCCAGTGATCCATCAGAGTACCTCAGCGGGGGCAATGCTGGACGACAGAAATTAGCTTGCACGGCTTTGGCCAGACTCCAGTAAACTCGACTATTAGCCGGTTGACCTATGAGATCATGACCTATCCGTGCAATGCGCTCGGCATCCGCTCTAATGTAGGCCCTCTTACAGGCCTTGGTGGCAGAGTTGTACGCTGATTTTAGGGACTTTATATTGGGATCCTTGTGTGCGCGACCCCTGGCCCAATCACGATACGCAACTTGCTTCTGACTTACAGCATCAGCGCAATCGCGATTGTACCAAGAGTGTCCTCTGCGATTACAGACGACATCGGTAGAAGGAATATAATATTCCATTGCGATTCCAATCTCGCCTGCAATTGCTTCAGCAATCGCTGAAGGATCTTTCCCATCAAAGCAGCGCTGCCGCCAAGGGATGGATGCAAAATAATCCCGCATTCCATCCCAATCTGCTGACGAATAGTGCCAAACTTTACCCCTAATCCTTACGCAGGGTGGAGGCGGAGCGCGTGGCACAGACGTCATAACCAGGCAGTGGTCCGATGTGCCCAAGGGCGCATTAACTGACACAACATACCCAGTTGGATGGCTCGTCAACAGAAGGTCCAGCAAAGAGGGCGCATGACCGTCAACATCGGGAATCCGGGTGGGCTGGACTACCAGTTGTGTCAGGTCATTAGTTAGAGCGAATGCATGGGCAGTTCGTCCTGCATGGTCTGTCTTGGAGGAACCCAACCACGATTCGTGGTGTGCGTTAAAGTCCCCCAAAGCAACCAGTTCCGCAGTAGGAAACTGCTCCTGTGCATCATCTATTGCCTTGCTCAAATATTCAAAGAGCCGAGTAGTCTCGTCATCCCCGTTATGGGATCTGTAGAGGCACACGTAGATTCGGCTTTGAGTGCCCAGGTCTACGTGTACCCAGAGGACGGAGAAGGAAGGGTCCTCCTTGCAGCGCAGACGGCGACAACACACGTCTGACCGTACATACACACATACTCCGGCTTTTGCTTGAAAGTTCTCCTCAAGCAGGTAGCCAGGGTAGTGTAAGTAAGATGTATCGGCCGGACGGCGGATCTGAGTCTCCGTCAAGAAGAGCATAGCAGGCTGAACCGTCTCAAGGTGTTGGTGGACGGCATTTAAGTTGGAGTGGATTCCACGGATGTTAGCGAACTCCACCGTAAATGCGGCGTGGGGGTTGTACACCGCTGTCGAACCTGCTTGCTTTTTTTGCGCTGCCATTGGGTTTGAAGGAAGAAGGAAGAAAACGTGAAGAGCGAGTGACCTTCAACTGAGCATTGAGATAACCAGCGTGATACGCCGACTCCTTATAATACATGAGAGAAATACACTGATCCGGCGAACGGAAGGGCCCCCGTACCCTCCCGGAATAGGTCGCCGGGACCCCAATCCGGTCACCAACCGGCACGACGAGCCTACCCGAGATTATTCGCGGCATGGTGAGGCAGCCTCTCATGGTGGTTATCCATGATTGGGCCTCTGTACTATACCGCGGGCGGCCAGCGGGAAAACCGTTTCTACGGGTCTCCCTGGCCGCCGGGTCAATGCAGCCCCCTCAGGCAATGAGCCATTGGAGAATCCCACCAGCATCCGTGCCAAGCCGAAAGTCACTCGTTAACTGGATATGCACAGGCTGATCCCGAAACGCGACTGGCCAAAGCGAGTCACTATGACGGGCTTTACACCTCATACATGGTGGTCGCGACCCAGTTGGGCAAAAAAACCCTACCACCCCGCTATCGCCATTACCTCGTCCGTTGCTCAGCAGGGTGCACCACGTGCAGGTGAGGTTGGCTTGGGCGTCTCAGTGCTATAGATGTTATTTGACGCCCCTTACACCCCTTTGCGTTAACTCCGTAATAAATAAAATTAACAAGTCCGTTAATTTGAATCCGCTTCGTAATAAAAATGAAAATACAGTCTTCAGTATTCAGAGGGCAGCTGGATGCGAGGCAGAACTCTTCAGTAGTTACTAGTGGTTACGGCGGTAAATCCCGTATAGGACTAACGAGCTGTTTCTGCAGCACTGTGCCACGGTAGAACTCCTACTCGTAAATATACCGATATTCTATGTTTTCCATTGTGCGGTAATAAGCGACGCCAAAGAAAAAAATAATGACAAAAAAACAAATGAATGACTGTTTTCAAAACTCAAATGTACCAGCTAAATGAAATTATACATTTGAATTCGGAATTCTTAACCAAAGAGGAGATATTTCAGATCAAAGTGGTCAATACGACAAAACGCTAATTTCATATGTAAGAGACCTAATATTTACACGAATTATTTCGAGCTACTTTCGACCCCTCTATAAGACAAATAATATTAAACCTACACACTTTACGTTAATTCTAATTAAAGGAGGCAAATCTTTGATCGTAATTTATTGACAATTTGGACTTGCCAAGTTGGTAATCTCATATCAAAGAAAGTAACAGAATGCTTTGTAAATGAATTGAGGCACGTACATTCCTACAGCTAAGTAACGAAAATGCAATGGAACTTGGCACCCGTTAGATCTCAGCTCTATAATCGGTGAAAACGACTGACGTCGTCTTTGTCACATTATGCTTTTGTTGGGATGTCGTTGTTGGAAAAAATACGAGAACAATGTACAAGTAAAAGTTATTAGAGAATAAAAGCAGCGAAATAAATTTTTATTTGATGACTATTCGCTGACTAATTACCGAGTACAAAACTGATTGAATAGTCGGTGATTAGTTGGTATACATCTGTTAAATACCTAGTATTTAAACGCAACAAAAAATTCGTAATACATTACCTAATTTACGAACCAGGTCACGTATATCTTCGATTAGTAACTCTAGTTTATAAAAAGAAACCCCTTCAAGTCTTTCTGAATCTCCATAGCCTCTCAAGTCTACAGCAACGCACCTGAAATACAAAATGCATTGGTCATTAGACACATAACATATAAGACCTATATTACTGAATCGTGCTGGTACCGTTTATACGTAAACTGTCAGCATGTAAAGGACCTAACGTAATAAATAATTTCAGCTAGAACTTTCAAGATATTCAGCACTTACAATTCTTTAATATTGTCACATATTTTTATCATTTTAACTAAATCTGTGATTAACCTTCTCTGGGCTGATCTTATCGGCGAACTTTGGAACGGGCACCACCAGCCAGAGTGTATATTTACACAACCAACATCGAGCTACTTTCGACCCCTCCATAAGTCAAACGCTATTACTACAACAACACTACTACTACAACACTTGAAATTTTTTGTGTTTAATAAACCCATTCTTGAACACAAAAAAATTGAAATTTGCCAAGTTAGAAATCTCATATAAGAAAGTAACAAATTATTTTGGATTTGAATTGAATTGAATGAAAAATTTAATGAATGACAGAACGTACATTCCTACAGATATAATTAAAGAAACAGCTATGGAACTGGCATCCTTTAGATCCCAGCTCTTTTATTGATGACAGCGATTACCCCAAACGTCGCTTCCACCGAACTTGGCCCCTTTTTCATTTACTTTTTTGTTGGGATAATCATTACTGCATTCTTCGATTCATCAGAGAGTTTAATAATCGATACATAAAGTAACTCTTATATTTGGGTTATTATATTATTATACATGCTGTGCTTGCGGCTCCGCTCGTGTGGACAACTAGAAAGGCTTATTATATTATTAGCGCGGAACCCTAATTATTTTTCTAAAATTAAAGTTCCCCAAGTTACTCCTTATAACATCAGCTGTGTCCCGCCATTAGCCGGAACAAACAAACAGACAACACACAATTTTTTTTAAAACTAAACCTATTATAGTTCTTGAGTTGTTAGGCCTCTAGCAGACTACCGTTTGGCGAGCATGCACGTGCACGCTCAAAAAACGCTAGTATGTTAGCGTCCTTAGGGTCTAAAAAGTAGCATTTTTATCACTGACTGACTCACATATCAAAAACCACCATTTCTAGGTGACTCAGGAACTTGAAATTTGCTTTAAACAAAATAATGCTAATTAATTAACGGTGTTTCCATCCGCTTTCCAATAGATGGCGTATTGCCAAGTTAGAGGCGCCAGAATTGTGTCTTCTCGATTTATATGGGCATTGAAATATCGACACTTTAATAATGATTAAACTGATACAAAAAACTTCAAAAAAATGGATATAATTAGTGATTGATTGTAAACGAAGTAATACTCATAATTAACATCAACTGTAACGGCGTTTCTATCAGCTCACCAATAGATGGCGATGTATTGCTTTTCAAAAGTTATGATATCCCAACACAGAGCCTTGGCCCTTGTTTCAAATTTATGTTTTTGTTGGGATATTACTTACTATCCTAGTTCAAGTTATATAAACAGCAACATGTCATATACTTACCAATAGTCTTTATTAAATTCAACAATCTGATGCCTCCAGGAATACCAGAATTCAGGAAATCCATGCATAAATATCATAAGAGGTTTCGATGAGTCTCCACTCTCGACATAGTGCAATTTTATGTCCTGAAAAAATATTTAATTACTATTTATTTTCTTATCTATTCTTATACCCTCCCTATCTATTAGACGAAAATTATTAAGTAAATTAAATTATCAAAGTTTGTGCAAGTTTTAACGTATTTTTTTTAATTTCTAGTATTAAAATACTACGTCTACTCCAGCCTTTAATGAACTAAGGCAAAAAATGGGCAACCTAACTACATAACAAAATAAGTAAATAAGAAAAATAAAAAAAAATCGCAAAATAATCATCGTTTCACAACTTATCTAAGCACGGTGAAATTTCCCCTAAACAAACAGCGAGGTTCGAACCTCAGCATGTACCTACCAACAAATTTTTCGTAATTCACGTACATTTACTAATTTAATATGACAATACTATCGTCTGACGGTGAAGGAAAGTATCGTGAGAAAACTTGAATACTTGCGAAATCTACTTGTAGTAGCAGTGTGTGCGTAGAAAATATAGAACTTTTTATTGTACAGTATTTGATATCGCCAATACGTCGTGGGTTGGTGCGGCGATTAAGCCCATACCTTCCATTTGCCCAGCAGTTGGACACTTACAGGCTGATCTTATTATTATTCATCTATATCTATACATATTATAAAATTCAACGTCTCTCTGTCTGTCTATCTATTTATGTTCTTTTCACGCGAAATACACTTATCCAATTTACATGTTTTTTTTTTTAATTCATAGCTATGTTATAAGGCCAGGTTATGGGATATATTTCATAAGATAAAGTAACGTACGAAATAAGCAGTGACGATAATGGTGATTTAATTCGGAAAAAGACGTGTTTGGGGCGCTTAAATGACTTGCGCTGAGTAAGCCATACGAAATATATCAAATCATTGTTCTATATAATTGTAGATCTTAAAAAGACCTACAAAAAAGTCAACGATAGCAAAATCTTCTAAGAATCCCCCATAATACGCACTTTTGTCTTCGGTATTTTGAGCGGGGGCCAGTATAATTCGTGTGTGCGTTCGACCGACTGCATGCTACAGTGAACGCGAGCGTAGCCGCGGGCACAGCTGGTCATATTATAAAACTTAACGTCTCTTTGTCTGTCTGTTCGTTTATGTTCTTTCCACGCAAAACTACTAATCCGATTTACATGATTTTCCTTTAATTCATAGATATGTTATCTGACCAGGTTATAGGATAATTTTGTTACATAAAGTAACATACGAAATAAGCAGTGATGATAATGATGAATCAATTCGGAAAAAAGACGCCTTTGAGACGATTAAAATGCTTACGCTGAGTAAACCATAAGATATATATCAAATTAATTTACGACATAATTATATATATTAAAAAGGACCTACAAAAAAGTTAGTGATAACATGTTTATCTTCTAAGGATCACCAACAATAAGCATTTATTGGGCAGCACGATTCGCGCGTGCACTCGACCGACAGCATTCTGTAGTCCACGCGAGCACAGCTAGTCGTTTATAAAAATGGGCACATACTAACTAGAGGTGAGCTATAATTATTCCTGTTCCAGAGAAATAACACTTCCAGCAACCTGTTCCAAAATAACAGCCTGTTAAAATATGATGCTATCTCTTTCTATTACTATAACTGAGAAGAGCAAATAGCTTGTACGAATCATATTTGTTTGTATCCCTGTCTAAAAAAGTAAACATCCTTACGCTTGAATAGAGGAGCATTTTCCAAACTGAAACAGTTAACTTTTGTGTCACACACCAGTCTATGGAACAAGTACGTAGGAACAGCTTTATCAGTTTATAAATAACAGTGCCAAATTGTTATCTGCCTTTTTTAAACTGTTCCGATAAATACTCCTCACTCCTAGTCGCGACACAGGCTAATTGGTAGATACTTACGAGTACTATTGACAGGGCAGTCTACGTCCTATAGATATACTAGTTAGGTAAGTATATGATGTATTGTAATAAACTTTTTTTAGACAATAAATGATTATGGTGCTTATATCGCTAGGCGGTCTGACGTCAAAGTCAGATGTTATTCAGTAGACAAGCTGATTAAATATTCTCCGGTATGCCCTCTCATTTTTATCCAATGTCGTCTACCAAACTAGTTTTTTCGTGTGGCGTGTGATGTTATTTAATCTGACACTTTTTTTAATTTTATTCTTTACTAGCAACCCGCTCCGGCTTCGCATTGGTAGTAGAGTAATACATATAACTCTATTGGTCGTACGCCTGTAAAGCTCCCAGTCGGCATGATTTTTTTCGACATTTTCAATAATCATGCCGTAATGAATTATACAACTAAACCTCCTCATAAATCACTCAGTAAATTGATGAAAACCGTATGAAAATCCGTTCGGTAATTTTTGAGTTTATTACATTCAGACAAACAGACAGATGCGGCGGGGGACTTTATTTTATAATTTGTATAGAAGATATATCTAGCGTTTGGCCACTAAGTCTAGTGTGGAAACTGGCTCTCAAGCGCAGCTGCCGAAAAACGCCTATACACGACGGCGACACGACTGGCGACAGATTTTCAACATGAGGGTGATTGTTAGTTAGGCGGGCTTTAGAAAAAGCCCTAACACCATACTATGGTTTCCTTACGAAGTTTTCCTTCGCTGAAAACTCAGGCTCATTGCAGGGATTCGAAACACGAATCGACGCGATGTCCGTACACGCTACCACAGAGCCATCATTGCTTCCACCAGAAAGCGGAACGAGATTTGTATTAGGTTTTATTTCCATAAAACATACATACCTGATGCCAATTGTTGCACACGCGAACGCATTTCGATTTATTATGCCCACGTGTACTCGGCATCTATGTCTATACATATTATAAAACTCAACGTCTCTCTGTCTGTCTGTCCGATTATGAACGTTTCACGCGAAAACCGCTTATTCGATTTACATGTTTTTAATTTTAATTCATAGTTACATTATCTGGCCAGGTTGTAGGATATATTTTGCAAGATAAAGTAACGTACAAAATAAGAAATGATGATAATGGGCAATCAATTCGGAAAAAATATGCATTTGGGACGCTTAAATGGCTTACGCTGCGTAAACCATACGAGATATATTAAATTAATATTCTACATAATTATTGATCTTAAAAAGACCTACAAAAAAGTCTGCAATAGCATGTATCTATCTTCTAAGGATCTCCCACAATAAGCATTTTTGTCTCCCGTTTTTTGAGCAGGGACAGCAAGATCCACGCGTGCGCTCGACCGATGGCATTCTGTAGGCCACGCGAGCGGAGCCACTGGCACGGCTAGTATATAACTAATAGAGATGTAACGAGTAACCGAATACCGAAATTTACTCTAGTTTTGTTTTGTCCTTTAATTCTACCAGAACATAAAAGATGAAGTTAAAAGCCGCATTCCAAATTTGATTAAAGATGAAAAATGTTACTCTTTGGCCACTTTGCTGGATGTGACGTCCAAACTGAGATCTTTTGATCCAAATTAATGTGGTACATTTATGTTATTTTAGAAGCCATTTAAAAAAGGGACACTACAGAGAGTTCAAGCAGCAGTGATAATGGGTCTAATTCTCATACATCAAGACCTCTACAAAATTTAACAAATTGTTTGAAATAAAGTAGTGCGTCTTTTTGGAGTTGCGGTTTGTACTTGTGTTTGTAATTGGTTTCTAACACAAGAGCAAGAAAATTCTAAAAATCCTATTTTTCTAGAATTACGAGAATACGGGACTAATTTCATTTGTATTTTTTGAATGTTTCCTACAATTGAATTCAAATTAGAAACGCTCTTTTCAGTTACCTTAAATAAACTCAAATAACACTTTAAATTAAACTCGTTGTGTTAGATGTTGCCCTGTATATTTTACAAGCATGTTTTATTCTACACAAGCTTCTGCTAACTTCATGTGCGTAGACTTCAGAATTAGGTCTTTGCATGGATAAAAAATATCATATATGTTAAACCAGTTTATGAACTATCTCTGTGCCAAATATCATCCAAATTCATTAAGCCGTTTTTCGTGATAAAGTGACAAACAGAAACTTTCACATTTATAATATTAGTCAAATTATTAGTTTTACTAACCGCATACTCGTCATTTGAACCGATCTATTTGACCGAGTACGAGTATTACAAAAATTTACGAGTTTGCCGAGTAAAAGACGAGTACTCGGCCCATCTCTAATAATTTACTACAACTCATTGCATTCCTGTCTTTGAAGATATTTACTATTTCAATGAGTGTACCAATACCGCGTACAAGTTTCAGATTAAATTATGATCACAGTTCTCTTTTTTTTTCTTTAATTATAAGCGATCGTTTTACCACAAACACAAAAGAATTCGACAAAAGTAATTATACAGTTGCAAACGGGCTATTAAATACATCCGTCAGAATTTGCTGATAAGACCTCTCTACTCTCTGCCACCATTCTTTTGTAC
Source organism: Saturnia pavonia (assembly GCA_947532125.1). Classification (NCBI taxonomy): domain Eukaryota; kingdom Metazoa; phylum Arthropoda; class Insecta; order Lepidoptera; family Saturniidae; genus Saturnia; species Saturnia pavonia. Next base: position 13,699,399 of record OX383900.1, on the reverse strand, counting down.
TGCACCGTAAAATTTTTCATTCGCAAGAACTTCGTGTAAGATTGCTTTTTACTTTTGAACTTTGACTTCATTCAAGAATGTGAAGTCTTGTTTAAAATACGTTTTATTTCGAATTTGGATGCAACAAGCAGTATTATTCACAGATATTTTTTTACATCGTTGATTCAATATTCTTGCTAAATGTTACAAGTATATTAGAACAGTTATAATAGTAACCATCGACATACCTATATGTACTACGTACTAGATTTCGCGATCTGAACATTTATTGTGTTCCAATGAATTACACGTTAGTTTTTTTTTTTTCGAACTGACTATACTTTTAGCCGTAAGGGCTCTGGAGCCTCGAACGGCTTTTACAGCTTCACCCTGCACTTTTTTAGTGTGGCTTCGACATTTACAATGTGGCTGCGTCCGGAGCGGCACGGCGCTTATAATAGTATAATTCGAATTAAAGCATGAACTTGGACGTAAATACCAATTAAGTAGTCAAGTAGAATTATTTGTTGTTAAAATTAATAAAAAGGTAATAACACAAAAAAAAAATCTTTATTTAAAGGTCACGCCATTTATTTAAAATCATAAACAAAAATATGCAGATATAAAAATATTTTTTTTCCAGATACGAAATATGTACAATGTAGAATTGTTATATATATTTAGTAGTAATTTCTACTTAATGTTAGCGTCTAAAGCTTTTGATTCCGTTGTGATCTCGGATACATTGAGTCAATCATTTATTTGCACAACGTAAGTATTGAGGAGCCATATGAAATGCGTATATTTACAAATTTTACTACTTACTACTTAAAACTTACTTTATTTCTATGTTACAAATTTATACACAACTACTACTAAATGATCATTAAGTCAAATAAATTTCTATAAATCTTTTCTTGGTAATGTATGACAACCTTTATATACAACTAGCTGTGCCCGCGGCTTCGCTCGCGCGGACCACAAAATGCTGTCGTCGGTCGAGCGCACGTGCGTATTGTGCTGCCCCAAAAATGGTTACTGTGGGTGATCTTTAGAAGATAGATATATGCTATCGCTAATTTTTGTAGGTCTTTTTAAGATCTACAATTATGTAGTACATTAATTTGATATATCTCTTATAGTTTACTCAGCGTAGGCCATTTAAGCGCCCCAAAAGTGTTTTTTTTTCGGTTTGATTCACCATTGTCGTCACTGCTTATTTCGTATGTTACTTTATCTAACATAATATATCATATAAACTGGCCAGAGAAATGAATTAAGAAAATTAAAAAAGGAACCATGTAAATCGGATACGTGGTTTTCGTGTGAAAAGAAGATAAACAGACAGACAAAGAAACGTTTTATAATATATATAGATAGATAGAAGATGTACGGGACACCTTATTGATTGCTAAATTATGATTTAAAACACCGGAAGACTTTATAACTTGATTTAATGATAAAATATATGTGATAATAATGCTAATGAGTGCGTTCGCCGCTGCTCGGTCTGAACGATGTTGATGCACTGACTTTATAAAACAATATACTCAGAAAGCGATGCAACGAGCGAACGCAGCAGAAACTTGTATGGTTGGCCCGTACATGCTCCCGGGCAAGAGAAGAGAAGCTGATGGATGCTGATAGATGGTTATTCATGAAGCTGATATACAAGATGATTAAACAATTTTATGTATGTAAGAATGATTTTGTTAGAGGTGAGGACTAAATTACTAAAGTTTGATTTAACGCGAAGTATAAATAATACTCTCGATTGATGAGACCGAGTCCATTTCTTTTCGATATTGTTCGCAAAGTTGTCATCTAGTATGCCGATAAAATGGTATCATAAGTTTCCTATGTAATTGATAAGTCCTCGTCTTTATAGATTTTTTCAGTCGTGATACATATAATTTTATGACGTTTCAGTACATGATTTTGAAGCTGGAACATATTTATCTGACTTATTGTGGTGGACAGGTAAAATTGATAATTTTGTTATAGGTCTCTTGATGACACCGTTTTTTGTTTTAACAGTGACAACTCTAACATAACCGTCCTTCCCTGGGTGGATTTCGAGAATTCGGCCCACTGGCCATTTCCCTGCTGGTAGGTTTGCATCGTGTATGATGACAATATCGTTTATATTCAGGTTTGGTTGTGCTTTTAACCATTTGCTTTTTTTGAGTCAATTGCCATCTCGTGCGTTTATCTCTTTCTGTTTCGATGATTGTTAGCGTCGGGCCACTCGATAGGAAGTGTGAAGGTGTTAGGTAGTCAATATCTTCAGGATCCTCTGTTAAAGCGCAGAGGGGTCTAGAGTTCAGACATGCTTCAAGTTGTGCTAAAACTGTGGCGTATTCTTCAAATGTTAACTTTTGTTCTCCAATAACTCGACGAAGATGATATTTGAGGCTTTTCACGGCAGCTTCCCACAACCCTCCTGCACTAGGCCAAGAAGGGGAATTAAAATGCCATTCTATTTCCATCTCGCTAACATGCGATAAAAATTCTTCATTGATTATATTCTTAAGCTCTATGATCTCATGCTGTAGCACATTGTTAGCGCCGACAAAGTTAGTGCCGTTATCGCTGTATAAGTGTCGAGGTGTTCCTCGTCTAGCAGCCATTCTTCTCAGTGCTGCTAGAAAAGATGACGATGATAAATCTGATACTAGTTCAAGATGTATGGCCTTGGTTGCCATGCATACAAATACGGCTATGTATCCTTTTGTTGATCTTATTGTACGACCTTTGCTCGCCTTAACTTCTACGTAGCCCGTAAAGTCAACTCCAGTTTTAAAAAAGGGCCTTGTGGGGTTTACTCTTGATTCTGGCAAATTTCCCATTACTTGATTTTGATAAGTTGGTGAACATTTTCGACATCTGATACACTGTCTTAACCTCTTTTTGACAGCTCGGTTACCTCCGATAATCCAATAATGCTGTCGTAACCATGCTAAAGTGATTCGAGGGCCGCCATGGAATACCATTTTGTGGGCGTGATCAATAAGTAGATCAGTAAGATGGCAGTCGTGAGGAATTATAAGAGGATGTATTTTGTTTTTATCAATATGTGCAAATTTAAGTCGACCGCCTACTCGAAGCATTCCTTCCGAGTCCAGAAATGGATTTAAATTAAGTATTTTACTTTTAACGTGTAAATGTTTCTTGTTCTGTAATCGCTCTACTTCTTTCTTAAATTCAATGCTCTGTATATGTTTTATAATAGACATTTTTGTTCTTCTCAATTCATCGACTGATAAAAATGATTGTTTACTACGGTATTTTACTCGTAGTATCCACGCGAGTACTCGTGTTACGCGCGTAAAACTGCTGTGTTTGTTAATTAAATCACTTAGGATATCTTTATATGGATAAGTCGTAACATTTATTTGCTTTGATTTTTTAATGTCTTCACTTGTGATATAAACATGCTGATTTTCAATGGTGCTCTTTTTGAAAGTAGGTAACCATTTTGGTCCATTCCACCACGAAGACTGATGAAGAAGTAGTTCAGCAGATAAACCTCGACTGGCGCAATCTGCTGGATTCTCATTCGACTTAACATATCTCCAACTATTCGGTGGTAAAGTTTTTACAATTTCCTTTACTCGGTTAGCGACAAAAAGCTTCCATCTGTCGGTATCGCCTTGTAACCAACCCAATACTGCGGTTGAGTCGGACCATCCGTATAGTACAACATTATGCTCAGACAGACAACTATTCACCTTTATCATTAATTTTGCTAATAAATGAGCGGCACTAAGCTCTAAACGAGGCAGTGTTATTGTTTTGTTTGGTGGTACAATTCTTGATTTCGCAGCCACCATTGTAATTGAAATAGAGGCGTGTCCATATTTGTCTGTCCTAATGATTTTACAATAAATGACACATGCATAAGCTTTCATTGATGCGCCACAAAAGCCGTGCAATTCTAAGGTGTCATGTTTATTACAATGTAACCACCTGGGTATTTGAAATAGCTTGATGTTTACTAAATCTGTTTTAATAATATTCCATTCATTGTTTAAATCTGTTGGTAACTGATCATCCCATTGTAAATTTGCTAGCCATACTTTTTGAAATAAGATTTTTATCTTTGTTGATATAGGAGTGAGCCAGCCTAAAGGGTCGAATAACTTTGATATTTCTGCTAACAGTGTGCGTTTAGTTTGTTTCTTTGCTGATGTACATAATATAGGTAGAAATGTAAATTGATCAGTGTTTGGTTTCCAGTTTAAACCTAAAGTTTTTGTTGATTCTTGATATTTAAAATTGAAAACTTCATTTGTTTGTTTTTCTGAATCGACATTGATTAATAATTCTGAATAGTTTGATGACCATTTTCTTAGGTTCATTCCTGCTGATTTTAAGAGTTGTATAAGATCGGATTGTAATTGTTTTGCTGATTGAAGGTCATGGCTTCCACTGAGAAGGTCATCCATATAAAATTGCTCTTCAATGACCTTGCCAGCTTGGCTGTCTGGATACTTGGAACACTCGTCTTCAGCCACCTGCCTTAATGTCATCATGGCTAGGAAAGGAGCTGCTTTAGTCCCATAAGTGACTGTTGCTAATTGATATTCGCATAATGGATCTTGTGGTGAATTACGCCAAATAATTTTTTGTAGCTGTTGGTCTTGCTCATGAATTAATATCTGACGAAACATTTTTTCAATGTCAGCTGTGAACGCATATTTGTATAGTCTCCACTTGATGATCAGAGACTGTAAATCTTGCTGTAAGTTCGGTCCAGTTTCCATTATGTCATTTAGACTGTAACCAGATGATGTTTTCGCCGATGCGTTGAATACTACGCGAAACTTCGAACTTGATGATTCAACATTTTGTACACTATGATGTGTTAAAAAACATTCAGGATTGTAATTTTTGCGGGCGAGTGTCATATGACCTAGTTCTTGATACTCTGTCATAAATCTTTTGTATTCCCTCTCAATATCGGGATTCTGGGTAAATTTTCGCTCCAATGATTTGAATTGTGCTATGGCCTTGGGTTTTGAAGACCCTAACACATTTTCAAAAATGTTTTTAAGGGGTAGTCTCACTTGATAGCGACCATCCTCTAAACGCGTAGTGGTAGACTTGTAATAGTCAATACATTGTTGATCTCCTGAAGAGAAGGGCGATTCTTCTGTGATATCCTCTATTTCCCAAAATTTTTGTATTTCCTCTAAATTGTGCAGAACTACGTTACACTGGTAAGAATGTGTTACGTCACCGCTTAATATCCACCCTAGACGTGTGTTTTGAGCGGATGCGGAATATTCCTCCGCCCGGCAGAGTCCTTCCAACAGGACCTTAGAGTAAATACTACTGCCCAGTAATATGTCAACTGGACGGCTTATATTGAAGTTGGGATCAGCTAACGTGATACTATCTAAATAAGACCACGAGGGCTTTGAGAAGGTGCGATTAGGCAGATTTCTGATTAATTTATTCATGATGAGTACATCTGTATAAAACTCATAATTGCTACTAATTGCTTGACACTTGATAAAAATTTCTCCTTTGCAGTTGCTATCCTTTTGTCCTATTCCGCATATAACTCCTGGGCAACGCTTACGCGGTAGGCCTAGTAGTTGTGCGGCATTTTCGCTTATGATTGATGTTTGTGAACCTTGATCTAAAAGAGCTCGCAATGTATGAAATGATCCATCTGCTGCTTGTACTTTAATGATCGCCGTAGGAAGTAGGACTTCAGGTATGTTGTTTTGAAATGATACGTGCGAGTTGCCACGCGCTAATTGTGACGACTCCGTTTTCGTTAGACGCCGTGAAGGTTGATTAGCGATCGAGTTTCTTGCTGAATCGACATCAGGCGTGTTATGTGATACTCGTACAAATGCTTCGTGCAATAATGTATTATGATTATCGTTGCACTTTCGACATCTTTTACTTGAAATGCAACTATTTCCATTATGATTATAAAGACAATTCTGGCATATGTTTAATTTTCTTAAAGTGTTGCGTTTCACTTGAGGCGTCATTTCTAGAAATCGTTGACAATAATAAATGCCGTGTTCGCCTTGATTGCATATCGGACACTTATATTTCAAAGGATCGTAATTCTTGTTTGTTGATTGCGCCACATATTGACCTTGCATTGTAAATGGTTGCTTCATGTTATTATAATTTTGTTTATATTGTTTACGACCTAATGATGACTGCTTGATGTTAGATGATAATTTATACGAATGGTTGTCGTATTGCTGACGTGAAAATTCCATTGTAGTAAATTTGCTTTCTAAGAATGATAAAAAATCTTGCAACTTAGGTAGAGCTCTTGGTTCTTTTATGGAAGCGGCATATTCATTGAAGGTTTCAATATCTAATTTTTGAGATAATAAATGTACAAGTAGCGGATCCCAAAATGATATGTCGACGCCTAAGTTTTTGATAGCATTGAGGCTTTCTATTGTAGTATCATGCAGGTTTTTAATATGATGTAATGAGCCATGTTGGGCTACGGGAATGCTGAATAATATATCGACGTGAGAATTGAATATAAGTTTTTCGTTATTGTAACGATTGTTTAAAATATTCCAGCCAGTAGTATAATTCTCTGATGTTATTTGTAAGTGCTGAATCAATCTCTCTGCTTCACCTTTAAGTTTTGATTTTAAAAATTGCATCTTTTGTGCTCCGGATAGTGATGCATTGTTGTGGATTGCTTCGCTGAATAGATCCTTGAATGAGGACCATTGCTGATAATTACCACTAAATGTTGGTATATCCATTTGTGGAGTAGATAATTCTCTATGTGAAACGGAGTATAATTTTTTATTGATTACTGCAACTATGTTATTGTAGGTTTGTTCGTAATTGAAATATGTTTGCTGATATTCTTGATTACCCTCATCGAGCTCGCTGTCTAATTCCCAATGAAGGCTATCTATGTTACACCAACGAGACTGAACAACACGCAGAATGTGATCTAGTTCCCATTTTTGAGATTTGAGTTCTAAGTTTAAATTTGATATGGTATGCTCAAATGCTTTAAAATTACTGCTTTGCTTTTTCAGCATACTGTCTGTTTTGCTTAGTGTGCCTTGATTTGATTTAAATGAAATAGGTTGTTCGTGTGAAGTATGCTGGATTCCTAGTGGGTTTGCTGATTTTTGAATGGGCGTTGGAATTCTTTCCTCTTTTGATTGATAAGATTGAATAGCTGCTCTAATATTTTCGTATTTTTCCTGTACTATTTCGTATTGATTAGTGGAAAAGTAAGGATGGGTTTTAGCGTACTCTATTTTTGATAGTTTGGAATGATTAGCTTGAAACTCTTGCCAATATTTGTCTAGTGTTTCTAACTTTCTCCTAATGTAGTCTGGAGTTTTCCTGTCAGACGAATCTTTTTTGAAGTTTGTAAATAAATTATCTATAGCCCCCAGCAATTGTTGCTGGTTCGCGAGGGTGTCTTCCACGTGCATCATTTTGATTTAATTGATATAGGTAATTCTGATAATATAATGAAACGATCTTACTTGATTAGACCGGAACTTGCTGATGATGTTAGTTCGAGCCGTGGCAACCTTGCTTGTTGACGTGACTCGAAATTTGATGATAGTTCTTTAAGCACTGTAATTCTTGTTCACAGCACAGTTTAATGATAGTTTACCTCACTTGCGTTATACAGTACTCTTGATACGTAACTGATACACACGCGAGGTCCAAAATGATAAAGTTCTTTGCTCAAAGGACCACAAATATACACACGCGAGGTCCAAAATGATAAAGTTCTTTGCTCGAAGGACCACAAAGATACACACCCGAGGTCCAAAATGATAAAGTTCTTTGCTCGAAGGACCACAAAGATGTACGGGACACCTTATTGATTGCTAAATTATGATTTAAAACACCGGAAGACTTTATAACTTGATTTAATGATAAAATATATGTGATAATAATGCTAATGAGTGCGTTCGCCGCTGCTCGGTCTGAACGATGTTGATGCACTGACTTTATAAAACAATATACTCAGAAAGCGATGCAACGAGCGAACGCAGCAGAAACTTGTATGGTTGGCCCGTACAGAAGATATATATGTATGTATAGATTAATTAAAAAATTATATCTTTTTTTAATCAACTATAAACTACTCATTAAGAAATTACAGTTACAAAGAGTTTTTTGAATATAGTAAAATTTTTTTGTGATTGGCTCAAGTTTTTTTGTGGAATAGACAAAAATAATATTATATTGGTACTTATTTTTTTTTGTTCTTTTAATAATAAAAAGACAGATATATTAAGCAACAGAAAAGTTAATAATTTAATCAATTAAATTAACATTTATAGTACTTACGTTAACTTTCATATACTTGTGAACTCCGTACTTAGGATCAATGAGTCTTGCTGGGGGTTCCAGTTTCAATTTTTGAGCCCAAGGACTCGAAAAAGGATTCTTCAAATAGTTTATAGCGACAAACACAAGCGCGATTAAACTATACAACAATGTAAGTACATTTGCCACAAAATATCGATAAATATATTGTCCTGTACTCATGATGAATTAGTTATAATACGTATCCGGTATGTAAAAGAAACTAGACGCGCGTGTTAATACCAGCGTCGAATGTACAAGTGACACACAGAGCTAGTATAGGTATACACTAGGCATGGAATCATAGCTACGTTAATATAACTAGAACGTCGCGTCATGATGCTACTTTGTTATTGCTGTATCACGCGTGATAACTTCTGGCCAGTTATATTTTACGAGTAACGATTAACAATAATAATGAGTCATGCTGAGACATAGTACAACGGGAGTGCAAGTGAAATAATTTCTCACTTTCACAAAATTATTTTTGGCTTTTAAGAAACTTCAAATAAATCAAAGCCTAACAGTGTTGAGGATAAGATAGCGGTTGGCACGTGTCGCCGCAATATTATTGTTTAATCTTTATCCCACGTATAGATATGCCATCTGACGAAGACATTCGGCGAATTATAATATAGCTTGCCCCGTGTGAATTAATATTACGATTAAGTGACATGTATCGGTTATTTTCGATGCATGTAACTCGCGTGACACGTGATATATCTTATCACTTATTATATAATCAGTATAATTTTCCATTCCTAGTACATACTATCTGTATACATAAAAAAAATTTGTGCGTTGCGTTTGGTAGTAATCGTGTAAAGAACGACTTGACCGATTTACCTCATTTATTCACAAAAGTGTATTTTATTGAAACGTTAGTTTATGGCTATGCTAGAATTCGCCAGGTGGCGCTTTAGTCATTATTAACCAATACTATATTTAATGACGAGATTAGAGAGGTAGGGAACATAAATTTCTTTAAAGATTTCTCTCTACTTGGGGCTGTCTGCTAGAGGAATACCTTCACCCTACAGAAGATCGCAGTAAAATAACCTTGTAGGTATTGTGTTCCTGCGGTGTGTACCGGTGCGTGCGGCAAGTGCGGTGAGGGAATCCAAAGTTCCTTGTGGTAAGGGGGTTCAAGGTTGGCAATGCGCTAGTGATATCTATGGCTACAAGCGTCCACAAGCTACGATAAAAACAACGTTTGCCGGGTCAGCTTAGTTCACAATAAAGACTTATACAGTGCATACTTGGATAACACATAAAATGATTGGCTTGGATTCTATGGTTCGTAAGACATTCTGTGCGCACTTTGTAGATGCAAAACTTGTGTATTCATTCAAAAAACTCTCTGCTATAATCCACAAGTGAGTACGCTCGTATATAAATCCGTGAATCACATTATACAGCTATTATTCTGTAATGTGCCGTTCCAATTTCCCTTCTGTCCCATATAGTGCTAATAATTAAAATTAACATGTTAATGTGTGTTGAGTGTAAGGCCTCTATATACGACTAGCGGATTTCCAAATAGGTTCGATAGGGTATGCCTGCGAAGGCAATTTTTCGAAAGCAGCAAAATTTTAGAAGTAGGACTTTTTCCTCGGCCTCTAAAAAGGATTATTTAAATCGCAAATTTTAAAACTTCTGTAGAATGTTAAAAGCATAGGCAGTGATTTGGTCTATTTGTATATGTATATGGCGATATATTTGTAAATCTGCCGCTGAACGTTACGTTCTTGAAAATTCCTTGGTCTATACAGCTCCTGTTCCACCGAATGTAGATGAAGAAAGAAAAGACATTTATTTGTCACCCACACACACACACACACACACACACACACACACACACACACACACACACTCACAAGAGACAAGAAAAAAAAAATAATAAAAATAAACCAAGAATACAAGTTGTAGACATACGTTAGTTTGAGATGCGTCTGTAGCAAATGGGCACCGAGTTAGCATATGTGCTGAAAGCGGTGAGTCCTCCATCGCTGATTTTATTAAATAATAAAGAAAAGAAGTATATTATTATAACCAAATAAAAGACGATGTAGGAAAACTCAAATTTTGTATAATTTTAATATCACTATTATTAAACAAAAATAAATTAAAGACCATTTTTTTTTTATTAACATTAAACAATTTAATTTTTCTTTTTCAACAATAACAACTTTATATACTTTATTTCACACAAAACATTAGATAATGCAAACATGGCTGTCGTGTCGTATAGATAAATACACGCTACAAACAAAAAGACGATAATATATTGCTGTACATCTCTACAGCTACACAAATCATTTGAAACCGGTCTTCCGCATCATCGTACCGGACGCGGTGCAGGATTTAAACAAAGCGACTATAACTTGAATTATCACTATAACCGACGCAAATGGTTTGATTATAAAATTGCCATTAAAAAATTGATAAATCGTGATATGTATTGTGAATACATTAACTAAGTATTTTAATATTTAGATGCCTTTAAACAAACACTTTCCTCCCATTTCAAAAGACGTGAATAACTTAAAATTTATTAATTTAATAAAATTCAAACCTAATAATTCCTTAATTCCAACAAAATATCATATTCAAATAAAAAAACTCCTTACTACTGGTTTTTGTTTTTTACTATTATATTTTATTTTATGACCTACTTTAATTTTTGTTCAATGTTTTCAGAATAGTAAAATCATTATTAAATACTTTTACGGTAACATAAATAAACGTTACAATTAAACAAACTCCAGTAAGAAAACTTCTAGCATTTTTAATCAATCGTTTGGTTAAGTAGGTGTCCAAACAAAATCATTTGCGTTTCCACCACCATGCAAAAACCTTACTCGGTGTGTAAATTATTGTTGTCAACAAAATTTATCGTATCTCGTGCTAAGTGAATATCATTTAAATCGTCAAACAATGAGTATATATCTCTAGGAACAGACATAAGTGTATCAAATCTGAATAAATCGTCATTCATAGACACTCTAGAATTTGCAAATGTCGTAGCTGTATTTCTTAAATTAACATTTGGATGTTGATCACTAGTGCCTTCTCCATACTTCAACCTTTCCTTTGTTTCCTTTTCTATTTCTTCTAAACGTTCAATAGCTTTCGATGGATCACTTTCTCGTAGTCTTTCATTGAAATCAATATTGATGTCAATCCTGTAAAAGGCCAAAACGTTAACGTCTTTACGTTAAATCATTCAAATTAAATGTAGGTACCTACTCATCTTATGGTGTGTTAGTAATTTGATTACTAATAAGTAACTGCCCTTTTCACATTGGTATTCTAGTAATAAATCCTAAAATACCTAATTTGTTTTATTATGAATTAACTTTATATTAGCTGGTACCGTAGACGTTATTCTATCATTTGACCACGGTGCTACCTATCAAGTTCAGGAAAAGCATAAAAACCTTCTCCATGAAAGTAAACTTACATCTGCCAACTTTCATGGTGATCTGTCAAACTAATCCAGAACTTGTCTACATATTCGATATTTTTAGATTAAATACAATTATAGCTTGAAGGTTTGTTTTTCTTGTAACCTCGATGATTCCGTTTCTCTTAGACTAATTAAATGTCTTAATTTAGTATATTTTAAGACTTATTTAATATTATTCCCTGCATACGTAATAAAATGTAAACCGTTTATAAATATGATGTGGCCTCATACTATTTTATTGACACACATTTCTCAATATACGAAAACCTCGTAGGCGGATAAAGAAAAATATTGCGATAAGAAATCTTAGAACAGGCTTCAAAGGTAGATAATCAGTGGAATACTGGATATTTTTAAGATGACAGTACAACAAAAGCATTAAAAATTTAAATTGCCTTCGCTACTGCACACTTTGATACATATTCCCTTCCAATAAAATAATCATGAACTATTGCCAAATGATGATAAAACACCAACAATTCAGAAACAAATAACATTGTACGCAAAACGTTAAAAACAAATCATAAGTACTCAATTGTGAGGAACGTATTGCACGCAACGCAATATCATTGACACCAAGTGACACTCGACAATATATCAATAAAATCAATTGAGGTCACTTGAAAGATGCATATACTCGTAGGTAACTTTTGTTGGTAACTGTGGTTGGTAAATCAATGGTATTGCAAAAGTGCGGCATCTTTTTTTTTTCGAACTGACCATACTGTTAGCCATAGGGGCCCTGGAGCCTCTACAGCTTAACCGGGCTTGGAATTCTCATTATCCCCCCATTCAAAATTATAGTAAGTACTTATTAGCTTCATTTTGTCTAATTTTAGAAAATACATAATAAAAACAATAACATGTTGTATGCCTCTATTTTTTATTATTCATTAAATACTCCCTATGACAATGTAATGATTTCCAAATTAAAATTTGCAAGTGTCCCTAATAAGATAATAAGCTTGCTAAGAATAAAATTCATCCTTGCGCACGGTGCCCAAACTTTTTATCAGAGTAACGTATCATTTTTTGCTATTTTACAACTAATTTTAGAGAAAAGATAACCTTTCTTAGTTGTCCAACGATATAAAATGATTCATATCATACCCTGTCTCTTCTTTAAACTTTATCCAGTCTTCAAGGCCTGGAGCGCGGGGAATTTCTGCTGCAAGGGCTCGTGTTGCATCCTCCATTGTTTGTTCCACCAACTCTTGTTTAGCGTCTAATAGATATTAAAATGTGAACAAATATATTATATACCTAGTTGGGAATAAATAAAAACTAAACACCTACGACCATAGAGAACTATTTGCTTAAAAAAATAATATCTTACTTTTCTCTACTTTAGTATCATGCTCCTGATACACCTGTGCCGTAACGCATTAATTAACGCCATAATTAAGATACTACGCAGATATGGGGCCAACATTTAAAGCATTAATTGATACGTGGCATTGTTAGTGACGTTAGACGTTAAGCTATAACTCGGATGGCGGTTTTTTCGACAGATCAAAGTTTTTTTTTTTTTCGAACTGACTACACTGTTAGTCTGAGGGGCCCTGGAGCCTTTACGGCTTTTACAGCTTTACCGGGCTTGGGGGCGAGCGCTTAGGGCACTCAGCCACGAAAGCTAAGCAACAACATCCGAGGGTGCCAAAGTGGCCGAACCTCGGCTCGGACTGTTGCGCGTATGCAATTAAGTCGCGATATGACTAATTCCCTATCCGTAATTCGATCTACACTAACTATACATATATACACGTTTCTGCCCCCTGGGAGGAGGGAAGGAACATGTGTATGTGTATTTAGTGGTCTGAAATTTTTGTCTTCTCTAACTAGGCAAAAAAAGAAAAAAAAAGGTCCCTTACAGAACCTATGTACCTATGTATGTTGTGCATGTGTGTATAATGCAGTGTCATGTATGACTGTGAAAGCTAGTAATTGTAGAGTCACTTGTATGGCGCGAGCGGCTGCTTGTCTCAAGGGCTCCATGCCGATGGATCGGACCTAGGCTTGAGTTGCCGCAGAGGAGGGCGGTCGTGGCGGGTGTGCGGGAGCGAAGTTAACCGTACGTCCCCTGCGGAGGGAACGGTGGTTTCGCGGGCGTGGGCGCGAGCACGCATATGTTGCGGGAGCGGACGCGTAGTAATTATTAGCTTTCTCGATGTCGTCGTCGGGATCGACAAAGAGATTTCGCGGACGGCGTTTATAGCGTTTGGCAACGGGGATCGAGTTGTCTGGGACGTAGTTCACGGTGGATTTTACGAGCGGGTTGGGGTGATTCGAAGCGCTATCGAAGTATCTCCTGGTGAGATATTTCACATAGGCTTCTATCGAGAGAAGCCTCATGTCCCTGTGGAGGTCCATGTTCCTAACGAAGGCTGGAGGGTCAATCAGGCGACGGAGAAACCGATTTTGGACTCTTTGCATGCGGACAAAGTTATGTTTGGACATATGTGCGAACGCTGCGCAGCTATATGTCAAGATCGGACGGACGCACATCTTGTATAGTGTAAGCTTATGTCTTAAGGACATTTTGCTTACCGAAGTGAGCAAGGGTCGTAAGCGGGAAAGGATCCAGACGGCCCTATTCCGGACTATAGTAACGTGTGTGTTGAAGTTAAGCTTCGAGTCGAGGGTGACACCCAGATATTTAGTCTTGGTGGCCCAAGGGATATTCCTACCGAATAATGAGAGGGGTCCTACCGTGCGTGGTAGTTTACATGTATGCGGTTCGAACATAATCGCGGCGCTCTTTACCGGATTAATAGCTATTCGCCACGTTCGAAACCACTCCCCGAGAGTGGTTACGGCACGTTGGACTGCGCAGGCGAGATTTTTTCTGTTTGACGCGTATATGACTGTGTCGTCAGCGTAAAGCCCTACCTCGACCCCGGGGGGCTTCGGGAGGTCGCTGACGTACAGATTGAAAAGGCAAGGCGCCAGAATGGAACCTTGCGGGACGCCTGAGCGTATAGGGTGGGCTGTAGATAGTACTCCTTCCACTCGGTAGTGAAAGGTGCGGTCGCGTAGAAAATCATGAACTAGGTGAACTAACCTATCCGGGATTTCTAGTTTATGTAGCTTGTGGACTAGTCCGGCATGCCAGACCTTATCGAAGGCCTTAGCTACGTCGAAAAAAACCGCAAGCGTATGGGCGGGGGCGATGCCCGGTAAAGCTGTAAAAGCCGTAAAGGCTCCAGGGCCCCTAAGGCTAACAGAATAGTCAGTTCGAAAAAAAAAAAACTACTTTTGGCAAAGTTGCTCGTGATGTGCTCCGTGAGGCGGTGCACTTGATGTGTACACGAGTGTCGGGCGCGAAAACCGAACTGTTCGGGAGGGTATAGGTTTTTAATATCTATAACGGTTCAGAAGGAGCCGCTCGTAAAGTTTTCCTAGTGTGACAGATCAAAGGGTTTTAGTGCGTTGTATAAAGCATTAAATTGTGTTAAAAAAGATGAATGGCGGTATATCGTAACACAGGAAGAATTTAAAAGAAGTTGGAATTATTAATGTGACACTAACGTATCCACTTTAATAAATGTGAAAAGTCATTGAACACGGTTAACGCACTAACTGAATTAGAAATAACTTATGGGCCTAGATGAAGCCACTTATTTAATGCGTTATTTTAGACGCATTAATTATGGCATATTTCGACACAGGTGTTAACATTAACGCAGGTGTAGAACGAGCATCATAGTATCTACTAAAACGATCACCCACAACCCACAATAAGCATTTTTAGGGCAGCACAATTCGCGCGTGCGCTTGACCGACGGCATTCTGCAGTCCACGCAAGCGGAGCCGCGGGCACTGATATATGTATAATAGACAAATTTATATATCATTCTACCTAAAAGCTATGTGATGACAGAATAAAAAATAAACTATACGAAACAAGTTCAAAACTTATTGTCCAATGCCCATAAATTTGTTAGTAGTTTCAAAACATCTGCGACTTATCATCTTACACTTCGCTAGTATATTTCAATATCACAATCGCCTATCTAGGCAATAAGACGAATCATTACGGAGCTCCTAGTATCAATGTTAACATGTTTAATTAACATCTACTGAAAGAATGTCCGTGTAATAAACAGCAAAATTCTCCAACTTCTTTCGTGCGAAACTGCTAAATATATGCTTCACTGCTTCAAACATCATATATATGATCAGCATAATTTCTTTCGCGAAATAATAAACAGTTCTAAAAGTTATATTACGAACAGAATAGAACATAATACATAATACAAGGCCACAGTTATCTCAAATGTTAGAAATGTTAGACGAACGAGCACGTAAAATTTCACAGCTTTCTAAGTATGACGTGTGCACACATAACAATGAGGCCATACGATCTTTTTGACTTGCTAAATTGTGACCTTAAATGAGTTACCAGAATTATAATGTGGGATTTACATACTTATTATATAATACAACCCATTGTAAAAGATGTTTTATAACTATCTAGACCTCTATACTAATATAATAAGGCGTAAGAGTTTTTTTTCTTTGTTTAAACACGCTAATCTCTGGAACTACTAGCGGCTTCAAAAAACTCTTTTTGTATAAGATAGCCAGATTCACGAGCAATAGTATAGCATTAGGTTACACCTCTCAGCTAGCCTTAAATATTGATTTTTGTTAAGTAAGTCGGAAGAAGCGCACCCTAACTTCTATATCCGCGTGCGCTGGCGTAATGGTTATGATACGTAAATGCAATGTTCTATAAAAATATTGCAACTTAGTACATACAAAAAAAAGTCCGCGGCACCATATGTCTATCTCTTATACATAAGCCGCAATAAGCTATTTTGTGACAAAAACTGATTGAGAAATTGAAAAGTGATTCATGAGTATTATTAGGCATGGCATATTAATCCTTACGAACGCAAGTTACTTCATAATCAAGACAATTTCATTAAGATAAACTTTGCCTTTTTTATCATGTTATTTGGGCGCATAGTTCGGGAGATACTGGATAATTATAATAATTATATTATATAACACTCGGCTCGCGTTTATGACTATAGGTGTAGTGGCGCGAACGAGCCGTGAGTTGTGACGCATACACCGGGCCGCCCGATAAAAATATTGTCTACCTATATTGACGTATTATAAATCATCAATCAGCGCTTTATTTTAAATTATACGCGGCTGTAACCGCGGGACACAGCTAGTAATATTATAAAGCTCAAGAGATTTTTTCTCTTTATCTATTTGAACGCGCTATAATCTCTTGAACAACCAGTCAAATTTGATTTTTTTTTTTGCATTATTTATCCTATTTATTGAGGAAACTATTTCTCACATATACTCGTATAGTTTCACGCTACAACTCCGCTACACTTCGTCGAGTAATCTGGCAAGTAAGAAGAACGATAAAGCACTGGTGCGTTAGTCGTGGCGCGGTAGAGAATTAGTCGAATAAATGTAACATGGTTGAAGCCCCACATTTTCAAAACTAATTATAATATATAATTAAACGCTTATAATATAAGAACGTTATAATTGTTTTACTTTTACTGAAAATATACGGTACCTTATAAAATCTATTTCGTATGTACCCTAATATGGTACTTACCCAAAGACTGTTGGTGGTAATACGCAGCCGGCCGACGTAGAGCTCTAGCCAAGTTCCCGCACACCGCGCCATGTGACGTCAGTTTGCTTCCCGTACAACGCCATTCTTCCTCTTAAACCAGTTAATAATGTCGATACGCATATATTCATAATTCATGAATAATATTCTCGAGCTATTTCTTACACCGGCCATACACGCTACAGTCTAGCGGGGAGGTCTACCTGTGGCGTATGGCGTATATTGGAATAGACCTGTGTAACTTTTTGAAGTTGCTGTTATACGGACAAACGAGAATCCCTTTTTAAAAAAGGACTTAAAATAAAATGACGATTTATTATTAGGACAACCGTCACGAATGGAAACTGGCATGAGACTGTCGGGACGGATAGGTGATCGAGGTATTGTGGCAAACAGAAATGATGACTAGGCGGGATAGGTAACGGGTCTGCAATATAGGGTGCATGATACGGTTATAACATTGCGCAACTAAACTAGGTATCTTGTCTCCTAAATATTTACTCAGTTGTTCATATTGACCGTGTCAATATTATAACAATACTTACCCATAAGCGTGTTCATGATTTCTAGCCTAGTGGGAGCGTCAATATTTGCACGTTCGACGGCTGTGTTAGGTCGGCGTGTAAGTCGGGGACGGGGAGGTCGTGATCCCGCCCCTTCAGTCGTGGCTGGTCGCTGTCGTTGCCGCTGAGTTCTTTTCGGTAAGTCCAAGATTTTCGAAACCGGCTCCTGAGATATGTTTTCCTGTAGTTCCTATATGAAAAAAGCAATATCATAAAAATGTTTATTTATCATTTTTCATATTCTACAACTTGTAATGTCTCTTTAAGTGGTTGGCAGTGAAAAACTATCATAATGATCAATTTATTATAAGTTTCAGATTTATAAATTACTAGGTGTACCCTACGGTTTCACCCGTGTTGAAATTATTCGACCACCTTTCCACTACACGACGCCGCTAAATGTTCCCGTGACCTGTTATATAGCATATCGTTGTTCTTACTTCACGTACCCGCCTACAGCTTGTCAAATTGATTGACTTTCATGGTTAGCGTAAAGTTACATATATAGCCTGGCTATAATAACCTTTATCATTAAATAGCTTATAGTTACAAAAAGAAATTTTCAAATCTGACAGGAAGTTCCAGAGGCTAACACGTTAAAACAAATTTTAAAAAATCTTAAGCTTTATGTATAATGATAATATTGGTGTGTAGATACACATTTCCATTGATTTAAATCGTTCTATGTAGTTAGCTAATGAAATTATAAAGTAAAAACATATACATACTTAGTTCTAAATAACTAGAAACACGAGATAGAAGGTAATACCAGTAACCAGTAACAGTATTCACTGTTATATTTACGGAACAGAACAGGAGCGTGAGTAGAAATTTTTTACGTCATAAAAATGAAATACTGTTTCTTTATATATTAGCTAGGCTCATTGACGGTACTGTCCCTGATGGTAAGCACAGTACAATCCAAACACAAAGGCGACCACCAAGAAATTTAAATCCATCGGTGGTCGCCGCTGTCATGCCGGCCTGCATAAATGTCTCTTGACAACCCGATGTCGTAAGAAGGAGGGAGTTGGTTCTACAGCTTCACTGTACGACTAAGATAAGCCATGGAGAACTTTTTAGTTCGTGCCGAGGTGGAGGTTACCATAAAACTGTGATTCCGAACCCCAACACATGTGGTTCTGTTGTGGAAAGAAGAGGAGGGTATGAGATTGGACAGCTTTTCAGAATATTCACGATGATACAGACGGTAGAACACGCTTAGCGAGGCGATGTTTCTGCGCAGCTGAAGCGGCTCGATGTATTTAGTAACGTCTTCATCATTAACAATGCGAACAGCCCGTCCCTGCAACCTGTCCAGAGCATCAAGGAGATAGTTTGCGGATCCATCCCAGAGGTGTGAACAGTATTCCATACACGGACGAACTTGCGCCTTGTAAAGAAGGTACAGCTGGCCCGGGGTGAAAAACCGTCGCACCCTGTTCAGGATTGCGAGTCTCCGAGATGTAGTAGAGATGACACTCCTGGTGTGATCCCTGGAGTTGAGGTCACTACGAATATCCACACCTTGAGGCTCAGGCTGTCACGCATCGCTAATGAAACGTTCTGAAGAGTGGGGAGAGGAGAAAACGGATTAATTTTTTTGAAGAAAACGCGTACACTTGTGTTTCCCGGCATTGAACTCAACCAAGTTACTTGCTCTCCATGTAGATACACGATGTAAGAATAGGGTAAGCAGGGGGAATGGCGTTCACTTAAGGAAAACACACTATATTTTTTAAATTATTTGTTTTATTTTAAAATTTAGAACATTATCATAAACTTTAACTATTAAATAATCATTTTTTTAATAGAAATCGTATTTATCTTAGAATCATTAGCAGTAGTAAACATTAAAAAAAAAAGAAGGTTTGAGCGTCATTGCCCCTGTCATTGGGTAATGGCGCTCAGGCGAAGGGGTAATGACGCCCAAACCTGTTTCTTTGCAATATAATAAGTAAGATCCATTATTATTAGTAAATAGGCATGAGATCTAAGTATAAAATTAAAGTATACTCTATAATCATAAAATGGCATCAAATATTTATATTTGTACCTGAGATCAGCCTTATACAATAAACAAATATTACAACGTATGCAACGACAAACTTTTTATAGGTAAACAAAGACAAAAGAGAAATAGAAATGACAAGATTTTATCGTTGAGCACATGAATCATAGATGTATCCTTCTACCGAATCCCATCAAGAACATGTAGCATGAGACCACAGCCCACATGTCGTACAGCAAAAGGTACAGAGGTTTCTCTTTGTTTGTCAACGAAATCCTGGTTAGAAGGACCAGGGACTGCCAAATCAGCTTCGGGACATAGATTTACATTTGAGAGACCTGCCAAAGGAAGAATGTTCTGAAAACAAGGCTATACTACACGACTGCGTAGCTCCAAGATTCTGAACATTTTGATCGTTTTGTTCTACTTCTTGTGCCCTCAAAGATGCTGCTAGAAAGTCTCGATCAGCAAAAGTATTCGGGTTTAAAGGGTTTATCCCTGTGGCTCTTCAGCTTCTCTTTTGCTTATATTTGCAACTTGTGCATACGCCTTATTGAAAAGACACGCTACATCATATGGAGTTATTTTAGACATCAAATGTGTTTTCATATGCCTGTTGCATTCCTACCTATAAGCAACTTTCAGAGGTCCATAAAAAGATACATCTAGTGGCTGTGTTCTATGTGAGCTATAAAGTGGAATCGAGAGCATTGCGATGTGGTTCTCTTTGCATAAATTAAAAGCTTGAATGGAGATGCGACTGCTGTGGTTGGGATATTATATGTTTTTGCGTCTTGTCTCTTGGACATCTCATTTTCAATCGCTGTTTAGTGGATTTAAGGTTTTCTTCGTTTCAAACCGCTTTGGCGGTTGTTCTTTGGCGATTTTCGGGAATCTCTATAACAATTAAAAAAGAAGTCACTAAGGGGTAATGGCGCTCATGTGAGCGGGATAACCCCAAACGGTCGTTTTGAATTGAACTTTAAATTAAACAAACATTGAAAATAAATTATTGAAAATTGAATAGTTCATCATAAAATAGAATGATTAAAGTACCTAGGAAAGCTATATTAACAATTTCATAAATATCAATATTCTGAACTTACCGAAAAAAAGATCACGACTAAAATTAGTTCAGCGCAGCCGCATACAAACAAACTCACTTTACCGTCGCTTGCCACGAGCTGACTGCCCCTGCACGTCCCTACGTGTTAGAGGCCCTTCCCCTCCCCCGTTTTACGTATGGTGGCATGTTGTTATACACCATTTTCATAGACTTATAGAGGTGCGCGGCATTACCCGACGAGCGCCATTCCCCCTGCTTCCCCTACTGCAAGGAGGTATACTATTCGTTGGTAAGCGCATCATTCGGGAACGGCTGAACAGGTATGGCTAATTATCTTTTTTAAATGTGAGTAATAGTCCGAATAACGTTTTTAGGGAAAGAAAAATTTTGAATAATTACCAGAAAAGTTTTTAGAAAACGTCGGGTTATGTGATGTTGTGGTCGAGTTATTTACTACAGGTAAAGACAGAACAACGTATGCCGGGCTAGCTAGTTTATCTGTCTTCTTCTATATCTATACATAATATAAAACTCAACGTCTCTCTGTCTGTCTGACCGTTTACAATATTTTCTCGCGAAAACCACTTGTCCGATTTATATGATTCTTTTTTTATTTCATAGCTATATTACCTGGCCAGGTTACAGGGCATGTTTTGTTAGGTAAAGTAACATACGAAATAAGTAGTGAAGACAATGTGAATCAATTCGCAAAAAAGACGCATTTGGGGCGCTTAAATGGTTGACACTGAGTAAACCATATAAGGTATATTAAATTAATGGTGAACATAACTCTAGATCTTAAAAAACCTACAAAAATTTCTGCGGCAGCACATGTCTATCTTCTAATGATCACCCACAATAAACATTTTTGAGGTAGCACAATTCGCACGTGTTCGACCGACAGCATTCTGTAGACAGCGGACGGAGCCGTGGGCTCAGCTAGTTTACAATAATTTGGAATTCCCGCGTTAAAAACTAAAGCAAAGCTATCGTGTTATAGAAATATATAGGCTTAGTAAGAATTGTAGTTTTCATAATAAATAAACAGTATCACTTCATATCGTAACTAAATAAATATTATTGGTGAAATAATTAAAAATTAAAGTTAAATAAGAGCTTAAAGTTAAAGAGTTAAATAAGAGCTTGTAAAAAACGGATACCTTAGAATGACACGTAGAAGGACCTGGTATCGATTCCATTTGGACATTCCCTCCTACTTCTGCATCGCTTTCACCGGAGTCGGAGGAAGATGATGTAGTTCCAAGCACTTCGTCTGATTCATCTAAAATATAATTATCACTTAATTATTCTAAAAATTTTTTAATGACACATATTAACGGTGCTAATTTGCAAATATAAGTATATCTACAACGACTCTCTCAAATCAAACTGTAATACTTTCTGATTAAAATAATTAATTCGTCTAATTCAGATATTTGAATTGCAGATTTGAGTTAGTCTTGTTATAGTTGTGTATAGTTGTTATAGTATTGAACGATATGTCAAACCAAACTTATAAACTTATACGAAACAAAGCAAGGGAAACTTATACTTTCTAAGTTTAAACTAAACTTCATTACCGTAAACAGAAAGAGCCGGGCAGGGCCGACCTGAGGGTATCTCCCGCCCGGGTTTAAGATATAATTTGCCACCCATATAGCCTACAGACATAATGTTAAATTCTGCATTTCATCGATACATTACTTGCTTGCCCACTTTTAAAATAATGCAATACTTTCTGCATTAAGTGAATAAAAAAGTAGTTAATGCTATTAGGTTTAAGTAAAAAAAATTGGCTTAGGCAATTTCATAACAATAGAAAATAGACATAGACATAAATTTAGCAATAGTATTTTCTACTCTTTATTCCCATGGTCCGATTTCCTTTATACAAGTTCCCGGGTGGTGTGCACCCCTTGCACCGACAAGTCCCGACACAGCTCAGCCCTGGAGCCGAATGCGCCTTGCTCACTCCAGAATTGTCTGGTGCATATCCCAAAATATTGGTTTAACAACCCAAAATTAGGCTCTGTGGTCCAGAATTATTGGAAAATTGATAGCAATTCTAATTAAGTATTTAGTTTTATATCATTTTCATTCAATATAAGTGTATTTATGAAGTATTCTGGTGTAATCTGAACCTCGAACACTTTGCTAAGGCCGTTTCTTTAAAAGTGACTGCACTGAAACATGACAAGCACAGTACAGTTCAAAAGACGACAAGGGTCAAATGCGAATCTAGCTACATCATACTGCGAACACTGCAGTGAAGGTCGCTTATTACCTAGATATACATTTGAGGAATGTTGGCGTATGCCACATCGCGCCTCGTCTAGCAGAGACGCTATAGTTTCACTCGTTTATCCCACGTTTAGCCATAGTTCTAATTGATTAACGATTGCCATACAACCTTAACACGACTTCTTACTTTAAAAAGGGATCAGTAATAAATCTCTATTAACTGACTTCTCAGTTCGAATGTATTTTTATAGATGTTCAGTCATAATTTCTATGTTTATGAACCGATTTAGATAATTCGTAGAAAAGGGGATACTCCAAGGGTAGTCTCATTTTAATTTAATTGACATTGGACCTTTGACTTCGAAGATACACCAGGAAACTCCTCAAAATAATTGAAGTTGTTTTTTTTTTTGTTAAAAATTGTCTTGTCCAATTCTAATACACTAGTTCACCAATAATCGTGGAAATTACTTTTAATTTACAGTTTATCGAAAACACAACACCATCGTTTTAAGATAATTACAGTTGGGAGCTACAACATACAGAAAATCTGATACAAGAAAGCAAGCGAATAAATAAATAATACTCTGGTAAACTACTTTGTATCTTTAAAATACGTGTTAGAAGCTATTGAAGATTATTAGAAAACTTTAAAATAAGATCTCTTAATTAAACATCATTGTATTAAAATACTTCAACCAAAGATCGTAAATAAAGATCAGACATAGCATTCGCTCCCAATTCTCAAACACACATTGGCATCGCAACTGCGGTAACTACGCGCAGGTATGTGACGTAAGCTAAGGAAGAATAACTATTAATAATATACAGTCCCAGCCTTCGTTAGGAACATGGACCTCCACAGGGACATGAGGCTTCCCTCGATAGAAGCCTATGTGAAATATCTCACCAGGAGATACTTCGATAGCGCTTCGAATCACCCCAACCCGCTCGTAAAATCCACCGTGAACTACGTCCCAGACAACTCGATCCCCGTTGCCAAACGTTATAAACGCCGTCCGCGAAATCTCTTTGTCGATCCCGACGACGACATCGAGAAAGCTAATAATTACTACGCGTCCGCTCCCGCAACATATGCGTGCTCGCGCCCACGCCCGCGAAACCACCGTTCCCTCCGCAGGGGACGTACGGTTAACTTCGCTCCCGCACACCCGCCACGACCGCCCTCTTCTGCGGCAACTCAAGCCTAGGTCCGATCCATCGGCATGGAGCCCTTGAGACAAGCAGCCGCTCGCGCGATACAAGTGACTGCACAATCACTAGCTTTCTCAGCCATACATGACACTGCATTATACACACATGCACAACACACATAGGTACATAGGTTCTGTAAGGGACCTTTTTTTTTCTTTTTTGCCTAGTTAGAATAGACAAAAATTTTCAGACCACTAAATACACATACACATGTTCCTTCCCTCCTCCCAGGGGGCAGAAACATGTATATATGTATAGTTAGTTTAGATCGAATTACGGATAGGGAATTAGTCAGATCGCGACTTAATTGCATACGCGCAACAGTCCGAGCCGAGGTCCGGCCACTTTGGCACCCTCGGATGTTGTTGCTTAGCTTTCGTGGCTGAGTGCCCTAAGCGCTCGCCCCCAAGCCCGGTAAAGCTGTAAAAGCCGTAAAGGCTCCAGGGCCCCTCAGGCTAACAGAGTAGTCAGTTCGAAAAAAAAAAAAAAAAAAAAAAAAAAATATACAGTAGGTATACATTTTTAATAGATTTAATAGAGAATGTATCTCTTGTACGTAACTAGCTGCACCCCACGGTTTCACCTGTGTTAAATATATTCGACTAAAACTCCACCGCCAGGACACCCGTGTATCGTTCTTCTTACTTCACGTACTTGCCTACAACTTGCCCGATTGCTTGACTTTTATGGTTAACGCTCCACTCCTTAGTCTCGTAGTGTGAACATATATAACCTTTCTCAATAAATAAACTATGAAATGCAAAATGATTATTTGAATCTTACTGGTTGTTGAGTGTGCTGTAATCCGGTTCTTGAAGGATCACAAATTGATGAGTTCAATGACACACCATTTCTTTTTCGAAATGGACTGTATATTTATTGAGAAGCTTACAGTACCGTCGGACATAAGTGAAATGAACTGTTAATTTCGAGCTGTGCTGTCCATACAATTCGGCACCATACTTAAACAATTGTGATACCTATAACTAGTAAATAATAAACAATCAATAATCCATACAATTCGCCTACCGTAGGCCTTAAATTCGGGTGTCAAGTTACGAAATAATAACAATAATCTTCAACAATTCAAAACATGGCGACAGTATAGTTTCGTAACCCGTAGGTATCGCACCTGGCGAATTATATTCATAAAACTCGTGAAATAGTTAATATATTAGGAAGTACATACCATAAATAAAACAAAACACACAAAAATTATTTATTTGTACTCCCTAATCCATTGTACATAGGGCGGTCACGCCTGTACATAAGCCCATTGTAAAAAAACGTCCTATAATCCGTAAATTACCTTATATATAGCACGTAAACACATCTAAATCGTATGCTTACATGGAACTACACTAAATTCAATAATAAAACGCAATATAGGCTCATTATTCTAACATATAGACACTAACTATGAATTATATTAATTACAACAAACATTTCTAAACGTATAAAGCTCTGATATACCGATCCATTTACACTAAAGCGTCGTATATATATGACTTGTATAAGAGTTACAACAAAAGACAATATTATTAAATAAAAGATATAAGTTCCACGACTCTTAAACATTAAAACCTTACGTATTCCATATGTTTCTCTACTGTGAGTCGTTCTAAGCTTATTTGTCCTCGCCAGCTACAATAAAAACAAACAAAGTGCACGCACCCAAAGTCGTCGGTATCAAGACTATGCCTTACAACTAGTAGAAGTTAAAATAGTACGTATCTCCATCGTTCACCTAACAAGGCGATCGAAGCTCATCTGTCCTCAACACTGGTACATCCAGAGATTAACGCGTTCAAACAAAAAAAAAACTCTTGAGCTTTAAATATTTAAGTAATAATGGCTATAAAGATTTTGTACTAACGTTGATTATCATCGTCCAACGGTAGGTCATCGAGGTATAACAGCATCGGCAAAGCGGACGCAACATTCAAGCGGTAGTGCAGCGAGTCCGCTGCCTCAGTTCCACGTAGAGTTAGACGACGCAGTGCCCCGCACACACCCAATGTCCAAAGACGACTTGATTCCAATTCAGAATTGCTAAAATATTTACAATATAGGTAAATGCAACTAGCTTTTTTCGTGATTTCTTTCAATTCTACGACATTTTTTTTTTGAAGTGAAACTTCTTATGTGCCTTACAAGCGTTAAACGTTAAATGTTAAACGTTTAACGCACATTATCGGTATCTCCTCTTTGTGTGAGCCAGAGCGAGAAAGTAAATGTCGGTGTATATGTATATTGCACAATGTTTAAATAAAATAGAAAATGCCTTTTAAAATGAAGTTTCACTTCTATCGTGTGTGAATCGCACACACACCTTTTAATTAGCTCGGCACATTCACTGTTCTGTCCCTGATGGTAAGCACAGTACAATCCAAATACAACGGCGACCACCGAAAGATCGAAATCCGTCGGCAGTCGCCGCTGTCATGCCGGCCTGCATAAATATCTCTCCACGTTACGCTTGAAGGACCCGATGTCATAAGGAGGGAACACATTGGCCGGGAGATGGTTTCACAGTTTTACGATACGACAAAGATATGACATAGAGAACTCTTTAGTTCGTGCCGAGATAGAGGTTACCGTAAAACTGATTCCGAAGCCCAACGCGTGTGGTTTTGTTGTGGAAAGGAGAGGAGGGAATTAGATTGAACAGCTCTTCAGAACACTCACCATGATACAGACTGTAGAACACACAGGTTAGATAGTTTCACATCTGCCAGGCGGTACGCGAAGGCTCTATTCTTATAACTAACATAATATTTATACATATACATTTCAAGAAAATAAGCGTCCACTGAGAAATATTTATTTATTTTAGACTCCGTCATCATGATGGTTGGAAAACGATTACACCGCTCAATTAGCTGATAAAGAAGCTCGCTTAAACAAGCTAATTTTACGAGGTTTTTAGCCCCGACGTATTAGAGTCAACAGCAGACGCCGACTTAGCGATCGATTCCCTGGTCGACTACCTCCAAACCGGTGTAAGGGAGGCCTCGAGAGAGGTGCAAGCGGCAAACGAACGCCGTTTTATACTCCCCCCCGGCTTACGAGCGTTAATCACTGAAAAGAACGCCGCGACACGTGCACACGATTCTTATCCGACGAGGGATAACACCTGTAGGTTACGGCGACTTCAGAGAGAGGTTAGAACTCGCATCGGCGAGTACAGAGGTCACCGGTGGGATAACCTCCTAGAGGGTCTCAAGCCGTCCCATCTGGCTTACTGGAACCTCGCCCGCTCTCTGAAGTTAGAAGCTTCCGCCCTGATGCCGCCCCTCGAAAGGGGCCCCGATCTCCCACCCGCGTTCGATAGTGACGATAAGGCAGAATGCCTTGCCGCAAGCTTGGAGAGCCAGTGCTCTCCAAACTGCGACAACGTAGACACTGCCCACATCGAAACCATCGAGACCGCCGTTCAGGAACTAACGACAATTCCCCCCGCGGAAACGTTAAACCCGGTCACGCATGACGAGATTTGTTCTGTTATTAAAGGCCTTAAGCCTAGAAAGTCCCCCGGCCCCGACGGTATCAGGAATGAAGTACTTAAACTTCTTCCCGATCACCTCATAGCTCTTTTGGTCTGCATCTTCAATGTAGCCATAGCCCACTGCTATTTTCCAGCCGTCTGGAAAAAAGCTATAGTTATAGGTATTCACAAGCCCGGCAAAAAAGCTTCGCTTCCCGATAGCTATCGCCCGATCAGCCTTTTAAACACACTAGGGAAACTTTACGAGCGGCTCCTTCTGAACCGTCTCAAAACCGTTATAGATATTAAAAATCTATACCCTCCCGAACAGTTCGGTTTTCGCGCCCGACACTCGTGTACACATCAAGTGCACCGCCTCACGGAGCACATCACGAGCAACTTTGCCAAAAGTAGTATCGCCCCCGCCCGTACGCTTGCGGTCTTTTTCGACGTAGCTAAGGCCTTCGATAAGGTCTGGCATGCCGGACTAGTCCACAAGCTACATCAATTAGAAGTCCCGGATAGGTTAGTTCATCTAGTTCACGATTTTCTACGCGACCGCACCTTCCACTACCGAGTGGAAGGAGTACTATCTACCGCCCACCCTATACGCTCAGGCGTCCCGCAAGGTTCCATTCTGGCGCCTTGCCTTTTCAATCTGTACGTCAGCGACCTCCCGAAGCCCCCCGGGGTCGAGGTAGGGCTCTACGCTGACGACACAGTCATATATGCGTCAAACAGACACAGAAAAAATCTCGCCTGCGCAGTCCAACGTGCCGTAACCACTCTCGGGGAGTGGTTTCGAACGTGGCGAATAGCTATTAATCCGGTAAAGAGCGCCGCGATTATGTTCGAACCGCATACATGCAAACTACCACGCACGGTAGGACCCCTCTCATTATTCGGTACGAATATCCCTTGGGCCACCAAGACTAAATATCTGGGTGTCACCCTCGACTCGAAGCTTAACTTCAACGCACACGTTACTATAGTCAGGAATAGGGCCATCTGGATCCTTTCCCGCTTGCGACCCTTGCTCAGTTCGGTAAGCAAAATGTCCTTAAGACATAAGCTCACACTGTACAAGATGTGCGTCCGTCCGATCTTGACATATAGCTGCGCCGCGTTCGCACATATGTCCAAACATAACTTTGCCCGCATGCAAAGAGTCCAAAATCGGTTTCTCCGTCGCCTGCTTGACCCTCCAGCCTTCGTTAGGAACATGGACCTGCACAGGGACATGAAGCTTCCCTCGATAGAAGCCTATGTGAAATATCTCACCAGGAGATACTTCGATAGCGCTTCGAATCATCCCAACCCGCTCGTAAAATCCACCGTGAACTACGTCCCAGACAACTCGATCCCCGTTGCCAAACGTTATAAACGCCGTCCGCGAAATCTCTTTGTCGATCCCGATGACGACATCGAGAACGCTAACAATTTCTACGCGTCCGCTCCCGCAACATATGCGTGCTCGCGCCCACGCCCGCGAAACCACCGTTCCCTCCGCAGGGGACGTACGGTTAACTTCGCTCCCGCACACCCACCACGACCGCCCTCCTCTGCGGCAACTCAAGCCTAGGTCCGATCCATCGGCATGGAGCCCTTGAGCCAAGCAGCCGCTCGCGCGATACAAGTGACTCTACAATCACTAGCTTTCACAGCCATACATGACACTGCATTATACACACATGCACAACACACATAGGTACATAGGTTCTGTAAGGGACCTTTTTTTTTCTTTTTTTGCCTAGTTAGATTAGACAAAAAATTTCAGACCACTAAATACACATACACATGTTCCTTCCCTCCTCCCAGGGGGCAGAAACATGTATATATGTATAGTTAGTTTAGATCGAATTACGGATAGGGAATTAGTCAGATCGCGACTTAATTGCATACGCGCAACAGTCCGAGCCGAGGTTCGGCCACTTTGGCACCCTCGGATGTTGTTGCTTAGCTTTCGTGGCTGAGTGCCCTAAGCGCTCGCCCCCAAGCCCGGTAAAGCTGTAAAAGCCGTAAAGGCTCCAGGGCCCCTAAGGCTAACAGTATAGTCAGTTCGAAAAAAAAAAAAAAAAAAAAAAAAAAAAAAAAAAAAAAAGAGGTTTTTAGTAAATTTTTACCATGTTATAACATCACGATCTTGTATACATGATGATTTCGGTACTTGCGATTCAGTCCGAACTCGACTACTATTCCAAATACTAATCAAAATATAGTTCTAAACATACTCAGCTAAATCAAGCGTGTGCAGCTTTGTTAGTGCTGCCAATGGTTGTAAGTCACGCAGTCGATTACCGGCTGCATGAAGTTCACGAAGGAAACCCAAACCCCAAACTCCATCTAAACAGTGTAAACCACATCGATTCACACTCAATATCTAGAAATAGAAAAGCTTATTAGAAGCGCTGGTTCATAAGGAGGCGAACGGGAAGTATAAAGAATTTAATAACATATACTGCAGCACCAACGTGTATTTTGTTTTTAATTATTTTAATGTTAAAGCTGTAGGTACTCCTTATTCAGGTAATAAGTGTATTACAAAAAAAAAGTACCTACTAAACCGCGCGTCTTAATAAAGAAGCTTTGAAAATTTCAGTGTGTTTGGAAAATAAATATGTCAAAAATTTTCTTTTTTTTCTTCTTATCGACGCGCTTCTTATTAAAATAGTCGAGTTCATAAACATTGTTTTTTATTCAGACTAAAATTAATAAAAAAAGAATTAGCCAAATCGTTCCAACAGTTCTCAAGTGATGCGTTTACCAACAAACAGCATTTCATTTTTATTTATAACTACCTGATACCCACGACTTCGTGTGCGGTGTTAATTATATTAACACGACGGCAAGAAAACACAACGCTGAACGCGTAGTGCTTACAAAAATCGTAGTTTCTTAAAACTTTTTATAGAATGAAGATATCGTGATAATTTTAATAATTTTGTCAAGGACCAATCTAAACAGTAAAACAGAAATATAATAGTCTTGTTGTACCTTAGTTGGAGAATCTCGTCTTCAGCATACAAGCAAGCCACGTTTCATTCCTTGTTGAGGTTGGCGATAAATATCTATAAGCTGCATTGAGCACTTAACATCAGGTATAATATTTTAAAAAATATGTGTTTACTTATGTACGCAAATAAAAAGTTACATTTCTTAGACGTAACATAACAACAATAACTCCAATATTTTTACTCCGCGTGCCAATGTTATGATAAAATTAGCCATCAATGATAATAGTTCAAATTAATTTTACTGACTTTTATTTACATCATTGATGGCTAACTACGTCATGCTATGTTCGATGTTATCACGTGATGCGCGCGAAGCGCTTAATTTTACCATTTACTATAATAAGTATAACTTAAAAAACTTCCGACTTACCTTTAGTCGAATCAATCCGATTCCAAGGTCTCGTAGAGAAGAGAGAGCGCTTCCGTCTAGCGTTAACGAACTCAACCTCGGAGCGAGGACATTTAACCTTCTTAAACCAACCCTTTCTGCTACTACGCGAAGCTTCAATTCTCGAATCCTTAGTACCTCTTCATCTGTAGTGACGCCGCTGTATTGTTTCTAATTTGCCAAAATTATACACAATTAGATATAAAAAGTATACGAAAATCTTGCAAAGTTCATTTATCAGAAGTCACTTAATCGTTTTTATTTAACTTCAATTAATTTATTTAGTCCTTTAGTAGCTTTACGTGCTTCGAAAAAAATCAAACTAGATATTTATTTTCCATTTTAACAAAAGGATTATGGACGAACTTAAGCAATGCAAGTAAAGCTTTGAACCAATGATGGCTCAGTGAAGCAATGTTGGCTCAGTGGTAGTGTGTACGACTTCACGTCGATTGACGTGAGTTCGACTCCCTGCAATGAGCCTGAGCTTTCGGTGAAGGAAAACATCGTGAGGAAACCATAGTATGGTGGTAGGGATTTTCTAATGCCGGGCTGGCTAGCTATCACCCTCAAGTTAAAAATCTGTCTCCAAGGACCTATAGGTGTGTTCCGGCAGCTGCGCTTGAGAGCCAGTCTTCCACTAGGTTTAGCGTGTTATCCTCTTGAGCCACATCGTCACTTAACATCAGGTGAGACTGTGGCCACAACGCCAAAACCTATAACGATAAAAAAATAAGCAGTGACAATAATACTGATTCAAGTCGAAAAAAGTTTGCTGGCAACTTACTACCTGAATTTTTCAAGATAGAAGTACTTAATTACATATAGGCGGAACCTGTGATAAATATATTGAAATATAATAAATTATCAAGACATTTACCTACTCAAGCAGCCATAAATAATAATATATTTATTTTAGGTAACAAGGGCCCATTACATAGGAGTAAACTAATTATTAAATGGTAGCATAGAAACAAAATAAAATAAGATTAAAATAGATTATACTAATCGATAGTAAATTAATAAGGATATGAATAATGAGTAAGTACTATTTTTGGACAATTCGATATTACCGATTTCGCTATATGAGGAATAGGTATTATACCCCATTAATAAAGAACTACGGCAAAGTATGATTACCAAAAGTTCTAGTAACGTCAACTCTCTCGGAATAACGATGCGCCTATAACCAGGTAAGCGACGCTCCAACTCGTCTTGACCTGCAGGTTGTTCTGGATCGGGCGGAGGTAACGCTAGAGCTCTGAGAAATAAAATAGCCGTTACAACTTTTTTTTTCAAACCACTTATTAATTTTTCGCAAACTTTAGCAAAATTAATTTATTTAAAAAAATGTGTACAAACCATACGAGGTTTAAGAATGGAAGCAACTAACTACCCCGTCCGGGATCTCATTCGGCATATATGCCGACTTTGTAGCTAACATAAAATTCTGATACAATACAGAAAAGAGTTTTGGGCTCTTTATAAAAATTCAGTTAATTAAGTACCTTTATATATTTTTAAATACCTAAATAATGGAGTAGCACGTATGTGTTCTGGTTCAGGCGAACTAGTACTGGAAATTTCTGAAGGAGACGGTGACGCAATCACACTCGGAGTTTGTGGTACACTGCCCAGCTCTACGCACGGAGCTTCTTCTATTGGCATATTTATAACGCCTAACGAAATTCTAAAAGCAAATTAACACAGTAATATATACTCGTATAGTATACCAGTACCATCACTTACAATACAAACACTTAAAAATATAACCCACACAGTTTTATCTATCTACATGCATAAACTTGAATGTTTCTTTGTTTGTTTATACCCTATGCTTTATATTCACTCTACTGGGATGAAAAATTGTGCGCACGGCTGCGTAAATGTATTTAGTACAACTACATAGTTTGCAGCAGATGGCGCGCAAGTCTTTACATTTCCAATACAACGGCAACGAAGTTGCGGGCAAATACTACTTTAAAGTAAAAGTAGTAAGTAAATTTTTGGGACGTATATGAAATTATCCAAATAAA
The DNA here is from genome assembly GCA_947532125.1 of Saturnia pavonia. Lineage (NCBI taxonomy): Eukaryota > Metazoa > Arthropoda > Insecta > Lepidoptera > Saturniidae > Saturnia > Saturnia pavonia. The sequence goes on along the minus strand of OX383900.1, from coordinate 13,665,976 downwards.
CGTAGACACTACGATAACACATCCGAACAAACAGAACACAGAACAGTGAGCGTGACGGGCCGCACGGTCTATTCATTTTTGGAAAGAAAAATTAAGACGCCAAGGTATCGAGCATCTCGCGACGTTTCTCTTCATCAATAGTTACTGTTGTTTGTTAACAGGACAGATGGACACCGGTATCGGTATCGTATGACCGTTCAAAGAACGATTTCTTTACTACACACGTACCGCACTCGGCGTATGTCCATTCTTTTATATCTACACACTAGCTGTGCCCGCGGTTTCGTTACCGTGGCCTACTAAAAAACCTTTTATTGTGAGGAACCCTAATTATTATTATCCTAAAATAAAAGTAGCCCAAGTTATTCTTTATAACATTAGCTATCCCGTCAAAATCGGTCCATCCGTTTCGGAGATTAACCAAAACGATGAGAGCCAGTCTTCCACTAGGCTTAGCGTGTTATCATCTTGAGTCACATCTTCACTTAATATCAGGTGAGATTGTCGCCACTACGCCAAACCTATGACGATAAAACAAAATAGAAAATAAAAAATATCTACTGATAATGAAACAACCTAGATGCAGACTAAAGTTTAGTTTATTCCAGTTGAAAATTGGTATGTAAAAGTTATTAAAATTCTTGATTTCAAATACAAAACAGGAAAAATGTTTTTTAACTACCCTGGCAACATTATTCACACATCCGCATGTGTTGTTATCTGGTTGCCATGGAAACACATATAACTCATGTTCCACTTTTGTTGTTCGTAAGGCTACATCTGCCTTTTTCTCAAATCTGTGTAATTATGTATATACATTCGAAATGAGAACTTATAAATAAAATAAATATTCCGCCCATGCCTTCCTTGAGGACACGGCCTTTAATTAGCAAGGCAAATTTTATGCTTTATCCCAAATCTGTGATTATTATAAAATAAATATTTCAAACCATTTTACATAAATATAGCTCAGTAGATTGATTAAAATATACGACTAGGTACTCAAAATGAAACAAACTCATGTATTCTATTACCTTAATCAAAAAGTTATTGCAATTGCTTTATTTTGTTTACAATATCACACAACACAATCATTGTTTCCTATGTAATTTATTGCACACAAACTGTTTATTGGTTGCTATGTTTCCCCGTGGTTTCCCTGAGTTTCTTCTACGAAGTACGGTAGCGTCATCTATCCATCGACAATCATCAGGCTTGCGAAACTTCCTTTGAAATTTTACATATGTATAGGTACATAATAAATTAAAATATAGTCATAGAATTTAGCGCGAAATTATAGGTGCGGGCAGAATGAAATATGAATCGCCCTGATATACAAAATAAATAATATACAAAAAACTCTATGGGAAAACAATAGCGTCAGGCAGTCTAGGAGTCAAAAAATCAAATGGCCTGAAATGACATTCTCGTGTCCACAGACGTATTCGAGATCTCGTATTAATGGTGCCAGATTAGGCGATTTTACGCCATTTAGGCCAGAGACAAATAAAAATTAATTTAGGCTATCTCGAAGGGTGTCAGGACGACCATGAATTGTGATTTGTTACTGGTCTCCACGTAGGCTACCTCGAAAGAAACGAGGTGCGCTTTTTGGTTACTTTTGAAAATTTCACCAATGAAACCTTTTTTCATAATATCTTTTGGCTTAAAAAATTGAGTAAATAGCAGAATTACAAAATATAGAAGCTGAAATAATGCCTTTAATTGTAAACAACTGATTCTTTTTATTTGTTTTTGAATCATTTATTTAGCTAAACTTCCTTTCATGCACTTTTTCACAAAATATACTTTACTAGCTAGTGCCCCACCGCTTCGCTGGGTGTAATTTTGATTTTTAATTGAATAATATTAGCTCTTCTGGAATGATAACACACATTAAGAATACAAACTTTTACCTCATATTTTACACTCTTAGGTATTGAATTTGAAAAACTATGAAACACGTATTTATTTACTTTATACCTGAATACTAATTTTCATAGATCTATCTTATAAATGACAGTTTTTCATACGAACTTTCATCGCCTTTTACACCACATAGGGATTATTGAATTTACAAAAATCCTTCCTTAGTGCTTTAATCGCCAGAAAAATTGCTTGCTATTTATGAGTACAGAGTGTAAAATCAGCACAAGTTCAACGGAACACATAAAGGACTAGGGTCAAAGTCCCGGGACCAGTTCATCTACAGTGTAAAAGAAACTCGCATGCAAATTTTCCACTAGTTTGTGTTGTGTGTTGATATGTCAGCCAGACTGAAGTTAGTTATCCTTTTATATATAAGTAGATTCAATTTAGGATGTAAGGATGCATTAATAAATGTCAAAACACTCTACTGGTTCGGAACTTTCCCCTTTCATGTGGAAAAGCTAGTAAGAAACTCGATCAAGTTAATTAATATTTTTTGTTATTATTAAGTTATTAGGTTTGAATTAGGTAATGATTAAACGTCGAGCATAGAGTTAGCCACGTTCGGGAAGTCTAGTTTTTCATCACCTGAAAAGAGTCAGTCCTATTAAGATAAACAAAGAAAAAATAATAATAAAGCGTCTTCAAATAATTTGAATATCGGGCACCTGACTATATATAAATGGTATATCAAGCTAGGCAAATACCAATTCAATTTCTTCAATGACTATTTGAGTAATTGAATCTTTCAGCAGCAAATGATTGACCAATAGATAAAACTGTTTGGTATTTGCCCAGCTTGTGGATCGTTGCGGAATAGCTGTGAGTTGTGTGAGTTATGTACTACTCCCATAGGAGCGTTGCCCATGTAACTGAACGGTAACGAAACCATGCTAGCAGACTATTGCTGCCCTTTTATTTACGTGTTTGATAAGATTTCAACTAATTTATTATTTTTTATAAAATTAAGTACTATAGTTTCATGACATATTTTTAAAATTTACCACTTAAAAGTTTGATGGTATTAGTATGTAAATTAGATGGTGAGCAAAATCGAGTATTGGTTATTATAGGATGGATATTTACGTAAATGATAGTGCACTATCATTATTAAAACTTGTTAAAGAGTAAACTTCCAACGCGCGCTGGAGTCGACGCGCACCATTCAATTTTTAATACACCGCCATTTTTACTCGCAACATTTTTTTAATACAAATCCTTTAGACTTTTGACATGAAAAATTTTGAAATTAAATATATGAATTTACAATTTATGCATAAGAAAAACTTGTCTATACTGAGTAACCCGTGGTGGGATATTTTAATATGTTATATAGAATTATCATTTCAGAAAACACAGGTAGTTGTGTGAATAGTGTTTAAGTATACAGAAAAGTTCACTTTAATAACAAAATTACCTGTTTATACATCATATCATAATACAAATAGTTTCAGCGATTCGTATCGTTGTTCAGTTATCGTTGCATGGAAAATAGATAGTCATGGAAAAATAAAATTATTTTGTGGTTTTATGAAACCACGATGCAAGTGAAAACTTTTTTTCGCGCCTTTCACTTTATTCCTACTCCACGGCCAGTTGCAATGCGACATGCGATAGATAAACGAATATTTTTGGTGCGATAGAATAAAAGTTTCACTTTAATATAGTTATTACAACGTTACTCGTTTTACCAAACCAATAACGTAACATTATTGGAAAAACTCATAACGACCCATTACTACTGTGTACTGTATTTTCGTGATAGTATAATTTACTGTAATATTACAGACTATTACAGTGCATCTGGCAATACTGACTATATAATTGGGCATTTTAGGCTACTCTTTATTATACATAATTGGCGATTTCAGGCTACTTGGGTTATATTATATTATGTTCTGTGCTTCAAATTTTTGGTGACTTAGATCAGATTACACCTGGCAACACTGTCTCGTGTCATCATTTGTCAATTTTGCCGCGTTTTATGGATGTAAACTAATTCAGAATTCTGAGTAAAGTTTTGTTATAGTAATAGTTTTGAAGATACGATGAGTACTCAAAGTGGAATTAAATATGAAGATCATGATGAATATCAATATTTAAACCTCGTCGCACAAATTATTGAAAAAGGTTAGTTTCGAATGTAAAATTTGTATGATTTTAAATCACTGATAACTATGTAATTGTGTAAACGATTTTAGGAGATAAAAGGGTGGACAGAACAGGCGTGGGAACATTGTCTATATTTGGGGCAATGCAAAGATATTCCCTGCAAAATAATACCTTGCCACTTCTCACTACTAAAAGAGTTTTTACAAGAGGCGTTATTGAAGAACTGCTTTGGATGATCTCTGGGTCAACAGATTCTAAAGCACTTGCTGCTAAAGGAGTACATATTTGGGACGCGAATGGATCCCGTAGTTTCCTTGATAATCTTGGATTTACTGAGCGAGAAGAAGGTACAAAATACATATACAATACAATTATATTTCCTTCTTAATTTGTATATTATATTTGCTACTTAAAAATTAATAATTACAATGTAATTCTATTTTTGTAGACCAGAGACTGAAACTTAATAAAATTCATAAAATCATGTCTGTTTTATGTAAATATTTTTATCCAAAACAATGCAAATACAAAAAAAAAATTGTAAGTTATTATATATGTTATGCTTATATGTAAATGTGTTTTTATAAAAGTTTTTATAAAATAATATTTTTAAAAGAAAAAGTATTTAGGTAAATTTTCTGACCATTAAGGTGACCTTGGCCCTGTTTATGGATTTCAATGGAGACATAGTGGTGCACAGTATTTAGATGCAAAAACAGACTACAGTGGACAAGGAATAGATCAACTAAGAAATATTATAAATACTATTAGGTATGGTGTTTACATATTTGTATTTTAAAAATATTTTTGATTTATACTACTCTCATAAATTATAAAATTTATGTAGTTCTAAGTTAGTTTTAAGTTAAAAAATAAAAATATTTTATTAGACAAACTAACTAATCATCTACTTATAGGTATTAAACATTACAAAATATTAACACACTATGAAATATCTGTAAATAAAAAAAGGAAACTTTTCTAATTGATTTAATGATTGATATTGATGACAATAAGCTGCTTCAATGTATATAAAAATCTGAGTTAATCAATTTTAAATACTTTTGCTTTCAGAAATAATCCTGCAGATAGAAGAATGCTTATGTGTGCATGGAATCCATCAGATCTTAGTAAAATGGCTTTACCTCCGTGTCATTGCTTAGCACAATTCCATGTTGCCAGTGGAAAGTTGTCTTGTTTGCTTTATCAAAGAAGTGCAGACATGGGTCTGGGAGTTCCTTTTAATATAGCCAGCTATTCTTTCCTGACACATATGATAGCTCACATCACAGGGCTTGAGGTAATGATCAAATCTCAATTTCTTTTATTTTATTTTGTTGAACATACCTGAAGTACCTGATCTATAATTTTGTTTAACTACTTGCTATGGTGTTAATTTAAGATGAAATAGATTGCAATTTATACTTCCATAAAAAATACTATAAATATTTTGTTGATCTTACTGGATACTGTGTACACATATTACTGTCCGTTTTTAACAGGCTGGTGAATTCATCCACACAACAGGAGACACTCATGTTTACCTAAACCACATTGAACCATTGAAAACTCAACTGCAAAGAAAGCCCCGATCATTTCCTACACTAGAATTTGCTCGTCAGATTGAATCAATTGATGATTTCAAATACGAAGACTTCATTATCAAGAACTACCAGCCACATCCCAAGATTGATATGGACATGGCTTTATGATAAACTGTTAGGACTAGTCAATTGCATTCTTATTTTTTACTTGTAAACTTTGTTGAGTATAATTGCAATTAGTAGCTGCCAAGATTTGTACTTGATAAACAATACCAAATACCAAAATTATTTACCAACAAGGAAGTGGTTTATATTATTAATAAAAATCAACAGTATTGCAATTTTTTTATTATTCATTTTTCATTATTACTGATTCTAAAAATAAATCCCCATAGATATTAATGGCATATCAACCTTACAATAAGTAACCCTAATAAAATCACCAACATTACAAGTTTTGTAAAATTTCAACAATATCTAACGTAAATATTTATGTTGTCTTACAGCTAAGCAGCACTGCATGTACCTCGATGTGTTTTGTACATTATATCATGAAAAAATACGATCACATTCAAAATGTATATGAATGAGTATAATACAAATTAAAACTGAACAATTGTATAATATAAGAACATCCATGTAAATCATAGGAAAATATCGTAAAGTACTAAATCATGATAAATCTTTGGGTATCTTACAGTTGCAATACAGAAAAGATAAAAAAAAAAAACTTAGCATTGCTAGGGTCACTGAACATTTTACAAAATTATATTTGTGAGTTTGTTATCAACACATCTGATCATCTTGTGATGGCATCTGCAAAAAATATTATAGATAAAAGTAAACATAATATTTTTTTTGTCTTAATTATTTATTAAATATTATCCTCTTTCTAATGGTTAATTAATTAATACATCAAACGTCAGCTGACTCATTCTGATAAAAAACAATTCTCAACCCACTATAAACTTTATTTATAAAAAGTACTCTGTGAATAAATTCATTGAAATTGAATCTACACAATCATTGTACCAAACAAAGCACACTTGATTAAAAATTACCAACAGGTGAATTAGTCATCTAATCTAACTAAAAAAATCATATTTACTTATTATTTAACTAGATTATCAGCATATTAAATAATACTTTTAAATATATAAAAATAGATATGTTACAATTTTTAACTACACACCTTAATTAAGATAAATTTTCAATGCAATTTCCTTCTTACCTGTGAAACAGAATCCTCCAATCTCCTACTAGAGATGGGTAAAGCTGCAAGTTGTTCAACAAGAGCCATGGTCAGCTCAGATTCTACTGTAATTTCTGCCCATAAAGTGTCTACAGAAATAAGAAAAAAATGTTTCTCTATAATCATTTATTCAATTGTTTCTTTTTGTTTTATCTTTAACCCCTCACAGTCAGAATGCTTTGTGATAAGGATTATCTTTTATGGGTAGTTTTTACTCCATCCTATGACCCTTATTTCTGGTACTATTTTTGACCAACATTTGAATCTTAAGTAGGACATTTGTATTGCTTTTTATATCTTTTTTTAAAACTACCCCTTTCTGGTCTTCACTACTATATTTAACAATATCATATAACATCAGATGTATTTGTGGGCAGTGGACACATACTGGCCTCTAAACATAATTTAAATAGGTGTAAATTATATCACATAAATTAAAAAAAACTATTTACCTCCTATTTGTTCACCTTTATCGGTTACCAGATGGAAATAACCTTTATGGGTGCCAGGTGTTGTGGGTGCAACTAATTTTATTGTAACTGTTGTAGAATGTCCCGGCAACAGTGAAGGTACATAAACAGATGTAGCACCAAGAGGTTCACCACCACCTTGTATTAGTCTACAACTGGCTGGCCATTGCTCCAGGCCTGTGTTAGCGATGCTCCAACTTTGATCAAAACTAAAATACAAAAACTAATAATAATATATATCCTACCATAAAGTTATAAACTTAAACAGTTACTTTAAAAAATAAACAAGGATTTTGGGGTTGAAAATCCTGTAATCATAAAAAAGATAGTATGTTTTAAGCCAATAAGATCGCTTTAAAGTAGACACCGTATGATAAAAATAAAATAATGAAAACAACTTTTTTTAAACAGTGGTATTGTGGTGGTTCTAGCACACATTCATTCTATTGGTACAGGTTTAAATCATTACCCACATCTCTTGATTTTTAAATATAAGTAGGTATAGATAGATGTCTTACATACTTGGCAAAGAAATAAAACATTATAAGGAACACATGTTATAAATTACTCTCTTTTCCTTTGGTCACCTAAGTATGCTGTTGGAACTACCATGAAATCTGCCTATGAAGGTAACTTTCTTCTAGTGATAAAAGAACTGAATACAATAATTGTATATGGCAGACATATGAAGAATACAGCCTTTGATGGTTTTGTGTAAGTTTTTATCATCATTCACACATAGCCTACTAATTCTAGGATTGCCAATATTTTTAATACCATACTGTCTTTAATTTATTATTACCAAGTTCCAGGATTTACTGCACTTGTTGGGCTTTCAGTCGCTTTTAATGACATTGATGGTAATTTTGGAGTAGTGTAGTCCAAATAACAACATATTGCCGCTTGTAAATTCCTGAAAGAAAAAGTCTTTATAATATTAACATACGACAGTCTATCTAAAAACAACTCATTATGATAATTAACATAGAATATATAATGACACATTCTCATTACAAAGTATTCTGTAAATATTGTACCATTTTTTGAATTGAACACTATAAAATATAATTACCAATTACTCATATCTAAAAAAAAGCTAGCTGTGTTATAGTTCAGACTAGGGCCTAAGAGTCTCTGCATTTGATTTATCAGTTCTTCTCGATCTGTTGTGTTCATACAACTGAATTGTAACAATAAATTTTGATCTATTTCGCCAGATAACGATGAACCGTCGATATCCATTTTTAAAGTATAAATAAATAATAAATCTCAAAACACTTTATTTCACCACTAAATAAATTAATGACATGCCCTTTGTTTATGTACGTCAGCTGACTTAACTAAAGTACAGTTGTACTCGAGGTTGTTCAAACAAATCTTTAGAAATAACAAATCGATTACAATTAATTCAAATACTTTTAAGGCAAATTTACTGAATTAGTTAGAAATAACACGAATAGGACTTATAATTCCAAAATTTAGGACAACACTCTTCAGAACATTGAAACTGACAGCAGGGCTGCCAGCCTCAATTTTAGCAAATCAGTAGATGATGTACCAAAAATGGTAGAAATATCGGTAGATCTAACTACCTACCTATCACTCCAGTTCGGTAGATTTATGAACATAAAAAAAGCTAAATTGAAAATCTAGAAGAACTTAAATATTGAAGTTTAAATGTTCTCAGCTACAATGCCAGTTTTTTTTACAATTAATGTTTTAGTTCAGTACGCAAAACTCCTCTTAGAGTGTCCGTGAAGAATATGGAAGAAAGTATAGAATCCACATTTCGTCCTGTAAAGTGGAACGTTTTTCTTTTTTAATTATTTACACTCTCGGTCTTGTTAAGTCATATTTGCTGAGCATAGTCAAAAAAAGTATGAATTAAATCATATTTTTTAAGTAAAAAAAAAACTGTTATATTGCAAAACTTGCCTGTAAGGAGAACTCCTACGTGAACGTTATTAACAATAGAATTTATTATATTGGAATAAAGTTAAATAATACTCACAAATTTACAATAAAACACAACTCATCCTACCATATACAATTAACTCTATGATCACTTCTCTTCTGTAAAAAAAAACTCTGTGAACCTTACTTACCAAGAAAAATAAGGGCCACCAGCTGTAATGTAGAAATGTTATTTTAATGAATATCGTTTTTTTACCTGCCGATTTCAAGTACAAATCTACTGATAAATGAAGGCAGCTTTATCAATTTAGCATTTTGAATTTTTACTTGGTTATTGGTGTATTTTTTTTCTTTTTCTAACTTGGCAATCGGTCCTCTTTATTGAAGACCATTACTGCTATTATCGAGCAATTATCGAGTGAATATGGTTTCTAGAGAGATTTTGTGGCATCTCAGAATTCATGATTCATTTTACTATTTTCAATTCACTTACTTGTGCACAATAACCAAACTTTATTATGCAAAATGCTACCTGTATTACGCAATATAGGATTAAATAACACAAATTTAATAATAAAAAATTAAAACCATTAGGTACAGTTTGTGATCCCGCCACATACCTCTGGTGTCTGTTTTTGACGTTCGAGTTATCGAGACTATAGAATCGGTAACAGAATGAAGTCTTCGAAATGTGCTTCAATATTCGAATCCACTGCACTGCATTACATACACATTACATAGAGTACATTTGTAAATTAGTAAATACTGTGGATTACAGGTTACCGCATACATGCTTGTGATACTTTTACTTATTATCCTATTGCTTGGCATTTGGCATACTTGGTAGTTTTGGTACTTGCCACTTGGCTAATAATTAATCTGTGCACCTACAGCAATCTACACGTGTTCTCTGATTTAAAAATGAAAGATTTACCTTAGAAATAATGGTTTAAGTTAGTAATTAGCCGAAAGTACACGTATATAGATTCAGTTGTGTTTATATTTACATTATCAAGCAGCTTGAACTTGCAAAATATGGATGAATACGTGAAGAAACCATACCGGTGTTCATTTGAGGGATGTAAATCTTCGTTTAACCGACCTTACCGTATGGCTCAACATATTCTTGTTCACAATAACACTGTAAGCTATCAAATTAAATTATTATTATTATTGTATATGTGACCATAGTAAGATTTAGAATCATTTGGCACAAAAGGACTTGAAAGGGGTTGAAGCTGATTGAGATTTGAGACTTCATATTTCACATAGGTCACTTTATAAAGTTTTTGGGAAAATATTTTTTTTAGATCACATTTATTACTACATTTAAGAAGATTCTGAACCCTTTTTTTTAATAGTATATTAGCACATTGACTGTACTGTCCCTGATGGCAAGCACAGTACAATTCAAATACAACAGCAACCACCGAGAGATCGAAATCCATCAGCGCCGGCAGGTGTTTTTGACTTTTTATATTATTTATAATTACATGCTATTATTATTAATATTTAAATTTATTATGTTAATATAATAGTTATAATTTTTATTGTAATAAAATAAATTTATTAATTGTTATTTGCCTAGTTTTTTAATGATTTTTATATGCATTACTTAGGTACTTCAAATAATTCATAATGTTGCACTGTTGTAGTATTGTTTTTTGTTAGTTAATTTCTTTTATATTGTAGCCAATCTTGGTTGCATACTGGATTGGTTGGGTTAGGTTCTAACTGCAATCATACCTTTGATCAAATAATTTAGCTGTTGAAAATTCATATTTTGCAAGTCTTAGGGTGCCTTGTACCAACTGTCTTAGTTGTGTTATAGTTTTATTTAAACAGTATTTTTTATTTAAATCAAACAAGCGTCTGAACATGTTTACCGATCTATCAAAGTTAAACATCAGTTGATACTATTTACTCTAGCTATTGTTGTTTTAATCTTAATTTTTTCTAAATCTCTAATCTAACTTGACCTTGAAATTTTGATTTTAACTCTGGCCAGGACAGTAACATTTTCATGAGAGTGGTATAATAGGATAGGAGGCTACCGCCTTCCCATTACTACATTCCCCTTCTCCACCATGTGCCAAGCAATTCAAAATTTCATCCTGCTAACATTGTGTTCTATTGTTTTCAGAAAGCATTTAAATGCAATGAATGTTCAAAGTCTTATACAAGTAAAAGCCATTTAAATCGACATATAAATAGCACACATAAAAGTTTAGAGCCTGATGTACTTTACAGGTGAGATCATTTACCTTTATTATCCTTACATAGGGATGAAACAATGCCAGTCAGGTATCAATACTTTTACTCGATAAAGTATCGGTGAGACAGTATTGATACATACTCAGTATCTTACTCATATGCCGTCTCCATACTCCTGACGTGAAGTCGCGGCTAGAATTCACACAGTGAACTCTGTGCAACATGAACTACTTTCCACACTCACAATGTTCACGGTCGGGTTCACTCACTGGTACTAAATAGACGTAACATCATCATCAACAACATCTCTTTGACTCTGTGTGATAATTATCTGCTTATTAGCGATACAAAACAACTATTACTTAAACTTGGTACCTGTAATAGTAGGGTGGGCAAAAAAACATTGCAGCCAGCAATAAGGCCACCCTTTGTGGGTAAATAAATACTCTGAAATAATTATTAGTGGTCCATTCAACCTTCTCTTTGAGCTCATTTGGTTATTTCTTATGGAGCATAAATCTAATATCACACACCACTTATTATTCTTTTTTAGCTATAAGCTTTGATAATACTGTTATGCCTAACAAAAATAAAAGCAAATGTCTACTTTAAAATTACCATCGATAAAAAAAAGACTAATTGTTATTTTTCACTCCAGAGACCTCTTATAGAAAGATATATGTGCAATTTCTGTTTAAATATATGTTCAATTAATAATTTAATTTCCTTTCCAGTTGTCCAACATGCTTAAAAACTTATGCAAATAGACAAAACTTAAAAAGACATATAAAAACTAAGCATGTTTTAAAATCGTCATTTTGTTGTGATGTCTGCAAAAAGGACTTTAAAAAGAAAAATCAAATAAAGGCACACATGTTTATACATTCTGGAGTTAAATCATTTAGGTATGTGCCTATAAATTTTATTTGGTAATAATTATTTAATATTACCCATGTCTGTTGTCGAGTTCTCATGCTGGTAAGGAATTTGTAACAGAATATTTCAAGCATCAAGCATTGTTGAGCTAGCTAGTGAAAAGTTCTGAAGGATGTTTTTTAATTATAATACATTGTGTTGTTATTCATTATTAAGTCATCTAAGCAAGTCTTGTTCAAAATTAATAGATATTTAACATATTATCGAATTATATTATATATATTATTATTATTCAGTTTCCGCAAGATTCCAAATTATATTCTTATGACATAGACAGGTTTTAATTATTCATTTGGAGCGTCCAGTTCATGATAATAGAAGAAAAAAAATTACCACATCTCAGTGACTTCTTAAAATAAACCCTGCAGTTTCCAATAACTGAATCATTTGACATTATATTGTTTTTTCTTATTACAGTTAATTTAGTCATTTAAAATAGTTTGATTATGTTTTAGATATCTTAAGTACTAAATTCTTATTGCAGTTGTGAAATATGTCCGCAACACTTTGTTAATCTTTATGAGAAAAACAAACACATGAGGAACCATAAAACGTATAACTGTGATGCATGTTCCTTGCAATTTGATCGCTGGTCAAAGTATTTAAAGCATAGAAAATCAGATCACGAGCAGAAAGGTTTGTTGTATTTTTAGATATTACTAATGGGTTACTAGTATGGGCTGAACTTAGGTATTTTCTAATTGCTCTAAATATGCACCGTCCATGGTTTTATGAACCATCTGATTTGGTTTTTCTAATGATTTATCCAGAAAAAACCAGTGATTTTCAAAACTTTATTACTTAGTAATTATGCATAATAAACACGCCAGTATTTTACTTTCGCAGTTGAATTGATTTAACTATAAGGATCTACAATAAAAAAGGGATGTCACTATAACAATATAAATTAATTTTACTTATATGAAATGTAATAAAGGTGCCTTTCATAATTTTTTAGAATTCACATGTAATGATTGTGGGAGAAATTTTAAACAAAGGATTCATATAGTGAGACATATGAAAATACATACACAGGCTTCAAATATTGGAAACACGAAAAAATTCAAATGCCCTTATAATCATTGTCAAAGGTAACATCTATTTTTTAATAATTTATAATATTTTAGAATGGAATATGAAAATAAATAGTTTTTTTTTGTTTCAGAGTCTATTCACGGAACAGTAACTTAAAACAGCATATTTTAATAAAACATGTGAAGATGGCTCATGAATGCCCTGTTTGCAAAGCACAATTGTGCACGAAAGTAAGTGTTACCTTATTATTTATTTTTAATTCCAATTCTGATTCAAATACTGAATATACTTTTAATATAGTTATATTTGTTCCTTCCATTTATTTATTCGTATTTATTTATGTACATTTAATAGCTATTCATTAAATACCAGTTTTCCCGAATATGGACCTTCTTTGGCGCCCATATACATATACGATAAATATATAATGATTTGCGGCATGCGGGCGGCGGGTGTGCACGAACATACACGGTATTGAGATGATATCTTATATCTTGAGATCAAAAGTTTATTCATGTTTTTGCAACTAGAAAAGATGTCTATTGATAATTAATATATTTAATACACATAATATTGTTGTATTTATTAAAATGCTAATAAAAAAGCTACTTTATTGTGCGTTTGAAAGTTAATCTTCTTTGAATTTAATAGTGTACATATATTGATAATACAATTGAATATAAACGCGTTAAAGCATTACTTTTGATTGACTGTATAGTTTTTTAAAACGTATCATCCGCAATTCCATCTTTTTAAGATACTCTCATGTATAGCAGTCACTAAAATAAAACTGCGTAAACCCATCGATAAACGTTTGTTGCTGCCGGCGGCCGGCAACAGACTATCTTATTGGTCCTACTTATTCCCCTCTCGCGTCCCGCAGACCATTAAGTTTGTCGAGTTTATTGCAGTCAGGCTATAGTTTGTGACTATTTGTTCCCATTTTGTTAGATGTATAATATTCAAAAAAATACCGAAATTGTGTTTGAGACAGGGATATAATTGATTAAGATAATGAATAATATAACAATAGCAGTCTTTGAAGCAAGCGCGTACTCACTGCTTATCTGGTAGTTTGAGCAAGTGCACTTTTTCATGGTATCATAGGTTAGCTTTTATCACAATATTATTACTGTTAAGTTTTGAGTTACTGCTGTCAAAACCTATGAATAGTGTTTAGTGACATATTTCCTAGCTTATTAATATCTCTATCTTATTAATATACATATTTGTTGTATTAACAATGGCAAGCATACATTGCTTGGTACACAAGTTTGGTATACAAGTTTGGCAAGCAATTTAAAAACATTTTGCATACTTTTTACCTTGCGTTATTTAATTTAAATACCTATTTTAGAATTTGCTTCGGTATACCGTTATAATACGTTATAACGTATTCCTAAACTATATTTGTAGGTAGTAAAATTACAATTTTAATCGATATTATTTTTGTACACTGTACTTATACACTGAATAAACAAGTACCTAGTTCTTTTTTTACATGTTTTAACAAAGTAATGTGCAACTACAAAAGTGCCTAAAGAATTGGTGTACATTACTAATTGAAATAAATACAGAGGAAAAATGTATAATTTAAATAAAAATATATTTTTAAATTAACTTTATAGTAAATCATTTTATATTTAGTTTAAACTTCACACAGGAATCTGTGGCATGTAGAATTTTTTAGCAAGTAGTAACAGAATTTTTAAAATTCCGAAAGACGTAGTCAAGGTCCGTTCCTTAATTTTCCGTAAAAATTTCGTTTTTATTTCTTTTTCGATGCTGCGCTCGTATTTTTCAGTACTGGATTTTTTAGGTTTTTTAAATTCCTTTTGTTGCGAGCATTCCTCTGATCTGCGTTTTCTATAATTCCGCGCATATTTACAACTAAATTGAGAAATCTTGATTTTTTTTGCAATTTTTAATTTAATACCTATTTTTTTACGTTTTTCGGAGAATATTTTTATTGTTTCACTTTGAGTCCTAGTTAAGCGCGTTCTCACGCTACACTAATTTATAATTTTACAAAACGCTAATTCACAACAATCGCGCGCAGGCTCTTAAACTATCCCGATGAAGTCACGGGCAAAACAAACGCTAAACGACAAATACGTACAAACATGCTCTATCCATTGTGACCTCAACCGTTGTTGTAGCATTATTAGTCTCATAGTTATTAGCTATTGAAATTTGACAGTATTTTGTAAAACAAGAAAGTTTGACCGGCTATCACTGTACGAACGAATAGATGTTTTCACGTCAAAAATAAACGGTATAAAAACGATTGAATTAATATTTCGTTACAGGCTAAACTCCGTTATCATTTGAAACTACATGATGTGATGCAACCAAAAGTAATCCGAAAAAGAACAAAGGCTATGGGACGAAAAGAACGAAAAGATATAGGAATCCCGAAGACATCTATAGCTCTCAAATTGGCTGGCATTGAAAACCCTGAAAAAATATTTCAAACAAACTTAACTGAAACTAGTGTTCAGGGCAATGAAACAAACGGTGTAGAAACTTGTTAAATGTGCACTTGTATTACTAAAATATTTTTCCATTACTGGCATTATTAGTAAAAAAAACCTGTATATTTCTGCAACTTATTGCTGGTGTTAATATTTGATAAATAAAAATACTTTTTTTACAGTATTTTATTATACATTAAGTACACCTTTATAGGGAATTACTATTAGCATTACAGTGTCAGCAAGCATATTTATTTTGGTCTTATGTAGTATTCATTAAAAATAGATTAATCGATAGTACTTATATTTTAAAAGGAAGGTATATAATTTTGCAAAAATGACCTTTTCGTTGAAGTGAAAACTTCTTTAGCCGCGTTGAGCACTTTTTGGTATGTGAAAATCTTATGGGTTCGCGTCACTGACATGCTAATGTTAATTGTATATCTATATCTATTAGTATATATATCTATAGAACGTACTGCTCTGATGTCAGCCTGGCGCGTACGCAGCGGCCTGTGTACACGAATACGTATAACATAGTGACCATGTGCTGTGCGCATTAAATGCTATTGGGAAGGGTGAAATCTTGTGAGTTCGCGTCACCGACATGCGTAATAGCAGTATATCTGTAGCTATACAAGTGGGGTGACGTATTGTGCAACATTTGTGCTATATATATTTTTACAAGTAAAATTGACTGGATTTAGTAAAAAGTTTATTGTGTATATACTGTACATTGTTCAAATAGTGTTTGAATCGTAGAATCACTGTGCAGTACTACAGTAAAAACTAAATAAATTTACTATAATTTTATGTTGAAAAAAATTAGTTTTCCAATTATTTTAAATATTCGTATTATATTGACGTTTGAAAATAATTGTAAGTTAAGTAAGTTTACACTTCTATCGACAGCCCCTATGACTGCCAATTTTTTTTAGCTTGTCAAGGAACGTTAGGAGCAAACGGCAGACGCCGCGCGGATCTTAAATTGCTTGCCTATTAGACTAATATCTGGTAAACTATTATTCTATTATCATAATGCTTGGCTCGTATTATAATACCTGTACCTATTACGAATATATTAGTTACAGCTCTATTAAATTCTAATCGTATGTTGGCAGTTCGCACTAGTGTTCTGTGATTAGTGTATTATCTATGGTTTTTTGATAAGCACTAGTGCCAGACGAAAAGAGAAGTACGTATGTGTTATTGTAGTTGATCTTCATTATTTCAGTAAAAAACTATAAAATAATTTATTGTATTGTTTTGGATTTTAGTAATTTTGAGTGTGGCTATAGAAAAATGTTAATACTTGATATTGACTCCGTACTATAATTGTTTTATAAAAGTTCTGGCTAGATTTAAAATTTAGAGACATACGAAAATATTTGTTTCTATTATGGAATTTACTTTGAACGTATTCACCTTGAATTGTTGGTAAGTTAAAAAATACTAGTTCAAGAAAACACCTTCAAACTACTGGCTAATGACTAACAAATTATACCTATCACGTCTTTCCAATGAATTTCAGTTATCGCCAATAGACTGGCAATGGGATCAAACTATTATCTCATATCTGATAATATAACACGTTTGTAATCTATAGATTTATCAAACTTATGAATCACTTTTTAATTAATTTTTTTAAATAAAATAAGCATTACTTTTTTGAAATTATATTTTATTTAGAAACTAGCTGTGCCCGCGGCTCCGCTCACGTAGACTACAAAGTGGCGTCGATATTGTGGTGACCTCGCTTCCACCCACAGTGAAAGTCCCATAAAAATTGGTCTAAACGATTCGAAGATTAGCAGGAACAAACAGACAGACAACCAAAAAATTAAAAAAAATAGTTTTTTATTACTTGTATCATATATACTTTCATATGCATTTAGTATAAAAGGTGTTATTTTTACATTAAAAACAGACACTTCAATTTTATTTATTTGTATAGATACAAGACCAAGTTGGTATCGCAACTTGGATTTTCTGATATCAAATAAAATTAATAAACATTCTTAATGTACAGATGCAATTTTACTTGACATAAGTATATGTGTTAAACAAACATATATTTTTTATTTTGTTTTATTGAAGGAATATTTAATGACTAATATCAACTGCATAATCAATGAATAATAACTAGTAACATCACTTGCATATCTCCAAGCCTGAATATTTCATAGAGGTAGGTACAAGAAATGTATAAAACACAATTTTCTACT
This sequence comes from Saturnia pavonia, assembly GCA_947532125.1. NCBI lineage: Eukaryota > Metazoa > Arthropoda > Insecta > Lepidoptera > Saturniidae > Saturnia > Saturnia pavonia. The sequence goes on along the minus strand of OX383900.1, from coordinate 13,647,871 downwards.
CACAACTGAGAGATACCTAGTTTCTAAAAAATTGAAATAATATGCATTGTAACTTATATTTTGTCAATAATACTTCTTGTTATATGACACATGACAGACCAAGAGGTCCTTATCCTGGCATAATTTTTTTGTCATGTTTTATATTAATATTTTTCAAATCATAGGATAGTACTACATTAATTTTTTGTCTAAAGGACTTTATATTCCAATAAATTCAATCATTCATCACAGCACATCAAGTAGCAACATATTTATCTGTTTACAGATGTTTATATTGCATAAAATGTTGCTAATTTTATATAATTATTGTTGTTTTCAGGGGTATACCATATGTATCTAAGAACAGAAAAGAGAGATTTCAAGCTATATCTAAGTATTTAGTTGAAAGTCCCCACAATATAGTGTGTCTTCAGGAAGTATGGAGTGAAAGGGATTATCTATTTCTTAAAGAAAGTTTGAAGGTTGTACTGCCATACTCACATTACTTTTATAGGTAAATATTAAAAATAACAAAATCATTTAAAATCTTGTTCATATCTACATACAGCATGTTATACATGTTTATGTCTACTAGAGAGTAGGTTTTTTGTATGTATATGTTTAATTTAATTAGTTATATGATAACAATAATAACAAGAGATAAATTAGAATTAAGATAAATTATTCAACTGAATAATACAGGAAACAAAAATATTTACAGTTTTCAACCCCAGAATAATATATTTTGCTGAACACAAAAAGCTAACTTTTAAAATGTCTGTATCAAAAAGTAAGTATTTTGTTTTATTTTTATCCCAGAAACCAAGATATGTTTCTAACTACAAATTGACTTAAATTCAAATTCATCAATCAGCAATTTTCTCTGAAAACATGGTCAGTTCCGCTAGTATAGACATTATCTATATATCTACAAAAATATCCTTTCAATTAACCAACTTTAATCTCAAATTTAGTGCTAAATGTCAAATGTTTGATTACAACCCATATGATGTCACAGCAAAGATAATATATAGACTAATATGACAGACAGCGTTTTCAGAGTTCAAAATGAAAAAAACAACATTTAAATTGAAAATATGTAGCCATCTTACATTTTTAATATCTGAAATCGATAAATATTGGTTTCTTAAGTCAAATAATACAGAATTTATTTATTTATTGTGCCAAATTTGATATGAGTCAAGTCTCCTATTGTTGAGGAAATTGTCTTCATTCAGTATGTTCTCTTTTACAGTGGTGTTCTTGGCTCAGGTCTTTGTGTTTTCTCCAAATGGGTGATGCAAGATGTATTTTTTCATCAATGGCCTCTAAATGGGTATATTCACAAGATTCACCATGGAGATTGGTTTGGAGGCAAAGGTGTAGGTCTATGCCGTATCAAATGCGGTGATAGACTTGTGAATGTGTATTGTACACATGTAGGTACTATTTTCTTATTACAAAAATTCCAGAAATGTTTTTTATATTATCATCTTTAATATACAGAGTAAATTGAAGTCATAATAATAACAGTATCTGAAATAACCTTGCTTTCCGCCACTTTCCCCAACCCTCCCCATAACTGGGATATATTGTAACACTAGCTGTGCCCGCGGCTCCGCTCGCGCGTACTACACAATTATTGTTCTTGAAGATATTGTGTTTTTTTTTTTATAATGATCATATATCCTAAGGAGTAAAACAAAAAAAAAAGTTTAAACGTAATGCGCGCACAACATCAAACCTCAGTCATTTAATTTATATAGATAAATAAAATTGTTCAAGGCCCTGAATATACTAAATACCTATTCAATTCACGCCAATGACTTCAATTTTATTCTTTATAATACATTAATACAACTATCAATTAACTGATAATATGTTTTTGGTAATTTAATTTCAGTACAGTATGGTCCAGTTATGAGCATAAGTTGGAACAATAAATAGACATTCAGGGCCTTTGACTTTTAAAATAACTATTTAAACAATACTTTAGTTAATTGCCAATCTTTTGCATATGGTGTCTCATTTTATAAGCACTGCATTTTTATCAGGGTTTGTGAAACTTTGAAAATGTGTAATGTAGGACTTATTTTCAATCATAGGACTCAACAACATTTTTTGGACATTTCATATTGTGTTAACTTTAATTATTTTTTCCAACGTTGTTTTATTCTTTCAAGTGTTTAGATAATAACATATCTTTTTCAATTGATATTTAATCCTATAAGAAGAAGTGTTGGAACTGTTTTTAACGGCAGTACGCCCAATGTCGTAATGGCCGCGCTTAGACCCATTTTCGGCGGTAAATAAAAATTATATATAATGGAGATAGAGTTCCGGGAGTCAGGACTTTTTTATGGGAAATATCCTACTCTTGAGGGCTCTTTTTTCATTTTTTTTAAAGTATTAATAGTTTTTGAGTTATTAACGAAAAAACTAAATTCTGTTTTTTTTTTAATCATATTTTGTTAATAACGCTTGCAACTTTTAATTTGCTAATACATCCTCGAGAAACATTTTTTAAATGTAATTCCTAATCGAATGAGCTATCACTCATATTTTTAGGAGCTTTATCTCGAATTATCACTATTTCAAACTTGTTGACTAGAGTATTATGGTTTACTCAGCATAAGCCATTTAAGCGTCCCTAATGTGTCTTATATCTGAATTTATTCACCATTATTGTCACTGCTTTATTCGTATTTTCATTAACCTACAAAATATATCCTATAACCTGACCAGATAACGTGGCTATGAATTAAAATAAAAACCATGTAAATCGAATAAGTGGTTTTCGCGTGAAAGAACCATAAACGGGCAGACAAACAGAGAGATGTTGAGTTTTATAGTATGTATAGATATAGATTATACTATTGCAGTTGCACGCGGAATATCACGAAGATGACATGTACTTAGCCCATAGAGTTCTCCAAGCTTATTCTACAGCGGAGTTTGTAAAATTAACCACAGCTCCAGCTGACGTGTCTATTCTTGCTGGTGATCTTAATACTGCACCTGGTGATATTTCATTCAAGTAAGAATTATCTGACTATATTAGCTCCTGACGTATCTTAACCTTGATTAGAGAAATTGTTTTTGAGGCTTAGAATACCGGCGATAGGACACAATGGCAGCGTTTTACCTACCAATAAAAAGCATGTTGTGTCCTGAGCCTTATTCGAAACCTCATATCTATTATGCCTATATATATGTATAATGTTTGTGTGATATAGCAAATCAGGTGGCGGTGGCGGAGTAGCGGCGGCGCGTTAACGGCGCCGTCTGTACAAGCCCTTATAGTATACTTTTGTATGAAGTAGGTAATTCATGGTACACCGGGCCGGAGCCGCGCCACGGCACCGCGGTGTAACTGAATCATCCTTAATTCAAGAGGAGCCATCAATTCTAAACATAGTTAATTTTTACATTACTCACAATTCAGTATTTTTTACATTTTTATAAAGACTAATGTGTATATTAGGTATTTGTTTAAATAATATTGTATTGGTTTACAGAATAATTAGCCAGTTGTCATCACTTTTAGATCCATTTGACATGAAATGTGAAGGTAGTAATGCGGCTATCTCAAAAGCATCCGGGACTTGTGACAATGTTAATAACAGCTATTCTGATGCAAAGTTGACCAAGTCTTGTCCTGAAGGAAAGAGGATAGATCATATTTTATTCAACGTTAACAATTCTTGGGAGGTTTGTTTGTTTCACTTCTTATTTCTTTACCTATGTGTCATTTGAAATGAATTAAAAGGTTAATAAATGTGACAGTAGAAAACGATGAAGATGTTGTCGCGATGATGGCTCAGTGGTAGCGTGCACGACTTCGCGTCGAGCGACTTGAGTTCGAATCCCTGCAATGAACCTGAGCTTTTGGTGAAGGAAAACATTGTGAGGAGACCATAGCATGATGGTAGGGTGTTTTCACCATTTGTTGAAGCCTCGCATTCTGACAGCACTCTGCCTGATGGTAAGCACAGCACAAAGCCGTGACCACCGGGAGATACACAATCCATCGCAAGTCGTTGGTGTCATTTATCATAATGTGCATAGTGGTCGAAACCCAGTCGGGTATAGTTACCCACCTATTCCGCCATTTTGGATGTGGCAACTTTTACTTTCTTATCAGTATTTCTTTAAATATATTGTTATACCTGTGGGTAATGAACTTAAACAATTTATTCGTGCTCAAAAAATACAAATAAAAACAAAGTAGGACATCGCTCAACGTAAACATATCAATGGCGTGTCATTTAAAGGGATAAATGTTTTTCTATTATAATATTTATTCATTTGAACAATAAATAATTTTAGTTACTTGAGTACAGTTTTGATATTTACGTCCAGCTTCATTCACGGTTTGACTCGAATTATCGTATTATTAGCGCCGCTCCGTACGGGCCCTCACTGCATAAATATCGAAGTCATGCTAAAGTAAGGTGTACGGCTCAGCAATTTTTTTTAATATATATATGTATTTTCTGGGTACTTAATGTACGTTCCCTTCCCGAAATCCAAATTAATTTATATTTATATAAGAAGTAAGAAAATGTTAACATAAAAGGTTAAAATTTATTCTTTTGCCCATCTAACTTTTATCTCTTTTGTTCAGGTCGAAATTGTTAATTTCGGTAACCCTTTAGAAGAAAGAGTTCCCGGTGAATCGTTTTCTTACTCTGATCACAACGCGGTCTCACTGGAAATGAAACTCATAAGAACAGAAAACAAAAGCTTAAGACAGGACAGCAAAGATCAATCCCTTCAAGAAACTATCGCGAAGGCTATTAAAATATGTCAAGACGCCACTGTCACCATAAACAAGTCAAAAAGACTATTTTTAACAACTGGCGGTTTACTATTTATGTTTTTGTTGGGCACTGTCGGCTGTTGGCCGAACTTTGTGCTCTATGACGTCATTAAACTAGTAATAACTGGTTTGTGTTTTTATTACTTGATAATGGGATCAATTTGGAATCAAATTGAAATGAATAGTTTAAAAGCTGGTCTTACTGCGCTCGAGAACGTTAGTAAAACAAGAATTGAGGTCATTGACTGTGATAATGATATAGAAAATGAAGCTTTGTGATCTTATTTAGCAAATATAATAATAGTATGCAAATATAAAATTATGAGGTTTTATACTAGATAGATAGAATTTATTACAGTTTGGCTAATTATAATATTTTATATGAACTACGCTTACTACTTAAACTTAGTAATATTTTATTAAAATTATACCTCATTCCACAAATTATATATTTAAAAACTAATTTTACACTTTTAATACTTAGGTAATTATTGCACTGTAATTTTAATATATTTTCGAGTAATATAATGAAATTGTATGATAACAATAATTCTCAATTATTCCTTAATTGCATAAGAATAAAACTTATCAAAAGCATAATGTTATTTTTCTTTTAATTTGTTATAGTTAAGGTCATTCTGCAAGTTACGCTAATGCAGTGGTTGACTTAATATTAACAGCTATACCCAAAAATGTTTAAACTCAATAGACAACCGGGCAGTCATCACTAAAAATCGAAAATATTTGTAAAATGATCGATCAAAATTTTTGTAAAATAATATTGATTTATTGTGGCTCTTAAATTAATCAATAACATTAAATAATTTATATCAAACGCACAGATTTGAGAAAAAGGCAGATGAAGCCTGACAGACCACGAAAATGTCCCTAACAATTTTAGTATTAGTATTGAAACAAAAAGAACAAAATCAGCGGCGGCCGAGGTGCGGTCGCTCTATAGGCGTCAGGTAACAAGCGGCGCCAAAATGCAAAAAATTAATTCAAGAAAATAAAATTAAGCATAGCTGCACGGCATCTGCACTTGTTATGGTATGAAAGCGTCGACCAATAGACGCCTAAAGACAATTCGCACTAAATGAATAGTGCTTTCATTTATTCTTGTTACAATGTTCGTGGTAACGTTCTTGATTGTAGTTTTCTTGTTGAGTTGCTGCTCGCTGCTTGTTGTTTCTCGAACTGATCGTTGACTTGTTGTTGCTGTTCTGGTACTGATCGTGCTTACTGCCATTTTTTAATTTCGAACTGACTATGCTGTTGGCCCGGGGGCCTTAACAGTTTCACCGGACTTGTTGGCGAGCGCTTAAGGCACTCAGCCGAGAAATTTTGGGCAACATGCGCAAGGGTGCCAAAGTGGCCGAACCTCGGCTTGAGCTGTTGCCGTATTTGCAACATACGCGACCTAGCTAAATTCCTACGCGAATTCGAGCTAACTAACTATACATGTATGCATGTCTCTTGCCTCCTGGGAGGGAGGAAGAGACACGCGTACATGTATTTAGTGATCTGAAAAATTTTCTAAGGCTAACTAACCACAAAAAAGAGAAAAAAAAAAATCCCTTACAAGACCTATGTACCTGAGTGTAGTGCATGTGTGTTCATACAGTGTAATGAATGTATGTCGGTAGCTAGTGATTGCAGTGTCACTGTATCGCGCGAGCAGCTGGCTTGAGGGCTCCCTAGCGGGGGAACGGACCTAGGCTCAAGTCGCTGCAGGAGAAGGCGGTCGAGATATGTGTGCGGGAGCGAAGTTTGCCGCCCGCCCGCTGCGGAGCGAGCGGTGATTGCGCGGGCGTGGGCGCAAACACGCTTGGTTATTAGATACGGGCGGGAAAATCGCGTTCGCTTCCGTGATTTTATCATCGGGGTCAGATAAAATGTCGCGCGGGCGTCTATATTTGTTAGACATTCGGATGTCTGGATTCGGGTTCTGAGATGCGGCTGCCACTACTAGCTGGTTAGAATGGTTCGACGCTTTTTCAAAATAATTATTTGATAGGGACTTTATAAATGATTCGATCGAAGGTATTTCCATATCTTTATGGAGATCTACGTTCCGAGCGAACCAAGGGGCACCGACCGCCCTTCTCAAAAAGCGGTTCTGAACTATTTGTAACTTATTGAGGGTGAATTTACTTATGTGAGCAAAGACTGGGGAACTATAAGTTAGGATCGGTCTGATACAAGTCTTGTAGAGCGTGAGCTTATGTCTGAGGGACATTTTGCTCTTCGAGCACACGAGAGGGTGCAGGCGGCTTGAGACCATACCGGCTTTCCTTCGCACTCTATCGATATGTGCCTTGAAATTTAGGTGTTTATCCAGTGTGACACCCAGATATTTGATCTGGTTGGCCCACGGGATAGCCACATTAAATAGTTTGATAGCGGGAATTTTAACTAATCTTTGAGTGGGGTGAAAGAGGATAGCGCTACTCTTATCGGGGTTAATTCCTATGCGCCATCTACGGAACCATTCGCCTAGCTTATCTACGGCTTTTTGGACTCGTAGCCTGAGGGTTTGTCTGTTCCACGAGGAACTAAACAGGACTGTGTCATCAGCGTAGGAACCTACCTCTACCTCGGGGAGGCGAGGGAGGTCACTGATATATAAGTTGAATAGAGAGGGCGCCAGAATGGAACCCTGGGGAACACCTGAGCGTATGGGATGAGGCTCAGAGAGAGCACCCTCTACTCGGTAGCAGAAGGTCCGGTCAGAGAGGTACGCGTGTATGATTTTAACTAATCTATCCGGGATTTGAAGTTCCAAAAGCTTGTGGACTAAACCGGCGTGCCAGACCTTATCGAAGGCCTTGGCGACGTCGAAGAAGACCGCAAGTGTAGGGCGAGGTTTTGGGTCGCGGTTGAAGTTTTGAAGAATGTGCTCCGTGAGGCGGTGCACTTGGTGGGTACAAGAGTGTTTGGCACGAAAACCAAACTGCTCAGGTGGTAAAAGATTTTTATCTGTGACTATTGACTGGAGCCGGTTCAGAAGGAGCCGCTCATAGACTTTTCCTAACGTGTTAAGGAGACTGATAGGGCGATAGCTGTCGGGAAGCGACGCTTTTATGCCAGGCTTGTGAATACCTATTACTATGGCCTTTTTCCAGACGGCTGGAAAATGGCAGTGGGCTATGGCTACATTGAAGATGCAGACCAAAAGAGCTATGAGGTGATCAGGAAGAAGTTTGAGTACTTCGTTCCTGATACCGTCGGGACCAGGTGATTTTCTAGGCTTAAGGCCTTTAATGGTTGACATAACTTCCTCGGGCGTGACCGAGTCCAAATCATCTGTCGGGGGGACCGCGAGGGAATTTGTTACCGCCGATTCTATCGAGCTTACGAACTCGGAATCGATGTTAACGCAGTTCGGAGAGCATTGATTTTCAAGGCTCTCGGCAAGGCATTCTGCTTTTTCAGCGCTATCGAAAGCGGGAGGTTTGCCGGGGCCTTGATCTAAGGGGGGCATGGAGACTGTATCGTCACATTTAAATGTGCGTGCTAATTTCCAGAAAGCCAGATGGGATGGTTGGATACCCTCGAGTAGGGCCCCCCATCTGGCATTACGGATTTCGGAAATGCGGCTTTTTACCCTTTTCCGAAGTGAGTTTAACCGCCTACGATTGTCCGCAGTCGGGTATGAATCGTGTGCTCGAGTCGCGGCGTTCTTTTCCGTGATCAGCGCTCTCACGTCGGCAGGAAGTATAAAGCGGCGTTCGTTCGCCGCTTGCACCTCTTTCGAGGCCTTACTGACGGCGTTTTGGAGATGGCTGACCAGGGAATCGATCGCCACATCGGCATCGGCTGTCGATTTCAACTCGTCTGGGACCCTATCCAAACTGGAGGATGAGGGATTGTGCAAGAGGTATCTGTTTAGCTCCGCATAGTCCACCACCTTGACGGAGGAGGGATGCTGGTCAGAAAGCTGACCTAGGTGGAGAACTACGGGTCGGTGGTTGGAGTCTAACTCATGTACGACTTGTACGAGTCTTATATTAAGAGAGACATTTTTTAAAAGTGCTATATCTAAAACAGATGGACGACAATCGTCCTGAAAGTGAGTGGGCTCTGAAGGAGCGATGACATCAAAGTCGAGAATGGCAGATAGATCCTCCAGAATCCTCCCGTTCGGGGAGGTAGTCGGGTTGTTCCAGATGACATTCCCGCAATTGAGGTCACCCGCTATAATAACTGAATTACCTAGTGCAAAAAGAGCCTCCAGATCTGACCTGAGAAGCCTTTTGTTCGGGGTGTGATAGGCAGAGACGATTATGATTGACGAGTGGCCAGTCATACCGAGTCTGCAAACAGATACCTCTATACTGGAGAGTTCGGGAGGTTCTATTGATATGCAGCATAGAGAGCGTTTATAGTATATGAGGGTGCCTCCGCCGTTAGCGTGGACCCGGTCGTTCCTAATAATGTTGTAGTTCGCGATTCGGGGATTGCGAGCGCTGGGTTTTAGGAATGTTTCTTGGACTAGAAACACGTCTATTTGGTGCTCTCGGAGGAAGGCGGCAACTAGATCACGCTGAGGTCTAATTGATCGCGCATTAAAAAAGGAAAGGCACAAACTCTTAGGTTTGATCCGATCCATTTTAATTTTGACTATGTGAGGCGCGGACAAGCCGTTGAATAGTGGCGGCTATGCCCGGGAATTGGGTTATTGCGTTGAGCAATCCTAAGTCCTTATTGGAGTTAATCACCGCGTTGAATGCGATGATTTCTTGCACTTCATGCACAAGAAGAAGCTGGGTGAACCACTCCTTGCCAGCCAACGAGAAACCGAGGGCTGAGGTGGCGGGGGCTGCCGGGGCCGGTACGGCCTTGACAGGCTTGGGTTTGATTAATGAGGCCGGAGGGGCCAGTACGGGTGGGAGGGGTGCGAAAGGCGCGGGAGCTGGTGCCACTGGGGCTCGTGAGGTGCCTGGAAGGCTGGGGAAAGCCTCTAGAGACATTAGAGGCTGGATATGAGGCCGAGCGACAGGTACCTTGGGAAAGGTGGCCTGTCTGACTGGCTGGGGGCGTTTCGTGCGTGGGGCGCGGGGACAACCGCGATAATTTGCGGTATGTCCCGTTTGCTGGCAGAGAACGCAGCTGGGCGGGGTGGGAGTGCCAGGAGTGCGAGGGCACTCCTTCGTGGCGTGGTCGTCTAGGCACTTGACGCACCTAGCGCGGAAACAGCAGTTACGGGAAGAGTGTCCGTAGAGCTGGCAGTTGTGACACTGCGACGGGATTCTATTTTTGTGTGGCGGCTCAACGGTTATTCCGGTGAGACCGCACACCTCGGAGAGGTTAAAAATCGACTTGCCCTCCTGGGACTTGTCTAGAAAGACAAGCACCATATTGTATGGTGCCCTGGTGGTGTGTTTGTACATCCTGTGTACCTCACGAATTGGGAAGTTCTGCTCCTTAAGGGAGACTGAGATTTGGTCGGGAGTGATCTCGACCGGGATCTGACGGATAACCACTCGCAGGAGGCGCTCCTCCTCGAGGGCATAGGTGAAGTAACCTAGTCTGTTCGACCGCAGGAGGGAAGTGAGACTCCTGTGGTCATCGGAGGTGGACACCTGGACCTGGATCCCTGAAGGGGTGTTCCGGGCCCCGGTGTAGTAGAGCTTGAGCTCCTTGCACTTGTCCGAGATTTTCGTCCAAGACGCTTTGTCTTGGATAGTGATTGGAGGCGGGCGGCGGGGTTTTTTCCCTTCAGTGGGTGCGGGGGCCGCAGTGGGCGCGGAGGAGGGGTCGGAGCGAGTGTTCTCGCTCGTTCGGCGTGCTTTTCCTGCGGCCTGGGGTGTAGGGGAAGAGGGCGGAGAGCCCCTCCCCTTCCTTTTGGTGGACTTGACGGTTATGAAACCGTCGTTTAGTATGGTCTCGTTGGGGACCGCGGTGTCCATCGCGGGGACATTTACGATATTCCGCGCGAAAGGCGGCATTAACGATTGGATCTCCGGATCCGGAGATAAAGGCGAGAAAGAATTCGCCGTATTAATGAAAGTTCGCACTACGGGCGAACGTGACCGGGGACGCGGGAGAGAAGAGCTCGAACGCGCTCGTGAGATAGACGAGCGCGAGCGCGGGGCACGCGTGTCAGGATGCGGGGGGCGCGGGGAGCGCGGCGAGCGCGGGTGCGGCGCGGCGGGTACTCTGTTTAACACGGCGGTGAGGGGTACGAAGTGTGCGGCGGGGCGGCATTTCTCCGCGGGGGTCTGTGCCGGCGCGGGACGGACGCGTGGGTACTTCCTATTAAAGGAAACCAAGGCGTCGGGTATGTTCTCCTTGAGAAAGGTACGGGAGCCTCCTTAGCTCTAGGGCTTCTGCAGAATCGGCCATTCCGGTGGCGTGTGGAGGACTGGGGGAAAAATTTGAAATTCGAATTCCGAATTCGAAACAAAATATAAACCTCCCCGCCGGAGGGGCAGGGGGGCGCGCCAAATAAAATTTAACGGACTATCCCGAGTCCGGCAAAGTGACCTGCGAGTCGAGGTGCAATGACACGCAGGAATGAGAACCTACCGGGCCTACGTGGAGGTCCCTATCAAGCCCGAGGCAGAGAACGCAGCCGGTATAAATACCTAGCTACGCCCAAACAGACACTCGGGGATGGATGTGTAGCAGGATCGGAAGGGTGGGAAGGAGACACTCAGGGCTTGACTATGACTCTATCAAGGGCCAAGGTTCCTGAGCCCGACCAAGTACTATTGCCTCTGAAGGAGGCAAACGAGGGGCGCTTGGGTCACGCACCCACTTGCCTTCTGTTGACACCGAGAGGTTTCCGGCAAGCGACCACTAAAGTGTGGATTTCGTCGAATAGAAACAATTGCACTTAAAAGTGCAGTTTGTTATTGTGTAGCGTACTGAAAGTACGCGACACAATGGGTGCGAGCGAGACGGCGATATGCAGGTGCGGCGCAAGTGCGATGCAGGTGTGCAGCAAAGCCGGTCGGTCGTAAAACTTCACAAAGGCGGCAGAGAGCGGTCGTAAACACGTCCGTTCCCGACGGCGGTCGTGATCGGAATCGTGCTTACTGCCGCCCTCTCCGCTATATTTAACCTCTCCCTATGCCTCACAGCCGGTCGTGCGATAGCGTCGGTGCGGGGCGTCGCTCAGCCAATGAGCGCGCACACAGAGCGAGGCTAACCGTGCGAGAGGGACGGCAGTACCATGAGTCACCGTGCCAGATGTTCGCTGAGTCTGACACGGTTTCTCCTTACAACTAACAAATTTACACATTTATTGCTGAGTGCCCTAAGCGCTCGCCCCCAAGCCCGGTAAAGCTGTAAAAGCCGTAAAGGCTTCAGGGCCCCTCAGGCTAACAGTGTAGTCAGTTCGAAAAAAAAAACACATTTATTAAACTAACTAGCTATCACTTATTCTATTCTCATCTCGCTATACCTTGATTAAGGACTAAGGCTGGCGCTGAATAAAATATTATTGTCACATCATATTCCTTCAATTCCTCAAATTAATTATAGTGTCCACTGCAAAACTATATAAATATAGTACAACGTGTCAAAAATAAAATACGCAACTAGAGAAATATTTTTATTTCTAAAACTTAACACAATAACTTTAATTAAAACGTCAGATTATATATAAATAATTATCACAAGTTTATTATGAATTATAACATAATTATATTATAATATAAGTAATCATAACGTAAATAATAATGGTGATAATGGTAACACAAACATTGTTTCCACTCAGGGAATGTACAAATACATAAATACAGCTTATATCTAAATTACACATAATAAACCGATTATTACTTCCATTTATAAGCTTTAAGCCTGTTAAATAACTTTTACAAAGTTTGAGTATTCTATTTTACCTTGTTCTGTAATTATACCAGCTTTAACCTTGTTAATGGCAGCTTGTAAACTTCCACTACTGGGTAAAGGAATCCTTCCGAAGATACCTTGTTATTCTCGTCAACCAACAATTGATACCAACTTGTAAACGTCCCACTACTGGGTAAAGGCATCTTTCCGAGGATACCTTGTTAATCTATTCAAACAACAATTAATGCCTGCTTGTACACGTTCCACTTCTGCGTACAGCTTGTGAGCGTCCCACTACTGGGTAAAGGCAACTTTCCGAAGATATCTGTTAATCTCGGCAACCAACATATGATACCAACTTGTAAACGTTCGACTTCTGGATACAGCTTGTAAACGTCCCAGTACTGGGTAAAAGCATCTTTCCGAAGATACCTTGTTAATCTCTTCAACCAACAATTAATGCCAGCTTGTAAACGTTTCACTTCTGGGTAGAGCTTGTAAACGTCCCATTACCGGGTAAAGGCCTCTTTCTGAAGTTCCCTTGTTAATCTTATCAACCAACAACGAATTAGCGATTTTAAACAACGAGAAATCTATAAGTATTTTTTTAAACCATCTGGTTTTCTTACGATATTTTCCTTTACCGTCAGTCGTAATCATTACAAATTAAAATTAGTAAAAATTCTTGATACATGATGCTAAGGCGCAAATCAAGGAATATCATTTTGATATTCCAAATCTTTAATGTCTGCTTAAAATAAAATAAGTCATGATAACCTAGAAGACTAGTAATACCTAGTAAAAGAACAAGGCGTTCATGAAGAAAATGCTAGTGGAAGTATTGTATTTGGGGTGTGCGAATTGTATTACAATATAATAGAATACTGGTATTCGATTTGACTTGAATATATTAGGTTAGTTTATTTTGCTAACATATAAAAAAAGATTAGAACATTATCTAATTAAATATTATCTATCTTGTGATGTTCGTTTTTATACTCGTGGATTTTCCTTCGGTTCACCTTCAGAAGCGTCAAGTAATGGTTCGGTTTCGGAATTCGATAACGCGTTAACTGCAATATCTAGGGAGCCATAGACAGAAGGACGTACGTCAACTGGGGGGATGTCATCGTCAGAAGTCAGATTGGGCGCAGAACTAGATGCAACTGGATCGCTTACGAGTCTAGAACTTTCATCGTATCCGCGGGTCATGTGGTACATTGTCTTACCTCTCAGCCGTCTGCTGAATGAACTTCCTGAAATATATATATATATTTTTATTAAACTGGTAGGCCACTCCTTTATAGGGCGTATTTTTTTTTAATTGAATATATATCGCACCTTTATTTCAAAAAAAGAAATAAATCAAAATATACGTTTGTGCATTGTCGTTCTCTTTTTGACTTATGCGTGTGACAAGTTGATAATGGTAAAGTGATCGAATTTATATAGTGAAGCGCCGGCTTTGCTCGAGGTAAGATCTCTGAGAAAGCAAAGTAAAACGATAAAATTCGATGTTTTACTACAATTGTAATAAGTAATATGGTAATAGCTCCTAAACTGAACGATATACAAAAGATTTGAAAATAGGAAAATGGTTAATTTAAAAACGGCTATGTTGGTTATGCTTCTGTAGAAAATCTTCTATCTTTCATTAATCACGTTAATCTTTTATAGCTGCCGTTTTTAAGGTTAGATTTACCTAACACAATTTTTCTCAATATTATGAACTACATACGTAATTAAATTATCGTTGGAAAAAAGGTTGATATTAATATAATTGGTATAGTTAAAACACAATATGCTGATGAGGAAGAATTGAATCTTATACCAATTAAGTAGGAATGATGTAGAAGAGAAGTGGTTCAATATTTTAAAGAACCTTTTAACTAATAGATGTCCAGAACTGAAAATTAATTTATAATATAATGCTCAACTATTGGTGTAACAATTAGTTAGTTATTGTGGTTTGATAAACAGCCGATGGTATAACATGTATCTTTCCTAATATTATTAGTGGTCAGTAAATTGATTTCGGTTAATATATTCAAATTGCTGAAGAAGCGAAATGTTCGACTTTTGGGTCGTTCACCTTATTATGACAACATACAATGAGACATCAAGTATCTACAGAAATTGATTTCATCTATATCGAACGTTTTTTAAGATTTGTATATAATTTATTCTTTACGTTTATAATGTATTCATGTTAATTGATTTTTATTATAAAGGAAGGCAGTTATTAATTTCCCAATCTATATCTATCTATTCTATACATATAATAAAATTGAAATGTCTGTTTGTAAAGTTCAAAATAACACATTTTTACTAAATGAATATATCATATGCGTATGAAAAAGTATACACGCTACCTATAACAAAAAACCAAAATTTTAATTTTTTTTTTCTATTTGTTCCGGATAATCTCTGCAACGGTTGAATCGATTTTGACGGGACTTTCACTGGCAGATAGCTGATGTTATAAAGATTAACTTAGGCTACTTTTATTTTACAAAAAATAATTAGGGTTCCGCACAAAAAAATAAAAAATCTTTTTAGTAGTCCACGCGGGCACAGCTAATCAATCAGGGGGAAAACGCTTATGAATCGCTTAAATGGCTTAGATTGAGTAAACCATAAGAGATATATCAAATTAATGTACTACATAATTATAAATCTTAAAAAGATCTACATAAAAAGTCACCGATAGCATGTCTACTTTCTAAGGATTATCCACAATAAGCATTTTGAGACAGCACAATTCGCACATGCGCTCGACCGACAGCTTTCTGTAGTCCCACGAGTGGAGCTGCGGGAACAGCTAGTGTATTATAATAAGATAAGCAATAAAACAAACGTACCCACAACACCAAGATGCTCGGATATATCCCGTTTGACATCGGATACATCCCACATGGCGAGGAAGGATCCAAGGCAAGATGGCGACGGATCCAGTGGCGACACGTACGGCTTATACGAGAAGCTGTAGTGATGAGCGATCGCCGCCAAAAACATTTCAATACATATCAGGAAATCCTAAAAGTTATTAAATTATACACTTGTTTATGTTCACTGTTTTGTCCTTATTGACTTCCTTGAGCAATGATGAACGTTGAATTTCACAAGTCAATTTTTTGTATTCCAAGAGTTTTTTATTCCTTTTACTTTTAATGTCAAATCGCTACATTACCAAATAGTATGTACTAAATACGTAAAATAAACATGTAAAGTTTGTAATCTCTGGAGCAACTAATCTGATTCTGAAAAATTATTTCACTAATATGAAGCTACATTATCCCTGAGTGATACAGGCTATTATTTATTCTTATTCGATTTTATATTGTAATTAATGCAAAGGAAGTCGCAGGCAGTTGCGAGTCAATTATAAAATTCTATCCCATCGTCAAATCAATTTATTTTTATTTATACTATAAAAATAATAAATAAATAATAAAGCGGAAGAGTTGTTTGTTTATTTGTTTAAACACGCTAATCTCTGAAACTACCAATAGGATTCGATTTTTTTTTTATATCTATAATAGTCAGATTCACGAGGAAGAGTATAGGCTATCTAGCATTAGGCTACACCTCTCACCTAGTCTTAAATATTGATTTTTATTAAGTCGGAATCAATAGCGCACCCTAACTGCTTTCTCCGCGTGCGCTGGCGTAATGGTTAGTGATACGTGAATACAACGTTCTACAAAACATTGCTCCTTAGTACATCTAAAAATAAGTCCGCTATACTATATGCCTATCTCTTATACATAAGCCACAGTAAGGTATTTTGTGACAAAGTTTTATTGAATAGTGATTTATCAGCATTATTATTAGTCATGGCATATTAATCCTTACGAACGAGACAATTTTATGAAGATACTTTGCTCTTTATAGCATGTTATTTGAACGAATAGTGTGGGAGATAATGTAAAATTAAAATAATTCATCACTCTGCTCGAGTTTATGAATATAGGTGTAGTTGTGCAAACGGGCCGTGTGAGTTGTGACGCATAACCCTGGCCGCCCGATAAAAAAATTGTCTTTACTTAAGTATTATAAATCATCAATCAGCGATTTATTTTAAAATATACGGGATTGAAACCGCGGTGCACAGCTTGTTATACATAAGCCTTCAGGCAGGGAGTTTTTGGCGGGATCTTGTGCTACCATGTTGTGGTTTATATTTTAATTAATTAACTTAGGTTCTTAGATCCCACACTATGTAATATTGGTGGCATTTTAAGTGATATAGTTTGGTCATTTTGCATATTTGAAGTAAATTATAAATATAAACTGCTATATGCGTTTTACATAAATATGCAAAATTCCTACATAGTTCAAAGAAGAGAGTCACATTTTTGTTAGATCCCATTTTGAAGATGAGAAAATACTACGAATGCTTAAAAACATTGACACAGGCAAGTGCTTCTGCAGCACCAAAACAGGAAGAAAAAGAAGAATCTTCATGTAATTAGAGGAAATAATTTTTACTCAATAAAATAAAAACTGTACATGGTAAATAGGAAATCAATTTTCAATAAATAGGTTAGGTATCCTAATTTTATTTCATTAAAAAAAAAATTACCTGTAGTTTAGAAGATATGATTTTTACTTTGTCTGAGTCAGATATGTCAAATATAGTGGATATCACACCACAATACACTAAAACGTTGATGATTACGCCTTGGCTGTAAGAAATAAGAAATATTATAAGACAATACAAAGTGAAGAAACATTAATGATAATATGATACAATTTTTTTCAATTATAGTATATGTAAAAACATTTTGATAATAATTTAAATGCATTACGAATGGAATATAGATTTAACATGAATTCAATTTGAAATAATTTATCAATGTAATAAGTGACATTCAAGGTTCAAAGCATATCCTCCACCGTACCATATGCATCAAACATATGGCAATAAACACATTTTTATATTATTTATGTAGCCACACAAATATCTTCATTGATCTAAAGAAGATGGATCACACACATTGGCTCATTGGAATTGTCGACACAAATTCTCGTATAATTTTTCCAATACAAATCAACTATATGTAATGACTGCCACTGATACTGCCAATAACAAAATACTACCAAATACCTGCCAATGACAACCAATGGCATTAGGTATTTCGTTGTTGTTGTTGTTATTATTCGCCTTTTCTCCCAGATTTTCATCTCAGTAAATTTCTAGTAGCTTGTAGATTGTGTATCAAGGAATATTTGTCTATTTGGGATAAAAAAAAGTTGATCACATTTATGCGACTTTCGAAGTTCTGATTGTCGTAAAATAACTTATTGATAACTATAAACTAAAAATGTTGATAATACATCTTAACATTATTTTCCTGGATGCTCAACAAAAATGTGTGGTCATACAATGTATGTAACGGAGTTTGAAAACGATAGATAAAATTTTAAAATTATACTTACAAAAATGAAAAGAAGACAACAGCCTTAATACATAAAAATTTTCCAATTGGCTTCATTGGTTGTAATTCTGTTCTATTTGCTCTATAGAAGAGCACCAAGCAATACATGGCTACAAATTGTGACAGGTTGTTGATGGCAATAATATAAGGAAATGCTACATTAGGGCTGAAGTCACTCTCCCCATAAACTCCGCTTAATTCACATATCATGGAAATCACTGTTGTAATAGGCCTCACTAATGTGTATTGCAGAATACCATGTTTGCAATTGTGTACAAATTCTCTGAAAATAATTGAATGAAGGCACAAAAATGTTTTGTAGTATTTTTTTTATGAAAATGTGGTTAAAGGTTGTGTACTAAGCTAAGCCTATAGTGGGCAGTACCTCACGAGTACAGCTGTGAGAGCACATCAATATTTGCTTCATTAGGCAAGCATAATAAAATACACTATTTCTATAATATGATTGAGACACAATATATATCTAGAAGAAAAGATGTATTTCAATGCTGCAATCAAACACACCTTTAGTGCTATTACTGTTTATAATTTACATAACAGTACAGTGAATTGCGGATGTTTCTTTCATATCAATATTATAGCAAACAAGTTATTTAGTGGTCAATATTGGTATTATTTAGTGCTGTGCTTACTATCAGGTGCCCAAGCGCCGAATCTGCTATCAAAATAGTGTTTTACTAGTGTGTCAATAGTATCTCAATAGACATTTGATATTCTTCTATTTGTTTACCATTCTATCGGAAAACACACTGACTCATTAGGTATTCTGCTCTACAATCGCGTCTCAACGATATTTGGATAGCAACTCAATAGTAGGTAAAATGGTATTCGCTTAAATATTTGACAGCTTTATCAATCATACTTCTATGGTAGTTTGACTATTGAGTAGCCATTGAACAACAACAACTTTTCTAGTACGATTGCTTACACATTTCATAAAAATAATATAAAATTTCGTCACCAACTTTATCGAATCTATAAAACGAAATCTATCAATAATCTATAATATGTATAATTTGAAGTGATGACAATCGAGTTGGCGACAGTCGAAATGGCCATAGTCGAGATGGCGACAGTCGAGACGGCGACAATCGAGATGGTGACAGTCGAGACGGCGACAATCGAGATGGTAAAAGTCGAGATGGCGACAGTCGAAATGGCCATAGTCGAGATGGCGACAGTCGAGACAGCGACAATCGAGATGATTACAGTCGAGACGGCGACCATCGAGATGGTAAAAGTCGAAATGGCGACAGTAGAGATGCGATCAGTTGAGACGGCGACAATTTAGGTGGTGATAGTCGAAATGGCGATAGTCTTGATGGCGACAGTAGAGACGGTTACAAACGAGATGGTAACAGATTTAACAGAAAAAAATAGCATGTATTGTCAACTAATGGTAGTATCAATTAGCAACACTGAATCCATGGTAGATTTTGATAGGCAACACCAACTACGTTAGATATTACCATACCAATGACACACTATCACAACACTATCTAGACAGTAATGAAATTTTAGCAGAATACCAAATTTGTCACAATTTCGATATAATATCAGTAGAGTGTCGATATAATAACAATGGTATATTCTTAAATGTGAAATAGACTTGGGCCCCAGGTGAATTAGAATTTGGTAAAAATATATGTATTTTTTTTGTTTAAAAAATTATACCGAAAGGATTATTCAGAACAATGGAAAAAAAGTACTGTAGAAGTTTGAGCACTTAATAATAAATTAAGAGGTGCATATTATAATATTTCATTTCTCATATAAAATACAAGGGAAAATATTTTTGAAACTGGAAATTTATAGCTCATCAACAGATCAATTGACAAAAAAGACTAGTAAGTATTCTGGAAGAAAATTGAATGCTCTAAAAATGTCTCTTTATGTTTTTATAATAACTTTACACTTCTTTAAAAGTTATTCTTTATATCTTTCTTGCTGCTCTTAATATTAAGAGTTCAAATTTTCAGAGTATTCTTGATAAAATTATTAAAATAAAAAAATACACTGTCTAAGGAGTATTATTATCAGATGAAACAAAGTTGAACAGTTCATTTTAACTATCCTTGTCTCACAAACAAATAAAGTGATAATGTAAACAAGACTTACCTTCCCATCTCCCATGGGCTCAAACAACAAAGTGGAAATATGTGATAAACTTGAGGCTTTGTCTCCAATAGTGCCTCTAAATCTTGACCATCATTCAAATAGTTGAGCAGATACTTCATGAAGTTGTAAATTACATAAGCTTCATAGCATTCTCTGAGTGAATCAACATAAATAGATTGTTCAGGGAATTGTAATCCAATCCATGCATTTAATGCATAAATAGGTACCATCCATAGTATCCTGGAAAACATATAAATTAATGTCATATTATGATATATAAATATTATTATTTTATAAATACAATATCAAATCTCTACTGAGGTAGGCAGAAATAATGGAGTATTATTACAAATTACAATATATACTGGTACCTCTGCTCACATGATACAATAAGTAATAATAGTTAGTTTTTGTAGAACACAAATTCTGCTCCATAGTACATAAACTAGGAATGTGGTGCTTGAAAAGCACACCATGAGCGACTTTTAATTATTTGGCGTAGGCTACAAGGCCCAAACACCCACTTTGATAAATGTGGCGTGTCAGAAAACAATATCACAGGGCCAACCTTAATTTATTGTTATGATTCAAGAAATCAAGAACCTTGAGAACAATGCTTAAAAATGACCTGTAGTTTATAAATAGTTATTTTCTTAAAACATAATTTTATCATATTCTTTCATATATTCAAAAGGGAATACACATGGATTATTTTTAATCAATTATTTACTTGGTACATAGCCATAAAAACAAAAAAATAAAATTATTAAAATTTAACATCAAAATTAACATTTTAAAACTGCACTGAGATTTTTAATTGAGACAAGTTTTTTTATTTGCGCGTAGTTTGAGTTGCATCTGTAGTTTAGATGAAATACAGTGCTGTTTTTAGTTAGATCATATCTAGTGTGTATTGCGAATTTCATAATGGACAAAAACATCAAACAAAAATTTTGTCTTAAATTTTGCATCGCCTATGGAATTTTGTGTTCGGAGACACTAAAAATGTTAGAGAAGGCTTACGGTGAATCGACTTTGTCAAAAACACATGCTTATGAGTAGCACAAAGCATTCAAAAGCGGTTGAGATATACTGAAAGATTTGCCTCGCCCTCGTAGACCATCAACGTCTTCAACTGAAGTTAACATTGCTAAACTGAAGGAAATAGTGACTGAAAATCCTCATCTGAGAGTCGATGAACTTTCTGTGTCTCATGAGTCGATATGTATCATTTTAAATAATCACTTTGGTTAAAACATTTTGCACTCGGCTAGTTTCAAAAGACCTGAATTTTCTCCAAAAATTCAATCGCATGAGAGTAGCTGAGGACATGCTAGAACTAGTCAATTCCAACCCAACATTCATGAAACGCATTGTTACTGATGATGAGATGTGGGTTTACGAGTTTGACATGCAAACTAGTCAACAAGCTTCGGAGTAGCGCCTTTCCACTGAACAGAAACTGAAAACACCACAACAAAGTCGATCAAAAGTCAAAGTCATGTTGAATGTTTTCTTTGACTATCTCAGTGTTGTGCAAATGGAATTCTTACCGGAAGGTCAAAGATAAATAAAGTATATTATTTGAGCTTTATGTGGTGTTTAAGAGAGCAAATTCAACAAAAAGATTAGTGGGAAAAAAATTCTTGGATTTTGCACCACAATAATGCTATGATAAAAGGACCAAAAATACATATTTTTGTAATTCATATATGTTCTAATATAGAACATAACAGAGAAGATTCTTAGACACGTTCAGACGTGCACAATAGAGTATTTTAACAGGTTTATTTCCTATTTAATATAAGTGTCCTTTAACTTATCATAGGGTGATCTGGGTGAACATACTTTACTGATAATACCCAATCTGAATTGTAAGTAACCATTTTATTAATGACACTAATAAATAACACTATAACTTAAATACAATCACAAAAATGCCCAGTAACATCACTTTTGTGGACAAATTGAATGCTGACTTTGATATCACTATTTGATTTTACCAATAGTGAAGAGTTTTGCGATTTTAAATTTCACTCATATTTTTAACACTTTTTAAATGAGTGTTCTGTTTCTGCGGTGAGTAGAGTTTTCAGAGCTCCTTGGGGTGGGGGGGTTAAAGGTCGGCAACGTGCATGTGATGCCTGTGGTGTTGTAGGTGTTCATAGGCTACGGTAGTCGCTTACCATCAGGCGAGCCGTAAGCCTGTTTGCCACCTTTGTAGTATAGAATAATGATAATTTACAAAAAGCGAATAAATTTAAGAAATTAATTCTACAATAATAGAGATTCCAAATAAATATATTTGACCGATATTTAAACTACATGCATATTGCATAATGTATAAATGTTTAAAAATTATTACTAATGTGTAATTAGTAATATATCAGACAAAAAAAACTTAAACAAAGATACCTTATAATATGTTTCTGTAATGATGGCTTTGTATAATGTACAATATGCTGGATTATCTGCCATACGGATATAGGCACTGCGAGAAGAACAAACCCGCCGCCAACTAAAGCACCCTGATCGGATTTCTTAAAACCATTGTTTATTGAATGAGCTATTAATATGGGAACTAAAACTATTATCAACAAAATATACAGCGCGATTAGAAAAGGCCTGATCCATAGTCTCCACTGACTAAAAAACAATATCACTGAAGTTGAACACATTTCAATATAACAGCAGGGACACTAATTCTTCTCTTTTTATCATTGAGACATCCACAATAAACTTTTGCCTCTTTGCGAGTAGAAAGACACCATTCACACTCAAGCTTTTTCCGATTTCTTCTTGAACTGTAAATGACGAATTATAACCCTATAACTACTAATAGTACTCTGTTTACTACAAATGCAAATAAAGCAATATAATGTAGTTTGTGTAATTGACAATGACATGACACTTGACAGATGCTTGACAGAATACAGTACAAAAAAAATCACCTATAACTAGGCATGCCTAGTTTTTCCAAATGTTGCTATTTAAAAATAATTGTCGTTGCTATGAAATTATATTTTTTTTATCACTGCTATTTATTCTGTGGTAAATGAATTTTGTATCAGCAAGAAATGATGAACTTTTTTGGCCTGCCACTCAGCAACGGTATGGATTAATGAATGAATCTTAAATAGGGGTATTTCAAATGAAATTAACTCAAAAATCAGAAACTTTTTTAATAATTAATCAGCATTTTAACAATATTTTTCCTCATTTCTTATTTATATGGTAGCTATAAGAATAGATATATTCATTAATTAGATATTATTTGTCTAATATATTTAAAAGAAAACTATTGTTTTAAGAAATACTAATTCTGCTGTGCGTTTTCTGCTGAAGCCTAGAGAAAACTCTTTCAAATTTTACCGATGTGACAACAATACGACAATGCTTCGTAATAATGTCTGCCAGGTTTTGGTATACGAACGCATGACTTTTCCAAAGTTAAATTTTATGTGTGTACCATGTTTAGAATAACCCCCACTGCATTTCTCATTACTTGATGTTTTTCTCCTATTTTAATTTTAAGTAGTTCTAAAACGTTTTCTTTTATTAAATGTGCTTATGTGCTTGTGCGTGTATGTTTTTCAGAAGGTGCCTCTTCTCCCACGGTGTGGCCCAAAAATGCGTGAATTTTAAATTGGGGATCCGAATTCAAAAATAAGTTTTTAAACCAGCTTCTAGTTTCTCAAGAAATATTTTTGCCATACCAAATATTAGCTTATGTTTTAAATAATGGTTGTGTTTTAAACTTTTATTGGTCGTTTATTATTTTATTGTAAAGCACAATATGTGGAAGTTGTATTGTATATATATTTGGCCATATAGTTAAATAAAAGAGGTTTTACAAATTAATTAGTATTTATAGTCATATACTCTTTGATCAACCGTACTTAAAATGGTGATGTGAAAACGCCAGAATACCTACTGACTATTTTGTGTGGAAATGCTGCGATATCCTACAGTTTATATTATATTGTAAGCTAATCAATATTGCAAATCAAATTATAATAAACACCTACGTTTAACTGCCGAAGGACGATTTTTATGATTAGAACACATCAGAGTCCAGTTATATATACTATTTTGTGTTTACTGAAAGCGATTTATATGATGGTGCGATATATTGCAGGCATATGAATTTTACTATTTGTAATTCTGTGTAGTGGTTTTATATGATTGTGTGATATATGTTAGGTGTATGAAATTTGAGATTTACATTTCAGTGAAGTTAATTTATATGATCGTTGCGGTATATGCGAGGAGTATGTTTTTTTGCAATTTGTAATTCAGTGAAATGAATTTATATTATCCTACGAATTCTGTGAAGTGTATTTAAGTAAAGTGAACACATACTTTATCATATATAGCAGGTATTTTGGATTCAATATAGCAGGTGACAAATATTTTTTTGTAATCATATGAAAAATAGCAGTGATGCAATAAATTTCGCTTATCTACACAGTACATATTTTTTTAGAACAATGCATAGATATCACACTGAATAATGAGTTGAATCATGAAAGAGTCAACGAATGACTCAGTGTTGCTACTAAAACCTTTCATAAAATCCAGCTCGAAGTTCCAATCTCCATAGATTTATATTACTTTACATTGATCTCTGCTTTATAATAAAAGTACTTGGACACTAAAAGTATATTATAGAAGCCTAGTTGTGCGAATTATAATAGCAACCAATGTTACTCATTATATGAAAAATTACATGATCATTGACATGTGCACTGATCTGTGCTAGACATGAATTAAAAATTAAAGGATAGCGAATGTCAAGAAATCTTACATGACACATGTTCAATGTTTATTTTAAAGATGTAGCATAATTTAAATTGGAAGTAGACTTAACAATAATCGATTCTTTTTTAGAGCTATATATTATCAATTAATACAATTATGCTTTAAATCAATTAAGGGATGTGTAAGCTGTATAAATTATAAACAAAAACTATAACACCAATTGAAATCGCTATCTGAAACACTTGAATTATTGAATGCCTGACTCCAAACAACAAGATTAAATCTTCCAGTCAATCTCCAAGCCCGGTGATTTTTTTTAATGATAATTGTTAGTCGAAAGTATATTTTTAGATTATGTCATCATTTTCACGACGTAACATTTTATGGTCTGTAATTTTCTTCGGTGAAATAGATGATCGGTATAGGATAGATAATTCTTACAGCTTTTCAATTTACTGATTACATAAATTTCTCGCGTACAAAATTTCATAAGGATCAGTCAAGCCGTTATTGAGTTAAAGACGGGCATACAAACAGACAGATTTTCAGATTTAGTGGAATTAATTAAGAGCTATAAATCAAAGAAAATAGAATAGGGATGTAGTAAATTATATATATTCGAAACTAATCATAGCTTGTATTATAATAACTAAACAGCTGATAAACATACATATTATAATTTATATTTCTCGCCCAGACACACCGTTGATGCAATTATGCTCATCACACAAATATCAGTCATGTGCGGGATCGAAACTGCGACCTCTCGGTTCAATAGTAGCGCTTACTACAATAGCGCCACAAGGCATGTCGTGTACCTATATATTTCTGACTGTAATATTATATCTACTTTGTTGAAACCCCGCACCGTGTTCATCTACCCGATTCTCATTATTTTATTGCTCAATTTTCTTTCTTTTTGGTTGTTTTGTTTTAGCTTTGTCTTTTACTGTACCCAGATCTGCTAACTAGCGTTAGGCTCTCAACAAGCCTTAAATTAATATTGATTTTTATTGAGTAAGACAGAAGTAATGGCGCACTCTAACTACTTTATCCGTGTGCACTGGCGCATTGGTTAGTGATACGTAAATACAATGTTTTACAAAAATATTGCTCCTTAGTACATTTAAAAAAAGTCTGTAATACCATATGTATATTTCTTATACATAACCTTATAATAAAGTATTCTGTGACATAGTTTTATTGAAAATTTAAAAGCGATTTATGAGCAACATTATTAGACATGGTATATTAATTCTTACGAACGAAAGTTACTTGATCACCAAGACAATTATCTGAAGATAAACTTTACCCTTTATAGCATTTTATTTGCACGCATAGTTTGGGAGATAATGGAAAATTAAAATAATTCAACACTTGGCTCGGGTCTATGCCTATAGGTGTAGTGGCGCGGACAAGCCCACGATTAAAAGCGATGATGGCGCAGTGGTAGCGTGTACGACTTCGCGTCGATTGACGTGAGTTGGAATCCTTACAATGAGCCTGAGCTTTCGGTGAAGGAAAACATCGTGAGGAAACCATAGCATGATGGTAGGGGATTTTCTAATGCCCGCCTGGCTAGCTACCACCCTCAAGTTGAAAATCTGCCGCCAAGCACCAAGAGGTGTGTTCCGGTAGCTGCACTTGAGAGCCAGTCTTCTACTTGGTTTAGCGTGTTACCATCTTGGGCCACATCGTCACTTAACATCAGGTGAGATTGTGGCCAAAAACCTATAACGATAAAAAAAATAAAAAACAAAAAAGCCCTGTGAGTTGTGACGCTTAACCCTAGCCGCCCAATAATTGTGTATTTAGGTATAGGATAGGTATATAATAACGCTGACTTTTTTTAGATGTACTAAGAATAAATATTTTTGTAGTGCATTGTGTTTACGTATCACTAACGATTATGCCAGCGTACGCGGATAAAGCAATTGAGGTTCGCTGTTTCTTCCGACTTTACTTAACAGAAACCAATATTTAAGGCTAGCTGAGAGGTGTAACCCAATGCTAGATAGCTTATACAATCCTCATGAATCCGGCTATCATATACAAAAAGAATTGATCGAATCCGACAGGTAGTTCCAGACATAAGCTTGTTGAAACTCACAAACAAACAAAAAAAAATAAGTCATCCGTTTTTCTATATTATAGTATAGAGAAGTTACATCGATGTGTTCTTTATGAATTGAACTAATTGATTTGTAATAATATTTTATTTATTAGTAACATTGTTCCTGACCGCGCGGGTCCCCTGATCGCAAAGGTTTTTTAGTTGTATGAGGCCATAGACATATTTAAAATATACATTAGTTTCAAATCTACACTCGAAGCGGTTTTCAGGAAAAAAACCTTGTTTCAACATTGTACATTGACGGTTTGAAATTCATTATGTTCAGATGTATTCCTTATTAACCTATGCTTTACAGATATTGATAATCCATCAGTGAGTAAGATTAATTTTCATTGTAAAGGACGGTATATCTGCATTGCGTTGACTTAGATTTTTGCAGCAATATTAAGCCATAACCTTAGTATTTGATGTTAATTTCAAATTTATAGTTAAGCCATTTTCGATAAAGGCGATTGCCTTCCGGAAAGACAGACAAACAAACAACCAAGGGTTACTATAAAGGTTCCATAATATCTATTTTCATTATGAGGTACCTACGGAATCTTAACTAGCAAAAAACAATTACAAGCTTCAAATATCTATTTATTACATATAAATTTCTAAATATTATAAATTTTACAGAATTACAAACATCGATAGAAATAAAAAATGAGTCTTGTTTATTTTTATTAATTTATTTTAGAAAATATGAATCAAAAGATTATTTAAACCCTAGATGGTTTCAAATTAAATTTTAAACTATCCAATAGGTATCTTCTAAGATTCTTGTACAAATATTTAAAGTATACAACTACAACACAACACAGTACACAATATACATATAACATATATATTTTCCACATGTATACATATACATATACATGTTGTACATATGTACACCAGTTTAGAAATTTTAAGTATTTTTTTAAGAATAAAACTAATTTTCCTCTCAGTGAAGTGTGAACTAATTATTATTCTTTGTCTGAGACGTCCTATGTATTGCCAGACTAAGAAAAGTAGAGAGAAAAATAAAAAAAAAACACTTTGCAGGTGTGTGGTTTTTTTATCAAAATGGTTTTGGTTATTAGTTTTTAATTTTTCCTAAACACGTAAATATTTTTAGCTTTCTGTGAAGATCGTTTAAAATCACAACAGAATCAAAGACGGGGTCAGCCTATTCGTGCATTTACAGTTATCCGCGTAACACGTATTTTGTGCATCGAGTTCGAGCATTGAATTAGGCCACATAGCGATCTCTCCCTAAAATACCGCTGTTCTGGCTGTCGACGTATCAAGCGAACGTGAGTTTGTAATTTATTGACACGTTTAGGAGCAATGTATCTATAAGTGTAATACATAGAATCCGGGATGTACATCGGATACAATAGATAATGTTAAAAAATATTTAATCGTAAGTCTTTAATTCGTATGTTTTCATAAATGGGTCAACTCGCCATTCTTATGTGAAACAAGTTATTTTGTAATATTTCCCTTTGGGGAAGTCCATTTAGTCTTCTACTTGGCTGGTTTGCGTTTTGACGTGTTTATGTTTTTGTAGTTTTGTAAGGCGGGAGAGTGATGACCAGGAAGGTCGCAGGCTGGTATTGTGATGTCATCTAAAGGGGAAACGGAGGCCGACTCTGGCACGGTGTCGCCGAATTTATCCGCTGTTAAAAATGAGCCGGTTAGTAAATTTACATGTCAATCTCATCATACAAATTTTTGTAATATATGTATGGAACTTACATTTAGACACAAAATACTTAAGACACAAAATAGCTTTGCATTTATTAAAATCTAATTCATTTTTTTCTCTTAGAATAATCTAAATATCTAATTTATAATATAGATAATAAAAATAAATTTCATCAGGTTGGATTGTTTTAATACTTCAAATCTTGAAAATTTGCACTGTGGTTCTTTTATAAATAAATAAAGTATACACACTTCCAAATACGAATCAGAAATAAAAAATAATATATTTTAGTATATGAATAAAGTATGATCTTAAAATGGAGTTTTTTATGTATGTTCAAAGTAAATTTACTTACAGTAATTACAGTATTATTATCTATGAGGTTTTCCTTGTAATTTATGATATATGGATGGTTTATGTACACCAAGTATGTATGGTGTAGTGGCATGCATTCTTGCATTTTATTCAAGTTCCATCTACCTGTTATGACATCAATCAGGTTATTGTTTTATTGCTTTTAATTGATAGTGAATAGGCTGGACCTGTTTCAAGTGATTAGTGTTATTATTCTGAACATAATGTACCTATATAAAATTTGAACTACATTGCTAATATAATTTATATTTTAATGAGTGTAATGACTTGTTATTAATGTGAAATATACACTTACAGAAATTAAGTATCTAAATATATATCACACATATACAAGATCTGACATTGGATATCCTTTAAAGTAATACATTGTTGTTTTATAGAAAATATAAAAGCTTTAGATAATGTCATGTTTATTTTACTTGAAATATATGTAAGCGTCTTTTATTTAAAGTGTTTATTAATATGAGTCCACAGAGAATATGTTAGTCTCATTGTATTCTAAATCAAGTTCTTAACACTACTTAAAAGTAGTATAAATATACTCCAGTGTCAAAATTATAGAAATTGTTATGGTTTAAGGTTCAATGACCAAATTATATTTTTCTTATCAATTATTACTATCTATCATGCCATGTAGTTACAGAGGTAGGCAGAAAAAGTGGCATATCACTTTTCTCTATTCTATATTAATATTTACTTTTTGATGTTTATATTTTTCCAGCCATACTTTTTTTTTATTCAGTATTTATGTGCAAGATTTTTTTATTACATAAGACTATAAATGAAATATATTTACAAAATTTGTTTCAGGTGGCAACTGCTAGTAAAGAAACTCCAAAAAGAGGGAGTGGTACATTATTAAAATGTACCACCTGTAATAGTTTTAGTACATTAAGTAGTCGTGCCTTAACCACCCACATGGCTCAGTGTTCACCCGATAACAACAATGTAGCGGGTGCACAAAATTCCGATGCACGACCTCACAGAAAGTTATTTGAGTGTGACGTGTGCAATATGAAGTTCTCCAATGGAGCGAATATGCGTCGGCACAAAATGCGTCACACTGGTGTAAAACCATACGAATGCCGCGTATGCCAGAAAAGGTTTTTTAGGAAGGATCATTTGGCTGAACACTTTACAACCCACACAAAGAGCTTGCCGTATCATTGCCCAATCTGCAACAGAGGATTTCAGCGTCAAATTGCCATGCGCGCTCATTTCCAAAACGAACATGTTGGACAGCATGACCTTGTTAAAACTTGCCCTCTTTGTAGTTACCGTGCGCCGACAATGAAAAGTCTAAGAGTGCATTTCTTTAATAGGTAAGTTATTATATATTAACTAATTTTAAAAAGGAAATATTGTGTTATAAAAAATTAGAAGCTATTTAAATATAACACTTTGCACTCAAGGGGTGACTCTTGACTTGATGCGGTAATTCGAGAGTTGACTCTCTGTCACCACTCAATTTGATGCCGTTACTCTAGGGAACAACTAAGTTTTTTGGTTCAGGTAACATTGCTTTATGAGTGTATTCTTTATTAAAATAGATCTTAGCAAATAGGAAAAAGGAACCATAATAAGCTAAAATTCCCAAAAAACTCCACATTTGCATTGTTATCACCTGTAAATCTTGGAATATATTCGGTAAAAAGGAATCTATGGTACAGTATTGAAACCATGAAAAGACAGACAAGATCCTTCCAAAAAATCTCAATATTCTTACACTAAATTAAATTTAGCTCTTGTTCTTCAGACACGGTATCGACTTGGATAATCCTGGCCCTGGGAATAATTCAGTATCAGTTCTTGCTGCTGGTATCGCCAATGCAGCATATGCTGATGGATCTATGGACGCTAGTGCTATGAACGCACTAGGTGCACTTGGTTCAGGTCTCTCGGTATCTGTTGCTGCAGCATACTCCGACAGCGGGGACAGTAATGGGGCTCGTTCTGTCGACAATGCTACACCCCCGATGCACTACCTAACGCCTCACGTTGAAATATCGATGGCCGACAACAACGAAACATTCTCACCAGGCCAGAATCATTTAGGTAAATCGGGTGTTTTCACAATATTTATTTTTCTTGTTGATATAAAAAAAATTGGATTGAAAATTTATATTTTATTATTAGGGCGTCATGTTTTATTGTCATAATTAACTATAACAGTGGTGTCGACTACACTTTTATTTATGGTTTTCAATAATATGTTCATAATTTTTTTTCACTATCTCTATTATAAGTTATCAACACCCAGAGAATTTTGCGATAGAGTTCCTAAACTTGAATTAGTGTGCGACATAACAGATCACCATGACTTGCCCTTTGCTCGATGCTACATACTGTGTCGCATTTGTACATAAACGACGGTAAATATACACCAACAGTTAAGAAATAGACAATGTTCAAAAAACCTCGAGGTTGACAACCGCATGTTGACAAAAGCTTAAAGAGGCATTTCAGCAGGCCGACATGACTGACCACTGCTGATGAAATTTGTGTCGCCGACGGTCGCCGTCGTTTATGGACTGTACAGTACTTACGATCGGGTACTGTACAGTCATTTTGCCGAGATAGTACATAAAAAAAATACAAACAATGTCAATATCGGCAAGTAAACATCGATATCCGATAAATATCGAAATAAAAACATCGATGTTTTCTAACATGGTACCCAATTGGGCGACCTTATTTTTTGGGTGTTTATAGTATGCCTATCGTTGTTCTCACTTCCGGTACTTGGCTACTCTTTTCCAGAATGATGATGTTCATAACGTCCATATTACCTTTTTTTTATAATGCTTTGTCCCAATATGTTTGCACGCTAAACCAGTCAGAGGACTAACTATCAAGTGCAGCTGCCAGAACACACCTTTAGGGGCTTGACGACAGATTTTAAACTTAAGGGTGGTAGCTAGCCAGGCTGGCAATAGAAAAAGCCCTAACACCATGCTACGACTTGTTTTTAGTAAAACATCTGTTTCTGCTTATATTATGCTTGCTCTTAAATTCTACGTACAACAAACACAATGTGGAAATATCGATGTTCGATGTTTTTGGCAATAACGTCGTTATACCGATGTTTTAGGGAACCTTATGTCGATGTCAAAACATCGATTAATTTCGATCATCCCTAGAACAGATAAGCCGTGAGCTCTCTCTTGCTCTTTAATACAAGTAACCGGAAATACAATTTTGTAATTTTTTGTACAGTGTGATATTTTAATTGAACAGAGTCACGCATGAACGGCGAAGGTCCTAGTTCGCCGCAGTCGGGCGACAGCGCGATCGCCAGCAGTTCACTCTCCGCCGGCCTTCCTACTAATATCACTCCGTCCATAACGCTCATACCCATAAAACAGGTAATTAATCATGACATGTATTTAAAGGAACCTTTTAATTTTGCAAAAATTTAAAAAAATCGTGTTTTATTACTAGCCTTGTCTGCGTTCGCGTGGACGACAGAAAAATGAGTAGTGCTTGTAAAAATCGTACTTTCTTAAACACTGTAATAAGTTTTTATTGAATGAAGTTATCGTGATCATTTTTTTTATAAGGAGCAAGTATCTAAAGAGTAAAACCAAAAAAAATGATCGAGTCCAACCTAGTAGTTTTTGCGTGATGCGCGCACAACGACAAGCCTCTATAAATTTATTTATAGAGATAAAAAAAGATTGACCCTTTATTTCTTAGATATAATATATATGTGAACAATATATGTTATGTTTTAAGCTACGGTAAAAATACTTAGGCAAAAAAAATTTACTATGATAATTGAATAACTGGCCATCAAATAATTGAGAAAGTACCATTAAAAATATATAAATTATTTTATATTTATGTGTCGTGTACTAAACGATCACGTGTCACTGAATGTTGATTCTAATACCCGCCGTCGCCGGGTCGCGATGTTTTTACTTATGCGTTTCAAATAAGAAGATAATATCACAGCACCCCACTATCTTGAAACAATTTTCGCAAGCAACTTCAGTTAAAAAATGCATGATCAGAAAAACATTAACATGTGGAAATCATTCTGTATGTTAGTTACGTGACCGTCTGTAATTTTATAAAATACATATATTTTTATTAAAATTAATTAACAATAGAAATGTAAAATAGATAACTAAATTGTGTAGTGAGGTGCGTTAATTTTTAATGTTCCTACTTAGATTTACCTACAAGAATTGTTTGTATAGCGTTTCAATTTTTTTCCTAAATACAACAAAAGTACTCACTATTAAAAAATAATAATTTTGTATTTGTAATAAAATTAAAAACATATTTTACGTTTTAATTGCTGGCATTACAGTTTTAACAACTAGTGAGTGAAAATGGCGTGGACGCGATTATTTTCTCATTTGATATGCATAGTAAGCCCAACCTAACATGTCGACGTATCACAAGATATACTGGGTATAAAAAAATAATTAAAAATCAATCATTAGAAAAAGGATCAATCATTATATTATTATTTGTTCATACTTTATAGTAATTTAATAATCTTAAACATAATGATTGTATTTCCTTGAATATAGTTTATTTAAACATAATCTTTAGATCAACTAATATAAACAACAATTAATATAAAAATCGAACATTTTAAAAAAGTTTGTTCAATTGAAACTGTGCAAACTTACGGTAGATCAATCAGATCTCAGAGGATAAACTAATAGTATTCCATAAGTTGTCGTAATTAAGTTTATTTAACCGAGAAATTGATATTAAGTTGTATTATGTTATT
This sequence comes from Saturnia pavonia, assembly GCA_947532125.1. Taxonomy (NCBI): domain Eukaryota; kingdom Metazoa; phylum Arthropoda; class Insecta; order Lepidoptera; family Saturniidae; genus Saturnia; species Saturnia pavonia. The sequence goes on along the minus strand of OX383900.1, from coordinate 13,613,998 downwards.
GTATATGTTATGTATTATGTATAATTATGCATTGTTTATTTTATTAAATAAAATTCACTCCACTATTCCAACTACCACTCCACTAATCCATTATTCACCATAGAAAAAATCTTTATAAGCTTGCATTTAACAACAATCTCAATTTTTTTTAAGCAATGATGTGGTCGCCATGTTTTGTCCTCATTAAATTTTAGTTAGATATTATTGGTGAAATAATTACATTCATACTAATATTATAAAAATGTGAGGTTTGTGAATATGTTCGTAGTCTCCGCTACTCCGCTACTACTACTTAAGAGCAGAGCAATTACCATAAAAAATGTAGGGCAGAAAGTACGCTAAGCGAGAACGAGAACTGAATAAATTAAACGCGAGTGAAACCGCAGGGCACAGCTAAAATTCAAATAAAATATAAAAAATTACAGGAACCGAATACTCAAGAAGATGGTGGTATGGGCGAACTCCGTGATGGCGAGGCTAATGGAGGCGACAAACGCGGAGTATCCTCGAGCCTCTCCTCACTGATCAAGGTGTCACCGCTTAAGAGTTTGCTTAGAGAAGACTTACGTCGGCGCATATCAGCACGCGGACGCGCTAGGAACTCCAATGTACGTTTAAACATAAACTCTCTTACTATCATAATTGAGGAATATTCAAGCAAAACGCCAAGTGGTCCATGATAGGCAGGAAGGAGCAAAAAATAAATATTTATTTCAGTGATATTTTATTAAAAAAACGATTATCAGTGACTGGTTCCATAGAAAAATGAATACTCTTGAGTTCAATAAATTGAAATAATATTAATCTTAACATTGCTTTTAAATGAGTTAAAAGTTGTCAGTTGGGTTTTTGCTTTTATACCCCTCAATTAAATGGGGGTCATTAACAGTTGTGTACCTTAATTTGTAAATAGCTTAACTATGAGCATAAAATGGAGAAATGTAATTTATTGCTGACCAAGCTCGGTGAAGCTGTTTAAACCTTCTGAGGCTTCAAGGTTTTTTAAGGTTAACAGAAAAATCAGTTCGAAATAAATAAATAAAATATAGCTGATTGGTGTAACAATACGTTTGTAAGATAATTGGCCTGGTTGATGTAGTTGTACCCTTTCTGGTAGTTAATAACTCGATCACAGCTGCACGTATCTGATGTTAGTATAGCTATGAACCATCATCTCGACAAAACAAATATAATGTGTGAATACGTCCTTAATAATTCAAGTCATACCGAAGTTACATGCTCAATAACATTTTGATATTGTATATAGATTTAAAGTACAGATCAGGGATATTATGGAACTCCGTTACCGAAACTATCAGATAAAGGAAAACAAAAACTGAAATCAGAACCATATTCTGTATAAATGTTCTGAATAATTTCAGAGTGGGACAGAGTCGAGTGAGACACTGTTGAATACCAAAAATGATTTGAATTTAAAAAAAAATTCAATTAATTAATATTGTCTTCTATATAAATAAAACGGTTAAGGTTAAACTGTTTTGCGCGCATCACGAAAAACTTTTTTACCCATAAGATAATTGGTCCCTGACATATAAGAAAGATATCTTCATTCAATAAAAAGTTATTAAACGTACGATTTTCTACACGCTTTTCTGTCGTCCACGTGAGATAAGCCGCGGGCACATCTAGTACTAAATAAAATTCTTTGAAAAATTTAATATCCATAACTAAAATTATACGAAATAATTTCATATCCGTGTTCATAACCAAAACCAATTAAATGTTCTCCTGATATCCAGATCTGTAATGTCACTTCTTTTTTTTTTATACGCTTTTTATTAGCTTCAGATGTATGTATGTTAGTATGTAACGGAATCTTTGAACATGATTTTGACCTCCTTCAAAACGTCGGATTAACTCGAAATTTGGCATACTTATTAAGGACCGATGACAATTCAATATTAAATAATAAAAAAAAATTAAACTTAAAAAATTAAAAATAAAAATTAAAAAATTTAATTTAAATTACAATTAAACATCAACATGTCGATAAAAATAACAGTTTAAAAAACTAAAAAATAGGATTTATAGAAAATTCACCTAAAAAATTAAAAATAAATAATAGTTCGAAAACTATAAAATACGCTTTTATAAAATACAACTAAAAAATAAGAAATAAATTTTTAAAAATTTGAATTAAAAATAGTGTACATAAGAAAAAAATATTTTTTATTGTAAAAAAGCGTGGAGTGCATGTTGTCATAGTTATAAATATTTTATTGACAGATATAAGTAGAAGGATTATCATTTTGATAATATCTTAAAAAGCACCCCACGCTTTTTTATAATATAAAATATTTTTTCTCATATAAAGTATTCTTAATTCAAATTTTTTAAATTTATTTTTTAGTTGGATTTTATATAAAAGCGTATTTTTTAGTTTTTTTGAACTATTATTTATTTTTCTATCTGACTATACTGTTCGTCTTAAGGGCCCTTGAAACCTCAAAAGGCTTTTACAACTTCACTGGGCTTGGGGGCGAGCGCTGACGGCACCCAGCCGCGAAAGCGAGGCATCAAGCTCAAGGGTGCCAAAGTGGCGGAATCTCGGCTTGGACTGTCAAAATTGACAGCTGTATACTATATATTTATAGATATACAATACACAACTGACAATTATGCTCATCATACAAAAGTCAGTCATATGCGGGGATCGAACCCGCGTCCTCTCGGCTTAATAGTCAGGCTTATTACCTACCAGCCTTAGTTGCAATTAAGTCGCGAACTGATTAATACCCTATCCATAGAAAATTCGAAGGTAGGAACATCTTTATATGTATTTAGTAATGTGGCAATTTGTTCTAAAACTACCCCAAAAAAGAAAAAAGGTCCCTTACAGAACCTATGTATGTACCTGAGTGGTGAGCATGTGTGAAGTGCAGTATAATGATTGTATGTTGATAGCTAGTGAATGCAGTGTCAGTGTATCGCGCGAGTGGCTGCTGGCTCAAGGGCTCCATGCCAGAGGAACGGACCTAGAAATGTCACATCCGTAACGACCCTGGTATGGGACACATATGGTTTTTAATAGACGATGATTATTTAAATTTCAGGCCTCGCGTGCATCACCGTCGGAGGGCGGCATGATAACATCGACCCATGGCGATGCCGCCATGCTTCCCTCATCGCTCGTATGTACATTTTGCTCTATTACCTTCCCCGACTCGACATTATATTTCTTGCACAAGGGATGCCACTGCGACTCGAACCCGTGGAAGTGTAACATATGCGGCGAGCAGTGCTGCAACGTGTACGAGTTCAACTCCCACCTGCTGAGCAAGAGCCATCAATGACTGTTTGCAGGGGGGCCGTTCGATCAATGACTTTCCTTTCATATTGCACTACTCACATATAATGTGTGCATAAATCGTTAGCGCTTCGAAGTTACTTCAACGTTTCTTATATTAACTTTTCACTTTCTTTACTTTAAATTAATAATTTCACCTTTGATCTCTGGTTGTATCCTCATCGGTAACCGATGAGACGGAGTGCTTCGAATATGCTATACGCTGAACGTCCCCCCGATGCTGTAGTTTTTTTTTAAAGTGCAAATTGCGTGAAAGGTGTATTTTAGTGGTTATAATAGATAAATGAGCGAGGATATTTATATGGATATTTTTTAGTACTTAAACGAAAATGGGTAACGATGAAGGTAATTTAGTTTAAACATTAGATATGTTTATCTAACAATAATTGAGTTAAGAGTAAGACTTAGGGGAATAAGCTGAAGCGTGGGTTCGGCTGTAATGATTACATTCCAAATTGTAACGTGTGCATTCCAATAAAATGAGATTTATTAGATAATGTTTACTCAAATCTTTTGGTGGGGAATATTGTGGCTACCTACTTAAAATAATCATGAAGATATATTATATATTTATTGTTCGTCTCGCGGTACCCGGTTAAACGTTTAGTACCGCGATTATAATCATATCAAACCTATAGTGTATTTTGGTGCGATATAGTAAATTATACAAATGTTTATTAAAAATTCTATGAAGAGTGTACAAATTAATATATTTTTTAACATTTCGCTGTTGACGATTTATGAAGGGCAAAGCCTGCATATCCGTGATTTTTTAAATTAATGTGATCATGATGTACTAACGGGAATTATGAATTCTATATTCCGTTTTATTTATGTTTCATTATTATTATTTTTTAAATTGCATGTGATGCAAGTCCACGACTAATACTTAATGTACAAGTTAAATTTATTTTGTTGTTGTTATAATTTTTATTTTATTTTCTTAAAAAATATTTATTAATATATTCTCTGTGTACTTAAAAAGGCATGTCTATTGTAATTTAACTGCCGTTAAAAGATTGGCACTTTCTGTTTGGTTCTGTCGGGGAATATTGTGTGATGAAATGTATATTTCATTGTAATATAAGATGTCAAGGGACCTGACCAGCACACTTTGCTCAATGAAGCTCAAGATTGCAGCGTGTTGGATGTTACTCGCACAAAAAAGATTTCTTACACTAAAATTATATATGATAATGTAAAAAAAAACATCAACACTAGACAGAAAGATGCATGTGCTTATAAAAGGTGTCTATAATTACATTGCAGTAATTGTATAAAAATAATATAAAGAGATCTTTAACGAGTTAAAGCAGCCCTTATTCGGATATCATGAATGATTTAGTCAAATATTTATTTTAATAAACATGCTCAACCCCTTGGTTTTAATATATCCTAGGGAATTGTAGGGATGAGTAGTGGGTTAGTTGAAATCATATCATGAATTATGAGAACATATTTGATGTTGCAATTGTAAGCTATAGGTATAGAATTATTTATGATAGGTGTTATATTCTATTTAGTACATTCCTTGTATATTATCTGTTTTATCGGTCCGTTCCATTAGTTTTTTTTTTTGTGTTATAACTGAAATTTACATTCCTTTAGCTATTAAGTACTTAATATTCGGTTGTGGTCTTGCCTGATAAGTTTACAAAAATTTACTTAGATGGAACTGAAATTATGTGTATACCAACGAAGTTTTTTTTTCTTTGTTATCTACATTGGTATTAGGTGATTAATTTAGCGGGCACACACGGTAGTCTGTCTGCCCCTTTTGATCTACTTCGGACTTAGTGAGTTACCTGACGCGAGCAACATGTAATTATTTTTTTAATAGAGATTCTTATTTTTATTCTATATCATTGTTGTTATTTTAGACCTTGGATGTTTTATTATGTGTCCCTACCGTTGCTCCGCAAATTAACTTTAAGCGTAGGGTATGTATACATGAGCTATTAATATTATTAATCGGTAACCCCCATTTGGGCGCCTTTACTTAATCCGTCCATATCTAATGATAGATATTGCCTTTAATATTTAATAGAGTAATATATTTTATAGATTTTAGATGTAATTAAGGACAGATCTTAAGTATAAAGTGTTTTCAGAATTGCAGAGGTTTAAAGATGTAGTTATATTTATTTAACGTCTATTAAAAATGGCCGCCTCTTTGTGTTACTTGTAGATCGAACTGTGATTGCCATTGAGATCATTTTTAATGAGAACACTTCATAATATTGTAATAATTATCCTAATATAATACATCGACTACCATAAAAAATGAATTTATATTGAATATAATACAATGCAGTATAGTTTGTGATGTGTGATATTAATTGTTTAATATCGATGTAATGTTTAAAAAGTGGTGTTCTCTACCACTAGCTAGTTTGTATGGCGATCACAATACATAGGTGAAGAACCTGACATAGTGTCTCTGTCGCCAAGCACCTACAGGTGTGTTCCGGCAGCTGCATTTGAGAGTCAGTCCCCTTACTGGGCTTAGCCTCACCTTCTTGGGCCACATCGTTACTTAACATCAGATGAGTTGTGGGTAAACGCTAAAACTATAAGAAAAAATAAAAAGCATAATAATTAGTCTTACTACCTTGTGGATTTCACGGTGGTATTTGCAGGGCAGCATGACGATCTACGATGTATATTCATTTCTTAACGTATAGACGTTACAATGCAATATATTTACACCATTATGTGCAGCACAAACCATTTTGCTGATTACTTGTAAAAATCAAAACCTGCAAAGTAGGTCTGGCCAATAATTTGGCAAGTAAAAAAACGTATAAATTTGTTTTTCTTCGTAACTTGGCAACCAGTCCTCTTTATTGAATATCATTACTGCCATTATCAAGTGAATATAGTTTCCAGTGTTATGACGATTTCAGGATCATAACAAGATGGTGACTCCCTTCTTAGAACTTTCTAGAGTTTTTTTGGCATCTCAGATATCATGATATTATTATTTCTAATCCACTTAACTTGTGCACAATAACCAAGTTTTATTATGTAAAATGCCACCTTTATTACACAATATAGGGTCAAACAACACAAATTTATGAATAAAAACAAATATGACAGTATGAGTTCCCGCCAAAAACTCCACTTATAAATTCCAATTAATAATAAATAAATAATAATTGTATCCATGGGGAATATTTTACTGTTAGCTTCACCCGAAGTAAAATATTCGCCATAAATGTCTATGGATACAATTGATACTTTTTTTTTAATTGCCAAAATATCATCCAAACCTACTTTGTTGGTTTTGATTTTATACAACTCAACTGTGCTTTGCGTGTTTGTTATTTCTTCTTAGGCCTAAAAGTTAATATAATGGTTTATTTGTAACTCAAAGAGGAAATTGTTGATTGTTGCAGTTTGAAGTAAATATTTTATTTTTCTGTATAGTAGTTGATTACTACTAATTATAAATATAAATGAGAGTCGTTTAATAATGGTGAATGTAAAGTTTTATGTACGACATGGACAGTATTTTTTTTGAACCCTTTAAATAAACATATATTTTCCATTCGCATACTTTGTATGGGATTATCAAAAGATAAGACTACTTATAAATTTTTACTTAGAAAATGCACGGCGGCTGTGGAATATCAACTGTGTATTAAACTGAGTTATTTAATTTTCGATCACTCCTTACGTCATATATAAAATAAAATAAAATAATACAGAATTTAATTTAGCATAGAAATCCTCATCTTAATACCAAAACACAGTTTACCAACATAACTATATATTTTAAGTTGTTATAAAAGTGTTATATTTAAGGTAAAAGTGTTAATAATGGTTGATATCAATTTTATTTATGTTTAAGCAGATACAAAGTAATATTTGACATTATGTTTAAATTATGATGTTGCCATTATGAGGCAGAGCATATTATATTAACAGGGCTGTAGACAGAGAAATGTTAACCTTAATAAATGCACACCTCAAAATTTTCTTATATAACTGTATTGACGGACCATCAAGTTTTGCAATCGTTTAGGGTAAAGAGTAAAATCTGGATTTAATTTTCAAACTAATATAAAGTACTCTGATTACAGCCCGGCTAATGGATTTAACATTCATGATGAACCATAATGGAATCATGATTGATAGTTACTATTTACATCTAGCATATTGTGCCTTAGGTCAATAGTTTTGATAGTTTAAAAAAATGATTTATAACGAATTGCATTTTGGACTGTCGCCACTTATAATGGTTTACAAATTTATACAAAATATAATGTAAAAAATAATTGAATGTTATTTATTTATGTAGCATAGTCGAAAACATATTTATAATATGGCTGTTTTGCTTGTTTTATAATAAAGTTTATTTGCAGTTGATATAAAATTGTTCTTGTCGTCGTTGCGATGATGTAGGTTTAAAAACAAAAGGTACTTATTACCAAGTATGTAGTTCTATTTATTTACTTTATAATAATTTGGTAAAGGGTCTAATAAAATATTAATAAATTATGACAAATATTGGCTGTATTATTTTTAAATTGTTTAAAATTATACATCCTAATCTATACATATAATAAAATTTAAGTGTATGTTTGTAATATCAAAATAACAGGTTTTTTACTAAATGCATATGAAAATATACACGGTATCTATAACAAAAATACCATTTTTTTAATTTTGTCTGTCTGTTTGTTCCTTGTAATAACCGAAATGGTTGGACCTATTTTGACGGGACACTGGCAGATAGCTGATGTTATAAGGAATAACTAAGGCTACTTTTAATTTAGAAAAATAATTAGGATTACGCACAAAAAATAAAAAAATCTTTTTTAGTAGTCCACGCAAGCGGAGTCGCGGGCACAGCTAGTTTTAAAATAAAAAGGAAATTTCACATAAATTTTATATCGAGTTGATATAGTAATAAATACAAATACAATATAATACCACTGAGAGTGGCAAAAGGCCGAGTCTTGCGGATTAAATAAAAAAGTATGACCAGAGGAAGATATGCTTTGATGTTTGAACCGGTATAAATTCATGGAAGAATTATTATGAATCCAAAGATGATTTACCAAGTTAAAGATTTATTTTTAAATTTCTTAGGAGTATCTAAGTGTTTTGCCACTTTGGTTAATAAATACAAACGTTAATAGTAAGTTACACGAAATTAAGAATTTAAATTTCGCGGGCTAGACGAAATGACAATTGCCGTGACGCTTCCATTTTGATAATAAACTAAATGTTTATACATTTATACTGTATTTAATATTATAAATATTTTAAAAGTATTATTGTAGTATGTATCTAAGTAAACATGATAAAAATTATGTTGTGACTAGGCTGTCAAATCTTTGCCTTAATCGAGTTTAAAAAAGTTAAACGTCAGCCATGTTTAATTGTCAAAGTTTTGTTGACAAAAGTGAAAAGTTAACTTTCCTGAAATTTTGTAGTAAGGATTTTAAATTATAATTACTTCAGTTTGAAATAATAAGCTAGTTATTGTTCGAGAATTATACAAAGAATAAACTAAATTGTGATGGGAAAAGCTACAGAAGTTGATGGCGACAACAATCCAACTTCCGATTCGGATCCTGCAAAGTTATTAGAAGCAGCTTTACTGCAGATGGATGGAATTATAGCCGGTGAGTAGCTGTTGATTTAATATTACATTCAATGGCAAATGTATAATTACTTTCATTTAATTATTCCATGCTAGTAAGGGTGCCCATTCACTTTGGTTCATGGTTGGTTGAGTATTCAGGTCTGCATTTCCTTATTTATCTCCGTATCACTTTCTTCTAAATAAATACTTTTTTATTGATTTGAATTTGATTTATAATGTATATATGTATTACCTTGATCATGAAGATCAGTGTGAATTAAAAATTTATGAGCTAGTTAGACTATTGAAATTTTTTAATATTAATGATATTAAAGTATATATTTTTTTATACCCCCATATATAAAATAAATATCTAACTTTATTTTAATGTGGCAAATGAAAAGGCCGCTAGTAAGTTTGATAATGATTAATAAGAAACATTATGAATAATGTCTAACAAAATAATAGTTTTTCTTGTTTTGCAATGGAATCCGTTTTTTATTACTTTTAAACAATATTTTTACTGACACATTTTCTCTGTCCAATCTCTAGGTGTACCCCTCTTTGTGTCATATTTTTTATTGAAACATTGTACATAAAGTCAATTTTATAGATAACTAGCGGACGGCCCCGGCTTCGCACGGGTATTTAACAAAAAATTCAAAAATTATAAATTTACATACGGATCCCTAACTTTTTATTCTATCGCCTATGTACTCATCATCTCTCTGCTTGTCTGTCCGTTTATGTTCTTTTACACGAAAACCACTTATCAGCTTTTTTTATATTTTAATTCATAGCTATGTTATCTGGTTATAGGATATATTTTGTAAGATAAAATAACATACAAAATAAGCAGTGAAGCTAATGGTGAATCCATTAAAAAAAGAAGCTTTTGGGGTTCTTAATTGGCTTACGCTGAGTAAACCATATGTGATATATCAAACTAATGTTCTATGTAGTTGTAGAGCTTAAAAAGACCTCAAAAAAGTCAGCGATGTATTTTCTAAGGATTGGATGATAATAAGCATTTTTGACTTTCGTCTTTTGAGTGGGGGCACCACTATTTCGCATGTGTGCTCAACCGATGGCATTCTGTAGTTCATGCGAGCAGAGCTAAGGGCACAGCTAGTTTTACATATTATTAAACCTGAATTATTGAAAAGTATTCCACTCATTTCAAGAGGCATGTGAGAATCATAATAATAATAGTTCCTTACATATGAAATTAGCGTTTTATATGGAAAAAGTTAAATGAAAAAACATTATGAAATTATACATTTAATCAATCAAAGTATGTATCATTATTATCTATGCACTTTCACCATTTTATGGGTAGTTCATTGATTTCTGCTGAATAAATTGTGGGTGCGAGAATCAACAAGACAGTTTCCTCATCGTAAGTGATTTTTTTTACTTGCAAGAAATTGTCCAAATTCCGAAAGTGGTAATCTGTTGGACCAAGGTCTGGGAAGTATGGTGAGTGTCGGAGACATTCCAACTGCAGTTCTTCTAATTTAGCGACCGTCTGTCGTGAAGTATGTGGTCCAGCGTTGTCCTGAATCATCAGTGAGATTGACCAGTCGCGGTTGTTTAACGGTTAGCTTTTTTATCATAGTATGCAATTCTTGACAGTACAGATCTGCCGTTATCGTCTGGCCAGATCTTAGGAAGCTGTAGTGTATGACACCAGCACTGGTCCATCAAACACTCACCAATACCTTTTTCTGAGTCAACTTTCGCTTGAGACAGGATTTGGCCGTTTCTCCTGGGTTCAACCACTGTGATGAGCGTTTCCCATTATCGTATAGGATCCATTTTTTATCACAGTAATAATACGATTCAATAGTCCCTCGTTATTGTAACGGTTGAGTAATGTAATGCACCACTCAATGTGTGTTTGTTTTTATGCTTCAATGAATTCATGCGGTACCCATTTCTCGAGCTTTTTCACTTTTCCAATACGTTTCAAGTGAATTAAAATAGTCTTATCACTCACACCGATGCCTGCCGCTAACTCTGACGTGGTTTGCGATGGATCCGCTTCCACGATAATCTTTCATTCTTCATTATCAACTAGGGTCTCCGGCCGTCCACGGGGCTTGTTTCGTAGATCAAAATTTCCAGAACGAAAACGTTGGAACCAAAAACGAAAACCATTTTGTGAAAAGAACGATGTCAAAGAAAAATAAGATGGTTCGTAAACAAATGCATCACTAAATTCGAAACAAATACACAAACCTACATTTGAAATAAATTTCAATTTGGAATTCCTAACCAAACGCCAGATATTTGAGATCAAGGTGGCCAGTTCGACAAAACGCTAATTTCTTATGTAAGGACCTAATATTAAACGCAACTTCCAATGATCAACAGGAGTAATATCTGCCGCTCTAGTGAGGTATTGCCAACAAGGGTGTTCCGCGGTGGGGGTGCAAACTGTTGAACGGAGGGTGGCGTGGCGCCAGTCTGCCGCCGTACGCTACCCGTCCGGACGCCTTGACGTCTCGGCGGTCAATGCGCACGCGTTAAGTTGTACTCGCGATTTTGATCCTTAATACAAAACACGCTGTTTTCCTAACATACTTATCATTATAATGATTTTAGACAAAACGTGAATTATTAACCTGTGATTTTAGGTTGACACTAGAAATTACTGATCTTGTAAAGAATTCTCCTTATGATGCACTATTATTATATATATTAATTAATACTACAAGTTTTGTGACTAGCGCACATTTTCCTTAGGGAGTCGTTTTGTCCCCGATTCTCTTTCTTAATTAATATTAACCATAAATCTTACAATATTTTAAAATATTGTCTTTAAACATGTGATGAATATTCACAGCTTAATATAATTGAAACCGCGCGATATAAGTAAATTTTATTTTAAACGTTTTTTGTAGAGCGGATTTTTTTCAATGGTTTTTAAATTGGTAATGGAAGATTACGACCTGACCTTTAATATAATCAATTAATACAATCCATTTTTTTTACGGATGTTCTGCTATAACTTTTTAGTTTATGAATCGATTTAGATGACTTCCTTTGTCGGAAAGGGGATGATACCTTAATGATATTTTAATTTTATTGGAATTGGACCTTCGACTTCAAAGATATACCAGAGAACTTATCAAAATAATTGAAGTTGGTTTTCCTATTTGTTAATAATTGTCTTGCAATTTATCATGTTATAATTATGACCTCACTTGTAAAGCAATACATACATTGCAATAAGCAATAAAGTAAAATTGGAAAATATATTTTAGGATTAATTTTTAAATATGAATGCAACATAAGTTTGCACGAGCGTGGCCAAAAATAATTGTATATAAGCCACAGTGTGACTGAAAAAAATGCATGGTATTTAAAATAATTACACGTTCAGTGAAATGCGAAATCGTATGAAAAACTTTGTACATTTATGTATTTTATAGAATCTTAGAGCGCGTAGTATTTTTATATTTTTATTATGCGTATTAGATGTTTCATACTACCATATAGTGTGGCGACGTATGACATGGCGACGCGTCGCCACTCAAACAGTCGGTCTGTCCCGCCGCATTAGATGTTTCACATCAAAATAAAATATTATCTTATATTACAGTTGTATTTAGCCGAATTATTTTGTAGTCACTTATGATAGGGTGATCTGACTGACCAAACTCGACCTATGATACCAAATTTGATTTCTAAGAATACATTATTTTACTAATTAGTTAACAAATAACGATAAAACTTAAATACAATCATAAAACTATAAAAATGGCCAGTAACTTCGATTTTGTGGCAAACTAAACGCGTACTTTGACGTCACGATTCGATTGCACCAATAGCGTTGCATTTTGCGATTTTAAATTTGCCTCGTATTTTTAACTATTTTTAATTTAATTCTATAGTAATAAAGATTACAAATAAAAAAAAAACAAAAGAGGTGTGTGTGCGATTCACACACGATAGAAGTGAAACTTCATTTTAAAAGATATTTTATATTTTATTTAAACAGTGTGCAATATACATACACACCGACATTTGCTCTCTCGCTCTGGCTCACACAAAGAGGAGAGACCGACAATATATTGCTCTCTCGCTCTGGTTCACACAAAGAGGAGAGACCGATAATGTGCGTTAAACTTTTAATGTTTAACGCGTTGGAAGTCGCATAAGAAGTTTCACTTCAATATTTGACTTATATTTAAATTACGTGCATATTCCCTATTATGTAGTACATTAATTTGATATATCTCTTATGGTTTACATAGCGTAAGCCATATATAATCGCCTCAGAAGCGTATTTTTTTCGAATTGATTCACCATTATAGTCACTATTTATTTGGTATGTTACTTTATGTAACAAAATATATCTTATAACCTGGTCAGATAACATATCTATGAATTAAAGGAAACACCATGCAAATCGGATTAAATGGTTTTTGCGTGAAAAGAACATAAACGGACAGAGAGACGTTGACTTTTATAATCTGTATGTATCTTTAGCTTTAGATATTAAACCCAAAAAATGGTTTCAAATTTTTTTAAATACAATAACAATTTAATCTTCAGTTGAGATTAAAAGTTTTTACCGTTTCGCGTTTCTTATCGTCGATATTTTAATTATCTAAATATATGTGTACCTAATATCTGTGTTCTTCGCTATTGAATTTCTTATTTGGACTCTTAGATTAATTAATGTAGCTCCTTTGTTGATATATTATAAATGAATTTCAATAGAAAGGTATTACTAATATTTTGCTTGTTTATTCTTTAGACAATAATAATCCCAGGAAAAGGAACTTCAGACTTTCTGATAAATTACCGTTCTTATTGGGTCGCGTCGGTTTGACATGCTTCGTTTGTTTCTCGCAGAGCGAACAGAAAAGTTTCGTAATTTACAATTCTGCTCGTGTAACTTGTCTCTACCTAACTAGTAATGGTATGTTGTGGGTTCAACAGGTACTTATTTTTCACTCCATATTCGCATCATTCTCGTCTGGCCGCCGGCTAAACCGCACATTGTCCCATATTATCCCACTACAATGCGAGTAATCCCGACGTGACATGTCCATTACGTCTTGTATTCTTCTTTTTGTATAAAAAATAAATATACCTTAAAACGAAATGCGTACAATCTTATATTTCAGTTTTATTATTATTAATAGAATTGACGATAAACCTAAAATCTTAACTTATGTTAGAGTAGTTCCAGTGCTTAAATGGTATCCCTAGTCTAGCTTAATAATAACAAAAGTAAGTCAAGAATTTCTGCGATCGCTATACACATTTCTACATTAATACAGAAAAAATGTTCTCTAAATCTATATCATTCTGTAGTACTATTATCTATACATATAATAAAATTGAAATGTCTGTTAGCAATATCAAAATAACACATTGTTACTAAATGTATATGAAAGTATACACGCTACCTATAACAAAAATCTCATTTTTCAATTTTTGTCTGTCTGTTGGACCGATTTTCACCGGATTTTCACTGGCAGATAGCTGATGTTATAAGGAGTAACTTAGGCTACTTTTATTTCAAGAAAATTATTAGGGTCTGCAAAAAAAAATAAAAAAGGATTTTTAGTAGTGCACGCGAGTTAAGTCGTGGCGGGCACAGCTAGTTCTTATATCAAAAGCTTGTGTGCGTCTGTTAGTGATTTAAAAACTATAGAACGACTTGACAGATTGATCTCATATTTACATATTTGTTTTGTCGAAACGATGGTTTATAGATATGTTAGGATCTGATAGGTGTCGCTGTGGTCGAGTGATTAACTACCGCAAAGGGTAGATCAACGTCTACCGGCCCTAGCTAAAAATATAAAGTTTGTATTTTTGTGATAGGTACCGTATCTGGAAGTACCTACTGATCCATTTTCTTTCGCTAATAGGAAGCTGACATTATCTCTGTTATCTATTGTTATAACATTTTATATTGTATTTAACGCGATTCGTGAACGAAGTTACGGGCGGTTGCTAGTTTTAATAAATAACCGTAGATGTCACCTATCATTATCGTGATTAAGACAAATTGTCATTTGTATAGAATACAGTATGTATAGCTAGTAGGTTACAAAATACAAATATTCAAAGGTGCGTTCAAACATAAACCGAAAAAAATAACTTTAGATTATTATTATTAGTATACTAGCTGTGCCCGCGGCTCCGTTCGCGTAGCACATACATACTAAAAAGTATTTATTTTATTTTTTGTGCGGAATCCTAATTATTTTATCTAAAATATAAGTAGCCTAAATTATTCCTTATAACATCAGCTATCGACCGGCCCAACAGTTTCGGAGATTACCCGGAACAAACAAACAGACAAAAATTTTAAAATGGGATTTTTGTTATAGGTACCGTGTATACTTTCATATCAATTTAGTAAAAACCTGTTATTTTGACATTACAAAGAGATACTTCAATTTTATTATATGTATACATAGATACGAATATATATATTAACATTGATGAATTTTAACTTGCAAAACAACACTACAGTTTTTCAAATAAAAATGTAAGTTGATCGGGTAAAAAGTTTTATTGCGACATAATAAGGATATAACTATGCAGTGATATTTTGCCTCTTCTGTGCATCTCTGACGTCATGCCGGGTTGCTGGCAATTTCCTGAGCATGTGACTCGCTGGTGGCTATTGGATCTGTGTTCACAGCGGTTGTTCAGAGATCTCGATGCAGCAGACTCGGAAATACCGATACGTAGGTATCTTTCCATACACATTATGTTTTTCATTATATTTTTTTTATGAATTGGGTCTTATGGTTTATGACATTAAAAAACTCATAATAACATGCATAATTTATCTTTACCATGCATTTTAGAAAATAGACGATTGTGTAGTGAAATTTTTTTCAAGGATTCATATTTTAGCATTCTTTATCGGAACTATCTACACTACCCGGTGCAGCAGTAAAAGCCTTCTGAGAGTACAAAGTCCTTAAGGCTAACAGTTTAGTCGAATCGAAAATGATTTTTTTTATTATCTGACAAATCCCACTATCAACTTATATATTATTATCTACTAAAGGTAGGTGCTGACTGGTGACGTAAATATTGTGCATACTTCTACACGTATCGCAAAGTTTCTTATCTTACACATGTTTATCTTGTTCATACAGATTTGCTTTGTATGAGACATAACTATCTGGTCTGTGGGTAGATACCTAAATATATAAATCTCTATTATGCACTGTACAGACAGGCGGTTTCTGTGTTCTATAGTCAACAAGGAAACACTATGGCTTATACTTATGGCTTAGTCATGTTCGTTCTTCCGCGGCTCAGCTCAGAGATTTTTTGTACTAGAAAACTGTAATATGGTATGGGTATAAATATTAATCTCATCACCCAAGTAGTAAATAAAAATCTTGAAAAAAATTTGTTTTTATTGTATCTCTCCTACACTTAAAGTGGGAGTGAACTTTTCCCCGTGGTTTATAGTCCATATCATGGTGTGGGGTGTGGCTGGATAGGCCTTTCAACAATATTGCGAGTGTTTAACCATTTTTCGATTCGGGGATCGGTTTGCGAAATATTTAGCTTTAAAGCCACCAGCCAAATGGTTGATTTTGGATATGTGAGAAACTTCATGGTAGTAGTATATATAACGAAGTTAAAAGGAAAACTATCACAACTAGTAGGCTTTACAAGTTAACGGGTAATAGTTGATCAATTTATAAAAAATACTTGCGAGAAGTAATTTCGTACAAATTCCATTGAAAATTACTTAAAGCCATGCCTGCATATTGTGATGTAACTACGGAACCCTACACTGCGCGTGGTCCGACACGCACTTGGCAAATTGTGTTTATTAAGGACTTATCATGGTTATCGTGTTGTTAAAAAATTCAGTAAAATCGTGCTATATGATGATGATAGTATAGCTTGAAGTCACGGTAGTAAAATAATGAATGGTAGAATTATGAGGGATTTTTCTTTTTGTGCTCGTAGTAAAAGCGCTATTGTTTCTATGCGGATGCAATTCACTCAGTCCCCGCGCAATTTGCGCGAGTGGAGTAATTTTGAAGGGATTTGTGTCGCGTCTCGTTATTTTGAATAACATATTATTATTATACTGTTCAATGAATGAATAACTGCCATTATGATCAATTTAATGAATACTTGACTCATAAGAATGAATATGAATAACTCCTTTCGCTGCGTTATTAACATCGGAGTATTTTAAATTATAATTTTCTACAATTTATATTGCTAAATAAATCGATATTATGACTGAGTTATTACGTAAATCAATACATAACATGTTGTCTTCTTCGTTCATGATAATATTGCTTATAAGTTGATAAGAATACGTTGAATCAATTTTATCTTAGTATTTATTTTACACGATTTTTCAAGTTGCTGAATTTCAATATTTATGTATAGAGGAAATCTTTTAAATGTGTCATACAAGTTTTCAAATTGTTTTACATTTTGATATGTGATGTGAGACTAATGTATGTAGTTTTGTGACGACCGTAAATGTTACAAACAGCTAAAGTATAAGATTCCTTCCGGAATGATCGATGCGAACAGATATTAGAGCCGATTTGATTCGGTTAATTATTGTAGTTAAACAATAGCGCGAACCTTGTGACGTTTCTGGAGATAACAAATGCGACTGACTACGTCGTACAACGATCGATGTCTCGTAAGTGCAGACGATGAAGATGTATCTCTAGTAAATTCGTTCTACACTATTTCAAACAGCCAAGTAAAGGTCCTAGGGGTATAAGAATGGTGAATCGGGTTCGAAAAGATATTTAAATGATATTTGGAGGAATGCAGGTACTAATAAAATACTAAGATTCTGAAAGTCTTCAGATCTCCAACTTCTAATTATTATTTTTTACATTATTGTCTGTTTTAAATGGTTCTTTTTTTTTTCGAAAATTATGGAGTTAGAGATCTGAGACTTTCAGGGTGTTATTATTTTGTTAGTACTGACATATCCTCCAAATACATATAATTTAATTTTTTTCTGTGACCGATTCACCGTGTTTATCCCTAGGGTCTTTAAAACAATGTTACAGACTTCTTAATTTCGTGCTTATGATAAACGAGTATGTCATTTTGTTGATTGGTGTAATGTTTTACGAGAACGTTACGCAGAACTTAAACGTTAATTTAACAATAGTAACGCATTTGAAATTGATTTCACCATCTGGTGTTATGTTTCTTGCTACAAACACTTGTAAGGTCTATTTCGAGTAACTTCTATATGAGTTTTGAATTATTTTTTGTCTATTTAGTTTTCAAAATGGCAATTGATCGATCTAGATATAACTATATATTTTAACCTATTTATATTGACTGTTTTAACAAATTTAATTACATTAAATTCTTGAATCTGATACAAAAAATATTTCCTGGAATATAATACATACGAAATATATTTATTTTCCTTACGCTAATCTGTGCCTGATATATCCTTTGAAAGAATAATAGTTACGTTTATGTCTTAATCAACACATTTCCTTTTACACTTGAGAAAATCTGGTCAATCATCTGTGTAAATAATTTTGTGCTGGTAGGTTAGCTGGTAGCATTTATAGATACGTACAATGATTTTCAATATTGCACCGATCGCTTATGCAGGTTTAAAAAAATGCACAGGTTATTCCAATACAGGTTCAGGTGTACTTATGCAGGCACACCTGCACAGGTAGACAGTGACGTATTTAGCCAGCTTAATAAGTGTTAATAGTTCTATTAGTACAAATTTACATAGTTCCTGAATTATGTTGTAGAAGCTGGTGGTACAGGAGCGGGTGGGACAGCGATTAGCGGACCGGGACGTGCAGCACGAGCTCGGGCGCTTGAACTGGCACAGCAGCTCGCTTCATCCCTCCAGCATGCTATTCCGCCGCCCCCACGACCAGACTTCACGACAGCCAGCGCTATCCTGAGATGGCTTCAACAAAACAATAACACCGTCGCTCTGGTAAGTCGTAATCTTTCATTTCACATTTACATTCGCTCACAGAGTAATTCATTTCAAAGTATTTTGTTTAGGTATTAGTTTGTCCCATGTATGTACAAACATATTATGTAGATAATGCTGCAAGAACCGCAGGGACGGCTTAGTAATAAATATAAACCAAATGATATTCGTTCGTAAGCGCATCACTTGAGAACAGCTGGATAGATTGGCTTATTTTTAGTTTTAAAAGAAAAAGTGGATTTTTTTCCCGGAAAATTGTCAAAATCGGCAATAACTCAACGTTCATTTTTTTAACGAATTTTTCTATGAACTCAAAACCATATCTCACGATTCAAAGGATGGATATGCGTTTTTTTTGTATTATCTTTGGTCATAGAAAAGGTATCAGAAAAAAAAACGAGATAAGTGGCGCTGTTGTCGAGTTATTAACTATTGGGAAAGCCAGAAAAACGTCTGCCGGGCCAGCTAGTATAATTATGATAAATTCAACACAGGTTGTCTCCTTATAAATCAACGTATGCGTGTGTGATATCTGATATTCTTATAGACACTATAACGGTGGCATGTAGTATGAGCACTGCTTGACCGAATTGGCTCATTAAACACAAAATGTTTTTAAATGTTTCTAAAACAGCCAGAATCGATACCTAAATAATCAAATAAACCAAAAATTAAGAAGTTAAAAATAGACTTAAATCTGTATTTGTTCGGATTTTAAACGCCCTACTTTGAACAATATAACTTGGTTTTGCATCTAGCTGTAAGAGTACAGTATCTCAAAACTTATTTGGGTTTGTTATATTTACTCGCAAACGGTTTAAGTTATTGTTCGGATAATGTGCGAGTTCTGTTCTCTTTTGTTTTATAAACATTCATCACATAAGAGATAATTCGGAAACATTGAAAGTAGGGGAAAATGGGGTAATGGGAGTCACTTAAGCAAAAATCGATATAAATCTGAAGTTATTTGTTAATAAAAAAAAACATATTTTATTACTATAACTAATAATTTATCAATTTAAAGCAGTTTTTTAAATTTTTGGATAGTAATATACTTATAATTACACTTTATAAAAATAACGATTTTGATCACCATTGCCCTGACATGCGGGTAATGGTAGTCATCATATTAGACAATGAGAGTCAACACATCTTCAGCACTTGTCGTACGCATAACCTTTTGCTGAATCCATCGGTAGCAGTTAGCGTGTGCCCATAAACCACACGAAGTGTACCAGCGCGTTACTATAACTCATTCTTGCAACTAAACTCATGACAAATCAAGGACCTACTTTGGATCGTCATTTTTAATTGACATCACATATATTACAGAAACTTGTATCTGACTCTCAGGAGGAGTGTTTATCTTGAAGAAAATGTCCCTTGGCCTTGCCTAAAGGTTTTTTGCTTTGCTGCGTTTTTTCTATTCTGTGGGGGTCAACTGACTCCCATTACCTTCTTCTTCTTCCTTCCTCCCAGAAGGCAGGAACATGTATATTTGTACATTTAGTTAGCTCGAATTTCTATGGATAGGGATTCAGTCAGATCGCGACTTTTTCGCATGATCGGCAACAGCCCAAGCCGAGGTTCGGCCACTTTGGCACCCTTGGAGCTTGTTGCCTAGCTTTCGCGGCTGAGTGCCTTCCGCGCTCGCCCCCAAGCCCGGTGAAGCTGTAAAAGCCGCAAAGGCTCCAGAGCCCCTAAGGCTAACAGTATAGTCATTTCGAAAAAAAAAAAAAAAAAAAAATCGTACAAACGTCACGTTCCAATTAAAACGGTGATTAGATCTGGGTACCGAGTGTAGTATGTCCTATCATTTCGCTCGATATTCACTTGTCAACGTTTTTTAGTTTTCTTATTATTGTACTGACTACCATTGCCCGCTGACCCCCATTACCCGTTTCTCCCCTACATCTAAAAGTATGTCAACTAAATATTACAAGTTATGTGGTTCGATAATAAATCATGCTAAGGAGAACTTATACGTAAATAAGAGGTTCAGATCGGTGTAGGAAGGCAAACAGAATAACATAGTAGGGAATGGACTTTGGAAGTTAATTTCGTATAACGGTAAAAGTTACTAGGAAAGAACTGAAGAAGGCATCTATGGAATTTTTTTTTTCGAACTGACTATACTGTTAGCCTTTGCCCCTGGAGCCCTGGATCCCTGGAGCCTTTGCGGCTTTTACAGCTTCACCGTCTTTCCCGAGGGTGCCAAAGTGGCCGTACCTCAGCTCAGGACTGTTGCCGCGTATGCAATGAAGTCACGATCTGTCTAATTCCCTATCCATTTCTTTGTGCTTACTCTGAAACAGGCCACACAGAATAAAACTGATCCCTAAATATTATTTCCCATATAAACTTTCACAGCCATTTTCATACTCTTAGGGTCTGAATAAAAAAAATCATTCTTAGACGAGTAAAAAATCAATATACCTACTTACCTTTTTTTAAATATTTCTTTGTTTTTCAAATCTAAAGTTGGGCCACTTGTCGCGTGGACAATTAATAGATATAAATACCGGAAAACATATATTTATAGGTTAATTAAATAAAATTCAAAACTGATTTTTATATATATTCCGAATGCATTAAACAATAAAGTAAGATGTCAAATACAGAGTACCGTAATTTATAATCTATTAATTTTACTAAACCTTCACTAGTAAAGTTAGTCCACGTATAAGGCTTGAGTTGCCGCAGGAGAAAGCGGTCGTGGCGGGTGCATCTACACAATAATTTCTACTTCTAACGTCTTCTTCGCTTAAGTAGGTTCAGCACTCCATGTTTTCCTCTTCCACTGTCCTCTATCAACTGTCATCTCAGTATTCACATATTTTATACGCATATTATTCTTCATACAATCCATCCACAGTTATGTGACTTTCTCCTCATTACATTCTTATACCACACTGATCTATAACCTACAGAACATCTCTAAAAGCTATATACAAAAATATCCATAAGGATATAAATAATATACACTGCGTATTTAATAAAATCTTCCAAAAAGATAACGCAGAACTTGATATTTACTTGTATGTAAACAACAGACAGAATTGTTGTTGTTGTTGTTTAAGCTTACTTCTTGGTCTTCTTCGGCAACAGTACCGCTTGTATTTTAGACAGAACGCCATCCTGCGCGTTCGTGACGCCCGAGAGAAGCTTGTTCAATTACTCGTCGTTTCTGATCGCCAACTGTAGATGTCTAGGTATAATCCTGGTTTTCTTGTTGGCGGCGTTGCCGACCAACTCGAGCACTTCAGAGGCGAGGTACTCCATTACGGCCGCCAAATAAACCGGAGCACCGGCACCGACGCGTTCAATCTACCTGCACATCTTGTTTATAAAATAAGTCTAAATTGGTTAAGCATTAAAAATGTCAACAAAAAACAAAGATGACGACATGGTATGTGTATCGATTATGTATTTCCATTTAGAATTTTACATTTTAGTACACAAATTAAATTTATTGGTAACTAAATATGAAGCAAATTTACCTGCTAAATATTCAGGACATAACATTTGAGACGCTGACGGTCCGCGAAGCAAACTCAGTTACTTGTCGACGAGACACCTTTGAAGTGGAAGTTGGGAACTAAAATCGAGTACAGATTCAATTAATGTTATTTCACTTGTTCCCTCGGATCCTTTTTGGTACGAATTATATTTTCCTATTAACGATTTTTGGCTCCATGTTTGAATTATTACTGGAACTAATTATGAAATTTATCGATTACATTATATTGATTTCTGCTATTTCTCCCTTTTTTCTTTATTTTTCTATCTACACGTTCATAGAGCGGCAAAAATGAAAAAAAATTAATAGTCCACTATCTGGTCGAATTTCATTATACGTAAACAACCAAAGTGATTTTAATTTACGTACTTTGTAAGCTCTAAGCCTTACTGGGGTACCTGGTGACACGTAATCGTTGAAAGGGCGTTGTTGACTAACCAACATTGAGCACTGTACCTCAATGGATCTCATATGCAATGTGAACCACTAAGCCATTCATTGCCGGTTGCATACATCCTTCGGGGTAACTAACCTGGCTGAATACTCCCATAGCTCTACGACTGCATGTTATAACTCTTTTGTAAGAGTACGTTTAAAGTTACAGGGTTTGCAATTCAACAATTTATTTACCCACAGCAGTTCCATAATTAAGAAGTAGGACCCTAATCCGGTTGTTAAAGCTACATACAGACAAAATTCCTACTTAATTGAAGCTGGCATTTGTTTAGTGATCTGAACATAGATTTATTCGATACAAGTGTGCAGAAATTAAAACTTCTATGTTCCTGTTTTTTTATTAAGATTTTTGTGCTTTTCCGTCTGATCTATCTTTTCTTTGATCTATCTGCTGAAACTTGTAAATGGCCTTCATTCTGTCTACACGTGTAATTATTTTTTTTTAATAATAAAATGTTGTTTGTAAAATTTCAAAATATTAAATAAGTTTTCATTTAATGTTAAATTTACGAAAGCTGATAGATTCGAGCACCGGTTAGACTAGTTACAACATTTCCAGGTGAATGCACCTTCCATTAGCGTTAATTAGAATTTCCCTAAGCCTCCTCGCGACTCGCTCGCGCCATGCACCAAACTAACCATTTTCCTATTACATCAAGATTATTACAAGCGCAGTTTTGGTGAAATAAAAACGCGGGGCCCCTCTGAAATCATACCTATGGCAGAGCATATCTTATACTTTGGTAGATCATGAGCTCGGCGTTCGCTGGTGAAGCCGTAACAGCTGGTTATTGATGGTCAAAACCGCCAGTTACGATTATAGTAAGTCGATTCAGCGGACCCTGGACTCCGGAGCTATGAGGTTTCGGATGCTACCGGGATAAACCGCTAGGATGATGATGATGACGATTATATGCCCAGGATCTTCCACGAACGCATAACTAAGACCAATTATGCTCGTCACTCAATGTTAATAAGGTGTTTACACTCATATAATATGAAGGCAGAAAATCTAGACATTTTCTTTGATAGTAGTGCTGCGTTTAAAAGAAAAGCGATTGACATTATTCAGACTTCGTCAAATATATGCAATTAGTACATACATAAAGACACGTACACACGAGCGCACACACACACTCACGCATACGCACCCACTCACACATGCACACCCACTTGTACAAAATACTATTATTAAATTGATGCAATAATAATTAATAGTTTCTTTAGGGTATAAGGTTATTATTATATGTATAATTACTGAAATCATTTTGGCTAAACCATTTGTTAATTTAGTATGTATTGTATAAGAATTTAAGAGCTGTAGATTTCTTCAAATAAATAAATAAAAAATAAAAAATAATAAGTCGATGCAATCCACACTTAGTATAGTAGAAAGTAATACAGAAATAGTTAATGGGCCCCACGTTTTTATTTTAGTCTAATATGCCTAAAAGCTATTCTGCCTAGTACTAAAACATTTCTGAACTAGAAGGTCAAAATACCTACTTGTTATAGTGTGGGCTGCTTAGTTTACTTACCAAGCAAACCCTGGTGTTAGTGTTCTTTCATGAACTGCCTTTCGGCCGCTGACATGGTTCATTTTATGACAACCACTACCATCAGAGATATTAATGACCGAGATCACCGACGTAGGTTGATAGGTAAGTAACTATTTATTTATTTTGTAGTTTTCAGTGCACATAAAATAAAACCGTTTAACTTAAAAGTTTTTTTACCGATTTTTATATAATATGTGTAGATAGATTAAGATAATCCTTACCTTAATATAATTACTTAACATTAATTGGATACTTGACAACATAAATTTTTTTTAAAAGAAATATTTTTTTGTTCATTAATGCCATAATTAATATAGTTTAGTGATTCAACAATGGATGAAAGTAAAAATTATGAAAAAGTGTAGGTTCAGGATTTTTGTTAAATTATTTAGTTTTCGAGATTTTTGTTAATAATTTATCTTTCGAAATATTTTTATCTCTATTACTAAAATTAATCATTTCACTTGCCTGTAAGTATCCCACTGCTGGGAAAAGACCTGACTTAAGCACCAAAATAATTCATGATGTATTAACGTTTTCAATGCCGAGAAATCTACTGTTCTGAATTTTTCCTGTATATGGATAATATTATGTAAACATTTATTAACTGTTCAAGTTTCCTTGATTCCTTAAAGTCGAAGCGTGAAGTTATTATATACTAAGTAAAGCCTTTTCTTAATAATTAGGCTATATACAATGCAAAATAAAATAATTCAGAACTGACTGGCAAACAAACGAAAAAAAAAACAATTTTTCGAGCTTTATAATATTAGTATAGATTAAAACTAGAACAATATTAATTAGGACTTGGAATTCAGGAAGAAAATAAACAAGATTATATTTACGAAATCGCACCCATCAGATAAATTCAGGGAACTTTCAGGGTTCAAAAGGATTCCAAGTATCGGAATTCTAATTAAAATATCAATAAAATTGCATTGAATTGAGAAATACTGGCGTGAGGTAATATTATTCGCGCGGAAATTCACAACGGTGTTATGTTAAAATAGTATCATTTAATATTGTAACGTTCCAGTAGTGAAAATGTATGCAAAATCAGTGATACATAATGTCTGTTCCCATAATATGTGTTTGTGTTGCATAAATGAGTGATATTGTATATTCATCGTCTGTGTAACCGCAATATCGTCGCTCTTCTGGTTAACCTGATTGGGATTCATCGAATATTACAAATTGTATTAATCGTTGAATGTTATCCCTTTCTTCGTATTTACAATTGTTCGTACAATTAATTTGGGGTTTACGATTTCCAGTATTGGAATTCCATTAAAATATTGATTATAATTTTATTGTAGCATGGTGGTCGATACCCAGTTGGGTACAAAAATTCTACTCGTGTTTTATTACGGGACATAACGGCTGGTTCCGAAACAAGATACAACTAAGCGTAGTATTTTGGTGGGTGTTAAACCTGGTTAATGGGCGGATGCAATTGTCGTATGTGACCCAGTAATGTTTTAGATGATATCTCATAGTGGTAGTAATTAGTATTTTTTACGAAAACAATAAAGTAATCTTATATTAATCTTAGCTTACAACTACATAACTAATTATATTTTAAGATTGATAATTGTAATAAAGTGAAAGCTGTAGTATGACAAAGGTCATTTTGCGTCGTCCTCAGCGATGGCCTCATCAACGCGACAGGCGTGAAAGTAGGCTCCATCATGCTTCCGGACTCTGCCACCCGTTTCCGCTCTAGAACACTCTCGGTAGATCAAAATAATTTAAACTTTGCCGTATTTTAATAATAAACCAAATTTTAATTAAATATGCTATTGTACAATATTTTCATGCACACAAGATGAAGAAAAATTTTCTTGAATAGAAATTGGTGAAATTATGTCTCATGTTTATTAGCATCTCACAGAAAGAAAAAAATTAAATGGAAGCCATGAGAAGTTACGCATTTTCTTTAATTAATTTTATACCATTTACTTTGCCATGTATTCGATTTAAAAATAGGCAGCTTTAATCAATACAGAAGTCATAAATTTCGACTTATTTATGTTTGTTAATTATTATGAACAGATAAAGTTTGTTGGTTTGTTTAAGATGTTTCTGGAACTATTGATCTGACAACTCTAACCTAAGTTTATAGTATAATTAACTTAAACGAAGTTGACGAAGTCGCGGGAGGTTGCTAGTTATATATAAAAATGATTTTAGCAAGAAGATTAAGTTCTGCTGCATTCGCAGTACGTAAAATTCGCCAGTTAACAGATATTGCCACTGCTAGGTTAGTAGTCTACTTCGCTTACTTCCATAGCTTAATGTCTTACGGTATTTTGCTGTGAGGTTCAGCAGCTGAGGTAGACACCATATTCATATTACAAAAGCGCGTAATTCGAGCAATATACAACATGAAACCTCGCGAACCACTAAAGAACAAATTCTAGGAATTTAATATTTTAATTTTGCCCTTACAATACATTCTTGATAATATAATGTATATTCGTAAAAACTTTGACAAACTAGACTTTATTAGAGACCAGCACGGTTTTAATACTAGAAATAGATATAAATTAGTCGTACCATGTTAGACTTAGTAAGACTAATAAAAGTTTTTTAGGTAATAGTGTTAGATTCTATAATAAGATCCCGAAGCACTTTACTGATTTGCCTGATAATGAGTGCAAGGATCATGTCAAGCAAGTTTTACTGTCATAAGGTTATTATAGGGTGGATCATTATGTGATTAATAGTGATGCCTGGAAATTACTCTTTCTGTGCATCCATTAAAATATTAATATGATTATTAAGTAACTGTAAATATGGTTTGTACAGTTGGATTTAATAAAACAAAATGAAAAAGATAAGCCCGATCGAGTTTCTTGCCGGTTTTTCTAGAACCGATCCGGTAATAGTGTTTGACGTTCATAAGTGCCTTCTTGGGACCTAAATTGAAATGAAACTTTGCTGAGTCGTTGTAGGCATGCACGGAAGTTTTATGAATTAGAACCATTTTAC
Source organism: Saturnia pavonia (assembly GCA_947532125.1). Taxonomy (NCBI): domain Eukaryota; kingdom Metazoa; phylum Arthropoda; class Insecta; order Lepidoptera; family Saturniidae; genus Saturnia; species Saturnia pavonia. The sequence goes on along the minus strand of OX383900.1, from coordinate 13,586,581 downwards.
GAAAAGTGGTATACAAGTCGTTTCAAGACAATGGAACGAAGTTGGGCAAAAGCTAGAAGTGAATAAAATGCAGATTATCAATATCCACCTACAGTAATTTTGTATCGATTTTTTGCATTACATTATATAAATAATAATATTTGATTTTATTTATTGTGAACACCATGAAATTATGATATTACTTGGTCGATAAATTATACAGAAATATTAAACAAACAGTTTGCTTTACACTTAAATAATCACTGATTACTCGAACAGAGTTACGTCCCAATATTAACGCTAGTGGCGTCATTTTCGATGAGAGTCAGTTGAAACTCTTCTCACGTGTGGTATTACATTATACATATTATAATTAATTTATCAATCTCCTTCTTCTTGCCATTAACCCACAAAAGCGAGGTTGGCACAACAATTCATTCATACCTTCTTCGATCTTCCTCTACTCCTATATCAGTCCACCTGGATACTTTATATTCTTCTAGTTATATGACTTCAATCTTCTTGAAATGCCTACTGTAATGTATACTAATTCCTAATATTAACCATTTTAGTAACACCACACGATAATCTTAACATTCGCATCTATGCCACATACAATCTTCTTTTGCGTCTCGTTTTTTGGCCAGCACTCTGATCCGTACGTAACGACAGGCCTCATAATGATTAATTCGTCAATTAATTTATAAATATTGCCTTATAAATATAGGTATATATTTTATTAAATACAATCATTATTTTAAACATCCTTCAAACTTACATGGTGTCAATTAAAGCAATGATCTTGGTTGTTTATAGTTTCACATTGTTAGAATCTAAGTAAGAAGAAAAAGCAATATGCGGATTCGCTATGTCGAAGCAATAACATGGCAGTTTATTCACGATAAATGGAATGTGAATTGTTATTACATACACTGTTATCCCGGTCATACTGAGCGATTGTTTCATTTTGTGCAATGTTGTTTCCAGCAATTTCGCTAACAATGTTTTTACTGGGTCAACAGTACTAAATATCAGTTTAAAAGCGTAGCTTATGCTAGTGACCTGGTTGAATTTTTATTTTCATAGATAATAAAATATTATTATAATAATGCTGAAGAGTTTTTTGTTTATTTATAGACGCTAATCTCTGGAACTTTGGGTCAGATTCGAAAACTATACGAGCTGTTTCTGCAGCGCTGATTCCACGGTGGAACTCATATTCGTAAATAACGCCATATTTGATGTTTTCCATTTTGTGAAATGTGAATGTGAAAAATCAAATGGTGCTAAAACAAATTAATCACTAAATTCGAAATACAAATACACAAGCCTAAATTTGTATTTGGAATTCTTAACCAAATGCCAGATATTTTTGAGATCAAGGTGGCCAGTTCAACTTGTAACTATGGTATTACAAATATCCATAGGCTACGGTAGCCACTTACCATCAGGCAAGCGATACGCTTGTTTGCCACCTATGTAGTATTAAAAAAGTTGGCTTTCAAATGCAGCTGCTGGAACACATCTATCGCTGCTTGGCGATAGGTAGTTTGCCAGGCGGCCATTAGAAAATGCCCAACCACCATGCTATGGTCTCATAACGATGTTTTCCTTCACCGAAAGCACCCTTCCTCCCCAATGGTTAATAAATATTATTTTTCAAGTGTTTTGTATATGAATTCAGTATCTTGAATTGAATTCAATTTGAGCTCCATAGCGTTAACGAGGCACGATTTTATTGACGTGTATCGCAAGGATCCAATCGTCTGGAAAGTTAAACGGAAGTCTGCTTTCAAGAAATACTTTTTATATAGTATTCACTAAGTACGTTAAATATTTATGAAATGAAATGTTACATCAATATACATTTCATAGAAATCATTTCATTTATTAATTCCAAAATTTTTGCATGTATTTAAAAACAAGAAAATATGAAAGGTAATTTTTAACAATTTTATCTGTATATTTCTTATTCTAATAATTTTGAATTAGTACCGTTTTGGATTTTGGATAAGTAAAGTTGTTTTATTTATAAATAATACAATTCCACGTAACAACGGTTATCCTAAAAAGTTAAAATATTAAATGACAAAATTGATCAAAATCATTTTTGTTTGACATTGACAGAATATTATAATGATACTAGGTATATTAGGAAATTAATTTATAACCAACTGACTTACAGGTATCATCGTTTGTTTATGTTATCCTACTATAATGTATGTATAATGTAATATTATATTATGTGAAAGTTTGTATGTTTGTTACTCGATCACGCAAAAACAGTTACACGCATTTGGATGAAATTTGGTACACAGATGTTTTAGAACTTGGATTAACACATAGCCAAATTTTTATCTTGGTAAATAACATAATTTTTATTTCTCTCTGGTCTCAATTACAGACGAAATCGCTGGCAGAAGTTAGTTATTTTCATATTTGTAAAACTTTGCTCTTACATTACTGCACTTGCAAACCTAGTTCTTGTTTAATAATAGTTTCCTTTATAACCTGCTTGTAAGTATATTATGGTTTGCTTTAGAACCTATGATGATCCTTATACATATTCTACTTTTGGCTTCCAATTTCAGAACCGTTTGGTTCCCATCTCGTTTAAAAAAGTGTAATTTATGAATGTACAGTACTGGAGCCTGATTTGAATAATCTTTTTTTGTTATTCGTTTTAGTTTAGTAGGCGGTAAAAACATGTAATAGCAAAACAACATGGCGCAGTGATTGTCGCAACGCGCTGGGCTGTTTACGGCCTGGCTCAGCGAATTTGCCTGTGCAAAGAGTAATTTAAAATTCAGAAGGCCACCGTTGTGTCGCGTCGACTCGCTCATTATTACCTCATTGTTATATATATATATATAGGGGTTGTCAACCTATAATATATGCTATTGTACTTTATTTCGAGTCGTTGTATTATATATACAGTTGAATAATAATTTATATAGTACGCAAAAATACTATTTTTCATTTGGGTGAATCCTTAGACTTTTATGACACTTTAATATTGTAAATACAAAAATTACAAGATGATATAATTCTTTTTTATATTATGTAAATAAATAAATAACCAACATACTTGTTTCTTTTTTAATCTTTCATGTACATAATACTATATTGTTTCTTAGATTATTCTGAAAAATACTATAGACAGTTGAAAAAATGTTGGCAACTGTTAATGTGTGTGTACGTTGTGTTCCGAGGAATTGTTTGATATGATGTCAACGGTTACCTTCCACCATTGCACCGCTCGCTATCGGCATGCAAGAAGTTCATCCTCAAACTTTGGAAACATTTAGGTCGCTCACCATCTGGTTTCAGAGCAGTTTCCATCCGTGAACACTTCGGATGTGGAATGAGCTCCCTGCTGTGGTTTTCCCAGGGGACTACAGTATGGGGTTCTTCAAAAGGGGAGTGAATCGGTTTTTATATGGGTCAGCAACGTGCATGTGATGCTTCTGGTGTTGCAAGCGTCCATAGGCTACAGTAACCGCTTACTATTAGATGAATCGCATGCTAGCTTGCACCATCGTGGTATATACAAAAAAACACACTAGTTCATAATACGTATTTTATTATGTAGATACATTTTGTTTCTTTCTTATAGTATTGTTTAATTTCCAAAGATTTTGTTTTGAAATCATTCAAACAATTTTATTCGACCACAATAGATTCTGATATTAAGTGATTCTGATATAGCTAAATAGGTAATAGTACAAGTCTAAAAAGGAGAATGGCTTTCGAATGAAGCGATCACGGAAAGATTATTTGCACTTGATTTTCATAATTAGCTCTGTGAACACTAGAAAATGTATATGGCTTGAGTCGCTTGACCAGAAAAGTTTCCTTCACTACCATTCTAGCTCATTTTAAGCTTCAAACCCATCTTCATTATTACCTTCAAGTACGCTACCACTATTATAATCCGACTTCGCTTCGCTAAGCTACTGTCATTAAAATAGCAAATTAACGGAGACATGAGTAAAAAGGAAATAAAATGATTATTTTTAATGTATTAAGGTAGACTTTAATATATTAAAGCATAAAACGGATAAATTAAAGGGAAGCGTCACTATTTCTCACATCCTGATCCGAAGAAATAAAAACACGTGTTTAGGTGTGAAACCGTTCTTCTGATATAGCTGTGTGATACGTGTTTCCGGTTAACATCTAACTTTGGAGCTTTATTAATTTAATAGTTGTGCCCGCGGCTCCGCTTGCGTGGGTTACAGAATTATTGTTTAGGGGTTTCTTTTTAAATAAATTAGAATTTTACTTAAGTAGTTATTAAATTTCGTTCATAATGATTAATATGATGAATTTGAAGCAATGATGGCTCTGTGGTAGCGTGTACGACTTTGCGTCGATTGACGTGAGTTCGAATCCCTGTAATGAGCCTGAGCTTTCGGTTAAGGAAAACATCGTGAAGAAACCATAGCATGGTGGTAGGGCATTTTCTAATGCCCGCCTGGCTAGCTACCACCCTCAAGTTGAAGATATGCCGCCAAGTACCAATAGGTGTGTTCCGGCAGCTGCACTTGAGAGCCAGTTTTCCACTGGGTTTAGCGTGTTATCATCTTGGGACACATCGTCACTTAACATTAGGTGAGATTGTGGTCACTAAGCCAAACCTGTAACGATAAAAAAAAATGCTATGCCTAATAATAATGCTCATAAATCACTCTTCAATTTTAAATAAAATTGTCACAAAATACCTTATTGTGGCTTATGTATAACAGATAGACATACGATATCCCGGACTTTTATTAGATTTACTAAGAAGCAATAATTTTGTACAACATTGTATTTACGTTTCACTAACCATTACGTCAGCGCACGCGGATAAAGCAGTTCGGGTACGATGTTACTTCCGACTTACTAAATAAAAATCAATATTTAAGGCTAGCTGAGAGGTGTAGCCTAATGCTAGATATCCTATAATATTTTCCTCGTGAATCCTGCTATCATATACAAAAAGAATTTTTCGAATCCGACTGGTAGTTTCAGAGATTAGCGTGTTTAAACAAACAAACAAAAAAAACTCTTCCACTTTATTATATTAATAGTATATATATAGATAATTCCGTTCAAGAATGATTACGCTTTTGATTTATTCATGGCTTCTAAACTTTAATTAGGTCTCAACAAAATAAACGGTTACGCATTCGCGCTCGGTTGTTTAAAATAAATAGTAAAAGAATTTTATTGTTAAGAAATTCGACTTCAAAAATAGAATTCAACCCAGATATCGGGAAAAGCATTACGAATTCCTTATTTCATAAGACAGAGGAGTGCATTATTATCGTTAACAAGTTTATATTAGTAGACCCGCCCGCCTAAGAGCCCATTTACCGCCCATCGGCTCGTGGGGTGTCGACCCGCGTCTCGCACATTGTACCTTATACACTTTGTTATAATAAACAACATCAAATGCCTTACAATATTTTATGTAATAGTGTATTATGGTATTTTATGATAGTATACAATTGTAAATTAGTCATTTTACATTTATATTACTTTTTAAACTTGCCAAGTTAATTTATATATTTAATTGAACCACGAAATATTAGTGCTATATACTCGTACGTCTTTATTTTGTACTAGCTGTACCCGCGATTTCCTTTGCTTGAATATCTGAAACCAACATAAATTGATAATAGTCGTTAAGCCAAGTCATTTACCGGGTAAAAATATCCTGTGTTAATCCAGATTATAAACTATCCGTGTGGCAAAGATACATTAAGTAACAAACATCTAAACATACAAACTTTCACATATATAATATAATATTAAATGTATTAGCCTACTATAGGCTGCCTTTCTGTCCTAGCTATACCACCCTCAAGTTGAAAATTCGCCGTCAAGCAGCATAGGTATCTTACGGCAACTGCACTTGAGAACCAGTCCCCCCATTACACTTAGCGTGATACCATCTTGGGCCACATCGTCACTTAACATCTGGAAAGATTGTGGACAAAAGGGACACTTATAATGAAAAAAAAAAACAAAACAAAATAAATCGAACGAAAAAGTGAATATTGTAATAAAAATCTCGTAAAGCTCTCTCACTGATAAATATACATACACTCGTCCCATTAATAGTTCATTTAGAGCGGTCACAATGCGATGTGACAATTTTTTTGTATCCAGTCCGCAACAATCAGTCGTCACGAGTCGAAGCGGCTGCTTTAATTGTATTATTTCACCTAGTGCACAGTGATAAGTAAACATTTCGAAGAATAAAAAATATTATTATGATGTAAGTAATTTTTGCTATAGATTATATTGAGTAGTAGTAGTTTTTTTATTTATTATTTAGATAGCTTAATAGATAAACCCAGAACTATGTAAATGTTTTAGTACAAATCTATACATCTTCTATATCTGTACATATTATAAAACTAAACTTCTCCCAGTCTGTCTGTCCGTTTATGTTCTTTTCACACGAGAACTAGTTCTCCGAATTACATGTATTTTTCTAATTCATAGCTATGTTACCAGGCCTGAGAGGATATATTTTGTTACATAAAATAGCGTAAGAAATACTTATTTCGACAGCAGTGACGATGATGGTGAATTAGTTCGGAAAAAACACGCATATGGGGCACTTAAATGACATACACTAAGTAAACCATACGTGATATATCAAGTTAATGTTCTACATAATTGTAGAAGATCTTAAACCTGCAGAGAAGTCAGAGTTAGCATATACCAATATTCTAAGGATCAACCACAATAAGAATTTTGTCTTGCGTCTTTTTAGCAAGAACAGCATGATTCGCGCGCGCATTCCTCTGACGGTATTGTAATATTACACGCGAGCGGAACCGCGGACACAAATATACACTAATAATCTAAATAAAAGGCTTTGTCCTGACGGAGTTATTATTGATCAGCCCAAATTACCAAAGATATAAATGTGACATACGGGGAGGATGATAAATTTAAATCGTAGGCTTCGTTATTCAAAGAATTTTTCGATTTTCAACTGCTAAGCGTATGAAAATGGGTGCTAAAGTTTCTATAACAAATAATATTTTTCAGTGCGAATTTATTTGAAATTTTGTATTTATACTCATCGACAAAATTAATGAAACAGGTATATCGGCGTTATTCAAAATTCAATTCCTAATCTTACAAAGGGATTAAAAATGTTTAACAGGTCAAATTTATTGTCTATGGCCCGTTCCAGAGTTAGTTCCACCAGAGAAATGGTAACTTTTGGATCAAACAGAATAATTAACAGTGTGGTTACAATTTTACAAAGAAGTGTTCTTCATTGAATCCTAACTTTCTGTTGGCGGCAGCTTTGTTCACATTAATTAGATATACTGTTTGCATAATTTGTCGAATTAAATATGAAAAATGGACATAAACAACATATAAATTCTTAATCACATAAGTTAGTTTGAGTGAATCGATTGCACTGGCACAGTGTGTAAAATAAGTTTAAAATGTAAGTGTAAAAAAACTTTCGTCTGGGAAAGCTATTCGGTCTCCGATGCCGCTAGCAGTCACTTCCTGTCAACTTCAGGCTCAACTGAGCTGAGTATAACGATATTGCTTTATATTTTATTGTAGGCACCACGCTACTCTCAGTTTGTTAGAAAGATTACGTTTTAGTTATAATTTTACAAACTAGCTATTTATTAGTTGTCAGATATTATGTATAAATATGGTTGATTTACTTTAACGTAAATTGCTATAAGAAGAAATGAATTTTTATATTTGTCTGTAATTATTTTTGTTTTGTGTCTTTTGGGATATTTCAATCTTTTATGTGTATTTACACAATAATGCGTTTTATTATTGCATATGCCCTTCTAATAATGTTAGTTTCAATAAAATTGTTTTAATATTTTCCCAATTCATTAATCATTTGTACTGCAAATTCGTCTCGTCTGTTTTTATTTTGTTACAGTTGTTATTTTCCGGTTGTCTATATTTATATATATACGACGTGGGCTCTACCTACCCCGTTGGGAAAGAGGCGTGGTTTATGTATGTACATATATATATATATATGTACATATATATAGTTTCATTTAAATTTTAAAATAGGGAAAATGTATAAAAACTAGCGGTTTTTTAATCTTTATCCTTCTGTTAATATTTTCTATCTTGCTTAATTTTGAGCTCAAACTAATTTAAATTAATAAGGTGCTAAAGTTGGTAATGATGTTTGTTGGTTTATGCTCCCAGGTGAATTTGAGACGGAAACTCATAACTATTCGTCTGTCGAAATAATTATGTATGACTTTTTGTAATACAGCCCTATGAAATACTTTTTCAATAAGATACAAGATGTCTATCTATAAGTAGTATTATATATGTAGTTATTTTTTTAATGATTAAAAGCACTACCAATAACCTTCGTGGAAGGATGACTGAAATCTGATGTAAGGAAAGTCAGTCGGTTTCTAATGGAGTATTTTTGAAATGAATGACCTCCCCTGAACTTTCTTGACTTTCATCTCGTGCCGTATTGACGAAAACCTACTAAACTGCATCAAATACATATCTTGTTTTTAAAGAATAACATGATTATTATCACAAGGCTAAATTTGGTATCACTTATAAAAAAACGTTAAATAAATCTTGTATAATAGGTGAACAAATGGCTATAATTATTATGTAATTACAATAATGATTCCAATCTTATCATATTGTACGTACACAGTAAGTTGCTTAAACTCATACATAAGGCTCTCTGGTGTATTTATACATCATCCAAACAAATTTACTGTATTACAAGAATACGTAAATTTTTTATACGTTCTACAAGTTTTTTAAAGCAGAGAAAATATCGTCATATATTTATAGATTATAAAACTTGTCCACCCTTCTCAAGCAGGCACTAAATGTTACACTTCAGAACAGCTGCTGTCGTTCTATTTCCGGTACGAGGGTGTTAACTAAATATTTTTAATAAGAATATTTTTCTTTACAAATAAACCATATTCTTAAATAAATAAACACATTGATATTTCTCGATGTTCTGCATATTTTATTTCAACTCTTTAAGCTCTAAGAATTGTGGATTTTGTTTATTTTTTATTGTTATATCATTAATTTATAATTACGTAAATCTCACAGACATGCTGATGATAGATAATGGATTGTTTATACCCATGTAGAAGGATGAACGATTTAGTAGATGCAAGTGGTGAAGCTTTCTACCCGACGCAATTACCTTATAATCCTTATTACACTGATTATATGGCTGAACAACTCGACCTAGCAAGAGATGGCCTTTATTCACGGCCAGACTATGACGCTGATTACTATACCAGAAACTGCGATGAATATTATTACGAGTGGAGACGATACCACCGTCGCTCGCTATACGAGGGCGTTAACTGGCAGCCGGTGTCGGTGAGTGCATCGGTTTGTTAACGGTTGTAACAAAAATAACAACATTTTTGTTTGCTGTTCGCGAGTTATTAACAAATAGTAACACGGATAGAAAATATATACAGATAAGAAGAATATATAAGAAGTTCTAATTTTGGTTTATCAAATAAAGTTAATCAAAGCTGCAAATTATAACGAAAACTCGTGTGCTATTTACTTATACATATATTAAAAAGACTCAATTTTATAACTTTAATTTGTTGTTAACAAACAGTAACACGGATATGAAATTCTATTTCTTGGTTTACCTAATAAAAAGGATCAAAGTGGGAAAGGGTGTTCGGAATGCAGCAGTAGCCGCTTACAGCACGATCTATTTCCGGGCGCGGGCGTCGGCCCTATTCGTGTGTAATGCCCGTTCATTTTGAAGTAAAACATGCGCGAGACCGGCCGCGGGGGCTCACTCGTGGCGGCCACCATAGCGGCATTACAAAATAGAACTGTTGTCGAGGAAAAGCCTCGGGCCGAAGTCATATTGCGTGTGCCTTTCGCGAAGATAAGGAATGTGGAACCCGTGACAGAAAGCAAGTTCTCTGAGGAACATTTGAGACGAGCGTCCGGCGGCAGCGAGCGACCGCTATCTACCGCATCGGAAGCTTCGGAACGCGACTCAGCTTCCGTGCAGTCCAGCGAGGAGCCGCCTCCACAAGACAGTACGTAATCGCAGACGAAACACTGACGTTGTAAACTACTGGAACAAAGCCAAACTTTATTTAGAGACACGTAGGTGACTCGTACCGAGAGTTTGTCGCGTAGTGTCGCGTTTGCAGAGCCTCATGTCCGACTGTGAATTCTTAACGGAACCCTTTGACGAGGAACAGGAGCGTGCGGCGGCGGGCTATGTGCACCCCGCCGTACGCTCCTACATGTACTCGCCTATGGGTGAGTGATCGCGTGTTGGATATGAGGCTTCGCTTCCAATCATGTACTCTTGACGGATTATCTCGTGACAGGCGGTGACTCGGACAGCCCCGATGAAACAACAGTGAAATGTACCGTGTGGTCCGACAACGCGATCGCTGGCGCTCAACCGGACTCTTCTGAAAGTGACTCCAGCTCTTCGAGTGACGAAGTTTCTGAGGGCCGAGAATATGAACCTCAAGGTGGCGATGTCGACTACCGAACTCTGACTCCTAGTAGGCGGTTAGATAACTCTACTAGACGTGATGATGATTTTAAATGGATGCCGCCGGGAGATATAGAAGAAGACGTAGCCGAACAAATGGAAGCGAGAACAGAAGATTATGCAGCTGCGAGTTTGGACAGACGTCGTAGATTACCCTCGGATCGTAGTGATCGTGATCGAAAATCTAGGTCTTCGTTGCCGGGCAAGCCGCCTCAGCACCCGGCGAGCGTTCGTACGTCTCCAAGACCTCGGCGTCCTAGGTACGAAAACACGCCACCCGAGCTCCAGAGGCGGTGGAATTCATATGAACACTTCCGTTGGCCCGAAGGGGCGTGGTGGCCACCCATGTGTTGGTGCCACGGACCTCCCGTTCCACCGCCTTGTTGTATGCACGAGCGCACCTGGCCCTCGCATCCCTCGCTTCCACAAACACACATGCGAAGTAGTAAGGTACACACGGGCAAATTATTCAATGTCAACCTTCAAACTTTCTGATACTGCATGGATTCTTTACGATCATTTTTCACGATCACCTTTGATTGTTGTATTTTCCTCTTATTTCTTTTATTTGAAAGTTGTATTTTATCTTTAAATAACTTTTTTTTAACGGAACCTTTGCATATCACTGTGTATATGTCTTTTTTTTAGAACGATGCAGAAGATCGTGTACGTCGCCTGGAAGCAGACAAGGAGAGCTTACAGCTCCAGGTGCAAGTGTTATCAGAACAAATTGCTGCGCAGAGCGAAAAGATGGCTGATTTAGAACGCGCTTTGCATGAGACCAGACAGAAGCTTGACGATGCAGACCAAAGACTACAGAAGGTAACTTTATTATACTTACACTTGCTTTTTAAATAGACCTGTCACTCGGCCAGTCGATTCAAAGTGCCACGTTAAAACTGCTATCAAAAGTTGGTTTCACAGTATTTTCTACGAACAGGTAGAAGAATTACTTAATATACACTAGCCCAAGATTTGTTATATTTCTAACACAAACACACACACTCATATTTATTTTCGTTTTTAATGCTCTTTTCCTTTGTTTGTATTATTTTTAAATCAATATGCGCAATCAACTATTTTCTATTATAATTCGAATTGTATTTTAGGCCCTGAGGGTCCTACATATTACAGGTAAAGCCTAGTTTGAGACCTTACGTAAACCTAAAAATGTTAAATAATTGTTTCTTGTTGTTAAGTAATTGCATTTGTATTTAATCAAGTCAATCAAGTCTGTCAAGAAAATATTTTCCGTTATAAAGTTATTTAGTACAATTCAACTACTAGATAAATAGAGTTAATACTCTCCTTAATAGCTAGAAATGCCTTTAGCATTCCATACGGCCTAGATCCCGCCGGGACGTACCTATTGAATAATCATGATCGGTGTGTGCCGAGCTATTCCTTGCGCGAGCCTCTCTCAACGTTGCCCGACGTATTTAAAAGAGAAGTCGACGTAAAGTGATAGGGCAAATAAATAAATAAACTCGGTAAAAACTGAAGGATGTTGTATCCATTACATTGGGAAATGTTACATTTTATATCAAGGTGTTTGTTTTTAAACAACTAAGTTGGCTAAGAAGCTACGTTCTTCCGGTGGTAAGCCGTTATCATAGCTATGAACACTTGTATCACTAGAGCTTTGTCGACCTTGTATATCTCTTCCCGAAAGAACACTATATAAATAGTGATAAATAGACACTAATAGGATACACAGAAAATACAACTAATATTGTAAAAACGAAGGAGCTAGATACAATAAGAACCCCGATATGTGTTAGGGGAAAATAGGGAATGAAAAAAATGAACTCTGGAAACCCTACTCACCGCAGGAACACAACACAAGGTTATTTGGCTGATCTTCTGTGGGGTGGAGGTATTTTTACCTCTCGGGCTGCTCCGAAGTAGAGAGAAATTTCCAAAGATATTTCTCTGTTTCCTACCTCTTTTTATGTACTTCTAATATCATATTTTATTTACAATGTCGCCCATTAGCAAGTGACCGCCCGAATTATTCTGAATATTTACGAAATATTTTCGACAAAAATCCTCAAAAGGTGTGGTCTATCTTTAATATCTTTCAAGTTATTACATTTTTAATTTTTTGAGTAGCCTTAGAGACCTAACTCTACATTTTTGGCCATATCTCCGATCTTATTGACTCAATTTCGATTCTGTTTGCTATTTCTAATAACTTTATTAGTCATTTAATCGGAAAAACTTACGTTTTGAATCAAAATTTGTGTACTAATAAAAAGAGTCGGAGTTGAATATCTTTTATTCCAAAAAAAATCGTTAGTTATTTTAAAAATACACGTGAAAATCCATAAAATCTCCCCATATGAGGGATTTTTTATTCATGCTTCATAATCTACTGCATAACAACGACAAATTCTCAAAACATCGTTGATACCTAATTGTAACTAAATCCGAGCAATAACTCTAAAACTCTAATAGTAAAATACTTCTAAAAAGGGAAAAGTCAATTAATAAACCTTGTTCTTAGCCATGAGTAATGATGCGGATGATAATGTCATTAAAAACCAATAGTAAATAAAGTTAGGGTTGATTTTATCAAAACATAACAACTTTAGATAAAAAAAAATAAGAATTTTAATTTAAAAAAATTTCGAAATGGCCCCCACTCTTCTGTAAGCAAGCAAAAGCTCTCATAGCAACACTTTTTATAGTACGGCATAATTCTGCAGGATTTTCTCTCATTTCAGCTGCAGCAGCGAAAATTCTAGCAGTTAATTGCTCCCGGTTTTCAATAGGTACGGCGTACACTGTCTGCTTCATGTATCGCCAAAAATAAAAATCTAAGGCCGTAAGGTCGGGAGATCTTGGCGGCCAAGCAACGGGATCTCCTCGACCAGTCCATCGCGGGTACTTTTGATTTAAATAATCACGTACTGATCTCGCAAAGTGTGCTAGAGCTCCATCTAATTGCAGCTGCCTTCTTGTAGCCAGCGGCACTTCATCCAAAAGCAAGGGCAATGTATTTCCTAAAAAAAACTAAATAGGCGTGTTGATCTAGTCTGTTCGGTAATACAAAAGGTCCAATGAGTTTATCGTCAATCATTCCAGCCCAAACATTGACAGGAAATGGAGACTGGAAAGTTGTTTCTCTGACGACATGTGGGTTTTCAGCGGCCCAGACATGGAGACTACGATGTGTTCTAATTGCTGTGTTTTTTTAGACATAGGTTGTTGCAATGCTCTGTGAATTTGTGGTTGTTATGCAGTAGATTATTAAGCATGAATAAAAAAGCCCTCATATGGGGAGATTTTATGGATTTACACGTTTATTTTTAAAATAACTTACGATTTTTTTTGGAATAAAAGATATTCGACTCCGATTTTTTTTATTACTACACAAATTTTGATTCAAAACGTAAGTTTTTCCGATTAAATGACTCATAAAGTTATTAGAAATAACAAACAGAATCGAAATTGCGACAATAAGATCGGAGATATGGCCAAAAATGTAGAGTTAGGTCTCAAACGCTACTCAAAAAATTTAAAATGTAATAACTTGAAAGATATTAAAGATAGACCCCCCCTTTTGAGGATTATTATCGATAATATTTCGTAAATATTCAGAATAATTCGGGCGGTCACTTGCGCATGGGCGACATTGTATATTTCGCTTCTATCAATATAACAAATATTGACAATAATTTTGTGAGGTTGTGAAAATGTGAAGTAGTTCTCATCCTTGATATCATTTCCAAAATCTTAGTGGAACAAATTCACAGTGAAATATAATACGGTTTTTGTAAATATATTTGTAGTAAGCCTTTAAATAATGATACAAAGGAACAAAGTACTCGAAATGTACGTTGATCCTCCGGCCCACATTCGTAAACGCAATTATATTTTCTCCGAATATTGTCCTTGTCCTGGTTTCCATATACCTACAAGAAATCCCTACTACGCCTTCATTGTAATTTATGTTATGACAAACTCATTGCGGTATTGCCAACTCTATGCCTCTGTAAATGATTCGAGATTGCATCGTCAATCATCCGTTGATTATTCGTTATACAATTTTGATTTTATTTCGCGTATGTAGGGGTAATATTTATTTAAATCAATACAAATCATTGTAACATTATACATTATTTATTATTTGTTCAATATGTACGTTGTACATACTCGTAAAACACAATATCTCCAATTACAATTACAATTTAACAATTAATTTTCTGTTGTATTTACCAAGTAATTTTTATTGAAGATCTAAATGTTTTTAGTAATAAACTAAACAATTTTGCTATTAGTATAATTTTATGTATGTGATGATGATGATGATATATGTCTATGAAATATTATTTCTGTATGCTTGTGTGTGTCATTTCTTTTTTGTGCTTTATGGTTTTGAGTTATCTTATCCGTTGGAAGACGTATGACGTCAAAAAGCTCACAGACACTCATATCTGTTATAAAAAAAAAGTAAATTAAAAAGTGATCTACTGAACATGTGGTATACAATATATCTTCCGGCTTAATGTTTTATGACATATGGCGTGATAACTCTATTAGTTCAATAAATAATTCATAGAAGACTGTATAATCCAGCACATCATCAAACTTTGGTATTATCTGTAAACGATTTAAACAATATTAGGTCGAGCAGACTATGTAAACTTAATAATATTATAAAGAGGAAAGATTTGATTATTTGTTTGCATTGAATATGCTCTGAAACTAATGGACCGATTTGAAAAATTATTTCACCATTAGAATCCTACATTACCCCTGGTGAACATAGGCGATAGAATAAAGAGTTAAGGATCCGTATGAAAATTTATAATTTTTGATTTTTTTGTTAAATACCCGTGCGAAGCCGGGGCGGTCCGCTAGTAATCAATATACTTTTATTTTATACTAGCGGTGCCCCGCGACGCTGCACACGTTTGTTACGCAGTAATTATTTTTATCCAGTAATTTTGTTTTTGTTATTGTGTTGAGTTTGTTATTGTGCGCAAGTGAAGTGGATTGGAAATAATAACATGGATCATGAATTCTGTGATGATTCTTGTTAGGATCCTGAAATCGTCATAAGACTGGAAACTATATTCACTTGACAATGACAGTGATGGTCTTCAATAAAGAGGACTGGTTACCAAGTTAGGAAAGAGAAGAAGAAAGACAGAAGATTAATACAGATATTAGGCTAAAAAGAATAATCAACATTTATAAACCCATCGAATCATACGTTTGTCATTATGTTACTCTTAAAAGAGTTATCCAAGCCCCAGGAATGGTCAAGAAAAATAAACAGACTGTTTGAAATGTTCTAATTTCGTAGTCCATTTACTGGTGTAATGCGTAGCGTCCGCGCGTACATTCAACTACCTAACTACCTACGTACCTACATGTGCTTATGCCAGATGTGATTTTTATTAAACGCCAGATATAGGATTAAGACAGACCCACCATGAAAAATATATTCAACATGTTTTAGGAAATTCAATTTGTTTAGATTCGTTTCGCGAGTTTGTTTTTACGATTAAAATACTCCTATTTATTTACGTGGGCAGAGAGGAATGTTGTGAATTAAGATAGATATGATTCAGTCTTTTGTTAATTCTTTGCAGCTTGAGCTTTTGTTTATGTTCTTAAGTTTTGTAATCTCGGAGCAATCAGATTTAGCGTTAGTTTATTAACATTATCCATACATACCATATATTAGCACTCGAGATTAGACCCTAACAAGCGCTCATAGTTATCTTCTCCGTTATCTATGCCCAAGTCTTGGGACGATGAACGGTTCGATATTGCCAAATTATATTTAAATTGAAGATATCCTTTTCTATACTTCTCTACGATTACTATAAAGAGGTAAAGTTTGTATGTTTGTAGGGGGTATGCTATGTTCTCCCCGAGTGACATAGGGTTTATTTTATTCTTAGGAAATTGTATATTGTAATTAACGCGAAGTCGCGGGCGGCTGCTAGTTACGTGTACTTTGATCAGATAGTATACTTTAAGCTATGATGGCTCTGCGTGTACGACTTTGCGTCGATTGACGTGAGTTCGAATCCCTGTAATGAGCCTGAGCTTTCGGTTAAGGAAAACATCGTGAAGAAACCATAGCATGGTGGTAGGGCATTTTCTAATGCCCGCCTGGCTAGCTACCACCCTAAAGTTGAAAATCTGTCGCCAAGCACCAATAGGTATGTTCCGGCAGCTGCACTTGAGAACCAGTTTTCCACTAGGTTTAGTGTGTTTGTCATCTTGGGCCACATCGTCACTTAACATCAGGTGAGATTGTAGTCACTACGCCAAACCTATAACGATAAAAAATTTTTAGCACAGAGTCGACTTAAATTTATATAACTATCGCTTTATAACTAAATAGATAACTTTGAAATCGAAATAACATTCAGTTACGGTGTCAATCTTTAATTATTATTGAAACACAATATTACGTTTATTACAGGGTCGGTAAACTTTTATAGCACATTTATTGCTCAACTGCAAATTAGTATCAATTGCTCTATATGACAATAAATTTATTAATTTCCACCACTACATCTTTACAGGTATTATAAAAAAATCTATTCTTTTCAGGAAATGATGCAGAGATCATCACTGGAAACTCAGAAGCTGGAACTGTTGTCCAAGTTAAGCGAAGTAAGACTACGTGCAGCTGAACGTGGTCTGTTGGAACGATCGCCACCACCTGAAGCAAGCGTTGGCATCCTCACAACAAGGCCTGCACCGCCTAGGGTGAGTTATTATAGGGTAGTCTATTATATTCGCTAACCAAACGTATCTATTGGAAGGAAATATATAAACCTCTCTCGCTCTATCATTTTTTAAATATTTATTCATTATTCCTCTGCGGTTTACTGTATATTTTTACGTTTTGGATTTTCATTGTTTTCTCAATTGTATCCGCATTGTGCATCTCCTTATATGATATCTTTGTGTCATTTTTACGCTTTACTCTTCTAACAAACATTATCTTAGTCATATTTGGAAACGATTACATTTTTACAATGTTCCTCTTACTTTCGTTATCCGACACGACCGCCCTCCTCTGCGGCAACTCAAGCTTAGGTCCGATCCATCGGTATGGAGCCCTTGAGCCAAGCAACCGCTAGCGCGATACAGTGACTCTACATTCACTAGTTTTCACAGCCACACATGACACTGCATTATACACACATGCATAATACATAGGTTCTGTAAGGGACCTTTTTTTTTTTCTTTTTAGCCTAGATAGTTAGACAAAACTTTTCAGATCACTAAAGACCTCATTTCAGATTTCAGACCCCTCCTCCCAGGTGGAATTAACATGTATACATAATATGTATAGATAGTTTAGATCGAATGATAGGGAATTAGTCAGATCGCGACTTAATTGCATACGCGCAACAGTGCGAGCCGAGGTTCGGCCACTTTGGCACCCTCGGATGTTGTTGCAAAGCTTTCGTGGCTGAGTGCCTTAAGCGCTCGCCCCCAAGCCCGGTAAAACTCTAAAAGCCGTAAAGGTTCTAAGGCCCCTAAGGCTAAAGGTAAAGTCAGTTCGAAAAAAAAAACTTACTTTCATACTTTTTTTATATGCCCGAGCTTCGAAAGCAAACAACAAACCATCAAACGCGTGTACTATTATGCGTTTATACTATGCAGTCACTGAGCGGAATGCACATTTGACAGTTCATTACCTAATGTTCGATATAACTTTGAAGCAGCGAACACAATTAAGACGGAAATATTTTAACTATACAATGATACTAACTAAAATACAATAGATTTTAATTACTTGCATTATTGCTGGAATTGTACAATTTTTCTGTATTATTGCTATATTCGCTTTGTAAACATACAGCCCAGATATACAAAATTATTCATTAACCCTCAACGTTCACCACTGCCGTTTATTACATTAATATATTTAATTGGTTTGAACAGACTAGAAGTTGAATTGTATAATAAAATGTTATACACTGATGAGGTGGATAGTCTGTTCAAATCAATAGCTTTTTATTATTAAATGTATAATAAATATTTATTACTTATACTACGCTTATGCTTAATATCAATACAGTTATGATAAAAAAAAATATATGATGCATCTAATTCTATAATGATCTATAGAAAAGTTTGTTATATTGTAGACGCCGCCAGCGAACTACGGGCGTCAGATCGAGCGCAACACGCACATGTACTCGTCGCTGCCGCGGTCCTCGATAGTGACGTCAGAGGCGCGCGTCGCCTTCGGTAACAAACAGAACAACATGGTGGTGGCGCGCGGCCGCGGACACTCGGTGCCCAACCTAGGTCTCTGGGGGGACTCGCAACAACGCTTCGCAACCAAATGCGCATGAGCAAACCAAGCCACAACCCCCCTCTCAACTACTTTCACACACGTGTTACTTGTTACCTTCAGGAATCATCGTATTTCCCTTCATCAGCATAAACACATATCGGTTCAGTTTTCAATAATTGTATTATTGTGCAGTAATTAACCATTTTTCTCTACTTGGGGTAGCCCGACTGCTGAAATACCTCCACTAAAATCACACCCTAATAACCTTGGTGACTTCCCTTGGAAAAGAGGGATTAAAGAGAAGTAAGACACAGAGAAATGTCTTTGAGAAATTTCTCTCTACTCGGGGCAGTGTCACCGGTGAATTTTTTGAACCATACATATATTAACCTGGATCTATCTTTGTTTGTTTATCCTGTATGCATTGTTAAACCATTCATCCGATTGTGATTAATTTTTTGAGAGTTGTTGAACGTGCACCCTTGATGGTTTCTGAATTAGTACAAACAATTTACAATAGATGACTCGTGAGTCGTTTCATTTAAAAGCTAGCAGGTATTAAATTGTGTAGGATGTCTTAAGAAGGTATACTATACATACGTGTGAAAGTGGATATATTTATTATCTTTATTATGTATATCCAGACGTAGCTTGAAAATAAATATTGGCATGTGTTGCGAATTTCCTATAGTAATGTTTACTTTGTTTACCGCAAGATACAGTCGCGGCCGACACGCTTCAGCTGTAGCTATATATTATGTTCTAAGTTCATTTACTTTCACACTTTATTTTGCATGATTTTCCCTTTTAAGTGTTTGAATAATTAACCAAAATGTAAATATTTATCTCTCGAATTGTATCGGTTTTTGTCCTTTCTTGGCTACTAGATGGTATTCTAGAATACTATTCACCGTGATGTGATTGTTATTTATATTCAATCAAATACGTAACGAATTCTGCTTGCTTTTTTTCAATTTTTTTATTATTCAAACACATTTGCATTTTTGAGCTGATCACTCTAAAAGCCATTTTGAAATGGAGAATCCGTAAAATGATGGTGGGGCGTTTTATAACAAGCCTGGCTAGACTAACGCAGACCACTCGTAACTTGAAAACTGTCGCCAAACTACATAGGCAGTTACGAAGTTGCTAATATGGGTATAAAGATGATTGGTTTTAATAGTGTTCATATAAAAATGAACAGCGGAGAAGGATGAGACGATTCCTCGTGGCAGCCCTTCGCCGTCACTGAGGGAGGTGCGATCCCGGCTGGGCAGTGCGGGGGCGGGGGGCGGCGGCGCGGGGGCGGGGGGCGTCAGGCTCGAAGGCGACGAGTTCGCGCGCTCGTCCCTACGAGCCCCACCCCGCCAGCGACCACAACATATGCCTTGGTATTTATTACTACACAAATTAAAATTTTTTTTTTTAGTATTACAGATCGTCATTTAGGCTATATACAAAAACTAGCGGTGTGGCTAGGCATGTAATGCAGTAATTTTATTTTTCTTTATATTATTAACATTACTGCTCATACATGTGTTTCATTATATTTAGGTGCAAAATTTCAAATCGAAACAATGTTTTTTCACCCACATCATACAAACTTTCAACCCTTATTTTACACCCTTAGAGGTTGAATTTCCCAAAATCCGAAATCCAAAGCAGTAATTATGGTAAATTTCAAGTCAATCTGACTTATACATAGGTTAGGAGATTTCGTGATGAGTGATATTTTGTTTTTATATACAGGGTATTAGGAGACCGTTTCCGAAAACGAAGACATACGATAGCACTAATGACACCTTTGATGATGGCACGGAAAAAAAATCATATTTTTAAAACGTTTTATTAGCATTATTTACGCTCCATCATGTTAGTACAGCTAAATGAAACGATAGTTTTATAAAAAAACACATTGCAAAAAAAATAACCAGCAATGAAACACAAATTCTTAAACAGCTGATGCTCGGAGCAACGAACACGCCCGGGCACGGCTAGTTTATAATGTTAGAGGAATCTAATTTATTCGTAGGTAAGCGGGCGGAGAACAGCTAGTATAAAATTGAGTAAACAATTGTTGTTAGTTACCATTACGTTTATTTGTAGGCAAACAACGGACATACGACAGTGGGACTGTGACACGACGTGCGGTTGGCTCGAGAGCTTGGGGTTGGAAGTGTACGCGGCCGCCGCGAGGGCGTGGCTGGGCGCGGCGCCCGACGCCAGGGGAGTGGTCGCGGCCGCCTCGCACCACGCCATCGAGAAGGAGCTCGCCATTAAACATCCCATGCATAAAAAGAAAATCATACTCGCTATCACCGACCTACTCGTGAGTACTTCGAAACTGTCCATTATAATTTATGTCCTGCATACCTATTTCACTTTGCTCATTATTCTTTCTAATTATTATTGATAGATAGTATAATAAATAAACAGAACGTCATAACGAATATTTACTTAGTGTATTCTAAATTCTTATGCCAGCGATTTTTTGAGAATACTCACTTTTACTCATTTTAACCTTGTTACTAATTCCATTGGTTGACAATAAAAAAAAGGAGTTGTGGTTGCCCATGAAAATAGTACATTTTTTCTGCTTATCTAGTTAGCTATCTGCCTCAAGTTGACAAATTGTCACTTAGAATGAGTCAGTTTGTTGTACAAATGAGAAATTTCTAGTATTAGAGTAACATCCATAGATCGTTTTGGTTAGATCAGAATGGTTTCAAGATGTCATAGCTCTATGGCCACATGTCGACCGATACAACATTGTAAGAACGTTCCGTTGTGTTGTTCGATGCAAAATGAATTATTTTTGGAAAGATTTCAACTAAAATATTAAATAACTTTATATTTATTTGTGTTAAAGTGTCCAACTTTCAGCTTTCGTGTTATTAATTTCATACATTATTAAGTTCATCATAATGAACATTGAAACGTGGTTCTTGGTTTATGACGTTTGTAATAAGCACAATAAGTAGGGAAGTATTGTTTGTGGGTGCGAGGGTGGACACGGCGACGCTATGCTGACGGCGGCGGGCCGGTTGGACACGGCGTGGGCGCTGCGCTGGCTGGAGGACGTGGGCGTGTGCGGCGCGCGTGCGCCGGCAGCCGACGCCGCGCTCGACGGCCGGCTGCTGCACCGGCTCGCGCACGCGGACCTGCACGCGCACCTCCGCGTCTCGCACGCACTACACGCGCTCGCTATCAAGAGAGGTACCTCATTCACTCATCTCACTATATCCTCATACAGACGGACGGCACGCGTCCTCGTAGCCAACTCCATGCTATGAACTATATGTGTGTTGGTTGTTGCTGATGCGGATTTCAGGCTTCTTTTACATATTTTAATTTCAAGTACATAAATAAATGAAAATAGATTTAATTTTAACATGCTTATTTAATTATATTTTGAGAACAAAAGTAAAACAGTTTTTAGTTTTACTTTTTAGAATTTTGAGTGTAGAGTTTTATTTATTATTTATTTATTTTCATTATTCGCGCTTTCGAATAAACCGTACCCAGAAGGGGTGTACCGATTTCTTGTCATTTCTAAAAGAGGTAGTAGTATGTCCCTTTCGCGAGTAAGTTTTGTTACATATTTATATTCGGACTTCAGATTATTTTAGTCTAATATGAAATAAGTCCAGATACTGCTTTTTGTTGGTGGCGACATTTTTATTCACTTTTTCACTAACATTTAACATCGAAATATGAACCACACAAACAACTTGGATATACACTGTAATTGATTCACAATGAAAATCACATGGATAATTTAAACGAATCTAACAAAACCTGTAGAATCTCGTCTCCATTGTGTGCCTTGCTATTGGCCAATGAGAGATCACGTGCGAGGCGCGGGGCTCTCTGGCTCCATCCACTTTCTTTACGTCTCATTACTTGCTCACAAGCACTTTTAAATCCGCATCCATAAAAATTCCGCATCGATTGATCTGGATGCAGATGTCTGAATTAATACGAATGTTCCGCATGACCCGTAAAGCCCAAGTCTGCTATTTCACATTTATCGACACTCTACTGATACGCTTTACAGGTATTCAAGTGTTGCGCGACAACATGTTCAACCCGGAGACGATGATCCGTCGCGGTGTCGAGACCGAGCCCGAGGGGCCCGAGGCGGGCGAGGCCGGGGGCGGGTCCGGGGGCGGGGGCGGTGAGGGCGGGGGCGAGCCCGAGCGCGTGGAGACAGTCGCCCCGGCGGAGCTGGCGCGCTGGTCCTCGCACCGAGTGATGCAGTGGCTCAAGGAGATCGACCTGGCGGAGTACGCGCCCAACCTACGCGGGGCCGGTAATCTATATTATTTGAACGTCTGTCTAACAGAGGCTCTTTGATATTTTTCGTAAATTTCGTCTGTTTTATTTTGTAACTTTATATAGGTCATTGTCTTATTGTTTATTAAAGACATTGCAAAATATGCTTACTTCAAAGCTAATTTGCTAGTAACTAATACTTAAGCAACCTAAAGTGTCACATTAAAAGGCAAAATCGATAAAATATTCTCACTACATGTAGAAATGTTTTCTTTTCTGTGTATTTTTTCTTATCGTTATAATTTAAAAAAAATACACTATATTCATTTCAAACCTACTCTGTAATATTTAATATGATACTTAGTATAATAAAGCTGAAGAGTTGTTTGTTTGTGTAAACGCGTTAATCTCTAGAACTACAAGTCGAATTCGATTTTTTTTTATATGATAGCCAGATTCATTAGGAATAGTATAGACTATATAACTTCACGCTACGGCCCAAAGTAGCGGATCAGTAACTATGAACGTGAATCTGGCAAGTACGGGAAGTGGAGCAACGATACGGCTACACGGGCGTGCGTTAGCGGCGGCGCCGCGAGACACATCTAGTCTAATCTGGATAAGCGAGAGTTCAAGGGAGCACAATCTCATTCTCGCTTATAGAGGTATAGATAAGTAGCAGTCTCACTTACGTCATGAGGGAAAAACGACTCTCTCTTACAAAGGTTTCTGTTTCTCGCTAATAGAGGTTTTGGGAGCTTAAAATGACGGGTCCTGGCTATTACTCTCGCTTATAGAGTTTTCTCACTTATCCAGTTCTCACTTATCCAGTTCTCACTTACCCAGGTTTGACTGTAGGGGAGATAGGGGAGGGATGGGCACTTTTTCACATAATTAATTATTAAAATTCAAATTAGCAATATAATCAACATTTATTGGTAAGGTAAATTGCACCATACATTTGGCTAAATGTTTTATAAAGAACAGTCTACAAATTATAATCAGTCTGAAAGTAATAACAAAATTTCAGAAACATGTCAATTGTGCCTAAAGCTCCCCACGGTAGGGAGGCTCAGGCACCCCCTGTGGGAGGTTTAGGCATGGCATAAAAATACTAAATTTTCATAAATCAAACTAAACATTAAAAAAATACTGATACCGGTCGAAGATTGTTCTTAGATTTTCAAAAAAATCCCTAACATTTGTTTTATTGAAACTTGTTGCGCGTGATAAGCTTGTAGCTTCTGGTGTTCTTGTTGACAATTGAGTTTGCCTATTGAGAAATCCTCTCATCCAGTCTTTAGATGCAACTTTATTATGGATCCAATTATCTGGCACGTTAGTATTTTTATTGCTAAAGCATAGTCATATGCCAATTTTCGAGCTTGCAGCTGTGTCAATCCATAATGAAGTTTAGAAGAATCCGTCATGTACTTCGCAAATTATTCTTCTTCTTCTGAGGTGAAAATTTGTGAAGATACAAATTTCAATGAAGAATCCTTAACATAGCCTTGTTTTAGATATCGTTGCAAGTTTGATCTAGGAATTTGAAATTTGTCAGCAGTTGTTTTTATCTTTCCACCTTTTGACACTTCTTCTATAGCACGTAAAATTATATCTTACGGAATTTCTTGTCGTATATCTTTATTTTTAAACTTAAACGGCATCTTTCTCTAATAAAAATAATTTAAACATTTTAATGAAATTAGTAAAATATAGATAAACTGTATTATTTGACACATTAAATATAGGTGGGAGCATTGGGCATGCCCAAACCTCCTTCAAAACAAGTGACCATTGCTCCCTCTGCATATTAATACAACATAAAGTTCCCCTAAAATTTTTGGTAAGAAATTTTAGCGTGACTTACAGACTAATTTATACGTTAGCAAATATACATTGGAAAAAATACATTAAAAGAAACATACCTTTTGCTTATTCTTCGTTTATTTACTTTGAAAGCACAACAAAATATTTACATTGACAGACGTCTAACCTAAAAATGCGTCTGTGTTTGACAACTGAACGAAATCACAGATAATCAATAGATTAACAGTGTTGCCAGAGGATGTACTATACAACCAAAATAGCGAAATAAAAAAAGATATATTTTAATTTGGAATAACAGGGGGTGCCCATGTCTCCCGACTGCCCAACCCTCCCCTATCTCCCCTATATATATCATCCTTCAGTTACGCTCAAACGACTAGATGAGTCTAATAAAATCAGATGTAAAAATCAATTACATCTAGGATTAAGACAACATAACTTGTATATCGGTATAGAGTAAAAATAGGGCCTGCGGAGAGGGCGGACCAGCTGGTAATGATATAATTTGAAAGTATATTTCGATAATGAATGGGGTAATTAAATCGTACAGGCGTGCACGGCGGGCTGATGCTGTTAGAGCCCCGGTTCACGGCCGAGCTGTTAGCTGCCTTGCTGAACATTCCTGCTAACAAGACCTTACTGCGGCGGCATCTCACGCAGAGGTGACTCTGTCATATGCTAACATAAACACATTTCACACTTACACAAAAATAACGAATTGTTAGTTATATGTCCAAGATCCGGGACGACAAAACTGAATGAACCCTTTGGCACTGTCTAATTGTTTTTATTAACTGAAAACCACGAAACTCATATGCTAACATAAACACATTTCACACTTACACAAAAATAACGAATTGTTAGTTATATGTCCAAGATCCGGGACGACAAAACTGAATGAACCCTTTGGCACTGTCTAATTGTTTTTATTAACTGAAAACCACGAAACTCATATGCTAACATAAACACATTTCACACTTACACAAAAATAACGAATTGTTAGTTATATGTCCAAGATCCGGGACGACAAAACTGAATGAACCCTTTGGCACTGTCTAATTGTTTTTATTAACTGAAAACCACGAAACTCATATGCTAACATAAACACATTTCACACTTACACAAAAATAATAAATTGTTAGTTATATGTCCAAGATCCGGGACGACAAAACTGAATGAACCCTTTGGCACTGTCTAATTGTTTTTATTAACTGAAAACCACGAAACTCATATGCTAACATAAACACATTTCACACTTACACAAAAATAATAAATTGTTAGTTATATGTCCAAGATCCGGGACGACAAAACTGAATGAACCCTTTGGCACTGTCTAATTGTTTTTATTAACTGAAAACCACGAAACTCATATGCTAACATAAACACATTTCACACTTACACAAAAATAATAAATTGTTAGTTATATGTCCAAGATCCGGGACGACAAAACTGAATGAACCCTTTGGCACTGTCTAATTGTTTTTATTAACTGAAAACCACGAAACTCATATGCTAACATAAACACATTTCACACTTACACAAAAATAACGAATTGTTAGTTATATGTCCAAGGTCCGGGACGACAAAACTGAATGAACCCTTTGGCACTGATCTAATTGTTTTTATTAACTGAAAATCACGAAACCCATACTGCCTCTTAAAATGGCTTAGGCCTAGGAAGCCTCGAACTCCATACTGCCCTTGAAAATGATCTAGTCCTGAGAGGTCTTGAATTCCATACTGACTCTTAAAATTGTCTAGTCCTGGCAATTTACGACATACTGCACCTCTGAAAATGGTTTGGTCTTAAGGGTCTCTAAATATCTCATGCAGACTTTTGGAGATTTAGAATGCCTGAGGCTTATGGCAGGGTGCGACCCTTAGTCCGTCACTGCATAGAAAGGTCCTCGGTTCACAGGTTAACAAGTGCTGTAGCGCTGATATTTCCAATTCAGGATTTATGGTAAAGTGTTGTTAATAATTTTATAGATTCAACGATTTACTTGGGCGAGATGTGATTCAGCAGAAACGAAATGCAGAACAAACACTCGGGTATCAACCTCTCACGGCGACTACTAAGTATAAGGTGTTTCTTCTATAATATTACTTAAACTCGCTTAACGTTATACAACTTTTTTTCAATGTTTTTATTTAGTTTAATACGTATTTATTGTTCTTGTATGTCACCTAATGTTAAGTGATCATGGGGTCTAATATGATAAATACGCTAAGGTCATAGCGACTGGTACTAAAGTACTGCAGCCGGAAAACATCTATAAGAGCTTGGTGATAGATTTCGAAGTTACTGTGTGAGGCTAGCAAGGCACGCATTAGATGCTATGTTTCATCACAATGTTTTCTTGTATTTGAAGCTCAGCTTCATTGTAGGATTCGAACCCACGTACGTATCGCACGCTACTACTAATCACCAACCCTTCTATAAACATCAGCCTTAGTGTATAAACTCTTAATGAATGATCACGTATTTTATGCTCAGATAAAAAAGGATGTACTCATTTCAATTTTTATTATTTTTGCAACGAGTGTGGTAAATATTGCCGATATCCATCATTTCTTAATGGAGTGTTCCAGGAATCATAGTATGTGTGTATCACAGCATTCTGGCAGAACCGACATCGGAAGCTTCCAGAACGTTGTGTAGTTCTTTTAAGTTCTCTTTTTGATTAATTAAGTCTTCTCATGATATTTTTCTAGTCTTATTTATATGTTTATTTTAATTTATAGCCCTTGTTGATTAGTAGTAGGTAAAAGTCCCTAAATTAAATTAAGATCATAAAAAGGTGATCTTATTGAATGCTCCACACAGGGATTGATTAATCTATATATATACATATTGCGGTATAAGTCTGCGGAGGGGGTTTGCAGAGCGCGATGTTTATCATGATATCATACGATTAGTTCGTGTTGTCGTTAATTACTCGACCAAATACGCGCAAACAAGCCAGCATCGTGCTTAACACTCGTGATGGGTTTCTCTAGGGTGTGCTACTTTATTAGTAAAATATCGATGTGGTCATCAGCAAACAAACATTGATGCCCAATAAAATTTTGAAAATGAAATATCGATGTTTTGTTGCTACAGCGTGACCGATCTTTTTGTGGGGGCGACCTCTAACTTTGGTTGTCGGCATCAGGTAGACGATCCTTTTTTTTTTTTAAGAAAACTAACGTTTTCTTTTATATTTTGTTAACGTACGGGATCTTACTCCATTTATAACAGACAAATGTGGAAACATTGACTTTCAATGATTCTGTTCATGATGTCGATGTTTTAGGAAAACCTAAATCGATTTCGAAACATCGATCATCTAGTTTTCTTTCGATAATTTGACAGGTACCAAAGAAGAACCAATTCCTGCTGAAACGCAAAAAAAGTAGAGACGAGTTGGACCTCGGCGACCTCGTGTGCCCCTTGAACGACGACTGCTCAGGTGACATACCCACGTCGCCAGTAAGTCGCCTCTACTAACCAAACTAATCTATATCACTCTGTACACATTATACATTCTGCTTTATAAACCACAACAACAATATATATTATCCGTCGCAAAATACGTACCATTGGAAATACGACTCTACTAGTTATTTTTTGCGAATGTTGACTGGTTATATCGATTGCTTAACGCGTTTGTCGAACGAACATCTTTGATTTGTGCACAAAAACCGACACCGACGCCGATCACTGGCAAACGATCGTGTTTGAACGAGTCGGCTTAATATGTTAAATATTATAAACTTGAAACACGTCATTCAATGCTTCAATTTCATCAAGTAAGTAAAAAGATGAAAATATTTATCACACATCATATTCTAAAAAATCACTTCTCTTCATTTGCACTTTTTCATTGTTAAAAATATTCACAAACTACTATCAGTTATGATTTAACAATCTAACCTAGAACAGGTTTTTTTTAATCATCAGGTGTGGGAAACTAATCAATAGTAATAATGTGCTTTGTTACTTCGTAACTGAGGAATATAAAAAGATATTGTGTAAAACTAATTAAAATATAACATAACATAAACATGCAACCTAGAGTGTATTAATTATTAGTAATATAGAGATTATACTTTTAGCGGAGTGGTGGGAGGCACTGTTTGTCCGACTGGATTTTCAGACAACACATTAAAACAAAACGTCACCTGTACTTATTTTGGCGAGCTACGTTGCTCTTGCATTCATATTACTAAGACCGTATAAAAAAAAACCTTTTCATTATATATGGCAGGCGTCGAAATGTGTAAATTAGTTTTAGTAGTTTGGTGTGACTATATAAAATGTATAAATTGATCCGCGCCGGACGACCCGTAACACTTGTAGAAACAACTCAATTAGACAAAAGTCACAAGACTTTAATTTGACGTGAGCAAGGTATATTTTGGAGGAGTCATTCTTTACTTATGTGTGGGAATCTTATATGGGTGACTTAATTTTTATGTGTTTTCTCTAAATATTTGTTGTAGTCCGTTTTTTAATCCCGCGGAGTAAACTGACAATCACTAATGTCAAACTTGAAAATAATGTTGCCACGTTCTTTTTTGTAGGGTTGTGCTACTGTATATTTTACGTTCCAGTTATTTTGAAACGTCTAATATGACGAACTACTTACAAAAAAAAAACTACAAAAATAAGAACGCTTCGGTTGAAACTCGACAGACCTTATTCGAGTTTCACCTTTGGAAGGTTCAATGTTTATCAGAAAAAATTCAACAATACGAATAATATCTCGTACGGTTTTACGATTAGTTTGGATTTGTGGGCATCACTATTTTAAAAATCCAATTAACTAGCAACACAAGAAATGTCATTTTACTCCGTGAGATTAAAAAACGCACTATATGTACTTTAATAGTATTTTCCCTAAATATGCCACAGATTTGAGAAAAAGGCAAATGGAGCCTGACAGAACACGGAAATGTCCCTAACAAGTTTAGAATTAGTATTCAATTGTGTCAATTTTGAAAGGAAACGTCATACAATGTCAGCAACACGTATGTTTTAATATTATATAAAAATATGTCGTCTTGTGTGAATTGCACAGTAAAAGTTCTTCCTGAAGACAAAAAAGGAAGATGAAAAATCGTTTCATATGTAACAAAGCTTATTTTGATATTATTTTCCGTGTTATTTGTTACTGATTACAATAATCCAACAGTATCGCTAGGTTACAATGAAATATTTTCCTGAAAGTTATAGTAGAATATATGCTATAGCGTTGGAAGGTCACTTAATTTACAACCTAGCTATCATGAAACTAAAGGTAGGGGTAATATTTTTCACGTAATATTTTGTTTGTTTGACAACGACCTACAAATACTGAAAGAGATAGCATTATGGTTCCAAAGTGAAAATTATAGAGAACCCTGGTCAATTTAGTGTATCAATCAAAAATCAAAAATCTAAGATAGTCGCCAAAAATTTCTTTAGTTGAAAATTTGTATGTAAAAGTTCTTGGGACTCTTCATGGAGTCCAATGATGGAGTAACGACTACACTATTAAAATAGTATACAAACTGTAAAACTTATGTTAACTAACCCTGGCAACATTATTCACACGGTAGTACGTGATGTTATCTGGTTGCCACGGACACACAGGTAAATGCATGTCCTACTGTTGTTGTTCTTAAGGCTCCATTTTCCTTTTTCTCAAATCTGTAAAATATGCTTATTTATTTTATTATCATATAAAACTTAGTTACAAGCCCCGCGGTGGCTTATAGTCCTTAGATATAATCAGATCACTTAGAAATTTGGCCTTAGAAGTAACCGAACCCACGATCGGTTGTTTTAATCGTGATCGCTAGATGAAGATCCATATTATTACGATACTAGCTGTGCCCGCGTCTTCGCTCGCGTAGACGTTTAACTTTTTTTTGAATGGAGATATCGTGATATATATTTGTTTTGATAAGGACCAAGTATCTAAGATTATAAAATCTATCTAGTATTTTTGCGTGATACGTTTGAACTTCAATAATTTCATTTATATAGATTAATTGTATGAAATTATAATTTGTTTATTTTCAGACGATGAAGGTAAAATTAGCGGCGGCAGCGGGCGTCGCGTCGGCTGTCTCTCCCCCGCGTGACGACGCGCGTGCGCACTAGTCTAGCGGGCGCTCTGTACCGATTGTATGCGCGTATTATTTGGACATCACCTGTGTATTTAACGACGCACGGCCACATAATAAAAAAAATCTAATCTTTCATACTCGTATCCGAACACTAATGCAATGAATTCGAAAAAAAAAAAAAACAATTGTCCCTGCGATAAACAAGAACATCACTATCATTTAATTACGTAACAAAAAAACGGTACTTTTTAACTGGTACAAAAATAACTTTTCGGTGCTAAATTAACTACCACGTGGTCTTGCTACTAATTATGAAGTTGGTGTTAGAAACGAAATAATGTTATTTATGGTCACGATTATCGATTGAGTCTAACTGCCAAAAAAATTTTTAATATCGATTAATATTAAGGATACCTGAAATATCATTTATATATTTGTATTTTAATGTCAAGTTACAATTGTTATAATTACAATTCTGCTACTATGATTAGTGTCTTAGTAATCAAGATGATAATGTGAAAAAGCTCATCAGAACAAAAAAAAAAAAAAAACAAAACAAACCATAGACATTCCAACGTGTTTTCATCGCCGTAAATAATTATTATCACAGATTTTGTATCGTTCGCTGTACTTAGAGCAATTTAATTATAAGTAACTTATTAGAATTCGACTGAAAGGTGACAATATTAATCTGGTCTCGTTTCTATTTGCTACAAAGGTTTATTCGTGTAGATAACGTAATTTATAACGATAATTAATAAATACATATTTATTTAGTCGATCTAGGCGATTGTGCTTTTCTTATAAAACTATCAAAGATAGTTTTTTATAATTTATGACAGCTATTATATAGAATACCCGATTCCTAAGGGATGTAAGCAAATTTTTAAAACCAAGAGTTAGTTCACATACAACGCAGGGTTGCCATCTACAGAAAACGGTTAAGGTTGTATTTATTATTTTTTGTCTGACGTGTCTTGTCCTGATGTGCTTGGATGTGTTGCGACGCCTTTTCACGATCTATATAGCTATATTATTTTTAAATTATATTTTTTTTTTGTTACAGCGGCATATCTTCCTTAATTGTTTATCAAATTAAATTGTTCAAATATAATTTTAAAACTTATATCCCTCGCTCTTGACGAAAAATGGACGAAAAAAAGACTATCCACCTAACATGTAGGAGGCGCCATCTATTAGTAATCTGTTTAACTAATATGAAAGCTGTTAATTAGTTTGCTTACATGCTATAATGTGCAAAATATTCGCACGGGTCAGCTAGTATTTTGAATTAATACAGTTGCGTCGCGTGTGCACACTTCTTAATTATGGCTCGGCACCATTCGTGCATTAGGCCAGTGTCAAGTATTTTACATTTTGTCAACAAAGCGAGGGAAACGTATAACGCGAATGAAAATAATTAAACCGTACCGGGAATTAAACTAAACCAAATCAGAATAATTTCATATCTAAAAACGTTTCAAGTGTTATGACCTATTCAGAATCCTAACAAGATGGCGGGTCCCTTGTTAGAACTTTCGAGGGAGTTTTTGATTTTATCAGATCAGAATTCATGTCCTATGTTATTATTTTCAATCCACTTCACTTGTATACAATAACCAGTTTTATTATGCAAAATGCCACCTATTTTACACAATACAGGGTCCGAAAACACAAATTTATGAATAAAAAACAAAAACCACTACATGACAGTCTGAGATCCTGCCAAAAACTTGTGTGCACACTTGTCTGATATGTTGTGATGCTATCGACCCCCGAGTCCCGCCCCCTTCTTCGATTTAAAACCGTTCCGAAGCAGACGGGGATCGGCTCTGGTGCGACAAAAGGCAACACATTGCGTCACACTAATGTAAAACTCGTCATCCAATATGTATGAAAATGACACTGGTGTGACGCATCACGACACGTCAGAAAAATATAAATAAATATGACTTAACATTTTATGCCGCTTAGGGGATATCAATTTTAAGACCGTCATGTCCGATTTCTGAACGTCTCAGTTAAACTCACTGATCATTTAACTTTCATTTCTATTTGTCCGGGTTTTATCAATTAAAACCTATTACGAACATTTAACGTTATCAAATCAACGGATACAGCAGCCTCTTTTTGTTTAAGCCTAGTCCCACTTTTTTTGAACCGGAAAATGACGCAAAATAGTTTCAAAATATACATTCGTCCATCAGACAACCAACAAATTTTTCATTAAATCATCTAAAATGTCATACACGTGTTTGGAACTAGGCCTTAACAAAAAAAAGTTTATTTACACTTACCCATAAGCATTTGTAACTACTTATTTTGAATCGGTGTAAGTTCGACTTTAAAAGCTTTGGTCGAAAAAAAAGTGGTGGCTCTTATCTATATAAATTACTGTAATTTAAGGGCATTACATAATATAGTTTATACGCACAATTTAATACTGTTGTTATAGACTGATCGCGATTGTTGTACCGCGCCGAGGTTAGGAAATTATATGCGGGGGAGGGGGGAGAATGGAAAACAAAGTTTACATGAGATCAATACTACACATGATAGTTCTTAAGATATTGTTTTCACTATTTTAATTGTTATGATATCTACTCGCACTTATTGAGTAAGATGTAAGGACATACGTGAGATAGGTGTATTTTAATTTATTTGAAAATTTTATTTGGGAAGGCCAGAAAAATAATTAAACTGTAGTAATTCAATATATCAATAACATTTTAGACGACCCGAATTTTCAGTAAGTACATGAATTTATTTACTTTATTTCATTACTCACAGTTTTTTTCAGAGTATCCCGTAGCCTCGGCTACGATTTTGCTGATATTTGCATCAGTTTCGTTTTCAAAGTTTTCTTAATCCGTTTTCCTTTTACGAAAGCATTTGGCCACATTATAAATGCCAGTTTTCATATTGCGAGATAAAGCACGACCCATCTTTGTATATTTTATCTCATGTGCGTTTGGCGTCCCGCCCCCGCCCCCGCGTCTCACCGCGCAGCTACGTAAGGCGCGGTATAGCACTCGCGGTCATACTATAGAGGAATTGTTCTGTTTTTAATGCTTTTTGAAACGTTTTACAAAAAAAAACTGTAATGTTTAGAATAATTCATAGTCCCGTTCCTACCGTATTGTGCCAATTGTTACGAGGTCCCTTTATATAATAACCCTGTCTTCCATAGCTTTATAATACGATTTAATAAAAGGTGCACGATTATAATTCGTAAGCCTCACGTATCATTAAAACGAAAAGTCTTTGTACAATAGTATATAATTATTAGAACATTTTTACGATAACTTATAAATCTTATAAACTGTAAAAGTTAATAAATATCGAATAAACACAATTTTATTGTTGATTATTATTATTATTCTTTGTTTTCGAATAACTGTTGTGATTTCGCGTAACTCGTGTCAGCACTTTTCAATACTTTTAGACCCTCTGAAAAAAATATGAAGTATTAGCACTTATTGAAAATTAATTTGCCCTGTATTTTAAATGTACGGGGCCGAATTTAAAAATTAGGAGAACCTGAGGCAACGATGAAAGGGAGGCCCTTAATATTTTAAAATACGAATTATGAAAATGCTTGAAATATTTTAAAAATATTTTTCTCTTCTAGCACAGAGTGAATTTACATTTTTTAAGTGTGCTTTAAATATTTTCAATGATTTCATTTACCTTTGCCTCGCCCTTTTCGACGTAATTCCGCTATCCGTTCGACTTCACTTTCCTCTTCTGCGTCTCTTTCTCTCTTAAGTGATTCTTCCAAAAATGTAAGCTCTAAAAATACACATATTGATATCACTTATGAACATTGACTGAGGAACATAATAATTTATTCAAATCGATGTGTTTAAGTCTAGCAATTGTTTTAGCTATTTCAGCTACTTTGGTCCTTGTGCGGATCTACTCGTTTTTTAAAAGATCAAGCAAAGAAACTTCAAGCATAGCCCTCTCCATTGTCCTTACAAGTGGCCTTGAACACCCTTATGAGGCCCATAGCGACCACGTTTCAGTACCATAAGTCGTCACTGGCAACACACTGGTCAAAGAGTTTCATCGTGAAACATTGAGACATGGCGTAGCTAGGATTTTAGCCAGGGGGAACTAATGTT
Organism: Saturnia pavonia; assembly: GCA_947532125.1. Lineage (NCBI taxonomy): Eukaryota > Metazoa > Arthropoda > Insecta > Lepidoptera > Saturniidae > Saturnia > Saturnia pavonia. Next base: position 13,551,441 of record OX383900.1, on the reverse strand, counting down.
AAATTATTATTTTTTACTGGCTTGTTAAAATTATTCGCCTTACCTTTCGGAAGCACCCCGACAGAGAGCCCACCAACGCCAGCTGAGGGCAGCTGGTGGGCTCAGCACCCTACTCCCCTGCCCGTACTACTATGCACTGGGGTATCTTGGACGAGATGATTTTATGAAGGTTAAACCTAACGCTGCCCACCCAAATCGGATTCGACGATTGACCAATTTTTTTTATCACATTGTCCCAGATCATATTTATTAATAACTTCAATTGTGGAGTCTCCGATCTTTACAGGAGTTGGTACTACATGGACTTTTGGTATGGTCATTAGGGGAGGCCTATGCTTAGCAGTGGACGTCTTTCGGCAGATGATGATGATGGGTTTTTAAAACGACTAATATATGTTTATTTTCAGTTCTGTAGAAAAACTTAGAAATTTCAGTACAAGAATAAAAATAACAGGTGCAAAACTATACATAGTTCTCAGTTCTAAAATTATATTTACTTGAGAGTCTGGGGTCCATGCCTATCCAAGCCCCCGAGAATAGTTCTAAAATTATATTTACTTGAGAGTCTGGGGTCCATGCCTATCCAAGCCCCCGAGAATAGTTCTAAAATTATATTTACTTGAGAGTCTAGGGTCCATGCCTATCCAAGCCCCCGAGAATAGTTCTAAAATTATATTTACTTGAGAGTCTAGGGTCCATGCCTATCCAAGCCCCCGAGAATAGTTCTAAAATTATATTTACTTGAGAGTCTGGGGTCCATGCCTATCCAAGCCCCCGAGAATAGTTCTAAAATTATATTTACTTGAGAGTCTAGGGTCCATGCCTATCCAAGCCACCGAGAATAGTTCTAAAATTATATTTACTTGAGAGTCTAGGGTCCATGCCTATCCAAGCCCCCGAGAATAGTTCTAAAATTATATTTACTTGAGAGTCTGGGGTCCATGCCTATCCAAGCCCCCGAGAATAGTTCTAAAATTATATTTACTTGAGAGTCTAGGGTCCATGCCTATCCAAGCCCCCGAGAATAGTTCTAAAATTATATTTACTTGAGAGTCTAGGGTCCATGCCTATCCAAGCCCCCGAGAATAGTTCTAAAATTATATTTACTTGAGAGTCTGGGGTCCATGCCTATCCAAGCCCCCGAGAATAGTTCTAAAATTATATTTACTTGAGAGTCTAGGGTCCATGCCTATCCAAGCCCCCGAGAATAGTTCTAAAATTATATTTACTTGAGAGTCTAGGGTCCATGCCTATCCAAGCCCCCGAGAATAGTTCTAAAATTATATTTACTTGAGAGTCTGGGGTCCATGCCTATCCAAGCCCCCGAGAATAGTTCTAAAATTATATTTACTTGAGAGTCTGGGGTCCATGCCTATCCAAGCCCCCGAGAATAGTTCTAAAATTATATTTACTTGAGAGTCTGGGGTCCATGCCTATCCAAGCCCCCGAGAATAGTTCTAAAATTATATTTACTTGAGAGTCTGGGGTCCATGCCTATCCAAGCCCCCGAGAATATGACTCCGGCAGTAGGACGTGCCTTTGCTTCCGGCTCCATCAATTGCGTGACTTGTTGTTTACATTCGGTCGACAACTGATTTACTACGCTTGTACGAAAACGCCATTTCCGCATCACCTGAGCAATAAAGCTAGTTTATGACGTCATAGAGGGAATATCTAATAAACGTACAATAACTAGCTGACCAGTGCTAATATTTCACACAGTATAGAATGTAAACAATCCAACTGCTGTCTTGTTAGTTAAAGAGATTGTTTATAGATGGCGCCTCCTAGATGTTAGTTGAATATATTCAGTTTTTTTTCTACGGAAAACATTAAAATGAATCTATTTATTTTAAATTACGAGGAACATACACTTTAAAATGATGCTTGAAACATTCATTTTGAAGAGGAATTAAGGGAGATATGGCATTGCCACAAAAACACATTAAAAAAAATACTCGTATAGAGAATGTTGTCTATGCACCTGCTTTTCGTATAATTTTTTGACGGATGTTTCGTTAAAAGGCAGGGCCTTATTCAACATCGTGTAGAGGATAATCCCGATAGACCACATATCGGCCAGCTTTGGCAAATAAGGTACTCCCTTCAACACTTCAGGAGCTGCGTAGGACAGCGACCCGCAGTACGTCTCACTAAGTACATCTCGATCTCGTTGACGAACGTTCCGAGCGAAACCGAAATCTGTTATCTTCACATTATAATTTGCTGTAATTAATATATTTTCACACTTTAAATCCCTATGAGCTATATTCATGGAGTGTATGTAATGAATTCCAGATAATATCTGCCTCATCCACAGTCTACATTGGTTTTCAGGTACGGCTCCGTTTTGTGTCAAAAAATCAAGCAGGTCGCCGTTTTCAGCGAACCGTAAAAATATGAAATATTTAGCTCGTCGTTGAAAAATATTTGACACGTTCACTATGTGAGGGTGATTTATGCGTATTAGTACATCTAGTTCTCGAGGTAGAAATTTTGTCAAGTAATCGCGAGGAGCTTGTGCCGTGTCTATCACTTTGCAAGCCATTATTGTATGACGGGTCTCGTCGATCATGTGCGTCGCTTTGTAAACCTGAAAATATGATATTGAGTTATACTGTGCGTAACCATACCTTCGTTATACTAGATTATTTAGATCGGGAATCTACCTTAGCATAAGATCCTTCTCCGATAATTTTTTCTAGCAAAAAACCCTTTTCTTGCAACACATATAGGTCTGATTGTGTTGTGCTAAGATCTGCTTTATTCGTCGCACCCATTTGATTTGTTTCACCTCACATTATTTCATTTTCACTTTCGTCGGTAACATAATCGTTGGCAAGAAAATCCTATTTTAATTTACTTTTTTTCATATTTACTTTTTCATTTCATGCTGTGTGAAATTTATGCAAAATTGACAATTTAGTTACATGTGTCAAAAGTTTTTACATAAAAAGGTCAATATTTGGCCTAAACAGTTCAAAACAGTTAGATTTTAAAAAATTGGGATGATTTAGTAGAGGATTAATGAGCTAGATTTAATATATGAAACAATGGTTTTTTTAAAACGATGTGCATATTTGGACAAGCATTACTCAAATACTAATAAGTTTTGATCGGTTATTCTTGAAATGATAGACCGAAATTCCATTAGTTATATTATTTGTAGAAGGTAATCTCTGGGGATTACTGAAACGATTCTAAAACTCTTTAATTAATAGAAAGCTAAGCTATTCCATTGCAACTACTGCTTACGAAATCACGGGCGATTGGTAGTGTTAAATATATATAACTATAATAAAATTCTTTACGGACTTTACCTTTAACCTAGTAAAAACTTTTACTTCTCATCTTTGGGATAATGATTTGTAACACACGGCTGATAATGCTGGCTTATTCCACAAATGTATTTACTAGTATATAATTTACTACAAAATTTGTACGTAGAGCTTTAACATACCAAGAAGACGCAGAACCTAAATCACATGCATTTTTTACAACAGACGTATTGGGTAAACACACATCTTTGTCAGACTTTGTAACATCTGGGACATCAAGTTTTTTTTGAAGCTGGCATTTTTCATCTCGTGCCTTCCTATAGGCTAAAGTTTCTTGTGGTGTCAATTCTATAACATTACACATTTATTAAATATGTATAATAAATGTTTCGAATGATTACTTAAGTGTAATGTAATACCTAGTAATCTAGAATCCATAGCAATCCATTCGCCATTAATTATTTGCTCAATTTTGATTCTACTCTGATAATTCGGTTCGAGCATAGACGTTATTAAGCGTTTACAATTTTCGGATATCACATCAATGTAGCGTGATCGAAATTTCCAATTTTTGTTAATCTGAGCTTGATGTAATTGTTTTAAGTGTTTATCTTCGAAAGGCATGGCCCTGTTTAACATAACATACACAACTATACCTAAAGACCAAACGTCAGTTGGTTTAGGAAAATACGGCGCTCCTTGCAAAATCTCCGGCGCTGTATAGGAAAGAGACCCACAAAAGGTCTCACTTGGAATGTCTTTTAGTTTCTTGTCTACACATATACGAGAGAAACCAAAGTCGGATAGTTTTGCATTCTGATTAGCGGTTAGTAAGACATTTTCACACTTGATATCTCTATGTGCTATTTCGAGTTCGTGCATGTACTGAATGGCGAGTGCGAGTTGGCGCGTCCATATCCTAGCTTGATCTTCATTCACGGCTCCTTTTTGCAATATAAATTCCAACAAATCCCCGTGTTCCATGAATCGCATAAATATGAAATATTTACATCTCCTTTGAAATATACTATGAGTATGCACGAGATGTGGATGGTTTAGTTTTATTAACATTTCGATTTCTCTCGGTAGGAATTTCTTTACAAAGTCTTTTGGTGCAGTATTAGTATCTATAACCTTGCAGGCTAAAACTGACAGCTTGTCGTTTTTATTCGGATTTCTGTACTCCGATAGATACACCTGACACAAAATAAAACTGTTCGTTATATTTTAATTTGCAACATCCTAACGTACAGTTCTGTACAGTCATTTTGCTGAGCCAGTATATAAAATATAACGTACCTTTGCATATGACCCTTCATTTATTTTCTTTATCATTTTGTAGCCACGAGTTGCAAGAGTAAGTTGCTCTGATCCAGTAAGTTTTAATTCTTCCTCAAGACGATGAAACTATAACCAAAAGTGAGTTAGTGCTTAATAATTATTTTTTCATTATATAGGTACTATGACAATTTACCTTTGATTTAAACTCCATCTATTCAAGCTTCCTTTGTTTTGACGCTACTTGAGCTAAAGATTTTACCATTTCACTGGCCTGCAATAGCAATTTGGTTTAAAATTTGAAATTAATTATGTTTATTAATTATTTATGTTTGTTTGATTTTGACTTACCCTGAACGCAGACTCCCGCTGTGACCCTTCTAGAATGTCTCCTTGTCTTTTGGGTGGATTTCTATGAGAATCCGATAATCTGCGACGTTCTTCTTTAGCTCTTTTGAGCGCCGTAGCTTCTACTGCATTTAGGGCTGTGATACATTTATATTTTAAAAACGAAATACCTACAAATGAAAACTAGGTATCTGTTAATAAAATAATTATTGTACCAGCCCTTTAAGTGTCCCACTGCTGGGCAAAGGCGTCTTTCCGAATTAAAGCACATTTTCTTAATCACTACGCCAACCCACAACGTATTGCGGATTTCAGGCGCTAAGGAATTCGCAGTTCTCTTTTTTCTAACATATCTAGTCACGATCCTAACGATCTTCACGATGTTTTCCTTCATCGTCAGTTGAGAAGTGTTACTAATTCAAATAGGTACCTAATGGTTATAAAATTTACGCTACGCTAATTTCGAAGAAATCGTTGATCGTTGAGGCTCGAACCTGTCTCCGTACACCGAATTGATATATTTCTGATGAAACCACTCGATCACCACGACATTTTTTTTAATAGTAGGTAATTTGTATACTGTATACTATACTGTATACTAAGTTGTATACTTTCCTAATAGATACGCAAATACAATATATACCTATTGTTCTAAATTTTAGTTAACTTTTGCTTGAAACGATATGAAATAAAACTTACTAGTCAACCTGCTGTCCATAGCAATCCACTCAGAACCAAGAACATGGGTAGCTGTGTGGCGTAAACCTGGGTCAGGTTCCAGGAGATGTTTCACAACACTTTTGCACTCTAGCGACAAAATACTGGCGACGCGCGATCTAAACCTATACTTCTTTCCCATCTGTTGCTCGTATAACTTACGCATGCGCGTGTCATCAAACGGCATGGATTTATTCAGCATTACAAACAAGACAACACCCAACGACCAAAGATCTGTTGGTTTAGGGAGATACGGTTTACCGCGAAGGATCTCCGGTGCTGCGTATGACATCGACCCGCAATACGTCTCACTCAAGATCGGCTGATCCTCTTCATCTAAGCAAAAACGCGAAAAGCCGAAATCGGAAATCTTTACGTTAAAATTAGCCGTTAAAAGAATGTTCTCACACTTGATATCCCTGTGTGTGATTTCTAACTCATGTAGATATTGTAAGCCGAGCGCCAGCTGTCTCATCCACACCCTCGATTGATTCTCAGACACACAACCGTTCTTCAAAATGTAACCGAGAAGATCGCCATTTTCAGTGAATCTCATAAAAATGTAGTATTTTGTTTTTCTTTGAAATATACTGTGTACGTGAATGATGTGAGGATGGTTTAAACGTATCAGTACGTCTATTTCACGGGGCAGGAACTTTACAACGAAATCCTTTGGTGCTTTTGAAGTTTCAATGACCTTGCACGCAAGTGAACTTTTACGGGAATCGTCTTTCGTTGAATATTCAGTGAGAAATACCTGTGTATAAATAAATGATGAGTGAAGTGTCTGATTTATATTTCTCAATTAACTTCTTAGAAAATATTCTTTTTTTTATAGTAACATGGCAAAATGACGACACCATGCCTGATGGTAAGCACAGTACAATAAAAAATAACGACGAACAGCCAAAAATCGGCAATCCATATTCGGTCGTCACTGTCTCTTGACAGCTAGTATATAGACACTGGCTTAAACTGGCGTAAACGCGAGAAATCGAAATAGAGTCACTGTTACAGATTTATCATGTTTATGATGATGACGTAAGAAACGAGCGAAATTTTAATAGTAACTGTAGTCTATAGGTTAGCTAGGCTTATATTAATTACAACTTTATAAAATTTAAAAAGGACAGCACCCCCAACTAAACCAATTCAATAATAGGTTGCTACTACCAGAGAGCTGCGTTTAAGATCTAGCGCCAGTGCATGTTTGCCAGACATACTCTTCAAACCAGAAAATAACAGCGCATGCATTACTTCTGTTCGGTAAAAACCGGTTTGTCGATGGTGTTTTGCAGTGAAACCATGCAAAAATCCACTACTCGTAAAGTAATTGAAAAAAAAGTTGTTCAAAAATATACCTTAGCATAAGCGCCTTCGCCTAAAAATTTAAGTAATTTGTATCCTTTGGAAGACAAAGTATTTTCTTCAGATGCAGTAGTTTTCGCTTCAGTCATATTAAAACAAACATATGGTTAAGTATCGAGCCATTCGCGTCCCGTATGCTACTATCCAACTTGTACTCGCGATCTGTTGACCGGTTATTCACGACCACCAGTGAGTAACTAGGCATTTTTATATAATTTATTTTTTCTAATTTTACATCACTAAAATTTATGTTTACATTGTGTTACGAAAGTGATCGCGTCTATTGTGCTTGTCTTATTGACGTGCGACTACTTATTCTTCTTTAAAATTTTGAGCAATAGACAACGACTACAAAAACTATGAAAATCAATACTGATCACTTTAGAGATAACGGAGAAAAGACCAAGAAATTGTTTGTTTGTTTATACATGCTAATCTCTGGAACTACCAGTCAGACTTGATAAAATATTTTTGCCTACTTACATCTGCTCGCGACTTTGTCTGCATGGATTTCAGAATCCAGAGAGAAATGAAATATATGTAAATTACCGGGATAACCTATGTGTTAATTCAGGTTATAAACTATCTGTGTGCCAAATTTCACTGGAACAATTAAAGGCTTCGACAGTGTTAAAAAATATTTAAACCTTAGATTAATAATTAGTATCCCCTGGCGCTAAAATACCACCCGACATACTATAAAATACGGAAATCAAAACTAAGCCGAAGATTGTATATTTGTCCGAAACTGTACATAGATACTACCGTATTTATTATATTTCGTACTCACCTTTCACATAGCATTGTTGATTAATTTCGTGCATATGTACTATAATAATATAATAAAGCGAAAGAGTTTTTTTTGTTTGTTTAAACACGCTAATCTCTGAAACTACCAGTCGAATTCGAAAAACTGTTTTTGTATATGATAGCCAGATTCACGAGGAATTGTATAGGCTATCTAGCATTCGGATACACCTCTCATCTATCCTTAAATATTCATTTTTGTTAAGTAAGGCAGCAATATTGCTCCTTAGTACATCTAAAAAAAAGTCCGCATATGTTATGCCTATCTCCTTGCATATCCACAGTAAGGTATTTTTTTGACAAAGTTTTATTGAAAAATGGTTTATGAGCAATATTATTAGGCATGGCATATTAATCCTTACGAACAATTTTATGTAGATAAAACTTTGCCCTTTATAGCATGTTATTTGGAGGAGTAGTTTGTGAAATAATGTAAAATTAAAATAATTCAACACTCGGCTCGCGTCAATGACTATAGGTGTAGTAGCGCGTACGAGCCGTGAGAGTTGTGATGCATAACCACTGGCTGCCCTATAAAAATATTGTCTATACTGAAGTATTAAATCATCAATCAGCGACTTGTTTTAAATTATACGCGGGTGAAACCACGGAGCACAGCTAGCATTATTATGTTATAGGCAATGTATAAAATGCCGGCATTTTTTATAACGCTAGGTATTCAGAATGTCTAAGACTAGCCGGCGATATATGAAATACATCTCCGATTCGTTTCAAAAATCACGTAGGAGTTTTTGGCGGTATCACAAAGAGTAATATGATGGTCTTTGTTTTAAATTCATAATCTTATGTTATTTGGCGTTATAATATGTAATTTTGCGGCATTTTATATGACATAGTTTGATTTTTATGTCCAAATGCCAAATGCTATGTAAGCAAAGTATGAAAAAGGTCCTGATAAGGCGATCATGCTCGTCCGACTCATTCATGAGACCGTGGCGCTCGGCGGGCGCTGTCGCGGCCGGCATTCTAGTTCTTGTTCGCAAGTCCAACCTGACCTAACCAAGCATCGTCGGTATTGTCTAATTACAGCACTCTTATTGTTTCAGAATATTTTTTGTATTTTGAGGTATGTACGTCATAATATTTCTACGCATTCTATAGAATTTACGTTAGAAAATACTGACGGTCTAATACTTTCCCGGTTTCTCATTTGACATTCTATAAAATGCATAGGAAATGTTATAAATGACGTGAAATACAAAAAGTATGCTGAAGAAATAATTGTTTCCAAATTATCTAATCGTCTCTGCTTCAAATATATCTCTAACAAGATGGCGACCCTTGTTAAAACTTTCCAGGGAAATTTTAGGACATTCAAAATGCATGCTCCCTATTTATAATTTACTTGTGCACAATAACAAAATTATATCACATAAAATGCCGTAAAAATTACATAATATAGGGCCACATGACACTTTAAGGTCCCGCCAAAACTTTCACGTGACGTTCGAAATGAATCGGAGATGTATTTCATACATTGCCGGCTACTCTTAGGCATTCTACAGAATGCCGGCATTCCATACATTGCTTACAAAACGTATAAAAATTTATTTCATAATTTGGATTTTTTTAATCGTTATTTTTATATAATATATAAAAACCAATAATTATAGAAATAAATTATATTATTTTGATTTTTAAGTCACACATATAACATAATAAAATCTAAATAATAAATAGTAACACTTCTTTCAAGTATATCACAGTTCAAAATGCTTTTTGTTCAAAAATTCACCCGCCAACGATATCCTCTGCAAAAATGATGGCGCCGGTGTCAATAAGAGTGCATATTTATTCACATCAGGATGATCTGGATATCTGTTTTCTCTGCGTATTTTTTCTAAAAGACTTTGCGGTTCGCATTTAGGTTTGCTTTTCCAGTCGCTGTTCAAAAAGTCCTGTATAACCTTCGGTAACATTTTAAATGCCTCTTTAGCTCGTGTTACACTCGGTGGTTGCAGTTTGTCTAAATCTACTGTTTTTTGTGGCACAATTATATCATCAACTTCGACTTTTATCTCGGAAGTCTCAGGGCTTTCTTTCTCTGGTTGTGTATTTGTATTAAATTTATCTTCATACTGATCAGGTTTACGCTCTTCAACTATGTCTCTTAAATTAGAGTCATTTTTAACTATTTCTCTTTCTGTTCCATCTATGTTAACGTATCCCGTTTTTGTTTCTGTTTTTATCATTTCTTGATTCTGATTGAAAGTTTTATCTGTTTCCTTAAACTCCCCAACAATATAACCGCTACTATCTATTTGTATATCATTTTCAGGTATTTCGACTGTTTCTTTAGACATATTTTTCTTTGAAGTACCTTCGATTAAAGTCATGAATTTGATACTGTCTTCCTCTTCAAGAATTTGATATATCCTATGTACTTCACTTATGTTTATCCTGGAGCAAAAAAATTGGATTAAAGATTATAAAATACATTTAGTGTATATTATATTAATTTAGTATTATATTATACATTTATTATGAATGCATATTATGTAGTTAGTAAGTACTATAATGTACTACTCTGTCAAAAAAGTACTGGGAAAAAACCAATAATACACAAAATGATAGATATTTATCCAAATTTATTTTATCCCCTTCAAAGTGTGCTCCTTCAGAAACGAAACATTTACGCCAACAAATAATCTAATCGTCAAAACAGTTTTTTAACGCTTTTTCCGTAATTGAGTTTAGTTCTCGTCGCGATTCTCCTTTATGTCTTCTACCGAATGAAAACAGGTGCCACGAAATGGTAATTTGAGTTTAGGAAAAGAAAAAAGTCGGCTGGAGCCATATCTGGTGAATAAGATGGTTGCTCGATGGTATTTGTTGAGTTTTTGATCAAAAATTCGTTCACAATGATGCGATGGCGGGTTATCATGCTGCAAAATTTAAGACAAACTCTGTTCGATGTGTTTGTCTATTATGAAATTCGCAATACACACTAGATATGATCTAACTAGAAACAGCACTGTAAATAATCTAAATGACAGATGCAACACAAACTCCGCGCCAAATGAACAACAGTTGTGCCAACCTAACAAAAAAAAAAGAATTTGGAACCATAAACAGATCATCCATTCCCGATACTTTTTTGACTGTAAAATTTCTTTTTAAAATGTAATTTAGAAGTAGACTTAAACGTAAGACGTACTAAGGTTTATTTTCACACTAACGCAAAAATTATTCTAATTTTTTTCAATGTAATTTGTAATATTGGAATTATTGTAAGCACTATACATATTAATTACGAGGATCTCTGGTAAGGTAAAACATGGATAAATTTTTTATTATCTCTAAATTAATCAAAAGATAGTATACTGATCTTAAAATGATTTATATATTACTCACCCTTGTCTTGCTTCATGGCAACAATACAACATATTTGGATCAATTGGATGTGCCTCGGTGTTGAAAATATAGCCACCTAGATCCACAATACATTCTCCATTAGGAGTATTTATTACGGTGCCATGAACTCCGGGATTATGGATAAAGTTGTCAGGATCAAACAATAGATACAGGTATTTTGTGGTCTCTGCAAGGAAGAATGACTCCATGCGATCCTCTTTTCGGTGATCGCGAACGTCTTTTATCTGGAAATATCAAGAGTATGTAAAATTTGGCTATCTATCTATCTGCCCACCGTGATCCTTCTGGATGCTGTGATGCATGAGGCAAAGTGAAACTTTTATCAAAATCCGTTGGTAACTGTTTGCTTGACTCGCGGCTAAATTTTTGAAGTTCCTTTACGATGGAAGTAAAGTGCATAGCCGGATAAGGAAGCCGAACTGCCCCCACGGCCTTTTCTATCGGCACTTAGGATATCATTTAGATACGAAGTAAAAAAAAAATTGACAAAATTTCAGCTCTCAATCTCAAGCAGTTTTCGAGATTTGAAAAATAAAACTATTTTATGGTTTTTATTTTTTTACAATGGTAATATTAATAATTATCTCCTGGTGATTTTTTCCAAATACTTAAAGTAAACTAGTAAAAGACATGTTTTTTGTGATTATCAGATTTATAGCCGATTTAAAAAAAAACTTGAATATTTTTTTGTTTCGGCATTTATGAAAGCATGCAATCACTATTTTTGCCATAGACTTCCTCTAATACTCTTTTACACTCCGCTTTTTTTTATTTTTTTTTGATTTGGTGGAACAGTGTGAAAAAAATAGAAACGTATTTTTTATGATAAAATTCTATTTAACGGTACTTAATAATATTTAAAAACACAGTTTTTTTTATTAATTTTTCCATTTAATTTATAGTAAAACTTAAAAAATATAATGTATATTAAACTGCCGCAATACTAATCAAATTAAATGTATGCTAAACGAATGAAATCAAATTAATCTTCGTCGCTATCCTCATTTATAACAACACAGTTATTATTAAAAATATTCAATGTAATTAATATTCTCTCGTTATTAATAAAAAATATACTAGAAAATACATATTAATCACCTTGGCTAAAATTTAAACTGACAAAGGCCGTTAACATAAAAAGTTTTATCGACAAACGCCATCTATGAGCAGTAATTTTTTGCAGACAGATTTATTGCAACATCAATAAAACGGAATACAGTTTTAGGCGTGATATTTATCTCAGATGTTGAGGTTTTTTAATTTTTCAAATTTTGGGTATTTGACCCCATATTATGCAATATTGGTAGCAGTTTGGTTATTATACACAAGTGAAGTGAATTATGAATGAACTAAAATCATGAATTTTGAGTTGCCACAATAGAGCCAACATCTTATTAAAGCGTTTCATGAACTCTGAAACTGAATATTAGAAAAATATTATATCTACTTAAACTTGGCATAATTGTGTATAAACACGATGCCATAAAATAAGAAGAAGGTAAAAATGAAGAAGCCAATGAAAATAACTTGTGTAATATCACTCTACGATTACCACCACACATCAAATCAATTATTGTTCATATGAAATATGATTACTTAATTACATAATAATAGTAATTAACCTTTTTGTATTTCATATTTTTTATTAATTCATTTATTGAATAGTGTATAATATTAAGTAAACATTTTTATTTATATTTTTATGATGTATTCTATTATTATTATTTTTTATATTAAATTCTACATCATTGTTCAATAATAGTTTTACTGTATTTTCATTGCAGGATGTCAAAAATACTCCTTTGTAATACTTATCTTCGAAAACTATCAGGTTATAAAAAATCTATTTTGACTAAGGAAGAGGTTAATAGATTGTTTAAAATAATAGGTGTAAATGTTAAAGTCACCGACATATTATGTGCTGCTTGCTTATCCGGCTATGCCCTTTCCAAGGTCGAATTTTACTGCAATGTTTGTTAACGAAACATTTCTGACGCAAAAAAAAAAAATATTTTTCACATCAGTAGTTTGCTGCGAGACAACAGTGAACAAAACGCGATTTTGATTCGAGCGTGTGTCAAAGTAGCTTTTTAATTTTTCAATCCTCGGTGCCACGAATTGACATTGTTCAGGCATAAATTTGAAACATTCGAATTTTACTGTGCTCTGTCTCTTTCACATGCATATAAAAAGCGAGTGAAACCCTGCGAAATTCGATTTTGGAATTCGACCTCAAAGAAAACACGTTCGGAAACGCATAATACCCTAAAATTTAAAGATATTTGTAATAAAGAAATTACATTTTTTTAAATATTATTGTTTATATGTTTAATTTATTATTGGATTTTAATAAAAATAAGTCTAATTAATAGTATAAAATTGGTACCAATACATTTTTATTTGGAATTAAGTAATATATATGTGTTCTCACTGCTGAGGTGAAAAGTTATGTGTGCTACACGAGAGCAAAGTTTTTTGCATCTCGTGTTGTTGAGTTCCTCACTACGCTCAGGATTCTAACTTTGAATCACTCGCTACGCTCGTGAATCAATCATAGCATCCTTCGCTTGCTCGGGACTTAAAATCAGCACTCGAAACAAAAAACAACTTTGCTCTCTTGTTGCACAAATAGCTATTTAGGTACTTGGCCAGACAAGAGAAAAAGGAGGAAATATGCTATAAACCGAGGGAGATAGACAGCATAGAATAGGATGCCTAAGTGTACGCACGCAACAAAGAGACAAAGTATTAGAGAAAGACAAGGTGTGTATTAGATATCTATTCTATATCTATATTAATAAATCTGTAGTTTTCTGTCTGTACATATGATCTTATTTCCAAATTTCCCGATAGACGTCTCTAATAAAGTTTCATAAAACCCGTCACATAGACTTTCGAGTTAAATCTGTTCAAACATACATACAAAACTATACAAATAATTTCATATTTTATTAGTATAGATCGATATAAAATGATAAAAACTATATTTATTAAATCAAGATACTTTCCTCAATGATACTGCAGATATGCTGCAAGATCAAATAGTTCCATATATTTTATAATACCGCCTTTTGAGTATTGCTTATTGTATTGTTTCCAGTAATAACTTACCGTAGCATAACCGCAGGGTGTCCTGGCACTGTGCTGTATACTCCTCAGAATGTCTTCACCCATTTGCAACAATATCGGATCCCTTGTAGCCCGATACAAGTACATGATTGATTCAATGAGTTCGGGTCGCAGCGGATAGCTCTCCCGCGAGGAGGACGCTTCACCGGTGCCCAAGTTATACACTTCCGGGGTGAAACCATATTGTCTCCAAACGCTATGGTAGTTGTGGATTATACGCATCGCTGAATCACTTTCACCTGTAATAAACAGATAAACAATACACTTGATTATATGTGGAATTGCCTTCCGGACAGCGTGTTCCTCCCTCCTACCATGTTGGGTCTTTCAAATGAGACATTTCTGTAGCTCTATGGAATTTGTTAACAATGGTCACCGTTGATTTAACACTGAACAGTCCTTTGATCAGGTGCTGTTGTCATTTTGCCAAACTAGTAAAATATATATATATATACCTATATATTTACTTTGAGATTTGAAACCTTTGATTTCGATATTTATTTTTCCGTGGTATTTATTATTCCCTAAATCTTAAATTTTGATTAAGAATAGGAAAAGGTCATTCATTGGATATTATTTATGGGAAATTCATTTTAAGTCCCTTTCTACCCAGTACCCAGTAATAATGTAATTCATAGAACGAAACAGAATTGTAACATATTTTTACCAATAAGACTTAAAAGTCCAGGCCAATATGACTCCAGCGACTGGAATACGGGCAGTGTCACGTGACCTCGCAGCATTGTCGCCCACACAAACCAGTCATCTTTCTTCAGATATTTCTCGATTGCATAACGAGCTTCTACAAACATCGACATTAGCTCTGGCTTATCCAACAGTATAGCACCTAGAAAAATAATAAATAAAAAATATATAATGGGCTCTAATATGAGCTCAAGGTTTAAGAAAATTTGAAAAATAATAATGTGTGCAGCAGTTTACATAAATTTTTAAATATCCTAAATTACCGTTTTCTTTTTTAACTATTGACCACTCGTGCGTACTGAGTATGTAGTATGCGTATGGATGTAAATGTATTCTATCTCATTCTCTCGTAGACTAAATCCTATAGATGTATATATTGTCTCTTGTTATTGTCGCTTTTTCGTTTATTCGAGTTTCAAATCACAACGGTGCTAAAGAAGTTTTCACTTCAAAAAACATTTCATTTAATAATAAGTAGTAAGGTATTGACTAATATTTTTATTATACACTAGCCGTGCCCAAAGGTTTCACCAGAGTTAAATTTATTTAACCAACTCGCCACCGCACCGCCAACAACGCAACCGTCTATGTAGCCGTTGTTTTCACTTTTCAGATTTACCTACAGCTTGTCTGTTTTCTTGACGTTAATGAATTACTGCTCCGCTCCTTAGGATCGCAACGTGAAATTATATAGCATATAATCTTCCTCGATAAATAGGCAATAAGCTGCAAATGATTTTTCAAATCTGACTGTTAGTTCCGAGATTAGCGCGTTCAAACAAACAAAATAATCTCTCGAGCTTTATGGTATATTTAGTATAGATATTATATTTGATAAATAAATAAACGATATTGGGACCTCGGTGAATAAAACGATTAATAATAGTAAGCGAAATAACCGCTTTGCATTTCGACATATAGATTCAATCACACCATTGCGTTCGAGATTCATCCATAGAACAAAAAATAAAAAGGAGCCTCGCAGTTCGTTTGAGCGTAATAACAACCTGTCTCAGGATCGCACGCGCATTCGTGGAAGATTTGGTTGCGAGTAGTAGCAAACTAACCTCTTCGAAATTATTGTTATATCCGTAGGTGTGTAGTCCTCTTGCACATTTCTTCCTTTTTATCGCTTGTTCTGTCCACTTCGTTGTCAAAAAGAGAACTGCACTGGCTAGGAACACGGCTCGCTTTTATACCGAAATAAAAGGAGAGTCGAAATCACTAGAAATGCCTCGAACTTTACGTTATCGTTTAAAAGGGGAAGTGTTACATTTTTTGTTTGTTGAGTTACGCAATCGGAGCGATAAGCATTTGAATGTGTGAGTACTAAGACTACATAACCAATGTTTCGAGTAGATTCTTGACATTTCCAGATATTTCGAGGATAGTGAATTTTTTTATTTGTACTCAGGTCGTATATACTATAAATAGGGCCCTAATCCTGTTGCCAGATGCATCGCTTCCCCCCGAGCAAAAAAAGAAATAAAAACACATACATAAATGTAAAATATGTGTAGAATCCCACGTGATGTTTCTTTTTAGCGTTAAGAATAGAAGTAAAGTAATGGCGGACAACTTTTTTTAAAGTAAGAAGTTATTTTTATATTTTGCATACGTACGAGGCCTCCAACGTCCTAGTGCCGCTTATTACTGATGATATTTTGGTTGTTTAAGATTTTATTAAAAATGGTCTGATCCAAGTCTCGAAGGGACTTTCGGAGATTAAATGAAGGCCCCAACATCAATTGCCCAGCCCTACAAAAGCCCCTCCTTAATCCGCTACTGATTTCGAGGCATTACAATAAACTTGCATTTGAGGAAAGAAAGAAACATTTCCATAACTTGCCTAGATTCTGAACCTCTACTCTGTATTCAGCTTAATAATTAAATAATATAATGTCGACCAAACCTTTAACTAAATATTCATAATATGAGTCCACTCCGCCTCCGATGCCGGCATCCTGAGCAGTCCAACGGCCTGTCATTACATCTATATGATTCCCTAGTAACCCGATAGGTGACTTATGGTGGTATAGAGCTTTCAGTGCATTGTAAGCTACCTGTATAATAATCATATAATATTCATAACATCTTCTTTTGGTCTCATTATTATGAGCCATAGTACTTACTACGCTATTAGTTTGAATTAGTAAAAAACTCAAAATTAAAATGTCGGATGAAGAATCAGAAATAAGAAAATACAATTTCACTAACCCGCGAAATCAACTGTATAAAAATTCTTAAAATATCGAAACATTATTCCTTATCATAGACTTTAAATGCAAATCTTTTGTTATTTTTTTTTGTCTTTTCTGTAAAGTTAACTTATTCAAGATAAACAGTTTTGATTCTTAACTGTGTTATTCTTAACTGTTGTAATTAATATAAATTTTGTAAAATAAGGTATAATATAGGCTTGACAAAGTGACTGATATCTTACTTCCTCATACAAGGGATCTCCAGTAAGGCGGCTCAATGTTCCAAATTCAATTATAAATGTTCCAACTCCAGCGGTACAGGTAACACTAGTCTCACCTGGCGGAACACCAGATCTTAAATTAATTGTACCATACGGCATACCAGTAGTTGTGTCAAAGGCAGCTATTAATCTTTGTGCAACGTCTTCAGCTAGTCTTAGCAGTGGACCATTGCATGGCCATCCAGGTTCTAATTTCATACCTGTCCTATAAATATTCAATAGATCACGATTTTTAGTTATATTATTTTTTTGGTTTCTTTTAAATGATATTGACGGAAATTTCTACCATTAATAATTAAAATATATTTAAATTCCTTTTAATATAAAAAAATAATAATTTTAAACCTCTGAAACAAGTATCCTATTCATTGAGATCATTCCAATGAGCCCAAACACCAATATCTCTGCTGTAAGTTGTTCAGGATTTAGGTATCCTGGAGATTCTAGATGATGCTGCAGAAGGTTGCCATGTTCTTCTCATATCATTGGAGTAACAGAATACCAAATTTGAGACTCGATCAGACCTGTGGAAAATGCTCTCATCCATTTACCAACTAGAAAAGAGTTAATCATTTTCAAACAGTTGCTTTTCAATTTTTCTTGAATCATAGCTAAGAACACTCTTAATATGATCATGTAATGAATGAATGTAATGAATAAAACATTCAATTTGACTACTACAATCTGATGAAAAAGTCACATCTATACTATAATTATTCATTCATAATTTATCATTATCTTAATGCACTATATAGAAGATAGGAGATAAACATATGAGATTGAATAATCAGTATACTGTATAATTACTGTTTCATTTCGGTGTGGTTCTGAAATCATGTATTGATTAAAATCTTCTCAATATATTCACTAAATGCAGTGACAAATCAATTTCAATACAATTCTAAATTACGCAACCCAAATTTGATTTTCACTTGGATAATACAATTTTAGTAAATAACTAACATTGTAAAATTACATCTTTTTCCAAGCTATTTACATTTTTATATAACTCCCTTTTTTCCTTCCAGCATTGATAAAAAAACTATATTTAGTACTGCTCCTCATTATACGTTATTAAAGTTTTAGTTTCTGAGGGTAAGAGCAGAAAAGGAAAATATGCATATTCGGGGCAGTAGTAGTTAACCCTGCTATAAAACCAAGAGGTTTGATTTGGTTTGCAGGTTTTATCCCCACACATGACTGACTTTCGTGTGATAAGCATAATTGTCAGTTGTGTGTCTTGGGTATTAAATATATATAATATAGTATACTGTATATCAGATGTTTAGTTTATCATAACGCAAGCTTTGCTTAGTTTGGAATTAAATGGCTTTATGTGAATTAATTTTTGTTCCGATATTATGATGACCATGTGGAAGTAATACCCAACCATGAAAAAATGTTAACTTACAATACACATGGCTTTACAATGGTTCTTGGCTTTTTGTATATGATAATAGAAGTTGTGATAAGTGTAGAGAAACCACTAAAAATAACTTCATACTAAAAGGGCCATTCAAACTAAGCAAAGCTTTTATTATCTTATTGTTATATTTTAGTATTATAGCTTGTGTTATTAAGCTTGTACTTATCAAAAGTTACTATTTTTCTTTCATCTTTGAGTAAATCTTATTAACTATAGTTTAGACCACAATATTATTAAAACTTACTTATGTGACAAAAGATGAGCACTCAGAAGACCTCCAATAATTCTAATATTTGTTTCAAAGACTGATACATTGATGTCAGCATCAAAATTTTTCTTTTGTAAAACAATATCCACAAGTCTGTTGAACTCAGTGTAGTTTCCCATAATAACTAATGTGTCCAACGCATCAATTAGTGTAAGGGAATAACTTCCCCAAGTATCCATACCATCACAAGACAATGGGCGAAGCTCATCGTAAGGATATGCATAACGTAAGTAACTGTCGTATGCATGTTCAAACATATCTCTCACTTCCTCTCTGTAAAATTAAAATAGTTTCTTTTGAATCAGTGACACACTAATAATAATTTTATATAATTAGCTATTAAAAAAAAAAATTTTTTTTGTTATAAATGAAAATATCATTTATAATTTTTATAATAAAACTATAATTAAGTATATATATATATATATATAAGCAATAATTAAAAAGCTACATCAAATTAAAAGTTAATTTTCAATCGAGCACTGAAATCGCGTTGATCGTTCCATAACAAACATAGTGCGTATGACGTCACAATATTTGTAAAACATCAATTTTCAATTATTAAAAATATATATTAAGAGTTTTCCAATTGACTATTAATACAATTATGATAAACTTTTAAAATACATTAAAAAATGATATATTTCAAAATTTATAATTAAATCAAAAACCCAAACAAATCAAAAATATAAAATATGTATAATAAAATGTCCTGAGTAACTCATTAGTCAGCCTTAACTAAACCTAGAAATTTGAAATTTGGAGAATATGTAGACATTATATTATAGGTTTAAGAAGGAAATTCTCGAAATTCAATCTCTAAAGAAATGAAAGAGGAAGGCAAGGTTTGTATGGATAAATATTTTTCTAGTTAGATTTATTTGTAAGATGGTATTTATATGTACTTATCTTTACAAACACATAATTCAGTGTTCTTTTATAAAATTAAACCCAAGTATGAGATATAATATTTCTTGGTTCAAATTTAAACAACTTGTTAATAATTAATAATATTATAAAGAGGCACATAAGTTTGTTTGTTTGTAGGAGGTAATCTCTGGAACTACTGATCTGATTCTGAAAATGCTTTCATTGATAGAAAGCTACGTTTTTCCTGAGTGTCATAGGCTATGTTTTATTATTTTTAAATTTTATATTATAATGAAATTGCAGGCGGTTGCTAATATTACATAAAACCACAAAAACTATTTGTATATTTACCTGAGTTTTATTATATCACTCTTTTTATACATTCTTATAGCAAGGCATACATTATAAGAAGAGTTTATGTATATAAACAATAAAATTAATAGCTTTTTCATATCTATTCATTCAACACAACAAGAGTAAAGCAATATCAGGAGAACAACGTATAAAAAATACCTTGTTCACCAAGTTAACCACTTTTTGACAGTTTATGAAATACCCATAGATTATTACTTATGATATCAACACTCCTAGTGGATCATAACTGTCACAATATAACATTAGTGATGTAAAGAATCGATTAACTATTGAAAAATTGATTGTTGTGACATGAGAATGGATAATTTATTTTATTATGATTTCAGCAAAGATTGCGGAGATGAGCTTTTTGAAGTGAAAACTTCTTTAGCACCGTTGTGATTTGAAACTTGATGAAACGAAAAAGCGATAGTAAAAAGAGAACCATATACATACATTTATAGGATTTAGCCTACGAGAGAATTAAAAATAATACATTTGCATTATGCACGGTTAATGCAAGTCCTGATTTTTATACTTGAGGTCGTCATCGGATTGGTATAATGGTGTAAGACGACCAGACTTCATATGCAGTACTCAAGAGTGATCGATAGTTCGAATCCCGCTGATTTAGGATTTATAATTGTTTTTTAGGGTTTCACTTCTTAATCGTGTGGACTGCTACACACGTATTTTTTTTTTTTTGGCTTGTTAGTTTTACTATTATACGCAAACTGCGAAACACGCGAATGACTTTTTGTTTCGTTGTCGTGGCTCTATAGTTTGACATACATTCCGAAATAAGAAACAGTCGATATTCGATCAATTAATCAAGAACTTTTTTACAAAACAATCCTTAGTATCGAATTCAGACACAATTAATCTTTTACCAACACAACATAACATCGAGACATCAAAGTTATATACAAACTCATTGTGTTTCCTTATTAACTTATCTGAGTTCGAGAGTACGTACGTAAACAAAATATAAACACAAGTATTTCTACAAAAAAGTTCTCAACTAAAAAATTATAAAAAGGTAGTCACGCTGGAGGTTGTATCCAAAAAACGGTACCCATTTGATAGCACTAATGCATAGATGTTTTTATTTCATTATTTAGTAGAAATCGCTGGTTTTCTAACATCGCTCATCCCTAGGAAAATATCTACACTTCACAGTCCACGTTGACACTGACAGTTAGGGTTGCCAACTCTTTTTTGAGAAAAATCACGTATGAAATTATATGAATGTATATAGGAAAACTACAAAATGGGAGTTTTTGGCGGGATCTCAAACTGTCATTGATTTTTATTTTTTATTCATAAATTTATATTATTCGACCCTATATTTTGTGATACAGGTAGCGTTATGCATAATAAAGTTTGGTTATTGTGCACAAGTGAAGTGAACTGGAAATGGACATGGATCATGAATTCTGAAATGCCACAAAAACTCCCAAGAAAGTTCTAACAAGGGAGCCACCATCTTGTTAGGATACACAAATCGTCATAACACTGGAAACTATATACTATCGATAATGACAGTAATGGTCTTCAATAAGAAGGATCAAGTTAGGAAAAAGAAGACGAAAAAGAAGAACTGTTATTTGTTTAAAAGAAAAAAGGATTTTAAAAAATTATCATTTTTTTTCTTTACAGATAAAATGCAATTTTTTTGTTGATAATTTTTGCCAAGAACCAAACCATCACCAAGAAAAACCACTTCTTGGTTTTTTGTGCACTTACCTACTTTATTGTAACTTAAATATAATATATTCATTATCAATATAGATGTTCATTGTAATAATCTATAATCACAGTAAGAAATATTTTTTTAATAATTTTATAATAAAAGAAAACGAATACATAGCGGTAAAAAAAATTGTTGACCATAAATACTTGTAACGTATTTATTGGGTAAAATTTAAATTACCACAAACAATAGAGTACCGTAAACTGCAACAGCTGAAATCACCAAAATGTATGTTGTCCGTTGACGCTATTTTAGTGTTTTGGGGGTGAATTTTGATTATTTGTTAGAACTTTTCAATCTACTCTCATTATTTTGTTATAATGTACATTTTAATTTGAATTATCATTCCTACTTCCTGTTCGTTAGCCATTAATACACTGGCGTGGCACGCGTTGCAGTGAAATTTCAGTTTGTGTTTACGGAAGACGCGGTGGCAATGGCTTTTAGAATTCACGTAGATCAAGAAAACGCTGCTTTAGGATTACGCAAAGATAATACCGACATATTTTCTGCTAACCAGCGACGTGCCCTCGGTGATCTGAGTCAATTTGCATGCAACCAAAATCGGAATAGTAAGCTCGTAAGTATCATATTCAGGAGGTAAGCATGTGTTGGCTGTGTACAGTGTTTGCTTTATGTAAATTTGTTTTAGCCCGGTTTAACAAATGGAACGTGCAAAGCTCAAGATGAGAATAGAACGGTGCGCCAGTTCAAAAACGAAAAGAACATCGTACCACCGGTTGCGCAATTTCGTGATTTTAAGGTATATGAAGACAAACCGTCGGAAGTAGAGGTCAAGAAACGCGAGCCCGCATTCAAACCATTTGTTGCTAAGGACAATAGGAAGGATAACAACTTTTTCGTAGATGCTGCAAACAATGTCAGGGCACTTTGTGAGAAAGCTGAAAAACAATCTTTGGCTGAGAAAAAAACAGATATACAGAAAGAAGCTCCTAGGTAAGTATAATTTGGTACCCTCAAGTAAAGAGCAAATACCAGGGGCTTAGTACTATCATCAGACCCCTGGAGGACCATTTTTTTAGCTTATAGGTGCACTATAATGAAGAAACACCAAGGGTCTTATTCTATGTTCTGTCCCGTACAAAGACCTTTTTTTGTGCTTTTCAGTAAACAAAACACCAAGAGCCTTGATCAATATTGAAAGTTGGTATTATTGCATACCAGCTTAACGTTTACATTGTACATGGTACAAGACTCTAAATTTGGTATGTCTACCAGCCCTGCCACTAACTAAGCATTAGTAAATTGTAAAATAATCTTGTTTAATATTCACTGTCTTTGCTACATGCAATCTCATAAACATTGGGAGATTTACAGCCAATTCTGTTTTATGTAACCATTTATAGTGACTAGCAAATAGATAAGAGCAGTAGAACCTGTGCAAAGTTTAACTGCAAGAACATCACAACCAAAATAAAAAAATACTTTATTTATTATTTACTTTTTACTTACTTTAAAATCTATTATATGTACTGTTAAAGGTCATTTTAAAACATAAAATTATATAAATATAATGTTACATTTTAAATGTTTATGATACTATAAGATAATTTGTAGTATTTGTAATTGTTTTGTTAATAAGCATAAAGATGACTTAAAAAATACATACTTAAATAATAACCAACTATTAACTTACTTTTTCTTGATTTTTTATGAATCTTTTTATTGAGTTTGATCTATAAAATTACACTGGTAAGTTTAGATCTGCTTATCATATTTTGGGTATTTTTAGGTCCCATAAATAGATTGGCAATCAAATGTTAATTTAGATAAGGTCTTTCATATTTTTAGGTGTATTCATTGACCAGCTGTCATTTACTATCCAAAAACTTATATGACTAAGACCCGATTTTTCAGTCTGAATTGAATTTTGGCAGTTGTTCCATGCATTATCCATCAAAATGTTAAAATTATTCCTCAAATAAAGTTATCTGACGATTGAAAAATTGGCCCTAAATAACTGATATTAAAATTGGTTCATTTTTAATATATATATATATATATTGGCAGAGAGGTTATTCTATGGTTAAGAATAAACTAACTACCGTCAAAATAAGTGGATTGTATTACCTAAACAAATCTTAAACTTGTTCGGAAATGTTTGGCAGATGTATTCGGATACCTCTGACTACTACCGGATCACTCATATAAATACAACGGACATACGAAGAGTTTCATTCTCACTTGGATAGTCGAACAGTTCACATTGTCTAGTCACTCATTCGTAGTGCGTGAATTATAGTTGTAGTCCATGAATTATATTCATGGTATTCAGAACTGTGAAGACGTGGTTCTTCTAATGAGAGGAGAGTTCAATCATACCTAACAATATATATATATCTTCACTGCTTAGTTTCTGACACAGTCTATTATTTCTTCTACAATGCAGATGCCCTGTATTTGCCTTTTCAAACTCTGCAATGTGAACCTCCTATGTTTTGTCATTATTTTTGAAAATATTTTTTTTGTAGGTGTATTTAAATAATTTTAATTTCTAGTAAATATGTTATTAAATAAAATTATTAAATTTTATTGTAAGTGATAAGTTGTTTTGGAAGATTGATTTTTCAATATTATATATTGTTTTATTTTAATTGGTAGACTGCCATTGCAAGATAAAAAAGATGTTGTTGAATCACCAATGTCAGTGGTGGACTCAAGCATATTATCCATGTCTATATCCAAGAATGGGAGTGGAATATTTGATGATGTTGATGAAGAAGATACCACTATAGCACAAACTGATCGAGAGATGTTTTTCCATGTTGTGGAATATCGCCAAGACATTTATGAGTATATGAGGGAAATTGAAGTAAGTATATTTATCTTTGGAAGAAAGAGGCTTGGTAAATACTCCTAGCATGTTCAACAATTTAAATAACTTGTAAATGAAATTATGAAGTGTACTAAATACATAATATTTTCTATTAATATAAGTTGTTCATTAAGAACCTGGATCCATAAGATTGTTACATTTATGGGTGCAGGACAGGGTGAACGGCGCTTTCACTGGCAGATAGATAATGTTCTAAGGAGTAACTTAGGCTACTTTTATTTTCGATTCTGTAATCCACGCAAGCGGAGCCGCGGATACAGCTAGTTTTTTTTTAATAAGAACATAGTTTGTGGAACGAGACCTCGTTCACGTTCGTTTATTAGATTTCGTTACTTTTTTTCGAACTGACTATACTGTTAGCCATAAGGGCCTTGAAGCCTCAAACGGCTTTTACAGATTCACCCAGACTAGCTTTCGTTCGCGTTCATTCACCATGTCAGTACGCGCCAGAACCACGAAGAGCGTGCGGTGTTGATCGGCCACGCCAACTCTGACCATCGTTCGCGTTCGTTCACCCCGTCTGTACGCGCTATTATAATAATAAAAAAACGTTTTATTTTGGCTAGCTACTGGAGCAGGAATGCTCAAACTTATGGTGTTGGTGGTGTACCACAAAAAATTGCACAAAAGATTCGACAGCCAACCTACTACTATGAAAAAGAAATGCTTATAAATTAGCTTTTACTACATTTAAAAAAATTAAATAGGTACTATTTAAAGCACGAATATGTTTTTTTATATGCGTCTTCCGTGTATTTTTCATAGGACGGCACGTTAGCACGTAATCGGAGTATAATCCGCGAGCAAGTTGCCAGCGTTCGCTAGTTAGCCGATTGCTATATTTAGATTAATATTTTTCATTTCTGGAAATGCTGAAAATCTCTTTCTTTCAAACGCGGATATTTCTCTTCATTATATATCATTAAAAATTATTTGGGATCAAATGCTCTGGCTTTAAGATTTAAATACGTGTAATTATTTTTAATACTTATTACAATTTCGAGGTAAAGTATCTTATTCTTTTTAGGAATTTCCGCGATCGACATCGATTGTTCGAGCATCCGTGTACTTAGAGCATCCATATTTAATTATTTTTTTAATGTATACTTTGAATGGTTTTGGTTTCTTTTTAAATAAAGCTAGACAATATTATGTATGTAATGTATACATTACATTGTTAATACATAATGCTTCTGCTCCACCTGTGCCGTAACGCATTAATTAACAAGATAATTAAGATATTACGCAGATGGGATTAATATTACTCGTACTGTTAGTAACGTTAGACCTAAAGCGATAACTCAGGTGGCGGTTTTTTCGACACATCAAAGCCTTTTAGAGCGTTATATCGCATTAAACCGCTTTTGCTACATTAACGCTGTCTCATTCTATTCGCTGCACGGGCAACGTAATGTCGTATGTATATTTTTTTAACGGGAAAAATTGATTAGGTAGATGAAAACATAGTGTTAAAACCATAGCATGGGGTTGGTATATTTTCTAATACCCACCTGGCTAGCACACTCGAGTTGAAAATAAGTCGCCAAACACCTATAGGTATGTTCAGGCAGCTGTTTGAGAGCCATTTCCCTACTAGGGTTAACGCATTACCGTCTTGGCCCACATCCTCATTTAACATCAGATAAGATTGTGGCCATAACGCTAAACCTACTAAGTTTTTTTTAAATACGCGGTTAACGCACTGACTCTTGAGAAAGAACTTTTACACCAGATCTACAGTAATGTAGCCACTCGTTCAACGTGTTATTTTTTAACGCCTTATGGCGTATTTTGACGCAATTGTTAACGTTAACCTAGGTGGAGCAGGAGCATAACTAAAATAATCAATATGTTAGATAAATACTTCCATATTATTGTCTTTTGTGTCATCAGGTGAAGAATAGAGCGAACCCAAGATACATGCGGAAGCAGCCGGATATAACATACGTAATGCGATCAATATTGGTTGATTGGTTGGTAGAGGTGTGCGACGAATATCAGCAACAAAGTGAAACATTGCACCTCGCTGTGTCATACGTAGACAGGTTCCTGTCTTATATGAGTGTGGTCCGGACTAAACTGCAGCTTGTCGGAACTGCTGCTACATACATCGCTGCGTAAGTACATAGGGTTAATCAATACTGTTTTTATTTAGACAATATAAGTGATATGAGAGCTAACATAAAAAATGGCCTTTAAAATGTCACACAGATTTAAAGTGTTATAATTTTACAATTTGGGTCAGTAGATTTATTTAAAAAATGGATTGAAATATCTTTCTAAGTTCTTCTTAAGTTTGAGAGACCTGGTGTGAAAGAGATTATTGGACTTTTTGGAAATGTTGTTAATTTGACTACTAATAGACAAGGAATGAATTCTTTCTGTATTATGATCTTACTAACGGTATGTGTAGAGGATATTTATTTCTAGTGGACACAGGTATTTGCAGGTCAATATTTCTTATTTGTTGAGAGATATGAGATGTTTGTATTCATGGACAGAGGAAGAATGTGATTGAATTTACTGAAAAAAGCAGACAGGCCACTCTGGTTCTCGTAGCTTCGAGTTTTCTTTTGATATCATTTACAGTACTGGTTATGTTGAGTAGAAAATAATAATATGTATTCAAAAATGTACATTAATAAACTTGTTAGCGTATGCAGCGTAGTGAAAAAATTGAAATTACTTTCAGGAAATACGAGGAGGTGTACCCACCCGAAGTGTCTGAGTTTGTGTACATCACGGATGACACTTACACAAAGCGCGAAGTTCTTCGTATGGAGCATCTTATCCTGAAGGTGCTCTCGTTCGACTTGTCGACGCCCACGTCACTCGCCTTTTTATCACACTATTGCATATCCAATGGACTTTCAAAGAAAATATTCCACTTGGCAGCAGTGAGTATTTAAAATATATTTTTAAATATAAAATTATGTTCTGGACATGATTTTTCTACAAACTTGATATATTAATTCTGTATGAAATAATACATACTATTTGCACAAAATAGATAGATACAAAGAGACTGCTTTGGCCGACCTTGAATTTAGTTAACTAAGCTCAATTGTAGCGCTGGAGCTGGCTTCTACAATATTCTGTGCAAATTACCAATTGGTAATTTCAATAAAAATAATTCTTATAAATTATTTAAGGGCATTTATTTCTAATGAATAAAAATCTATAAATTGTCTACTGAAAACGGTACTGGTTAAAAACGTGAATTAATTTCGGTTTATTTGTAATATATTTTTACAACTAAATACAGAAAATTCTGAGAACAAGTTTTTACTCATTGTCAATTTAGAATCTAGTGTCTATAATTACGTACATCGGCAAAGTGCAGGCGCTCGCGACAGTCGCGACTGAGCTTCGACCGACATGCTTCGAGATTCACATACGTAAGCGTTTATGTGGTGTGTCGTTCGCTCATTGTTTGGAGCTGGCTTTCTGTACCTATTTATTTTGTATTTTTTTTGCGGGTAGAGCAGGTTAATTATTATCAAACGCAGCTTTTCTCAAACATTGTCTTATAGTTTTTTTCATGCAAAATAGGTGCACAAAGACAGACGTCCAGATACGGAAACTTAGCCCGCGGAACACCTTATCTGACCTGGATATTTCTTAATGCTAATATTTAATTTATTTTAGTATATCGCCGAGCTTAGCCTTTTAGAGGCGGATCCTTACCTACAGTACAAACCATCGATTATAGCAGCGTCTGCTTTAGCCACCGCGCGCCACTGTCTCTTGTGCGAACACTGCCTTAACGAGTCGGTCGCGTCCTGCGACTCGCTGGACCAGTCGGCACGGGTCCAGCCGCACTGTGCCACGGCGGCCTGGCCCAAGGCTCTGTTGACATGTTCCGGGTATACTATCACCGATCTAGAGCCTTGCCTGCGTGAACTATCTCGCACTCACTCACACGCGACACTGCAGCCTTATCAAGCTATCCCTGACAAGTATAAAAGTAACAAGTAAGTTGAATTGTTAATCGCTTAGTAACTACATAAGTTTTTAAAGTAGTAATAGAGTTTTATTAATGCACCTTTTAAAACTAATTTGTTGCTGTTAATGCTGATTAATTGGAGAGTTGGGACACAGAGAAATTTCTTTGGAGATTTCTCTCTACTTGGGGCAGCCCGACTGGTGGAATACCTCCACCCTACATAATATCACAGCCAAATAAACTTATGTTGTATTACTGCAGTAAGTAGGGTTTCCAGAGCTTCTTCTTGTAGGGGGGTTCAAGTTCGGCAACGCGCTAGTGATACCTATCGTATTACAAGCGTCCATGGGCTACGGTAGCCGCTTACCAGCAGGCAGGCCGTATGTTTGCTTACCACCTTTGTAGTATATAAAAAACTGGAATAAATGCAAGTTATTTTCATTCAGATCACTTTGCATAGATTAGTTTTCACACCATTACCACCTCTAGCATCAATAAAACCTTAAAGATAACATTAACTTTAAAATCTTAACCCTTAAATGCATAGTGATGTATTTTTTCATCAATAACTTTTTTGTTAATATATAAAATTCATTAACTTTTTTCTTTATTTTTAAATTAATAGTAAAACGTGTAAATGTTTAAATATATATGGTTCAAAAGACTTATTGATAATTGATGATCAATGATCTCTATGCATTTAACTTCAGACGGCGAATTTCAGGTGAATATCTTGTTCAGGTTATATGGGACTCAACAACACTTACGCTCGATTACTATTGCCTGGTATTTGCCTCATCAGTGAAATTATCTTACACGTGTAAGTCATGTAGAAACAAGAACAACAATGTCCACTTTCATTGAAAAAAGATTTGACATTGTTTTTATTCACAGTGCACGCAACAATAACTATTCTTTGTTCATCATACGAAGGCTTGCATGACATGTCTACAGAACGTAAATTGTTACGTCGTGCAAATTATGACATAACCTAAAAACATGCATTTCGACTATCAACTATAATTCAAAAAAATGATACTAATAAACGTTATGAAAACATTTCCCATGACAAAATCATAAATAACTTCCTCTATTACAAAGGTTTTTGTGAGTCTTCGATTCATTTTTGTTACTACGTGCGTCGTTACTTTCTATGTTATAAGTAATAGTGCTTAAAACTAGAGTAGACCAAAATAATAAATGCCAGGAATCGAAAATTAGTCGAATTGAAGGAATTGGAAGGCCGTTGTACATTTATTAGTTTCTTTTTTAATCAAATAAAAATATATTTACGTCATTCATACATTTTTACTGCAGCAACACGCAAAGAAGAAATGGCATTCAATAATTCAAGTGTTCCAGATTTTGATTCAAATGTTGTAAACGTTTATTTTTGTTATTTAATTTACACAGCTTACACACCCCTCAATTGATTTAAAGCATAATCGTATTATCTTATATTTGGCGCTAAAAAAAGAATCGATAATCATAAAATCAACTTCCAATTTAAGTTATGCTACATCTTAAATAAACATTGACATGTGTCATGCAAAGCCTTCTTACGATGAACCAATAATAGTTGTCATAATTTTACAAATATTGACAAACAAAAACGTTTTAGCCAAGATCCTGTAGAATATATATTTTGAATAAATCCTTGAAATAAAAACAAAATAAATGAAATAAAGAAAATCCATTATGAAAAAAAAAATTGACAAGTAGCGAGTAGAACTTACGTCCTTAGGGTTCCGTACTGTTTACGTGACATAGTAAAGGTAACTTTATACCTCGAAACTGTTTTCGAGAGAAAAATAAAACTTAATATATAATGCATTATAATTACACACGGGATTAGGAAATTCTTTATTTTCAGATGTATTCCTTATGTTAAAAGACCTTCCTTCGTGCCTTTCAAGACTGTATACCCGCGGGAAGTACCCTATAGGTTTTAGTAATCGGTCCATGTGCGGTACCCTAACTCCGTATCTCTTTAACGCATTGACATAGAACCTTATTTTTGTTCTACTGTATCATGAGGCCATAGATCTTGATAGATATTCACTTTATATTTCAAGACATTTTTGAGAAAAAGGGTCTTAAACACGGACAGATAGACCGAAGGGATACCAAGTTGTAGGAACACACTACACAACGAGGGGTTCGGTTTTTACATTATGAGATACGGTACTCTAAAAAGAGTACATTGCTGTTTGTGTTTTTATATGACTCATATGTTATCTTTGCTAATATTATAAAACTGAAGATTGTTTTTTTTTATAAGCGTTTATTTCTGTAACTAGCATTTAGATTAGAAAAAATATGTTTGTATTGTATACCCTATTAATTGAGGAAGGTTTTAGTCTATATAAATTCACACTACGACCTTAAGGATAGAGTAGTAGTAACTTCAAGCAATCTGGCAAGCTGTAGGAAAGTATGGGGAAAGATAAAACAATAGGCTTCACGGGTGTGTTGGCGGCGGTGCGGGTGTAACCGTGAGGTACAGCTAGTTGTTTAATAAAATAACAATTAATTTGGATTTGATGTTGTTTTTACAGATTCGATGGCGTGTCGCTAGTAGAGGCACGGCCGATGTTCCCCGTACCGAAGTACCAGGCTCCAGCTCCAGCCAACAGCTCACGTCCACAGTCTGACACCGCCCGAACTAGCTAGTATACTATTATCTTATATATTCGACAAATGCCTCCATGTTTGTATGAGATCGCAGTCTATCATCATGTATTGAGATAACAAAAGGACAATAAATACCTCGGGAAAGTCTTGCCAATTGTATCAAGGTGTAGGCTTTGGTGTGGTCATTTCAGAACTGTTACAAACCGACATGATTGAAAATCAAGTAAATCTTCCTTACTATTACTTCTGTTATGACAACCAGTTCTGTGGAGTTCAGCTTTGTCGTTGTCAGTTTAGGAGAAAATAATGGCTTGTGTGACGTGTGACTGAATGGAGATTTGATAGTGACTGCTGTATTTGTAAGAGACTCCACGTCTTAATTAAGTGCGAGACATGGGTTAACATATGGGTGAGAAATGTGAATCCTAGAAAATATTTGGTATCATAATATGTACAGGGGTGTATTTATAAGACTATGGACCCTCGGCAGAGTGTAAGCCATCCCATAAATTAACGAAAAAAAATTGTATTGATTAGGAAATGTTATTTTATAAATATTACTTGGAGTTCCTAGATTTTTTAACAAAATAAAGAATTGAGCATCTAGTACAAAAAGGTCGCCCAACTAGGAGAAACTCACATATATTTAACTTTTTTAGTATCCTGGTACATGCTGAGATATTTGCTTACAGAAAACGCTAAAAAAATTGCTTGCTCAACTGTGGCCTAGATTTACTTTTCTAAGAGCTCCCGAAGTAGTGTTGTAAAACATGGGGTTTTCGGACAATTGATTAATTGGATAGTTTATCGATTGTTTTTTCAGTCCGAAATATATATGTTAGTGTAGGGAACGCAAGCAAAAAGGTAATCGCCTGTCCCCAAGGTTCTCGTTCTCTAGTAACTTGACGAGCTAAAAAAAGCTCACTCGCGCAAATATTCCTTGTAATCACAAAAAATGTTCGTGTGATGTATTGGAAATAAACAAATCGATAGTTTTATATAAACAATCGTTATGTATTTCACTACCGATAGATATCAATTAATCGATAGTTATAGTTCAATCGATGTTTTAACAACATTACACCGAAGGCGCGATTCTTTACGCCTCTCCCCCCCCTCCTCGAAACTTGCTGCCCCGGGACATGGTAAATACTAAATATGCCCCTGAACGTGCAAATGATTCGTTATTTGTATGAAACCTGATACCGACTTCGGAGTAAAAGGGGTGGAAAGTACTAGATAATAATTTATAGTTTAATAAAATTTGTTGCATTTGTTTCATTAATATAAGTTTTGTGGAATGTCAATTATTGTGTGAGTTGTTATGGTAATTTTATAATTAACACTTTCCAATGGAAATAAAATATTTTTCGAATCTATGTGAATTTGTTTTACTTACAACTGCCGAATATTAATTTCAGTGTTTTTATATTCCAAACAGGGACCAATTTTTATTATTATTTTCGTCTATCATTGTAATATTTAATATGAATTATAACATAAATATCTGTAGAACAAAACATCTCGATAACATATTTTAATCTAAATCATAATATTTTAAGATCATATTATACGATTAGTTATATTTTAAACTTCCATTTAATATAATTTAAATAAAACCCCTCTTGTGTTCATTTGATATCTGTAGAAATAGTTCTCGACTCGGTCGCTCCTCAATTAACTATGGACAAATATTAATTGAATTTCCTTGACACGACTTTTCTTTTGAAGTCTATTACACTGTAATGAACGACAATCTACCTCGACAGAGTCACAGTGACGGTACGAATTATTATACTTATCACTTTAGGAATTAATTTTACATAGAAAAAATTTTACTAAAAAATATGTACACATACAAAAATATATTCCCTTAAACCAGTTTAGTCTATTTCAGTTTGTTAATAAATTATTATTTGAGATTAAGGTATGTTTTAACATTGCTAAGTTAGTTTTTACTGTAGTTTTAATATATGGATATTTTTCAGTTTTGTAAAACGAATAATGTACGTTATTATGTAGTTACTGCTAATATAATATTTGTACAAATATGTTATTGTTTTATTTACGTACACTGATACATATTTGTTACGATAAATTGTTGGTATCTATCGTCTTTTGAAATTTCTATTGTCAATAGTGTGACTAGTAAGGGCGGCTATACACGGACGAAGTGTTGTGGCCAATGTGTGGAAGCCGTGTTAATGCTTCGGTGACACATTGATACAGACAACTTATTTAATTGTCTTGGGAAAATGTAGATTAGATATTAGGGAAGATACTTCTTCGCATTCTATAGAATGCCGGCATTTAATATATTGCTTATAACATGTACCATCTTACCTGTTTTAAGTATCGATGCCAAGAATATGGTTACACGCTAAGCCCAGTATGGGGACTGTGCAGCTGCCGGAACACACCTGTTGCTTGCACGGT
The DNA here is from genome assembly GCA_947532125.1 of Saturnia pavonia. NCBI lineage: Eukaryota > Metazoa > Arthropoda > Insecta > Lepidoptera > Saturniidae > Saturnia > Saturnia pavonia. Next base: position 13,517,389 of record OX383900.1, on the reverse strand, counting down.
GCTTGACGACAGGATTTAATTTAAGGGTGGTAGCTGGCTAGACGGACATTACAATATTCCCTACCACCATGCTATGGTTTCATGGCGTTTTTTTTTCATCGAAAAAGCTCCGGCTCACTACAGGGATTTGAAATCACGTTGATCGAAGCAGTGTTCGTACAAGCTACCACTGAGCCATCATTGATATAGCTAGGTCTCTATATTTGGGGCAGCCCGACTGAAATACCTTCACTCCAAGAAGATCGCAGCCAAATAACCTTTTATTGTGTTCCTGCATAATAAGCATGGTTTTTGGATTCCGCTGACATCAACCTTTGACTGCGCCGCCCAACGCACCCGTACTTGACTATAGTTTGCCAGATTATTTCATGTTCATGGTTACTACTCCGTTCCTTAGCATCGTAGCGTGAACTTGTATAGCCTTCCTCGATAAATATACTAGAAAATGCAAAAATAAATTGTCATATCTGGTAGTTTTAGAAAGTTCAAAAAATTAAATATCTCTTTTTTTTTATAATATTAGTATACCTTCAGATGAAATGTGATCCTTGTTTAGTAAAGACTTGTTCGTTTGAACTTTGAAGCAATTAGTGTAGACGTGTTCTAGCCGAGTTACGGTCATATCTATTTGGAGTATCACAGCATAGATAGTAAATTATACAGGAACTACGCTATACTATAGCGGTGTGTCGCGTAGACACTCAGTCGCGATTCACCCAACTACGTCATCTATCCATCTATATCTATATAATTAAAATGACAGGTTGGCCGTAATGCGCGCATCACGCAAAAACTGTAGATAGATTTTTTTGTTTTATTCCTTAGATACTTGTTCATTATAAAAAAAAAACGATATTTTTATTCAATAAGAAAATGTGAAAGTTTTAAGAAACTATGCGTTCAGCGATTTGCATAAAATATAATGAGACGAAATCGCGGGTATCAGCTAGTTTATCATATAGGTGAAGATTCAGTCCAGTACCAAAATTTCAAATCTTTTTACAAATTTAATGCCGTTTTTATTATCTACCTACGTATAATATAGTAAAGTCAAATAAATAGGTACATACTCGTAAAAATATTTTAAACCGCCAACAGGTAATTAAATATAGTTGAACTATTACTTTATAAATTTCTATTTGCTGTATTTTTGTCAATTAATGCAGTTGCATTATTATCGTAGGATTGGGGGTGTCCAAATAAACACGAACTTGATATAAGAAAAACATGCAATATATCCGTTATTAATATATTTTATTAAAATACAATTTCTTGTCCTCTATCTGTCCTTGATGTGCGAGGTCATAACATAGACAATAGTTATTAAATTATTTGTACTGTTGACTCGTAAAAAGTTTATTATTATTCGCGATTCGGTGGTAGGTATTCAAGATTGGTGTTTTTCTTGTGTGTACACGTTGCCCATTCCTTTTCTAACTGATGTCGAATCTGAAAAGATAAAATCTTTAGTTAATATAAATATAAGATTAGCATAGCTCGCCACTAAAAAAATCCTATGTGTATTTAAGACCCCATGCTAATTGCGGTCTGTGGCAACCATATCTGAATTTACGGCGTGTGTGCCGCGCTGACTCGCGCATAGCATTCTAAACGATTCGCAGCTGCCAATATTATGCGAGGAGAAGTTTATTAATAAACTGAATATTAAAAGTTTAATTTCAGTCCTTTTAATTTTTATTATTAGTACATCAATGTTTTTGTTTATATTTTGTAAAACAACAATGTATCTACTTTCTAAGTATAATTCTTTAATATATTTTCGTTAATGTATTTATAGAACGTACCTACATAGTTTACAATTTACTGGATTTAATATAAACATAGTGTAACGTTGGCGAGTAACAGTGAGCACGCGAGAAACGTCTGCTTCGTTTACGCGTTTCCAGGAAGCAACTAACTAAAACAGTTCGCTGATATTCCATTTCAACTTTGTTTTAACCTTCAAACGCTCGCCAACTCGGCTCCGTCTGTTACGTTACGGGAGACTAATAATTTAAATCTTATTCGCGAACAAACTGCGATTTAGAGACACGATGCGTAAACATAATAAATCATGTACCGTTCAGTATGTCGCGATGAGATATTTGTATTTAGCTTTATAAGGGCGTAGTTTCTAACTTACCTACTTCTGAGATGATTTACGCGCCCGACTCGAGGAAACGGACTTATTTCCATATTCCTTTGTTGCTTCTTTATTTATGGTCTTTATTTTATACTAGCTGTGCCCGCAGCTCCGCTCGCATGGATTACAGAATCGACTTCTTATAACATCATCTATCTACCAGTGAAAGATCCGTCAAAATCGGTATAACCATTTCGGGTTAGACGGAACAGACAGATAAGTAGACAAACATTTTAAAATTGGTTTTTTGTTATAAGTGCTGTTATATATGTACATATTTTCGCATTTAGTAAAAAGCTGTTATTTTTACATTATAAACGGACACTTCAATTTTATTATTTGTATAGAATAGAAAAATACAATATTAAGTGGCTTTCTACTATTGAGCTTATGGATTATAATTTCGGTAGTTTTCCATCGTTAATTTCCCACATCACAGGTAATCTATATAATGTAATAAAAGCTTTGTCCTGACTAACTCATCACCGACCATACAAAACTACTAAGGAACTAAATCTGAAATTTAGGGAGAATGTTGATTTTATATGCCTACATCGTTTAAGAAAGGATTTTTTGGTATTAATACTCAACACAACACAATGAATGAAACATGTACATATCGGCATTTCCAAATTAAACCTCTAAGGGTAGAGAGGGGGTAAACAGCTTGTATGGGAAATACTATTTTTCGAGGCTTGTATGGACTGTATGGCCTCTGCTAGTCAGTTCCAACGGCAGCTTGGTCATTTTAGCACGATACATTATAAACACTAATGTGGATTATATAAAGAATTCTGGCTTTCTTCCAAGAGTTTTGTTATATTATAATAAATAAGGTACAATTTCTTGATTACTATGACATAAAAACAACAAAAATATAAATAGTACAAATCTATTGTAAGCGAGCGAAGCAGTGGGCCAAAAGCTAGTAATTACGTAGGTAAGTAACGCAATTGGACATTTCAATTACACTAAACTATTAGACTACGCCATCTTCTAAATGTTTTTGTTATTTTCCAAGCTGTAAGTGAGTAGGTATTACACGCTTTACTACTGCCGGCTGCCGCGGTATTTTACAATTTTATTAAACTGACCATGGAATCCTCCCACCACTATTGTTGGTATACAGTGATCTTCTTGTTATTAAGTACGTGTTCAGAGAGCTAATGCGGATTGTGGATGTTCACTGCTCGTAACGAGCTAAGTCGGTTTCAATAATAACGTAAGTACATAGATATACGTAGATAAAGATATACAAAATTACTTACATTATATTTTCTACGCTTATCTTTTACGTATTAACCGTTTAACCATGGGCGTAGTCAGGATTTTGGCCATGAGGCAGGTATTAGGGAAAACTAACGTTGAGTTTTTTTTAAGCTAACTTGGCAATATGACCTACACCTCACATCTGATGGTAAGTACGGTATAGTCCAATAACCTTAATAGAATCCATCAACAGTTGTCGCCGTCATACCGTCCTGCTGAAATGCCTGTTCACACCTTGTTACCATACTTCTGAACCTTTTCCTTAGGCAAGGCATTAATCATTAACACAAAGCCCAATGGTATTCAAAATCAAAATAAAAAATACTTTATTCAATTAGGCCCTAAGAAGGCAGTTATAAACGTCAAACACTACCACCGGTCGGGAAAACATCCCAGTCATCGAAAAAAAATCAGCAAGAAACTCGATCGGGGTAAAAAAAATATTTTTTTTCCAACTGTACAAATAATATTTACAGTTAATAATCATTATGATATTTATAACTTAGTAGATGCACAGAGAGGGAGTCACTTCTAGGCTTTACTATCATTCACATAAATATCCACCCTATAATAACCTTTTGACAGTAAAACCGGCTTGACATGGTGCATGAATTCATTGTCTGGCAAATCAGTAATGTGCTTCGGGATCATATTATAGAATCTAACAGTATGATCTAAAAAACTTTTATTAGTCTTACTAAGTCTAAAACACGGTACGACTAATTTATGTCTATTTATAATATTAAAAACTGTGCTACTCTTTGACAAAATCTAGTTTGTCAAAGTTTTTCCGGGTATACATTATATTATCAAGAATGAAGTTAAATTCCTAGAACTTGTTGTTTAGTGATATTGCTCGAATTGCCCGCTTTTGTAATATAAATATGGTGTCTACCTCAGCTGCTGAAACCCACAGTTAGTTCTATATATTCTCCCGCTAGATGGTGGCACTACGAGAATGTTTCTATAAAGTTCAGGGTTTAATCACTATATTTTCTTTCACCGATATTAGATATTGTTTTATATTAAATTGTAATTTAGTAAAAATAATTTTTTTTATGACCATGTGATATAGCTAGGTTTACCATAATAATATAGCTTTAAACGTAGACGAGAGTCTGAGCAGCCGCTAATCTAGAGTTTATGTTTGGAGGGAGTCATAGATTTAAGTTTCTCGAAGATTCAGTATAGAACACTTTATAAAAAATAAATAGAATTTTCTACCATAATTGAAAATTATATTTAGTTATGCCAAGAATGTAACAAATATACCAAAATTTGTATACAAAGTATAAATCAATGGGTCCGCACCAGACTCCGTGAGATTTTTCGTTACACGGAAAAACAACCGTAACAAATTACCCAACCAGCTGGGACGCGTGAACCAATGTTAGAAACCGAGACGTATGGTAAGCCTAGATATAGCGGACCGTGGGAAAGTGGATAAACAATCATCAGGTCTAACCTTTTGATAACCATCAAATAATACTACATAACCCAAGTCTAAAGAAGCGATTCAATGATTTAAATAATTTATTATATTTCTTTAAACTTAACCACTATGACAACATAAGTGCAAAATTATAATATTTAATCTTAAACATAAGAGTTTTAAATAAATAAATCGCTCCATTCTTATTATGCATTCACCTTTGGTTATAATCCTGATCGGCCTATAAAAATATATATACAATTTATGATAGGTTTGTAAATTTTATTCAATCATAAAAATTGTTATGTTATTGAATATGCGGTATTCAATAACAGTGAATAACCTCTATGATAACGAGCTCACGGGCACTTCCGGAGACCCGAAAGGAAAGGAAATTGCCTCGCAAATTTGCAATTCAATACACGATAGCGATGTTATCGTCTCCACTGTTTCTATATATGTGATCGGATATTTATTGTAAAATTATTATATAAACAGTGGAACCGTGTTGTTAAGCAAATAAAACTAAAGTACAATAAAATATTACAATATGTATTATAGGTAAAATAAGGATAAAATAAGAAATATACCATAATAGTTGCAAACAGGCTTGAAATTTGCAGCGAACTGTTTGAGTTATTAGGTTACCTATTGCTTGTACGGTTGATTGTATATTGTTACTTTTACTGGTTTTGATCAAAAACGTATTAATTAATAGCAAAAACGAATGTGATAATGAACAGCATTAATTGTTAAATTATAAAAATGGTAAGTAATGATATTAGGTATATTTATAAATAGATTTGCTAAGTGGAATTATATAGGTAATAAGTTAGTAACAACACAAACTAAATTCGTCAATACTCTCACGTCATAAGTTGCTTTTACACCGCTCTCATATAGGATCGATAAATCAAATCGAATGGAATCTATTATTGACTGCGCAAACATCGTGTGAAAGGAAGCTTTTCGGATGTTTCCTGGCGCTGAGAGAAATGGGGCCGTGTTCTACCAAGCGCTGCCGTCACGCTCATTTTTAGGTATTTACTACATCCGCTTATAATTATATCTCTGCTCTCTATTCCTTTTTTTATGAGGGATTTATTATGTATTTATAGCTTTCTGTCTATTCGACTTTTTTTATTTATAGGAAATTGTCGTTTTATTGTACCGCGTAGTTTAAAATAACTATATTATAAATAATTCAGATATTTGAATTTCATTTTAAATTATAAATTTAAAAGCTGCTGTGATAACGTTTTGTTTTACACATAGAGGGAATAGCTAATAGAGTTAGGGATATTACCGACTCTTTCACTATGAACTGAAAGAGCGACACAGAAATTTTAAGAGCAAAAGAGAAAGGACTGTGGACTTTGTGTCTGATATCGTTCTGATTACTCTACCACGCAAACGCTAATACTCCAGCAATATGTGTCTGGTTAGAAAATATAAGTGTTACTATTTTTAACGAAGAACTTGAAGATATTGTCAATGAAATATTTTTATAGGTGACAATGCTGCAGCGAGGTGTGTACCTATGATGTTCTTTTGTCTATCTGTTCTGTCCCCTAAAGAAAATCTTGGTTTCATCTTTCACCTACATGCATATTACATAATTACTACTTACTACATTTCACATGTCGAAATTATTATAATATATCAAAAATGCATCAAAAACTAGTTTCTCGCGTGATTGACCTTCACAATGATAATCTATCGCTATGTACTTAATACTTGTGTTCCGGTGGATGCATTTGAGAGCTAGTCCCCTCATAAATTTAGCATGTCTTAGGTCACACCGCTGTTTAAATGAGTTTGCAGACAAAAGCTAAACCTATAAAATATTTGAAAAGATTTAATAAGCGTATAGTGAGAAAGAGCCACATACGTAGCGCACCAATTATTTGTGAAAAAAGCAAATATCTACGGTCATACTTAACAAATAATGTTGTAGAAGGTGGCGACTAAAGTGATATTGGTTTATGTTTGCGTTACGTCTTATAAATAGTAGCGCGCACTGCGGTGCGTTATTAAAACCGAAATGAAAAATTATGGGTTCGCGCACTGCAGTAAAATTTCCATGAGTTTTGCTATTCGTATCGCAAACCTTCAGAGAAGTAGCACGGTTATTGACTACGATTTTTTTTTGCGTTAAATTATTATTAAATACACAAAAAAATACGCAAGCGGTAAAATGGCTACATCAATTATTAATAGCACTGACACCTATCAAAGGAATTTTTATAATATCTATCTTATCCATAAATATATAACTACTTGTCCTGACTGACTGATTTATCAACGCACAGCCCCAAACTACTTCGGCAAGGACCGCGAATATTTCGCATGCGCGTGAAAATTAGCTACTTAAAGGTGTACAAAATGGGGTGAAAATTTGTATAATACAAGTAACGAAATCTCTCAGCAAAATGCAGTACCAACGAATGGTTTGATAATAAATTAAATTCATCGTATTGATTATGGTCAAAACTTGATCGAAAAAAAAAACAACAAGTGGTGCTGTGTTCGAGTTATTAATTATTAAGAGGGTCAGAATTATGCCGGGCCAGCTATAATATATGACGATTTTCGTAGGTATGAATCCAAAATAAATGGTTACTATTAGCATAATAAAGGTTACTATAGAATTAGCATAAACCATTTGATACTAATTACATACTTGTACAATTTACGCTTTCGTTATCAGGCGCACTTAGGACAACATTCCTTTACGGCTATTCGAACACCATTACGGCGACTATTGCCGATTTTGTTCAGTAGTGTGCGGGGTTTCATACAAACCCGTATTATAGGATGCAAACATTCCGTACGGCGATTCAGACGCCCTAAGGCTAACAGTATAGTCAGATCGAAAACCGCAACAAACATGTAGCAATCCACCGGATTTAAATCCAGTTTTTCAACTGCAGTTCACGCGCTTCTATGTAATTCTATATAGTTCAAATATTGTGCGGAAAAAATCCATACGGAAATTAACCGCAGCGCACACTAGTTATGAGCTCTACATACGCAAATCGTGATATTTTATATTTAAAAAAATAATCTTTGACAGGCCTCAGTGCTAATACGGCTTGTGTTTTTCTTCACTTTAATAATAAATACACACAAATGCAGCCTTTTGTTTCTTAGCCCATGGCCGTGCTTCTTCTATAAAGGTTGTGATACGAATGACAAAACTCACGGAAATTTTACTGCAGTGCGTGTACCAAATCTTTTGCAATAATATTTCATTGCGGTTGTAAAAACGCACCGCATTTCAAAATCTTATTAAAGCGCTTATAATTTCTTTACTCTACATTAAATTACCGGTGTTATTATTGCGAATTAATTTCTTTTTAGCACTCCAATGAAAAAATAAAGATGAAATAAAAATCAGTTAAAAAAATGCCTAAAATGTTATGAATTTATGTTAAACTATCACTTTATTTTGTTTCGTTTTGACGGCTTTTGATATAAAATTATTGCGCGTATTAAATATGCATCTTTTTATTTTTTAAAACGTGACTTAAAACCAAAATCGTTAATCGATCTGACAGTCCGTGAACCACACGACTGATTCTTTATCCCACGACTTACATTGTCTCGTAGAATAATAAGTATGGAGTTCAACGGACAACGCTCGCTCATGTAAAAATAACACACATTATTTTTATTAAACTAATTGTTAGATTTCAATTATTTTACCATTTTATAATTATGATTTTACAGTATACTTATTTATATAATTCATGTTTATATGAAGTGAGAAAACATTAATTAAAAATTTAAAACACAAGTAAAACAGAGAAAAATTGTTTTGAAAATTAATTAACTTATTGTATAGAAAAAGTGGCTATCATATATACAAAAAGAATTTTTCGAATCCGACTGGTAGTTTCTCTGATTAGCGTGTTTAAACAAACAAACAAAAAACTCTTCTGCCTTATTATATTAGGTACTATATATTATAAAGATGTAGAATTTGCATGTTCATTGGAGGAGGTCATTAACATCTGGGACTACTGATCATATCTTAAAAAATATTTCACTGATATAGGTAAAGCTACGTTCTCTCCGAGTGACATTAGGCTATTTTATATTAATACTAAATTTTATATCGTAGTAATTAACGTGAACGAAGTCGAGGGCGGTTGCTAGTATGTTAATAATTAAAGATTGCATTTATTCGATACTAGTTGTGGCCGCGGCTCCGCTCGCGTAGACTACAGAATTTATCTATACATATTATAAAACTTAACGTCTGTCTGTCTCTCCGTTTATGTTCTTTTCACGCGATAACCAATTATCCTATTTACGTGTTTTTTTTAGTTTAATTCATAGATATGTTATCTGACCAGGTTAAAGGATATATTTTGTTACATAAAGTAACTTATGAAATAAGCAGTGACGATAATGGGGAATCAATTTGAAAAAAAGACGTTTTTGGGGCGATTAAATGGCTTAAGCTGAGTAAACCATACGAGATATGTCAAATTAATGTACTTCATAGTTGTAGATCTTAAAAAGACCTACAAAAAAGCCAGCGATAGCATATATCTATATTTTAAGGACCAAACACAATAATCATTTTTGAGGCAGCCCAATTCTGTAGTCCACGCGATTGGAGCCACGGGCACAGCTAGTTGTTTATGAAGATATCGTGTTTTTTTTTTCTATATGAAACATATATCTAAAGAGTAAAACAAAAAAAAAGATCAAAATCTAATCAAAAGGCAAGCCTCAATTATTTTATTTATATAGATTTGCAAACAATGCTTGATATATTGAAAAAAAAGTCATTAGTAGGTAATTATAAGTCTAGTTCTGGGACCTTATAAATGTTCAATTGAAAGATTAGGTATTTACTTATTGTTGATTATAATTTATTGTCAAAAAATCTATACGAACAGGAAGTGGGGACCTTCCAGTCGGCTCGGGTAAAGCCCTGCGGGGCGGAAGCACCGGCGGTCGATGTCTCGGCGACAAACTTGCATTACAAATAACCCCTAATGAATACACGTGCTTGCTTACCTGCAGTATGATTGGGTCGCTTACCTGCTTGCTTCTCAACAGATTTCTACCTCTATTCTTAAAGTTAATTTCTCTACATTACCTATACTTTTCTGCTAATATTAAATTTGTTTAATAAATATTAAACTGTTTGGTGGATTTGTTTAAATCGAGACTGGAAATAAATTACGTGAGCTTGCCATTGCTTTCCAAGAATCCTGGAGTAGACAAAATTCGAAAAGTTTTCAACACTTTATATGTTGTAATTGATACCCGTGAATTAATATAGAATATAGTAAATAAAAAAAAATGTGTGCAGCAGTTCACACGTCAGAAGTGAAACCTTAAAAAAATTGTTCTTTAAAAAATTATCCTAAATCAGCGGGATTCGAACTATCGACCACTCGTGCGTATTGCGTAAGAAGTCTGGTCGTCTCACACGACTAAGCCAATCCGACGATAATCATAATCATGAAAATCAGGACTTGCATTAACCGTCCATAATGTAAATGTAGTCTATCTCATTCTCTCGTAGGTTATCGCTCTATATTTATATTCCCATATTCATCCTATAGATGTATATGGTTGTCAATTTTTATTGTCGCTTTTTCGTTTCATCGAGCTTCAAATCACAACGTTGCTAAAGAAGTTTTCACTTCAAAAACATGCAACAAAAACGCGGCATTATAGTGACCGCACGTGACGTAATCATATAATACATAAATAAAACTAAAGTTAAAAATCACTATTTCAGTTATAAAATTTATGAAATTTCTTCAGTACCTATATCATTTTAAATATATTTCCACACTTAGTTATTACTTTAAAGCCACTTATAATAACATAACCTATAAGAATAACACTCAACTGTGTATATTTATTGAAATATGACGTCACGTTCTCTTATTGGCGTTTCGAATCACGTAAAAAAAATATCTTAATTTTCTTAAGGGAAAATTGTATAAGCGAACAAATATTATTCCCGATTTGTATTCTTTTAGGTTTTTTATTGATATACCTAAATGATTAGATAATTAACTTTAATTTTTAAACATATTCAAACTACTTGCGGATTGATTGGGTATCTAATTTATTGCAGAAACATGCGTTTTAAAAGTATTATTATAAACTAGCTGTGCCTCACGGTTTTACCCGTATAAAAATTATTCGACCGATTCTCCACCCAATCGCCGCCTAAACGACGCACCCTTGTGGATTTTGTAGCCTATCATTGTCCAAGCCCGGTAAAGCTGTAAAAGCCGTAAAGGCTCCAGGGCTCCTAAGGCTAACAGTATAGTCAGTTCGAAAAAAAAAACCAATCATCCTATCATTGTTCTTATTTCCCCTACTTGCTTCCAGATTACTTGACTTTCATGGTTAGTGTTCCGCTCGTTAAAATCGTAGCGTGGAGTTATAAATCATATAACCTCCTCAATATAATCCTCAATAAATAGTATATTAAATATTTTTTCCAATCTGACTGGTATACTTCCTGAGAATAGCGCGTTCAAACTAACAATCTTTGAGCCTTATAATATTAGTATACATTTACACATTCGATATACTAATTTGCAAGCTGGTCTCCTTATTAGCTTTCTTTCGTAATTTCGAAAGTGTCCCTTGAGACAGTTGTGACACAATTGTCCGCAATCGCCGTTTCACTACTACCTACCTACATATAGAATAACTAATAGTACGAGGTAATCCATTAAAATTTGATCGACATAGAGCATGCGCGCGTGATGGCATCCTGCGGCCTCGATCACATCGACGGTAATGCATCTCAGGCCGTGGAGCCTTATTAGAAAATCGATTGAAGTTACAAGGTGATACGTCACGCTTTATAACAATCAATAGTGGTGTAATATAAAGCAAGGAATATGCCGCTTTATATTTTCAAATAAAAACTGACCGTTTCATTGTATTTACCACACGGTAAATATTCGAACTAAAATTTTATCTTTAATAAGAATGCTATTAAATAATTAAATTTAAAACATTTTACAAAACTGATATTTAATTTATAATCAAATTATTTTTCAATGGCAGGTTTCTAAAACTATCACAAGGAAAGTCTATAAAGTTAGCTATATCTACACATATTATAAAATAAAGTCCCCCGTCGCGTCTGTCCGAACGCGATAAACTCAAAAACTACCGAACGATTTTCATACAGTTTTCATCAATGGACGGAATGATTCATGAGGAAGGTTTAGGTGTATAAATTATTAACGTTTTGTGTAAATTGACTGAAATATGATGATTATTGTTGAAAATGCAGGAAAAAATTATGCCGACTGGGAACTTTCCTGGCGGGCGTCGCGTTAACCAATAGAGTTATGTATTACAAAGCCGGGGCGGGTTGCTAGTTAATAATAAAAATGGCGCGTGACACGCGAATGTAGCCCACTCATTCAGAACGATTGTCTTGGCATAATGTTATATAATAGGAAAAGTAAAAAAATTAAGCTGTTGTACCTTGTACCCTGTTGTAATGTGGTTCTAATTTTGCGGCTTTTTTTGCAAACTGGTAACACTGTACTGTTTTATGCGCCATCTATACATATTATAAAACGCGACGTCTGTCTTTCTGTCTGTCCGTTTACGTTCTTTTCACGCGAGAACCACGCATCCGATTTACATGGTACGTACGTACGTATCAATGTTTACTAGTGATTGAAAGTGTGAAATTGATATTGAAAGGAGAGTTAATACTGGTAATAAGGTGAATGGGGCGTTGCACGCCTTTATGAATAGCCAGAAAATCTCTAGAAAAGCTCGTCTGGCTGTACCTACATGGAGCAGTGTTAGTTCCAACACTCATGTACGGAAGTGAAAGTTGGGTGTGGCAGTAAAACATGAAAGTAGAATAAATGCAGTAGAAATGAGAGCGCTAAGAAGTATGATAAGAGTGAAATTGAGTGACAGGATAAGAAATAGTGTACTAAGAGAACGTTGTGGTGTGAAAGAAAATATAGTGTCACGGATTGAGAAAGGGATGCTTAGATGGTTTGGGCATGTAGAGGATAAATAAAAGAAGAATAATTAAACAGATTTATGAGTGTAATTTGGAACGTTGGAAAAGGAAGGCCTAGACGAACATTCCACGATCAAATCGTCACAAAGGTCAGGTCAAGAGTACTCTAAACCGACAAGCATGCATGAAAAGATTTATGAATGTTGAGGAAGCGAAAGATTTATGTCGTGGTGTAAAAGCGTAATGTATGTATGTACGTGTACAACTAAGTTCGCTAGCGTTTTGGCTCTGAAAAATAAAGATTTTTGACCCAATAAGTACGTTTTTAATTTGTTTCCTTTACGAATAACTTATTTAGCCAATTCAGCGTAACACTATTTTCAATTCGTAACCTATAAACCAAAATAAGTAATTATTTTGATATTTTACCGTCTGTTGTATCTTGGACCTAAAAAATCTTTTGAACCATGCTTAGGTCCATGGTACAAGACGTTGAACCGTGGACGGTTCGTATCTTGTTCTATTGAATTTTTTAAAGAATTACCTAATAACAATCCTGTCATACATATTGATAGATTTTTATGGACTTAGGATATAGTTCATTTTTTTATATAAAATAAATTGTTTCTTTGTTTAGTAGATTGTTGATTTTAATCATTCTCACAGACACTACGGAGAAGGCGGACATAAAAAAAAGAAGGCAAGGATAAGGAAACCCAAAATTAACGTCGTTAATACTTTACACAAAGTATTTGCTGCAAAACGAAATATTTACAAAAAATGGTTCTGAGGATACATCTTCTTAAGAAAGAAGGACCACTTGAATTTTCTGAAGATCAGGCTGTGATTTCCTTATTGAAAAAGGAATGTCACGAAAAAAACAAACCTTTTGATGTGGGAGAACCAATATTCGAAGATTTGTCTTATTTTGGTGAACCCGAAGACTTCGTTATTTTTATGTACGAAGGTGAATATTTTTCTAGAAAAAATAATAAACGTAAACAAAGAAAGCCTTTCCATAAGATCCATATAAAAAACCAAGAAGAGCTGAAAGTGGCCGGAAAAAAGCAGATAAAATGGGAATTACATCTTTAGGAAGATGCGAAAGAAAAAATTAATCCGCTATTAAAATGCCAATCTAGAAAGGTCCATGGTACAACGGGAGTGTTGAGCCATGATGCTAATTCCCTCTTTTTTTTTAAAGGCTAAATGTCATGTTGTAATTTTCTACCTTACTTTAAATATAGACTGTGTGTACACTGAAGACCGTAAAAAAATTGTAATACGTAGAATATATTCCGAAGTAGTAGATTTTGAAATAAACATGAAAAATAAAATATGTGTCCAAGACATAACAGATTCACCTATATTATTACTTCCGTATACAAATTGAGTATATGCATATAATCGTAGATAATTAAAACAAGCTTGTTTGAATTATCTATGCATATAATACTTAAAACTCGATATTGCTCTCCACTAATATACATACCGCGGGCATATTAAAATCAATTGTTAAGGAGTAGACTCGAAAATGTTTTGAACCAAAATGTATTATGCATTAAGATTCTTGGAAAAGTGCGAATGTGACCTCGTTGAGGATGTTTATATTAGGGATGTTGTGGTTATGGAGTGGATATGGATATGGATACAAATATCTCAAGAGTATTTAATCGGTTTCGGTTACGGATACAGATATAAAATTATTTCAGATATCCGATTCTTTCGGATAATTTCGGTTATAGATATTACATTTTCGAAGAATTTTACAATATTTAAAAAACTTGTTCGACCTGTAAAGGTGTTATTAGGTATTGATATTCAGTTATATTTATGTAATCATTTTGAGATTATAAGTTAAAAATGCATCCCGAAAAAATTACAATAAATTAAAGGTTGATTACATTTGTCCCAAACTGTGCTTGTGTATGTATGTTGGTTTTTGACAATGTCATTCGACTTTGCCCTATCCGAAATTATCCGAAACATTTATATCGGATACGGTTAAAGTTACGGATATTTTAAATTTCCGATATCTGATAGTTTCGGTTTCGGATACGGATATCCATAACATCCCTGATTTATATGAAAGGTACATTTATGAAGTTGCGTTTGTTACGTAGACAGGCGTATGCGCAACAAACGCCCACACGACACATTATTTTAAAAGTTAACTGGCTTGGCGCCAGAGAAACTCTGTATCGAGGTTCCTCGGCGTCCCAACCTGAACGTTAATTACAGTTACGTTCCTGTAAATATTCCTTTTGTGGGCGAGCTTTTATTCTCTTCGTTCATTGTAAGTATTATGGCGCCGAAATTAGAAAGTTTAATGACTGAAATATAGTTATGACGCTCTGTAATGCGTAAGATCATATACGCACATACACAGTAACGGTAACCCGCGGCTCAGTACACTTTTATTACACAGTAATTAGTTTCGTCTCGCAATTTTATTTTAACTCTTATTATTAACTACTAGCTGTGCACGCGACTCCGCTGGCGTGCACTACAGAATGCTGTCGGTCGAGCGCACGCAAGAATCTTGCTGCTCCCGCTCAAAAGGCGAAAGACAAAAATGCTTATTGTGGGTGATCTTTACAAGATAGATATATGCTATTGCTGACTTTTTGTAGTTCTTTTTAAGATCTATAATTATGTGGAACATTAATTTGATATATCTCGATGGTTTACCCATTTAAGCGCCACAAATGCGTATTATTTCCGAATTGATTCTCCATTATCGTCACTGCTTATTTTCGTATATTGCTTTATCTTACAAAATATATCCTATAACCTAACCAATGTTGTCCTAAATGTATTATTGACAATTCTTATAGACTAATCAATAATTGAGGAATGACATAAGCTTCCCGTGTACAAATTTGTATACAAATCGGTCAAGCCGTTTTTGAGTTAAATCCGGACAGTAAGATAAAAAAAAAACATATTCTTGATCAGTGCCCTTTATAACAGACGTCTATCAGATTTGGGAAAGAGTGTCATGTACAGACAGAACGACAAATTCATTAATATATAGATTTGCGTACTTAACAAAGCTTCTTTGCCGATATGAACGTTGCAGTAGAGATGATGGTCTGTGGATACTACGGGCTGGATCGAGGTCTCCCCACCGGATTCCATTAGTTTTAGTTTCGCTGTTAAATCTTGAACATCTGCAAATAACAATGAAACTTAATTATTGATACGCTATATGAATATTGCGTTTCGTTTGTGGTATACCTACTATAAATTAATATACAGATATTAAGAATATACAATACTATTATTGTCTAATTTGCCAAAGTGTAAATCTCTACAATATTATCAGTATGAGGCTGGATGGAGTTTTGGCGTGATCTTAAACTGTCATGTCGTGGTTTTTATTTCTATTCATAAACTTTGAGAATTACCCATATATTATGTGGTTTTGGCGGCATTTTATGTGATGTTATGGTCACGTGATTTTATGTCTATGTGCCCGTGGCTCCGCTCGCGTGGATCAGAATGCCGTCGCTTATTGAGGTGATCCTTAAAAGATACATATATGCTATCGCAGAATTTTCGTGTGGTCTTCTTAAGATTTAAAATTAAGTAGAACGTTAATTTGATATATATCGTAAGGTTTACTCAGCATAAGCCACTTAAGCGCCCCATATGTGTGCTTTTTCCGAATTGTTTCACCTTTATCGTCTCTGCTTATTTTGTATGTTACGTTATTTTATAACTACTCTGTCAAAAAAGTACCGGGAAAAGATCAATAATACACAAAATTTTAGTTATTCCTCCAATTATTTTATCACATTCAAAATACTTTGAGCATACGCTCCTTCAGAAACGATACACTTACGCCAACGAATAATCCAATCATCGAAACATTTTTGAACGCTTTTTCCGGAATTGAGTTTAGTTCTCGTCGCGAATTCTCCTTTATGTCTGTCTACTACCGAATAAAAATGCGTGCCATGAAGTGGTAATTTGAATTTAGGAAAAAGAAAGAAGTCGGCTGGAGCTATATCTGGTGAATAAGGTGGTTGCTCGATGGTATTTGTTTTGTTTTTGGTCAAAAATTCATTCACAATGATGGACCTTGTGCGAAGGCGCATTATCGTCGTGCAAAATCCAAGAATTTTCTTTCCACAAAACTGTCCTTTTTCGTCGAATTTGCTCCCTTGAACGCCGCATAACGCTCAAATAATAACTTTATTTTCCGTTTGACCTATCGGTAAGAATTCCGAGTTTACAACACCACGGTAGTCAAAGCTAACAGTCACAACTTTGATTTCAGACATTGGCGTGGTTTCTTCGGTTTCGATTCAGTTGGAAGACGCCACTCCGAAGCTTGTTGACTACTTTGCATGTCAAACTCGTAAACCCACATCTCATCATCAGTAACAATGCGTTTACTGAATATTGGGTCGAAATTGACTCGTTCTAGCATGTCCTCCGGCAATCTTATGTGATTGATTTTTTTGGGGAAAATTCAGGTATTTTGGGACTAGCCGACCGGCAACATGTTTCATACCCAAGTGATTATTTAAATTGATACGGATCGATTCGTGAGACCCAGAAAGTACAGCGGCTATATCTCTCAAACTTGAATGAGGATTTTCATTCACTATTTCCTTCATTTTTGCGATGTCAATTTCAATTGAAGACGTTAATGGCCTACCAGGGCGACCCAAATCTTCTAGCATAGCTCGACCGCTTTTTACCACTCATAAGTACGTGTTTTTGATAAAGTCGATTCACCGTAAGCCTTGTGTAACATTTTCAGTGTCGCCGAACACGAAATTCCATTGGCGATGCAAAATTTAAGACAAACTTTTGTTCGATGTTTTTGTTCATTATGAAATTCGCAATACACATTAGATTTGATCTAACTAAAAACCGCACTGTATCTAATCCAAATGAGAGAGACAACTCAAACTCCGCACCAAAATGAAAAACAGTTGTGCCATTTTAACAAAAAAAAAAATGAAATTGGAACCATAAACAAATCATCCATTCCCGATACTTTTTTGACTGAATGTATATCCTAGAATCTGGCCAGATAACATATGGATAAATGGTTATCGCGTGAAAAAAACATAAACAGACAGACAGACAGAGAGACGTTGAGTTTTATAATATGTATATAGATATAGAAGATATAGATGTGAAAGTTTGTATGTTGGGTGTTTATTACTCAATCACGCAAAAACGGCTGAACGGATTTGGATGAAATTTTGTACACAGTTTATAATCTGGATTAAAACAGGATACTTTTATTCCGGTAAATAACATACTATCAATTCTCTGTGGACCATTTCTAAAGAATAATAACCGAAACATGGATTTTAAGTTACCAAATAAACTCCTTGAAACGTTTTAACAAGGTAGTCGTTGAAGATTACAAGCATAATAAAAAATATTCTAATCACGTGACATTGGCAGAAATTTAATCATAACAGTTGTAATATCTTCGGTATTAATAGAGAAAGTATTTAATGAGTTCTACACATGCATCATTAAAATTTCATGTAGAGAGGAATACAACGAAAAAACCGTTAGCCATTGTTACCGTCGCAGTCCGCAAGGCAGGTCAAAATTAGTAGCGCATATGTTTAAACAAACCAGCATTGTTTACATAGTCTGCAAGCGTGCTCACCGCTCTAAAGCGGTCTGGTTCTAACTGAGATTTCTTAAACAACCAAACATTCAGATTTTCTATGTTCCCTTTTAACACTTCATAATTATTATTCTCACCTGCGCGTGTGTAGTTTATACTGATTGGTAGACGAAATAGGTCAATAATGTTGTTAATAGGCGTGTATTTGGTTTAAAGAACATTGTTCACGGTGGTCTATCCTACGAGGCACGTAGTAACATACAGTTTTTACTGCCCAAAGTACATAACATTTTAAAGTAGACTACCCACGTCATGCGTCCGACAAATACGTTATTATTCCCTGAGCGTCATCGATGTCTGGATAATAAAACGACACAATTTGGAGGTCGCTCACTCAGATCGCTTGTCGTGAATAAATAAAAAAATATATAGGTAATTTATGCTCGGTTGAACATGTTTACAAAGCGCGAATCTTGAATTTATTAGCTTCTGGATTCTTGCAAGCGATTCAGATTTTTTTGTACGGTCCGTTACAGGCAATTTATTTCGAATTATACCTACTTGAATTTGTTATCATTTTAAATGTTAGTTATAAAATCCAGATAGGTAGTGTAATTCTTAAAATCTTGCTGCACTGCCGTTAAAACCTTTTCCTTTTTAGATACGTTTACCTTACCTTTTTAAGGTATACCTTTAGAAAGAACCGTAGATTATGAGAAAAAATAGCTATTATTCTACAAAGCGTGCGAACTGATAGAACATAATTATGCTAAGATACTAATTCCAAAAAAGTGGTACCTACATAAGTTTTTCCCTAGAATAGGTACATAAAGTAATTCCTAAATTATAGGTTCATACTTAGATTACAATAATCTAGTGGTAGGGTGAGTCCAACTGGTAGATCCAGAGATAAGCGCGTTCAAACAAATAAAAAAACAATCTCATGAGCTTTATTAATATAGATTATAACACGTCCCTTATTAATATTTATTACTAACCTGATGATAGCACGCTCTTCAGCACCTTCCACTGTTTCGCATGGTACAACGACAATACTATTACCACGAGGAAGAAAACAACACAGCCACTCGCGGCCAGTGTCAGACTAGTCGTCTGCATGTCCCACGTCCCTACATCATCGTTACGTTCCTTCACTTCACTGTCGTAGTCCACATATTCGTAGTATTCATAATCACTGGAGTTCCCACTAATTTCATTGTCTTTCCGTGATCGTCGCGGTGTGTTAAACGGCCAGATTTTGACCTCGTATAAAAACTGGCAGACCGTATCCCTGTGTATTTCGCAGGGGTATTTGACGGCGAGCCGAAGGTCGGGGTCGCATTTTGTGCAAGGTATGCACAATTCGCGTTGCCGATTCCACCAGCTTTGGCCCCGTTTGCAAACCTCGCTTCCCCACACGGACCCGAGTGCCAGCGTAGCCACCAGCAACCACAGTTGGTATATATCTCCTCGCATTACCTTTAAAAGGGAAAAATATTATTTTTATACAAATAAAAACTCCATTTTATTTCAGTTTATTTTAATAAAAAAGTAAAAAAATATGTCTGACGAGTTCACTGAAATCTGAACAGCAAGTATTCTAGTTGTGTTTCTGTTATTTGTTAAGATCACTAAGGAATTATTGGAATGTAGAGTGTGAATGAAAATAAATTAATTTTATTAAATTGAACTGAAATAAAGTATGTAAAATTTTTAAAGCAATAAGACCAAATGCATTTCTGTAGATACTAACACTATAAACTATTATAAGTTTAATTCTCAGACTAAAATAGGTAATAATAAAATTATATTCGCAAATAAGAATAAACAAAAATAATTATAATATGATTCGGTTTAAGGTTAAAGGAGGTATTCACTGTATTCAGCAATTATACTTTTTGCAAAATAACAAAAGTAAACTTAATGATTATATAAATTAAAAATATTTTATTCAATTTAGGCCCTAAGGAGGCACTAATTAATGTTAAAACACTTCTACACCAGTTCGGAAAACATCCCAGTTATCGTGGAGAACCGGCAAGAAACTCGATCGGGTTAATCAACATTTTTTTAACAATTACTAGTTTTTAGTAATTCTTGACACGTGCTATTTTTTTATTTATTTAATTTGTCCAATACCGTTTGACCAATCACTATAAAAATTTATATATTTAAGTGTTTTTTCTGGAGAAGTTTTTTATGGTTCCTACCTAAATGCGATAGGTAACGCTGTGGTCCAGTTGTTGGCTACTGCAAAAGGCAGACCAACGTCTTTAGAGGCCACTTATTATCTTATAAGTTAACTTTTGAACACAATCCCACCTGATGTCAAATAATGATAGGCTGATATATCGATAAGTGTCTGGAGATTTATTTCCAGGAATTTATTAAAGAACGTATAATCAATTCAGGTTGGGTTAAAATATCTAAATTTACCCACTTTTAATGTTCGATAACAACTGAAATGTATAGTATTATCAAATAAAGAAACATGAACATCTTAAGTACAAAAATATTTTATGTTAATTACGAATTGGAATTAATTAGATAAATTAAATTAGACTGTTTAGGAAAATGTTCACTACTCCTGAAACTTCACTCTGACAGTGACATTTCTTTGTTTACATTTTATGATGTCGAATTCCATTTCCTGCTATAGTTTCCTACTTACCACTGACCCACCAACGATTAATGCTCTTAGCACAGGCTTCCCATTTGTTCTTACATTTATTCTCTTATTAACTGATGAATGATGATATTCAATCGTTAAATTACCTATATTAATTCTTAATTGTGAATAGATATCAATTTAGTTATATCTAAATATAGGGTATAAATATTTTCTTTAACTGAAAACTGAAGTAGTGATGGCTCAGTGTTAGCGTGTACGGACACCGGCGTCGATCGACGTTAGTTAGAATCCCAGCAAGGAGCCTGAGCTTTCGGTGAGGGTATATCGCCATGACACCATAACATGGTTGTGTATGTAGGGCATTTTCTAATTAACCCACCTAGCTAGCTACCACCCTCTAGTTGAACATCTGTCGCCAAGCACACCTATAGGTGTGCACCTAATTAGGTGAGATTGTTACCAAACGCAAAAATCTTATAAAGAATTAAAAGTCAATCGACGCGCTGTCCGAACACGCTCCTACTGAGCCATAATCGCTCAATAATGTAATATATAATATATATATAAAATAATAAAATATATATACAAAAATAAATTTAAATTTATTTTTAACATAAAATATGTTAGAGCACATCATATAAACATATTATATTATTATTATTGTACTGCTTTAACTATTGTAAAACTGGGTCGTTTTTCATTTAAAATATTGACTTTATAACAGTAAATCTTTATCTGACAATGCACTTATAATACGCTTTTAATTTACATATATAAATACAATATAATTTTTCAGTCTTCTTATATAACCTAGCATTGAATAATTTCGATATACTGATAAATGTAAAAATATTTACCTTGCTCCTTAACTTCATGTATGCGTATGCAGCCTACGTATCCACTAACGACCACATCTCAGTAATTATATTTATTAGAAAGCTTACTTTCACCGGTATCAAATTCAGTTGCACCGTACCATTTGTTATACACATAAATTAATGTGTCCTTTATTGAATCCATCAATAAACAAACTTATTTTATGTTGTATAAAAGCATAAAACTGTTTTTTAATATTTGATTATTATAGTCGCGACGTTACGTGATGTTTGTTACTTCGAGAACACTGCTTCCAACTGTGTCAGTCTGGGCGTCGCCGGATCACTGGCCGCAGACGCAGAGCGCGGGAGTTACGTTCGAATCGCGGACGAACTGTTTTTTTGGACGCTTACCTATCCCTCCTCCACAGGAGACTTATTCGCTATTCGTTAATCGTAATATTCGTTTAATCCTGTTACCGAATACTTACTAATACAATAGTATATTATACAGGATACTTTTTTATTAGTTTCATCATTTTATATACACCTATCTTAGATCTAGTGGCTTAGTGGAAATATTATATTATGCAGTTACAGCCAACCAAACATTGACACTTGAAAAAAAGAAAAAGTAATAAAATAATGCATAACCGAATGTTTGATTTATTGTATTTGTATTAAATAAAGTTGGTACGTATAGAATAGATAAGTAAAAAGGATAGATCTTGATATATTATATTGATTAAAAATTGTTATTAACTAATCTATATACGTATATTTTTAAACCGATTTTTTCTAATTTGTTTGTACCCTATGCGTTCCTAAACTATTCATTCGATTCCGATAAAACGAATAAATTTTTGTGCACACGTCCGCAAAGGTTTTTATATTAATACACTCAGTTTGTAACAGATGACGTGCAAGTTGTATCATTTGCAAGACAAAGACTACGATGTCCCGCGCAAAAGTTAATTTTCAATAAAAATAATGAGTAACTATGAGTCATGGCTATGTCAGTGGCTTATCTAAATCATAGGGATTTAACATCCCGGGAAAAAATGATCAGACCTGATCATGCATGATCAGGCCTGAGTCTTTCAGGTCTGATCAGATATGAAAAATGACCGGGTCTGATCAGACCTGAACAGGCCTGACATATTAGGCCTGGCATATTATTATGCATTTTGCGTGATATAGTTTGGTTATTGTGCAGTCGTAAAGTGGATTATAAATATGAACTGAAACATGCATTTGGAGATGTCACAAAAACTCCCTAGATAGTTCTAACAAGGGAACCACCATCTTGTTAGACCAACT
This sequence comes from Saturnia pavonia, assembly GCA_947532125.1. Taxonomy (NCBI): domain Eukaryota; kingdom Metazoa; phylum Arthropoda; class Insecta; order Lepidoptera; family Saturniidae; genus Saturnia; species Saturnia pavonia. The sequence goes on along the minus strand of OX383900.1, from coordinate 13,494,180 downwards.
TTGAATGTAAAAAAATACTAGGAAGATTTAAACACATTGACACTGGCATAAGAAGAAGACACGAAGTTACTCAATTGAAATTTTAAGAGAAGCTTTGTTTGTATAAAGGCACTTCAAGTAAGGCGAGGAGTTCTAAAGCTTCGCGGTACATTTGAAGAACACGTGAGGCGAGGTGTTTTGAGGCTCGGTGGTATATTTGAAGTAACATATGAGGGGAGGCGTTCTGAAACTCTGTCGTAAACTTGAAGTAATACGTACAGCATTATGAAGTGTTACTGTTTGCACTTACCATCTTTCAAAGTACTTTTGCGTAACACTTATCGAAAACTATTAAAAAAACAAGTATTAGTGAACAAGCGATTGACAATGATCGAAAGAATAACGATTTTATTTAAGTAGGTAATATAATTTGATAACGATGATAATATGTAATTAGACATATTTGTGTATATAACTTGTTAGTAATAACCATAACTAAATCTATAGTAAAATATTTACACAAACATCAAAATAAATTAGTAGTTTATAAGAAATTCATGAAATTAAACTGCATAATTATTACTTGCAAAGACTTACCTGGATAAATTATATTAAAATCTCTGAATATTATTATTATAGATATTATTAATATACAATAGCGCCTCGGTCGACCGCCAGATTTCTTTACTTTTTATTATTTGATCCTGGTTCTGCATGTTATTCCCGTTAGTCTTATATTAAGTTCTGTTATGTTATTACTTATATCGTCAGGCAATACACATACCCTAATTTAATACACATATAGCAAAGCAAATCATTAGCTATTATGAGAAAATCGTGTATGTAACATAATTATTACTGCAAAGTTATTAGTTGGATAAATTAGATTCAAAATCTCAGAATGTTATCCATAAATAATTATTAAAGTCAGGAAATTATAGCAATTATATCACAGACAAGATAACTAAAAGTTTTGCAATGTATTTGTAAATAAAAAACTTGTAGATATTTAATTCGATTTTAAGAAATTCGCCAATAGAGTGAATAAAAAAGATTCTCGATCACGTAAAGTAAAAATTCGTTGGCATTACAAAGACGTGCTATAGGGATCGTACAAGTAGACTATGATGTCATCTGCTGAGAAAAAAACAACTTTGTGATAACTTTGCATAATATTGTTCAAGAATTATATATTTTATTATAAATAAAATCAGTTTTACCTATGTCCTAACAAAAAATTCTTGTTGTATTCACGGCTGTTCGAATGTGGCATATAAGATTAATAAATCTAATACACAAGTGTAATTTTATCAGTTTCAAGAAAACTCGTTTATCATTGTGTTGATAATCTATAAATGTAAACAATGGACAATAGCAGTGAAAAATCATATTTTTTAAAATGAAATAGTCATCTTATGTATCTTAAAATGAAAAATAAAGTTAATTGAAAAAAAGTGGTTGGAATTCATACGTCTATGGGTTGGAAACTAATATATGATTTTACGATAATAGACATGGTGACTATAACAACGAGTCAGAGAAATGTTAATAAAAAAAAAATGAAATAAGTTACGAAGACTTAAAAAATGTATTTATATTAAAAGCGAAATGAACATACCTACATGTGTCAAAACAAAAATGAAAACATAAAATATTAGCAATTCGCCATGTTATGTGAAAAACCAATCAGAGCGAATGACGTACGTCACTGCAATACTTTTCGATTATTTTATGGTTTCAAACTATTAAATTGCCTAGTTTTATGTTATCACAACCAAAAACTCAAGAGATACTAACAACTGAATAAGGATTTATTAAGGCTAATATCTTTAATCTGTCTAAAATGTATTTTCTAGCATTGGGAACGGTTCTCGAGGCAAACAAAAACTTTTGTTCAGCAGAATTTCTATTTATCTAAAATTCCAATTAAGTAAGTATGTACATATTATTTATATTAAATTAAATTATCTATATTAAAATACAATTTAGAACTCGAAACCTCATATAAACCGAACTATTTATTTATTTGTTTAAGGTTATATTAACAAAATGTTGTCGTAAACACAACCTACAAGCTTACTAATTGATTCTATTTATTCTAGGTACAGCTTAAACGCGACCGTAGTATGCCATGTATTACCTCTCAAGGATATTATTAAACTAGGTAAAAATATTAAGAACAGAGCTCTAATGTTGTCAAAAAACTACCCTGTCATATCAGGATCATCAGATGAGATTTATCAAAGTGGTTTTATTAAAATCAAGTGACCTACAAATTATGTTAAGGAAGTTAAACTTACTTTTGTATATTTTATTGTAACTATAGAATTAAAAAAAAAGTTTAATCGTTTTTTGATACAACTACTTAAGGTGGCAAACTAGTTTACGGCCCGCCTGATAGTAAGCGGCTACCATAGCCTATAAACGATTTTAAGACCATACGTATTATTACTAACGTGTAGCCGACCCTGAACCTCCCTTCCCCAAGAAGCTCTTTATCACCGCAATAATTCAACAGAAGGTTATTTGGCTGCGATCTTCTGTACGGTGGAGGTATTTTCCCAGTCAGACTGGCATCAGTAGAGAGAAAACTCCAAAGAAATTTATCTGTCCCCTACTTCTCTTATTATACCAAACCGTAATTCATTTTTAAAACACAAAATATTTACATTATTCTTTGAACACTCCATGTTGCCTATGTAGTCAAACATGGAGGAACAGCCGTAGAGTTTAAAAAAAAATACAAAATTCTTTAAATCTCTAATTAAAGTTTAATTCGATTGATTTCTTAGGCGACAAATTACAGACTAACTTTCTTACACTCTATGGATTAAACGTAAGCTATATACCCTCGATACGATTTCCGATGCGTGGGCGAGCGGCGACATATCGTCAGCATAACAAACATTGATTAAATAATAATCTTTGTTATTACAGTGCTAGGATTACAGGGCGATCCGACTATTAGTTTTGATGGTTTAAAGGAGTGGAAGAGAATAGCAGTGAGAGGAGGGTAATCCTCTCTTAAAGAAAATGCGTGTAAGCAAGTTTTCATTGAAATTGAAATTATTTGATTTATTGAAATTGAATGTATGTAATTCTGAATTTTTGAGGTTATGTGTAATAAATTATACATAAAATTATAAAAATTACAACTGATGGTTTATAGAATAATTGTTAAATATTAATAATAATAGGATATAATGTATGAAAATAATGTAAACAGTTAAAAGAAATACTCGGAAACTTCTGAAATTTATAAATTAAATGTGATTTTAAAAAGTTATTTTCTCTAGAACTATTTGTTTACGCGGCGTGAAAATTTATTTTTAGCCTAATTACAAAATGATCTATCTGTAAAAAAGAATGAAGTCCCAATTTGACGGTAAATAATCTAAAGTTGAGGTATTTTTAGTGTTATTCATAAAGGCAAAGTAATGCTTTATACAATTGTTTCGTCACAATAGTATGTATACAAATATGTTACCAAAGAGTGTGACGTTCAGCATAAGTGCTGCCTCTATATTTCGTGCACGATCCCTATTGAAGTGAAGCAATGTCTCTCTCGCGCCTCGCCCTCACCTCATTTTTTCGCACATATCCTTAAAAATCACGTATGTGACAAGTTAAATGTACCACGACATAAAATTTGAGGAGGTACATTTCAAATCATTGAGGCACCTGACACTATTTGATTTATTTATCTTGCATCGGTACAAATTAGGCATGAGACGTACCTTCAAATATCAATACCCGGTCTTCAAGGTGTGCGTATTGCCAAATACCTGGTACAAATATCAGGTATCGAAATACCTCTAAGTATTGTATATAGGTGGATGTGGTCTCGCTAGGTAATCTTCATCTATACTTTATGCATGTCTATACAATGTAATGAAATTGTATTTCGATTTAATATTATGTATATGTTGAGGTAAGTGATTGAAGTGAAATCTTTGCTTCTTACTTTACCATGCTTAATTCTGTCAGCTAAGGTAAACGCGCCAAAAGGTGAAGGTCAGTAGTTAACGTAATCTATTCAAAATCACAACTGAGATTATAAAAATCAAAACATTGTTAATGCACACAAAACACCGTATATTTTAAAATATATCCGAACACTCTTTAATATTTTCTATCCTTATAATCATAAAGGACACGTTGCCATGAAAAAACTGAAAAAATGAATAATTATTAAGGTAATGGCACCTATAGATGACATACCACCTAAAGATGACAGTGTCTCATAACCTTTCAAAAAACAAGAGTTTTAAAAAAGTAGCGGGAATTTTATTTGTTGCATTGACAACACTGATTCTTCTCCCTGGAGACAACATAACAAAACAATCAAACGCCATTGTGGTTTCCATAATACGGTCTTGTTTATGTTTGTGGTTGTATCATTTGCTGTTTTTCGCTTCAATTCTAGTGATTTGGTTAACTTAAGTGTTTTTACTATTTAAGTTTTTTAATCTCGATATTTATCACAAAGATATACCTAAATAAGTTTTTGTCATTGTTAGACTTAATTTCACAACAAAGCGCTTTGCACAGTCATTTTGGTTATGGGTTGGGGTTGCAAAGGCGGTGTCATGTTTAGGTTCCTTAAAAGGCGCAGTTTCCTAAAGATGATCGTATTGTCATCTTAAAGTTTTTTAGCCCCGATTGATGCTTCAGTGCTATAGAAGTTAAAAAATAAAAAGAATATGTGGGATTTTTATTTCGGTGCAATAGTTGTCCAGGAACCTTAAGCTGACAGCTATGTCATCCTTAGGTTCTTAGCGTGTCATCTTTAGGTTATGCATACGATCCCTAAGTAACTTTTTATTTTTTCTGCAGTATGATGAGGAAGTTATGACAAAAGCCCTGGATGACGTTGGTAATGACGAGAAAGAGTGCATTACAGTTCTCTTTACGGGCAATGCTAATGGAGATCTTGCACCACCCTTGGTAGTCTTCCGTTATACACGTATTCCGCTCCATATCACCGTAAATGTGCCCACATCATGGGCTATAGGAAAAAGTGAGCAGGGATGGATGACCTGCGTAATTTTTTATGAGTACATTGGAAATCAGTTCATTCCATGGCTGGAAAAAGAAAAGATAGTGCGGCCAGTACTATTTTTTGTCGATGGCCACGTCTTCCATCTATCTATGGAGGTTAGTCAGCTTTGCAGCCAAAATGACATCGTTTTAGTGGCCTTATACCCCAACGCCACCCATTTGCTGCAACCGATGGACGTCTCCGTATTTCATACGCTGAAAGCTTCGTGGAAGGAGAAAGCTTTACAAAATCGATTAAGCGGTGGTGAAGTGTCAAAAACTAATTTTTGCGCCTTACTTAATCAACTTTTATTGAATGTGTATCGGCCAGAAATTTTGACAAATGGGTTCAAAAAATGTGGGTTAGTGCCCTGGAACCCTTTGGAAGTCACTGTTAGGCCTGCTGCACCACCGAAGGCAACTGAACCCAATACAGAAACTAATTTGTGCTGTCCTAATTGTATTCCGTGGCTGAAGACAGTAATCGGGGCAGAAAAAATTGCTTCTTTTAGTGGGGATAAAGATTCCATCCCTGTTACCGACCATTCCCTGTACGAGCTATGGAAGAAGGTGACAACAGGATTAGAAAAAAATACTGTGACTATTTTGGAAGCCCCTTTAGCAAATGCAGAGGATCCTGTTGAAGACGGAATGGAAATTCCTGCTCCTTTGGAACTTTCTGCTCCTTTAGATCCTGTTGAAGACGGAATGGAAATTCCTGTCCCTTTGGAAGTTTCTGCTCCTTTAGATCCTGTTGAAGACGGAATGGAAATTCCTGCTCCTTTGGAAGTTTCTGTTCCTTTAGAAGCTTCTTCTCCTGTAGAAACTCCTATTCCTTCTACATCATCTTATATCCCGTCGCCTTTTAAAAGATGCCTTTTCTGGCCAAAGGAAAGTACGGTACCGAAAAAGAGAAGGTCGAAGGAAAAAGTCCCTTCGGTGATTTCATCCCCTCAGTAGCAGGAGTATCACCAGAAAAAGTTAGATCTGAAGAAACAGAAAGATGAGGAGAAACAAAAACGATTGGCGGCTAGGCTTAAAAAGAGGCAAGAAAAAGAGGACGAGAAGTGCAAAAAAGCCGCCATATTTACCTTTACCTATTCTAGAAAAACTAAAGAAAGTGAAGATTCAGATGCTTCATCAAATGACGAAGCTGGGAGTTTGAAATCGTCGTCTGGAGGTGAATGGGATGAAAAAAGCTCAGGATCCTCCGATAATGAGCTGCAAGCCCCAAGGAAGGAGGTTGGGAAGTATGTTGCCGTAAGATACGAAAATAAGATTTTTCCTGGTAGGATAATCGTTGTCAAAGAAGATGGAGTCGTCGTGACTGCCATGGTGCATCATGGGCGACTGTGGAAATGGCCTCAAAGGGAGGATCGGTTATTTTATGCTTGGGACGATGTTGTGGGCAAAATAAAAACGCCCACCAAATTTAGTTCACCTAGGGAGATTTATGATGTGCCCCAAGTTGCAAATCTTTAATTTCTTTATTCTAATTAAAATAAATGTGTTATTATTTTTGCTAATTTGGCTTTTTAATTTACACAGAAACCTATGTCATCTTTAGGCGCCGTCATTGTCATCTTTAGGAACCGAACGAATTTTGAATGTTATCTATAGGGGCCAATTGAGTGATTAAAAAAAAATTAGTTCCATTACATCTATGTAAACGTAGGGCGCTGAAAACTTTCTAGCTGATAGACAAATACTCAAAGCCTGTTTGAGCACTAACAGTCATGAAAAATTCTGTAATTTGTGGTTTCCACGGTGCAAGATGTAGAAAAAAATCCTTAATGTGTCATCTATAGGTGCCATTACCTTATGCTTTAGCATTGTTATGCAATTATGTTTCTTAAATTCATAAGTACCTGTATAAAATTTGTCTCGACGAATGAGATGGTTTCTAATCTAAACTTCGAACCATTTGGAGTCGGACTCATGAAAAATACCTGTAAATATCAATACCCTATCATCAAGATGGGGATGCGGGTGCGTGGGTATTGTGAACAATAGGCGTACGCGGCCGGCCCGTACGAATGACGTAATACCTTTAAGGTATGTATCGGGTATTTCGGCCCGCACCCGGTGCACGTACTGGTATGCTCGGACCGGGTATTAATACCTGGACTAGTATATACTTCTTATACCTAGTACAAATGTACAGGTTCTTAGGAGTGGGTCGTTATGAGTTTTTCCAATAACGTTTCGTTATCGTTAGAAACGTATAACGTAATAACGTATAACGTTGTGATAACTATATATTTCATAACTATCTATTTTCCATGCAACGATAACTGAACAACGATCTAGTAAATCTGATGTCCGGTACATCGTTATCATTCACGTAAGGATCCATCCTACAATATCGAACACTTGATTTTGCGGTCCATCTAATTTACGTACTAATACCATGTATTTTTTAAGTAGTAAATTCAAAAATATTTTATTAGAGTGGAGTATGTACTTAATTTTATAATAAAAATGTCTGTGTCAGCTCCGACGCGCGACTGGAGTTTACTCCTCATAAAGATATAGAATCCTTATGATATAGAATTAATGAAAAACAAAAATATAAACTAACCGGTAAACGCATACACATGTACTTGTGATTTATTGTTATGTATATATAGGTTTATATATATCGTGTTATGGAAAAAACTCAAGTGATGGATAGTCACCACCATTGTAACGGTCATCACCATCCCAAGGGTCATTACCATCTAAACGGTCACCGCCACCACGATGGTCACCACTATTTCAACAGTTACCACCATCCTGACGGTCACCACCAATCCATCGGTGACCAGCATCCCGACTGTAATCACCATCCCGACGATCCCTACGGTTTAATAATATTTTAGCACGCTTTTATATAAATGTACTAGCTGTGCCCGCGGTTTCACCCGCGTATTACTTAAAAGAAATCTCTGATTAATAATTTATAATACTTCATTATAGATAATATTTATATTATTTATTTATATAGCTTATGTATTATAAATGAATATTTTGTCTACTATTGATTTCCTATTATCATACCCATTCTTCAAGAATTAAGTTAAGATTAAAACACAATTTTTATACACTAAATCAAATAATTTTCCAAAAATTTTTAGTTAAATGCCTAGAAACCGAAAAAAGTTTCATAAAACCACACAATATTTGTTTTTATTGTACTATATGTGTTTATTATGTTTGTAGATCATTGTATTTATTTATCACGAACCATTACGCCAGCACAAGCGCATAAAGCAGATCGAGAGCGTGGTTTCGTCCATCTTACTTAAGAAAAAATAATATTTAAGGCTCGCTGAGAGGTCTAGCTTAATAGCCGATACTATTCCATGTAAGTCAGGCAATCATATACAAAAATATTTTTTCGAATCCGACTTGTAGTTCCAGAAATTAGCGTGTTTAAACTACAAACAAAAAAACTCTTTCGCTTTATTATATTACTATAGATTTTTATACGATGTTCCGTGATATTACATCACTCCTCATATTTTTTCATACCGTTCGCTTTATACTGCTTTTTAAGGAGTAAACTTCAATAATGTAATGGTTGAAATCGTATTTAACACGTAAATAATAGGATCGCCTGGCTTGTCTTCGTTAGTCGTTACTATTGTGTTACATGGGCTACCTGCCTGTGGGAGTAGTACAAAACTTACACAACGCACAGGTATTCCGCATCGAATGGCAACGATCCAAAGATATCACCGCACGTTATTTCGTTGCACGGTAACGAAGCGACGTTTGACGTTATGTGGCTTTGCCCGTTATGGAAATAGATAGGTATTTCCAGGTTATTTCATTATCGTATAAGTAGTTATACGTTACTTAGTGTATAACCGTTTTCGTAACTATTTATACGTTATATCGTCCACTCCTACAGGTTCTTGTAAGTCCTACACAACACTGCTATGACTTATGACAAAACACGATTGATAAATTATCAATATATATAATATCAATATAATATCTATAATATATATAATATATAATATCAATGATAATCATATTTTGTACTTACAGAGCATTTTGTGTTCGTGATTGAACAAATATGAAACATATAATTTGATATCAACAAGATAGTTAAGATCTAGTTTTATTTTAATTGAGAAGTAAGTAAAAATAGTAATTAATTTATATAATATTCGCCAACCAAAGCTTAGAGAGAGATGAGTGTGAATGGGAACGTTAAAAAAGGAAGGCCTAGACGAACGTTCCACGATTAAATCGGGGATGTTCTGAAGGAAATGTCAGGTCAAGAGTACTCTAAACCGACGAGCATGCATGAAAAGATTGATGAATATTGAAAAAGCGAGAGATGTGTCAGGATCGTAGCAAGTGGAAGGACGTGGTCTGTCTACCCCGTTGGAAAAGTGGCGCGATTTATGTATGTAAAGCTTAGAGAAAAAGTTATTTTTTATGTTCAGAAAAGAAAGTTACAAAAATGAATCAAAATGATAACAGACGGAGAAAATCTCGTCAATATGTCATCCAAGATCCTTCTATTTCCTCCACATTTCTTAAAAAAGCTCCTTACCAAGCTATTATTGTACCAAGAAATAACATCAGAATTGATCGCCCTGGATCCTACCATCCCATACGAAGTATTTCCTTTTTTCATTTTGTAGTACTTGTAGTTATAGAGCATTACACAACATTTAAGTTCCTTTATACAACTCGCAAGAATCATTTTATACCAAACTTCATTTATTACTAACTACATTAATAATTGATAAATAGTACCTACCTTATGTCTAATTCCATGATATAATCACCTCCTATACTAAATTGCTTTGAAACCACCCATTAAAATGTGATGGAGAAGTATTTAAAATCTTTTCACAGCAATAAAATCCTTATTGCTTTATATTAAAAAAATGCTCAGATCAGTTATAAAAATGAATGACTGCTATATTTATTCCATAAATCATTGTTTATCTTTCAGATATGAACAACAGTGATATGAGATCTACTACAAGTATATCAACATCTAGTGCATTAATTCTAGTTGTTATAATATTTATTACTTCACTTTTGTGTTTGGGTCTTGTATATAAACAGTTTCCTGATTTAGAAGAGTAAGTTATTATCTATTTAAAATGTGATTCAAATTAGCTTTTTATGATGTTTAATTGATTGTTTTTTATATATTTAGCTTTAAATAAAACAACACAATATGTTAACACAACAGAAAAATAATAAAAATGTACCCATATATTTTTAATAAGTTGAAGTATAATAAAATAACTTATTCAATATAAGTTAACCTTGTCAGTGCCAGGGACCCATATAGAGGGCTCACTTTTGCCACATTGAGATCCACATAGTGAGTTCTCATTAAAATTATTTTTTCTTTCTTAAATAAACTACATATGAAAAGTAGAGAAAATATTCTAGTTTATATTTTATTAAAATTACAAGGTTCATAATATCATCATAAAGTCTGATAATTTTATTTTTGATATTATTAATGTAACTATTTTTTAATTTAATATAAGTAAATTACAGAGTTGATTAAATATTCATGATAATTGTAATCTCACTAGTACAGTCATTGCCACAGCTAGAAGGGCAAAAAATATACTACTAAAATGTGAGGCCAAGATCTTGAGAATTTGCATTAAACATTTAAATGAGTTCTTTTTTATTAGAATCATGTACCTACCATAAAAAAAATGTAGCACAATATATTATTTACAGCATAATGATTATTAGTTAAGGTTAACTATTCAAGTAATTACAAGGCTTTTCAAATGAGAAGTTAATTGTCAAACTGCCATCTTGCTTCATATTTTATTAAATATATTGAAAATAAACCTCTAATTTGTCAAAAAAGAAATAAACTTTGGTGTTATGGAGCATTAACATTTTCTAACTTTATAATCTAAAGAATTGGCATTTTTTTCGTAATGACGATTTGCTGCCTGGGAAATCTAAATTTGTTCTTGCCATAGCAAATATACTATACAACTTAGGCACTTAAATTAATAAAAAAAAATATTGTGTAATTATACAATTCTGCCAATATCATGTAGCTGGAAGATTAGTTGTAGATATCTATTTGCAAGTTAATAGATGTGATACAAATTGAGTCAGTATTTATTTTTAGTAAAATGCATCAAATCCAAGTTATTTTCAAATGTGCCCATGATTAGTAAATAGAAATTTTATCTTTTTGGTGCTAAGAGTTAATTTTGACATGTAGTGAGTGAAGTTGTTGCGGAAGCGATTATCTACTCATTTGAAATGTAGGTTTTAAATTTATATCTATATCAGGTTTCATTTTCATTATTTAGTGAGCTCGCTTTCACAGTTTAATGTACTATGGTATTTTATTGTGGGGTTTAGCAGCTGATGTAGACAAAACAGGCAATTTAAGCAATTTATGATATGGGAACTTGCAAATCACTGAGGAACAATTATCAAGGATTTTGTGTTTTTATTTGTCCTTCCAATACATCCTACAAAAATTGGAAATTACACAAATAATATGTAATATGTATAAATAATTAGGTACACAATACACAAATGGGAAAAACGTAGATAAGTTTGAACTTTTAAAAGACAGGAGAAATAAATACAAAATAGTAATCCATATTTGAGACTCATTAAGACAAATAAAAGTTTCAAAGGTAATAGGCGTTAGGTTCTACAATAAACTTTCTAAGCACTTTACCGATTTTCTGGACAATAAAAAGTTAAGCAAATGTTTTTGTAGTATTAGTATTATGTGGTGGATCAATACGTGAATGAGTAATATCTAGAAGTAATTCCTTTTCTACACGTCCAGTAATAATGATAGTAAATATGAAGAATATATTTGGGTTAAAAAAAAAAAATTTTGGCTTTTCTCAATGATTGGGATGTTTAAAGAACCTATAGTAGTGTGTTGACATTAATAAGTACTTTCTTTGAGCCAAAAGTAAATAAAAAATGTTCTTGTTTTTCTTAAATATTTTGGTTTTGGTATGTTATAAAATGAAACATTAAATTTACTTTCATTGTTATATTGTTACAGAACAGAGAAACAGCATTTACATTTGCCTTGGGATTTGGAAGATGCTAAACAATTGGGTCTTGTCTTAAACCGATATAAAGACAAATATTTTTTGGAAGTCTTATTTGGTGTTTTTTTAGTTTATATTTTGTATCCTTTAAAATAACATACTAATCATACAAAAAACACCAGCTCAACTAATGTATATATGATATCAGTTCCTATAAAAATACATAAATAATATACTTGAGAGGTAGGATAACAAGTACAGGCGCGTTAATACTGGGATCAACTCAGCTGCACATTTTTTGAGAACTACCGCTGGGTTGCCGTCCGGACCACTAGCCTTTCGAACATCGAGCGATCGTAATTCTCTAAGCACATCACAATGCCTGAACATTGTGACACTACAGTTGGGTACAATAGGTGGTTTTGCGTAGCGATCGTCGAGCTGAGAGTTAGCCGCAAAGAGATTAGCAAGCAGTGCCGCCTTCTCCTGTGCTCGTGGGCCGGTGATCCATCAGAATATCTCAGCGGGGATAATGTAGGACGACAGATATTAGCTTGCACGACTTTGGCCAGACTCCAAAGACTCGACTATTTGTCGGATGACCTACTAGACCACGACCTGTTTGCGTAATGCGCTGGGCATCCGCTTTAGCATAGGCTCTCTTGCAGGCCTTGGTGGCAGAGTTGTAAGCTGCTTTAAGACAATTAATATTCGGATCCTTGTTCGCGCGACCCCTAACCCAATCGCGATACGCGGCTTGCTGATTGCTAACAGCATCAGCCCATTCGTGATTGTACCAGGAGTGTCCTTTACGATTGAAAATGATCTCAGAGGAAGGAATATAATATTCCATTTCGATTCTGATCACGTCGGCAATAGCTCCGGAAGATCACGGAAGAATCTTTCTCTTTAAAGCAACGTTGCCTCCAAGGGATAGCAATCTGCATTCCGCATTCCGTCCTAATCCGCTGAGGAGTAGTGCCAAATTTTGCGCTTGATCCGAACACTAGGAGGAAATGGAGCGCGAAGTACAAATGTAACTACCAGGCAGTGGTCCGAAGCGCCCAAAGGGGCACATATTGACACATCATACCCAGTAGGATGGCTCGTCAGCAGAAGGTCCAAGAGAGAGGGCGCGTGACCTGGAACATCGGAAATCCGGGTGCGCTGGATTACCAATTGAGTCCTATGCCAAACCGAATCCGTAGGCAGATCGTCCTACATGGTCTGTCTTGGAGGAGCCCAACCACAATTCGTGGTGTGCGTTTAAGTCCCCCAAGACTACCTACTCCGCAGAAGGGAACTGCTCCTATGCGTCGTCTGTCGCCCTGTTGATGTAATCAAGCAGCCGAGTAGTCTCATTATCCCCATTGTGGGATCCATAGAGGCACACGTAGATCCGACTCTGAGTGCCCAGATCCACTTGTGCCCAAAGGAAGAAAAAGGATGGGTCCTCTATACAGCGCAAACGGCGACAACACATGTACCACCGTACGTACACACACATACTCCGGCTTTGGTTTAAAATTTTTCCTCAAGCTGATAACCGGAGTAGTGTAAGTATGATGCATCGGCCGGACGGCAAATTTGAGTCTCGGTTAAAAAGAGCATTCCAGACTTAACCGTCTCTAGATGATGCTGGACGGCATTCAAGTTAGAGTGGAGTCCACGGATGTTACAGAACTCCACCGTAAAAGCGGCGTAGGGGTTGAGCATCGTAGTTAAACCTATACTCATTTGTTGCGCTGTCATAGTTTGATGGCAAGAAAGAAGAAAACGCACAGAGCGAGTGACCTTTGCCGAACCAAGGCTCATCAGCGTGAATCGCCGACTCAATAACATAGAGCGAAATACACTGATCCGGCGGACGGCTAGGTCGCCGGAACCCCCAAAACCGGTCACCAACCGGCACGAAGAACCTACCCAAGATTATGCGCGGCATTGTGGGGCAGACTCTCATGGAGGTTATACATGATTGAGCTCCATGTATTGTACCGCGGGCGGCCAGTGGAACAACCGTTTCTACAGGTCTCCCTGGCTGCCGGTTCAATGCAGTTCCCTCAGGTAGTGAACCATTGGGATTCTACTGGTACACCCATATCACGGAAAACAATCACTCGATAACTGGATATGCAGAGAGGTTGGCTTGGGCGTCTCGGTTCCAAAGTTGTTATTCAACAACCCTTACACCCTAACTTGATCTTAAGTGATGATGTGGCCCAAGATGGTAACACGCTATGCCTAGGGGGAAGGACTGGCTCTCAAGTGAAGCTGCCGGAACACTTGCGACATAATTTTAAAGTTTAACTTGGGGTGGTAGCTAGCCAGGCTCGCATTAGAAAAAGCCTTACCCACCATGCAATGGTTTCATCACGATGTTTTCCTTCAACCTCAGCCTCATTGCAGGGATTCAAACTCTTGTCTATCGAAGCGATGTCCGTACACGCTACCACTGAGCCCTCATTGCTTATGTATGGTTGATTTTATATACATATTATTGTGCAAATTTTCAAAAATAAACCTTGACTGAATTTACAGTTTGCAAACTTTTGCAATTCCAGGCTCAATATTTCTTAGTATCCTTTCAGGATTTCTTTTTCCATTTTATTTAGCTTTATTTTTAGTATGTTGCTGTTCAGCAGTAGGTGCAAGTTTATGTTTCTTCATATCAAATCTTCTCGGAAAGAAGCTTGTAAGGAAATTTTTCCCTGAGAGAGCAGCACAATGGTCAGTGGCAGTGGAGAAACATAAAAATAACTTGCTAAACTACATAATATTTCTAAGGGTGACACCTTTTTTACCTAACTGGTTTATTAATATGTCTGCACCTGTAATTGGTGTACCTTTAGTGCCATTTGCATTGGGAACATTTATTGGTAAGTAAAAAATATTGCAATTATGGTTCAGTGGTAGTGTGTACTGACACCTCATTGATCGACATGAGTTCGAAATCCTGCAATGAGCTTGAGCTTTCAGTGAAGGAAAACATCGTGATGAAATTGTAGCATGATAAGACATTTTCTAATACCTGCCTGGTTATTTACCATCCTTAAGTTGAAAATCTGTACCTATAGGTGTGTTCCCCTGCTAGGCTTAGTGGTCACTATCTTGGACCACATCATTACTTAATATCAAGTGAAATTCTGCCCAAAACGCTAAACCTATATAGAAGAAGAAAAAACTTGTTTATAATTAAGAGTAACTGAATTATATGAGGTTTTAATATGTGTGATATTGTTTTAGGTGTGGCCCCACCGTCATTTGTAGCAATTCAAGCTGGACAAACACTACACACATTGACATCTACAAATGATGCATGGTCATGGACATCTATAACTGTCCTCAGTGTGTTTGCATTGATTTCTTTGGTGCCAGTATTTCTCAAAGACAAACTTAGACAAAAGTTTGATTAAAGTATTAATCTAGCCATTTTTAGTTGAATTTATTTATTTATTAATAAATTTGTGTGTTGTACATTCCATAGTTTTTCTTATTAGAAGACTGTTACTCAACAATATGAACCAACATGTGCTATGAAAGTTGAATTTCCTATCGAACGTTGAACATTGGGACGCCAGTACCACCAGTTGTACCATACTGAAATAAAACATGATTTGAGAATAACTAGTATTATTTCATTTCATAAACCATCTGGGATTTAAATAATTCCTTTACTCTATTGTTAACTGGATAAATATGCCATTATAATTACATATAAATAAACGATTTTCGAAAAATCTGGAATCATCTAAAATTTACTCAAAACAACGAGTAGATATTCGAAGATATTAAAAAGCAATAGTTCACTCACACATTCAAATGTTATCGCGTCTATTGTGTAATCCAATAAACAATAGTCTAAAAATAGAACACTTCGACTTCTAAACAAAGATAGATGCGTTTCTAGTGATTTCCTCCTTTTATTTTAATATGTAAGCAGCCATGTTCCGATCCAGAACAATTTTGTTTTGGACAAAGAAGTGGAAATAATAAGCGATAAAAAGGAAGAAGTCTGCAAGAGAACCATAGGAGAGATATTGTACGTAAGACCACAGTATAGTGGGTTAGTTTGATTTGTTTCAGTGAGTACCAATAAATTATTTATGCGTATAATAAATTATAATGGCATTTGTTACTTTGTTATATGGAATTTAAGTATATAACCAAACAAAAGCCAAATCGCGAAATGTATACTTTGCAGGGCAGCCATCATTATAGTTTATTTGTAAGTTCTATTCTAAAAATAATCACAAGTTTGGTGTACCAAAAATAAGTAAGTCTAGCAAGTTTTAATTTATTTAGCAAATAAATTAGGCAATTGTGATGCCAATTATGAAATTTGATGCAAGTTTCCAATTCACACATTGTACAAAAATAAATCTAAATACATGAAAAATATGCTTACATAAATAGCTTTCTTTCAGATCAAGTCTCAAATATTTGCATTGATGTTTGCACTCTTCAGCAGGAACCAAGTCAATAGTTCTTGTTCCACTCAGTGATAATATAAATGAAAAGCTACATTCTGTGTCTGGAACTTTGAATGATTCCTGTGATGAATCCAAAATTA
The DNA here is from genome assembly GCA_947532125.1 of Saturnia pavonia. Lineage (NCBI taxonomy): Eukaryota > Metazoa > Arthropoda > Insecta > Lepidoptera > Saturniidae > Saturnia > Saturnia pavonia. The sequence continues at coordinate 13,477,572 of OX383900.1, read as the reverse complement.
TAAATCTTTCTGTGCTTTGACCGAATTTAGGCACTATCTTAGGTCTTGGGATTATTTGCCGTAGTATAATTGCTTCATTCATATTGTTAAATTTCCTGTAACATAGTATTTGTTTATTATAATTTTCTTGTACAACTAAAATTAGGAATGTTAATATAACTCCCTTCTTGCTTTAGCAAATATTAGGTCCTTACATATGAAATTGGCATTTTGTTGAACTGAAATATCTCTCAAATATCTGGCTTGGTTAGGAATTCTAAATTCAAATTTAGAGCAGCAGGTTTGTTCGGTGGACCAGTGCTGGTGTCATACACTACAGCTTCCTAAGATCTGGCCAGATGATAATGGCACATCTATATTGTCAACAGTTGCAAACCATGGTGGAAAAGGTAGTCTATAAAAACCGAGACTGGTCAATCTCTCTAGCCCACTGCTGCTACAGGACAACGCTAGACCCCATACTTCACGACAGATGGTCACTAAATTAGAGGAACTGCAGTTGGAATGTCTCTGACACCCAGCATACTCCCCAGGCCTTGCTCCAACAGATTACCACTTTTTTCGGAATTTGGACAATTGCTTGCAAGGAAAAAAAATCAATTCCGATGAAGCTGTCCAAACCGCCTTCAAAAATTTTACAGATTCTCGCTCCCACAATTTTTTCAGCAATGCCATCAATGAACTACCTATAAAATGGCGGAATTGCATTGATAATAATGGTACATACTTTGACTATTAAATGTATAATTTTATAATCTTTTTTCATTTAACTTTTTCCATATAAATAGCTAATTTCATATGTAAGGACCTATTATTTAAATCAACATAGGCACTTTAAAAAAAAACATATTTTTTATTTTTGTTGCTGGCAGTACAATTTTGACAAGTAGGGAGTGAAGTTAGTGCAGTCACGATTATCTTTGTATTAGAAGCACTTTACTTTAATGTTTTTTTTTATATTAGATAGATAAATACACAATAGTAATTTACAATGGTAATGACAAGTTTATATACTATACCAAATATAAAGGTTTTTCTCTCCATTTGTATGCTCATAAAACATATCATCTGGGTATGTATAATATTTATTGTTCACTAATATCTTTGGGGATTCCTTGTTAAATACATTTCTATTTTTCATATACATAATTTTCAATGTTTCAGTGTCGATAGGTTGTTGATTGGTCTGCAATAATTTAAAAAATAGTGTTGTGTGTTTGTTTCAACTTCAGTATAGTAATATGGTTTGTAATGAAACTCTGTAGGTATATGAAATTACTGACTCCACTTTAGTTTTGAGCAATGTCACCTTATATGCAAGTATTACGTAACGAATTTGGGGGAGGGGGTCTTCTGAAACGTTACGATGCATAACAGGGGCGGTAAGGGGGTTTTGAACTACTTGTTATACGTAACATTGTTTGAACCCTTCAGAACGGTCGCGTAGAATTTTTTTGTGAATTAGGTAAAAATGGTCACTTGGTGGTGGTTACATAACCTTTTACTAGGGGGGAGGGTTTTTTTGTCGCCTTCGTGGATGGCAGAGGTGTGATGGCCCGGGGCCGCGTTGTGTGCGGTGTTCCACAGGGGTCAGTGTTGGGTTCCACTCCTGTGGGGCACGGGCTAGGACCGGGTGCTCCGCGTAGCGCTCCTTGCGGGGATACGCATCCTGTGCTACGCGGACGACACCCTGGTCGTAGCCCGGGAGGGACGTTTGAGAAGGTGAGGCGCCTGGCCACTGAGGGAACAGCCCTAGTGGTCAGGCGCATAGAGTTGTTGGGCCTCAAGGTGGCGGTTGAAAAAACCGAGGCCCTGTTGTTCCACGGGCCTCGGTGTGGACCGCCCCCTGGGGCCCATATAATGGTGAAAGGAGAGAGGGTCCAGGTTGGGGCCCAGATGAAATATCTGGGCCTCACCCTGGACGGAAGATGGCGGTTCGAGTTCCACTTCCGGAGACTCGGACCGCGCATAGTTGGAGCAGCGGCGGCTCTAGGTTGGCTCCTCCCGAATTCGGGAGTGGAGGTTTAATGAGTAGGAGTCTCACATAACCACCAGTCCCCCCTGGGACGGGTGTGTACCCATGAAGGGTTCCTCCACGTTAAAAAAAAGGGGGGAGGGTTTAAAGAAAAATGTTACGGCACGTTACATAGGGGGAGGAGGGGTCAAAAATCTTCAAAAACTGTGTTACGTAATACTTGAACACTCCTTAACAGTGTTATCCCTTACCATATGCTTATGCAAATAGTGCGATTTGAAAAAATGCCAATCAAGAGTCTCTAGGCATGGTAGCACTGAGTCATCTCTTCATAGTACTTGTACATAATTATACATATTATTCAATGTAATAAATAAGAATGATTTCAGACCTCATATATAAATGGTGCATTTTGTTGACCTGAGACTGGCTTTGGCTCTGTCACTTCCCTGACATTACTAATTGTACTGCAGGGCCAACAGTCCATGTCTGCCACAGTGAAAAATGGATTTTGGATCAAACATGTTTCTTGGTAATAATCTGGAATTTAAAAACAAAGAAATGACATTAGTTAGAATTGGTTAAAATTTAATGTATAATTTAAAGTTCCAATGCACTGTTTTAAAAATATTTAAAATAAGCTAGTTATCTATGTGAATATATTTTTGCACATAGAATGTAAGCATCTACATAATAGCTGTCATGACAGTTGGCACCAATTGATGGAATCTTGTATATTTTCATTAGAATCAACAGATTGCATTCCTAATGTGAAAGGGCTTAATCATTTTTTTAAACAAAAATATTTTAAACTATTTGTTCATGTTTCGTCAATAGCAGGGAAACATAAGCTTTAAAATTTTGTTTGAATAACTCATTTTGATAATGAATAAATGGAAATGCTGCACTGCCAGGAAATACCAATATCAGCACTGTGTCCCACAACTGGGAAAATGCCGGTTCCTAGGGGAATACAAGGGCTTTATTACATGTAACAATTTCAGACTTACTTGATTTTAAATAACTTAAAAACTTTAGTACTGTATTTTCCTATTTGACTATAAAGTTAACTATAACTACCTATAAAGTTATATGTTTATTTTAATTATTATTTTTCTTCCCTGTAGGCTGGTAGTGACATTGCATTTGACAATCAGTATTATAGAAAAATAGTACCTATTTTGCAAAAAATTATAATATATGTTTTTCTACAAATATATAAAATGCAGAAAAAGTAAACTAATTCAAATCATGTCAAAACAATGTTTATGTGTAAAGATTTCAAAATCAAATTTCTTTATTGATATTAAGGCTCCAGATACAAAATATATTTTACAATAAGTTCAGATTATGATCCTTAAGAATAGTTTAGAAGAATTGACATAGATCTTAGGGTATATATTTACTGCAGTGTTGCATTTAGTAAATACTTACTAACCAGTTAAAGCTGGAAACAATGATATAATTGGTATTGACAATTTTCTCAAAGTCCTTAGTCCAGGATAGATATATTCTTGTAAATTGCAAACGATACTTCTATAAATAAATTGATGGTACCACAAAGTGCATGATATAAAACATAATAATATAAGTATTAATTTAAAACTCCCAAAAAGTCTTGAAATCAGAGTTCTCTGCACTCCTGACTGCACATTTATTTCTATTGATTTCAGAGACTCATAGTATAACTTCTTAAACTCATCTTCGCTTAAGCCTGCGTCTATACATTCCTTTTTAAGTTTCTTGACAGAATTGGTATATTGTTGAAATAAGTCTTTATCCACCTCCACCATTATTAATTAGGTAGGTATATTCAAAAGGGGTCTGCCTATAAGGGCATTTTCGTAAGAACTTCTTGCACTCCTGTATTTTTTTCTGTTTTTAAGCAGTGTACACAGTTCTCTACGAATTACATACGCTATATACTAGGCATAGATTATCACTTATAGCTAGGCATGTAATGATTTCTATTTAAAATAATTGTCATTGCTATGAAATTATATTTTTTATCACTGCTATTTCACCTGTGATAAATAAATTTCGTATCTGCATGAAATGATGAACTTTTTTTTGGTTTGCCACTCATCAATGTTTTGGATTAATTAATGCTTACTTTTAGGTATCTTGCATAGGGGTATTTCAAATGAAATTAACTCAAACAATCGGAAGCTTTTTTATTAATCAGCATTTTAACAATATTTTCCTCATTTCTTATTTATATAGTAGCGATAAGTACATGTATATTCATTATTTATTCCTACAGGAGACGTGGTCAAAGGGAGGAGTAATTGCTTCTATGTTCTTATCAATTTTTCCCCATAAGGATATTGTTTCTCATACCTCCACAGTTAAATTTGATGTGTGTGGCATGTTTAAAATAACTCCAACTGCGTTTCTCATTACTTGATGTTTTCTCGTATTTTAATTTTAAAGAGTTCTAAAACGTGTCTTTTATTAAGTAAGCACGTTGTGCGCTGACATATGTCTTCAAAAGGTACGTCCTCTCTCACTGTTCGGTCTAAAAATACGATCCATAAACGTACATACTCCCAGAAGCATATAATTTTTGATTTCGAAAATAAGTTTTTAAATCAGCTTCTAGTTTCTCAAGAAAGATTTTTGCCACGCCAAATATTGATATGTTCTAAATAATGGTTGTGTTTTAAACTTCTATTGGTTTTTTACTTTTACTGTTCACTAAGAAACACATAGAGTCAAAATTATCAGTATCTGAACTTTTTGACCAACCTTAGTTAAAGTGGTAACGTGAAAATGACAGTATTAATCCAACTAAGTATTTTGTGTGGAAACGCTGCGACGCCCTAAACTTTATATTATATTGTAGACTAATCAATATTGCAAATTAAATTATAATAAACACCAGCGTTTAACTGCTGCAGGACGATTTTTATAATTAGAACAAATCAAATACAATGTTACGTATATTTAAAATCCAGTTATTTTTACTATTTCGTGTTCACTGAAAGTGATCCATAATTGGTTATTACTATATAAAGGTAATCCAAAGGCCTCTCTATTGAAGGTAGGATATTTAGCAATCAAATATTTGTTACAGTTATTACAGGTCTCAAAATACTAGGTACAGAAATATGTAAAGTTATTTTTGGGTCTAACCAAGGTGGCTATATTCTTTTAGAATAAGTAATCATTCAATGTAAAATACTTAAACTAATATACTTTATCTTTTAACTAAAACTTTAATGTTACAATAACGATCTCTATAACCAAAATTATATCGGTAATCAAAACCTTAACCCACTATACAAAGTCAACTGTTTCTAAAAAAGTGCTTTGGTCCTTAAGGGCGTTTTCTGATATATATTTTTTATTTACAGATTGACAGTCGCGAACTCATTAATATAAATTAATTTTAATAATAGCACTGAACCACGGCGAGACACGTCAATATCAAATTAATTGTCGCAGTTGTTGACGCAAGTAAAATATTTTTTCAGATTTATAAAGTTGACATTACTTCTTACCTAGCGTCCACAATTGAGGACACAGATTTTGAGAAACACTACAAAGTACCTAAATACCTACTATCCATTTACATCCCTTACATTATATCTTATTTATAATTTCACTCGACAGATTTAGTATTTCTCTCTATAGCACGTATGTCAGCAATGTTTGTCTCTTTCGCACCTGTAGCTTTGTCATCACACGATGGATAAATCAAAGAAGTGAACTGATTGAAAGAAAAAAACTGATAAAACTGTGATATTGCGATTTCTTCCATGTTGTTATGAAGTGAAGTCAATACTAATGATGGTGCGATATATTGCAGACGTATGAATATTGCGATTTGTAATTCTGTGTAGTGGTTTTATATAATTGTGCGATATATGCTTGGTGTATGAAATTTGAGATTTATATTTTAGTGAAGTGAGCTTGTATTATCCTACGAATTCTGCGAATTGTATTTAAGTAAAGTGAACACATACTTAATCATATAAAGCAGCTATTTTGGAATAAATATCGCGGGTGACAAATTATTTTTGTTTTCATATGAAAAATAGCAGTGATGTATTACATTTTGCATGCCTAGTCAAAGATGACATTAAGTTATTGATGTGTAACATCTTTCCTCTCGTTAGCTCGTTATTTTTTGTGGGAATAATTTTGGAAAAGGGACGGAAATGGGATATAGAAAACCGGGTAAGCGCGCGCTATTTGATTTGACCAATAAGCGCGCGCTGTGGCGGAGAGATAACTGACGTACTGTCGGCCAACATAGTGTATGCGTGTATATGACGACAAAGAGAAAGGGAAATAGAGAAGGAGAACGCATCAGCTGTGCACTCATGTACAGTTATAAAGTTTTGTATATAAAATCTGAGGTTATATTTATATGTGTAAACAATATTAATAATTATCTTTACAATTTTTAATTTACTTAATTTTTCAATTTTTTCAATTTTTTGACAAAATACATCATTCTTAAAAAAATACCAGTAAGTAATATGGAATTATTCGAACAAATATTTTAGTGCGGATCTTTTTTCAGGATTTAAGTTACTATGGCGTATTTACAACGACTAGAATTAAATTTGCGCGAGCAAGCGCGCGCCTTAATATAGAATTAGATATATTTCCCTGCTTAGAATATATTCGACCAATAATATGACGAATAAATTGACTTCACATATATTTCATCTCAATTTAATAGTAGGATAACATGTGTGATGTTACACATCATATGCGACTACTGTAAGGCTCGTTTTATATGATTTTTCTATGTTTTGTATACAAACATCGGAAAGCATTATGATTTATTCTTCCACAGCTAGACTAAAGGAATCCCAGTCACAGTTTGCCAGCATATCTTTCAGCAATGGAGTTAAAGTTGTTACATTGGAATTTGAGGAAGGCTTTGAAATAACAAAGGGAAAATGCTCACTACCATATGTTAATTAAAGACATTTCCATGATAGAATAGAAGATACGGATGAAGAACAAAGAGAGTCCAAGTATCTAAGAGATTGTCCTAACATACCATGGCGAGTCACTAAGCCATTATTTAAGACACATAAACCCAATTCAGAGAGTTCAACGCCTAACCTGTCATCATTAGGGGCGCCCTATAGGGAGTGATGTGCATTAAAGTCTCCTAATATGATAACTGGCGAAGGGAAAGATTCTATAATTAATTTTAGTATAGATATAACTGAAGTCTTTCTAGGAAATGTATATGGAAAGGAATGACATATTATCAACTTTAGCTGCAACTGCATTTAACTTTTCATTGTTACAGGAAGGAAGCAGTAAAGATTTGAAAAAACATTGTTTTTTTATAAGGAAGGCAGAGCCTCTATAACTTTCCATTCTGTCATCCCTGAGAATGGAATAACCCGGCCCTTTAAACAGAGTACCCGGCTTGTGCCATGTGGCAGAGATAGCCAGAACATATGGATTAAATTTATTAATCAAATAGTACAGATCTGTTCGTTTTGATGCAACACTCCTATTGTAGAATCCATTGTAGAATCTGGTCCATGTCTGAAAGAGTTAAAAAGAGTTACTGATAAGTTTTGAATGAATGTAACGTCAATGTGATCAGGTAGCCGGGAATTTGAAATGACATTTATCAGTGAACATATCTAGACATTTGTCTTTTTTAATTAGTAGAATGATCATTCTTTTAAATTAAGGCACAGCCATTAATAGATGAGCATATTTTTTAATTAAATCATCATGTTTTTTTTATCGAAAGCCTTGGTTAAAGGAGCATGAGATTTTGGTATTAATAGAACAGTTTTTTTTGTACGAAACAGTTCTTTTTTCATTAGGAGAGCCAGCATACATAGGGGTTAACATAACATAAGGGTTTCTGTATTGGAGCTGACAAAGCTTCGTTATAAAATATTCTTACAGGAGGGAATTTTTTACCAGCCTCCTGATAGGACACTGCGGAATTAGACATATTTTATCTCCCTCTGACATGCAAACTCTGGACAAGTTTTATTAGATGCTTTGTAAACCAGAACAGTTAATGCAATAGTAGTTATTCTCTATAGTGTATGATGGTCCATCGTGATTATCACTGCATTTATAGCACCGAGTTTTGCTTCTACATTGTGTGCGAGTATGCTCGATGCGGCAACAATTAAAACACTGTACAGTTGGATAAATGTACTGTTCTACAGACAAGGACAAGAGCATATACTCGTGGAGGAAGACTCTGACCATCAAAGGTCACTGTCGGTGTGGGAACCCATACAGGACCATGCGGATTAACAATTTTCCAACTCAACCTGCGGCTACGTATAATAGGGCGGAAATTTTCAATAATTTCTTCATGTGACCATTCTATGGGTATATCACGAACTATACCCATCTTACAAACACTTTATGATGGAATAGAGGACTTGTAGCTGTTTTGAACAAGCATTGTACGTCAAACAAATGAGTTGGCAGCTGTAGCAGTTCTGAATTGGACTGACAAACGAAACCGTGCTTTTTTTTTTGATACCATCCTCTATTACATTTTGTATAACATTAACAGTGTAACGACCCGGGTCAGATTCTTTGTAAAACTATTTGAAAGTGGCAGAAGAGGGTACGTTTGTGATGTCACTGAAGATCCTGGTGTTATTCCTAGTATGAGTTACATTAGTGGGGTTGATGTTGTGAGTAGGCGAGTTTAGAATAGATGTTGTGGCTTCTGTCAATGCCTGTTTATTGATACGAAAATGTGGTCTGTCCTTCACCGGTTTAAATGACTAAGTTACCTTTTTTCCACTTTTTTTTCTGCATTCAACCTAACAGTTTCAAAGGCTTCGTGGTGGTACATGGCATTATTGGCGAGGAACCCATCTGCTTCCGATAATGTCATTAGAGGATGGTTGACCAGAGGAGGATCAGGATCCGGGGCAGTCTCTATATCCATGATGTTAAAAACTAAAAAAAAAGTGTGTGTGCGATTCACACACGATGGAAGTGAAACTTCATTTTAAAAGATATTTAATATTTAATTTAATTTTATATTTTATTTTATTTTATATTTTATTGAACAGATGTTACATAAGACTTCTTACTAAAAAGTTGTAATACGCAGCCGCATACAGTGTACAGTAGTATTAGCTCACGTACTTTTCACATATACTAACACACGTTAAATGCTCAAATACAAGAAAGTATTAAACAGTGTGCAATATACATACAGACCGACATTTGCTCTCTCGCTCTGGCTCACACAAAGAGGAGAGACCGATAATATAAAATAGTATGTATATTTCTGTCTCATTCTCTCGCCGGCTTCATCCTACACATTTTTGTATTTCTGTCTCTTACCTGACGTTTTTCCGTTGTATTCTGTTTGTAATCACAACCATTCTAAAGAAGTTCCACTTCAAAAAAACACATCACTGTATGCTGCTACTATTTTACACAAATAAAGACTTATATATTTACAAAATACAAATACAAACACTTTTATATACAGAAATATATAAACAAACTAAATTTATTACAAAAGAAAATTTTCTTACCGCTCTTCTCAAAAGCCGGCCAAAAAGTCCTCTAAAAAAAAGTCCCTTATATAACCTATGTACGTACCAGAGAATACATACTTGACGTAGAGTATATTATATTCTATTAGCACTCGTATTTATTAGAACAGAACAAAATAAACGCGGCGAGATTCACCGAATTGTTGGTTAATACTATTATTTGGTATAATTAAGCGTTTTTAAGTTTTCATTTTACCTTGTAAGTTATTCGTAAAAGATATTCTTTTAGAAATTGTTATTAAAATAATGAATGAGTTCTTGAACAAAAAAAATAATGGTATATGTATATATAGGCTTTAATTTATATTGTACTAGCTGTGCCTGCGGCTCCGCTCGCGTGGCTACAGGCAGGCAGACAGACAAATATAAAAAAAAATGTTTGTTATAACTACCGTGTATACTACCGTGTAAATTTCATATGACAGACAGACACTTCAATTTTATTACATGTATAGATTTAGGTAAGGCATACGAAGTCACGAGTAGTTAATAGTCTTTTATAATTTTTGATATAGACACCTGATAATAGGCGAGAAAAATCAAAACGATTTCATAAAATCCCCTAATATACATACAATAATGATTTTTAAAACTATCTTTTATAATGCCAGCTTAGTAAAGTCAATGCAGGTAGGTACTACCGACATAAATAAAGATAAATAAAGTACAGTCCAAGAATAATGAAGACTGCCTTGAAAATATTACGTCAAAAGCCTATTTTTATAAGGAACCTAACGGCTCATTTTGAAGCTCCGATGCAAATCACCAAGGCGGCACCAGCAGGGTAAACAAAATCAATGAAAAAATATAGGAAAATTATATTGTATTACACTACAAAATGAAATACACTATTAACCTATTGTCAATTGAGTATATCAAAATTTATTCTGAAAATGTCGTTTGTACAAAAACGTTATGTTTACAAACGGACGGACTAAACTAAACTAAACTAAACTAAACTGACGGACATTCTTTAAAAGTAAATATAAATTCGTGGATATGATTGAATTCGGTATTACCGACGTTTTTCTTAAAGCTATATTAGCACTTGCTTCTAAAAATAATAGGTAATAATAATAACAAAATATATCCTCTTGTAACACGTGAAATTAAAGTCACAAGACAGGGGATAACGATTTTGTAAATCAGCAAGACTTAATAATAATCACAATTAGTAGCTAATACTGAGTTCTTTCTCTGAGACGATAAGATAAGACAAAGTAACCTACGCACTGGGGCCTAGTGATAACACGACTAATGTATAGAGTTCTGTCAATACGACGATATGCTCTCTTACGTCCATAAGTTACTAGAATAAATAACAATTCATTTTGTTGTAATAATTTTAATACTAGTGCTGTAACAATGATAGTAAAAAATTGAAAAAATTGTACAGTGTTAACAAGTGCGAAAGTAGAGAATAATTTATACAAATACAAAATGATGTGCATAAGGAAATGGAGGAAGAAAGAAAACTAGATGGAAATTGAACAAATGCAGGGCGCTTCGTGGCGGTGGCCTCTGCTGCTGTCTGTGGTTTTTTTAAACGTTCGTATGTCTTAAAATTTATTTGTTACCTAAGCAGACAAAATGTTATTTAACCATATTGTATTTATGCTATTTCCTTCGTCATTTTTCTTTGTTGAAACCCTCCTCACTGTATTATAAGTTGTTTTTTTGGTAGAGTTTACGCGAGATGATTCGTTCACTTGTTATGAAATGGTGGTCTTGGTTCATGAAATCTTATCAAGCGCCGGTGACGTCACACGATGTCTACGACACAAACATGTGAGGAGCATTGTAGATTGTAGTTGTACAGGTGAACCATGAAAACAAAAACCATTGTTTGTTTTCGTTTGCGCGGTCGTTAAGAGTTTTCTTGGTCTGACTTAATACATATTACTTATGTTGTCAATTTATAATATTTAGTCTAATGATGATAACAGAACAACAGTTTAATAAATGATTTGAGCCTTCTTGGTATGTTAAAAATATGTAAACATTTGTCAATTTCGTAGTCAACCCTAGATACAAAAAAGAACTAGGTACCTACATATTATTCTACCAGAAATTGCAAATCTTTACGGATCCATTGTTATTGTACCTTACCACTGTTATCTAACCAGTTGTTATTTTCTTTGTCTTTTTATTGGTATGTAGACTAGTTTTTACCGTTTACACCTATAAGGCGAAATGAAAAAAAGTAGTATTATTGTTAAGTCTTTTGTTTAAAGATGTTCTTTGTTCCAGTTCTGATTAGAGTTTATACTACGCTATTTCATAATATAATGGATCATGTTAAAATGTAACGATATTAAAATTTATTAACTAATAAACTTCATAAAAAATAATTAATAGGTACGTAGGTATCATTACATACGTACCTACTGTTAGGAAACTGGAAAATTGAATTAATTAGCCTGCGTATATTTACATATTCTGATGGTTGTTTCGTTTAGTTTGTTATCAATATTCATATATTTCATTACATATTTCATTTTTTATGTATCAATAGAAACAATTCTATCATGCGCGCTCGTTTATCATGATAATAAAATCAATGTTGAGGTGTTGATCAACTTGATGGATTATTCAATAACCAACTACGTAATTAAATGATAGAACTAACAAATGTGAAGAGATTTTTTTTATTATAGAGGTGGAATAGGTAGGTAGTAATAGTTAGAGTTATCGTTGACCTAGCACATTGACTCGAATTAAATTGCGTGAATACTTTTACATAATATATTATAAAACTCAACGTCTTTCTGTCTGTCCATTTATGTTCTTTTTACTCGAAAACCAATTATCCGATTAACATCTTGTTATTCATAGCTATGTCATAGTATATTTTGTAAGTTTTTTTTTATTCTACATAGTTGGCAAACAGGCATACGGCCCGCCTGATGGTAAGCGGCTACCACAGCCTATGAACGCCTGCAATACCATAGATATCACAATCACGTTGCCGACCCGAACCCCCCTACCCCAAGGAGCTCTGGAAACCCTACTCACCGCAGAAACGCTACACTAGGTCATTTGGCTGCGATCTTCTGTAGGGTGGAGGAATTCCACCAGTCGGGCTGCCCCAAGTAGAGAGAAATCTCTCAAAGATACAGTAACATAAGAAATTAGCAGTGACGATAATGGTGAGATAAAACGCTTTTGGGGCGCTTAAATGACTTACGCTGAGTATATCATAAATATACTAAATATATCAAATTATATCAAATTAATGTACTAAATAATTGTAGATCTTAAAAAGACGTATAAAAAGAGTCAGCTATAGCATATGACTATCTTGTAAAGATCACCAACAATAAGTATTTGTCTATAAAATAACAGGCGCGGCGGACAGCCGCAGTGCCGTGGGTAGGAGCGATTCGCGCGTGTACTCAACCGATCGCGAGGCGACGGCATTCAGTGTTCACGCGAGCGAAGCCGCGGGCAAAGCTAGTGATATATAATACGAAATTGCGATTATTAGGGTTGATTGGAATTGATTCGTCACGTCTCGAAACCTAAATAAATTTAAAGGTAAAAGATTTCGATTCCACTATGCAAGCCTAATGATCAATGATGCAAGCTTAACTTAGACTGTCGTCTGTTAATGAATTGAAACGCGAAAAATGAAAGTAATTATTACTTTATATAATCAAATGACTACTTACTATATCAATATTCTATTTCTATAGTACAGGTTTCTTCAATTGCATGGTGGTAGGGCATTTTCTAATGCCCGCCTGGCTAGCTACCACCCTCAAGTTGAAAATCTGTCGCCAAGCACCAATAGCTGTGTTCCGGCAGCTGCACTTGAGAGCCAGTCTTCCACTAGGTTTAGCGTGTTATCATCTTGGGCCACAGCGTCACTTAACGTCAGGTGATATTGTGGCCACTACGCCAAACTATAACGATAAAATAAAATAAAAATTGACGCTATTAAATAATGTTCAGAAGTAAAATGTACATTTTGCCTTCATTATAACTTGAATCTTGCAGTCACGTTGCAGTAAATGGGAATTTAAATAAATCACGATTAAAACTATGTACTCATCTTTTATTTATTAGTATATATATTTATATTATAGTACCTTATTAATAATTGTAAAGTAGACAAATTACGTCCATTTTCCGTTCCAAAAATGAAAATACGTTGTAATTATAAAGATCATGATTCAGCAGTGCCTAAACTAAGTAAATAAGAAAATTAAACAAACCGCAAATAAAAAAAAATTAAATCGTTTCCTGAAAGATAATATTAGTTTGCTTATCTTATGGAATGCGTTCGCTTTAAATATCTTCTCCAAACTGTTATATAAACGAATGTTTACGTAAAATTATCGAATTCGTTGTTTTTAATCTAAAATATTACATTCGTATTATTAAATTATTTCATAAATATTTTGATTTTATTTGTTTAGCGTTTGATCGTAAACTCACCTGATGTAAATGAATATCAGGCTGAAGATAGTATAGTCAAAATTAAACATATTTTATTCAATTTAGGTTTGTAAGTAAGCTTTTATGAATGTAAAGAAACACGTAACTAATACGTAAACCCTTAAGGGGTTGGCTCTTAAATGCAGCTGTTGAAATATACCTATAATTCGAAGGTTTTTTTTTCTATGATACATAGATAGCAACTAAGCAAACGGCCGCTTTACCGACCTTGAAGCCCCCTATACCAAGGAGCTCTGGAAACCCTACTAACAGCAGGAACACAACACACAGTCATTTGGCTGCGATCTTCTATAGGGTGGAGGTCCTTGGTGACATACAGATGTTCAATTTGTAATATTTAATTTAAAATGAGTCAGGCGCGGACCTAGAAGTTAATTATATGGATGGGGCAATAAGTTTCTCGGAGATTCAACATACACACACACACATTCTCAGACTAATAATAAATACTCTATACAATAAGTATACTTATTTAGCATAGTAACTTTAGCATGCATAATAATTGTAAACACAATTAGACATATTTTATCATGTAAACATTAAATAGTTTGTAAATTGTAAAAATGGTTAACAGAATTAGACTTATTTATTTATAATTAGTAAAAAAAAACAACCATAACAATCACAATATAACAACAATAATAAAAAAAAAACTTGCAAAAAAGGCTCGGCTAAATCGTACTCTCGTATTTATAGTCAAGTTGTCAGTTGTCTAACTTGAAAATAATGTTTGTCATACCCCCATGACAACCATAGATCCGCGCCTGGAATGAGTACTCCGTCGTCGAGTAATTTTGTTAAACTTTATACTTTATACCTGATGTATGTGATGGGGCCCATGATGGTTACACGCTAAGCCAAGTGGGGGACTGGCTATCAAGTACAGCTGCCGGAACACACCTATGTATGCTTACTGACAGATTTTGAATTAGAAGGTGGTAGCTAGTCAGGTGATCATTAGAAAAAGCCGTAGTTATGATTTCATCACGATGTTTTCTTTTACCGAAAGCTCCAGCCAGTACTCCCTCTAGGTTTAGCGTGTTACCATCTTGAGCCACATTGTTACTTAACATCAGGTGAGATTCTGGCCAAACGCTAGTCCTATTAAGAATTTAAAAACAATAATAGTAATAATATTTTACACAGAGCCAGCGCTTGATAATATGTCTGTAGGCATAGGATACATGGTATTGAATATATTTTTCTGGTTTGCAGGTCTGTCTGCCCAGCTTGGTGTATACGTATGGAATCTTCTTGCAACAACTAGTGGACCTTAAGGTCCCGTTATGGCTTGGCCTGACTGCACCCACTCTGTATATTTTAACGTCCGGCCTTTCACGTAAGTTTTGTATATTGTAAGTTCTAGTTTAATTCGATCAACGATTTTACTAGAGTTTCTAGTTGGAGTATATTTTCTTTGTAACCTTCATTTCCTTTGTGTTTACTTACATACTCGTATAATAGCTTCACCCCGCGATATTTCTGTGTATAATATCATTTCATCTACTTTTATTGTACTAAAATGAGGGAATACGTATTTCGTTTTTCTATCATTTGTTATTTAATTTGGTTCACAAACCGGACATCTCACATTGATCTTCTTATTGGCATCAAATTTATTAAAAATAATAATAAAACTTTCCATGTCGGCCAAGTAATGATATGTAAAATTTAAATCATAACGTAATCAACACACTATAAATCATCTAATTAAGTTATGATACATTTTTGAACAAAATGTTTTTTATTTATATTCTAAATTCTAATCATTTAATCAGATTTTCCCCGGAGACGTTATCAGGCGAAATTGTGGTTAAACACTAAAATGTATAAAGTTTAAAAAAAGTTACGTAATTATGTACCATGTTAAAAAATTTAAACCAGTTTGACTAACATTTAATAAATAGATAAGCATAGATTAATTATTGGTTTGCGCTACGCTGTTGAAGCGGCGCGGAAGCCAAATCATGAATCTATGTTTATAGGTATATACTATTTCTTACAGTTTTTTATTTTGTAGAAACTTTGTTTTAGATTTAATAAAAATAGTTTCATTATCGGTGATTACAGAATGTTGGTGCAGGGAAGCTGCAGATTCTTGGGGTGGCAGAGTGGGGTACCGCGTAATGGCCACTATCGGCCTCATGGTTATCGTTACAAGCCTGCTCATCTGTGCATTCGTGCCGTATAGTCTACAGCCATTTATTTACGGAATAATGGGAGGTTAGTATTACTGTTACATACATTATTATATTTGCTTTTTGAAGTGAAACTTCTTATGCGACTTCCAACATGTTAAACGTTAAACGTTTAGCGCACATTATCGGTCTCTCCTCTTTGTGTGAGCCAGAGCGAGAGAGTAAATGTCGGTATATATATATATTGCACACCGTTTAAATAAAATAGAAAATGCCTTTTAAAATGAAGTTTCACTTCTATCGTGTGTGAATCGCACACACCTTTTTTTAATTAAATACATTAGAATACATCATCATTGTCTTCAGTTTCATATTTGTTTTTCAGGACTCGGATCATCTTTGATATCTGCTCAAGTGGATGCAGTCATTTTTGACACATACGATTCACGTCTTGGACTGATTCGAAGTATATCTTTCGCCGGGCAGGCTATTGGGCAATTTCTATTCCCGCATTTAATGACGGCACTTATAGATCACTATGGATATTCACATTCATTTATTGTCTATGCTGCAATAATACTCCAGACGTTACCAGCAATTATGCTTCTAAGAGTTGATGATACCATTAGAAGACCTGTCTCCTTCTCGAGATATTCTGATTTAGCTAAAACGTACGCAATATTTAGTAACGAGGGACTAGATAATAATTATTATACAACGGAACTACAGCTCCACGATTTAAGTAAGAAATGTTGGAAAAGTCCATCGGATGATAACTTGTATCGGGAAGTAGATGGTAACGATGATGAAGTTGGTTGTGACAATGAAAATGCAACTATAACTCCACCTCCAAGTCCAGAAGAAAAAAGAAGAAATATCTTTGGAGTTGAAATATTACCAGAAATACCCGAAGAGAGCGAAGAAGAAGAAGATGAGCACGGCTTGTCCGAAAGAGATATGAACACGAATAAAAAGAGACTAAGCGTTGCTATCAAAAGACTGAGTACCTTAGGTGACAGTTTAGGTGATTGTATAACAAATCACATAAGAAAAGATTCTTATCATAGCGAAAATGGTGAAATTAAAGAATATTCCGAAGTTGAAGTTACTTATGATAACATTTCCCCAGTTACAGATATACAAAGAGAGAAAATATTTAACTCGTTTAGTTTTCGTTGTCAATCTGCTTATGCTAGTATGAGAAGGAAAATATGGATGCCGTCATATAGAGTTTATAGAATACGAAGAAGGATGCAATATTTTATGTACAATATCAATGATACATTTATAAAGCCTTTGACTAGGTCTTTGTCTTGTTGGAGATTTTACCCTTCATTAATACTTGCCTTTGCTAAACTCAGTTTAACGGGAATAACTTTAGTCTTTATGCCAACTATGGGAACACTAATGAAACCGAACATATCAACGACTGATACAAATTTTTTGATATCTCTATATGGTTTTACATGGATTTGTTTTTTATTAAGTACACCTTGGTTGATTCAAACGCCAAAGAGAAATTATAAATATGTTGCATTACTAGGCTTAATTATTTCGACAGCTGCTTGCTTTTGTAAGTTATTTTCGTTTATAAAATCTCATAGTTGTTATAACAGGTCTTTACCTATAAAATTGCCGTTTTATATATAAAAAATCAAACTTTTTTTTTTTAAATTAAAGTATATATTTCATTAGTCGTAGTATTGACCATTATTGTCGATGCACTTTTGCCATTTTAATGGAAGGTCACTGATGCCTCTGCTTTAGAATTCCTGTAGACGGGAATCGATGAACTCTTTAAAGGCGTTTTAACCACCGCATCGATTTGAATTTTTTCTCCTGCAACAAACTATCCAAATTCGGGAAAAAGTAGAAATCAGCGAGAGCAAGGCCTGGTGAGTATGGTGGGTGCCGGACAGCTTTCAGTCGTAACTCCTGTAATTTTGAGACAGTCTCTTATTCGATTGCGATAGTGAGGAAGGAGTTGACTAGAAGAATTGACAAATCTTTGTGGTTTACCAATGAGCTGGTGCATCATCATTACCAATTCTTTACAGTACACTTCTGCTGTAATTGTTGTACCAGGTCTCAAGATGCTGTAATGAACAATACCGGCGCAGGTCCACCATACACTCACAAGTAGCTTTTCTTAACTCACTTTACGCTTAGGACATGATTTGGCTACATTCCCTGTGTCCAACCAGTGCAACGGACATTTTTAATTATCATAAAGGATCCACTTTTCATAAAAAAAGACAATTTGATTCAAAATCATCATTCATCAATCATTTGTGTGCGTATTCGATAAGTTAAACGGCTCTGACGTGATTTTGTTGTTGTTCAGTGAGTTCATACGCCACCCACATTCCGAGTTTTATCTTTCCAATTTGACGTAAATGAATCAGTATCATTTTCTCACTTACGTTTGAAGGCTGCTGTTACTTCCGACATGGTTTGAGATGAATCTGCTGCCACTATGGCTTTCAATTCATCGTTATCAACTTTCGTTTCCGGTTCGACACGGGACTCAAAAACGTTTTGTGCGTCGACTTGCTGTACCTAGTCCATACACGTCGTTGATATTGCGTGTCGTCTTGCGTGCTGCGTTGGTGCCACGACGGAGCTCTTATTCGTAAATAATACGAATTTAATTTTTCCATGGTCACTGAAACAGCGATATGATAGAAAAATTGAAAGGCGGGAAAATATTTGAACTTTTAAAAATAAATGTCTTAATAAATAATAATAAATTAATAATAAATTAATATGACTTTGCAATAATTAAGTAGAATTAAAGATATCGATATTCACATTAGTGAATATAAAAAATCGGCAATTTCATTGGTAAAGACCAAATAATTGCTGTGTTTCATGTGTTTTTATTTATTTACAGTATTGGCCGAAGCCTATAATCATGACACATTTTCCATCGGTTGCGTCGTAGCTGGATTTGGTTACGGTGCTGTATCTTCGTGTTGGGAGACAGCGATTCAAGATTATGTTGGTGCTAGAAAATGGCCGAAAATCCATAGCACTTTAGAAACACTATCGGCTGTATTGTTTACTGTATTTGTTGTGGGAATATCATTCTTTTTAAATGAAGTAGGAGGTTTACAATATTCTTTGTTCATTCTTGGCACAGTATTGTTCGGAATTTCAATCGTTTGGCTAATAATAGCAGCAGTTTCAATCTATCTTACGAAAGTGAGATCAATGAGGCTTGGTAGGCGTTTGTTGTTTTAAAATTATGTGCAATATTTGTTTATGTACGTGTCTACTATGTATATTATGTTATACAATTATAAATCGTGTATAACTCCGATAATTGTACATTATCAAGATAAGAATTTTTAATATATGCTGAGTAAATTATTATTTTATATTAAACCATTGCCATTTTATCATAAGTCCCTGTCGTAAATCTGATTGTGCAGTGTCTTCAAGGTAATCGGACATGTGTCGAAGTTTAGAATAATTATTGGATAAAAATACATGTAGACACCATGCTGTTATGGAAAAATGTAAGGGGATTGATGAAATAACACTTTATTAAAATGAAGAGAAGAAAGTTTCTCTATACTCGTACAGTATCTCAATATAAATAGCTATAGAACTACTTCTTTTCGTGGGATTAGTCAGTATTTCAACACAATCTCATCTGATGTATGATGTATTACTTGAATGTAAATGGTGCATTAACCTAGATGTTAAGCTTCCGACTCCAACAAGGTCTCTGATGCAGCTGCCGAAATGGTAAGTATTTAATACTGCAAGTTTTACTTAAAAATAAAACTGAGCATTGACGATACACCGCATCCATTTCAGAGCTCCTGCTGAGAGACTGCTATAATTGATTGAATGCCCCCACCGGCCTCCTGTGACTTAAACTCAGTATGATGGCGCTGCAGAGCAATTATTATACAGTTGTCTGTGAAGTTTTTCTTCGTTAAAAGCCGAGCTTGCATTCTTCAATGTCGTGATCGTTATCACCTAGAGCTATAATACACTTTTAATATGATGTGTAACGTTTAGAAGTAATATTTAGTAATTTAAACTAAAAACTGGCTAATTCTAGATCTCAAAAAATAGTAATTATATCAAATATGGATGGATATCCAACAGACAAGGAAAAATTACAATATTACATAGATTATGGTCGGTAGAGCGTTTCCTAATGGCTAGCTTATCGCTACCACCTTCAAGTTGAAAATCTGTCGCTAAGCAACTTTATGTTAGTGTGTTTTATATTTAAAAATTATAGACTACTAAGGTGGTAAGCAAGCATACGGTTCGCCTGATGTGAAGCGGCTACCTTAGCCCATGGGCGCTTATATTACTATAATTCTCAACTAGTGCGTTGCCGACCTTGAACCCACCTACTCCAAAGAACTCTGGACTCCCTAATCACCGCAGAAACAACACAAAGTTATTTGGCTGCGATCTTCTGTAGGGTGTTCCGGCTACTCTTGAAAGCCAGTTCCCACTTAGGCTTAGCGTGTAACCATTTTGGGCCACATAGTCACTAACATCAGGAGAGATTGTGGCCATAAAGCTAAATCCTATAAATAAATATAAAAAAAAAACAGATTCACTATTGATTGTTTCCTCAAACATAACCAGCATATGAAAAATATTTTTCTAAAAGGTTCTCTATAAAGTAGTTTTTCAAGGACATAACAAAGTGGGTATTCTAGTTTCTTTAGCTTTAAGAAAAACAAATATTTATTTAATTATGATTGCTCATCTCTTCCAAGAATGAATCGTGTTGTTGATGTCATTTCATTATCTATTATCATATGAAATCATTTTATTGCGGTAATGATTAGTAAACAACAAACGCACTAACTTTTACGATTCGTTTGTACAACGAGCCTACTCTCGAAAATAATATTGCATAACTTTGAATTGACTGAAATATACGTACTTAAGTTACATTACGTACATATTCAAATTATATTTCAAAAATATTTCAAGGGATACAACATTTTTATTTATAGCATATACTTTGTGCAGCCTATAATACTTATGCAACAGTGGATGCCATGCCCATTGTATATTAGTGTGTAGTCCATATTTCTCGCTCATGTTGAAGACAAATTTATCAAGGACTAACCAGACCGGATCAACTATACTCTGCTATATAAATAATTAATACTGTACGTAATAGTGTATTCTGAAGCGACCCCTATTTAGCCTAAGCTAAAACGTTAGTATTCGTTTAATATCCACATTTTGTATTCATGCCATAAATTTACTATAGAGCTAAATTGTAGTTGCCAATTAAATTTTTTGCGTTTAGTATACGAAAATCACTACTTATAACCTTCTTACGTTTGGGTTAAATCCATACTTGTTTTGGATATGTAAAATTCATGGTAGTAGTATATATAATGAAGTTTTCCTTTGAAACCAACTTAAAGACCTTCTCTAAAGGTGATTCATATTACACCAAGCCTGGTGCCGCCGCGACGGTCGCGACATGGTCAAACATCTATAGTATACGTTTGTATAAAGTAATTCAAGATACACCGGGCCGGGCGTTAGCCGGGACACGGTCAAACACCTATACTATACTTTTCTACACGGTTAAATATCTTTAATATACTTTTCTATGAAGTAATTCATGCTACACCGCCGCGTCAGCGCGCCGGGCGGGGCCGTATAAAATGTGTATTAACAGAATTCATCATATAATTTTAACAATCTTTAGTAGCGTTGATCTTTGCATCGTGCTCAACTATGTGCATGTAGTAGATAATTATAAAATAATATAATCGTAAGCAATTGCAATAAACGTGAAGGGAATTTTGTTATGAACGTAAATCAAACAAAGTTATTAGAGAAACAGACGAGATCAGAGGAAACAAGTTGTCAACTTTATTTGTTTAATGTCGACCTAATCTAATGTGTAATGTAAATGAGTCGCGGTTATGCTAACAGTGGTTCATAATATCGTCATTCATATTGGACGAGTTTTCTACGCTATAAGCATTCTCCTGAAAACTTTACCGAAACAAACGACAAGAACTCGAAAGTGTACTCCGAAACGATCAAAGACTACATTTGCTGAAACAAATTTAAAAAATAATTTTAAAATTTGATCTTTAAATTTATAATGTGGCAATGGATTTCAAAAAGCGAACATTTAACAACCTTCAAGGACTAATAGCTTTGGTAAATTTCCCGTTATTTTAATAGAATATATCATTTATATGTTAGACTTATATTGCAAACATTTTATGTTTAGTTCCTATAAGTGATGTGTGTTCGATCTTAACGTTGTGTGTTTCATGAAAATGAAGTCCGTAATTCATATTTTTAAAGAATAATCAGTAAATAAAGAAGTATTTTAACTGTTCTATAAAAGTACAAAGCAGAACAGTATTTATAAAACGTGTCTGATACTGGGTTGATACTGATAAAAATATGTTGATCGAGTTAATGGACGAAAAGAATTGATTAAATTAATAATAGAGAATTTTTAAGGTTATCATAATCTGTATTTGAATTTTGTTTCGAATCTGTAATGTTACCTAATATTCTGATATATCTTGCCTACCATCACATCAACATTAGCCGTTATTTTAAACCTTTAAAGTAAATAATCTATATATATATAAAAGCGAAATATCACTCACCACGAGATCTCCGAAACTATCGGTTCGGTTGACTTGAAATTTATCATACACCTTTCGCGATGTACATGAACGGATTTTGGGAAATTAAACCTTTAAGGGTGAAAAAAGGTTTGAATATTTGTATGCGGTGCAAAGATTGCCTCTTGACTTGGAATTTTGTTCTTAATAAAAATAATGAAATATGTGTGTCAACATTTACCAAAATTCATCAGTAAAGGGTGTACAAATAGCGGTTGAAAGTTTGTTAGATAAAAACAATTTATGTATAACTATTGTCTTATAATTATGCACACATAATATGTCTATTGACCTAGCACATGCGTGCTTTTCAATTTATGAAAATTCATTATTTAAGGGTGTGAAATAAGGGTTGAGACTTTGTATGGTGTTTTTTTTGTTTTTAGTTTTGATGGTAATTATACCACATATACCCTTCAATTGAAAAAACAACCTTTTTTTATCCTACATTAAATTATCGGAGATAGGCTATAAGGATTTGTAACAAAACTTTAACAATTTAAAAAAAAAAAGTTTTTTTTATTTCATTCCATTTTATGAAAAGAACGGTGTCAAAGAAAAATCAAATGGTGCGAAAACAAATGAATCACTGAATTCGAAACACAAAGCCCAATACACAAGCCTAAATTTGAAATTAAATTGGAATTTGGAATTCCTATCCCAACGCCAGATATTTGAGATCAATGTGGCCAGTTCAACAAAACGCCAATTTCATATGTTAGGACCTGATATAAAAATCGGCTATGGTGCGTCGCACCACGCGCAGTGTAGGGTTCGCGTAGTGTAGTTGCCGTCACAATATGCAGAATAAGAAGGGGGCTTTAATCTAAGTAATTTGTACGAAATTTTCTTTTTCATTTACTTCTCCAAGTTCATTTTATAGGTTGGTCGACTATTACTCGTTAATTTGTAAAGCCTACTTAGTTCTTATAGTTTTTCTTTAAACTTCGTTAATTTATACTACTGCTGTGATTTTTTTCACATATCCGAAAACAACCATTTAGCTAGTGGAGGGGGGGGACACTTGACTCTAACCAAAATTATCACTTTAAGACATAATATTTCGCAAACGGATCCCGGGATCGAAAAATGATTTTCACATACTGGCAATATTTTTAAACGGAATTTTATAATTCATTCCCACTTTACGTGTAGGGGAGGTTCTTTCAAGATTTTAATTTACCACTTTTTCGGCGTGATATTCGTACCTAATACTAAGAATCTCTGAGCTAAACCGCGTACGGACATGGCAAAACTATAAGGGTCCTTATCCTACGGAACCTTAAAAGCATTAGATATACAGTAGAAACCGCCCGCGACTTTATTTGCATTAATAACAATAAAAAGAAATTACTGACTTATTTATAACATGCACCCATGATACATGCATCACTTTATATAAAATATGAAATATTTTTTTTTATCTAGGAAATATTTGTTAATATTTTGCCTAGCCTAGCTCAATTATATTTTGAAATAGTAATTTCCCAATGTATATTATTACTAACATTCTGTTTGAAGGGACATGCGGTTGTTATAATTATCACTAATTTACTTTTTTCTCAAAATTCATTTTAGTCTGTGTTTTTGAATTTTGTAAAATTAGTTTACTGAAATAAAATAAGTCTTCTTTAAGATATTAACAATTAATTTGTAATAAGGTTTGAGAATATTTATATTCAATTTTATTTTTAGGTTATGGTGACATTACCAGTAGCCACGTCGATTAATATTAATTGCATGGGAAAGGCTTTCCACTGTGTTAACTCGACACATTTTATGATATGTGTAGATGTAGGTAGTGGACTATCGAGTACAATAGACAATTTTGTTATACCATGCCCACCTACGACTGAATGTCATCCACACAATCGATTTGAATGTGAATTTCCACCTGCCACTTCACCAGTACCCACACTCGAACCATTCGTGTCGACAATATCAGCAGCTGCAATAGATACTACGATTATATCCTCACATAATAGCGCTGCTAATACTCACTCTTCGCAAAGTGTGTCAGAAATCATAACGGATAATTATTTGAACACAGTTAGCCCAACAACTATATCTGAAGAAGCTATGAATATTGCAACTGAAGCCACATTTACCTCGAATGTCAAAACGTTACGGGAGGTTAATGAAACACCAGCAGCACCACAACCAATGATAAGATACGATGAAAGCAAATTCATGTTGCATAAAAATAAACAAAGCTCCTCATCTACAATGACTCCAATACAAGAAACAGGGACAGGATTATATGATCTTTCATCTATTCAGCCTATTAACTCTGTTATTAACAAGACACGAACTAAGCACAACACACTAAACACTATGGACAAGAAAACTAGCAAAGATATCTTAGAACACCCTGTACTCAATAAAGTTAATTTTAGTAAAGAAACTAATACACAGTCGACACCTGGAATGTATGTGACAGAAAACATATTAAATAATACATTAGGCCTATTACATAGTAATAATGTAACGAAAATGACAAAATTAATCGATTCTAGGGATTTAGAAAATATGCCATTACTTCATAGAATATTTTTAACGTCTACACCCAAGTTCGCGATAAGTCAGACCACAGAACATTCGGACTTATTAACAAATAAAACTACCACGAACACAGTCACGTATTTTGTGACTGAGCTGCCTTCTGAAAATAGTGGAATGGATGTCATTTCCGAAACTTCATTTGCGACAGACGATTCGAAGAAAAATAATTCTGATGTGGTACCAAATAATATAGCCACCACGGTTTTTAACAGTATTATTACAAGTTCTGATGTTGCAACCAAACATAATCCATCACAAAGCTCAAGCATTAACGAAGTTGCTACCGCGGTAGACGCTACTACAGAAACAATTATGCCTTCAGTAACTGAGTTTGCTTTCGAAAGCAGCGCAATGGATGCCAATTCCAAAACTCTATTCACAACGGATGTCGTTAAGCAAAATGAATCTAAACTAATTATACCAAACAATACAGCGACAACGGCTTCGAATATTATTACAAGTTTTGGTGTAACAAACAACAAAACATCAACTCATGGTGTAAGTATAAATGAAAACGCTACCATGAGCGACGCTTCCACGGAAAGAATGGTTTCTAAAGTAACTGAGACAGTTTCCATAAGTAGTGAAACAGATGTAACTTCTAAGAATCTTATTACAAAGGATGTCATTCAGAAAAAATATTCTGAACTAACACAAAATGATATAGTGACAACGACTCCGAGTATTGTTACAAGCTCTGATGTAATAAATAGCAAGACAACAAATCAAAGTTTTAACAGAACTGAAATCATAACCATGACGGATGCTACCACGGACACAGTTATATCTTTAATAACTGCGATGGCTTCCGAAAGTAGTGGAATGGATGTCACTTCGGAAACACCATTTGCGACAAATGAATTAAAGCTAAATTATTCTGTTATGGTACCAAATAATATAGCCACCACGGTTTCTAACAGTATTATTACAAGTTCTGACGTGGTAAGCAACAATATTCCATTACAAAGCTTAAACATAAATGAAGTTGCTACCGCGGTAGACGTTACTACAGAAACAATTATGTCTTCAGTAACTGAGTCTGCTTTCGTAAGCAGCGAAATAGATGCCATTTCTAAAACTCTTTTCACAACGGATGTCGTAAAGCAAAATGACTCTGAACTAATTATACCAAACAATACAGCGACCATGTCCTCAAATATTATTACAAGTTCTGATGTAATAAATAACAAAAAACCAACTCATGGTACAAGTATAAATGAAAGCGCTACCATGATCGACGCTTCCACGGAAAGAATGGTTTCCAAAGTAAGTGAGACAGTTTTCATAAGTAGCGGAGCAGATGTAACTTCTAACACTCTTATTACAAAGGATGTCATTCAGCAAAATTATTCTGAAATAACACCAACTAATGTAGTGACGACCTTTCCGAGTATTGTTACAAGCTCTGCCGTAATAAATAGAAAGACAACAAATCCAAGTTTAAACAGAACTGAAGTTGTAACCATGACAGAAGCTAGCACGGACACAGTTATGTCTTTAATAACTGAGATGGCTTCCGTAAGTAGTGAAATGGATGTCACTTCGGAAACACAATTTGCGACAAACGACTTGAAGCAAAATTATTCTTATATAATACCAAATAATATATCCACCACTGTTTCTAACAGTATTATTACAAACTCTGATGTGGCAAGCAGCAGTATTCCATTACAAATCTCAAGCATAAATGAAGTTGCTACCGTGGTAGACGCTACTACAGATACAATTATGTCGTCAGTAACTGAGTCTGCTTTCGCAAGCAGCGGAATAGATGCCATTTCTGTAACACTATTTACAACGGATGTCGTGAAGCAAACTGACTCTGACATAATAATACCAAACACTACAGTGACAATTGAACCTAATATTATTACAGGTTTTGATGTAACAAACAACAAAAAATCAACTCATGGTGCAAGTATAAATGAAAGAGCTACCATGATCGACGCTATCACGGAAAAAATGGTTTCTAAAGTAAACGAGACAGTATCCATAAGCAGCGGATCAGATGTAACTTCAAAGACTGTTATCACAAAGGATGTCATTCAGCAAAATTATTCTGAAATAACACCAAATAATATAGTGCCGACGGCTCCAAGTATTGTTACAAGCTCTGATGTAATAAATAGCAAGACAACTAATCAAAGTTTAAACAGAATTGAAGTCTTAACCATGACAGATGCTACCATGAACACAGTTATATCTTTAATAACTGAGATGGCTTCCGTAAGTAGTGGAATGGATGTCACTTCGGAAACTCCATTTGCGACAAACGACTTGAAGCAAAATTATTCTGATATGGTACCAAATAATATATCCACCTCTGTTTCTAACAATATTATTACAAGTTCTGATGTGGTAAGCAGCGATATTCCATTACAAACCTCAAGCATCAATGAAGTTGCTACCGCGGTAGACGCAACTACAGAAACAATTATGTCCCCAGTAACTGAGTCTGCTTTTGTGAGCAGCGGAATGGATACCAATTCCAAAACTCTATTGACAACGGATTTCGTTAAGCAAAATGACTCTGAACTAATTGTACCAAACAATACAGCGACAACGGCTTCGAATAGTATTACAAGTTCTGATGTAACAAACAACAGGAAACCAACTTACGGATCAATTATAAATGAAGTCGCTACCATGATCAACGCTATCACGGAAATAATGGTTTCCAAAGTAAACGAGACAGTTTCCATAAGCAGCGGATCAGATGTAACTTCTAAGACTGTTATTACAAAGAATGTCATTCAGCAAAATTATTCTGAAATAACACCAAATAATATAGTGACGACGGCTCCGAGTATTGTTATAAGCTCTGATGTAATAAATAGCAAGACAACAAATCAAAGTTTAAACAGAACTGAAGTCTTAACCACGACAGACGCTACCACGAACACAGTTATGTCTTTAATAACTGAGATGGCTTCCGTAAGTGGTGGAATAGATGTCACTTCGGAAACACCATTTGCGACAAACGACTTGAAGCAAAATTATTCTGTTATGGTACCAAATAATATATTCACCACTGTTTCTAACAGTATTATTACAAGTTCTGATGTGGGAAGCAGCGATATTCGATTACAAAGCTCAAGCATAAATGAAGTTGCTACCGTGGTAGACGCTACTACAGATACAATTATGTCGTCAGTAACTGAGTCTGCTTTCGCAAGCAGCGGAA
Source organism: Saturnia pavonia (assembly GCA_947532125.1). Classification (NCBI taxonomy): domain Eukaryota; kingdom Metazoa; phylum Arthropoda; class Insecta; order Lepidoptera; family Saturniidae; genus Saturnia; species Saturnia pavonia. The sequence continues at coordinate 13,449,061 of OX383900.1, read as the reverse complement.
TAGATGCCATTTCTGTAACAATATTTACAACAGATTTCGTGAAGCAAACTGACTCTGACATAATAATACCAAACACTACAGTGACAACTGAACCTAATATTATTACAGGTTTTGATGTAACAAACAACAAAAAATCAACTCATGGTGCAAGTATAAATGAAAACGCTACCATGATCGACGCTATCACGGAAAAAATGGTTTCTAAAGTAAACGAGACAGTATCCATAAGCAGCGGATCAGATGTAACTTCAAAGACTGTTATCACAAAGGATGTCATTCAGCAAAAATATTCTGAAATAACACCAAATAATATAGTGCCGACGGCTCCAAGTATTGTTACAAGCTCTGATGTAATAAATAGCAAGACAACTAATCAAAGTTTAAACAGAACTGAAGTCTTAACCATGACAGACGCTACCATGAACACAGTTATATCTTTAATAACTGAGATGGCTTTCGTAAGTAGTGGAATGGATGTCACTTCGGAAACTCTATTTGCGACAAACGACTTGAAGCAAAATCATTCTGATATGGTACCAAATAATATATCCACCTCTGTTTCTAACAATATTATTACAAGTTCTGATGTGGTAAGCAGCGATATTCCATTACAAACCTCAAGCATCAATGAAGTTGCTACCGCGGTAGACGCAACTACAGAAACAATTATGTCCCCAGTAACTGAGTCTGCTTTTGTGAGCAGCGGAATGAATACCAATTCCAAAACTCTATTGACAACGGATTTCGTTAAGCAAAATGACTCTGAACTAATTGTACCAAACAATACAGCGACAACGGCTTCGAATAGTATTACAAGTTCTGATGTAACAAACAACAGGAAACCAACTTACGGATCAATTATAAATGAAGTCGCTACCATGATCAACGCTATCACGGAAATAATGGTTTCCAAAGTAAACGAGACAGTTTCCATAAGCAGCGGATCAGATGTAACTTCTAAGACTGTTATTACAAAGGATGTCATTCAGCAAAATTATTTTGAAATAACACCAAATAATATAGTGACGACGGCTCCGAGTACTGTTATAAGCTCTGATGTAATAAATAGCAAGACAACAAATCACAGTTTAAACAGAACTGAAGTCTTAACCATGATAGACGCTACCACGAACACAGTTATGTCTTTAATAACTGAGATGGCTTCCGTAAGTAGTGGAATGGATGTCACTTCGGAAACACCATTTGCGACAAACGACTTGAAGCAAAATTATTCTAATATGGTACCAAATAATATATTCACCACTGTTTCTAACAGTATTATTACAAGTTCTGATGTGGCAAGCAGCAGTATTCCATTACAAAGCTCAAGCATAAATGAAGTTGCTACCGCGGTAGACGCTACTACAGAAACAATTATGTTCCCAGTAACTGAGTCTGCTTTAGTGAGCAGCGGAATGGATACCAATTCCAAAACTCTATTGACATCGGATGTCGTTAAGCAAAATGACTCTGAACTAATTGTACCAAACAATACAGCGACAACGGCTTCGAATAGTATTACAAGTTCTGATGTAATAAACATCAAAAAACCTACTCATGGTGCAAGTAAAAATGAAAGCGCTACCATGGTCGACACTTCTACGGAAATAATGATTTCCAAAGTAAGTGAGACAGTTTCCGTAAGTAGCGGAACAGATGTAACTTCTAAGACTCTTATTACAAAGGATGTCATTCAGCAAAATTATTCTGATATGGTACCAAAGAATATATCCACCACTGTTTCTAACAGTATTATTACAAGTTCTGATGTGGCAAGCAGCAGTATTCCATTACAAACCTCAAGCATAAATGAAATTGCTACCGCAGTAGACGCTACTAAAGAAATAATGGTCTCTAATATCACTGTATCTGAAAAAGGATATTCCAGTACGACTACGTCATTACTGATATCATCTACTGAGAAAATTGTTTCTCAAACTAGAACTCATAATGAACCAATGAACCCTAAAATTGAGAATCGTAATACAAACCATAAAAATACACAAAACATATCAGTTATATACACAGAAACACAAAGTAATATTAGGAACAAAAATATTTCTAGCAATACGTCCCACGAAGACCAAGGTAAATCGTCTAAATTTAATAATATGCACGGGAATACAGATACCGTTCGCAAAACAACATTCAGCTGTCAGCATCGATCTTATGGGAAATATGCTGATAATTCAGATTGTAGAAAATTTTACATATGTATTGGAAGAGAACTACCAATTATTGGAATGTGTCCACTTGATACAGTTTTCAGCAAGTTTAGAAAACAATGTACAAGAAATCTCTCACATTGTATACGAAATAATCAATTTTACTGCACGTCTGAGGGGAGGTTTAGTGACTTGGTACAAAATGATATCTACTATATATGTGTCAAAGAAGTAAATAAGTTTATTCGATTTAAATTGCAGTGTCAGAATGGTTACTATTTAAATAAAACTTCTATACGTTGTAGTCCTATAATAGGAGCTGCTCGGTTTGCTTCATCAGTTAGTGACAATTCCAATACGAATAGTGATCAAAGTGCGACTAAATCCAGTTCAGATAATTCATCGAGACCAGAAAGTTCAGTATTTCAATGTACAGAAGAAGGAAAATTTTCTGACCCATCGAACTGTAGGCGATACTATGTATGTTCTAAAAGTAGAAAATTTGGATTTAAAATTAAAAAGAAATCTTGCGATGATGAAAAATTTTTCGACAAAGATAAGAGAAAATGCGTCGACGATGATAGTTTAGAGTGTTAACTCTATTTGTAATATAAAACAAATTATTTTTATTTCAAAAGTAAATTATTTTTATCACAACTAATTTATTTTAATATCGAAAATATAAAATTTTATGTGATATATTATGTATATTATTATCTTTATATTATATGTACATAACAACGATTGTACGTACTATATTTATTATAAAAAATATTTACTAAATTGTTTTGTTTTTCCCTATATTTCTTGTCCATGTTTCCGTTCGATGAAAAAGACTATGACTATATGGTACGGTAAATGTATGACCTGAACTCGGTCTAGTAATGGTGGGACAGAGCGAATAGCTTTCGTTTAACTGTATATATATATATATATATATATAATATATATGGGTGCTTCTCTCTCTGTAAACTGGGCAACTCGTTCTAAGAAAGCTGTCTAGGCAACTTTTTCTTATATCTTTAATAAATCTTATTCGGGGAATAAATATCCATCTATTTATTAATACATATATGCCAAATGAAACAAAAAATAATTCCATTATTTTAGAAAATATTGAGCATTTTCTGAAAAATCTATACAGGGGACTGTGAACTTAAATGAAAAATACAAATTCAGTACTAAAATTCAGTATTATCATAAAAATTTGGAGCTTAACAATTAAGTAAATGAACAGTAAAGAAATTAAAAATCTAATATTTATCTTTTTATAATATTGTACTTATACTCCAATTTTAATTCTGAACTCTTAATATTTATGTACTTATTAACTATAAAATCACATACATTGAAAGGACGTTTAAGTATTTTTAATTTTATACTATAGAATCAGTCTCATAATAATTAAAGATAATTAGTTATTATGCAACGATAGCATAAATAGGTAAAGAAATAGTATCAGACTTATCCTAGATATACCTTATACCTAGATAGTAAAGTAATTATTGAGAGCTGCGCGCGCATCATGTGACGTAAATGCGATATAATGACGTTAGCCAACAATGTTATTATATTAGTTATCACTTTTTACTTTATTCAAATTAATATAATGTACATTTTATAAAACGTTAAATTTATACATAATACAAAAGTCTGTAAAATGAATTCGTATTATTATTATTGACGGAATTATTTTAATGGCACGCATGATTTATTTTTTTACGCCTAAGTAGTATAACTTCTTAGTTATAAGTAGACCATAACAGATCAACTCATTTGTGCGCGCGGCCCTTTGTTTGCGTAAACTGTGTGTAGATACAGTGCCTACGTGTGCCACGCGTGTAAGAAGGTACAGTCAAGTACACAAGTCAATTCTACTAGCTGTTTTACTTATATTATGTCGAAAATGTTTATATGTTATTTATTCAAATGTAAAATAAAAACAGCTCAGTTAGATAAATGCATGTTTATTAAACACATTATTCTGTATCAGTACACTAGAAATACCAAATAAAGAACTTTCTATTAACTTCATAATTTCCGTCACGTTCTGTTCAATGTTATGAGAAGCAATATATATTTTTAACTCCTGAAATATTTTCTAAAGGCTTTAGGAGGCAGACGAAGAATTTTTATACCATATTGTTGAGTGTTATTCTGCTATCCATTGCTGAATTTTAATCTTTTTAAAATTAGAATTAAGCGTTTTGATATTTTGATCATTGTGATACGACACATCATCAAGCATAACTACTGGTTAGATTAAACATTTCGCCGTGACGAACCAGGCATTTTAATTACCGACTGTACCCGTAGGTAGGTCATACCGATAAAACTTAAAAACACATGTTGAGAAGACGACTGCTACGTCCATAGATAATACACTAATATTAGGTAGCTGCGTCATAGTCATACGAATAAAAACTGCATGTTTACAAGCTCACGCACATATAGCGCCGCGCCGTAAAGATGAGTTGAAGTATCTTTACACAATTTTTTTATGATATTTGTTACAGCATACATAGATATACAACATACATATTCAAAACATTAATAAAATTATATTTAAATACTTTTTGCTTTATTTACTTACTTTTATATAATCATACGGGCTTAAATTCAAAATAGCGATGAGAATTCGCAAAACGAAAAATCGCAATTATGCATAATAAAGCGTTTTGCTGCCATAGTACCAGGCAATCATCATTCATTCAAGATTCGCGAACTGCATTCGACACATTTTACTGCTATAGAGGATCTTTCCACTATGATATGGATCTTAAAAAGCCTGTTGCACTTTTATTATTATTGTGATTAACATCACGGGATTACGAGACGCAAATCACGTCCCATGTTTTCTCGAAGCGTCGAACTCGCTCGCAGTTTTTGACAAAGAAACGTCACGTCGAGATTTTGAATTACAGCCATTAAAGCAATAAAAATAAGTCTTTGTAAATACATTTATTAAAATAATAAAACGAAGTCTTTGTAAACACATTTATTACTAATTTTACGTAAATTAAATTATGTCATTACATTCGTGGTTTTCTATAAGCTGCCCCACTTTCATTAATAAATTGATCTTCAAGATCTCGTTCTAAAGTGATGCAAAATTGATTTGAGAATATTGTACATCGTACTGTTGTTTCACCTCTCACCGGCTTCGAAGGACAAAAATAAGTCACACGAGCTGGACTGATGTCTTGTGTAACGGAAAACTTATAATTTTTACATTCTATTGGCCTTACTTTTTGGTCTGTTGAATGCATGTTTGTAAATCCGATGTTATTGTGATTAGAATCGATCTTTCGAGTTTCACTGTACAACTCCGATGAACTCGGCGTGGTGTTCGATAATGGACACCTGTATTTATCAGGAGCCGAGCACGTCCGACTGTAGCCGTTGAATATTGTATTTCCTGAACATTTGAACTTAATACCTTGGAAACGATTTTTACTGGGAATACATAAAATATAACCTTTACATCCTGGCACGTTCGGATCTGCAATTCTTTCGTTTCTGTGACAGCGTATCGCTCTAGTAAAGCCAGGATCGATGTAATTGTTAGAACTCACGCAGACGTCGCTCGTGTCTTCGTTGCAGATAGTGTTAGGAGGGCAGAGGAATGACGGTCCAATTATATTTTCTCCTTCACAAATTCTTACTTTATTATTTGGCTCACATATAAACCCATAGGGACCGCATTCAAAAGTCTTCGTTCTAAATCCAACGACAGTATTGAAATTTGTCGTTAACTGGAAATAAAAAATATATTAAAAAAAGAAAAACATAAAAATAACCAAGTAAAAACAAAAATTGTTTTTGTGTTTTTCCATGATAAAAACCAAGGTATTTGACATGATATTATTTTGCAAGAATAAACAGTTACTGCAATCAGAAGAGTAAATATTATGCAGTAAGTACACAATTCTGATATGAGTTATTTTAATATATTGTTTGGTAAGTTACGTGAGGATATCATATTCAGGATACCTATTAATAGTTCAAACATCCTCTTTCTTTTGCTTATTTTTGTGTCATAAATTTAAATAATCAAGTAGACATTTATAAATATGAATTATGTAGCCATTAGTTAGTTAATATATGAACTCCAAAATAGTAAATATACATTATAAGCTCTTGTACTTTTAAAAAACTTCTTTATAATCGAATTGAAATTATCAGTTAATATACTACGATGTTTCATGTTGTTAACGGAGCAAGTGACTTTGGACTGAATATATATGAAATACATATGTTGAAAAATTATTTAATAATTTTTTTCTTAAATTCTGCAAATATGTAAATCATTTCTAATTAATTATTATATTTTTATTATTAGGCACATAAAGAGTACCTACTCATCTAAATTATTTTAAGTATTTTTATTAACTTCTTGATGGTAATTAAGAACTACTTATATTGAATAAGTATAAACTTACCTCTAATAATAAGGTGAAAATAAGAAATAATTTATTATTTGTTATCATTTTCAATTCCAAAAGTCAAGGTACCAAGAAGACGTACTAAGCACAACTAACGGATGGTAGCAAGCTTTCTTTAGACCTCAACTCGAAAGTAATTATCGTTTTTAACACCTCTCGAACAGAATACAGTGAAATGAGTTCATATTGTCACAATGTCACACATTCTATGGACGCACTAGCGTTTAACGGTAAAATAACTTGGATTCGACACATACAATACATTTTGTTTTTGGTTAGATGATTGTAATAAAGGCAAATATTAGTAAATCAGCAGACGTCAAACTAACGTTACTTATTGCCAATAAAGGCAAAGATAAATTTACTCAGGCTTGTTTTATTTGGCACTCTTTAAATGCATTGTTTCTTTATGTAATTCGCAAGTTAGAAGAGGTTCTAACATAAACCATAAAACAAGTTTTTTGAAGTGAAACTTCTTATGCGACTTCCAAGCGTTAAACGTTAAATGTTAAACGTTTAACGCACATCGGTCTCTCCTCTTTGTGTGAGCCAGAGCGAGAGAGCAATATATTATCGGTCTCTCCTCTTTGTGTGAGCCAGAGCGAGAGAGTAAATGTCGGTGTGTATGTATATTGCACACTGTTTAAATAAAATAGAAAATGTCTTTTAAAATGAAGTTTCACTTCTATCGTGTGTGAATCGCACACACACCTTTTTTTTCTATAGGATTTTTCAGAAATTTTATCATCATCATTTTAGCCGAAAGACTGCTGGACATAGGCCTCCCCCAAAGATCGCCACGACAACCGGTCCTGTGCTGCCCGCATCCAGCGGGTTCCCGTGACCTTTACCAGGTCTTCGAACCACCTGGTGACGGGGGGTCTGCCCACGCTGCGTACGGTACGTAGGTGCCGGTACGTGGCCACCACTCGAGAACTCTCTGGCCTCATCAACCATCCGTTCTACGAGCTACGTGGCCCGCCAACTACGACTTAATTATCTATTCTTAGGGCTATGTCGGTGACTTTGGTTCTCCTGCGGATCTCCTTATTCCTGATTCGATCACGCAGAGAAACTCCTAGCATAGAGTACCATAAACATATTACGAAAAGCAATTTAGAACTCAATAGAACTAATTACAGTTTTTTATGGCTGTACAATTTCGCAGTGAGATTTAGAATAGAGTTAATTTTTTTTTATTAAGCCTTGAGAAGGCTTTCGATTGTTTATTACTCAATCACGGAAAAACGGCTGAAGGGATTTGGATGAAATTTGGCACACAGATAGTTTATAATCTGGATTAACACATAGGATACTTTTTATCCCGGTAACAACAATTTTTGTATTTCACGCGAGCGGAGTCGCGTTCACAGCTAGTAGAAATAAAAAAGAAATATAATTTTATATGATAATTTAAACTTAAATTTAGTTTGGGGGACGTCAAGGGGGAGTCACGACCCCTAAAACTCCACTCTAGATCAGTGTCTGTATCGATTAAAACCACGCTTAATTACTCCTCAAAAATGATTAAAAATGCATTCTTTAAATTATTATTTGTGATAACTTAATATATTAATAAAACTTGCAATAATATAGGTCTAAATGCATTTTATTGGTTTTAAATACCTAAATTATATGTTGCTTAACATTTTATTCTTCATCGGAAGTAGATTCGCTGTCACTCTCCGAGCTGGTCGATGATTCTGTTGTTTCTTTAACAGGCGTTCCAGTTTTTGCCCTGTTCATTTAAACTTATATGTGTATTTAGGATTAATTAACATAATCTTATCAAAACGTTTAAATTATGTTTCCTTATTCTACTGAAATTATAACCTACGGTATATTATTTCTCAAAGGTGTTTTTTTTTAGGCACATCTCTCTTAATTCTTTATCAAAATTAATGATTCACCGCAATTGATGATTGAGAAATAATTTAAAATTAACTTTAGTGTTAAAGAAATTCATATAAATAAATTACCAGCAAACGTCCGAGATTTCAAACACGTCAATAACATTATCAAATTAAAATAAATGAAAAAATAGCCACTGATATAGCTCGAACGCTGTAAGCGCGACCCTCCTAATGGTCTGCGGGACGCGGGAGGGGAACATGACGATCAATAAGCTAGTCTGTTGCCGACCGCCGGCAGCAACAGACGTGTGTCGTATGGGCATACACAGTTTTGTTTTTGTGTCTGCTACACATGATATTAATTAACCAAGATGGAATTACGAATGCTACGTTTAAAAAACTATAATATATATTCAATTATAATTTCAATATATACTATTAAATTTATTGAAGTTTCACTTCAACTGCGTGCAAAGGTTACAAAAAAACTACTATCGTTTTTTGATTAGCATTTTTATAAAGACAACAATATTATGTGTATAAAAATGTATTAGTTACCATAACATGTCTGTCATAGTTGCAATAACATGTATAAACTCTTGACTTTAAGATATATCGCTCATCTCAATACCGTGTATATCCGAGCACACCCGCCGCCTCACGTCCCGCAACCATCACGTGGGTCGCGCGTATAGCGGTCGGCCTATAGCAACTTCGTTCGCGGTAAATACAATATAAATTTTAATTAGAATAAAAACTAGCCTGTATTACTCAGGAATAATAACTTACTTACTATGATATTAAAGAAAGAACTTTAAGATTCGGTTCAGTAGTTCCAGAGATTATCAGCTACAAACTTCCCTTTACAAAAAAATTAATAGACTCCAAAACAATTTTTAACAAAAAAAGAAAACCAACTTCAATTATTTTGAGAAATTTCGTAGTGTATCTTCGAAGTCGACGGTTCAATGCCAATGAAATTAAAATGGGACCACCTTTGAAGTTTCCCATTTGCAACGAAAAAAACATCATTTAAATCGGTTTCAAGCAAAGAAGTTATGGCTTAAAAAAACATTCTAATTGACAACCTACTTTTTTTAAGTCGGTAAAAAATTAAGAGATGAAAAGAAATATTATAGAGAAACGTGTAACTTGGGAACGTCGAAAACTTGAAGGGGTTGCTAAGAAGTAATAAATACCTATAAATAACCAATTATGTTTTTCAAGCATTCATGACGTTTGAAAAATAAGACAATATCACATTAACAGTTTTAGAGACATGTTTTTTCCTAGCCATTTTTCCCTATAAAACGGGTATTCTCCCTTCGCGATCGGGAAATAAATCTAAATATATGAATGTAAACTTACAAGTGATATGCGTCTGCAACAGCCAGCACGGCCGGGTGCAGCGCGCTGGCGAGATTAATCTGCGGCTCTTGAAGAAGAGTATGAACCTCCTCAGTAGTTCTGTTCAGCATCACGGCGAGAACCTGTACGCTCGCAGTCGTCGCTTCCTCGAAACCGCATTCAGCGAGATACGTCACGGCAGCCTAAATTGTAATACAACTGTAGGTCGGTTTTTTAGCTACACTTCTATAAGGCGCCTTTGAAAAATTATGAGAGTGCATTTTTACACATAGTAAAAAAAAGCCTACATTCTTAAGTTGTTTGTTTCATTGTGGTGAAGATAGTCAGTCGTACTCGGCAGGGAGTTCATCCTCACACTTTGGAACCTAAATGGTCAAGGACAGTCTGGTTTCAGATGAGTTTCCTTCTGCGAACGCTCCAGATGCGGAATGAGCTGCCTGCTGAGGTTTTCCCAGGGGACTACAGTATGGGGTTCTACGGGGGAGTAAATAGGTTTTAAAAGAGTCGGCAACTCGCATGTGTGCTATAGTGTTGCAAGCGTCCATAGGCTGCGGTGACCGCTTACCATCAGGCGGACCGCAAGCTTGTTTGCCACCATCGTAGTATAAAAAAACCTCGATGTTATATTTAAAATTCTGTATGAGTTCTTCTTTTCCTTGTTTTGGCGTCTTAGAAGTATGTGCCAGTTACAGTGTTATTATATCTTCATAGTATTTTCTAATATTGTGGCGTCTTCCAAGTGGCGTAGGTCTCTATCTAAATATATGCTTTTTTTATAATGTATACTAATATTAAATAAAGAGGAAGAGTTTTTTTGTTTGTTTGTTTCTTTAAACACGCTAATCCTTGAAACTACCAGTCGGATTGAGAGCTAGATTTACGAGCAATTGATAGGCTATCTAGAATAAGGCTGCATCTCTCAGCTAGCCTCAAATATTGATTTTTGTTAAGTAAGCCGGAAAAAATAGCGCACCCTAATTGCTTTATCACATTGCGATATTATTTTTGACAAAGTTTATGATAAAGTGATTTATGAGCATTATTATTCTGTATGGCATATTATTCCTTACAAACGAAAGTTACGTAATTATTAAGACAATTTTATGTAGATAATCTTTGCTCTTTATAGCATGTTATTTGGAAGAATATTTTGTGAAATAATGTAAAATAATTCAACACTCGGCTCGGGTCTATGACTATAGGTGTAGTGGCACGAACGAGTCGTGTGAGCTGTGACGCATAACCCTGACCGCCCGATAATAATATTGTCTGTACTGAAATATTATAAATCAGCGATTTCTTTTAAATTATACGCGGGTGAAACCGCGGTGCACAGCTAGTATCAAATAAAATTATTGGATTTTTATCTGTATAAATAAAAAAAAGTAAGGTTTGTCGTTGTGCGAGCATCACGCAAAAAATACTAAATAGATTTTGATGTTTTTTTTTTGTTTTCCTCCTTAGATATTGGGTCCTTATCTAAAAAGAATATCACGATATCTTCATAAACTATAACTCTGCGAGCGGAGCCAGGAGCACAGCAAATTGAAAATTATATTATTAAGTTTGCGTCAATTTGAGTTTTTGCCTCGGGGCAGCAATTTATCTTTTTGCCTGGGGTCACCCTACGCTGATCATCATGTGCACAGTGGTGCAGACTTTTTTTTTATCGTTGTAGGTTTTTGCGTAGTGGCCACAATCTCTCCTGATGTTAAGTGACGATACGTCCCATGATGGTAACACGCTAAACCTAGTGGAAGACTGGCTATCAAGTGCAGCTGCCGGAACACACCTATTGGTGCTTGGCGACAGATTTTCAACTTGAGGGTGGTAAATTAAAAAATGCCCTACCACCATCCTATGGTTTCCTCACGATGTTTTCCTTCACCGAAAGCTCAGGCTCATTGTAGGGATTCGAACTCACGTCAATCGACGCGAAGTCGTACACGCTACCACTGCGCTATCATCGCTTCTAAAGACTCCTACCTCCCTGCTTGATTACCGGATATACGTTCCTGGAACTCGACACACCTAAGGATGTGAAGGCCACGATCGTCATGTGCTAGCGCTGCGCAAATAAACACGGTACTTACGGCAGCGATGCCTTGTTTCCCGACGGCGGCCGCTTTCTGTGCAACTTCGGCCAAGACGAGTGGTCTGGCCGGCACGCCCGTCGCTTCGTCCTTCCTCAGCCGCTGTACCGCGACCTCGACGCTCTCCCAAATCGGATCAGCTTTGTCGTTAACATCCGAGCACAGTTCGATTATGTTTGTCACGGCCGTCGCTGATAGTCTGGTATTGAAATATACAAGCAATTTTACAATTATTACAGGTTATATAATTATTAGAAGCCGTGGGTTATCAGATTCAGCAGACAGAGTAAAGTACTCAGAGCTTTCTAGAATGAAACACAGCTTTCAAAAACAGTATCGGCATGATAAAAACAACTTTGTTGAGCGCATCTGTGAAGAAGTAGAGGAGCATGCGTTCAGATCACAAAGCTCGAACCTCTTCAAGAAGAGGTTCACTGAGGAAAACTGAGGCAAACTGCTGACAAAACAGTTCAAACCTAGATCATGGCTGGTAGAAGATGAAGATGGTACGCCTTTGCAAGACTTAGAGGCAGTGACGAGGAGGTGGCGCAACTACTGCGAGAATCTTTATAAAAACTCACATGAATGCAGCTCGCCACAAGATACAACCTCGTTGCCCTCATCCGCTCTCTATACCTGGACTATCAAGGAATGGTAAAGGTCGAGAACTATACATCAGAGCTTTTCAGTTTTGGTAAGGGGGTAAGACAGGGATGCATCCTGTCTCCAATTCTCTTTAACGCCTATGGAGAGTACATAATCAGGCGGGCATGTGAAGGTTGGGAGGGTGGAGCCACAATAGGTGGCACTAAAATAACAAACCTCCGCTAAGCAGATGACACCACACTCCTTGCTGTAAGTGAAACCTCCTGGCCCGGAAAGAGAATATCAGTTTGCTGTTGGGTCTAAAAATCAATCACAGCAAAACCAAAGTAATGATGGTGGATCGTACCAACAGGCTTGAACTAACGGGAACGCTGAACCTTGATATCGTGAGCGACTTCGTCTACCTAGGGTCTAACATTAATAACACAGCATCATGCGAAAAAGAGATAAGGAGACGTATAGGGATGGCCAAAAATTCAATGTACCAGTTGCATAAGATATGGAGAGACCGTAACATCTCACGCGAAAAACTAAAACAAAATTGGTGACTTCGCTAGTTTTCTCAATATTAAGTTATGGAGCGGAGACCTGGACACTGAAAAAGGCCGACAGAGACCGAATAGACGCCTTTGAAATGTGGTGCTGGAGAAAAATGCTACAGATTTCATGAACCGCCTTTCGCACCATCGTGTCTATTCTGAGAGAGCTTAATGTCAAAACTAGACTTTCCACTATATGCCTTTCCTAGGGTGCTGGAATTCTTCGGACATATTGCTCGTAAAGAGGGTCACAATCTTGAACAGCTGATGGTGACAGGCAAGGTAGTTGGCAAACGTCCCAGAGAACGTAATCCCACGAGATGGTCGGACCAAATACGATCTTCTCTGAACATCAACTTCCACAATGCCCTTCATGAAGCTTAGGATCGCAGCAGATGGAGGGAAATCGTACGGGAGAAACTGATGCAGCGGGGGTCACGACCCTCAGTAATGAGCAAAACGACGCGAGGAGGAGGATATAATTATTCAAATTCTACAACAATTCATATTAGGTTATAAATTAGTTTTTAATATTTATTGAACTTTTAATTCTGACGAGTCGTGCAACAAAGCCGGAATGGCAACGTGATTGTCTGTTTTGTTAAAAGAACGTTGTTTTGTACGTCGTGTTAGTGTAAGTAAAATATAAAAAGAGAAGGCGAAGCCTGGATAGTATTAAGAACTAAAAGAGAAGGGAAGCTTTTGCTTAGTCTAAGGTAGAGTATAGTTAAAAGAGTAAGGAAGCTTTCGCATAATTTTAAGAAATCTGTTAATTTATATCCTAATTTTGTGAAATTAGTGCAATTAATGCATGGGGATATTGTGGGAGTTTCCTCGTGGAAGGAAGGGCACAGAGTTCATTATTTTAGAAGACACAAGGTCCAGGATCTGAATTAGGGGTGTCGTTAAAGAACTTAAACTTAGGTAAATAGAATATTATATCTTCAAACATAATTCGAACAACATGACAGCTCCCGGCGGTTCTAGATTACGGTCTCAATTGTTGTTATAATCTTTTCTAGGTATTCCATTTACACGGCTTACATATCCCTCAATTTATTTAAATCATAATTGGAACGAAGTTCCTTACGGCAGACTTGGAGGAGGAAGGGATTTAGCTACGCGACCGAACTGAAAAAAATGTGATAGTAAAACCGTAAGAAAAAGTCCGTGGAATAAAACCGTTAAATGAAACGTGCGCAGCGCGACAGTAGTAAACACAAGCGAGTAGTGTACTTGTTTATGTTGCGCCATCTCGTGTAACAAACATCGAAGGTTTGTTTATTGTAACACCCGATAACGATCCAACTAACTTCTGTAATGCTATTCTGTAAGAACGTTTAAGATTAGAATTTAATGACGAGACTGATTAATAAGAATTACTTATAATAATAAACTTTTTTGTATTTGTAATTATTTCTATTTCTATGTAATTTATGTTGTCAAACAAAAATAAAGAGACATATTTTGTTATTTTAGTTGATAATTTGAATTACGTTTTATTTTTATTTTACGTAATTTATTATTTCCTAAAATACTGAATTTCCTAAATACTTTCCTATACTTAAATAAAAACTAATCAGCAACATTTAAGAGAAAAATCAAGAAAACCTACATAAATTTGAGCACGATTTTTTTTTGCAAATTGTATCGATTCTACATTAGCCGAAGGAACTTCGTTCCTACCTGGTGTCCCACGACACCACATCTATCTTTTTTATTGTATTATCAATTATATTTAGCTCTAAACAAGATTCGATAATACTAAAATCAACTTCCAATTTAAGTTATGCCACATCTCTAAAATAAACGTTTGCAATAATTTGTCATGGAACCTTTCTTAAGATGAATATAGCAATAGGAACATGCATTTTAAAATGCCACAAAAACTTACTTGATAATTTTAATAAGAGAGCCACATTCTTGGTAAGGTATTATTTGGATTCTGAAGATTAGAAAAATATTCCATCCACGTCACATTAGCATATCTTCAAATCTCATCATCTCAAAATCATGTATCTTTTATCTATATCTTCCAAACCTGCATATTATTAAACGCAACGTCTCTCTGTCCGTTTATATTTTTTTTCACGAAAAAACCAGTTCGTTTTTATTTCAATTCATAGCTATGTTATCTGGCCAGGTTATAAGATATTTTTTGTAAGATAAAGTAACATATGAAATAAGCAGTGATGATAATTGTGAATCAATTCGGAAAAAAGTCGCTTCCGAAGCGATTATATATCGCTGAGTGGCTTTACGCTGAGTAAACTCTAAGAGATATATCAAATTAATGTACTGCATATTTGTAGATCAGTTGAATGCAGTAAATCAGATGCAGTAAAAAAGTCAGCAATAGCATATGTCTATCTTTTAAGGATCACCCACAATAAGCATTTATGAGGCAGCACAATTCGCGTGTGCACTCCTCAACCGACAGCATACTGTAGGCCACGCGAGCGGAGTCGCGGGCACAGCTAGTTGTGTATAAGCATGTTCGGTAACATGTTGCCATTAAAGAAAATAACAAGGTATTATTTAATTTACCAGAAAATTGGTATTTAAAGCTACTTACAACCTCATTCCTCGAAAAAAAAAAACGACTTTCATCTAGTTTTAAATCCCATTAGCTAACGTAACTTGATATGTGGGCACGAAATTGACGTGATTATAAATTGTAATGTCTCATATCTACCAGAAGTCTCACGAAGGCCCATAACTCCATGACCTCTCATTAAAAAATCAGATTTGAACTGTCACTATGCACATGTTTGGTGTATTAGTAGACTTCATATGGGTTTGTATTCCCTTCCCTTATTTGACAAATATATAACATTTTAGGATTTAAAAAAAATGTATAATTTAGTAAAAGTACTCGTATAGCATGCATAATACATATTATTTAAAACAGTAGAAGTGGTCTAGAAAACAAGCGCACAGTTAGAACAAAGTATTTTATAAATATTGTTACAGAAGATGTTTGTAAACAAATATGGGTATTGATATATTTTTACAGTACTTACTTCTTTGCTACTGGAGATCTGTGGTCCTTACTTTCCTCTTTTTCTTCATTAACTTCACCAAACTTAAGAATATCTGCTGCGGTCGCGCGCATTTTGCCTTTCACTTCTTCATCTGATAGAAAACACAAGTTATTACATATGTAATATATGTAAAATCCTATAACATGGGATGATAACATAGCTATGAATTAAAATAAGAGAACATGTAAATCGTAAAGTGGTTTTTGCGTGAAAAGAACATAAACTCACAGGCAGACAGAGAGACATTGAGTTTTATAATATGATAGAGATGATAGTTTTAGACAAGTAAAAATGGATCTATTAGTAGTTGATATAGGATTAAAGTTTCGATGTTATTCATATTGGGTGTCGATATTAAAGTAGAATATGATTTAAATAAATCGATTGAAGACATTAAGTGAATCATTATCACTCAGCGATTATTAAAGTGCTTTTTAATAACACGGCGTAAAATGACGTTTAAAGTGTTGCTAGTTAATTAGATTTTAAAAATCGTGCTGTCTACCAATCTTAAGTATTCGTAAAACAGTACAAGATATTATTCCTATCGTTAAGTTTTTCTGTAAAACCATTGAACTATTCAAAGGTGAAGGTCGAATAACGTAGATAAAATCGCGTTAATCGTAAGCCAACCAAAGGTTTTTTTTTAAATAGTCACCATATGTAAATTTTATTGTTTTCTAAATTATGTAATGAGAATAGCAAATTATTATGTTCAATAATACAAAATATTTAAATTTTTAAACAAAAACTCTCAATTCAGTGTTTAAAATGTTACGATTTAAATAATTGGAACGTAAAATATACGGTAGCATTACAAAAATGAATATGGCAACATTATTGAAGTGAAACTTCTTATGCGACTTCCAACACGTTAAACGTTTAACCCACATTATCGGTCTCTCCTCTTTGTGTGAGCCAGAGCGAGAGAGCAATACATTATCGGTTTCTCTTCTTTGTGTGAGCCAGAGCGAGAGAGCAAATGTCGGTGTGTATGCATATTGCACACTATTTAAATAAAATATCTTTTAAAATGAAGTTTCACTTCTATCGTGTGTGAATCACACACACACCTTTCTTTCAAGTTTGACATTATTGTTTGTCAATTTACTCCGTGGGACTAAAAACGCATTATAGTCTTGGATTCTACTCAAATTAATATTATGTAGTTAGGTACAAATTTACCTTGGTATTGGTAACAGTTGCACATTGCTTCAAGAAGTCTCTCGACGAGTCTCACTCGGTTGGCGTGTCCGAAGATGACTAGTTGCGACCATGCTTGAGCCAGTCGGTCGCCGGCACCGGCTACTTCTAATGTTCTTATTATCTGTAAAAGATAGTGCATTAATATAACTATATCCGTAACAAGCGTGAATAGGTTGACAAATCGAAATGGAAAACAAAAAAAAATGGCTGTTCCTCACGGTTTCACCCGTGTTAACATTATTCGACAAACTATACACGGTGTCGCTGCCAATGCACCCGTGTAGGTCCATTGTTGTTCCACTTCCCTTACTTGCCAGATTAGTTGACGTTCAAAATTACTGCTCCGCTCCTTAAGTTCGTAGCGTGAAATTATATGGCCTATATTATTCCTCGTGAATCTAGCTCTCGTATACAAAAATATTTTTCGAATCCGACTGGTATTTCCAGAGATTTGCGCGTTTAAGCAAACAAAGAAACAAATAATCAAACAAAAAAAAATCAGCTTTATCTATATACATATAAATAAAATTGTCTGTTAGTAATGTCAAAACAACAGATTTTTACTAAATGCATACGAAAATACATGACAACTATAGCAAAAAACCTATTTTTTAAATATATTTTTTTTGGCTGTCTGTCTGTTTGTTCTGGGTAATCTCCGAAACGATTAGACCGATTTAGACGGAACTTTCACTGGTAGATAGATGATCTTATAGGGCATAACTTAAGCTACTTTGATTTAAGAAAAATAAATAGGGTTCCGCACAAAAAATAAAAAAACCTTTTTTAGTAGACCACGTGAGCGGAGCCACGGGTACAGCTAGTTATATCATAAAATAGGCTATAGGATAAGTCCATAGGCTTACTTATTTTTGGTGTATTTTTTTAATGTAGTACCTACCATACAAATGTGAATTTTAAAATAGCTGCCCTAAAAAGTATGCTTTTATGAAAAGTCCACGTATTCACGCTTGGTAAGGACTTAAGGAAGTGACATTATAATTGTGTAGTTTCAATTAGTTGTATATTTAATTTATTAGTTTCTTCT
Source organism: Saturnia pavonia (assembly GCA_947532125.1). Taxonomy (NCBI): domain Eukaryota; kingdom Metazoa; phylum Arthropoda; class Insecta; order Lepidoptera; family Saturniidae; genus Saturnia; species Saturnia pavonia. Next base: position 13,430,694 of record OX383900.1, on the reverse strand, counting down.
TTGATTACAAATAAAAATATGTATTTACGTAATTCCTACATTTTTACTGCAGCAACACGCAACGAAAATGGAAGAATTAATCTTGCTGTTTGGAGTTAGTCAATCAATAATTCAAGTGTACAAGATTGTGATTATTTCATTTCCACAGTTTACACACCTCTCCACTGATTTAAAGCGTAATCGTATTATGAATAATATTTAGGCCCTAAACAAGAATCGATAAACGTATAATCAACTTCTAATTTAAGTTAAGCTACATCTTTAAAATAAACATTTGACATGTGTCATGCAAACCATCTTATTATGAACCGAGTATAGCTCGGTGCTGTGTATTAATTACGCAGAGCTACGATAAATTAAAGTGTACATAGTAACATAATAAAAAGCTTTCATACCTCATCCATCACGGAAGGCTCGGGTACGTAGACGTTAGGCACCAATGTGTCTAACAATTGTGTTGTTCTTTCGAAAGAGGCGTGTCTGTGGAAGGCATTATTCATGTAATTCGCGAGTTGACAATGTGTTTAAAAATAATTCAAGTTAATTATTACAAAAAGCCTGAAATAGAAATCTGGAAAAAAATATTGCTCATTTATTTAATTTTCTCATTGAAAAATTGAGATTTTTTGTCTGGGGCTTACGTAATTGGAAACGCCATTCATAAAACGTAACGTCATCGTACATATGTATATTCACAGTTGAATGTTATTAGGTTGTCTTGTGTGAAAAGTGACCATAAAATAATTACTAAGTATAGAAATACTAACTTTTAAATTGTATGTGTTCTAAAGAAATTTCATAACTTTCAACTGAAATTCTAGTAAACTCAATTTTGAACGTAATATACCTGTAACCTTAGTTTTATTTATAATATGATGACGTTACACACAGTCATACGAACATAATGTCGCGTTTTGGACCCATTTTTTTAATAAAAAAAGGGTAATGAAGTTGTATTAATGAATAAATATTAATTTATTGGTATTATTTTTAACATACAAAGTATTTGAAACAATTTTTCAAAAGTTTTTTTGTTTCGGTTTATGAATGTCGTTGAGGTATTTTAGCGCGTATAACGACTTCCTAGTATTTGCTACAGTAAAAAATATACAGCACTGACAACAAATAACCCGGTGTTTTTTGATCTGAATTCCAAAATTTATAATTTTAGTCTTTTCTTTATGCACGCATTACACAGAAAATACTTGAAAGATTTCAATGAAAATTGTGGCGTATTCTTTGATATACAGGACAGTTTTTATCTCGACGATAGTTTTGGGATAGTAAAACAACTAATCTCAACAATGAGTACAAATGTCAAGATAAACCAATTTCACATCCTCGATAAAGTAACAAGCTTTAATGTATTTATTAGTATGAGATATGTTGAAAGTAATTATTTCAATCATAATAACAAATATGAAGACGTAGACGTAGAGTAGCTTGCTTCTCGATGTTTTATAGGATACCCTATGGAGAGTGACATAATTTAATTCCTTCCTCCCCGTTCTTCTACCGCAGGACAACTAAACGCCTTGAGGGGTTTCACCTGTATGTAGTTGACATTACCCCGATTCGTACGATGAGTTTAGCTCCTCATTTTTAATGCGAACGGCTATAGAGTGGAGTTCTCTCCCGGCGTCTGTTTCCTTCAACTTACAACATGGGAGTTTTCTTCTTCTTATGAATTATGGCTCGGCACCATCCGTGCATTAGGCCAGTGTCAAGTATTTTATATTTTGTCAACAAAGCGAAGGAAATATTCTGTAATCTTCAAACATTGCTCCAACAAGATGGCGGCACCCTTGTTAAAACTTTGCAGGGAGCCTTTGTAGCAACTTAAAATGCATGTTCCTAGTTATTTATTGTAATCTACTTCACTTGTGCACAACAACCATACTATATCACGTAAAATGCCGCCAAAATCACATAATATAGGGCCAAATGACATAAGTTTATGAATTAAAACAAAAACCACCACATGACAATTTAAGTTACTGCCAAAAACTCCATGGGAGTTTTTAAAGGGAGAGTGAATAGACTTCTGTTGAATAAGCGCGGTCCATCTTCGGCCTCATCGTCACTCACCATTAATACTTTTTTGACAAAATAACGGCACTGTGCCTGATATTAACTGGATATTATTACATAAGCTTATCTCGAACCCAATCTAAAAGAGAGTCACTGACGGGTTTATCATTTAAATTGCCTGTTGGTCGCGACCCAATCGCTTACAGAGCTCACACTTGATTACTGGTTGGTAGTTGGTGACGCTAGTCAGGTGTTGCACCTAGTCTATTGCTATATTGCAATATTACATTGTGAAACTGTTTAAAATAGAAACTATACAATAAGGAATACCTGCAAGCAACAGTAACTAGATGTCTATAATAAATGCTCTCTTTAAATGCGTCTCCCACCAACTTGTAATTGTCACCTTTCATTAGAAGAGCGTGTAGCCTTTCGGCCATGTTTATGTCCTGAAATAATAATTTATCTCATTAGTTTTGAGTCTTGTAAATTATTAAGCCAAGTGTCTTCAAACTGTGCAATATTCATGGATTTGTGTATTTTTTTCGTGTGTGATACACAAGCGTGTATGTGTTGCATGTTTGGGCGGTATCCGTGTATGGTTTACATGTGTGTATGTGTTCTACTTTCAGGATGTTAGTGTGCGTGTATGTGTTGTATCTTTGGGCGGTGCGTGTGTTTGTACCAAACACACACGTAAGTTGTACATATTTTTGGCTTGTGTTTCTGTGTGTGTGTGTGGTAAACACGCGTGCATGTGTTGTATGTTCGAGAGAAGTGCGTATGGGACACAAATATAAATAGTCTAGAAAGGTTACGTGCTATGCTAAGGAACTTAAATGTACTGTTTAATTTACTTGTATTTTTTGGTTTAGACTAACTTAGGAAATAATAACTTAATTTTTGATTTTCTATAAATATCAATAAAGACATTATTAATATTTTACTCGGTTTTCGTGTAAAAACAATATTTCAAATATTTAGGCAAACCTGTAAATGATCGCTGCATACACCCATAGCGGTGATGAAGAAGTTTGTATCGGTGGCTTCTCTGGCATCTAAATGTTCTCTACTTTCTAAATCACTCAGTATTGGTGATAGTATATCAACACGAGGGCCTCCTATAAATAAATAGGAGATACATTACAAAGGAGCTTTGTATATTTTATCGGCCTTTTTTTATTAATCGTAATTTAGATTAGAGTTTGACCGTAATTTTGTCTGGGAATAAGTGACGATGTGGCCGGAGGTAGTAATACACTAAGCCTGGGAATATTATGACTGGCTTTAGAGAATGGATGCTGAAGCACAAACGAAGGTGCTTGGGGGTAGATTGTTAACTTTATTGCAATAGTTTGATAAGTGGGCAGTAGGAAATGGCCATACTAATGTTTTTTCTTATTACTTATTGGTTGTGTTGGACCTTAATTTCACTTGATGTTAACTTACGACATAGACCAACATCGTAACACCTAAGCGTAAGCCAAGTGGAAAACTGGTTGTCAAGTGTAGCTGCCGGAATACACCTATAGGTAATTGGAGACAAATTTTCAACTTGAGGTTGGTGGCTAGCCAGGTGGCCATTAAAATGCCCTACCACCACCAGGCTATGTTTTCATCACGATGTTTTCCTCTAATGAAAGAAAGTTTACATTAATAGTATGACTCGAAACCATTTGTGTGATACGGTGCCGGTGTCAGAGTCTGCTAATGATCTGAGACAAGCTCAATTTTCAATTAAAAAAAAATGTATCAACATTGCGTTTATATTTCTGTACATGTCATCCTAACAAAAGATGATTCTGCCTTAGGGCTTGTATATAAGGCGCCACTTATTTTGCTATATCACTGTACATTTTTATGTAATACACTGCTAGCCACGGACATTATACATGTAGGCATAATGAAGAATCCATCGCGGGACGCCTGGCAGACGTGAAGCATCGAAGCTATTTTATATAGTATGTGTATGGTGGACGCGACCTCTATCACTCCACTTGATTACTGGATATGCATCGGCTCATTCCGAAACGCGACAAACCAAATGAGTGATTTTCGTTTATTGGATTAGTTTAGTTTAGTTAGGATTAGTTTATTACTATGGGTGTGGTGCTTACGACCCCAACCATTCCACTAGATCAATGGATACAGTTTTATTTTGATCTTTTACTCTATAAAACAAACACCATACCGTATTACATGTTCCATACTATCATATAGCGTGGCGACGCGTTGCCACGCCAACAGTCGGTCTGATCCGCCGCATTAGATGTTTCACATCAAAAAAAGTTAATGTTTGTATACTATAGCTACAGAAATTGGCAAAATCAAAGTAAGAAGTCAAAAAGACACATATGGTTCAACCTATTTTGATACATATAACATCACTTATAGAGTAACGCGTAGTAGCTAAACCATATATTCTATTTTCAATTACGATACTCGGTGGTTGCAAAGGGTTAAATTTATTTATGGTTGAGAAACTTATGCTGGTTATTTGAATATTATATAATTATTAATAATGTTATTTGTCAGTGATACTTACTTTCTTTGCAAAATAGACACAGTAAGTAGTAATAAGCAGACAATCCAGGCTGTATACCTAATTGTCTGAATTCTGCAACAATTTGTAAGGCTAACTGTTGCAATATTCTTCCGCCGCCCCAAGCAGAGACGGACCTAAGGCACGCGGTCAGAGTTTCATGATTTGGCGAAAGACCCTGAAGCAATAGAAAAATAAATACTAATTTACATAGAGTTTTAAAAGTAACTCTTAGATTGTTAGCGACGCATAGCTTAAGTTTAGGGCTAAGTAGTTGTAGGTTTAGTTTGCATGTGTCAATAATAAATAGGTAGGTTTAATAATAGGTTGTTTGAAGTGTAATATTGAAGTATTAATCACAGTTTAACATATAATTTGATAGTGTTTGCTGCATAACTCTTCTATATGTGTGTTTTTTTAAATTTAATAGCAAATAAGACTATGAGACATTTGTATTACTATGAATAAGCCTTATGTACTAGCGTTATATTGTTAGAGTAGGACAGAAACATATTGTATATAACAATTATTTGTGTTGGAAACTTTAATGGCTAATATTGGAATTGTTTCTTGTTCTTTGAGTGTAATTTATGTATTATTATGTGTAATAAGATAGTTTTTATGTTTTAATATATTAAAACTATAATTTTAACTAGAATCATGTCGTTACAATAAGATTCTGATAGGATATTAGTTATATGTTTGATGTTTAGTGCATAAGCATAGAGAAGGAGACGGGGATAGACTCCGCTAGCGCAGTCATCTTCCGACAGACCTATAAATCTTGCGCCGGAATCTTTTATTTAGGCACTTTTATTTAGCTCAATATTAAATATATATTACAAGAACCACTTTCAAAGATTATAATTAGTAAAGTTATAAAATAATAAACAGATTTCTAATTTAGGCTGCTTTTCTTCTCACACTGACCTTCAGTGCTGATAAGTCAATATGTATAGGTATTATATATTAATAGTAGATGTGCCCGCGGCTCCGCTTGCGTGGATTACAGAATGCCGTCAGTGCAGCGTACGCGCAAATCGTGCTGCCCCCGCTCAAAAGACGGAAGACTAAAATGCATATTGTGTATGGGCCTTAGACGATATACGTATTATCATTGACTTTTTGTAGGTCTTTTTAAGATCTACAATTATGTTGAACATTAATTTGATTATCTTATATGGTTTACTCAGCGTAAGTCAATTAAGCGCCCCAAATGCGTCTTTTTTCCGAATTGATTCACCATTATCCTCACTGCTTATTGCGTATGTTACTTTATCTTACAAAATATATCATATAACCTGGCCAGATAACATAGCTATGAATTAAAAAAGAACCATGCAAACCGGATAAGTGGTTTTGGCGTGAAAAGAGCATAAACGGACAGACAGACAGAGAGATGTTGAGTTTTATAATATATATATAGATAAGACACGTTTCTGATTAACGCTGATCCGTCGTAGCTGAGGACCGGCGTTAGATGATCAGCCTTAGAAACAAAAATCATTTCGACGATTATTTTTGTAAAGTATTTTTTACATATATCATCTACTATATATTTTATATAAAGTAATTGATTCATAAACAATTTATTACAATAATTGATCTAATCCTTACCTGTTCTTGCATCTGCATCAACAAAGTTTTAAGAGCTTCAGTACGTAGTGCCGTACCTTCACGCAGGAAGCCCACGCAGCCTAACAGCGCGTTATAAACACCCGTCGAAAGTGGAATCCCCTTCTCCAATGCTTCCTTACTCAAGGCATGCGCTCTTTCTGCCTGTGAAATATTATGGCTACATGGACTTTTCTTCATTTCTTTATTGAAGTGAAACTTCCTATGCGACTTCCAAGCGTTAAACGTTAAATGTTAAACGTTATATGTGTGAGCCAGAGCGAGAGAGTAAATGTCGGTGTGTATGTATATTGCACACTGTTTAAATAAAATAGAAAATGCCTTTTAAAATGAAGTTTCATTTCTATCGTGTGTGAATCGCACACACACCTTTTTTTTAATTTGCTCTTTATTCAACTAAATAATAGATTTTTTAGTATGGATTGTTTATTTATACCATATGTAAGAAGATTAAATTATAAATGTTTAGGTTCGTAAATTAAATCTATACTAATATAATAAAGCTGAAGAGCTTTTTGGTTAATCGCGCTAATCTCTGGAACTACTTGGCGGATTCGAGAAATTCTACGGTACCCTAAGGAGCGGGTCATTAACTATGAACGTGAAGCAATCTGGCAAGCTGTAGGCGAGTACGGGAGGTGGAGCAACGATAGGGCTACTCCATGGAGAGTTTGAAGGTATCTGATATTATTTTAAAACAATATATTTTCTGAATCTATGTAGGTATTGCCGGGTGAGCATCGAAATTTCGAATGTCAATATTTGAGACTATGTGATGATATAGTAGATACGTATACGTTTCGTAGTTTCGATATTATCATAATACGATTATTAACGTTACAGCTAGAACGCAATATCAAAGAACTTTCTTTTATGCTTTTACAAGACCTCACAATGATATGGATTATGCCTGTTTCTCATTCATACATTACACGGTCCCGGCCTTTCGGTCATGCGTTTCACAAAACGACTTGATTCGATACAAAAAAAATATATCGCTGGTCGCACCCACTTCTACTTGGTTTAATGCCAAAAAGAAAATTACAAAAACTGGACCTAATAAGTGTTGTTGTAGTCGAATGAAATCGGAATTTTTTTGGAGATAAATTTCTATTTGGGGCAGCCCGACTGATGGAACACCTCCAAGGCGAAGATGGCAGCCAAATGATCTAGTGTTGTATCCCTACGGTGAGTACAGCTTCCAAAGCTCTTTGGGGAAGGGTGGGTTCAAAGAGAGGTAGGGCATGAACAAATTTCTTTAGAGAATTCTCTCTACTTGAGGCAGCCCAACTGGTGCACTACCTGCACTCTACAGAAGATCGCAGCAAGTGATCAAATGATCAAGTGTTGTGTTCCTGCGGTGAGTAGTTTCCAAAGCTCCTTTGGGTAGGGGGTTTCAAGGTCGGCAATGCGATACCTATGGTATTACAAGCGTCCATTGGCTACCATAGCCGTTTTCCATCAAGCGGGTTGTATGCTTGTTTGCCAACTTTGTAATATAAAAAACCTAAGAAAATGTCTATTGATCATCTCATATCTTCTAAAGTATTATTTTATCAAACTGCTTTAAAGACGAAAGCTATAAAAAACAATAAATAATTTATAGTTCATTTATTAAGTACAACTATTGATATTTACCTGATAATATTTGGCCATTCCTTGAATTATGGCACAGTAGGCCTCTGATGTTTTTGGTTCCATAGTTGTGAAAATATTATCAGCCAGTGCACCCAATCTAAATGAATGAAGCCATTTATATAATAAATAACAATAATATCAGCCTCTAAGTATCCCACTACTGGGAAAAGTCCTCTTCCTAAGGAAAGATACGGACGTAATGGCATATTGGCGATTTCAAACACTTAGAAATCAACAATTCTATATTTTTTCCACAAACAGTGGTACTACAAAGAAAATTTCTCAAGCGTTCAGGTTTCCTCACAATGTTTTCCTTCACCATCAGCCGATAGTATTATCAATAATAATTAATAAATGTATTCGAATTCATAAAATATATTGGTACATGCCGACATTCGAACCTTCAAACATCAAATAGATATTCCACCAGTTTAAACTATTCGACACCACAACTTTTTATGTATATGAACAAAATTAAATAAACTTTATTCAACCTGGTTGTTACCTATAATGGCTTTACTACTACAAATTCTAAAAACATTCTAAAACATTAAACACATGAATAATTCAAACTTAAAATGTTAAAATATAATTAATTAATATAATCATTGTATGTTTAAATTTCTTCATGCAATATATTATCTTAGTATCAGCAACCTTTAATATTATAATTAAATTTGATTAAGGTAGAATATATACAATGGAAAGTTGGTCAAATAAAGCTCCACAGAAATAAAAATATCCAGTGACTGAAATGAGATACCTAATAGGTTTCAATAAAGCAGCAAATTATATTATATTATTACTAATTTATCCTTGGTTGATCTAATGTAAGAATTAATAGTCTTAAAAATGTTTACTTCCAAGTGGCAGCTTGTCTGTCACGGCTGCTAGAAGCAAACCATTTCTCTTCCAGCCATTCCAAAGATTCTGGCTCCTTTTCATTATAAAAGCATAACAACTGTAGAAGTTGAAGCTTCAATTCATCATTTACACCATCTGATCCACCGAGCAGCTGGAACACTTTTATAGAATCCTCCAAAAACGCATTCTGAATTGTATAATGCAAATCTTCCTCTGTTACCTTAAAAAATGAAATATTTATAATAATTTTCCATGTCATAACTTTAAAGTTATTCATTATCAGATTACACATAACACTGGTTAACAATAGTTAATATTATAAATAATAATAATAATATATTTTTTACAGTTTTTATTTGCCAGAAAATCAATGGCTTTAAGAAAATATTATACATAATCAATAAAAAATAACTTCCCCAATGTTGAATCTCTTGTTTACCTTAGTTTCATCATTATAAATAGGCTTAGGTGTATATGCGTCAATAAATGGGTCAGCATTGTAGTATGGTGTCTTCTTCTTTTCAGGAGGATCCCATTCTCGTGTTGTAAACCATTCTGCATGCTCGTTTCTTATCCAAACTGCTGCTTTACGTCCAGCTTCAGCAGACAATGCATAAGCCCGTTTGCGATAATTGGACAAGGGAATAAGATATGGGTCATCATGATATCTGTAATTTTTCATACAATTATTTATATTTAGATAAACCTATACTAACATTATATATAAACTATAATTATATTTCAGGTGCATATTCTTACACTAAATGATTTTTAACCAGTGAATATAGATATATCATTTTTGTTTCGTTACATTACTAGGTTTACCCCACTGAAAAAAAAGTTCTAACCATAGTCCAACATGAAGGTTCACCATGTATTGTTGGGCATATAGGGAACCAAAATCCTAAACAAAATTATGCAAATGCATATTTAGTTGGTTCATTAGAATATCCAAGTTTTTCTAGGTATAAGTTTAGCTCTATCTCATGGATTGACTATCAGACCATTGGTCCCCTTTCATCTTTTATGAAATTTATAAGCATTATAACATAAACAAAACTTTGAACCTAGTTAACATAAAACATCAATTAGTATGTAGGAATAGTTGAGTATATAAAAAATAAAGATGTTGTTTATTTTCTGGAAACCAGTAGAAACACCAATTTCATCATCATTGCACACATCAAAGCAATTATCCTTATTATTCCTTTCCAACATTCTATTTCAATAGTAATATGTCAGTTTAATAAATAAATAATTACTTATAATGAGCAGCTGTCGGATCTGGTCCCACGGTGGCTGATAGAGCTTGTAAGATGTCAGTAGGTCCTCGAGGTATGCGAGGCGGCGGCGATATACCATCGTTTGAGGTACTGCTTTGAGGAAGTTTTTGTCCTTCTAATGTGGAAAGTGAGCGACACAGACACGCGAATCGTGGCCAATGCCTGTGAATTTATATTTTTCAATCAATATTATTTATTTTGAACGAATATTATTTGTACAATAATAAACATTCAACACATTAAATATCGTTATTTTACTTTATTTACATATTTATAAACATTTATAATTTGTCAACATACCGTGAAATGATAATATTAGAATACATATTATAAAACGTATAGTTAACTATTTAGATTTTTAATTTTATAACATTTAGTTAAAATACGTTATATACATTAGTTTTTATACAATTCGATAACCTTTTTAAAAACAACCTCAAATTTTAAAGATTTTAATTTGGTTATGACAACAGTGACAGCACTGACAGATGACAGAAGTACATAAACTTTTTTTTGTTTATTTTATCCCATTTTCTTCGTGAAAGGAAAAGCAAAGGTATCTAAAACCATCCATTTTAGTTGTCACTTATATTATAAAGGCCGAAGCCATGTCCTCTGTTTTTTTCTTCTTCTTGTTGGTATTCTTTCCAGTGTCAATGTTTTAAGCCTTTGTAGTCTTTTTTCATCGTCAACTATATCACGAAAATTTCGCTAATATTACATAATATATATATATATATATATATATATATATATATATATATATATATATATAAGTTAAAAAAACCAAAGGTAATTAAAAAAAGGTATGTTTGCGATTCACATACGATAGAAGTGTAACTTCATTTTAAAAGATATTTTATATTTTATTTAAACAGTGTGCAATATACATACACACCGACATTTGCTCTCTTGCTCTGGCTCACACAAAGAGGAGAGACCGATAATATATTGCTCTCTCGCTCTGGCTCACACAAAGAGGAGTGACCGATAATGTGCGCTTGGAAGTCGCATAAGAAGTTCCACTTCTCTGTGTTTCACTTCAATTAAAATAAAAACCACAACATGGCTGTTCAAGATCCCGCCAAAATCTCCCGTAATTAAACTGAGTAGACAACGTATTCTTTTTTATTTATTTATTTTTTATTTATTTATTCGTTTTCGGGAAACATACAGATTATTTTACTTACAGCTAATCTTAATAAACAACCTCATTCACCAATTAAGTTTTCACAAATATTATCACACACTGCATGTCGTATTATATAAGTACAGAAATAATAATAATAATTAATTTACTAAATATAAATGTAGTATGTTATTCTAAAGGAATAATGAGCGAAATACAATTCAATAATATCGGTTTACAGTTAAGTTACATAATCATAAGTTATAAAATGACATCACATTTATTACTGATTTTTTTCTATAATAATTCATAATATTATGAAATATATCAACATCGCAAAAATGTAAATTATACAAATTACAAGATCTAAATAAGAAAGTGTTAGCAACATAATTGGTTTTGCACAAAGACACATCAAATAAATATTGTTTTCTGGCATTGGGCTTAGGGCACTTAAATGAAAGTTCACCAAGAAGGTAAGGTGAGTCAATTAAATTATTAACTAATTTGAATAGAAACATCTGATCTCTTTCCATTCTACGTTTAAGTAGGGAGGGTAATTTGGGAAGTAAGGGCTGATTATAAAACTTATAATTAAGATGTTTAATAAATTTGTTTTGAATTCTTTCAATCATTTGAACATATTTATCATAATGCGGATTCCACACTGTGGACCCATACTCTAGTATGGAACGAACTAAACTATTAAAGAGAAGAACCAGAGTTGGTAAACATTTAAAATCTTTTCCTGTTCTCAAAATAAACCCAAGCATTTTCTAGGCCTTGGCTGTTATTAAGGTAATATGATTATTAAAAGATAATTTAGTATCAAGGTATACATACACCCAGGTCTCTCACCTCAGTAGTACGATTTAGTAATTTCCCGTCAAGGTGATAATTATATTTAATAGGTATCTTTTTCCTGGAGTATGTGGTGACATTACATTTTTTTTATATTAAGATTTAAAAAATTGATGTTGCAATAATAGGATAGACCATTTAAGTCATCTTGCAAAAAGGAGCAGTCTGAGGCGGGCCGTATGCTTGTTTGCCACCTTTTTAGTATAAAACTCAACGTTATAGGTTATAGGATATATTTTGTTACATAAGGTAACAAACAAAATAAGCAGTGACAATAATGATGAATCAATTCGTAAAAAAAGGATTTTTGGTGCAGCACAATTCGCGCGTGCGCTCGATCGACAGCATTGTGTAGTCCACGCGAGCGGAGCCGCGGGCACTACTAGTAATCAATGTTTTGTATGTTTGTCATGACCATGATGCACCTACTACCTAATTCTATTTCTATAAAACTAGGTCACGATCGTCGGTCTTAAAGTGATTGTAGTACCTACATACCTCTAACTATTAATAACCACTATTGAGTTTATCTTGTTATGAGGATACAATCTAATTTTTTTATGACTTCATTATGACTTTGTTCTTAATGTGAATTCAAAGTTAAAAAGGAAAACGAAACAGAGCACATAACAATGATTTTCTTAGAGCTTTATGTAAGATTACCGGTGCCCTGCGGCTCCGCATGCGTTATTATACAGTAATTATATTCGTCTCCTAGCTTTATTTTTACTTATATTGACAATGTATATGGATTATCAATTGAGTAATGACATGTATATACTTCATCAAAATCGGTTGAACACTAATCAAACTTTTTTTTTTTACGAAATCTATTAGTAGTATTGACTATTCTTATAGCTTATCAAATACATGCTTCCCGTTTACAAAATTGCATAAAAATCGGTCAAGCGGTTTAAATCCAAATATACAAACAGACAGAAAAAAAAAACAAAAAAAATACGGATAGGAATTAGTCAAATTGTGACTTTTTCGCATGTAACGACAACAGCCAAGTCGAGGTTCGGCCACTTTGGCATCCTTGAGCTAGTTGTTCAGCTTTTGCGGCTAAGTGCCTTCCGCGGTTGCTCCCAAGCGGTGAAACTGTAAAAGTCTTCTGAAGCTTCGGGGCCTTTAAGGCTAACACTTAAAAAAAAAGAAGAAAATCGAAATTATGTCCGTGACCAGTAAGTATTTTATTCTAGGAAATTTTGAATAAAAATATAGAGGTACAGTAAATCACGTTTTGTATTAATGTACTGAGATACTGATAATTAGAGCAGGCTTCTAGGGAGACACCATCTAAAAATTAAAGGCGAAAAACGGGACAAACCATAGAAGTCGCAGAACAAGATATGTTCAGTTTATGTTCTGTTGATCTTCAGTGCAGTGTGCTTCAGATTTTCTCATCATTTACCCAACCTTCTAGGTCCTTAGTTGCTACTTCTCCGATAAGAACAGTGTCGTCAGCGAACAGCATATACCAAGGTGCCCTTATCTTTATGTCTACAGGAAACATGTTTGTTACCTTGGTTGCTTGCTAATTTTGCATGGTGGGATGACATTATCTGGTGATCTCCTGTCTAGCTACGATCCTTAAGTTGAAAATCTGTCCCCTAATATCTATTGGTGGTATTATGAATAAAAGGTCATTCACAATATTGATACTAATGAATATTAGTAATATTTATTTTGTTCTTTGTGTTACAGCGTTCGTAGTAACGTTCTTGATTTTGTTCAGGGTTTCTTGCTAGTAATTTCACTGCTTGCCGACTTGTTTCCGTTCTTGTTGATCTCAAACTGATCATGCTATGCTATTTTTCTTAATTTTTATTTTTTCGAACTGACTATACTGTTAGCCATAAGGGCCCTGGAGCCTCAAACGGCTTTTACAGATTCACCCAGGCTTGGAGGCGAGAGCTTAAGGCACTCAGCCGCGAAAGTAAAGCAACAAATTCCAAGGGTGCCAAAGTGACCGAACCTCGGCTTGAACTGTTGCGGCGATTGTAAATAAGTCGCGATCTGACTTAGTCTCTATCCGTAATTCGATCTAAGCTAACTATACATATATACTTGTTTCTATCCTCTGGGACGAGGGAAAAAATAAGTGTATATGTATTTAGTAATTTGTCAATTTTGTCTAGACTAACTAGCCAAAAAAAAAAAGGTTCCTTGCAGAATCAATGTACCTGTATGTAGAGATGCAGTGTAATGATTGTATGTTGATAGCTAGTTAATGCAGTGTCATTATATCGCGCGAGTGGCTGCTTGACTCAAGGGCTCCATGCCGGATGATCGGACCTAGGCTTGTGTTGCCGCGCCGTCCGTCCTCTACGAAGGGAACGGTGGTTTCGCGGTCGTGGCGGAATTCAAGCAAGTGGCCGTGAAAAGTTATAATGGTATTGATAAATAATTTTGCTACCCTACAACAAACTTATGAGTCTGAACAGATAACGAACTTTATTTTATTGCTATAAATACAATATGTTCCTCATAATAAAATTATATGAAATTTATAGGGAATGATTATCTACATTCGTGAAAATAATTCTTATTACAAAATAATCTTAATCAAATACAGTTAAAGTGATCGCTTTAATCGTTTTACAATTTCAGATAGGATGAGACAGGTAAAATCGTAAAATACGAATGACTGAGTAATATATTAGATATAAAAACCAAAGTTTGAGGAAAATGCTGTTATTCATTTTTCAGTATTCAAAACATCAGAACTACAAAATGGAAACTAAGTATCGTGTATTAATCGGAGCGCTTTTAGTGAGTTTTCAATTTTATTTATTTCTTTCTTATATTTGCTAGGTGGTAAGAAATGACAATTGTGTTCGATTAGATCGCGACCATAGTACATCAGGTGTAACACCCACCATAGTGGCATGGTTAGGTGTGTTGCGATTCCGACTAGGTCGTGACCAACATACACATGATAATAAATTAATCCGTCACAGTGACTCCTTTTTATTGTTATAGGTTGTGGCCACAATCTCACCTGATCTTAAGTGACGATGTGGCCCAAGATAATAACACGCTAAGCCAAGTGAAGAACTGGTACTCAAGTGCAGCTGCCGTAATACACCTATTGGTGATTGGCGACAGATTTTCAACTTGAGGGTGGCAGCTAGCCAGACGGACTTTAGAAAAAGACCTACCACCTTTTGAAAAGCCCACCACAAGATGTTTTCCTTCACCGAAAGCTTAGGCTCTTTGCAGGGATTCGAACTCACGTTAATCGACGTGATGTCGGTACACGCTACCACTGAGCCATCATTGCTTTTTTGGTTTGTCGCGTTGCGGGATCAGCCGATATATATCCAGCTGTCGAGAAGTTAGAAGCCGGTATAACAGCGGCGAGCGGTGACGGACTAACGACCTATTGGTGATAGCCATTGTTTTTGAGTACAATCAAAATACAATGAGCTTACTATCAGGAAAAGTGACGCCCTTTTGGCGTACTAAAAAAAATTTGTCGCAAAGAAAAAGTGCTCACATTGCTGTGTTTCGGTTCGCCAGGTTAAATTGTCAACACGCACTGATACACGAGACATGCCAACTGAGTTCTCAGGTGTGTTAACCTATTTATGACACGCTTACACTCAGGTATTTCTAAGTTTGGTCATAAATATCTATAGGCTGCAGTGCCCACTTTACATTAGATGGACTGCGTGCTTTATTGCTAATTCATAACATTAAAAAGTTACAATATAAACTTTAAATCATTTTCATAAAATAATATGTAGTATTTCCTCATACTTTTTCAGAAACAAATTCTATGGTGATCTATCCTGGTGACATGTACTATTTAATCTATATATTGCTACTTTTGGGAGCAGACTTATATATCTAGTGACGAAATAAAGCAAAAAAGAAAACGCCTCCAAAGAGTAATTATTTCGGATATCTGAAGTGGGAGCTCTTTGGTCCTATCGAGAGACATTGTACACTTCTTAGTTTGTTTTTTCTTTACTGTTTACGTATTGCGCATTTTAAGAATAACAAAAAATATTTTAAATATGTGGTGTTAGTCATCATTGTTATCTTAGTCGAAAGACGTGAACCGCTGGACATAGGCCTCTCCCAATGACCGGTTTTGCGCTGCTTGCAGTCAGCGGGTTTCCGCAACCGTCACCAGATCATCGGTTCACCTTGTAGCAAATCTACCCACGCTGCAGCTTTCTGTGTGTGGCCGCCACTCGAGAATTCTTCGTCTTCATCGGCCATCCGTTCTACGATTAATTTACCCCACCCAATAGCACTTAAGTTTAGCAATTTCTAGAGCTTTGCCGGTGACTCTGGTTCTTATAGTCTAGTAACCAAGTTCGAATGGTGTTCATTCGAGATAAAGCTTCTAAAAATTAGAGCGCGCTCATTCGATTCGGAATGACATTTAAAAAAATGTATCTCGAGGATGTTTATATTGCAATTGTTATTAACAATTAAGATGAAAAAAACCGCATTATTTTGAAAACGGAGGTTAGAAATAAAATTGTAAGTTAACATTTGTATAACTTTTTGAAGAATTAATTTATACCTTTATTTCCAACGAAGCCTTATTCTTTCTTAAATTTTGATAGTTTTTGAGTTATTAACGAAAAACTAAATGCCATTTTTTTTCATCTTAATTAGTTACTAACAATTGTAATTTTTATGTGCTAATACATCCTCAAGGTACATTTTTCTAAATATCATTCCGAATCGAATGAGCTATCCCTCATATTTTTAGGAGAGTTTTATTTCGAATTAATACCGTTTTGAACTTGTTGACTAGCCTATTATGTGTCATGGCGTCTTAACGAGGCAGAGCTCGTAGAAATCTTAAATATTATTTTTTTCTTCAGGTAACGTGCATGTTTTGGCATGTGTATAGCCAAGCTAACTGCACATCCACCGGAGCTGGTCGGTACGTTTTCCCCAATGACACCACGTGCAAGAACTATACACTATGCGTCTATATTACTTCTAATAGTACCTACGTAGCTTATAATTACGTTTGCCCGACAACATCATTGTTCAACCCTAACAGTGCTAAGTGTACAACCAATTACACGTGCACAACTTCTTAGAAGTCTGTTGTAGTCAAGGATTTTGATTTTATTATGAGAAAATAATTAGAACTTTGTTTTTAATATTATTATGTTTTGAAATGATTTAATATAGAATTTGAATAAATATGGCAACTTTCCTATTTTGTTCATGCATTAAAATACATATCCTCAATTTTATATTTTATTATATATTTATCATCACGCTATGCCCCTATCAGGTAGAGCAACACTTAATGTATCGTTGTATACAATTAAAACTTTTTTTTAGTTTCTCCGGTTTCGAGTATTTCCTACTTCTCCAAAATTCGGTACTTTTTCTATATAACAAAAAGTTTACCAAAGTTCTTTCTGCTTTCTCTATATAAATGCGCGCATCAAGAAAAAACTACTGGATAGATTTTGATCAAATTATTTGTTTTACTCCTCAGATACTTGGTTCTTCTCTAAAAGAAGTATCACGATATCTTCATAAACACTAATTCTGTAGTTAACGCATGCGGAGCCGCGAGCAAAGCTAGTATAGTATATAATCACAACCTAAGATATTGTTAGTTTTTTGCTTTAATACCTTACTAGCAACTGTTCGAGACTTTGTTCGCGTTAATTACAATATAAAATGTAATAACAAGAATAAAAAATATCTTGTACCACTCAGGGATAAAATGGCTTCCTATAAGTGTAAGAATTTTTAGAATCGAATCATTAGTGTTCAGTAGTTCACAAAAACTTGACCTCTGTATAATAAAAGTATTGTATATTTTTCAACTAACTGTGCCCGCGGCTTCCCTCGCGTGGGCTACTAAAGAGGATTATTATTTTATTACCTTAATTATTTTTCTAAAATAAAACTGTCTTAAGTTACTCCTTATAACAATAAAATAGGCCCAAACGTTTCGGATATTAGCCGGAACAAACAGATAGATAAACGGACGGACAAGCAGACAGACATATCAAATGATTAAAAATTGTTTTTTTTTTTGTCTTAAGTATCATATATACTTTGATATACATTTAGTAAAAAGCTGTTATTTTGACATTAAAAACAGAGTCTTAAATTTTATTATATGTATAGATTAAGTAGGGAAGCTAGAACTATCCTTAGTCCGCATTCAGGTTAGACTCTATTTCAAGGGGTTCTAACTGTTGGTATAATAAAATTTAAAATTATGGAACCGTATAAAATTTCCTTTTTATTTTAATTGTTTGTTTTGTTTAATTTTTATTTAATCAGGCACCTTTTTTATTGTTATAGGTTTGGCTTAGTGGCCACAATCTCACCTGATGTTAAGTGACGATGTGGCCCAAGATGATAACACGCTAAATCTAGTGGAAGACTGGCTCTCAAGTGCAGCTGCCGGAACACACCTATTGATGCTTGGCGACTGATTTTCAACTTGAGGGTGGTAGCTAGCCAGGCGGGCATCAGAAAAAGCCCTACCAACATGCTATGGTTTCCTCACGATGTTTTCCTTCACCGAAAGCTCAGGCTCATTGTATGGGTTCGAACTCACGTCATTCGACGCGAAGTCGTACACGCTACCACTGCGCCATCGTCGCTTCTATGGTATCTATGTGTCTATCCTATCATGTTTGTATTAATCTAATCAGCATTAAATTGTTAAATATTTTAGAGTAAAATTACATCGTTATCAAATTGTTGTTGTTTCATTCACTATTTAATGTCCTAGATAAATTGATCAAAATACATTTTCGGTTATAGTAAACTGTATTTAAAAATTAATAACAAAAACCATGTCACATATTTAGTACACAAACAATCGGCACTGTTCATTGTTACATTAGACGAAAATTCATACAAATTATTGTCTAAACTAGCTAATTCTAAAACATCGATCCGTTTATTATAACAGTTGTATTCCGTCTCATTCATACATAGCTGTATATCAGGATTAAATATTGTATTATCAGGACAATCAATCAGTCTAGCAGTAACGAGACGATTTGTCCCTTCTATACAGGCCACATAAGATGTACAGCTTTCAGAGTCTGGATTAAGAAAATTTCCCACTTTCGTACAGTTGTAGGATTCCCAGCACTTGTATCTCGTGGCATTTGTACACTGTTGCTCCAGATGGCTGTAAACGAAACCGACTGGGCAAGTCAGTTTGTACTGAGTGAAATTGCTAACACCTCCGATAAGGCACATTGTGAATCCCCTACAGTTTTCAACGTCGTCATTGGGGTATCTGCCTTGTGAGGTACACTCCGTTGCCTTGCTGACACCATTACATAAGCCCTGCAATTAAATGATTAGTATATATCAGTGATAAGATAATAACGATAAGTAAAATAAGAATGTTCCTTTTGACTTTAAATAAAAACGAGATAGTGCAGAAATGTAGCAGTAAGAAATTGATAAATAATTAATAAGTAGCTGTGCTCGCGGCTCCGCTCGCGTGGATTACAGAATGCCGTCTGTTGAACACATGAGCGAATCGTACTGCCCCCGCTCAAAAGACGGAACACTAAAATGATTATTTTATGTGATCCTTAGATGATAGACCTATGCTATCAGTGACTTTTTGTAGGTATTTCTAAGATCTACAATTATGTAGAACATTAATTTGATATATCTCATATGGTTAACTCAGCGTAAGCTATTGAAGCGCCCCAAATGCATTTTTTTTTCGAATTTATTCACTATTATCGTCACTGTTTATTTTGTATGTTACTTTATCTTACAAAATATATCCTATAACCTGGGCAGATATCACAGCTATGAAAGGAAATAAAAAAAACATGTAAATCGGATAAGTTGTTTTCGCGTGAAAAGAACATAAACGGACAGACAGACAGAGACAAGTTGAGTTTTATAATATGTATAGATAGATATAGATAGAATATATAGATTACTACGATTTTCCCGAACCGGGACAAATACTTGACTATGGCACCCTCCCCACCATCATTTTATATTTGTAGATGCCACGGGAATTCCGGTAGAGATGACACATATACTATGTATGGATTCAAAAATCAGCTCAGCATGCATTCCAAAATTATAAGATCAATCTAATTTTTCAAATATTAATTTCAAAGAAGTCTAAATCGCCGTGGTAGAGTAGAACTAGACGCCTTTGCATTTATCAACGATTTTTTTACGATACGTGTAAAATTGCTAATTTAAATTAAAAAAAGTTATCGGTGAATGAATCACTATTATTATTACAGACACAAAAAAACCTGGCAGAAACACTGACTAATTTTCGAATGTAACATGTATAGTCGTAACTTATAACTTGAAGTAATCACACTTTCCATGTGTGGTTCATTTGTTAACGGAAATATTCTCATCTATCTTCTATACACATAAAACTCAACGTCTCTCTGTCTGTCTGTCCATTAATGTACTTTTCACGCGAAAACCACTAATCCGATTTACATGCGTTTTTCCTTTTATTCTAAGAAATGTTATATGGCCAGGCTATAGGATATAGTAGATATTTTGTTACATAAAGTAACATACGAAATAAGTAGTGACGATAATGATGAATCAATTCGGAAAAATGCTCTTTCGGGGCGACTAAATGGCTTACGCTGAGTAAAACGGTAAGATATATATAAAATTAATGCAGTACATAACTGAATAGCTTAAAAGGATCTAAAAAAACAGTCAGCGATAGCATATATGTCTATCTTCTAAGGATCACCCACAATAAGCAGTACAATTCGTACTTGCGCTCGACCGACAGCGTTCTAACAGCTGTCATGTTAGTTAAATAGATTGTTAATAAATGACGCATTGAATTTATTTTCATAAGCATTAGATGGCATTCCTAATGAAAAAGTTATACGAAAACATTAAACTAAACTTTTCTTCAATAGCGGGTAACATAAGCTTTGAAATTATGTTTGAATGCTTAATTTTTATGAAGAATTAATGGCAATATAACGTTTGCCAGGAAAAAATACACTTTGAGAAACAATATACATATATATGATTGGTATGAAATATTCTCAATTTTCTACTGGCATTCACCACTCACGATTAATATCAAGTTTGATATACATACTTTGGTACATTTATTTATCTATATTTCCTATAAATCTAAGGGCTTCTATAATATAAGCCAATGCACACTTCTTAATACTCAGCTTAGTCTTCAGGTGTTTATGGAACTCCTTTTTGTAATTCTTCATTACAGAGACGACGACCAAGTTTATGGTACAGAAAATTCATGTCACTCAGTTATAATTCATGACACTATTATGTCTGGTGCAAACAACACATTGTTAGTAATGCTTCTGATGACTCCCGTCGTGAATTCGTCATCAAAATTAGGATTTCTCACTCGTTTGTTACTTACTGTTATTACCGTTGTTCTAATCATGGCTGAGAGCGAGAGTGGGTCCCGTAATTAGGTATTTCGTAAGATCAAAGCGATAGCAGAAATCGCTAAATATTTGCTTCGAAATGGCAAATTCGTATTATGTACATTATCTAACTTTGCTATTTTGGAGCCGATATTTAGCGATCTCTGTTATCGCTTTGCTTTTGGACGCGGATAGTATAAGTCCCTCATATTGCGAACACATTATGCCCGCCATACACGCTACGGTCTACCAAAGAGTTTTTTTTTCGAACTGGCTATACTGTTAGCCTTAGGGGCCCTGGAGCCTTTACGGCTTTGACAGCTTTACCGGACTTGGCTACCAAAGAGGTTTATCTGTGCAGGTATGCGTCGATAGACATGAGTTTGAATCCCAGAAACGAGCCTGAGCTTTCGGTGAAGGAAAACATCATGGGGAAACCACAGCATGCTGGTAGGGCTTTTTCTAATTCCCGCCTGGCTAGCTACCATCCTCAAGATAAAAATCTGTCGCCAAGCACCAATAGGTGTGTTCCGGCAGCTGCACTTGAGAGCCAGTCTTCCACTAGGCTTAGCATGTTATCATCTTGGGCCACTACGTTACTTAAGATCAGGTGAGATTGTGTTCATTACGCTAAACCTATAACAAAATCAATTTGGGTCCGGTTGCCTGCGCAAGTTTCAAAAAGCACAGGTCTATTCCAATACACGCTCCAGTTTACCTGCGCAAGTACACCTGTTCAGGTGAACCCGTTTCGGTAGACCATAGCGTGTGTGGCAGGCTTTATGATCGTGAAATAGTTTGAGGAGCGAGAGAGGGAACTTAATATCTGGGTTCTTTCACTCGGTCGACGAACCGGTTGCTTTAGAATCCGGAATGGACTTTGACTGTCATAAATGAGCCTGCGGGTGACAGACTCCGGCAAGTCTGTTGTCCATGCATTTTGCATATTACACGGGCCCGAGACGGAAGCGGGTTCTGCACGATCTCTAAATGACAAGTAATTTCTGCGACTCGGTTACTGCTGCAAGGAGAAGGCCGTAGGCTTGTAATCGGTAGGAGTCCGACATAGTCCGGTCACTGCTGCATATCGGGGGGCGGGTAAGCATGAAAGGTTATATAGCGAAAAAATTAAAAAGTAGTATCTTTAGACAATTAAAAATAATGCGTAAAAAAATTGTCTGAACACCACGTCGCGAGAGATTTTCTTTCAATATATAATAATACTTAGACAGAAATGTTCGAGTTCCAGCACATAAGTAAACTCACGATGTTATTCTAATTTACGAAAATAAAATCTGTACGAAAGTACGTTTAAATATCATAAGATAATGAGAAAATAATATAGTAAACAAATAATAATAAACGTAGTTAGGTACTACGTATGTATTTAAACTTACCAAAAAGGGAAGTAATACAAAGAATCGCTGCATTTTAATCATCATCACAAAAAAACGCGTGTGTGTAACTTTCATTAAATTAGTGAAGTACAAAAATAATAATGAATATAATTAAATTTATCCGTGGCACTCGAGTCTATGGCGACTTACTGTTTTCTACATAAATATATAAGTATTTAGTATCATATCACAGAAGAGATAGCGGCGGAAACTGAAACTATTCTGATTGCGTGACTCGGTTAGATGTTATTAATGATGAGAAAACTTATCGATACTCTATCTAGTAAATGTTAAATCTTATTTACTTGTTACGTATTTTAGCTAAATATATGTTATGGGATATTTTTATTTTATTTTATGCTGGTTATGTTATGTTTTTGAAGTGGTTGTTCTTTTGACGGGCTTATAATTAAAAGGTGCGCGCGCTTCATGTCACAGAATTGCGATGTGATTAAGTTAGCCATTAATGATGATAATCTAAATTCATTTTACTGAGTTTTTTAACTAAACAATTAATACAATGTTAATTTATACAATGTTAAATTATTTCTACACAATTTAAACAGTCAGCAAAATTACACGGGATAAAATGTTTGGAGTTAAATTTGTTTTGTTATGACAAAGAAGCGTTACTTCTTACATCCGTACAAAAGATCACACAAATGTCTATTTAAAATACTGTTATATAAGGTTTGTAGTAGAGAATTCTCGAGAAATCTGGCCTTATTCGAGACGAGAAAAAGTGTCGTGAATTCGAGGATTCTCGTTAGAGATATCTTGACTGTGCGCACATAACAAAAAACATAATAGATAAGGAATGTCAGCATATTGAGTAAACTTGTAAAAAACTTTGTACGTTTATATAAAGCTTTAATGATAATAAAGCCAGCCTCGCAGGCGACGAAAGTCGAGCGGTTATCCGTTACTTAGAATGTTCGTACGTCTCTAACCTCTAGGACAAGAACCAGATTATCAGATAATGTTATTAATGCTTTTGTAATTAAAAAAAAAGAGACAAAATGATTAACGATTTCCTATTTAGATCTCGATTTATTAATCTCATCCTATCTTTTATAATGGCTAAAACTAAAACTAGTCTACTTTGAAGATTGTTATAGTTTTTTTAAATATATGTTTTATTAAAAAATAATTATGTAGATTCCTTACTTGACTGTGAATTTAGTTCGTGTTCTTTTTATTGTTGTTGTTTTTTTTAAACGTACCGGCTCATGTTTGCGCTTTTAGTAGAGTAATATATACATATACCTAACTCTATTGGTACGCAAAACACGCCAGTGAAGCTCCTATTCGGCATGTTTTTTTCCGACATTTTCAACAATCATCGTCATATTTCAGCCAATTTACAAAAAACCTTAATGAATTATACATCTAAACCTTCCTCATGAATCACTCCGTTTATTGATGAAAACCGTATGAAAATCCGTTCGGTAATTTTTGAGTTTATTGCGTTCAGACAGACGGACAGACGCGGCGGCAGACATTGTTTTATAATATATAATGATATAATTTATAATTAGTAATTATTATATTTACCTTGAGGAGGAAGGAATATTTATATATTCAAACTAATTAATTTTTAATAAGAAGAAACACTAAAAGGTTTGTAGAAAAATACTCAAAGTTTAATGTACAATGTTTTATAAATACAATGTGTGAGTTATAAACATAATTTAAAGAAGAATTAATAATTGTTATAATGTATTTACTAGCGATGCCACGCCACTCCCGCCGCTGCGTTTAATATGCAGAAATTATTTTCATTCAATAATTTTATTTTTACTCAGCCTATATGAAGAAATGACATGTACTTCTCTTCAAAATCGGTTAAGAATTTATTTTTTTACTTTCTAAATGTATTCTTGGCAATTCTTATTATCTATCAATTGAGCAATGACATCAGCTTCCCGTTTTTGACTTAAGACAGACAGACTAAAAAAGGATATATTCGTATAAGAGTCTTTTATATATTATGTTTATCGGGAAATTTGAAAAAAAAGTACATGTACAGACAGACCTATAGTTTTATGAATATATATATTGATGATTATTTGTTACCACTTAACTGGAATTTTATTGCATATCAGTATACATTTTATGAAAATTCAAAAGAACTAGAAATTTCTTTAAGAAATGAATAAAGAAACTCCCGGTGATTACTGGTCAAGAATTCTCGAGTAAGGAGAAAATAAATAAGCCGAGAAATCACTAACCCAACTGTTATAGAACTTTTTTTTAGTAGATATTAATTATGTGTACTAATAAAAAAACATTTTGACGTAAATTAGTTTATTTTTGTGACAAATGCATGATATAATTTAGGAAATATTGCTTAAAATAAATTGTTTATTTTAAAAAGTTATTTAATTTTGGCTCTAGCAAAAAATGTAATGACATATTTTTATATTTAAGCATGCTATCACATAATGTACCACCGTATTAAGATTTTTGATGAGTTGTTTATTATAAGATAATAAATTTAAAAATATGAATTCATTTTTAGTTTTGCAGAATCTTTTCAAATAATGTATATTCATTTAAAGAACCTACATATCGACTGGGCGCTTCCCTAAATTTATTCAAGATAAACGTGATAATATTGTTTAAATATATCTCAACTACTTCAGGCTTTGCCTAGATTCATTAGAATCGTATTACCTTGATGTTATTATAATTCTCTTAGTATGTGCTAACCTTTTTAGACAATAAAAATAACCAGAATATTTACTTATTTTGTAAAATATGTTATATGTTTCTTTTCGCTTTGTTTCGGTTTTTCGTAAGCCTACGTATAATATATATAAGCGCCAGATTTATAATTTTTAAAAAGTGTTATTAACTACTGGCAACTTACATAGCGGGATAAGTGTTTTAAAATGAAGTTTTACAAAAATAACTTTACGTAGGAAACTTCTCCGTGCTTGTTATGACAATATTGATCTATGTATATAGAAATATATAGGTATAGGTAATATACCCATGGGTTTTTTATATATCCAAAGGATATTGTAAATTAGGAGAAACTTTATAATCCGGAACTTAATACAATGAATTTTAATCAATGAATGAATAAATAAATGCTTCCCTAAAAAGCAAAATCTATAATGTACCTAGATTTAGTAAAGTGGTCTAAAATCTTGATCCTGAATTTCCCTTAATTATGTTGAAATGTTAAAAATTTCATAAATTTGATTGTGTTCCATCATTTATTATCGTAGCTTACTATTAAACCAAGTCTAATAACGATTTATGTCGTATATGGCCTAAAACTACACAACGTAAACTATACTTGGGTATTTAAAAAAAAAAGGATATCGATATTTTTATGTATTTTAAAGCTTCATCATAACTATGATAATAGTCAATTGGAAAAACTCTTAAAACATTTATTTTTATTAATAATGAACAAATGAAATTGGAATATTTTAAAAAGAATCACGTGACTAAGAAACGCGCTACGATTGATCGTCAGGTTTGTGACGTCATAATGTTATAGGAATTTCATCGATTAAGTGTCAAAGCACAGCTGTGTGGTAAAATGACTAGAAATTAACATTTTGACGTCACACGCGCTCGGATTTATACGGGAACGATCGGCGCGTTTTCGGTACTGAATTCAAACATTAATTTTTATTTTAAAATAACTTTTTAAATTTGTGAATAAAAATAACATAAAAATAGTTTGTTATAAAACTTATATATGATCTTTCCATTTATCACAAAAAAACATTCAATACCCAATTATTGTGGACGCCGCTTAAACTAGCTTCACGTAAATATTACTTTGTAATCTATGACACATCCTAGATGCGTAATTTTGTAAATGAGGTTCTTCGTAAATGAGTTTACATGTCATGTAATTCAAAGGTAATTATTTATTTTATAATACTAAACATTGTACGTTTCTTTGAAGCCTATATAAAAGAAGCTCTAAACAAGCGGACAGATTAATTCGTAATGTCAATACATACTTACACTTTTTTTTTGGAAAACCTGTATACTAAAAGTAGCTAATGATACTGGCCCTAGCAGAAAAGTAAAATATATGTGGGTTTTTTCAGTTTTTTTTATTTAAATCATATGTTCCCCTGACACCCGGGTGCAAGATATAATTTGCCGCCGCTATAGACTATATACGTAATTAATAAATAATAAATTTATTAATAATATAAAATTCTGCATTTCCTCGATATATTGCTTGCCCACTTTAAAATAATCGACACTTTATGTATAAGTTACATTAAAAAACTCAGACCAGATTTTCATTCATGTCATGTGATGTGATATGTGTTTTAAATAAAACTTAAAAAAAATGCCAAGTGCGTGTCTGGCCATATGTAGTGTAGGGTTCCGTAGTTGCCCAACTTCATTATATTAGGTCTTTACCTATGAAATTGCCGTTTTGTATGAAAAAATTTAAACGATGTTTTTTCATGTATTTTTTATTTGTATTAATCGAAGTAATCACCAATCAATCAATGCATCTTTGCCAGCGCAGTGGCAGTTTATTGATGCCCTTCTTAAAGAAATCAGCTGGACGGGAGGCAACAAATTCTTCAAAGGCATTTTGTACTGCCTCTCGGGTATTGATTTTTTTTCCCGCCAAGGAGTTATCCAAATTCTGGAAAAAGTAGTAGTCTGTAGGCGCAAGGTCTGGCGAGTAGGGCGGATGACGGAGAACTTCCAACCCCAGTTCTTGCAACTTGGAGACCGTCTGTTGTGCAGTATGAGATCGCGCGTTGTCGTGCAGGAGCAGCGGAGACGAGCGATTGACCAATGCTGGTTGGAGATGTGCCAGCTTCTCCATCATTGTGTTCAGTTGTTCACAGTACACATCTGCAGTAATGCTCACCCCGTTTGTTAAAAAGCTGTGATGAATCACACCGGCGCTAGACCACCAAACAGTGACCATCACTTTTCTAGGGGTAAGTTTTCGTTTAGGGCATTGTTTAGGTGCTGAACCAGGATCCAACCAACTTGCTGAGCGCTTACGGTTTTCAAACAGTATCCATTTTTCATCGCAGGTAACAATGCGGTTCAAAATTCCTTCATTTGTGTGACTGTTGAGCAGTGCAAGGCACGTCTCGACGCGTACTTCGCGCTGGCGATCATTGAGTTCGTGGGGCACCCATTTGTCAAGCTTTTATACCTTGCCAATTTGACGCAAATGAACCAATATTGTTTTGATGCTAACGTTTAGATGCTGCTAATTCAGCCGTAGATTGTGTATCATCAGCTTCCACAATCGCCTTTAATTCGTCATTGTCGACCAAAGTCTTCGGACGACCGCGAGGTTCATTTTTCAGGTCTAAATTCGCAGAACGGAAGCGAGCAAACCAATAACAGGTGGTGCGTTGGTTTGTAGTGTTAGCTCCGTAAACGTCGTTGATGTTGCGTGCCGCTGTGCCGCGTTATTGCCACGATGGTACTCATATCCCATATTTACTCGAATTTTTAACGAATCCAGGATGACAAAAAAGATTGAAATGCGATGAAAATGTAACACTAATCAATAAACAAATAACTACTTTAGGAAAAAGAATTCCATGTTTTTAAAATAAAATTAATTTTAAATTACAATTCTTAGCCAAACAAAAATTATTTTGATTTGAATTGGCCAGTACTGCAGAACGGCAATTTCATAGGTAAAGACCTATTATATAGAACTACCATGATTTTTTTCACATTCCAAAAACAATCATGTAACTGGTAGGACTGGGTTGAACACTTAAGTCTAAAAAAATTAGCACATTACAGCCTATTTTGCAAACGGATTCGTTGAATCGATAAATGGTTTTCACACACCCACAATATTTTTGAACGACCTATCCAAAGACACGCAGACTATGGAATAGAAGAAAGAGACGTTTACGTGTAGGAGAGGTACCTTACACATTTTTTTTTTTCTAGATTTCATTTTTCCACTTTGTCTGTCTGATTAACTTGTATACTCATACGAAATTACAGCTTTCTAGTACTAAGAATCTCTGAGCTAAGACGCGGATAGACAGACAGACATAGCGAAACTATAAGGGCCTTGTTGACTTCGGAACCCTAAAAATGTTACACATACTTAGGCTATTTCAACGCAATAGACAAAGACTAATTTTATTAACACTTTTTTCTACTCTAAAAGAGGTAGGGTACAGATAAATTTCTTTTATGATTTCTCTCTACTTGGGGCATTCCTACTGGGTAAATTACCTCCCTTAAGATCGCAGCCAAATATGCAACGTGTGTTACAAGGGGAGTTCAGGGCAAGTAATGCGCTAGTGATACCTATGGTGTTACAAGCGTCTATTGGCTACGGTAGCAGCTTACAATAAGGCCGGTCGTACGCTTGTTTCCCACTTTAGATGTATAAAAAAAATTATTCACACGATTCGATCTCCTAGTATTTTGCCGCCCGGGTGGTACACACTTGCCCTTCCCTTACGGCATGGCCTTGCGCTTGTGATAGGCTCCACGCCTAGCAGAATGGTAAAATTTGTATGAAAGTCCCAGTTGGGTTTTTTTGTGTCTTCTCTATAATTATCTACCAGGCTTCCAACCCAAATAACTCAAAATGGTATGGTATAGTAATATAAATTTTATGTTACTTAAAACTTATTTATTAATGACTCACAATACGTCAAGTGGACCTCCTATTTTTCTCAAGAACATAGAATTAAACTCTATTTATATTAATGAAATGTGGCCATTACCAAGAACCATACATATTTTTTATTATCATTTTAACATATATTTTTTTAGGAATAAAATTGTCGTAACAATAAATAAAACTATTATGGGAAAACCGTTTGGGTTATCTTTACGATATTTTCAGCAGTAATTGTGCAATATTTTTATTTTGATGCAATATTAAAAATATTAATAAAAATTTAGTCACTTCTCGGGCAGATAAATTATTTTTTTTCTAGTTAAATTCGTCATGGATTTAAGTTCAATGTGCTTAAACATTCCATTATCATTTTTTTATTTGCTTATTTAAAGTTAATTAAAATACGATAATAAAACAATCAACTTTTTTTAAATCTTTAATCAAAATATAGATATTGCACAATAACTCCTCAAAATTTCATGAAAATTTTTAATTTTTTTTCAATTAAGACTTGAAAAATTTTATTGTAAAAATTTTTTGTTAAAACGAAAAATTATTGACTACCTTTCATAATAATATACAAAATTCAATTCTATGATCTTAAAGAAAATAAGGGGCTGGAGGACTAGCTCTCAAGGGCAGCTGCCGGAACACACCTATAGGTGCTTGGCAACAGATTTTTAACTTGAGCGTAGTAGCTAGCCAGGCGGGTATTAGAAAATGCCTTACAACTATGCTATGGTTTATCACGATGCTTTCCTTCACCGAAAGCTCAGGCTCATTGTAGGTATTCGAACTCACGTCGATCGACGCTGTGTCCGTAAACGCTATCACTAATTATGTAAATGGACAAAATGCAATTGCTAGAATCAGAGAATAAAGAAAATAAATCTTAAGGTTACATCATGAGGTCTTAAGGTAACATTGACAAATAATCGTTAGATTCTCAAAAAAATATTAATAATGACATACCACGTTATGAAATAAATCAGTTCAAAGACAAATTTTAAACGCGGTTAATAGGAGAGATGGATACCATTTAACAGTGTAAAACCCATTAAGGCCATAGCTATTGACCCAACTTGATTGGGAAAATATCTGTCTGTTGCTAACACTGCGACTACATATAATAAAGATACTATTGGAAAGATTTGCGATTTTATGATTACATTTACATGATGCGCGATAGGATAAACCCATGTTTGTCTTGGATGTTAATCTTTAGTTAATGCGCAATGAAAACACATCATCCAATTAATACCATATAGCATTAAACAACTCATCGCAAACATTTATTACGTCTTTAGAAAGAAAAGTCAGGAATGTTTTATAAGATGGTCTAAAGTACCAACTAATTCATTACCAGCTTTGTGCCCACGGCTTCGCTCGCATAGATTATAAGATTTGTACTATTTGTTATATTATTTTAATTGAATAAAATTGATACTTTGTTATGTCTATTACTCATACACACTCAACTTATTGTGCAAACAGTGTACCTAATTATGTTAACAAGTAAGATAGAATTAAATAAAGCAAACTTATTTGTTTACCACATCAATGATTATAGGGCTTGGTGCTAAAATTACCAGGCTGCTTGTAAAAGTTAGCCATTACCTCCCATTTTCCCTCCTTCCCTCCTTACATCACTTATCTCTATTTCTCATAGTTCTGAATTTGGTCATACCTACTCAAAAATCCACTCTGTATGTAGTTTAGTATTATATTTAAGACCTACTGAATATATGTACGTACGTATGTGCATAAACTTATTACATTTTGTCTTATACACATTTTCATATGTTTTCTCTTATAGAAAATTTACTGCTTAGGTAATGTTCGTATTTGCTTGGTGAACACTAAGGGATTTTCGGCAGTGGACTTTAACTTGAGGGTAGTAGGTAGTAGGTGAGGTAGGGAAAGATCTATACTCAGAGTCTCTTTGAGGGATAGAATCAGAAATTATGTAATCAGACAGAGAATTAGGCTTATCGACATAGCTCAAAGGATTAGCTTGCTGAAGTGGCAGTAGGCTGTCTACATATGCTATAAAACTGATAACCACTGGGGTAGACGTGTTCTGGAGTGGAGACTGCGTTTAGGTAAACGAAATGTGGGACGTCCTCTTCCAAGGTGGAGCGACAATCTATGTAGGTATTCGATTGGATGCGAAGATGAAATGGAATGGAGCCGAAGATCGGATCCAGTGGCGATCCTTGCGAGAGGCCTATGTCCAGCAGTGGACAGATACAGGCTGATGATGATTATGGTAGATATTAGCTAATCAGGCAAACGTTAAAGAAATTTCTACTAACATATTGTTATGCATACACGTATATCATTACAACGTGACTAATATAATAAAGCTGAATAATTTTTTGATTGTTTATTTAAAAGCGCTAAGCTCTGGAACTACCAGTCGGTATTTTTTGTATGTGATAGCTAAATTCATAAGGAATAGTATAGGCTATATAACTTCAAGCTACGACCCTAAGAAGCGGAGCAGTAACTATGAACGTCAAGCAATCTGGTAAGCCCTAGGCTAGCTAACTAAGCGTCGTGAAGAGTTTTTCGAATAAATTTAATACGGGTGAAACCCCACGGTTTTAAGGTTTGCCCCACGGCAAAGCTAGTTTAGCTATATAGTAATAATAGTAGTCATAGTTTCAAAAATAGGTATACACTGTAAAATGTACCAAAAGGATGCATTGAGAATGCTTATTTATAAAATAAGGTAAATGCACGGTTTAAAGAAGAAATACATTAATTATACTTCATGGATAACACTTTGGTTATAGACGTGGTATATAATGAAAGGGTTAACGGTGCGTAAGCGAAATGGTTTGATAATTATGCATGATGTAGAATTTGCCTTAATACGTTTTATGATTATAACATCAATGATGATAACTGAGAATAATTAGCAAAGATTAGTGAGATTATTGGGGATATAACACTTGCTATTTTCCTTATAGTAGTAGTATATAAGCTGGATATTCGGAAAATTTATTAAGAGACCGAAAATGGAGCATAAGACGACGATTGTTGTTCTTCTCGTAAGTCTTGTTTCTTTTTATAAGTTACTTTAGAATTGAATCTGATATAATATGACGTAAAAGCTATTATTCAGGGTAATTGCAATTAATACTGTGAAATGTTTATTTATCCAATAAAACTACATTTTCTATTTTATTTGTTTTGCTACTTAGAGTATTTCAGAGCGTGTAACTGTATTTATATAATGTGCAAGTTCTTTACCGACCTGTAAATTAATCTTATAATTATTATAAGTTATATGTGTACTGAAGTAATTCCATTGTAATTTATTTAGAGAAGCAGGGATATTTTAATTAGAATTGAAACTGAATGCCATATTTTGTAAACATTTAAGTGGACATGGTCGGCAAGATATTTGAAGAATACGTTTTAACAGAAAACTGTTGTTGTTGTGGTATGCCCTAACGACCGAATAAAGCAAGAGAGAGACAACTGCAGCTCTGACTGATTATACCAATGTAAAATAGATGAAATCATAAATTTGTATTCCCCAGTTTCCTCCTCTAAAATTGGGCCGTTTTTTTGCAAGAGTAATTAAGAAGGATATGGGTCATTCCCGTATGTTCTCCTTTTATTTTATATATTCGTCAAATTTTTTTGCTAAATTTCTGATAATGGCGGTATAATTGGGCAATTTTGGATAGTTCTAGTTCTTATAATAATTAATTTTTGGAAATATCAAAACATAGGAACATGGCAGAGGTAGATATTGATTGTATTGTATTAAAATATTTGCTCTAGTGACATTATCCAGGGATAAAACAGTTTTTTTGTACGGAATAAACGTTGCCCGTATGTCTTTCTAAATCGGGTCTGATATTCGTTAAAGTTAGTTAAGTAGGTACGGTCTTGACATTTAGACCTGTTTGCAGAAATTTTATTACGAGTCTTGGAACAAAAATAGAATTAATCTAGATTAATCCCTTGTTCTTAAATTGTAATATTAATCATATTCCTACATAAGATTTAGAGTAATGTCTATTTATTCTTTTTATATTTATGTAATGCACAAGTTTCATGCCATTGAAATAAATGTACTATCTACAACTATGAAATACTTTTTTTATACTATTGAGGTGGTATACAAGCATGCGGCCCGCAAGATGGTATGCGGCTACCGTAGCATATGGACGCTTATAATACCTTAGGTATCAAATAGCGCGTTGCCCACCTTTTACCACCCTATCCCAAGGAGCTGTGGAATCCCTACTCACCGCAAGAAGATAACACAAGGTTATTTGGCTGCGATCTTCTGTAGGGTGGAGGTATCCATCAGTTGGAGTACCCCAAAGTAGAGAGAAATCTCCAAAGAAATTTCGCTGTATCCTCCTACCTCTTGTAAGCATATAGTTATCACTATTATTAATATACGCGTATATTCTATATTTTTTTAGATCCTTGCAGTGGCATGGCAGGTCCATGCCGCAGTCAACTGCACAGAAACAGGCGCTGGAAGATTTGCCAACGACGAAGACACAACATGCAAGAATTATACGCTTTGTGTGTACGATAGCTCCACTGGCACCTATTTGTCGTATAATTATGTGTGTCCAACGACGTCCGTATTCAACCCGAATACAGCGATGTGTACTGCTTCCACGAATTACGTTTGTAATGTAACAACTACAAATTCGACAAATACTACATCTGTATGTACAGAAGACGGCTATATTGCTGATCCAGATTCAACAAATTGTACTACTTACATCGAGTGCGTTGAGATTAACAGTACCTTTACAGAGACTACTTATACATGCCCTGATAGTACGTACTTCGATCCGAACACAACTCTTTGCGAATCAAATTACACCTGTACAACCAATTCGACTTCATCGTCAAACACTACCACAACATTTACTTGTACCTCCGCTGGAAGATTCGCAAACAGTTCGGATACTGCTTGTAAGACTTATTATTACTGTGTATTAGCAAGCAATGGAACATATTTAGAGTATGATTATACATGTCCGTCGACATCCGTGTTTAGCCCTACAGAAAAACTTTGTACCACGAGTTATACATGTTCTTCCTAGCACTAGAACATGGAATGTTTCATTTTTTTATGATAAACTATTGACTCATGCTATTCATAAAGGATTGGAATTTGTATCTTTAAAATGTAACTATATTTTAGACTTTTTTCGGG
This sequence comes from Saturnia pavonia, assembly GCA_947532125.1. Lineage (NCBI taxonomy): Eukaryota > Metazoa > Arthropoda > Insecta > Lepidoptera > Saturniidae > Saturnia > Saturnia pavonia. Next base: position 13,396,100 of record OX383900.1, on the reverse strand, counting down.
GCTTTGTTAATGAGAGTGGGACTTGTTTAATTGGATAATAATGAATAGTCCAGTTTAATTTCTATATTATAATATATTATAGTTAAACGTTTATTTCTTACTGTTTGTGTTTCTGACTGCACTGCACTTAGCACTTTATATCAGGTGAAATTGTGGCCAAATGCTAAATCTATAAAGAATAAAAAGGTATAAATCTCATTTATTTAGTATAATGAGAGATGTAGATTAATTTTCATAAGTGTGATACAACATTCTTCAACTTTACCAAGAATAATTGATTGTGAATGTTATTTTAGTTAAACTTATCTTCAAATTAATCTTCACTTCGGTTTTGCATCGTCCATTTGGTTTAAGAGAAATACCAGATTAATTAAAATGGAAATTGCGAATAATAAAGGCATATAAAGTTTATTAGCTTTATTTATTATTGCACCTTTTGTGTATCCTGGCATATTTCTTCCTTCTATTTATTTTAGTTGTATTTCCTTTTTTATCGATTTCGTTTTGATATTAACTTCTTCCATTAGTATTAGAGCTATTTTTCTTGCCTTCTGAACATTTTGATGATACTGAATTAAAGAATGGTTAAAATTGTTTGTTTCTATTAGAACGTTATTAGGATGTGATTTATGTTCTAAATAAGAGTTCGTTGTTGATGTTTTAATTGTTGAAAAGTAATTTCTAAAATAATTGTCTCTGGCTTTGTTTATCTCGGCAGCTGAAATATGATGCTTTGTTAAATTTAGTTTATTTTCATCCATAACAGAAGTTGGTGTGCTTCTAATTTTTTTTGTGCTTTGTATTTTATTGACACTTGACCCTTTTATTTTCTGTATTGGATGATTCGCTAACTGCTTCATTCTTCCATTAGGAATATTGTTGTAACTGTTATCATAGTCGTATTCAGGAATGTTAGTTACGAGATATGATGATTTATTGATTCTACGAACTTGATAAGTATTTACACTAATTGAATTTTTCATGAACATTACAAATATGAGAAGTGAAATAAAATAGGTTTTAAAAAAAATCATTTATGAAATATCTCTCTGTCATCACGACATAAAAGTATTTCATAGAGAAAAAATAAATTACGATGCATACGATCTACTTATTAAAATTCTTAAATTGACGGACAATGTACATGAAATTTTGCGAAAGAGTTTCTATAAAACGTAGTTGAGAACGAAATGAGGATTTTTGGTAAATTCACCGCTTAAGGCCGGCCGCACTTTGAACGCGTTTTCATACGATTTTGACTCGTGTGTTAAAGAAACTATTTTCAAAAATTCTTAATTATCAATAGTTTTTGAGTTATTAACGAAAAACTGAATATCTTTTTTTTATGTGCTATAATATGTGCTATTTATGTGCTAATAAATACTCGAGATACCTTTTTCTAGGCGTCATTCTGAATCGAATGAGCTCTCCTACATATTTTTAGGACCGGGAACAAGAATTAACCCATTTCTTAACTTGTTCACTGAACTAAATAGATTTTTAAATATACATATGTATTTGAGGCACCTTAATTTTTAATTGCTCGACATTTCGGTCTGGTTACACAGTCCGTGGTCACGGTTGGACTGATGTGTTGTGGTGGTTTTGTTTGCAAGGTTAGTTTAGTGACTACCGTCATATTTAAGAGATGTTTCGGTACACTACATTCACTATATCCCCTGTAATATCCGTCGATCTCATCCGAGGTTTCAGTTTTTCTATCACCGGATTCCAAGCCAAAGACAGTTTTAATCCGTCATCCCGATTGTACGTTTGGTAATGTTTAATATCAATTGTTTTCTTTTCTAAAACCGGTATAGGGTAGTACAAGCGGTCTATAGAAAGAACTTATGACTCATGTAAATCAATCAAATGATTAGGAAATTCAAAAAGAAACTCGCACCTACAGCCGTTAGCCGGCTGAACTTACACACTTAACCAAATCGAAATAACAGTAAGAAAATCTTCCTATTATCACTTACGCTAGTGTTGCATGGCATCGGTTACCCAACACGGTTTTGCCCCTAGGGCTCTTCATAAAGGCATTGAAATATGGTCTTCAAGGTTAGCAACAGGCGGCCGTTAACTAGTTTGATACCCTTTTTCATAATAAGGGAACCTCTGCGTACATGTGTACAAAACGCGACAGTATAAAACAATAGAGCACGTATTGCCAAGCAATATATAAAATAACTTTATTATTGTTATCAATAAAAAGTGAATCATAATCTCACAATGAACGTAGAAAGTCGGATCCCATGTTGCAAAATCAAGGTCATATTTTTCTTATAAGCATCCAAGTAGGTAATATCAAACTTGAGAAAAGAAAATTTACTTTATTATTTTATGAGATGCGCAACGTATTTAAATGGGGTGTTTACGTAATCTTTTATTTGATATACGATTGATTATGTTAAGGGACGGGGAGGATTAAACTTCTGCAATAAATAGGCTATAAAATGCGATAAGGTTTCTTAAAATCCCATTAGTAGATACTTCCAGAGATTAGCGCGATCAACAAACAAACAAAAAGCAAACAACCTCTAAAGCTTTATAATATTGGTATATACTCGTATATATACATAATTATACTATTATGTCTCAGTAAATGATGACTAAGAACTCTCACAAACGTATTTCTGGATCTAAACAGTCAACTTTCAATTCGACAAACTTTGTTTTCATCAGCAATTCGTTTCAAGTATCCGCATCGATGTCAAATTATGCAATTCGAATAGTAACAGCATCAGTAAACGTGTCTCGATTCGATAAGTATATACATCCATTTGCAATTCATATAATGCAAGCTCATCTTTTTGTCAATAACTAGCTGATGCCCGCGTCTTCGCAATTCGCAATTAATTAAATACAGTTCACAAAAATTGAGTCGAAAGAGCTTTACAAAAAGGTAACATCCACTTTATTTTTTCATCAATCATCAATTAGATGACTGAGTATCAAAATCACTCAAATAAAATGAACTTTAAAAAATATATAAATATATAAAAATAAAATATAAAAATGTACAAACATTTGAATTATGATGTTAAAAAGCATCTCTGAAAACCGTGTATAAATGAGTTACGATGTTATTCATATTGAGTATCGATATGTATCTATGTAGATTAAAATTGGTGTACCTTTTGTTTTCGTTAGTTGGTTTTTAAAACACTGCTTAGCCTTTACAGAAGAGCGTGATCGTAATGATATGTAGCATAGACATCTACGTGAGCTTAGTCTTGAAAACAACATTAATAAATATCAAGATATGTTGAAACATAGTCGGTATAGTTACTATGTTAGTAACACAACAGTAAGAAATCCATGATATATTAGTATATTTGCGACTATCTCACTGATAGCACCTTCCACTCGGCAGCGGAACACTCTCCACCTCACCTAATATTCTCAAGTGTCCTGCAAGGCTCCATTCTGGCGTCTTGTCTATTTAATCTGTATGTCAACGACCTCCAACGTCTCCCCGGGGTCGAAGTAAGTTTATACGCTGATGACACAGTAATTTACAATTCACTTAGGCAAAGAATTTACCTGATATTGCGCGTCTATTACGCCGAAACCCAAATCGGCAGATGGATTCGTAAATGGCGCATAGCTCTCAAGCCCTATGAGAGTACCGCCATTCTCTTAAATCCCAGACGACTACCGAAGACATTGTAACTCCTCCACCTTTTCGGCGTCCTTTTCCCCTGGGCCACCCAGACTAAATATATGGATTCACCCGCGTATAATTTAAAATAAATCACTGATGATTTTATATATATAATATATCATATTATATAAATACCATATTATATAAATACAATATTTATATATATAATATATTGAAGCCTAAGGTATGACTTGGCTAGTTCGAATATACGAATTATATTATATAGCCTTCGCAAGTTTTAAAGCTGTAACTTCTTATTTTATTATTCCGAAAATTTGGCTTGCTGGTATAGACTAGCCATCGAAAATACCTCTTCCATGACTGTTTTAGTAGATACTTAGTAATATTTTGTATATTCGAACTAGCCAATTCAGACCTTAGGCTTCAATATATTATCCTAAGTTATAAGAAGAAATGATATTTTAAGTTGTTTAAAAAATATTTTATGTTGTTATAAATAAATTTCAGGACTGACCATTGAGCTTGGCATCCATTTAGATCTCACTTCTTTTGTCGTTGAAGTCAACAACCAAGGCATATATCATAATATTGAACTTGGCTCTCATTTCACATTTATGTTTTTGATGGGATCCACATTCACGGCGTCGCAGTTCGATTCGTTAATAAATTAAATATGTGAACAGTTCTATTATCAAAAAGACCTTGGGGGTAATAATAATCTATTTACTTTTAAATGTAGTTCGTAAATATTTCATTGTACATTACTTAGTTGAATAGAATAATAATTATTTTCATACATTGATGCAAACGATCGCATTACGGGTGTCTACTTCGTGACGTATTTACTATGTACATAGGTACAGATATACGGATTACGACAAATGTACTCTTTATGTAATCTTTGGTACTAGGTAGCATCTCACATTGTACGCTCTTAGGATAATAATGCCTTCCTGATTGTCTACTGCAAGTTGTTGGGTTTTCCGTACTCCAAATGCTTGTCACTTGCTTAATTATATAAGGTATATTCAGTTTATGGAAAAATATTATTTTTATTTTGTTTGCCTGGTGGATTTTGTCATCGGCAAAATCTTAGGAATCATGGTATTTTTAACTCCGTAATCTCTTAGGGGATAAATTTTCAAAAATCCTTTCTTAGTGCTGATTTACGTTACATAAGGAACTCTTGACTTTCTGAGTAAAATTCCATGATTCTAGAACAACCGGTTTTAGTATAGCGTTCTCCGTCAGTCAGTCTTATTTTTTTTAAGTAGACTTCTTTCTACTTATATCAGTGTACATATTAGCTACATTTCTTAAATTTAAAACCACTCTGTTAGCTTACGAATTTACACAAAACTTTAATGAATTATACACCTAAACCTTCCTCATGAGTTATTCAATCCATATATGAAACCCGTATAAAAATCCTTTTGAATTAGTTTTTGAGTTTATCGCATTCAGACAGACAGACAGACTCAGCGGGGCAATTTATTTTATAATATGTCGTATATATATTTTACAGTATTTGTTTTGTTGAATATCAACGTAATAACTTAAGATTTATATAGTAGAGTAGAAATCCCTAGCACACCAGTATAAACTCATCACGTACGTAATATAATATATCTATAATATGTTTGTGGTAATTTTTGGTAGTAAGTTCTATAAAATAACAATAATAACATGTGCTTTTACTTCGATTGTATAAGCGTATATATAGAGAGGTATGCAAAAGTGCGTAGTCAAGTAAAAGTTGGCTCATATATGATACGTGAACTGACTGGCGCCGAATATTTTGCGAAAGCCGTACGCTGTTTAGTAAATAACATGCGTTAGTGTTGTTCGAAATTTAACAATTTCACTGAATAAGTATGTAAGTGTGGGATACTTTGAATACTAATAAATTAAAACATTGTCATCATGGAACTTTAAAGACTGTATTTCTTATGTTGTAGGGTAGCGATTGATTACAGTTCACCATACTCGACAGTAACGATGAGGTCGAAAATGATAAGAGGCTAAATTAAGAAAGGCATTGATTCTCAAGTGTAGTTACTGGAGCACACTGCTTCATATTAGCTTAACATTTAAACTTGAGAGTTGTTCTAATCTGGAAGAGCATTATAAAATGTTCTACTATAAATTTCACACAATATTTTATTTCCTGTAACTAGAACAAATAATATTAGAAATGATTATATCATAGGAGGAATGATAATAGCAAAATTGACAGAGAAATTGAGGGTAGCGTGGTGTGGGCATTGTCATGAAGAGGGTAAAGGTTAATGAGGGAAGACAAGGGAACTAGAAATTATTAATTATGAAAGTGAAAGAGTATAAGAGTATAGGTAGATCGATGAAGGTATAGGTAGATTGTGTGAGTAATGATATGCGTATAAAATATGACAGCTCATAGACGTGAATCGAAGATGTAGTGCCGACCCTACTTACGAGGGATATTATTATAGTATTCAAGCTAATAATTTATTTCGACGTGGTTTCCGACCAAGCAATCACTTAACTTCACTTTATAAAATCAATTTGTTACGATTCTACTATGTATACAAATATAATTCAAAATATAAAAGAGTCACGAAAAAATAGGCGAGTGCATTCCTGACATTCTTTCCCTATGAAACATCCTTATAGTTATTTTAAAGCGTGAACTTATTGTTGATCTCGGTTAGGACATTTCCGGTCTGTTCCCAGTTTGGTATTTTATTGTTCGTAAAAGAGATATAAAAAATAATTAAATATAAAATAGGTTGTAAATAAATTGGAAAATCTTTTTTTCGTAATATGCTACAACTAAGACTATAATATTTTATACTTTGGGGTATAAATTAATAATTATTGTGATACAAGATCATTATTGATTGACGTTTCTTCTTGTATGTATTTTAACACCCTGGAGCATAAATGCTTATATGTTTGTACCTAGATTTATTTTATACTGCAAAGTTGGCAAACAAGCATACGGTCTGCCTGATGGTAAGCGGATACCGTAGCCTATGGACTCTTGTAATACCATAGGTATCACTAGCACGTTATCGACCATGAACCCCCTACTCCAAATAGGAAACGCTACTCACCGCAGGAACACAATACAAGGTTATTTGGCTGCGATCATCTGTAGGGTGGAGGTAATTCAACCAGTCGGGTAAGTAGAGAAAAATCTCCAAAGAAATTTGAAGAAAATCTAGATGTGTGTAGTATATTTTCACCCTTTATGAAAAAACGAATGATAGGTGTTTATAAGCCTGATGTAAAGTTGAGTTTTATGTTTAGATTAATGATTAGTATCTACTGCTCTTCAACCAGCGGATACCAATTTTATTAATCTAAGATTACATGTGCAATAAAATAGTGCATAAACTAAATTGTCCGAATTTTATATGGCAAATAACTTATTGGCAACCAGAATACATATATATTAAGGTAACTTTAATTCAGATATATTTATTCTAGAAAAAAAAAAACAATTTTACAACATACTATGAAGTAAGACATTGTACAATTCTTACTTTATGTAGTAAATGTTATTAGGAAAATTGTGTTTATTTATTCTTTCAAGAGACGATAATTTAAAGGATGTATTTGTAAATTTTTCTTAACCATATGAAATGAAACAAACAAATAAATGAAATGTCAAATATACACTTTTATGAAATTTTTAGCACTTATTATGCTGTGTTCATGTTTATATTTCTTATTTTAATTTCATGTAATTCATGCGGTCCGCTCAATATAAGTAGATTTTTTAATGAAATAATATCAATTCTTAAATAGGTAATATTAGTTATAGGAACATATGATATTACTTTGGTATACATTACAAAATAAATTTTAAAATAAATGACAATTTGGTAGCTCATGTACATTATTGTGTATGAAATTATAGTATCAAGATACAACTTATTATTGTCGAATGGAGACTAGACCGATCTTATCAAGATCCTTTAAACCCGATAATCATTGTGATGTACGTGTATTTATAAAATGGGTCAGCAGGTAGAACTCCCGCCCCAAAGCTGTGTATGCGTGCGCATCGTGGATGCGCTCATTCGCTTTTTGCCCACCTTTCGACTCGCGCGCAGCCTCCACTATTGTTACCGCTTGCAGGCCACGCGCATTTCTCTCACGTGGGAATCTTCACCTTCACCGACCTTTATTTATGTGCATCTTCGACGGCGACCGCACGCTATGCCTGTACGTATAAGGTTGTGTTATCAGTTCTGATATGAAAATTGAGGATTACCGGCATGTTCGGTGACGCTCCCGGTTCCCGGTGAAAGTTAAGTGATGATCAAATATACACAGTGATTCGGATCTTCCTGTCCGGAGATAAACGGAGATATGGCAGTTACTACGGTAAGTTACAGCTAATACAGATTTTTGGGTATTTCATTTAATTTTAAATGTGTCTCTCAGATTACGTTAAATTTATTAAAAGCTTTGTAATATATTATAGGGAATGTTTAGAAGTGTGTTATATTTTATTGTTTAATTAATTACTACGTCACAATATGTTTACATTGCATACTTTTCTATACATAATTTACTTTACCGAAGTGTTAGCTTCTTAAATAATACTTAGAAAGTTATGGGAGTGACTAATACTTTTTATAATTAACTGAGAATACATATTCATATTACATATTTATAGTTAATGTTGTTGTAATTATTATTAGATATTGGTGTCCAGCGATATAATTTATATTGTAGCCAATTTTAAGTGTAATTTATATTATTATATTTAAATGTTTCATAGGCACTTCGAAGAACATAATGACCATAATTATTTGTTTTATACTAAATTATTTTGAATATTCGAGATTAATAAAATACAAGTCAGGTATATAAATTGCTATAGCTTCTAAAAATTGTACGCAGCACTGTATTAAACCTTACAAGACGTTCTCAAACTTTTCAATGATATATTAAATACAAAATAAATATGAGCTTTTAGTCATAAACTTAAGCTAAAAGTTATTTTCATAATTAAGCTAATTGGCTACTGTATTTTAATTGAATCGTTAAGTTTGACCGCCGAAATTTCCTACGAAACATGGTGATATGAAATAAAATCAAATGCGTATTCCAACGATGACGAGTCAACTTTTGTATTCTCTAGTTCTGTTGTGGATGAAATATCACCTTTATGGTTTCCATTAGCTTAAAAGGCAATCGTGGACTGATAATTATTTCGCTTCTATACCATCCTATCTATAAAGGTTGTAAAGAAGCTGTTAAAAGTAACAGGGCATTTCTAAAATACGTGGAGGATAAACGAGTCAAGGATTGTAAATATTGAACCTTTTTTGTGGGACTTTTTTTAATGTAAGCTGATAAGAAATGTTGCTTTCCGTTGGAATTCCATAAAGTTTCCAGCTCATCACTATGTATTCTTCTGTTAAAGAGCTCTGGTTGATATATTTACCCAACTGTAAAGTTTTATGACTAATACAGAACAATTATTATATATTTTATTATATTGTAACTATTGTGTTATAATATTATATTATACTAGATGCGACCTACGGATTTATTCGTGTTAAATTTATTCAGACAATTCTACTCCGCGCGTAGCCTATTGTTGTTCTCTCTTCCTGTACTTTGCGTTTTTTATTTTATTATCATACCACTATAACGTGACTACACAGTACCTGATGGTGAGCACAGTTCAATCCAATAACATCGGCGACTACCGTGCGATTTACAGTCCATCGTCAGTCGTAGTTGTGATGCCAGCCTGCTCAAATATCTCTTCACGTTATGTTTGAAGGACTCCTTATTATAGGAAGGAGAGAACACACTGACCGGGAGAGAGTTCCACAGCGTCAAAGTACGGCAAAAATAAGTAACTTAATAACTTTCTTTGTTCGTGTCGAGATGGAGGTTACCGTAAAGCTGTGGCTCCGGAGCCCAACGCGTGTAGTTCTGTTATGAAAGGGATAAGAAGCAATTAAGTTAAACAGCTCTTCAGAACAGTCCTTATGATACAGATGATAGAAAACGCTCAGCGAGGCAATGTACCTGCGCAGCTTCCTGCGCAGCTGAAGCGGCTCGCCATACCGCATCAGTTCAATTCATATAGTTCACCGTTACTGCTCCGCTCTTTAGATACGTAGCGTAAAGTTAAATGTAAATATTATTTATATTTACGTTGTTTTTAATTTGATTAAAGATTATGAACATTAAAATATTTACTATGAGGCGTGATTTTTTCTTTGCTCTATCTGCACATTCACATAGCCCTCATGATAGTACCTATACAAAATTATTGAGAATATATTATGTAAACTATATTCGGCGTTTAGATTTGAAAGTTAACACTTTTAAAAGGTTTCGTTAAAATGTCGATATTAATAAATACGAGTATTTCAATATTTTTAGCTACAGACCAATTTTAAATAAAGTTCAATTATTAAAAAAAACAATGATGTAATAGTTCAATCTTGTTATTTTGACACTAGAATACGTGTGAAATCTGAGAACAAGTTTGTTTGCTCAGGCTTGCTGCGATGCAAGTCGTCGGATCCACTGATAATTAAAATATCATATATTGTAAAAAAGTATTATTTGTATTTTTAAATGATTTATTTTAAAACACAACTTCATTTTACGCTTACGGAGAAAAAAATTTGTGAAATGAAAATCTTATTCCAAATTAAGACGCACGTCGTTAATAATTCCTTATTGACGGGATTCATAAATTTTTGTTGACAAATTTAATACATTTTGTATTTTCAAAAATTCCCTCAGACATCTGTTCATAGAAAAAAAAAATACTACAATTTATTCTATAAATCTACTATTAAACTGAATTCATTAAACTTTTATATTGTAAATTTTAGGTTATTATTTACACAAGCTTGTAATTTTTAGTTAGTATTCGTGATTCTGAGTAGGAATATATACAAAATTACAATATTATCTCAAAAATTAATTGTAATGTCAGTTAGGATACCAAGCATTCACACAATATTTCATGTTTCTATTTTAAATGTAGGTAAGCATAGCGAATATGTGTAGGTGATAGAAAATATTCAAAAATGAGCTTACGTATTACCTACCTATTTGAAAAACCACAAAAAAATGGATTTTTTTTCGTTTAAAATTAAAAATAAACATATGAATATTATTATCGTGACTGTACTTCCAGTGTTCAGTCTGTTTGCGTAGAGTAAACAACAGTGATGGACAAGACGCGTCGCGTCGTGCCAGAGTGGTGGGTTTTGAAACCGACTAACTGAGTGACCTAATCTTAAACGTCTACAGTTCTGAAAATATAAAGTCAACGGAATAATAATCAAAATGTCTCATTTATATACAATCGATGTAAATAAATTAATAAGCTCGGAAAAAAAATTACCAAGAGTTTTTTAGTGAATAATATTTCTATTACAGTATAATATTTCAAGTGTTTTAAATTGTTCAAAATAATATAATTATCAAGATAAATATAGTAGCTATTAAGTACTTCTGTAAAAATTTTACAATTAATGTTACTTTGAAAAATAGTAAGATGGAATGAAAATAAACTGTAAAGTAAAAACTGTATAGCAATTAGTAATGAAAAAAAGACAAAAAACTAAGGCAATATCGGGTGCTAATCATAAGTAAATCAAGAATTATTTATACTTAGTAAGCATTACCTATATTTATTTGAGCTTATATTTATATAATACAAAATATGAGAATACTATTTAAACATCTTGGTGTAGATAAATTATCAATATACTAATCGATTATGTTACTCGAAATTAATAGTAATCATAAATCAACAACTTATAAAAATGTGTATTAAGTATATAAATAATGCATTATTAAAACTAGTCGTTGTTAAGATATTGAATTGATTCGTCTACCGCGCACACTTCCGAATTCCGGTGAACACATACACGCAAGTCTACATGTGTGTGTGGACCCGGTTCACTTTCGATTTCTACATACCTACACCACATTACCTTTAAACAACTCCAATATGCTGTACCTATTATACTATGGGAAGGAAATTTATGTAAATGTTGACCTTTATGGGTGTTTGTTTGGACGTTTTCATTCAGAGATTGAAGTTTAGTAAAAGGAATGGGTAAAACAAAACGCTAATCCCTAAAAATGTCCTCATAAGTGTTTAAAATTCATTGAAAATAATTCAATTTTTTTGTCCATTCATAAAAACATAGTATTTAATCTATATTAATAAATCTGTATATTTATTTTTTCTATATACGCTGATAGACATTCTATATAAAAATCACGAATATGCCTTTAAACTTTTTTGTCTGTGTGTTTGTAGGGCCTGGTTAAACTTAAAAACGGTTTGACCGATTTTGATGAAATTTTGGACACGGGAAGCTTATGTCATTGCTCCACTGATAGGCTATAAAATTTTTTTAAAATTCTTTTTAAAATCCTTTAAAATAGATACATATGTATTCTCAAAGAATTTTGAGGAAATTTTATACACGGGAACTACCTAATATATGTCATGCCTCAATTAAAAATTAAAAATTGTCAATAACATGAGTGAAAATAAAACAAACGCGGTCGGAGTCACGGGGCGACGCTAGTTAAGCTATAAATGTTTGAAGTGATTTGTTTCTTCAATAATTATACGAACTGTTACAAGTAAAACTATTTCTTGGCGTCTGCTTCTTCACTATTATTATTCCATAATGATTAAGCCCAATCAATTTTAAATAATGTTTTATTGAATTGGCCTAGTCATTTTGGTAAATGAAGATGTAAGGGCAATAATTAAGACCTAAGACCTAAGTCGATAGACAACATTATTTGGCTCTGGCGGTCATTGACTACTAAACTGTGAGTACTACGGTACACTAGCTGAAACACTGACAGGACTTGTGAAGCCATCGCATCTTGTCATAGTTCTAAAGTCTAAACCAGAGTTGCACAGATTGCGGTCCACTGTCGATGTCTGTGCGGCCCGCCAACGAATTAAAAGAAACAGCGAAAAATAAAACTAATGCCAATAATTCTGAATATGTTTTTGAGACCATAGGTTTGTGCTGTGTAGCGTAGCTACTTATTAGCTCAATGCATTGCTATACTTCGATTAAAAAATTATAATATCAGTAAATTCTTTTTAAACTTTTATTCAGTTGCTATTATTTGTAGTGGCCCGTATTTTGCTCTTAATGTGTCTGTGATCGACGTGAGTTCGAACTCCTGTAATGAGCCTGAGCTTTCGGTGAAGGAAAACATCGTGATGAAACCATAGCATGGTAGTTGGGTATTTTGCTCACATGGCTAGCTACCACTCTCAGGTTAAAAATTTGTCCCCAAGCATCTATAGATGTCTTCCGGCAGCTGTACTTGAGAGCCAGTTTCCCTATTAGGCTTAGCGTATAGCCATCCACATCGTCACTTAAGATCAGGTGAGACTGTTGCCATAACGCTAAAACCTATAAACGTTAAAAAATTAACTCACTATACCATCTTAAAACAACATGAATACAATATAAACAGAATAGAAATAAGGAACGAAATTATGTAGGTTTGTGTCACGTTTTTCGCTCTTAATACACATTACATAATTTTTATATTAAATCTAAATTCAGATATGTGAACCTATTGTATGCATCCACTATAGTTTCAACAATATATTAAAAAAAAATCTAGCGACACAACATCGTAGTGAAAATCTTTATAAATAAAAATGAAATGTTGCGTAATCAAGCGAATGACTTGAGAATGGCTCGACCGATTTGGCTAATTTTTATTTTTATATGTTCTTAATAGTTCGAACTAGATTTTTATGGCTTAGAAAAATTGGAAAAAAATGTCCCCAAAAATGATCAAATTCGGGAAAAACTAAACGTATTTTTTAATTTGATTTTTGTAGGAACTCAAGACCATAACTCGTGATTGAAAGGATGGATATGCGTCATTATTTTTTGTTCTGTTTATGGTAATGGAAAATTTATTAGGAAAAAAAATGACAAAAAAAAACCCGACAGGTGACGCTGTGATCGAGTTATTGACTATTGGGAAGGGCAGAATATGCCAGGCCAGCTAATTATTAATGTAATATACAATTATGTTAAATGAATAAGAGTAATTAAATCAAATTAAAAACACTATAAATTAATATGATAAAATTATTGTAGTTTTTAATGAGGAATAAAAAAGAAAAGGAGAGAGACTAAGATTCTGAATTTGAACTGTAATATTAATTATGTTTTTGGAGAAAAATAACAGTATGAAAACTACTGTTCATTATGCATCAGACTACGGTCTTAACAACATCCGCGTCACCGGAAGAGTAATAGGTTTGTTTGTCGCAACTTAATTGCCGTGTTGGATATCATGTACAATGTCAGTGCTCTTGAACCGAGCGGAACATTGTTCGTTTCAATTGATGGGAATCCTCACGGTTGTAAAACTACGTGAAAGTTCAATTTCTCACACACAGCTATAATAGTAGAAGATACGTCACTCAATGTTAAAATGTTCATTTTAAAATGTTTCTTTCCCATCGGTAAAGTACCTATGTCATATAAGGTAATTTTGATTGTTGTTACTTTTATACGTGATGGATGGAATTAAAAGAAATAGTGTTTCCTTAAGTAGTAAATACGAGTAGTTTCCGTATAGGAACGTCTTGTGTTCGTACATTGAATGTTAATTACGGGGACATTTGTTTTATGTATAGATATGTAGAGTTTTCATTCTGCTGGAACATTATGATGCTGGACTTTATACTAAAAGCACGACAAAGTGACAGCACTGTGCCTAATGGTAAGCATTGTAGAATACAAAACAGTGGTGACCATCTAGACATCAACAACCCATCGCCAGTCGCCACTGTCATACCGGCCTGCGTAAGTAGAAAGTGGATACAGATAATCTATCAGCCAGCAAGAGCACCCTACATATCTTTAGTATACTTTACATCAGATATGATTTCTAATTATGAGGTGTGTAAATATTACCAATGAAATTTCTTTCGGAAAATATTGTAGGCATATCATCTATATTCTATAAATATTATAGAATTCAATGTCTCACTGCCTGTCTGTTCGTTTATGTTCTCTTCACGCGAAAACCACTTATCCGATTTACATTTTTTTAAGGTAGAGCTATGTTATCTGGCCAGATTATTGAATATATTTATAAAATAAAGTAGCACACGAAATAATCAATGACGATAATGTTGAATAAATTCGAAAAACGACGCACTGGGAGTTCTTAAATTGCTTACGCTGAGAAAATCATACGAGATATATCAAATTAATGCTCAAAATAATTTTGTAATTTTGTAGGTCTTAAAAAGATTTACAAATTTTTTTGATGTAGCATATATATATATATAATTATATATCTTCTAAGGATGACTCACAATAAGCATTTTTGTCTGCCGTCTTTTGAGCGGGGGCAGCACGATTCTCGCGTGCGCTCGACATGTGACATTCTGTAATCCATGCGAGCAGAGCCGCGGGAACAGCTAATAAAATATATTAGAGGTTATATATACTACTTAATTGGCGAGGAAATAGGGTAAAAATGACAATTTGCTGAGAAATGTATAGTATATTAATGTATCATCACATTTTATTTATCTTTCTGATCTTATTTTGTCACTTTGAGGCTTATATAAACAAATTCACTGTTTGACACACAACAATTGACTTGCAAATTAGGATATTTCTTGTGTTACGTGTTACTTAGTAAACCCAAATCACGGAACCTAAAGTCAGTTTCATTTAACAAAATAGTTTTATTAAGGTTTGAATTCAGGGTTTTTAATGTGAAAAATAGCTTTATACTGATTGCCAACGATGAAATAAAACAAATGATAAAAACTAGTAACAGTCTACGACTTCGTTCTCGTTAGTTACAAGAAATGATGGCTCAGTAGTAGCGTGTACGACTTCGCGTCGATTGACGCGAGTTCGAATCCCTGCAATGAGCCTGAGCTTTCGGTGATGGAAAACATCGTGAGGAAACCATAGCATGGTGGTAGGGCATTTTCTGATGCCCGTCTGGCTAGCTACCACCCTCAAGTTGAAAATCTGTCACCAAGCACCAATAGGTGTGTTCCGGCAGCTGCACTTGAGAGCCAGTCTTCCACTAGGTTTAGCGTGTTGTCATCTTGGGCCACATCATCACTTAACATCAGGTGAGATCGTGGCCACTACGCCAAACCTATAACGAAAAAAAAAACATATATTAAATTTAATAAGAATAGCCTATATCAGTAAGGAATAAAGAATGTTATCAGTAGTTCTAGAGATTACTTCCTACACGTACATTAAGACCTTACACTTACAACCTTTTTTGTCTTTATAATAGTACTGCATGTATGTATCAATAAGAACTAATTACAAATTCCATTTGCTTTCCTTAAATAAAAAATACTAAAACGAATGAATATCTTTTGAAGTACCTAAGTTAAATCTTTTACGTGATCGGAAAATTCTGTGGGAAGGTAACATGACAGGGTTTGCTGAACTTTCAAGTTTTGTATTTTATGATGTCGGTTTCGTCTAGACGCTACCAATTCATTTTATTTTTATGTTTTGCGTAGAAAATGTTTATTCGTCTTTAGGTTTTAGTTACTACGTACCTTAAGTATACCTAAATAAAATATTGATGACGGGTACTTTTTTAAAATATCTGATGCAAAGTATATAAAAAATAATTGAGGGCAAAACATAATATTGGGTTAAAGCTAAGATTTATAATTACTATGAAACGTTGTTAAGATATTGAGAAAGAAGAAGGAGGAAAGAAAAAATGTATTGATGCATTACACAAATACATACATAAAATTATAACTATAAAGAGACATAAATAAAAAACAATAACAACTAAAACAATTAGAAAAACAATTAGTAGGTCAATTTAAACTGGTAAAATTCTTAGCTGTCAGCCCAATTGCTATACTGAATCAGTGCTGCATTGGTATTCTGATTGGTCTCCCTAAACCGAAGTCACGTCAAAATATCTTGTTTTATCCTTTATAGATTTAGCGTTATGGCCACAATCTCACCTAATGTTAAGTGACGATGTGGCCCAAGATGATGAAACGTTAAGCCCAGTGGAGGAACTGCTCTCAAGCGTACCTGCCGGAACCTATAGGTGCTTGACGATAGATTATCAACTTGAGAGTGGTCGTCGATCGCCGTTGTGTGCGTAAACGCTTCCACTAAGCCATAATTTCTTCAAATAATATAATTCCTCTTACAAAAATATGTCCCCTACTGAAATCGGATCCACAGCATTTCGCCTCACAAATAGGCTCACTATCATTACACCACGAGACCTAAAAATTGAATTATAATGTGGTAACGTGGTATGTATGTATTATAACACGATAACCATCTCGTAATAATTACCAATCTTACAACTAAGAAAATGATCGGCCGCGATAATTATAATAAAATATACGTTTACACCATACAAGTCACAGATATAACTTTAATAAACGATACAAACCATAAAACTATTAAATAAGACAGTAACTAATTAATAGTGTTAATAGTAAAATCTTTACTTTCGTAATCGAGAGATTTTATGAATTGTATAATTAGTTACGAGGTGAAGGTGTACGTGAATTGTATCTTTTTAAAAGTAGCAAGAAGTCAAAGGGACGACACTGTGCCTCATGGTAAGCATACAATCCAAAAACAACAGTGATCACCATAGCTGGTCGTCACTGTCGTCTCTCAGCCAGTGGACAAACCACAAGAGAGTCACTGTAACGGGTTCATCACCATGTATATAGTAGTCACGAAAGATTTGGGTAAAGGATAGTTACTCTTGAAACTGCTTCGAATTTGATTTTGTTTCTGATTCGAACTCGATCTTACAAGCGTATTCTTGAACCAAACCGAATCGAAAATCAAGATCGATTTACGTTCGAATCATTCGTCGTTATCTGTATCCGGTGACTGTACACACACAAGTCACCGTATAGTATTATAAATCTATGCTTGGACTCTTTTTATTCTAACATTTTTACATAAAAATGCTAGATCAAAAATCCTATATGATGTAAAACTTTTTGATAGTTCTAACAAGAGAGCCACCATAAGCCTGGTGTATGGTAATCGGGATCCAGTCGGCCACAATTTTCATGTACTACAACCGAGCAAGTGCTTGTGTGGTCTCAAATGGTCGCTGTTACCGACTCAATTAAACAAAGTATTCAAGATACATTAATGGCTTCGAAGATACAACTGTCAATCAAACGAGATTAAGAAACGACTCGACAAAAGTGAATAAAATCTGTTCATGTCAGAGTTTAAAAAATATTAAATCGGTGTTTTCGTCGTAACTGGTTATGTGTTACGACGAAGCATAACCAAGAAATCACTCTCAGTTTTCTCGCTAATGGTCACATTAAATGGAAATTTATAGAATGTTATTTAAATTAATTATCAACCATTGATCAAGTCGAGAAACAAAACAATATTATCTAATGATTACAGAATTAATGAAATAATTTTTTGTTTAAGGCTATATTCACAGAAAAGAAGCTGAAATATTGTTTTTATATTGATTCCATACGTATCTATAATTCATAATATTACCTAGATAAGAACCGACCAAATATAAAACTAGGTATTCTGTAAAATATCGTTTGTTCATCCAATTAATTGAAAGATGTCCACTAGACATTGGCCTCTTCCAAAATTTGTCACAACGATCGGTCCTGCTTACATCTAGCGGGTTCCCACAACCTTCATCATGTCGCCAGTACACCTTGTGAGGGGTCTACCTACGCTACATTTTCCGGTGCGTAGTCGCCACTATAGTTCTTTGGCCTCATCGGCAATTCATTCTACAAGCAAGGCGTAATAATACCTAAGTAATATTGTTCTTTTCTTTAGTTGAGGATTTATTTATGTAATCGGAAATCTTAAATGATCATTGTTTGAATGGGACGTAATCGTAGGTCATAATGAGTATAAATAATAGCTTTATACCAGCCTGTAAACATCCAACTGCTGGGCAAGGGCCTCTTTCCGAAGGAAGGTACGAGCTTAATCACCACGTCAACCAAGGAATTATTAATAATTAAATTACATTACAAATTTGTTTTTCCCCAAAAACATTAAGAATATTTTTTGAGCTCTCAGGTTTTCTCTCGATGTTTTCCTTTTTTATACTAGAAAGGTAGCAAACAAGTATACGGCCCGCCTGATGGTATGCGGCTATCTTACCCTATGGACGCTTGTGACACCATAGGTATCACTAGCGTGTTGCCGAGATTGAACCCTTCTATCCCAAAGAGTCTTCAACCTCAGTCAATAAATAGTGTTACCAATATATATGAATGAGTAAATGTACATGAAATCCGAAAAAAAAACAGGCTGAGGTTCACACCTGCGGACATCGGTTTCTTACCCCCTAAATATAGCAAAAGTGCAATGAGCTCCCTGCTGAGGTTTTCCCAGCGGACTACAGTATGGGGTTTTTCCAAAAAGGAGTAAATAGGTTTTTAAAGTTTCGGCAACGCGCATGTAATGCTTCTAGTGTTGCAAGCGTCCATAGACTGCGGTGACCGCTTATCATCAGGCGGACCGCACGTTTGTTTGACACCATCGTGGTAAAAAAAATGTAATATACAGTAAGCTCACATAATTTGTTTTAGTAAGAATTTACTAATTTACAAATCCCGTATTTGTAGAATATGTGGTCAGCTGGTTTCTGTGTTAAATTAAATCCATTGCTCATTATATAAACGGTACTATCAACATGCTAGATAAAATGTCTAATCACTAAGTATTTGTTATCACACTACAGACTTAAGTAGTATTTAGTTCAATATTATCTGTAAAATGTATTTTATTTATCAAAGTATGTACTTTATTTTAAATTTAACAATTTTATAATATTTTTTTGCATTAATATTTGGACCACATTTCGATAAAGTTTTCGAATGACAAAATAAATTCTTCTACAATCTTGTTTAACCTTGGGAAGGTTATAATAATCCTTGACATAAACATCGATTGAAAAGACAGATTTTTTAATTTGAATTTGTGGAAACGACTCTTAGAGGTTTTAGCCGGGATCATGATCTGTCATGTGGTGGTTTTTATTTTAATTCATAAACTTATGTTATTTGGCCCTATATTATAGTAATACTAGCTGTGCCCGCGGCTCCGCTCACGTCGCCTACAGAATGCCGTCGGTCGAAGCGTTTAAAAAAAAAAGGGGTGAACCACCCTTAACATTTAGGGGGATGTAAAATAGATTTTGTTCGATTCTCCACTCTGGCCGATATGCACGCTAAGATTCACGAAAATCGGTCGAGCCGTTTCGGAGGAGTTCAATCACGCACACCGTGACACGAGAATGTTATATATTAGATTGGCGGCTTTTTACGCGATTTAGTTTGGTTATTGTGTACAAGTAAACTGGATTATAAATAATAACTAGGAACATGCATTTTAAGTTATCACAAAACTCTTTGCACAGTTTCAACAAGGGAGCCGTCATTATGTTAGAGTTTTATTTCAAGACTAGAAAAATATTCTATTCACGTGACGTTGGCAGAATTGTGGATATCACTACCATAAAAAAAAAGTAGAAGAAGTGACTATTAGTAGTGTTAAAATTGTAAATGAATTTAAACTCTCTCGATTCATTTATTTTGGGTTTACAGAAGTAGGTATAAAATAGAATCTACTGCAATTATATTTAATGCTTATTACGATTAGATTATTGTTAAATGATAACATACATTTCCTATGTATAAACTGGTCATTCATGTATAGTGACATCGATACATAACACATGGCCGGATTTGGGTTAGGCCAGAAAGACAGCCCACGCGAGAGGGCAATATGAATCTTTTCTTTTTAATAAGAAAAAATAATATCCGTTATGACAAAGAAAAAACGTTTACAATTTCATAGCACTCTTTTCAAAACATCTCATAGCATGTTTATAATTTATATTCATAATCATTTGAGTCCTCCGCGCTGCTTCTTCGTTGCCTCAAGCAATGATGGCTCTGTGGTAGCGTGTAGGACTTCGCGTCGATTGACGTGAGTTCGAATCCTTGCTATGAGCCTGAGCTTTCGGTGAAGGAAAACATCGTGAGAAACCCATGGCATGGTGGTAGGGTTCTTTCTAATGTCCACCTGACTAGCTACCACCCTCAAGTTGAAAATCTGTCGCCAAGCACCAATAGGTGTGTTCCGGCAGCTGCACTTGAAAGCCAGTCTTCCACTAGGTTTAGCGTGTTATAATCTTGGGTCACTTCACATCAGGTGAGATTGTGGCCACTACGCCAAACCTATAACGATAAAAATAATAATAATAATCTCTCTTAATCTCTAAATCTGGTCCATACCAAACTTGCATTTTTGATAATAACTGGGCTTGATTATCATTGTGTAGAGTGTTATCAATATTAACTGTTAATCTATACCTATAAATTTTGACTAATTACTAACTCCCCAAAGATCGCGACAACGACCGTTTCTGTGCTGCTAACATCCAGCGGCTTTCCGTAACCTTTACTAGGCTGTTGGAACATCTTGCTGCAGGTTGCGTCTTCCGGTACGTGACCGCCACTAGAGAACTCTTTGAACCCATCGGTCATTCGTTCTACGAGCTACGTGGCCCACCCACAGCCACCTAAATCTAGCTATTCTTTGGGCTATGTCGGTGACTATGGTTCTCCTGCGGATCTCCTCATTTCTAATTCGATCACACAGAGAAAAATTGCCCTTTGAATGACCTTGAGCTTTCTTATAAGGCCCATAGTTAGCAACCACGTCTCAGCACCATATGTAATCACTGGCAACACACACTGGTCAAAGACTTTCGTCTTGAGACATTTCGGTATCTTGGACGAGAAGAAGTTACGTAGATTCACAAGCGCTACCCAGCCGAGTTGATTTCTCAATATTGCATCTACCTAACTGAATAGTAAAATAATTTAATAATAATTAATGTTAAATAAATAATTAATGTCAATTTATAGTATAAGAACTGTGATAGTCTTTGATTGTCAAAGTTTTTACGAATATACATTATCAAGAATGTATTGGGAGGGCAAAGTAAATATATTAAATTCCTGGAACTTATAAACTGCAATGGCGGCACTTCTTAAATTCACGAGTTCTAACCACCAGATTTCCATACATGCGTAAAAGATAAGCGTGGTATGGCCGGGTTATTTGGAGGGATGAAAGACATATAACTAGGAAAATGTTAAATATCGTCATTGTGCTTGCAGAAATCGACAAATAAATATATTTAACTTTTCAGTGACAATAAAAAAAGAGTTTACATTCATATTTAAATGCAAACAAAGTGTTTTACAATTTTTTTGTTATTTTCGATATCATTTCAAATTATAAAGAGGAAAGATTTGTATGTATGTTTGTAACGAATTGGCTCAGAAAGTACTGGACTGATTAAAAAAATTCTTTCACCATTTGAATGCTACATTATCACTCATTAATATAGGCTATTTTAATTGCAAGAAAAAAATTAGGATCCCTACTAAAACTACAATAATGTTACCCAAGGTGCCCAAGGTTGCCTATAAAATATATTTCATCGCATGCGCTGCGAAAACTATTGATGGTAGAACAAAAAAATGTTACACAATATTAAAGAACATATCAATATCTCCAAAAAATGTCCTGATAGCATGTGTCTAACTATTGTAGTTATGTCACTATAACTACTTTTTAACATTTTAAAATTTAATAGAAATTCCGACCAAAATCAGACCAAGTTATTTATACCTTTGCCTTAATCCTTACCTAAATAAATGATTTCTCAAGCAAGGCTGTTTAAATACCTGTAAATTACTTGTTAGTTTATTAAAATAAAATTAATTCGTCGCTACGTCGCGCCGTCGTGACGCGCCGGAGCGCCGTGTACGTTTATGCCAAAATGTTTAAAAAATAAATATCCACCCATGCGAAGCCGGGACGGCCGCTGGTATAATATAATCGACTTAAAATAGTGAGTAGAAAAATATATTAACTCTAAAATGTTTTGTTCATACTTGCATCAAATTATTCAACATGGACTTAAAATTGATGTTCCATTGTCATTGAATAACTTTAAAGTATACGAGACTAGCATGTAATCAATCAATTTCACTTTTAGTAAAGTATTTATTTAAATGATACACCGAAAATACGAGGACGGCATTAAGTCAGGTTTCGAAAATCGGTCACAACGAGCTTTGAATAGATCATTGCTGATTTTGTAGCAAGTTGCCAATTGTGCATTTGAACGAGTTTTAAATTTTAATTTTGGTTCTGTATCTAGAAAATGTCTACAGTAAATAAGCTTATGCAATGTTGATGTGTACTTGTTTGTAAGAACCTTTGAGTAACATACTAATTGCCCAATTTTACATATATCTATCTTATAATACAGTATTTTAATTTTACGAGTATAGCTGTGAGATCGCTTTAATGTTATCGGCTTTTTTAATATATAGATGAACTGGTTATACATACATTAATATTCACTCATATCACGACATCGGTGGTATTTATGAGAAAAGAGAAACGTGTTAATAAAGGCTGTTCGTGGGAAGCATGTACAATCACTCTAAACCACGTCAAGTGTTCTACTACACATTTTCTAATAGTTGAATTATTTTTCATCTATGTGTAAATATAATGAATTAGCAAGAAGCTTTAATTTAAAATCATTAGTGTACACATCTAATTAAGTTGTAATATTGTTTCAGATATTCCCAGTTCTACTCATCACTGTGATTGCGAGATGTAAATGCGACAATACAAATAGATTCACCAGCAACAACGGACAAAGCGGTTCTAAGTTTGGAGACTTATTAAAACCACCACCACCTCCATTGCTATCACAAATCTCACCTGTGTCTTTTTATGGAGGAAGAAATCAACGTCAAAACATAGATATCAGCTATCAACCAACACCTCCATTTCCTTCACCGCCTTCAGCAGAATTTAAATTTCCAGCGCCATTTTATGAACAGTATAATTTTAACTTTCTACGTTCACCACAACCATTTACAACTACTCCTTCACCTTCTTTATTTCAAAAGGTCTCCACCTGGCTTTTTCCTTCTGAACAGACAGGTTATGATATAGGATCAACAGTATATAATAAAAATAATAAGAATATTAGTCCGGTTAAAAAAGATTGCAATCCTTGTAATTTAGTGCCATGGATACCAGTAATTAGGTATAATAATTTAGGAGCTAAAAATCTTCATCAAAATTCCGTGCCAACATATGGGCCTCCGAGTCCAACTGCTTTTGCTGAAAATTTTGTAACAAACCAACCGCAGCTCTATTATGAGCAAAATGACCAGGAGAATGTACCACAATTAAAACCAGGTATACCCCATGTAAATCATAATTCTCCTATTCACTCTTATAGCTTCAATTCTGATAATCAAGTCAGTGGCCCTCCAAGTCCTACACATACTATAGACACAAACCGGCCTATCTCTTCTGGCCAAACAATTTCTATAGCTAGTAATTCTTATGCAATACCTAATTTATCTATTAATTCAGAAAGTATCTTAGAAAACCTACCAAGTTCACTATATTTGCCTGCTACTACTCAAACAAAATCTTCGCATGTTGTTAATTCAAGTTATAAACCTTCTACAGTTTTATACGCAACGCCGTCACCTATTCAACGTCCTTCTCCCTTTTATGGATTTCCTAATGTTGTGACTCATCCAGTTCAACCTATTACACAACCTTTTGTACCAGAAATATTAAGTACAGAAGTTCCTAAGGAAAGCGATGTAGAAATATTAAAAAACGATAATAATTTAGAAGAACTACGTCTTCCTGAAGTTACACCGCAAACAAGATTTAGAAATTCATATGGTGATCCAATTATTAATAAAAATGTTTTGGATGTACCTTATTCTATATCGGCGGTAGCAGCTGAATCAACAAAAATTCATACTCAAGTTTTACCAGAAAAAACAGTGAAACGTCCAAATATATCATTAGCACTGGCAAATCCTGCTCCTTTTACTTTGAATAAGGGCAGAAATATACATACTCTACAACCTGTTGCATTACCTAATTTGAGTGTGTCACCTTTACCACCAATATTTAATGCTCGACCATTTAGACCAGTAAAATCTACTTTTCCAGCGTTTGTAACCCAAGAGATAAGTCAAATGCAAGCATTATCAAATAATGTAAATATTGCTCAGAGCATACCACTTGTCGAATTT